>CM057452.1:783967500-785217500 GCA_016271365.2 Neoceratodus forsteri
TCCATCAAATATGTCATGGACAAATTGGTCCATGCTCTCATTCGTGATCCGGACTTTGTACTAATTGCACAGGAATTGATTCTTAATATTAATCATTTCACTTTTGGTAAACAATTTTATCTACTGTGGTGTTGTACAGCAATGGAGTCATTGATGGTGCCTTTTTACACCAATCTTTTCATGGATTGGTTGGAGGCGGTGTCCACCTACAACCCCATCTCTAATCCTTTTAGTTCACCCATTGGGGCTGATACATTGCTGACATTTTTGTCATCTGTCAAGGCACCCAAGAGGATGCTCTTGATTTCATTGAACATATTAATGACTATAATAGGAATTTGACATTTGCCTGCTCTTAGGACACCAGTGTGATCCAGTTCTTAGATATAGCATTACATGGTTTACAGTGGTAGAACAGTATTTACTTAGACCCATAGGAAGCCCACATCAGGCAAAACACAATTCCAAGAAAACAGGGCTAATGGTGAGCACATATTTAAAATAAGGGCAGTGAAGGAGACCAGGGCTAACTAGTGCCCCAAAATAATAAATACCTTACTCCACCTGTGACTTTCCACACTTCTAAAGTGCTCTGGCTTTAGATAAATTAATTATTAGATTATCATGTTTATTAAAAAGGCTTTATTCAAGTCTCAACTGACATAGCTAATCTATACCCTCATAATGCAAACAGTATGCATAATGCATATACTATAGAGAGTAATGTGTTATATGCTTCAAGCTACCGTATAATACCATAAATAACACTGTAGCACATTAAGTTTGACTGGTTGTCATAGTTACCAAATAATATTTAAATGGCTAAAGTACAGGTCAAAGCCACACACCCTGATTAAGTTAAGAGGAACAAAGTGTTGGGGCTTGGAGAGGTGACGTGAGCCTGGATGATCTGTGAAAGGTTATATGGTTTCTGAATGTATGCACCTTTGCACTTCTGCAGTTTGCCAAATATGTACTGGGCCTAGTATAGTCTGGATGAATCCATTACATTGCAAAGTTGGACAGAATTCTCCTCTTTCACTTTCAGAATAACACAGTGCTTTGGGACATATAGTGGCATAGCCATACCATTATGTATGCTATTACAGCTTAAAGTGTATTACATACACTGCGATCTATATTGTATGCATTATGTGGAAATGGATTAGATATGTTCATTGAGACTTGAATAAAGCCTTTTTCATAAATATGATACTCAATTTATTTATCTGAAGCCAGAGCTGTTTAGATGTGCAGAGATCGACAGGTGCAGTAACACATCAGGCAATGTCCTACTAAGAGTTAAAAGTTCACATCCCACATGTATGATTAAAGAAAGCTGTTATGGATAGTTCCTGAAAATGCCCAGGAACTGCTCAAAAGATTACATTTTTGAGAAACATTCAAAAGAATGTCACTGAAGAACTTCAGATCATGGGTATGACACTGAGCTGCTTGATCATTCGAGATTCACAGCAACAAGCAGAAACAAAAAAGAGTTACTTATTCCCAAGTCCAAAAAGAAGAAACAAGACAGTAACCAAGTAAACATGGGACAGGATTCACAAAGCTTTGTGAATCATACAAAGCATTTGTGTGGTGTTTACCCAGCTTTTGAGCCCATGCCCGATTCACAAAAGGATAACTGCCTGGTGCAAACTTGTTTGTGTGATCAGGAAAACATAATGTATGCACTGCGCAAACAGGAGGGGAGTGGCCATGCATACAGACTCAATTCAATTCAAAAAGTATTTCTACTGTGCAAATCACCTTGCATGACACTTTGCACAGTGCAAATTACCACTTGCAAAAAGAGATCCAGAAACAAATGATTTGATACCTTTTATTGGACGAACATGGATGTTACAGAAAAGAACAAAGTGCTCTAGCTTTCGAACCTAACCGGTCCTTCTTCAGAAGCTTTATGGCAGTTATTTTGAAAATGCCATACTATTAGCACCAGATTATGTTGAAAAAATAGAAATAATTCTCATTGGCTTAACATATACATTTAAAACATAACAGAAAATTACGTCAGAGAAGCTAATTGACACCAGTCTGCTTTTAACTGAGGAGCCTCAGAAGGGCAAAGGTTATCAAGAATTCTCAACAACCAGAGAGTTCTTCTCACATAAATTTTAAAATGTCTCAGTATGCTAAGAAAGCATTCTAGTGATAAAAAAAAACCTTGGGCTACCATTCTCTCTAATACATGCAAGATGAGGTAACAACTTACATTCCAAGTGTCCTGGTGTATTAAAGAACAGATAATGAGAGACAAAATCCCCAAATTAGGTATAACTGCAAGTTGAAAAAGAGCCCCAAAGTAAACACACATATATATATACATGATTTTTTTATTTTATTAATTTAGTTTTTATTGACCGGGTAAGCGTACTAGACAAATCCTGCCTATTTTCAGGCACGACCCGGGGGAGAGGGATATAGATGAATGCCAACTGACCTTGAACCAGATTAAGCTGTTGGTGGTATTTTTAGTGAATGAAGGAAATTTGGCCATAACACCGGGGAAATTCCCCTACTCTTTTCGATAAGTGCCATGGAATCTTTAACATCCACCTGAACTACCACCAATCCAGGCAGGTGGGACCTCGGTTTAACGTCTCATCCAAAAGACGGAATGATGCATGATATCATGATGCAACTATCACTTGTAAGTGTAAGTGCCAAGTAAAAATACTTGTCAAGGACCCCCAAGAAAATGAGACCATGAGCCTGATAACTGCAGATTTCAACACAGAGTCAGTGTATAATAAAAATGCACAGAATCAGTCTAAGGAATCTAAATGAAAACTTCCTAGGATGAAATCCTCCAGGCCCACTCCTTTTTTCCCCCTTTTCTCTCCCTCTCTCTCTCTCCTTGGGAAAAATACTGTAAGTAGTAGAAATGAGATATACTGTATGTGCAAGAGTCATAAATACAGCATCATTCACACCAATATTAATCGTTACCCAAAGAAATTACACCTTTTATGAACCCCCAAGTAAATGAGATATACATCTTAATATGAGCAGATTTAAAAATGTGACAGTGTGTAATCCAACTACTGACAACTAGTAGAAGGAAGTAAATGTACACTACATGTGAAAACTCAGTGTCCTAGCCTCATAACAATTGTCCCATGCCACGCTCCCCCACACAGACGTGTGTACATACACCACACCACACCACACACACACACACACACACACCTCTGCACACCCCACACAACCACAACACAAAACAAAAATAACAAACACAACCCACACATACCACACCACACTGCACACACACAAACAAAACACACACACACACATCATACCCACAACACGCAAAAACACAACACATGCAAAACACACACATACATACATACATACATCAATACACACTCACCACAGTGTTGAGGTGAGAAGTCAACACGTAGATAACCATAAACTTACAAAATCAAAGGCCTACTGAAGAACTAAAGTATTTATGTCCATCTTTTAAAGTAAAGGTCTGTGTAAGTTTAAGTGCAATAATGTGTTATATAACCAACATCAATGTTCAATCCAACCGCCACCATATTGAGAAGTAAAATAAGTATAATTTCAGAAGCCCATCTTTGTTGTGTACTGTTGAAATGTCCTTTTAAGACCATCACAGATATATCTGAGATTAAGTGGCCATCCTGGGAGAAGTGCTGGGCTACTGGTTTCTCAGTCTTCTTGTGATTAATAGAATGTCTGTGTGAATTCATTCTAGTGTGGAGTTGTTGGCTTGTCTCCCCCACATAACCTGTGCGAGGACATTTCTTGCATTGGATAAAATAGACCACATTACTTGATGCACATGTATAATTCCCCTGTATCCTGAATAGTCTGTTTTGTGATGTAACCACAGAGTCTGAAGTGTAAATGAGGTTACATGTCTTACATGTGCATTGATGACAGAGTCATGTAGCATATGATGTTATGGTATTCTGTTCCGGTTCAAGTTGACTCCTAATAATCAGGTTGGCTAAATTAGATGGTTGTTTAAAAGATGGTAGTGGTAGTTCTTGAAAAATACAATTAAGGGTTTCATCCTCACTAATCATTTGATGGAGATCCTTAATAATCTGATATAGAAGTTCAAGGTCAGGATGGTATGTTATTACTAAGGGTATTCTGTTGGTAGACATCCATTATTTATATTGCAGTAGTTGTTCTCTTGGGACCTGTGTTGCACGTTTCACTGCTCTGTCAATTTCCCTGGACGAGTGTCCCTGCTCAATAAAGGTGTTTTTCAACATCGCCAGATGTGTGTCTCTGTCTTCCTCATTTGAACAGAGGCGGTGATACTGAAGAACTAAAGTGCTTGACTCTATATGACAGATTTCTTTGTGTGGCTCGGGTGATTACTTTTCTTGTGTAAGTATCTCTGTCTATCTGTTGGTTTCCTGTAAAGACAGGTATGTAGGGTTCCATCTTTAATAGTGACAGTGGTATCCAGAAAATGTACACTGGTGGCAGAATATTTCAGGGAAAGCTTTATAGTTGGGTGGAGGTTATTAAGTTCCTAATGAAAATCTTTGAGTGTGTCAGTGCCCTCTGTCCAAATTATAAACAAATCATTAATGTAACGGAAATAAGCGAGTGGTTAATGTCTACAGTGCCTTAGAAAATCCTCCTCCAAATTTGCCATAAAAAGATTAGCATACTTTGGAGCATCCTGGTTCCCATTGCTGTTCCCATAGTTTGAACATAATGTTTACCATTGAAGCTGAAGTTGTTATTTGTCAGAAAGAATTCAGTGAGTTTACCCACAACTCCAGGGTCAATGTTGGGGTCCAATTCTTTGTCATGCAGGTATCTGAGGCAGGCTGAACTGCCATTTGTGTGTGGAATATTAGTGTAGAGGGAGGTTACATCTATCGGTGCTAAAAGGGTATCAGGTGGTAAGTCCTTAAAACCAGAAAGTTTATGCAGGAAGTGAGTAGTGTCCTTGATGTAGCTATCCCTTTGTATAACCAGCGGTTTGAAAATAGCTTCTACAAACCCGGAAATCCCCTCTGTCAGGGTACCATTACCAGAGACTATGGGTCTACCAGGATTACTAGGCTTATGTATTTTAGGAAGCATGCAGAATGTCCCTGGCTTAGGTTGACTGGGGATGAGGGCCATTAGTTTGTCTTGGACATGGTTTGGAAATGTTTCAATTAACTCCTGTAGTTCTCTTTTATATTCTGTAGTTGGATCACTTCCCAGTACTTTGTAGTAAGTAAGGTCACTTAGCTACCTGTTGGCTTCCTTAATGTAATCTTCCCGATTCAATATCACCACTGCAGAGCCTTTATCAGCTTTTTTTATGACAATGTTATGATTCGATTTTAGTATTTGTATAGCCCTCCGTTCCAATGGAGAGAGGTTGTAATGGGACTGTTTCTGCCTATTAAGAATCTCACTAGTAACTCTCTGGTGAAAGCAATGAATGTATTTGTCCAGTTTGTCGTTACAGCCACTTGATGGGGTAAACTCATATGGTTTCTTTTTTCTTATCCATAGTATTTTACTGTTTGTGATTTCTTCACTGTCTGTGATTTCTTCTCTGACATGAAAACATTCCCTGAGTCACAATCTGTGGAAGTATTCCTCCATTTCA
This sequence comes from Neoceratodus forsteri, assembly GCA_016271365.2. Taxonomy (NCBI): domain Eukaryota; kingdom Metazoa; phylum Chordata; order Ceratodontiformes; family Ceratodontidae; genus Neoceratodus; species Neoceratodus forsteri. Next base: position 783,973,124 of record CM057452.1, read on the forward strand.
CCACAAAACTGTATTCTGTCCAGTGGTTTAGTTGGGCAGAAATTGAGGCCCTTAGAAAGTACATTTAATTCCCCAGTAGTCAGTGCGTGGGTGGACAAATTAACAACTGAAAGGTGCCCATCTGTGTGTCTTAGTTGTTCAGTCACTCTGTTCTGTTCTTCATGGTCATTAGGAAGTACGGTAAGTTGAAGGGCATCTAACTTCCTGTTTTTAATGAGCATGACTTTTCTTAAGGTTCTTTGGTAGTTCCTTAGTTAAAAGCAGACTGGTGTTAATTAGCTTCTCTGACGTAATCTTCTGTTATGTTTTAAATGTATATGTTAAACCAATGAGAATTATTTCTGTTTTTTCAACATAATCTGATGTTAATAGTATGGGATATTCAAAATAACTGCCATAAAGCTTCTGAAGAAGGACCGGGTAGGTTCGAAAGCTAGAGCACTTTGTTCTTTTCTGTAACATCCATGTTGGTTCAATAAAAGGTATCAAATCATTTTTTTCTGGATCCGTTCTTAAAAGGACCAATATGGCACCTACAACATTTTTTTGCATCATGGAAGATACCAGAATTCGCTGCAGGATATGGCAGTTGCAAAACATTAAGAAGAAACTAGCACAGCTAGACAGTGACATCTACTTTTTATCTCAGTGCAAAAGGAATAACATTATCCCTAAAGGTCTAGCTATTTGTAATCCACTGAGAAACACAGATAATTCTACATATGCTGAACAACTTTGTCATAGGACCTCTGAGAAACTGAGAAATCACAGAATCCACAACTCATATGCCAAGAAAGCATTTTTGAAGAAACAGTTTAATGAAATAGTTACCACACTGGAGAGGATGTCTGGTGAGCCTATTCCAGACATCTTGCATGAGACAGACATGAATTACCAAAGAACCTTAAGAAAAACCATGCCCATTAAAATCAGGAAGTTAAATGCCCTTCAACTTACCATACTTCCTAACAACCGTGAAGAACAGAACAGAGTGACTGAACAACTAAGCCACACAGATGGGCACCTTTCAGTTGTTAATTTGTCCACCCACACATTGACTACTGGGGAATTAAATGTACTTTCTAAGGGCCTCAATTTCTGCCCAACTAAACCACTGGACAGAATACAGTTTTGTGGTGAAATGGAGGAATACTTCCACAGATTGTGACTCAGGGAATTTTTTCATGGAAGAGAAGAAATCACAGACAGTAAAGAAATCACAAACAGTAACAATACTATGGATAAGAAAAAGAAACCATATGAGTTTACCCCATCAAGTGGCCATAACAAAAAACTGGACAAATACATTCATTGCTTTCGCCAGAGAATTACTGGTGATATTCTTAATAGGCAGAAACAGGCCCGTTGCAACCTCTCTCCATTGGAACGGAGGGCTATACAAACACTAAAATTGAACCATAACATTGCCATAAAAAACGCTGATAAAAGCTCTGCAGTGGTGTTATTGAGTCAGGAAGATTGCATTAAGGAAGCCAATAGGCAGCTAAGTGACCTTACTTACTGCAAAGTACTGGGAAGTGACCCAACTACAGAATATAAAAGAGAACTACAGGAGTTAATTGAAACATTTCCAAACCATGTCCAAGACAAACTAATGGCCCTCATCCTCAGTGAACCAAAGCCAGGGACATTCTACATGCTTTCTAAAATACATAAGCCTGGTAATCCTGGGAGACCCATAGTCTCTGGTAATGGTATCCTGAAAGAGGGGATATCAGGGTTTGTAGAAGCTATTTTCAAACCACTGGTTATACAAAGGGATAGTTACAACAAGGATACTACTCACTTCCTACATAAACTTTCTGGTTTTAAGGACTTACCACCTGATACCCTTTTAGCCACGATGGCTGTAACCTCCCTCTACACTAATATTCCACACACAGATGGCATTTCAGCCTGCCTCAAATACCTGCATGACAAAGAATTGGACCCCAACATTGACCCTGGAGTTGTGGGTAAACTCACTGAATTCATTCCGACACATAACTACTTCAGTTTCAATGGTAAACATTATGTTCAAACTATGGGAACAGCTATGGGAACCAGGATGGCTCCACGGTATGCTAATCTTTTTATGGCAAATTTGGAGGAGGATTTTCTAAGGCACTGTAGACATAAACCACTCATATTTCCATTACATTGATGATTTGTTTAAAATTTGGACAGAGGGCACTGACACACTCAAAGATTTTCATGGGGAACTTAATAACCTCCACCCAACTGTAAAGCTTTCCCTTGAGTATTCTGCCACCAGTGTACATTTTCTGGATACCACTGCCTCTATTAAGGATGGAACACTACATACCTGTCTTTACAGGAAACCAACAGACAGACAGTGATACTTACACAAGAAAAGTAATCACCCAAGCCACACAAAGAAATCTGTCATATATAGTGAAGCAGTTCGGTATCACCGCCTCTGTTCAAATGAGGAAGTCAGAGACACACATCTGGCGATGTTGAAAAACACCTTTATTGAGCAGGGACACTCATCCAGGGAAATTAACAGAGCAGTGGAACATGCAACACAGGTCCCAAGAGAACAACTACTGCAATATAAGTAACGGATAACTACCAACAGAATACCCTTAGTAGTCACATACCATCCTGACCGTGAACTTCTACGTAAGATTATTAAGGATCTTCATCCAATAATTAGTGAGGATGAAACCCTTAATTGTATTTATCAAGAACTACCACTACTATCTTTTAAACAACCATCTAATTTAGCCAACCTGATTATTAGGAGTCAACTTGAACCGGAACAGAATACCATGACATCGTATGGTACACAACCCTGTCATCAACACACATGTAAGACATGTAACCTCATTTACACTTCAGACTCTGTGGTTACATCACAAAACAGACTATTCAGGATACACGGGAATTATACATGTACATCAAGAATGTGGTCTATTTTATCCAATGCAGGAAATGTCCTCACACAGGTTATGTGGGGGAGACAAGCCAACAACTCCACACTAGAATGAATTCACACAGACATTCTATTAATCACAAGAAGACTGAGAAACCAGTAGCCCAGCACTTCTCCCAGGATGGCTACTCAATCTCAGATACGTCTGTGATGGTCTTAAAAGGACATTTTAACAGTACACAATAGTGACAGGCTTCTGAAATTAGACTTATTTTAATTCTCAATATGGTGGCAGATGGACTGAACATTGATGTTGGTTAAATGACACATTATTACACTTAAACTTACACAGACCTTTACTTTAAAAGATGGACATAAATCTTTAGTTATTCAGCGGGCCTTTGATTTTGTAAGTTTATGGTTATCTACGTGTTGACTTCTCACCGTAACACTGTGGTGAGTGTGTGTGAGTGTGAGTGTGTGTGTGTGTGTGTGTATTGATGTATGCATGTATGTGTGTGTTTGTGTGTGTTTTGCATGTGTTGTGTTTTTGTGAGTTATGGGTATGGTGTGTGTGTGTTTTGTTTGTGTGTGTGCAGTATGGTGTGGTATGTGTGGGTTGTGTTTATTTTATTTGTTTTGTGTTGTGATTGTGTGGGGTGTGCAGGGTGTGTGTGTGTGTGTGGTGTGGTGTATGTACATACATCTGTGTGGGGGGAGCCTGGCATGTAACAATTGTTATGTGGCTAGGACATTGAGTTTTCACATATAGTGTACATTTACTTCCTTCTACTAGTTGTCAGTGGTTGGATTACACACTGTCACATTTTTAAATCTGCTTATATTAAGATGCATATCTCATTTACTTGGGGCTTCATAAATGGTGTAATTCCTTTGGGTAATGATTAATATTGGTGTGAATGATGCTGTATTATGACTCTTACACATACAGTATATCTCATTCCTACTAGTTACAGTATATTTCCCAAGGAGAGAGAGAGGGAGAGAAAAGGGGAAAATAAGGAGGAAGCCTGGAGGATTTCATCCTTTGAAGTTTTCATTTAGATTCCTTAGACTGAGTCTGTGCATTTTTGTTATACACTGACTCTGTGTTGAAATCTGCATTTATCAGGCTCATTGTATAATTTTCTTTGGGGTTCCTTGACAAGTATTTTTAATTGGCACTTACACTTACAAGTGATACTATCATGCATCATGTATACTGTATATATGTATGTATGTTTACTTTGGGGCTCTTTCTCAACTTGTAGTTACACGTAATTTCGGGATTTTGTCTCTCATTATCTGTTCTTTAATAAACAAGGACACTTGGAATGTAAGTTGTAACCTCATCTTGCATGTATTAGAGAGAATGCTAGCCCAAGTTTTTTTAGCACTAGAATGCTTTCTTATCATATTGAGACATTTTAAAATTTATGTGAGAAGAACTCTCTGGTTGTTGAGAATTCTTGATAACCTTTGCCCGTCTGAGGCTCCTCAGTTAAAAGCAGACTGCTGTTAATTAGCTTCTCTGACGTAATCTTCTGTTATGTTTTAAATGTATATGTTAAAACCAATGAGAATTATTTCTGTTTTTTCAACATAATCTGGTGTTAATAGTATGGAATTTTCAAAATAACTGTCATAAAGCATCTGAAGAAGGACTGGGTAGGTTCAAAAGCTAGATCACTTTGTTATTTTCTTTAACATCCATGTTGGTCCAATAAAAGGTATCAAATCATTTGTTTCTGGATCTGTTCTTAAAAGGACCAATATGGCACTTACAACATTTTTTGCACTTGTAAAAAGGACATCTTTAATCTGAGAAAAGCCCAGAGGCCAAAGGTGGAACTGCAGAAGGCAGCGCAATGGCTGACACCACCCCCAGCTGCTGTATTACCTGGGGGAGACACTCCTGGAAGAGCAAGAAGGAGGACACCCTGGGCCCATCTGTCACCGTCGGAGGCACTCCACCTCACAGAGACTGCTCCAGCCAAGAGTCTCCTTTGAGACAGTGACCAATGAACAGCTGATTGGTTAGTATCACCTCAACCAGGCCTTGCTCAGGCAGGTATGTGAACATCTGGAGGAAGACCTGCACACCACCATCCATCACAGCCATGCCCTGATGGCAGAGGCGAAGATGACTGCTGCCATGTCCATCCTGACAGCAGGCAACTTCCACCCCCTACTGGGGATTCAACTAGGAGTGTTGCAGACATCCACCATCCATTAGCTGGCTGAATTTCTATATGATTTGCTCTTGCCACATGCCAAGAAATTCATAGTATTTCCCAGCACTGCAGAGGAGTGTACAGCAACAATGCAGCAGTTCTACCTGGTAGCGTGACTGCCAGTCTGCACTTGGTGCCATCTAATGCACCCATATGGCCATCCATGCACTACCTGGCCCAGACTCAGATGACAACCTCAACAGGAAAGGCTTCCATTCCATCAACTGCCAGGTTGTGTGTGATGCCACTAGATGCATCACCAGTGTAGTGGTGCATTACCCTGGGAGCACACATGACTCCTTCATCTGGCAGAACTCCACATTGTGCCAGAGATTTGAGGGAGGCATAATACCTATGGAACACCTAATGAGTAAAACAACTGGGCTGGGACTATAAATCCCCATGGATCACACAGGGCTGCATCCCGCCAGGGGGGAGTGAGTAGGAACTCTAAGAAGGTTCTGGAATGTGGGAAGAAAGCAATAGCTATCCAGATGGAAAAGGCAGGACAGTGGCATGGCCTGTAGAGGAGTTACTGACATTGTGACAATGCACCATAGAACAGACTGCCAAACCCATGAAGGATGCCTGGCTATGTGGCATGAGTAGGGAATATGCAAAAACATGCCAGAAGATTCGGGAATATGGACCAGGGTTGTGTACCACAGACATGTCCCATCTTATATGTGTGCTCTGTCCTGTACAGGTGAAAGTGGCTACCCTCTTAGCCCCTGAATCTTCACCCCCATCCTACACCCCACAAATGAGGCAGAGGAGAGGTAGAATATGGCACATGCCACCATGTGAAACATCATTGAGTGGGTCTTTGGCATGCTTAAAATACATTTAGGTTGCCTGGACCACTCGGGAGGTGCCCTACAGTACACATATCAGAAGTACTGTAGCATATTCCTTGCGTGTTGTATACCACTCAACATAGCAAACACTCATGGAATACTGCTGCCAGTCCAAGAGGAACAGACATGCACAAACACAGATCCAGATGGGCAGTAGGCCACACAATGGATGAAAGGCAGGGATATGCACATGACACAGAGGGCCCAGGAGTACAGACAGAATATCATATGACAGCTGGAAGCCAGCAGAAGGTGATTAAGACTCAAACAATACATATGGCACCATGCATGTCCCTTTTTTATTGCACACAATGCAAAACATGCACAGATCCACAAAACAGATATGGAACCTAAAGGACACAGTAAAACCAGGCACATAAAGGTACAATCAGTCACAATCAAGACATGATGCAGCATGGAATCAAACAAAATGCACAGGAGTATGGGAAAACTCAAGAAGCAAAGCCATATGTAAACACAATAGAGTAAAATAGAAAGGGTCACATAATGCAAAAAATGTTAAGTAACATGACACAGATGTAGTTGGGGACAGCCTGCCCAGTCATGTTATGCAGGACACCACACCTACCGGGTCACAATATCACAGACAAAACCACGCACAGCAAGACCGCTCTGCTAGTACCGCATGTGGCTTTACAGAGACAGGGGAATTACAGCAATAGAAAGTATCGCTACCCCCTGATGTTCATCAGCAACAAGGAAGTGGATGTAGTCACTGTTAGTTGGGTGCTCGGTCAAGCCAATCCCATGGTGGAGTGGCAAGAGCACCTGACCCAGCAGTGGATGGGGTTGGGGGGAAGTGGTGTGATTCCCTTCTAGGGAACCTTTTTTTTCAAAGATATTATTTGCCCCTGTGTCCACCCCCTCCCCCCTCGGAGTTGATTATAATAGTTCTGGGTTGGGGGAGAAGCCCCCAAGTGGGGTGCTTGGGGTGTGAAGCCCCTGAAAAACACAAGAAAAACAGTTAGGTGTTGCCACATGCTGTATCATGCCACATGGTCTTGATGTGTGCAGGTTCGTCTACGACATTATGATCCTGTACCAACACCACATAGTAGGCAGCCAGATGGTGAGTGGGGCAATGGAAAAAGAGACCCATTCAGAAGACCAGGCTGGGGGGGGATGTGGGAGCTGGGGACACAGAAGGCAGTGACCTCCAGAGACCAACACATGTGCTGATAATGCCATACATGGGATGGGGGGATGTCATCATGGCCCCAGAGAAGGCTGATGCTGAGCTGGAGGACACACAGGCCAGGGACACCACCTGGAGCCAGCACAGCTGCATGAGGATGTGGATGTCCCACAACAACAGCTGTCATCAGCAGCGCATGGCCAACCAAGGTATTCAGGGGACACAAATGTGCTTCCACTGCCAGATGTATCCCCGCATGGTGTGGACACACCCAACCATCTCTGCTGGGAGAGAGTGGCCTGCCCCCTGTCTGCAGACATGCTCCAAGCATGTTGCTGAATTCCATGATGCACCCTACCCTGGTGGCCAACTGCCCTCATCAGGTCCCTGAACAGATGCACAATGGTCCCAAGGAGCCATTAACCAAACTCCTGGGATGTGGCCTGGGTGTCACGGCAGCACGCATCGTCCCATGGGAACTACACTCGGCATTCTCTGCTAGAGGGGGCACAGGTGCTGGAAGGACTCTAGATGGATGAGTGGCTGGAGGAGGTCTGTGTGTGCCTGGGTCAGCACCACTAGTCAGTGGCAGCCTAGGAAGAGGTGGTTGGTGTGCACCACCCTGCATCCCTGGACCCATGCTGTCCTTGGGCGGAGTGGGAACCCAGACCAATTTGCACCAGTCCATAAACAGGCATGACACTGGAAATGGGGGGATGGGAAGATGAGGCAATGAAGATGGATATGGAGGTGTGGGATGGCTGGGACTGGGTCTGGTGCAAGGGCCTCTGAGGTGGTGCAGGTGGATTGGATGGTTGCAGAGGGGTGCTGGGTGAAATCCATGGTGGTGGTTGTGGTGGGCATCAAAGTAACATCAATCACTGCCAACAGGGATGTCGAGAAGAGTTCCTGGCTAGCTCCCCATGTGTCCAGGTCTCTATCTGCAAAGGAGTCTGAGTCACTCTCTACTTGGAAGTCCACTTGTCTGGGGGCATTCCCTGGATGCTATGGGTTGTACCTGGCTTCTCTGCCACTTGCTGTGGATGTTCATTGTCAGGAACTGTGGGGACAGGAACATGTTTGAGAGGGACAGCACATGATGCAGTGCAAAGTCCACTGACAGAGTAATGTTGCAGCACTAACATGACAGTGTCCCATGTATGAGCCATGTGTGACCAGGCAACACTTGCAGATGGAAGTAGAGACTGCCACCATGCAACACACAGTGAGGAATGTGCACACGTACACAAGGACATGTGGTACAACCAATGCAGTAGGGCATAGCAAAGGAAATACACACACACACACACACCAGTACAAAAGGGCACACCATGCAGGGCAGTACATATAGTGGTGGTAACAGTAGTAGTGGTGTGGGAATGAGACACAATGCACCATGGAGACATAGATAGCATTAGAGGGTACACGTTATGTGCAGTGTGGCCTCAAACCACCAGGACAGCCCCACCCATTATCAGCCATCAGCAACAGGCCCAGAACAGTTCAGTGCCACCCAAAGAAACCATTACAAAGGTGTTCACAAGCTGTAGGAGGAGTGGCCCATAGATATGTGCCGTGGAACTACAGTGGTACATCTAGTGATGAGGTGCATGTTAAACATAATGGTGATGCCAATGTACTACTTATGTGGCTCATTGGCTGGTATGTAGGTCTCAAACCCCTGCCAGGTGCCCCAGACACCTCAACCTCCCAAACAACTGATGCCACAGCCTCCCCAACAGGGTCAAGGGGGCGGTACACTGCAGGGGCAAGAGGGCTGCCACCAGTGGCATGCTTTCCCTCTGCAGTGAGGCCAGGTTGGAATTGCCATGATGGTGGAGATCACCATACCATTTGTGCAAAGTGTCAACCAACCTGTTCTTACTGCCAATGGCATTCCCTTTATCAGTGATCTCCTGCTATGCCTGGCAAATGATGGCATTGGTGTTGTGGTATTGCCTGATGACAGACTCCTAGGCTCAGTATGCCTGAACTAGGACTTCAAGCTCCAGGATGCTGAACCTGTGGGCACAAAACTTGTCCCTGTCACAGGCAGCACCTTCTAGGGGAATGGAAGATGGAGGGATCAGTGTCATGTAGGCCCTTTGTGTTATCAGCTTAGCCAAATCTATCCATGGCAGTGTTGATAAACTGAATGCCAGTGTGCATCTGGCGGAGTAGTTGACTATAACCCCTAATGCCCACCCCTATCCTACAGCAAAATACACATGGGCATGCCCCATGGGCCAACCACAGGGGACCCTGAGCAGGGGCTACCACTAGGCCAATAGGGGGACTACATGATACAACAAGAACAGCTATGGCAATGGCACCTGTGACTGACATGAGTAAGCCACAGTGGGCCACACTGAACAAGGCCACAGTACCCTGACCCACAGTACCACCACTGTGCATTGAGCCAGGGTGAAACACACATGGGGCACACAACTATCCATGCCAATGTGCAAGAGCACCACACCCTCATGATGGGATTATGGAGGTCCACCTGGACAAAACAGGAATATGGGACACACACGCCATGGGGTGGGTATGCAGGCAGATGTTCCCAGCATGGTGCATCAGAGAGATGGATGGTGAGCCATGTCCCTCTTCAGAGACTGGCCTGTCAATGAGGGTTGCTAGACACTCAAGGGATAGTCACACTACGTGTGTGACACATTGTCATACCCTGATAATGTATCCAACTGGCAACCCAGTGGCAATATTTTCTCAAATGTCAGGTTGCTAACAGCAAATGTGTGCCCATCTGAGCACCAATGCATGCTCCGGGATAGAACCCTACAAGTATGAACTGTACACATGTACTGGAACGTGGCACTGCTGGGATGGGATGTAGGGGAGTGGGCTACAGGATGCCCACAGAGTGACAGCCCAAAGCTTACAGTGGCCTTCTCCCCCAAGTCTGCCCCAGGCAATGCATCACATCTCTGCTGTGTGTTCCAGCAGAGGTCAAGACATGCAGCGGAAGATGAAATAGTCCATGGCTCATATGAGCTGGGTGGAATGCAGGACACAGGCCACCTGTGCAGGTGCTGGCCTGTGTGCCATATACACTGGTAGTGGGCACTCAGGTGAAATGTCACCACAGTCCATGTACCTGCAGGGACATACAGCCAGAAGGGATGGCAGGGTTTATGCAGGAAGTGCCTGCCTAACAACAATCAAATAAGCAGGTGTAGTGTGCAGCATGGTGAGATGGACATCACATGTTTCATAGATGGGAATAAACAATGTTTAGACATTAGCACAGTGGCATATGCTTACCTTTCTGTGTGGCATTTCACTCTTGGATTGCACCTGTTGCAGGCTGAATGGGTTCCATGACTTGCCATTCCACAGCTGTCTGAGCGTGGTGCACAAGATCCCTGTTATAGCCCTGGAGCAAAGTAGTATGTAAATGCATGCAAAAAGCTCCAGAATGAGATGTAAATAATCCACTTTGCTCACTGACTGCCTAAGCCGCTCATTTACATGTCTGCATTGTGAATAGTAGATTTTTGGAATTGCGCTAAACCATGATGCATTTGCTCAATGAGTTTGTGCCATTCTACATGTTTGTGAATAGTGCGCTAATGGTTGCTCTACACTTGGCATTTCTAGAACCTTCCCAAGTGTGATGCATGCATGGTACACATTAGTGCAATGCCCATTGCTGTCTATCATGCAAACACAATCTTGCTACAACCATTGAGCGATATCCCACCATGTTCTGCTATTATGCAAATGCCATGCTGCGCATGAACCAACAGTGTGGTTCCATAGCTCAGTTACAGATGGCATCCTCAGGCAGAGTCAGTGACAGGGGACATTCCTTGTCCTATGCACACCACAGATGCATGTCCGCAGGCTGTGCCACCATGTGAATGCCACAGACCACTTTGGACATCTGCAAGTGTCCCTCCATCCACTGCTGGCATGGATTGCATGTGGTCCCTTTAATCATCCACTTGCAGTGGCACCTGTGGTAACAAGGCCAGGTAACACATGCTGCCATATGCTCCCCAGGCACTGTCTACCTCAGGAGCTGCTTGGCGATATGTTGGCAGACACATGCTGCTTTCCGGACTCACCAGCCTGTGCATGTGGCCTTCTGTCCTGGTATTGGGCATGCTTTTCCCACTTATCCCCATGTGTGCCATCTTATCCCATGTTCCACTTCTTCAGGCACTACTGCTGTCTTCTCATGATGTTAATGGGATGTTGACCTTCAGGTGGCCAGCTATGGGTGGAGCCCGAAGTTGGACACAACCATGGGCATGTCACTGTTGGAGTGCTGTGCCCGGTGGGCACTGAGCAAGACATCCTGCCAGCACTCTGTCTGCTTTGCCATTTAATGTGCCTCTTGGGCCCATGCTGCACCTGTCAGTCTGGCCCAACAGGCATGGCTGCTGGTGCCGCACATCGGAGGCAACCCTCCACTTCCCCTCACCCTCATGTTGTGGTGGTGTGTCCATGCAGCCTTTGGTCCCAGTACCTAGCCTTCCTTGCACACCCTGCCACTGGCCCTTAGCATATATTGTCATGTACTACATTCCAAGGCATACATAGAAACAGACTTTGACAGCAGATAAGGACCACTTGGCCCACCCAGTCTGCCCATTTTCTTACCTATTGGATAAGCTGCAGCTCTTAGTTAACCAACAGCCTGCTTCCTCCTACACCCCCCACTAGAATTGCCTATGTCTGTCAGATGCATTCTTGAATTCCCCTACTGTATTTGCCCCCATTACCTCCTCAGGAAGGCCATTCCATGCATCCACCACCCTCTCTGTGAAAAAATACTTCCTTACATTGCCCCTGACCTGCCTCCCCTCTATCTTCAAATTGTACCCCCTTGTTCTTGCACATCTTTTTTTCTGAAAGATGCTGCCCTCTTGGACTCTGTCGATTCCCTTAAGGTACTTAAACGTTTCTATCATATCCCCCCTCTCCCTCCTTTCCTTGAGGGTATACATATTAAGCTCTTTTAGTCTCTCTTCATATGGCTTCTAGTGCAGACCCTGCACCATTCTAGTTGCCCTCTTCTGGACAGCCTCCCTCCTGTCTATATCCCTGCTGAGATGGGGTCTCCAGAACTGCATGCAGTACTCCAGACTGGGTCTCACTAACTGCCTGTACAGAGCAATAACTTCATGTTTTCTACTGGTAATGCTTCCAGCTATGCATCTCAATATCCCCAAGCTCTCCTTACTGCCTTCTCACATTGGATGCCTACCATTAGGTCATCTGATATGAGACCCCCAAGTGAAGGTATATGGTGCCGCTGCCTATTTCCAGCTCACATTCAGCATCCCAGCTGCACATTACATGCTTTTGGGGAGGTGGCTGAATACCTTACGCACTTGCGATGTATGTAATATTTCACTCTTTTCCTCCTCCTAGGTGCAACTCAACAGCCTGATGTAAGGCGGCACTGGCAGGCCTGGGTGGCCAAAATCAAACTACTGGGTCAGCTCTGGCATGGAATGGTGCCAGGACGATGTCCTGTGTGAGCTGTTTGTGGTGTGCAGCATCCTGCAGTGAATTGAGAGTAGGCTTCCACCACCGCCCACTCCTCCTGCACCTCAATCCCTTAAGTCCTCCACTCCCTTGCCCTCAAAGCATTTCACCATCACTTCCTCCCCCATTGCCATAAAGCTGGATATTTGTAAATAATTACCCCTTAGCCCCCACCCCCTTTCCTCCCATCTTTCCCCACCCATCAATACTATAAATTCCTCCCTGTAAATAGTTGATTGTTGGTTTCTTTTGTTTAGTGATGTTGTTTTTATAGTGCTGTTTGCATAATTAAATGTTATTGTCTTTGTTGTCTGTGTCCTGTGTCTCTTCTTTAAGCCTGCAGGGCTTCACTTGCTTGTGTTCATTGTTCCACCTTCCACCTGCACAGGTCCAGTGGGAAGGGGGTAACACACACACACATATCACCATACCACCTGCATCTCTTGCCAGATGGACACCTGTGTGTGTTGGCAGGTGTCCACCAGGACTGGTTGCCATTTGTGCCCATGGGCCAGCAATGGGGGCCTTTCCCTGGACTGTCATAGACATTGTCCTTGCAGGCTCTGTACTGTACTGTACTGGGCACACTGTGCCCCACCCTCTTTTGGTAGGTCCTCATATGTCAGCAGCTGAGCCACTGCACAATGCTGCCCACTTGGATGTGTTTTCCTGTGCTGTCTTCTATGCTTCTGTCTTTGTTGGCCTGCAAGACATGCTCCATCTGGTCACATATGTGTTGGTATGTGGCATGCCTAGCGATGTGTGTCAGACACTGCTGTGGGCCCATGTTGCCCTCCAGTGCTATGCAGCCTTGTGCCACTGTCCTTTGCTTGGCCTGCTGTATTGCACCGCTACACCATTGCACTGCATTGTCCTACTGTATAAACTGGTCAGCAGGTAGCATTATGTGATACAGTCCCTTTGCACCCTTTCCTTTTCGTCATATTCACTATTGTGTTTAGCACTGGCGCAAAACCTTTGTGAATGGAACTGCCTTGCTCTTGCGCAATTAAAGTGAATCGTGCAATCCATTTTTTTTTTGTCTTGGGTGCAATTCTTTGTGAATCCTGCCTTGGTGTTATATTAGAATGCCATTGCACCATCAGTAGCAGAGCTTGTAAAAAAAATTAAAATTAAAATAAATAGAAAACACTGGCATGTCCTCTCAGCTGATCCACATCTTAATGATACTGTGGTAAATTTCCCATGTGTAGTTTATAGAGGAAAAAAAAACAAGTCTCAAAGATAAGCTGGTAGACAGTCACTTTGCAGACAAAACCACTCTCCATACTCAGCTGAAACGTAGAAACATAGACTTTGACATCAGATAAGGACCACTTGGCCCACCTAGTCTGCCAACCTACAGTATAAGCTGTAGATCCTAGTTAACTAACAGCCTTTTTCTTCCTAACACCCCCCCAAGAATTGCCTTATGTCTGTCCCATGTATTCTTGAAGTCTCCCACAGTTTTAGACCCCACAACCTCCTCTGGAAGGCTGTTCCATGCGTCCACCACCCTCTCTGTGAAAAAATACTTCCTCACATTGCTCCGAGCCATCCCCCCTGTATCTTCAAATTGTGTCCCCTTGTTCTTGCACATCTCTTTTCTGAAAGATGCTACCCTCTTGGACTTTGTTGATTCCACTGAGGTACTTAAAAGTTTCTATCATGTCTCCCCTTTTCCCTTCTTTCCTCAAGGGTACACATATTAAGCTCCTTTAGTCTTTCCTCATATGGATTATCTTGCAGACCCTGCACCATTTTAGTAGTCCTCCTCTAGACTACCTTCACCCTGTCTATGTCCTTGCAGAGATAGGGTCTCCAGAACTGGATGCAGTACTCCAGATGTGGTCTCACCAACTGTCTGTACAGAGGGATAACAACTTCCTGTTTTCTGCTGGTGATGCCTCTCCCTATACATCTCAGTATCCCCTCCAGCCCTCCTTACTGCTATTTTCACATTGTTTGCTAACCTTAAGGTCATCTGATATGATTACCCCAGGTCCCTTTCCAATTTTGGTGTTGTTACTACCTCCCCCGCATTGTGTAATCTTCTCTGGTTTTTTGTTTCCCAGATGCATTACTTTGCACTTCTTTGCATTGAATCCAAGCTGCCATATGTCTGACCATTCCTCTAACTTTGCCATGCCTCCTTGTGTATGAACCCTGTTGCAGATCTTGTATCATCTGCAAAGAGGCATACAGTACTTTTCCATCCAGTTCCTGTGCAATGTCACTTATAAAGACATTAAAAAGGACTGGACCCAGAACTGAACCCTGTGGTACCCCACTAGTAACCCCTCTTTCTTCAGAGTGGACTCCATTTACAATTACCTTCTGTATCCTGTTGTCTAGCCAATGTTTTTCGCAGGCTACCACTCTGGGACCCACTTCCAGGCTGGTTAATTTGATTATTAATCTTTTGTGTGGGACTGTGTCAAATGCCTTGCTAAAGTCTAGGTAGGCCATTTCCACAACCCCTCCCTGGTCTACTACTTTGGTCACCCAGTCAAAAAAATCAATCAGATTAGTCTGACATGACATTCCCACTGTGAACCCATGCTGCCTTGGGTCCTGTGTCCCACTTTCCTCTAGGTACTCAATAATTCTTTCCTTAAAAAGTGATTCCATCACTTTCCCTACCACAGAGGTCAAACTGACAGGTCTGTAGTTTCCTGCCTCTGTCTTGCTCCCACTTTTGTTAAGGGGAATCATATCCACCTTCCTCCAGTCCTCAGGTACCACACCATCCTCCCATGATTTGTTAAAAAGGGTAGTAAGTGGTGTCACTAGTTCTCCCCTTAATTCTTTTAGAATTCTGGGGTAAATTCTGTCAGGCTCCGTTGCTTTGTCTACCTTCAGTTTTAGGAGTTCTTTTAGAACCCTTTCTTCTGTGAAAGGACTGGGATTGACCCCACTATCCAGAGTGCTTCTGTTAATTGAATCAGGCACCTCCCCCTCCTCCTCTTTTATGAATACTGAGCAGAAGTATTCGTTCAGTATCCCTGTTTTTCCACTGTCCCTCTCTGCCCACCCACGGTCCTTTCTATTCAGCCTCACTGTCCCTCCTTTTGTCTTTCTATGCTCCCTGATGTACCTATAAAAGGTTTTACCCCCCTTCTTAACTGAGTTGGCTATCTTTTCCTCAGTTTGGGCCTTTGCTATTTTGACATCCCTCCCTGCTTCCTTCTGCCTTAACTGATACAGTTCTCTGTCCTTCTCCTTCTGTGTTTCCTTATACTTCCTAAATGCTGAATTTTTAACCTAACCTTCTCCGCCATTTCTTTTGAGAACCATAGTGACATTTTCTTTCATTTTGATTTGTTTATTTGCTTCACACAAAGGCGTGTTGCCTCTGTGATGGCAGTTTTGATGTTTTGCCATTGTTGCTCCACCCCCTCCTTCTAGCCTGTTTGCTATTGCTTTTCTAAGGCACTCTCCCATCTTGCCAAATTCAGCTGTCCTGAAATCCAGTACCTTCACTTTTGTATGGCTTGACTCTGTAGCTGAGTTTATCATGAACCACACTGTTTGGTGGTCACTTTTCCCAGATGGCTTCCCACTTCTAGATCTGAGATCCTCTCTCTGCCCCCATTTGAGAGAATGAGGTCTAAGATTGTTCCCTCATAAGTGGGTTCCAAAACTAGCTGTCTGAGGCATGTCACCTGTAGGGCATCGAGAATGGCCCTGCTCTTGGATGTGGCTGCAGCAAAGGTGCTCCAGTTAACATCTGGCATATTCAGGACCCCCATCAACAGTATCGCTCCTTTCTCTTCCATCCTATGGATGCCTTCTATCATATCCTTGTCCATTGCCTCTCCCTGACATTGGGATCTGCATACAGCCCCTGTGCGGATTGTGGTGCCATTTCCAGTCTCTAAGGTGACCCACAGTGCCTCCTTTCCTCCCTGTTTACTCTTTTGTTCTGTTGCTCTTATCCCTTCCTTTACATAGAGAGCTATTCCTCCCCCTCTTGTACCCTCCCTGTCTCTCCTGTAGGTTGTGTACCCTGGTATATTAACATCCCAGTCATGGTTCCCTGTGTGCCATGTTTCTGTGAGTGCTTCAATGTCCAGGCATCCCTCTTCCATCAAGGCCACAAGTTCAGGGAGCTTCTTACCCAGACTATGGGCATTGGTACTCATTATCCTCCATTTCTTGATGGCCTTCCCCCTTTTTGTCCCATCCTTGTCCTTATTGCTTTTGTCATTTTCTCCATTTACCCCTGCCATTCTCCCTATCAACATCTCTGTCTTGGTGTTTACCTCACTTACTACCTTGAGTTTTTTTTGGGGGGGGGCTAGGATTTCCCTGCTTATTTCCAGTGTCTCCTCCCTAGGCTAGTTTAAATGCTTGCCAATGAAGCATTTAAACCTATCACCTAGGATCCTGGTTTCCCTCCTGGACAGATGCAGATCATCATGCCAGTATAGGCTTGCATCACTCCAGGTGGACCCTCAGACCACAATGAAGCAAAATCCCTGAGCTCTGCACCAGTTTTTCAACCACTGATTGAATCCCATGGTGTGGAGCACCCTAGCCTCATCCATGCCATAGACAGGCAGCACCTCCGAGAAGGTTACCGTATGTGCTATTTGTCTAAGGCCCCCCCCAACTCCACAAACTCTTCCTGCACTGCTCTGATCCCTTTCTCAGCAAGGTCATTTGTCCCTAGGTGGACCAAAACATCCAGCTCCCTCCCCCATGCAGCTGCTCCAGTGATCCTGAGGATTCGCTCCTTGTCCCTGCAAGCCATGGCACCAGGCAGGCACCTTACCTCCTTCTCCCCTTCCTCCCCCAGTTCTACCATCATAACAATGGAGTCCCTCACCAGGAGTTGTTTCCTTCCCCTGTGGAGTCCCATGCCACCCTCCTGTGGGTCTCCTTTGTGGAGGTTTCCAGCATCCTCCTTGGTCTCTACCGTGGGTGCCTCCATAGTGGAACAACACTTTGCCAGAATTGCATATGAATTGTGGAGAGATGCAACTGGAGGGATGTACCTCTGTTCCTCCAACCTCACCCTCCCTGAGTCCACTTTGGTCCAACAGCCTCTCTTTCTTGACAACGACTGAGGCAGTGGCCCTGATGATCCCTGGGTGGGGGAGGAGGGCCACCAAATCCTGGACAACTCAGCCTGGAGATGAGTAGCCTCCTCCCTCATCCCAGAGAGGTGCCTGCAGATAGGACAACACCGCATCCTCTACAACATCTCTCGGAAGATTGCTGCTCCACAGCCACTACACTGCACCACTCCCATCATGTCTTATTTCTGGCCCCTTAACTGTTGTTTGAAATACTTACTCTTTCCTCTGTTTATTTTTTTTATTGTTCTCCCTAATTACTTACTGCCTCCATGCCTTTTAAGCTCCTGCTCTTCCTGTTGTGAGACAAGAAGTTCCTCTATATCTCAGTAGTCTCCTTACTTGCTCAGAGTCAGATCTCCTGAAGCTAGGGGGGATGGAGAGCTTCTCTTTCCCTTCTAGGATGGCGAGTCTTTTGTGGCTCTGTGGTCACTCACTTCCTGCTCCCAAACAGTAAGTTCCTGTTGTCAGTCAAATCCTGTGCCTATAAAAGTAGAACTGGCTTAGGGTGGGGGGAGGTAAGGGAAGGTGGGCAATATAGTCCTAATAGAGAAGTATAGTTATAACAGCAGCTCCTTCTTCTTGGAGTTCTCTGCCTGTTTTCTGGCAGAAGCTATCTAGGGCAGTTTTTAAATATGGTTTTAATCTGGCTTCCTTCTAGCTAAGCCACTCCCCCAAAGTCACAGCTCTTTCTACACTTAGGTTAATTGCACAGATAACAATTCCCTTCAGCCACCCGAGACAAACACCTAGATAACTGCACAGATAACAATTCACTTCAGCCAACTCAGACAAACACACTAACCTTTTTTCTTTGCTTGTTTGTTTTGTTTTTACCATAAATTGAAGGTCCCCATAGTAGAGTTCTAGTTCTTTAGTCCCAGTAGAGAAGTATAGTTATAACAGTAGCTCCTTCTTCTTGGAGTTCTCTGCCTGTTTTCTGGCCAAAGCTGCCCCCGAGATTCTTTCATGGCCACTTGGCTTTTACTGTTGCAGATCTTGCAGTGCTTACAGTTATGCCAAACAGGGTCCTACCTTCATTAACTCCATTAATAGTTCTGCCTATGAGGTTAGACACATTATTCCTGTCAAACAGAATTTGTGGTTTATACCACACCGTGTTCTTGCCATTTGCTATACCTAGGCATAACTATTAGACTGCTGAAGGAAAGAATACTAGAACAAATCCACAGAATTACTTTTTTTTTATCATGACATTATTTGTCACCATGGCTGTGGACCCAGCAGGGGCTATGACCCCCCTCGGAGGGGTGCATCCTCTGGCCCATCAGGGCCATCATGAGTCCTGCTGGATCCTGGTATTTTTACTCCATATTCTCCCCCATGCCCATGACCATACAATGGGTACAGCAGCTCTCTTCACCTCCATGGAGGTAGCCAAGCACCCTGGGTGCAGGCCAAGCCCCTTTTGTTGTGCTTATGCTTGCAGCATAACCCCCCCACCCCAAGGAAGGAGAGAAGTCCTCTGGATACTCAATCCTTACCTCCCTGGCTGACCCCAAAATGACCCAAGTCTGTTCCCGAGCCCAGGTCACCAGCATTTCACGAGGTGTTGCATCTAGCACCTCAACCCTCAGTGCCACCGGGTCAGCATAAATCCATTCAATTGCTAATAGAAAGGGAGATACTCCAGTAGGGCTTCACTGGCTTACAAAGCACCAAGGAGATTGAAAAGCAGAGCAATTTATGGGCATTGACCACACCCACATCAGACAAAGGCATGGAGACAGGTTTAATGATCTTTTGAAAAGGGAAAGGTGTCTTATCTTTAGCTTAGGTTCCCTCCTTCCATTGGGACTTAATGATGCATGGGATGTAGTACCATTTGTAAAATAATAGATTATGATGTTGCTTCAGGTTTTCTGTGACTGTTTTTGTGCTAATGTGTGCATCATTTGATTCTATGTGTTTATTCTGTGTTGTTTTCTCTTTCTCCCTCTCTCAATTTAAGTACATAGTACAGATGGATGAAGTGGATAAAATTTACTTCACAAATTAATTTGGAAAGTTGGCAAAATTCTCGAAGTGCCTGCTTTATGAAGTTTTTACTGGCGAAGTTGCTCTTTTTCTAGGTGAATTGACTTAAATTCGTCTAACTTCACCTAACATTACCTAATTTTTCCTTAACTTCACAATTTTCCTAGGTGAAGTTGCGAAGTGGGAAATTCGCAAAGTAGTTTGCAAAAGTGAATTTCTCAACTTCACCAGTAGTTTGACAGTGAAGTAAAACTTTGCAACATCTCTAGTACAGAGTAAGCCACCAACTACATAGTCACCTAGACATGCAGCCATAGGATAGACATATTAATACCGGAAAATGAAATATTCATTACAGATTATAATTGTATATATTTGTTTTGACTTAGCTATCTTTATCTACTAGTCCATTTTTCCTATTAGCCAATCCCATGGTATTGGGGCACTTTGTTCATGGTGTTATGTATACTGTTTGCCTATTTGAGCTTTGCTTTTATGGGGGTCTGCACCTTTTAAGTAAGTATTATAAATTGATTGACATCTTGGTGTGACTTCAAACCTTGATGAAGAACCACATGGTTCAAAGCGCTGGGTTAGTCTAATGCAGTGGTTTGTTTTTACGCTGTCCTAATAAACAAGTTTTACAATGCAGCTTTGCCTCCAGTTTGGGATTTTTTTAGTGTGGTTTGAATTTGTAGGGTTGAATTTGTCATTTGCTTCATGTGTTGTACTCACCACTGCTTTATTCAGCAATGCTGTGCTGGGCCCCCTGCTTCTCATTTTGGGTCGGTATGTCACTTGCATAGAAATATAGAATTTGATGGCAGATAAGGACCGCTTGGCCCACCTAGTCTGCCCATTTCCCTGCCTAATGGATAAGCTGCAGATCCTAGTTAACCAGCAGCCTACGTCTTTCTACCCCCACCCCCTAGAATCGCCTTATGGCTGTCCCATGCATGCTTGAATTCAACCACTGTTTTTGACTCTACAACCTCCTCTGGAAGGCCATTCCATGCATCCACAACCCTCTCTGTGAAAAATACTTCTCACATTACCCTCCTAGCTGCTCCCCTCTATCTTCAAATTGTGCCTTGTTCTTGCACCATCTTTTTGAAAGATGCTACCCTCTTGGACTTTGTTGATTCCTTGAGGTACTTGAAAGTTTCTATCATGTCCCCCCTCTCCCTCCTTTCCTCGAGGCTATACATATTAAGCTCCTTTAGTCTCTCTTCATATGTCTTCCGGTGCAGACCCTGAACCACTTTAGTTGCCCTCCTCTGGACAGCTTCCATCTTGTCTATGTCCTTGCGGAGACTGGGTCTCCAGAACTGCACACAGTACTCCAGATGGGGTCTCACCAGCTGTCTGTACAGAGGGACAACAACTTCTTGCTTTCTACTGGTGATGCCTCTCCCTATGCATCCCAGTATCCCCCCAGCCATCCTTACTGCTCTCTCACATTGCTTGCCCACCTTGAAGTCATCCGATATGACTACCCCCAGGTCCCTTTCCATTTTTGTTGTTGTTAGTATCTCACCCCCCATTGTGTACTCTTCCCCTGGGTTTTTGTTTCCCAGGTGCATTACCTTGCACTTCTTAGCATTAACTCTAAGCTGCCATACATTTGATCATTCCTCTTACCTTGCCAAGTCCCTTCTCATCCTTTCTACCCCACCTTGTGCATCAACTCTGTTGCAGATCTTTGTGTCACCTGCAAAGAGACATACTTTTCCTTCCAGTCCCTCTGCAATGTCACTTACAAAGATATTGAAGAGGACCGGTCCTAATACTGAACCCTGTGGCACCTCACTAGTAACCCCCCTTTCTTCAGAGTGGACTCCATTTGCTATTACCCTCTGTGTCCTATTCTTCGCCAATTCTTTACCCAGGCTATCATCTTGGGACCCACTCCCAGGCTGGCTAACTTGTATATTAATCTTTTGTGTGGGACTGAGTCAAATGCCTTGCTAAAGTCTAGGTAGGCCATGTCCACAGCCCCTCCCTGATCTACTACTTTGGTCACCCAGTCAAAGAAATCTATTAGATTCATCTGGCATGACCTTTCTGCTGTGAATCCATGCTGCCTTGGGTCCTGTGTCCCTCTAGCCTCTAGGTACTCGACAATTCTTTCCTTCAGAAGTGATTCCATCATTTTCCCTATCATTGAGGTTAAACTAGCAGGTCTGTAGTTTTCTGCTTCTGCCCTGCTGCAGTCCAGAGTCGTGAGGTCTTGGTTTGGGAATATCACTTCAGTGCTGTATAAGCTGCACTGGCTGACAGTAGGGTCATGTATCAGCTTCAAAATATGTTTGTTGACATACAAAGCTCTGCAAGATTTAGGTCAAATCTCCCCAAAACACCTTCTGTTTCTGTACACTCCTTCCACCCAATTCATTCTTCTGACATGTGCCTCCTTGCTGTTCATTGATCCCATCTACAGTCTTCCAGGAATCTAGCTTTTGGGGTAGCTGCCTAATTGCTGTGGAATATTCTTCCTTCTGTGCTGCATAATGTTTTTAAAGGGTTACTAAAAGCATAATTATCCAATCAAGCTTTTGGGTCTCACTAGAGTTTAAAATTATATCGATTAGTTGTTCGATATTATTATTATGTTTAATTGTTATTCCACTAATGTTTAAAGCAGCATTGCACCATATCGGTGAACATTTTGATCTATACTTTTTTGTTCTCTTTGAGATTACCCGTTACCTACTGACTTTTACATCTGTTTTCTGATAAGGTCAAGGAGCAGTGTCTATTGCATGCCAGTTACTTAGAGTCATATGAAAAGTAATCTTAAACAATGGGTGTTCAAAAACAACAGAGATTAGTAAAGAAAATCAGGTCTGAACCATATTGAAAGGAGCACTCCTTTCATTATTTGCACTATAAGAAAAAGTAGTAAAGCAGACAAAAAATGGGGAGTAAGGTATCCTACAAGACAGGAGATAAGGGGCAATCTAAAATAGAATAAAAAAGTATATGTCAATGTTTTCAATGCTATCGTGCACAGTTGCTTTAATCAGTATGCTGCTTTAAATTATACAGTACCCAGAGCCATCCTGGAAATGCGTGCCAAACAAATAATTTGCCTTGATTTGCCATGCCTTTAGGAGGCATTTGTATGGAATTTAAACTGTTTTGTGACATTACTGTTCTCACATTTAACAACTCTCCCTGTAATTCTTAACCTTCCCAGATTTGGCAGACAAACCCTGTAATACACTTTAAAGATTATAAAATGTTGCAGTTTCAACATGAAAAAGAGTCATGCTGTTGAATTCACCATAATAGCCATTGTCTGTATTTTCCCTATGTGTTCCCATTTTTATGTTTGCTTGTGCACACAGCATACATGAAACATTTTGAGAAGAGTAGAGTATTGCAGAGGTGTGGCAGTGTTTGGTCAATCTGGTCAACACTTTCAGGGACTCGTCCCACGGCCACCATTCAACAGGGAAGCTGCTGATGATGGCAGTTTCAGAGTGAGTGCTGGACTTGAAAGAAATCTGCTGCTCCAATCATTTACAGTTTTGTCATTGCAGTGGCAGATCTCTCCCCCCCTTCCCAGCAACCAGGCAGATTCCAGTCATGTACATTACAGTGCACAGTATGTGCATGGCTGGACTTACGAGCAACTCATTTGCTCACAGTGTCTTTTCTGGTGAAATAAATAAATGTGCCCGCTGTGTAAAACTGGTGGTTCCTGCCACCCACCACACACTCTTCCCAAAGTTAACATCGGGGTGCCCAGTCCCTGTGTTGGCATGCCTCCCCCCCAAGCCTGAACATATATTTTGCTGACAACGGGGTGTCCAATTTCCATGTCAGCATGCCTCCCCCACTATTGTGGCACACTGGGAGCCCACCCAAGTATGCCAAAGTAATTCTTATGTTTTTCCAACACTGAAATGCCCACTCCTGGCATTGGATGTGCCCTCCACATCCCCTTTTTGTCAGCCGACCTCAGGTGCCCAATCCATGGGTCAGCATTGATCACCCTCCACTAGACAGCCACACTGGTAACCCACCCCAATGTGCCAAAATCCATTTTGTTTTCACCTGTAAAAAAGAAAACAGTCCCACAATGTTGTTGTTTTTTAACACGAAAATGGCACCTTGTCATTCCCGCCAGCCCCCCTCCCCCAATGTGCACCATCTCTCTGAGCATCCCACCTCCCCACACACCCCTCACCCATTCTTACCTTCGGAGGTTGGGATCAGCAGTCTTCTGTGGACCGGGAACACATCTGCACTCTTCAAAGACCAACAGGGAACTGAAGAAATGATGGTAAGTCCTATAATGGCAGTGAATGGGGGGGTTCAATTTAGGTCAAAATCTTAGCCAATTTTTGTAGTTTTGATCCCAAATATTCAGAATGGGGTTCTTGGAATCCCACCTTGTGAACTCTATCACTGAAATTTCGTTTCTCAGTCCCAAAAGGTGATTTCTTGGTCACTGCATGGAATCACCTTTCTGGACCAAATAACAAAAGGATAGTGCCACTGTTCATGAGATGGGGTCCCAAAAAGCCCATGTTACAAATTTGTTGAGCAAACTTCAAAAAATGACTGCATTACGAATGTGCATTGCACAGTTTGTACTCATGCTTGTAACTTCTCCAGTTTTTTATATTTTCACTTCAAATTTCCAACACTGCACATTTTTCACACATCCTTATGAACAGTCTAACTGTCATTTTTTGTATCCTGCTCAAAATGTTTTTTCGCACCTATGGTGCAGAATGGCACAGTCGCTGTGTGAAATCAACTTTTGGGAAAGATTAATAAAATCACAGTGCTAATGTTCATGAGGGGAGGTCCCAAAAAAGCTATGTTGAAAATTTGGTGAACAAATTCAAAAAATGACTCAGTTACGAGCATGCATTATGCAGTTTCTATGCATGCTCGTAACGTCACCATTTTTTCATATTTTCACTGCCATTTTTCACACCTCATCATGAACAGTACAGATGTCATTTTTCACATCCTGCCCAAATTGTCTTTTCACACATGTTGTGCCAAATGGTGTATTCACTGTGTGAAATCGCCTTTTGGGAATGAGTAACAAAATGATAGTGACAGTGTTAATGATGTGGTGTTAAAAAAGCCCATGTTAAAAATTTGGAGTGAAAATATCAACAAACACCAGGGGCGTTAGGGTTTGCAACCATTATGCCTCACCCTGTACAGACTGACAGGCATCGCGGTGTGACTTGGGGTCATCAGCTGTAATGCTCACACCATTCCACTCTCATCCTGCCACCACTGACAGGCATCGAGGTGTGCTTTGGGCTCTTCAGCCCTAACATTCACTCCATTCTCCTGTCAGTGTCTGCAGGGTGGGGTGAGGTGGAATGGCAAGAGTGTTGTGGCTGATGACCCAAAAGCAGACCCCAATGCCTGTCAGTCTCTGCAGGGTGGGGGTGAGGGCTCACATTAGTTCAATACTTCACTGCCATTCCTATTATGCATCTCTTTAACTTGTGCAGTATCAATGCCGATACCAGCAAGTAAACATTTGGCATTGACAAATGCTTGTTATAATAGAAACAATATTATACACTTGACAAGAAACATAATTAAAAGAATCAGAAACAATGCTGACAATCCTTAAATATTATGCAGTAGCTCAGATGTTA
The DNA here is from genome assembly GCA_016271365.2 of Neoceratodus forsteri. Classification (NCBI taxonomy): domain Eukaryota; kingdom Metazoa; phylum Chordata; order Ceratodontiformes; family Ceratodontidae; genus Neoceratodus; species Neoceratodus forsteri. Next base: position 783,998,511 of record CM057452.1, read on the forward strand.
AAGTGCAATTTAGCTAATGTACAATTTATAGTGTATTTTGGATACCTAAGTAGTTATTCATACTCTGTTTTTAACGATTAGTGTGTATGTTTTTATCTAAGTATAGTTAGATATTTAGTCTTCATCATAGATCTGTGAAGGGTAGGCATTTTTAAAAGATGTCCCATTGTTAATTAATTTTAATATAAGTTGTTAAGTGCGTTTACCATGCTTACCATGATTAATGTTCCCTGGACCATTCATATAAGACTCTGTCTTTCAGGTTAAATCATTATGTGTTTGTTGGGCTCTAAGTTCCCACATGAGGGTATGGGAGAAGAAGAAATTAAACTGACCTCATCCTACATGGTAACACTGGCAAGCAATATCTGGAAGCTTCCCATGGATTATTCCCATATAGACATATCATTGACTTGGGATTAGCCAGTTTTACAATATTTTGATTTATCAGTGCTGTAATCACTTCTAGAATATGAGATTTATAGCATGCTAGAACTAGATTTTGGGAAAGAGCCCTTTTTACTAACATTTTATTACTTTTGAAAATTTGGGTTAAAAGGTAAACTGGTAAATCAACTATGTTATTACTTTATGTCTCTTACAATGTGATGATATAAACCCTATCCAGGACCTATGCAATTGAAACAAAAAAAAGGTATATTGTTCACTCATTGTAATGTCAGGAGCATGGTACCTAAACTGATTTAATTAGAGAATTTTCAATTAAACATAACCCTGACTTTATGATTTTTACTGAGATCTGGTTGCATAATAGAATAGATGATGCTGACATCTTGGTCAAAGGGTACAATATAGATAGGCAGACAGGAACAAAAAGGTGGGGGGTAGTATATGTTTCAGATACATTTTCCCCTAAACAATTGTTTTTTGATATATGTCCTGATAATTATGAGTATATTATGTTAGAAATCACTTTTCCTGCAGAGAAACCACTGCTGCTCACATGTATTTGCCGCTCCAGCAAAAATTCAAAACATAAAATGAAGCAACTTGCAGAGGTATTGTGCCCCCGTCTGGATACTCATGAAGTACTTCTGTTAGGAGACTTCAATGAGAATTAATTGCTTAAAGGAGATTCTAGTGTTACAAAAAATGTGTCACTTTCCCTAGGTCTACAGCAATTAGTTTCTGACCCCACATGAATAAATGTTAAAAGCCCAAGCGATTCAACTTCATTAGACTTGTTTTTGACAAACGCCCCACATAATTACACTGCAGAGCAATTGGAAGATATGAATAGTGACGATAACATGATTTACTGTGTAAGAGGAAAGTGTCCAACTCCAACTCAGCCTAGGTTTATTTCATTTTGGGCTACAAACAACTTTGATTATTTGCTATTTGCAAAAGAGCTAGATAACATAAACTGGGATAGACTTTATCTTATTCCACCTATTGAAATACAGTAGCATGGAATTACTTTTTAACTGAATTTATGGGTATTATAGATTATCACGTACCATTAAAAACCAAGAAAATTAAAACAATGCTCCGCCCCTTGGTATTCTCCTGCTTTAAGAAAATTAAAAAGACAGAAAATGCAGGTGTGGGAGAGGGCACATACAACTAATCATACAATTGACTGGGACTGTTATAGAAGAGAAGCTAAGAGAAGTATTATAGCATCAAGGCATCAGCTGGAGAACCAATGCCTTTTGGAAAATTGCTGAAGATCTAAATGGACATTTTAGAGATTCCACACACAATATTGAAATCCCAGTAGAGGATGGGTTTTGATCCCTCGCTGATGTCTTCAACAATTATTTTGTTAATGCAGGTAACTTCTTCAGTAATACTGACAGTGATCATACTAATGACATCAATGTGGTCCCAGTTCATCGTAGAAGCTGTACCACCTTCTCATTTAAGAAAATAGAGGAAAATGAAGTGTTAGATTTACTACTGGGCCTTAAAAATAACAAGGGTGGTGACCTTGATGGCTTGACTTCAGCACTTCTAAAATTATCACCTTTACAAATCTTTGCCCCTTCACATCTTTGTTTAATTAGTCTATTTCGGAGGGGGTTATGCCTGAGGGTTGGAAGCTGGCCAGGGTTGTCCCCATTTTTAAGGGGGCAGCCCTTACCAGCTAACAAACAAACGCCCAATTTCCTTGTTGTCACAGGCCTCCAAAATGTTTGAGAGTCTCTTGGCAGTACAGCTAATGGACTATTTATGTCAGAATAATCTACATGATAAATACCAGTCTGGGTTTCGTAAGTCTCATAGAAAGGTGGTCTCTGTGTCGAGGGCCTTGGATGATGTCAGCAAAGCAAAGTAAAAGAGCCATTTATCTGGTGACATCCTTGTTGACCTCTCCAAGGCCTTTGACATGGTAAACCATCAAATACTGCTATTAAGGTTGAGGGACATTAGACAGTCTTTATGTGCCCTTAAATGGTTTGCATCTTATCTGGGAGGGAGATTCCAGGTTACAACTGTAAATCATGTGACCTCAGACCATTTACCCATTGACCGTGGGATCCTCCAGAGATCAATGCTTGGCCCCTTGCTATTTCTGTTATACTTAAGTAAATTTTGAGATTCAGTTAATAGATCCACATACCATTTGCATGCCAATGATACAATTATTTATACTTCCGCTTGCTCTCTGCAAGAGATAGAGGCACATTTACAATCCAGTTTTGATGACATCCATGACTTTTTTGTTAAATCTAAGTTAGAAATGAACATCAGTAAAAACAAAATGTATGGTCCTGGGGCCTGTTTCAAAACTAAACAATTGCTCAGAACTAACCATAATGGATTTAGAGGGGGGTCAGACTTGAGCAGGTCTCTCTTTATAAATATTTGGGTTACAGGGTAGACACATCGGCATCAGACAATACCCATGCGGATAAACTTACTGGGGCTATAGGTAAAAGACTGGGAATATTATATCACTATAAAACTGTCTAGGGAGTAGTATGATGAAGAAAATAGTTAAGAAATAGGTTCTACCACTGTTTGATTTCAGTGCTGTTCTTTATGACTATGCCAGTTTGACTAAATTGCAGAAGTTGATGTTTTGTATAATAGGCTGGCAAGGCGAACTCTTCAATGTCCAAGAGACACTCACCATTGTTGGATGTATGTTAAACTGTGTCAGCTTTCTCTAGTCAATAGGTGGCAACTACATAAGGTGTTTTTTGCTTATAAGAGTGTTCAGGTGATACACCAGACTACCTTTTAGAAAAAAATAAGATTTAGGGAGTCGAATCTAATTCTTAGGATAGCAGTATATTGGGAGTTAGTTGTTTCTAAATCAATAACTAAAAGATCTAAGTTCTTCTTTAGTTACATGATTCCTTGGCTGTGGAATAATCTTCCCCCAAGGTTCCCACTGGTAAATGTAAAACCTCTGTCATTAAAAATACTCAAACAATGTTTTATGAATACTATGATTACTCAGATTAAGTTCTGCTGTGCCTAGGTTGACTATCCATGTCTACTATACATGATGACTTATCAGAATTGTTATTCCTTCATGCTGTGCAATGTATTTATATGTTCTATGTATTTATTGTATCTATGGGTCTTTGTATGTTTTGTAATTGTGTAACCTTGTTTTGTGTTATGCCATGGGTCACCATTTTAAATGAGTTTATTTTCATGGTCTAACCCTTCAAAGAAATTAACTGAAAGTGTTCCTCCATTGACATCTTACATCATTTATTGTCAATGAATTATAATGCTTATTAAGTAACTACTTCTTTAGATTTAGAATTTTAGTTTGGTTGTACCTGTTGTGTTTTATAAATACTCTGTGTATTACCTATCAACCATTGCTTCTAACCACCAGTCTAACAATAGAAGAAGTACTTTCTAGCTTGCAACTCATGCCACCACTAGTTCCTGTAGTATCCCAAGTCCACTTTGAAAGATGAGATGCTAATCAAAATACAGTAGCTACCTATTTCCCAATTGGTCCAGGAATCCTTGGGAAATCAGTTTCACCACCACTTTCAAAACTGCATGTGAGTTCTGACTCCTTTGAGGTCTTCTGAAATGTATTAAAATAAGAGAGTTTCAACTCCATAGAGAAAGGTATCAAGCAACCAACCAATCTAGAGATGAGAGTTCATGCTCCTAACTAGTAGCTGTTTAACCACTTTTAAAAGGGGGATAAGTTCTAAGTTATTTCGCTCACTCATGTGACAAAATTCAATAGATAGTTTAAAGTATTATAATGGGTAAGTCTTGATGTACTGTTGATCTATTCGCATTTGCAAAGCTCTCTAGGCTCGATTCTCAAAAATGGGCATAGATTGATGCAAGCTGCAGCAAACAGCAGCTTGTGCCAAAGCCCAGTGTACTGGAGACCATGCACCTGATTCTGGTAAAGAAGGGGTCACGGTGCCTACATCCCCACACTTGCATCAACCTCTCTTGTGCTGCAAACACATGACACATGGAAGAGTTTGCCACAGGCATCTTGCATCAAACCCAGGGCTTTGAAAATTGAGCCCTTTATGTTTCTATGTACTCAGAGCATAAATTACAAATCTAACAATATGCCTGTCTCCTCTTAATTTTATGAAATTGTTCTTTTCCTTCAGAACCATAGTGAAACAAACTATCCCACTAGCATTTATCTTCCACATGGGACATCATCATTGTCCTAATAAATCACACATGTTACAACCATGGCAATCACTGGAATCTGGAAATGTAGGCATTATCTGAAAAGTATCCATGTAGATTGATTTTAGGTCATGCAGACTCTGTTTGCATTCAGCAATTGTTGCAGGAGAAGCAGGGAGGGGTGAATGTTGTATAGGGCATATAAAACAAAATTAGAAGTATTAAAGAAAGCTATTGCACTAAGTTCAGTAGAGACTGAAAATGGAGGGTACTCAGACTTATTGAAACTAGATTTATGAAATACAAAAACACATTTTAGCACCATGGAAGTCCATTCAGTGTGCCAAAAAAGCAAGGGATTGCTGCATGAAGTGCTAGTGTATTTCTCAATATGCCTGAAGGCATTAACACTATCCCACTTCAACTGCCAAAAAAGAACCTCAATGTGCAAACTTCAGTGTTGTCACAAGGCAATACAGAACTTCAAGCTGAACTTCAAGCAGCATAAACATGTGCAAATCTGTGCAGATCTGTGCAAAAAAGCAGTAAAAACAAGGACATTTTTTGAGGATGAACCACATAGATACATAGACATTGTCAGCAGATAAGGGCCTATGACCCACCCAGTCTGCCCATTTGAGCTTGTAAGTTCAGTTTATGTTTTCCTAGAAGTCTGTTGCCCCTTACCCCTGACCTCCAGAATTCCTTTATGTCTATCCCATGCATTCTTAAATCCCGTGATTGTTTCAGCCCCCACCACTTCCTCTGGCAGGGTGTTCCACTTGTCCACCACCCATTCTGTGAAGAAATTCTTCCTCACATTTCCTCTGAATCATCCTCCCTCCAACTTCATCCCATGCCCTCTAGTCCTGAAACATCTTTTTCACTTACAAATAGTGTATTCCTGCACCCTGTTCCTCCCTGTAAGATACTTGTATGTCTCTATCATATCCCCTCTCTCCACATGTTCGAAACGTCAGTGCATCACAACCAGAAAGCTGCTGATTCTTTTTGGGACTGCGCCATATACTCCTGCAGAGTTGGTAAAATATATCCAGTTCAAGTGGGACAGTGTTAGTGCCTTCAGGCATATTGAGAAATATACTAGCACTGCATGCAGTAATCCCTTCCTTTTTCAGCAGACTGAATGGACTTCCATGGTGCTAAAATGTATTTTTGTATTTAATAAATCTATTCTTAGTAAGTTTGAGTGCCCTTCGTTTTCAGTCTCTACTGAACTTTGTGCAATTATTTAATGTTCCTCCCTGGATGTGAGCACCTTACAAGTTGTTCAGGCCCCCCACACACACACACACACGCCTTTGGGTCTGTGCTGCATTGTTAAAGGAAGCTACTGGACCTCACAAATCACTGTATCAGGAAAGTAGAGACAGCAATACGGGGCAGGAAATTACAGTGAAGGACATGACAGAAAGGAATGCAGGGTGATGAAAATACAAAAAAATCTTGGGTGACAGAGATAGGGTGGAGTACTCAAGGTTAAGGAAACCAGTAAGGCTGTGAGGAGGGTGAAGTCTGACATGGAGCCAAGAATAGCAGAGGGGTACGAAAAGGGAATAAAAATTCTTTCACTACAACAAACAAAAGAGTGTACAGTCAGACTGAAGAATTGGAAAGATTTGAGGAGGTGAATAAAGGGAAAGTGTACTTACTGAATTAGTTCTTCTGTTTGGTATTTATATGGAGAACAAAGAGCAATCACCACACTGTGAAGACATGACAGGTGGAAAGGGTTCGGATGTCAGCAAGGTTGTGATCTACATAGAATTTGACAGCAGATAAGGACCGCTTGGCCCACGTAGTCTGCCCATGTCAGAGAACAGGCCACAGAAGGGAGTGATTGCACTGATGGTGGACAAATCCAGGGGTCATGAAGGCTGTATCACTAGGTGCTATTGGGGATTAGGAGGATCCAAACTGCACCACTTCCTAACTTCTTTAACAGTGCGATGGGAATGCTACTGTACCTAGGAACTGGAAGTCAGCAAATGTAGTTCTTGTGCACTAGAGGAGAAACAGGCACAATCCTGGGAACTATAGACCTGTCAGTGTAATATCTGAACTGACGAATATAATGGAAACCCTAATAAAGGAAAGGCTGGTGGAGTCCCAGGAGTTGAACAAGCTTCGGAGAGACAAACAGCATGGGATTACAGGGGAGAAAGCCATGTCAGATGCTCCTAATTGAGTTCATTAACTGGGTGAGGAAAGTGATGCACAATGTGCAGACATTGGACATACTGCACCTTGATTTCAATATAGACATCAACATTGTCCCACATGGATGGCTGATTAGGAAGCTAGTAGATCTGAGGTTGGGGAACTAAAATCATAAGTTGAGTAAAGAATTGGACATAATGTCAGAAACCAGAAGGAATTTCTTAATGGAAAACTTAGTGGACAGGGAAGTCTCCAGGTGGGTGCTGTGGTGATTGGAGTAGGGATTGATCCTTTCCAACACTTGTATTTGAAATGTTGAAGTGGGGATGCAAGGGAAGATTTACCACTTTAGAGATGATACAAAGATTTGTGGAAGAGAAGTCAGTGGTTAAGCACAAGGGAATCATTCTGGAAAGGAAGGAGGGTGGAAAGAGCTGTACATTGGGCATGGTCTGTGGTAATAGTGTAGGTAGGGAGAATTGGGCAGACTGGATGGGCCAGTGGGTCCTCATCTGTAGTCAAATTCTATCTTTCTGTGTTTTATGACAGTAAATTATGAGTAGCAAGTATGTAAACAGATCTTGAAAGGGTGGAGAAATGCTCAAGGATCTAGCAGTTTAAATTTAACACCAAGAAGTGCAAATTGCACATGTGGCAATAATTTAAAGGACAGAATACAGAATGCTGTGTGTGGAGAGTGCAACAGAGTAAAGAGTCCTGGTGATAATAATATTGGACAATTTAAAAACAATAGCACAGTGCAGCAGGGCAGGTTATAGGGCAATAGGAGGCTGGGATGGATAGGAAATGGGATCATCAACCAGATAAAATGATTATTTTTACTGTACAGGTTCCTTGCTTGTCTTCACCTGTAGCACCGTGTATAATTCTGGAAACTGTATTTGAAGAAAGATAGGGACAGGGAGTAAGAAGTCCAGAAGAGGGTAACCAGATCCGTGGACAGCAGAATAAGAGTTATGTGGAGCATGTTGGAATCGGAGGCAGTATAGCACATTGGTTTAATGCTCTGAGCTGCAAACCTGGAGACCTGGGTTTGAATCCCTCAGCCCCCACTTGCATACTGTGTGAGCCTGAGCAAGTCCCTTAACTTTCTTGTCCACCCAGGTTGTACCTGTAAACAAGCTTTCAGCTTAGTGTGTCTATCCTGGTAAAAAAAAGGTAATCTCATCATGTACACACTGGAGGCAAGAAGAGAGAGGAGGGACATGATAGAGATATACTGTACTTACATGGGATTAACAAAGGAAACAGTGTTTATTTGTTCATGCTGAGTAGGAACACCTGCACCAGGGGGAACACAATGAAAATTGTTGTGGGGGATCTTTTTTCATGGAAAGGGTGGAGGAGGAGTGAAGCAGCCTGCCAGGAGAGGTAGTCTGTGCTAAATCAGTAGAATTCAAGCATTGGAGGGATACACATATGTGGCTGGCAAAGACAGTGGCAAAGGGAAGAAAGGAATGGGGGAGTGATGGGCCACTATGTTCCACACAAAAGCAACATTACATGCTGTAGGTATGGCTGGGCATACTCAATGGGTCATTCAGCTTTCTTCCAACAATGCCATATGTTTCTCTGCTTCTGAGCAAAATGTGGTATGTTCATGACTAGTCTATTTAACAAATTTGTAGCGCTCACTTTCTATGTATTTTGAAAAATGTACCCCTCCCTCTATATTATCATTTTAAAATCACATTTACATTCATTCTTATTATTTTTTTAACTAGTAATTTTTCTGTTGTAATAAATACACATAATGTCCAATACTATGTGTGGGTCAATGAATGGACCTAGCTAAATGGATACCTACTAACTGAATGAATGAATGAATGAATGAATGAATGAATGAATAAAGACACTCACTCTTTTACTCATTCACTCATTAGTTAATTAATTTACTAATTTAAGCATTCATCTACAAGTAATGAGAAGAATAGGAGAATATATAGGAGCATGCAGAGTTTGACAAAAGACACATTTTTCCAACGGTATCCTGCCATCATATGAAAAAAACATTGTGCTTATCACTGCTGGTTTTCTAGTTTTATGTAGACGTGGAACCTTTGTAAAAGAGTCTTGTCTCAAAGGTACTTTGTAATCCTAGACACAAATAAATAAATAAACAAATAAATAAAAAAATAAATCTACCAGCATGTAGGAAAGTGTGATTGGGAGAATGTAATGCATGACAAATGTAGCCTTAGCTCCAATAAAACCTCATTGCCAGCATGCTCACAATTATTGTGCCATTTAATGCAAAGTTTAAAAAAACAATGCTACTTCATGGTTTTGAATGTTTACATTTATGCATAAGTGTGTGTGTGTGTGTGTGTGTGTGTGTGTGTGTGTGTGTGTGTGCGTGCATGTCTGTGTCTTGTGCGTTGTGCATGTACACATATATATTTGTTCATAAGTGTCTGGGTGGCATGCTGACTGTATACTGTACCAACTCTTACTTTCAATATTTTTTTTTTGACAATGTGCTGTCATGATGCAAAAACCGATATAGCTCCTTTTAAACGTATTTTTTTAACTATTTAGTTAATTTGAATCTTTGGGAGTAAAGAAATGAGAAATGATATTTTGAGCAACCATATTAGGTTAGTATGGTAAACTTGTTTGCTTTGTGTTTACTGCTAACAATAGCAACCACTCCAAGCCCAGATTCACCCAAGTGCACCGTAAAAGTGAAAAAGACTAAAGTGGTACAACATGCCGGCCCGGTGGCATTGAGGGTTGAGGCACTGGTCGCCACACCTCGCGCCATGCCGGCGACCCATATTCGGGAACGGGCATGGGTTGCTGTGGGTCAGCGGGGAGGAGATGGATTGAGCATCAGGACTGCTCTCCATCTCCTGGGAGGAGTTTGGGTGGCCGGGCTACTGACTACGCAGGAGGCTGGGGTTTACAGTAATGTGAGCGCAAGCTTGGGGGTGGGTCGTGGCAGACGCTGATTGGGGCATGCACAGGAGCATGCGTGCACCCAGTCGCTGGCATCATTGCACGCCATGACCCGCCAGGAGGAAAACAGCGAAAAAGCGCGCCCGGCAGCACAAAGTTGTTCCCCCATGGTGCCATTCCTGGAAGGGTGCCTCCCTGGCATGGATCTGTTGGGGTGGGTTGAGTAGCTCCCCACCACCCTGCCATGAAGGGTAAGTCGCGGGGTGCACAAGGGAGGGGGTCTGATGTCCGGGGATGGCGCTGGGGGGTACAACGGAGGGCGGGGGTTGTAGCCGGAGCTCTGGAGGAGAGAAAATAATACCAAAAAAAAAAAAAGTGGTACAACATTGTCCATATCATGACAATTCCATTTCTGCCTTGTCTGTCCTAATTCTGAAAGAAAACATATGGGGTAGTGGTGGTCGAAGTGGGCTCTACTGAACCACAAAGTGATTCACGGAGCAAAGGCGGATTTACGGAGTGCTCCGCAAGGCGAAACAGAGTACTTTGCGTTATAATGAGTAACGCGAAGTCCATTGAAAACAATGACTTTGTGTTACTCCGCCTGCCCAGACCACTACTCTGACAAATTTAAGGCGAAGTGCATTGAGGGCAATACACTTCTTCTCACTGTGCCTTGTTTTTGAGCTCTGAAGTGAATTTTGCAGTGATTCATGGGATTGCAGGTCACATGGGCTCTACATTGATCTGCACAGCCTCAGTTCAGGGTAGTATATATAGGAAGGAGTAGGAGACTGTGCTGTGAGAGTTCTCTGTGATTGAAACCATCTAAAAGCTGCTAAAAAGGCATTTTTGCATTTTTTGGGGGGCTCAAACTTTAGTTCATCGATTGTAGGAACCCTGTTGTGCTCATACTATCGAGCATTTTTGTTTTTGTGTGGATTTTGAATGTTAATGTACAACATTGAGTGTGTGTAGTGAAAGGTAGTGAAAGTGTGCTTTGGGAAGGGGCGTATCTGTGGTGTAGGTAGATTTAAGTTGGAGAAATAGTGATTTCTTTGTTTTTTGGATATATTTTTGTTATATAACTGACTGTGTGAATGAATACACAGTAATATTGTCAGTAATTGTTGAAATGTTCTTGCTGTTAGTGTGTTGTGTGGATCTGGTGCAGCAGTTCATAATTTCAGGTTGTTTACATTATACTATGTGGCATATTACTGAACTTTTGAATTTGCTATGTATTACTCATTCAGCATTGTAGACAAACTGTTCTGTGTGTGTGTGTGTGTGAGAGAGTGTGTGTGCGGTGTTGCATGACATCAAATAATACACCTTTTATTGTGCCACAGACTAGTGTAATTGCAGGCTCAGCAGTGTGATCCTGCTATCCACTGCAGCTGCCTGAGTTTGTACTGCGATCATAGTATCTGTTCTTTGTTTTGCTGCTTGTACTGCCGTAAAAATCGGCAGTCAGTGCTCCCCCCACCCCCAACGGCAAAAGGAATGTTTTACCAGATTGGACTGTTTTTGTGACCTCATCAGCAGCACTGGTTACTGAAATTGTTTTCATTGCATGACAGACTAGTCTCTTATCTTAAATAATTCAATAAAGAAGTTGAATTTCAAAAAAGACTAGTCTCTTGTCTTTTGTTGAAGCTACAGTTGTTTTTTTGGCTTCACATCCAGCATCCCCCCAATCAGAGAATGAACGTAGCAAAATCTAAATTTGGTTATAATATTGTGGTTGATCCCCCAAAATGCCCGCAAAGAGACGTGCAAGCAAAGCTGTTTCTTACCATGACAATGCTGGCAGCAAGATAGTCTGTGGGCGTGGTATTACTCAGACGCAGAAGTGCATTGCTGATAAGAGGAAAGGTATTTCTCTTGTAATGTTTTTTACAGCCCAAACAGTAGTTTCACTCATAGCTGGAGGAGATGATGTTTTTCCAGCTGGTGGTGTTAGTGTTACTGGTGTTAGTGGTGGTGGTAGTATTAGTATTGGTGCGTCAAGTTCAAATTCCGACCAGTGTACTGTATCCAAAAATATTGAGTGTGAAGAAGTGCAAGTGATTGGAAGCGTAGATGATGTCATACTTCCCAGTAACATCCCACTAACTGAACATGAGGATTCTGATAATCATGTCAATGATAGCATACAATGTGATATTCCGTCCACCGTGGCAGTTAATGTCACGCATTTTCCATACAGTGATTCACAGTGTGGTGAAAAAATATCAGGTGATGGTGATGTAGATGCTGATGATGAATGTGATGATGATGATGATGTTGCTATTGCTGGAACATGCAGTCCACATGCTAGCATCCAAGCAGAAGATGTGGATGTGTGTGATGTTGATGAATATAATGATGATGTAATTGATCCCAGTTGGGAACCAGAGAAAAAGAAATTCAAAGTGGCTGTGTCTGAGTCTGTTTGCAGGAATCCCCCCCCCACCATAAAAACTTGTAATTTACCGGTTTTAGATGATGATGATGACCCAGTAATAAATATGATAGGTAGTCATGGTGGTCAGTTGCAGTCCAGGTGTGCAGTGCCCAAATCATCATGTGCCCCCCACTTCAGTGCTTACAATAACGGACTTAAATAAGCCACATCATGGACATGTTAAAAGCAGAGTATCACAATCCCTTGTTTGGGATTTTTTTGTTCAAGATGCAAATGATGAGTCAGTTGCAATCTGCCAGGTTTGCCATGTGTGTGTGAGTCAAGATAAAAAGGGGAGCCATCTTGGCACAGAAGGACAGCATATGCATCTTAAGAATAGGCACTTGGCACTGTGGACCCAATACAAGCTGGCAACTAATACCATAGTGGGACGTTCACCCTTGTCACCGGTAACCATAGCTAGCATGATATCCCCTTCAATGACTGTTAAGTCCAATAGTAAACTAAATGTGTGCAGTACTGAGGTAATAAGAGCAGAGGATTACTACATGCATGATGAGGTGGAGGACCATAATGATTTTGAAATGTTGTCCAGTGCTGGTGAGAGTAGCAGTTTTTGTGATGGAGGTGGTGGTGGTGAATGCAGTATGTCTAGTGCAAGTGTTACGTCAACCCCAGCTGGAAAATCTGGCAAAATAACTGCATTTCTGGGTTTGTCATCATCACCTGTGCAACCGTCTTCATTAAACATCCACACTCTACCCCCTGCCAATGCCATTCATCACAGAGCACAACCATTTGTGATCATACCCCATGTCCGCGTCGGAGGCAGTATAGCGCAGTGGTCTAAGGCTCTGAGCTGCAAATCTGGTAACACCCAGCAGACCAGCCCTGGGTTTGAATCCCACAGCTTCCACTTGCATACTGTGTGACCCTGAGCAAGTCACTTAACCTCCTTGTGCTCCCAGGTCTCTCCTGTAAAAAAGCTTTCAGCTTAGTATGCTATACCTGGTTAAACGACAACTAAACAAAAAAACAAAAAAAAAACGTGTAAGTCAGCCCACGTTACAGAGTGTTTTTGGGCATAAGCTGAAGTACCCCCCGAATCTTACAGTGTCCCATGAACTTAATGCTGCTGTAGCTGAAATGCTGACAATTGATCTTTGCCCTTCTCCTTTGTGGAGAATTCTGGGTTCACGCAGTTTGCTGCCGTGCCTGTCCAAATGGAAAGTCCCATCCAAAGACACTTTTTTACCACATGCTGCCCGAGTTGTTCCGCACTGTGTCCTACTCAGTAAGACATGCCCTTCAACATTCCTCCGCTCCATTCATCCATTTAAGTATGGATATGTGGACAAGTGGCAAAACAGCAGGGAGTTCATATTTGTATAAAACTGCACACTGGGCGCAGGTGCTGGGGGTTGTTTGTGATGTTGGTAGTGTGAATAATCAGTGCAGTAAGGTGGATTGTCGTGGTAGCAATCTTCCAGGAATTCAACAGCATGCAATGATTGCTATTCACAATATGACCTGTTCACACACTGGTGAGAACATTTTGGATGTGGTACTGATTGAAATTGACAAATGGCTAAACCCCGCTGTCCTTGAGAGCTGGGTTCATAGCAAGTGACAATGGGTCAAATGTGGTGAAATGCATCACGGATGGTGTTTTTTTCATGTTCCATGCATGGCCCACTGTTTAAACCTTGTGGTGCAGGAGTTTCTGCAGCACCCTGGTGTAAAGGAAATGCTGACCATTGCATGACGTATCTGCTCACTTTTCAATATCTGGAAAGGCCCGTGACCAGCTGCGGCAGTTGCAGATACAAAACAGCCTGCCTCAGCACCGCTTGAAGCTGGAAGTTGTCACCCGATGGATTTCCACTTTATACATGGCAGAGAGGTTGTATGAACAATACAAAGCCATCTCAGAATATATTGTGATGCACACCAGCCGTGACAGTTCCGGGGCCTCCATGTCTATGATGACTGAACAGTGACGCCTCATGGACTCTGTAATAACAATTTTGCAGCCTTTTGAACATGCCACACAGGCAGTAAGTGGCAAGTGTACCTCCGTTAGCCAATCAATTCCACTGCTGTAGGTGCTGAGGCAGACATTGGTGAATGTACAGCATGGCCTTGATGTTGCCGGAGATGGTGGTAGCAGTATGTTGCTGCAACACATGCTGACAGTATTTGACCAGAATCGTCATGTTGTGAGCATTCAGCGTAGTGACAGCTTAGCCATAGCAACAATGCTGGACCCATGATACAAATGTGGAATTGCATCAGTACTGGTGGGAGGGCCTGAACAGGTAAAAGATATCAGTGGTCAACTGGTGCTCTTGGTTCATGGGGCACAGAAGTCACGTGCCAAGGTCAGCAAACCTCAGCAGCATAATCCGGCTGAAGGTGTACCTGTAGAACTATCAAGCATATCCTGCAAGGGGAAGGGGACAGCAGTTCCAGGTGGTCTGTCATCCAAGGTGGCTGGCATCAACCCACTTTTGGAGGCTTTGTCCCAAGTGGGTATTTGTGAAATAAATGATTCAGGAGAACAGGATGATGCATCAACAACTTTTCAATGTCAATTTCAATTTCAACTTTATTTTTAAAAGGCGCTTTTCTTAAATCAAAGCGCCTGTACAAATAAATATAACAATAAATTTAGTAAATCAAATCAACAGAAATCCTTAAAAACTATATTAAAAAGGTGGGTCTTCAACTCCCTTTTAAAACTAAGGACGGTAGGGCAATCTCGCACCTGACGAGGTAGAGAGTTCCACAGGGTAGGTGCCATAAAACTAAGCGATCTAGCACCAGATGTTTTCAGACGTACTCTGGGAATCTCTAGCAATCCTCTCAGTGGATCGGAGGGGCGAGAGGGACTATAGGGCAGGAGCTCTTTCAGGTAGGCGAGGTCCCAGATCATGTAGGGTTTATAGGTCAGCAAACCAACCTTGAAGGTAATTCGCCAAAACACTGGAAGCCAGTGCAGTCCGTGGAGCACAGGCGTTATGTGACTGGATCTAGAGACTCCAGTCAACAGCCTGGCTGCTGCATTCTGCACCAGCTGCAGACGGCGAAGTTCAACTCCCGATAGCCCTAGGTATAGGGAGTTACAGTAGTCAACAACTGGACTTAATGCGGCTCAGAGAATGGTTGAGTCATATTTGTCTGAAAACAGGCATCTGACAATAACTGAAGATCCTCTTTTGTACTGGAGTGGAAAGGTCAGTGAATGGCCAGAGCTGACTGCAGTGGCACTGAAGTCTCTCACATGACCACCCTCCAGTGTAAGTGTTAAGAGGGTATTCGGCTCAGCAGGTGCAATAGTCAGGGATCGTTGGACAAATCTGTCTTCTGCATATGTTAGTTTGCTAACATTCATTAAAATGAATGAGAGGCACATGCCAGCACTGACTGCAACCTCGGTATTCATATCCCGGCCTAGTCGTGGTGGTTTTGGTGATGTGGAAATGGACCATCCTGGTGGCACTCGCAGTGGCTGCCTGAAACGGCCCACTACTGATGCAGATGATGACACAATGGAGAAAGAATTCTCCAGTGGTCAAACTTCAGACATAGATGACTGTGAGGGAAGCTTTCTTTATCAAGATGATGATGTGGTTAATGTTGGCAGGTTTTAACTACCTGTAAAGTTGTTAAAAGGTGGTGTGCAACCCTAGACCACCAGAACCACCACCACCACCACAGGGACTGATGTTAGCCACTGCCACTACTGAGCATGAGTCTGTCTGACCTCCAGACCACCACCACCAGGACTGCTGTTAGCCACTGCCACCACTGAGCATGAGTCTGTCCGCACCTAGACCACCACCACCAGGATTGATGTTAACCACTGCCACCACTGAGCATGAGTCTGTCCATCCCCCGGACCACCACCACTGGGACCGATGTTAGCCACTGCCACCACTGAGCATCTGTCCATCCCCCAAATCACCACCACTGGGATTGATGTTAGCCACTGCCACCACTGAGCATGAGTCTGTCTGACCCCTGAACCACCACCACCGGGACTGATGTTAGTCACAGCCACCACCGAGCATGAGTCTGTCCACCCCAGACCACTACCACTCAGACTGATGTTAGCCACTGCCACCACTGAGCATGAGTCTGTCTGACCCCCAGACCTCCACCACTGGCACTGATGTTAGCCACTGCCGCCACTGAGCATGAGTCTGTCCGCATCCCAGATCACCACCACTGGGACTGATGTTAGCCACTGCTACCACTGAGAATGAGTCTGTCTGACCCCTGGACCACCACCACCAGGACTGATGTTAACCACTGCCACCACTGAGCATGAGTCTGTCCATCCCCCAGACCACCACCACTGGGACCTTTGTTAGCCACTGCCACCACTGAGCATGAGTCTGTCTACCCCCCAAATCACCACCACTGAGACTGATGTTAGCCACTGCCACCACTGAGCATGAGTCTGTCTGACCCCGAACCACCACCACCGGGACTGATGTTAGTCACAGCCACCACCGAGCATGAGTCTGTCCACCCTGGACCACTACCCCTCAGACTGATGTTAGCCACTGCTGCCACTGAGCATGAGCCTGTCCACATCCCAGATCACCACCACTGGGACTGATGTTAGCCACTGCTACCACTGAGAATGAGTCTGTCTGACCCCCAAACCACAGCTACTGAGACTGATGTTAGCCACTGCCACCACCGAGCATGAGTCTGTCTGCCCCGGACCACTACCACTTGGACTGATGTTAGCCACTGCCACCACTGAGCATGAGTCTGTCCACCCCCCAGACTACTACTACCACTGGGACTGATGTTAGCCACTGCCAACACTGAGCATGAGTCTTTCTGCCCCTCTGGACCACCACCACCAGGACTGATGTTAGCCACTGCCACCACCGAGCATGAGTCTGTCTGACCCCCAGACCACCACCACTGGGACTGATGTTAGCCACTGCTACCACTGAGAATGAGTCTGTCTGACCCCCGAACCACAGCTACTGGGACTGATGTTAGCCACTGCCACCACCGAGCATGAGTCTGTCCACCCCTGGACCACCACCACCATGACTGATGTTAGCCACTGCCACAACTGAGCATAAGTCTGTCTTCCCCCTGGACCACTACGACCCTGGACCACTACCACCAGGACTGATGTTAGCCACTGCCACCACTGAGCATGTGTCTGTCCACCCCAGACCACTACCACTGGAACTGATGTTAGCCACTGCCACCATTGAGCATGAGTCTGTCTGACCCCCAGACCACCACCACTGTGACTGATGTTAGCCACTGCCACAACTGAGCATAAGTCTGTCTGCCCCTTGGACCACTACCACCAGGACTGATGTTAGCCACTGCCACCACTGAGCATCAGTCTGTCCACCCTCCAGACCACCACCACCGGGACTGATGTTAGCCTCTGCCACCACTGAGCATGAGTCTGTCTGCCCCCAGACCACTACCACTGGGACTGATGTTAGCCACTGCCACCACTGAGCATGAGTCTGTCTGACCCCTGGACCACCACCACTGGGACTGATGTTAGCCACTGCCACCACTTAGCATGAGTCTGTCCACCCCCAGACCACCACCACTGGGACTGATGTTAACCATTGCCACCACTGAGCAAGAGTCTGTTTGCCCCCCCGGGACAACTACCACCGGGACCGATTTTAGCCACTGCCACCACTGAGCATGAGTCTGTCCACCCCCTGTCCACCACCACCACCAGGACTGATGTTAGCCACTGCCACCACTCAGCATGAGTCTGTCCACCCCAGACCACCACCACCGGGACTAATGTTAGCCACTGCCACCACTGAGCATGAGTCTGTCCACCCCCCAGACCACCACTACCGGGACTGATGTTAGCCACTGACACCACTGAGCATGAGTCTATCCGGACCACCACATCCATCAGCCACAGACACAAAGCTTCTTAATATTATACCATAAAGTGAGTATGTGTACTCATGTTTGTTATGCTGTTTCACTTCCTTTAGTTATATGTTTTGTTTTCTGTAGCTTTTCAGAGCGGCAGTGATAAAACACATACGGTACACTTATTTTGTTTCTTTCACAGGTTAACAAAAAAAAAGTCTCCATCGCTAAAACTTGATGGGAATGGTACTGCAGCTGTACCATACAGAGAGGAACCCATGGAATATCCATGTGAAATCCATTCTGGTAAGTATGAAGATTTTATTTCATCCGTTTCATTGCTTTGGAAAGACTGCAGCAAATATTGCACACAGGTTGTGTTAGTTGACAAGATGTGGGTTTGAAATGTAACTTGACTTGAGGTTGAGAATCAGGGAGGGACAAATAACAATTAAGTTGTAAAAAGTCATTATTTTTTTTTTTAGGAAACTTCCAGATGCTTTGTTGTTCTGTCAAAGTGGTCTTATGTAAAAAAGTTCTTCAACATCAGGCACCCCCCCTCCCCCGGGCTTGGACACAAATGCAACACTCAGAAGTTGTTTCATTTGATGACCATGACCATCATTAACAACCTGACTCCAGAAGGATACAGATGAAATCTGTGAAGAAGTAACAAAATAAGAAACCATTTCAGACAAACCTGCAAATATGATTCCTCCCAATCCCCCCCAAAATACGTACCTTCATGTGCTTGAGAGTTATCCATTTTTAATTTCAACGCAAAAGATTCTGCTTGAGCACTGGAATGTGCACACCAACAGTTTCTGTGACCTGTGATACAGAACAATATCACAAGTACATGTCCATGTCAACCCCCCTCCTCACCTATAAAATACAGAAACATACATTTATATATATCTACTCACCAAGGCTACTATTATTGTACAGCCAAAGGGCACCCTTCCATCTAGTTGAGATTATCACATTTCATTTGCTCGAATCGCCTCGCAGAACACATTGGACCAGCAACAGGCTGCTCACGGTCATCATTTTATTCTGGGAGACTTTGCATGTGCTGAAACACTCTCATTTCACTGTGTTACCACTTGTCAATTTTCTGCACACAAGGAGGATGCATTCTGGGCCTGCAGAAAAAAATCTGGGAACTCTGTGCCACCACTACGAGCGACATTAATTCTGGGAATGCATTTTGTGTGTTGTGTGATTGTTGTGAGCTCATGATGTTATACTGATATTATCAATTAAAGCAGCATTGCAAGAATGTCATGACAATTTTGAACTGTACTTATTTATGCTACTTTACATTGCCACAGCCACTAGTTACCTCCGAGTCGTGATTTGAATGATACGCTTCTTTTCACAATTCCTGTCTGCTTTACTTAGTTGACTACTTTTTTCATGTATGAAAAAACACTGAGTATGCCTTTCAATATTGTTCTGACCAGGCTTGTATTTATTAGCAGCTGCTTTTCAATAAATATTGTTCTGTGGTGTCATAAAACACTGCCTGCTGCATAACTGTTAATTTACAACAGAAGTGATATATTAAAACTAACTGATGTGATGGAGAAAAGCAGAGGAAAACAATGACAAATAGCTGGTCAGCACCAATTTAAAAGGAATGCTCCTTTCAGTATTTCACACATGAAAAAAGGTAATACAGCAGACTCAACTACTGGAAATTCTCATATCATTCCAGTCAGGATGTAAGTAAAGGAAGTTGTAACATAGCATTAAAAAATATAGGTCAGAGTCCTCAACAGATTGTTGTGCTGCTGCTTTACAGAGATTCACCATGTTATATAGTTATGGTGTTGGTGATGCACATAACCTAATATGTGGGGGCCTTACTTCCAGTGTAATATTTCTTGCCCCACAGAGTGCACTATATTTCTGGGAAAAAACACCCATAATTTCATTACAGTGTGTCATGTGATGGAGGAACTCCCATTCAGAAAAGCCACCCATATTCTGACCCCCTTTCTCATCAACCTTAGGACGTGATGCCAGAGGGAGCACAGGTGCATGCTCCACTATAGTGATTGTCCGGCAGCTATCCCAATGTTTCATTATGTTATAAGGTTCACTTTGTGGTGAAATGTGAGAACGTTTCCACAAACAAGGCTCTTCTTACTGGAAATGTGCCCACACATTTCACCACAAACTGACCATTATAATATAAAGAAACATTGGGAAAGCTGCTGGACAATCGGACATTCATTGTAATGGAGCACGCACCCATGCTCTCCATGGCATCACATCCTAATGTTGCTGAGAAGGGGGGCAGAATGTGGGCAGCTGCTGTACTGTCCCTCCTCCTGCTGGGCCAGCAGGTGGATGCCTGGCACCTTCTGTGGCAGCCTGCCACTCTGCCTTGTGGTGGTTAAACATGTGAGTGTGCTGTCCACTGGTCTCCAAATGTGTCCTCTGGGGGCCACAGTGCACCAGCACACCACAAAGATGGCACACCACTACAGTGCTGTCTCCCTCCACAGAGTTAAAAAACTCTCACACTTGGGATCTGTGGGGGGGCCAGACACAGTCCTCGCACCATCTAGGTTTTCCAGGGGCACCTCCTGTGGCTGTGGAGGTGGTGCTGCTGGAGCCCCTACAGCTGCTACCGGTGGTGGTGGTAGTGGTGGAAAAGGTGGATGCACAGCAACCACTGGTGGCACTGGGGCTGCTGCTGCTACTGCTACTGCTGTTGTTGCTTCCACATGGGGGGATGCAACACCCAGGAGTCGGGAGTGGTCCAGCATCACACAACTGCCCCCACATGTTCCCACTCCCCTCCTCTGATCGTGCCCATGGGCCAGCGACTCACCTTCTCCAGGGTCCTTTCTTCCCACACAAGTCCCCGACGTACACACACACTGACACACACAGTCACACACACACGCAAAACAAAACAAAACTTATAAAAAAAAACTCACTACCAAAAAAACAATCACAAACACAATAAAAAAAAAACTAAATAAAGATATAGCTTTTAAAAAAGCTGTTGTTTTCTTCACACAAAGGCAATAAAGCACCAACTCTACAATGCTCTGATGAGCTCTCCACTAAGCCTTCTCCCCCTACGAATGCAAAGGAGAAAGTGAAACTGCTTCTCTGACTCACTTCCTGCCTGCCTGGCTAAAGCATGTGACTTACAGTACTGTAAGCCATGTTATGTGTGGGGGGCTGCCTATTTACCTGTCACTTCGCTTTACTTCATGTTAAGGCATAATGGCAATGCAAAGTAATAATGATAATGTGAAGTGAGCACTTTACTGTGCCCACTTTGCATCGTGCTCCGCCAACACGAAGTTGCCACTTTGCGTTCATTTTGCCAGCAGATTAAAAATTTGCTGCATCTCTAATCAGTGGCCCAATATTCTAAAGTTTGCACAGGTGCAAAGCCTAGTTTGCATGTGCAAACTGTGCTTTGCATGGATGTCCCATATTCAAAAGCCCAGATAGCATGGGCAAATTGTGTAGGGGAGTGCAATGCAAATGTAGGGGTCGGGACCTGAATATTGTTGCAGTCCAATATTCAGAATACTTGTGCCACGCAAGGTCATTTTGCATGGCCTCCTTGTGCAGTGCAGATGCCACTGAGGTAAATTATAACTTAACCCTGCTCAACACTAGCAGTTGGCAGAGGAAGTGTTTCAGCCCCCCTGACTCCCAGCATGATAGTCCTTGATGTTTAGTAGTGCCACCCTCCAACCTATCCCACTACGGTATAGACATTATATCCCTGGTGTCTAGTGATCCCTCGCCCCCATGCACACACATGCCCAATGTCTTATGGCTCAGTCACTGGTGTCCAGTGGTCCTTCCCCCACCCATACCCATGTCCAATGCTTAAAGTATTATTTCTTGTTGTCTAGCAGTCCTTCCCCCCTCCCACACCCATGCATGGGTGTGGGTGGGTAATGGACAGCTAGACACAAGGAAATAATACCTTAAACATTGGGCATGGATGTGGATGGGGGAGAGGGACCACTGGACACCAGGAACTGAGTCATAAATGAAATCTCATAAGACATTGGGCATGGGTGCAGGTGGGGGGAGGGACCACTAGACTCCATGGAATAATACTTTAAACATTGGGCATGGGTACAAGTGGGAGAGGGACTGCTAGACACCAGGAAATAATACTTTCAACATTGGCCATGGGTGCAACTGATGGGTGAGACCGCTAGACAACAAGGAATAATACTTCAAACGTCAGGCATGGGTGTGGGTGGGGGGAGGGACCACTGGACACAAGGGACTGACACATAAGACATTGTACATGGGTGTGAGTGGGGCAAGGGACTGCTAGACATGAGAGACATGATCATTTCTATATGGGAGTGGGATCAGAGGGAGGGGGGAACCAATACTACCAGGGATTGCTCTCTGGGACTGGACAAATTGGGGGGGTGGCACAGAGCAAATCAGCCTTGCTCCCCATGGAAATTAGCATATAATGGCATGTAAATGGACCCTTATTGCCTTGCATGCCCAATGGACTTTTTTGCATGAGTCCATTTAAATATCAGAAATTTAGAGCGGGCACAAGCCATTATGATGCCCTATTTTAGGAGCACAGTCAGGGCCATGATAAGTGGTTTAGCACTGGGCCAACATGGCCCTTTATTCAGTGGACTAGTGCCAGTGTGCTATTCCACTGAATATAGCTTCTTCAGGCACCTAGATTATTGCAAATTACAGTGCATTTTTTGCTCTCCGCTTTGCAAATTTTTGAATCTCTTGCCCCTGAAATACATACAAAACTGAACCAAAGAACTCAAATTTATAGACCTGTCAGAAACTAATGAAAAACACTCAACATAGACTTCAGTTGTATGACCCATTAGAAAACTTAAACTGTCTTACTTTACTGTTTTTAACACTTCATGATTTGCTTCTGCAGACACTTACAAAATACAGGGCCACCAACATGTGTAGTGCATTTTGTGTAGTGTCTTGCCCATTGGAACAGGAACATAATTGTGAATGTATGTTCTATGTGGAGGTAGCACCCATATAGTTAGATTTACAAATGCTGTTTTATTGTAAACTCCAATTTCTGCACCTTAAAGAAGACAGGAAACTGTTTTTAAATAATGAACTGCTCTTCCATCTTCCTTTCCATGACAGTTATGTGTTCTGGAATACGCTGACCAATTCTGGTAAATAAATGATCTAGCTTTAGGGTGTCCTCTGAAATACATAGAGTTCCACTCTCCTCGCCAGTTACTGCAATTCAGTTTCATATTTATAAGACAAACTAAACAACAAATAAATTCTAGGACATCAATGACACCTTGCCATATTGTTTATCTGAATGGCCAGGAATGGTATTATTGATGTCATAGAACGTTCAGGCAGTATGAAAAGAGACAGCAGTACTGCTGAGGAAAGAAGGATTTAGAGTAGTTGCAAAGGCAACACAATTAGATTAAACTTGCATTTGTCAATGCTGGATGTTCATCAGTGGTACAGAAGCCCTGTGGTACTAGACACTTTTCGGGACTGCAGTGTGAAAGTTGGTAAAGAACATGCTGGAAGAGGGATAACACTGAGTGTCTTCAACCACCTCTGAAGCATGATATAAAATTCTCATAGAATCACATTATGAATTGTAAGTAAGCAATAACACACCACAGGAAGGATGGTAATGCTAAACTACAGCATATCCCCGGTGGGCTGTGAGGCACGAGGCACAGCTCAGTGCCTCAGCCACCTGGGTAGTGTGTATGCCTTCGTTCAGGTGTTGAAGGCACCTATGCTGTGATGGAAGTGCATTGTAAGGACTTGGGAGGGTCAGCAGGTGGCTGCTCTGAGGAGCACCAGGTTCTTGGATTCTTCACTTGGAAACAGATGTAACATTCAAACTTACATCTGGCACACAACTGAATGACACAAAATCAAACCAAAAAAGGGAAATGGCAGCAGAGTGAGATGTAGATGTGGGTAGTATGGAGAAGGCAGTTTTTATATGCACTGACCAAATGCACGGAAGAAAGGGAAGTGTCATTGGGTGGGTGCATGAGAAATGCAGCGTGTCCTAGATCACTTTGCCTGATAACATAATGTGAGAATATTAGAATCTGTGGCTCATACTGTCATGGTGAGGCAGCATTAACAGACAGGGGAAAATAGAAATGGAAACATTAAGCTTACAACAGGCCACCCCCATTCGGAAGGAGGGAGGTGGGAGCTATTTGAAAAGCAAATTGCAGTTTGGTTAATTGGAGGAGTGAGAGCCTCAAATTGTTTCTGACACCCATGCATTGCAGACTAGGAACAGGAAGTGTAGAGTTTACACACACAAGCAAGTGCCGTAGCTACATTACACTTACAAAATAGGAATCACCGAGATGAGGCAGGGTTATTATGCCTCTCAGCAGGGGGCAACAGGGGAATATCAATCAGACTGAGACAGCCTGTAAACAGGATCGCAACATGGTCATGCAACTTTGGGGAAATGGCTAACGGTGTGATAGGGACACAGTCCCATAATAGGACAGGCTTGGGCAGATTAGATGGGGTTTGGGAGGCAACCGTTGCATATGAAACTGCTTGTCAGTTCTGTCTGGCCATAGGTGGGACCTCTACAGTGGCATGGATGTCAGAAACAATCTGAGGATTCCTCTGCCAATTAACCAAACTGCAGTTTGTTATTCCAACAGATCCCACTTCCTGCCTTTTGAATGAGAGGAGTGGGGTGCAAAACTGTTGTACACTCAATGGTTCCATTTCTTTTTTCCCCTGCTCTGGCAATGTTGCCGTGTTGTGACAGTGTGAGCCACAGCTTTTTGAATTTCTACTTTACATTATAAGGCAAAGTGATATAGGGCATGCTGTATGTCTCACACAGCCACCCACCGACACTGTCTTTTCTTCCCTGCATTTAGTCAGTGCACATGAAAACTGCCTTCTCCCTACTACCCAGATGTATATCTCACTCTGCTGACATTTTCCTTGTTTTGCTTTCATTCTGTGTCACTCAGCTGTGTGCTATTTAAGCTGGAATATTACCTCAGTTTCCTGGTGACAGGCCTACCCTAGCAATTTCACAACCATTGTTGCAATGTCTGCTAATTAGAGGTGCTCATAAATAAATGATGAACAGTGTCACACAGTGTCAAGAATGGTCCAGAAATGCCCAAAGGAGGTCCTATGACTGGTTGGAAACCAGACAAGGCCTACCCTGAGCAATTTCACAATCATTGTTGCAACTTCTGCTAATAAGAGGCGTGCACCAAAAATTCACGAACAGTGTTAGATTGTAGCAAGAGTGGTCCAAATGTGTGCTGTAGAAGTCCCATGACTGATTAGAAACCAGACTGGACCAACCCTGAGTGATTTCATGACCACTGTTGCAACTTCTGGTAAGTAGAGGTGCTCATCAATAATTCACAAACAGTGGCAGACTGTAGCAAGAGTGGTCTGAAAATGTCCAGTGCAGGTCCCATGACTGGTTAGAAACCAGACTGGGATTACCCTGAGCAGCTTTGTGACCATTATTGCAACTTCTGCTAATTACAGGTGCTCACCAATAATTCACAAACACTGTCAGACCGTGGCAAGAGTGGGTTGATAGTGTCCAGTAGTTGTCCCATGACTAGTTAGAAACCAGACAGGGCCTATCTTGAGCAATTTTGCAGCCATTGTTGCAACTTCTGCTAATGAGACATGCTCACCAATAATTCAGGAACAGTGTCAGACTATTGCTAGAGTGGTCCGAAGGTGTCCATTTGAGGTCACATGACTGGGCAGAAATCAGACCAGGCCTATGCTAAGCAATTTCCTGACCATTTGTGCAACTTCTGCTAAATCAGAGATGCTCACAAATAATTCATGAACTGTGTCAGACAGTGATCCAAACATGTGCAGTGAAGGTCCCATGACTAGTTAGGAACCAGACTGGAACTATCCTGAGCAATTTTGGAACCACTGCTGCAACTTCTGCTAATTAGAGGTGCTCACCAATAACTCATGAACACTGTTAGACCGCGGTAAGAGTGGTCCAAAAGTGTTCAGCGGAGATTCAATGACTGGTTAGAAACCAGACCGGGCCTATTCTGAGCAGTTTTGTGACAATTCTTGCAACTTCTGCTAATTAGAGGTGCTCAGCAATAATTCACAGTGTCAGACCATGGCAAGAGTGGATTGAAAGTGTCCAGTAGATGTCCCATGACTGGTTAAAAACCAGAATGAGGCTACCCTGAGCAGTTTTCAAACATTGTTGCAACTTCTGCTGATTAGAGGTGTGCACCAATAATTCACAAACAGTGTTAGACTGTGGCAAGAGTGGTCCAAAAGTGTCCAATGGAGGTCCAGTGACTGGATAGACACAATACCAGTCCTACCCAGAATAATTTTGTAACCATTGTTGCAAGTTCTGGTAGTTAGAAGTGTGCACCAATAATTCACAAACAGTGTTAGACTGTGGCAAGAGTGTTCTGAATGTGTCCAGTGGAGGTGCCATCACTGGCTGGAAACCAGACCAAACCTACCCTGAGCAATTGTGCGATCATTGTTGCAACTACTGGTAATTAGAGGTGCTTGCCACTCATAATGTCATTGATGTCATCAGGTTAATCAGCAGTACAGAAAAATATATCCACAATATTCCCAGTGGGGGTAGCATATACCATTTATGCCCTTATCTCCAAGAAAGAGAACAAAAATCATTTAATTTCCTGTCATTTCTGCTGATTATAAAAAATCTATAGAGCATCTATAAATGAAAAATCACTCATTTAGTAGACAGTTTTGTGTTGAACAACTTTTGTGCTCAACGTACCATGCTATAATTTTTCATTTAAAGCTATTTGCATTTGTATGTTGCAACAAGTGAAAAAAAAATATTTTTTTCTGTCTTTTGCTAATTATAAAAAAATTAAGTTATAAATAAAGGAAACATCACTCATTTTGTAGACCGTATTGTGCTTAACAAATGTCGTGCTCATATTAGCATGCTTTCATTTTTTTTGTTTTAAAGTTCTTTGCATGTTTGTTGAAACAGTGAAAACAATTGAATGTTCTGCTCTTTTTTTTTTTGCTAATTATAAAAAAAACTAAAAGGTGTCTGCAAATGAAACATAACTCATTTTGTATGTATTTTTGTGCTGAACAACTTTCTTGCTCACAGTACCATGCTGTCATTTATTATTTTAAACTCATTGGCATTTGAATATGTTTAAGTACAGCTAGCATAGTGGGGGGGAGAGAGTTTTTTTTTCTATTACAGCCCATCTGAGTGCCTGCATGCCTGAAATTCCAGGCTTATTACACAGACAGCTGTGCTGCTACATCAAACGAAAGAGCTGTCACAGGATTGAATCAGCTGTTTCTTTTGAAATTCATGCAGTCTCCACTCCACCCAACCCAAACACTGTCATTATCAGCATGAATGATGATTGGAGTGCTACTGATCTGCCCCATAAATACTGCTTTGCATTGGACAGACAGTGTTACACTTCGCAAAATCCAACTAGCTTAGCAAGATGTTCGATGATGAACATAAAAGTGGTGAAAAACATTTCAGAATATTTCATAGACACTAAAAGGACAACAGGAGGGCATCTAGTTGTGGCAAAAAAAAGATACCTATCACTTTTAATATTGTGGTCATCCTTGGACAGAATAAACCACATTTCAGCCTATGCAGGGCTACCCCATGATCTCTGGATCCTGAAAATGTCTTTATGGTCAGTTGGGCACTGTGACTGTATTAGATTGTAGAATCTGTGTAAAAATATGGTTTTAAGACCTTTTGTTCACTCACTGATAACACCAATATGTCTGAGAATGAGTTGAAACGTGAAACGCTCAGGTTAGTTACAGTTTAGCCAAAGGAATATTCTTCATTATGTGACTTTACTGAACAATTTGTAGTTTTTAAATGATTAAAAAAAATAAATCTGCATTTTTGCATGTACACAGTTC
Organism: Neoceratodus forsteri; assembly: GCA_016271365.2. Classification (NCBI taxonomy): domain Eukaryota; kingdom Metazoa; phylum Chordata; order Ceratodontiformes; family Ceratodontidae; genus Neoceratodus; species Neoceratodus forsteri. Next base: position 784,026,472 of record CM057452.1, read on the forward strand.
ATTCTTTCACAACTTTTTCATAATAGCATGCTTGCAAATCAGATAATGAGGGCTATGTCAAGCAGTTCACACTACGCCCAGAATTATGCTATATGGGAGAAACTAAACAACTCCTTCAAACCAGGATAAATCACCACGGGAACACCGTATCAAATAAGATAAGCAGCACACCAGTGAGACAGGTTGTAACCCATGTTAATCACTCATTTCTTAACTTATCATTAATGTTTCTATGAAGCAACATAAGAAGTAAACATGAAAGAATTACATCAGCGCCTAAATCCATTACGCATCTTAAGTCAAAACAAAACAGTCTGTACAGAAACACATGGGGCTGGATTCACAAAGCTTTCTGAAGGTGCAAAACCTTTCCTAAGTCCCCAAAACTGCCACAGCTAGGGAAACAAATGAGAATTTGCACTGAGTGCTATTCACAAAACCCTCCGCAGCTGCAGAAAAAAAACACTACGGAATGTGGAAAAAAGTGCAGCTGCAGAAGTCCCTGAGGAAAAAAAGGTGTGAGATCAGTAAGGCACATCCCCTGAAAGGCTATTCACAACCAGTTTGTTTCCGCAGTTGCAGAAAAAATATTACACACAGTGGAATGAGGTGTAACTCTCCCTCAGCAAACTGCAGTAGTACCCCAACAATTAGAATTAATTAAGGTGGAGGTGAGGCACAGGTAGTAACATCCCAGATAGTATAGCAGTGGCTGATGTTACAGCAAGAAAAGCACACATTGCCATGATATGGCAACAAGCAACAACCACTAGACCCAGTGCAGCCCATGACGGAGCCCCACTGGTAGTAGAGCCAGCCTACTACAGCCTAGAGCCAGCAAATGCTACCCCTACAGGCAGCAGGAACACCCCAGGGAGGGAGGACCAGCAGTGGCAGTCAGCCACTGTGGTGCCTTGGTATTGCTGGTACCTGTGGTGCTGCAGTGGTCCCAGTTGAGGGACTGGTTGCTGGTCTCTCTGTGGATGATTTTAGCTTCATGCCATGGCAGCAATGATAAAGTCTGCTGTTCCAACTAATTAGGTTCACTGTCGCTGTGCCTCCTAAGTTATTTCTGCAGCTGCGGATCTGCAGGTGTGGATTTTTAGCACTTGCTCAATTTCTGCAGCTGCTGAATTTCCACAGCTGTTGGGATTTTACAGAATTCTACACCTGCTCAAAATTTCTTTATGAATATTACACAACTGCGTTTCCACAGTGCTGCAGGCCTTTTTCCTGCAGCTACAGGATTTTTGGCTTTCTTTGTGAATTCTGCCTATGGTTCCTGACATACTATGGGGATCTCTGCCCTATTAATTTACACCATAATCTATGCACAGTAATGAGATTGTGCTGTTTATAAACTCACTTTGAAAAATCTTGTGTTCCACACCAATAAACTTTTAGCTTTTTTCTCTCCTCACATTTGACCCTTTTCATAACTCTATAACTAACCATGACACATCTACAGCTTTAAGGTGACATATCTGCTGCCCCTTCATTTTCTAATTCGTTAGCATCAACTTTTCTACAACACATCTGAGGAAGGGATATATGTGGCCTTGAAAGAGTGTGCACCTCAACATCTCTGTAAGTTTAATTGTTGGTCCAATAAAAGGCATCTCAATCTGTAACAAATCTGGCATTCTAAGGGCTAACATGGCTACAGACATCCTCTCTTTTATAGAAATCTTTGAAAGAAAGGTTTCTAAAAAAGTTATCATAAAATACTATTTACAGCAGAGAAAAGATAAACATCATAGAGAAAATTTATCATGGAATGAGAGAGAGGGATATCTGACTAAAAAGACAGACATGCTCAGTCATCATTAATATAGCTCAAAAAATCATTAGAAGAACTACCTCACCATTACCTAAATCAGATATGCTAGCATGATTATTTTATGAGAACTCCTTTACTGGCCTAAACCCATCATAAATCTTTACATGTCAGCTTGCAATAAAGGGCACCAAATGCTGCAGTAAAATCCAACCTTATTTTATAGATCATGTAAAGTTGTCAAAGTGCCTACAGTATGCAAATAAGTTGGCCACTCTAGAATAACAGTAACCACAGAACCACGTAAGTATAGTTACAGCATTCTATGAGGAAGTCAAAGAGCTGATTATTGAATGAACAATAAACACTAGTAGTTCCACATCATGTATGTCTGTTACTCCTACCACTGTTGAGGCTGTTTTTTTCTCATTGCAACTGCTGAAATAAGAAAGTTAGTTATTTTACGAGGACATAGAAACATAAAATTTGATGGCAGATATGAACTGCTTGGCCTACCTAGTCTGCCCAGTCTGACACTGACAGAAGAGTGATTTACAGTTCTAGAATAACTGTATAAATGCTCGGTATGCTTAAACAAGGCTTATACCTATGGCAACAAGTGCTGAACTGATAACAAGGCTACTTGGTCATTATATATGGTTCTATTCATGAAGTTAGATGTATCCATTTTGTATCAGAAGAAGGGCTCCACCGATAGGAGGACAATGGGACCAGAGACCAGCTGAGGAAAGTGAGGAGGGGATCTTGGAGCAGAACAGGAACTGAAGACCAACATGAGAGGTACAGGGAGTGAAGAGGGGGCATCAGAGCACACCAGAGACCAGCCAGACATTGGAGGGCTGAGTGAACTTATATTTTTTCTGAAATAGTTGCACTTACTGGGCTTTTGTGGTACAGCTGTGTTTTCTGAAAGAGACTTCCCTTCTAGCCAGTGCAGTGCTGAGGAGGAAAATCATTGTTGGGGGGGCTGTCATTTTTGTTTAGTTAAAGCTTTGCTTGTCAATAACATTGAGGGAGGAGCAGGCTAGGAGGGATGCACAACTGTACAGTTGAATTATTTACTTATGTCAGCCAAAGGGAGGTGCTTTGTCCTGGTGGGAGTTAATGGAGCTCTCAGGGAGGATTGCTGAGGAGAGCCTTACAGGGGAATTGTGGGGGAAGAGTGGTCTAATTATTTTTCACAGGTACACAGGCAGGTAGTCATAGTACCTCCCCACCCTACCCCATTCCCACCCACCCTGGGCTCATACACATTTATAGGACTTTGGGTGCTTGAAACTTCCTGCAACTACACAGGAAATTATTAAATACCATCAGTGAAAGCAGCCTCTCTAGGATTGTTAGTTCATAAGGAAGAGCCAAGGGTAGCCCTAGCATAAAGCAAGTCCATACAAAGGAGGCAGAGAAGAAAGAGGCGAAGATGGGGTAAGGGGGAAATCAGATAAGAGAGTAAGAAAAAGGAGGAGAGAGAGAGACAAAAGGAAAAGAGAAGGAAAAACAAACGGGGGTGAAAAAAAGTCTTAAGTGGACCATAGCAAATTCAGAGTAAACAAGACAAGCAAACACAGAGGGCAAGGCAGTTAAACAGGAAGTCTGTAGAGAAAAAGAGAACAATGATGGGCATGGTGCAGTGCAGTGGCTGTGGAGCAGCAATATTCAAAAGTACCTTCTGGGTGTTGTGGTGCTGCCCTATATGCAGGAACCTCTCTTTTGGCTGAGGGCAGAGGTCAACTCTCTCCATGATGAGCTGGCTAGGTTACAGGAGACCTTTGCACTCACCTAGAGGCCACCTTGTCAAAGTACACTTCCTAAAGGGTTGCCTTGCAGAGAGAGTGGATGGACTATGGTAGGCTGAGGGAGGGTGAGGGAGGCACAGGCACATCCCCAACTGGTGGAGTTAGGAAACTCACATGCCATCCTGGCAGAGTGTGAAGGTCCCTCAGAACCTCCCAACATAGTCACCAGGGAGGATGAGTGGGTCATCTGTGATTGAACCCCAAGGGTGGGCAGCAGGGTACCCAATTGGAGGAGGAAGCAAATCCTGCTTGGGGACTCCATTATGAAAGGAATAGAGTTGGTGATAGGCAGTAGGGGGGTAGTGTGCCTACCTGGAGGCACAGTTTGGTGGGAGGGGAGCAGATCCTAAGGATCACCAGGGCAGTAGTTAAAAGGGAAAAGCTGGATGTCATTGTCCACATGGGTACAAATAAAAGGGAAAACAATCGACATAGGAGCAGTGAAGGAGAACTTTAGGAACCTAGGAAGGGGCCTTAAGTAGGTAGCCCACTCTGCAGCTTTCTCAGAGGTACTGTCTGTCTGTGGCAAAGGGGAAGAAAGGGACATCTGCACCAGGGAAATTACTGGATGGTTGAAAGATTGGTGTAGACAAGAGGGTTTCAGCTTAGAAACATAGAAACATAGAATTTGACAGCAGATAAGGACCGCTTGGCCCACCCAGTCTGCCCGTTTCCCTACCTAATGGATAAGCTGCAGATCCTAGTTAACCAGCAACCTACTTCTTTCTACCCTCACCCCCTAGAATTGCCTTATGACTGTCCCATGCATGCTTGAATTCAACCACTGTTTTTGACTCCACAGCTTCATTGAAGACTGGAGCCCCACCTGGGAGGATGAAGGACTGTACATGCCAGATGGCTTACATCCATCCAAGGGGGGTACCAAGATCCTGGGTGAAAAGTTTAAATGTTTCATCTGCAACCATTTGAACTAGATGAGGGGAGAGGTGAAAGCAGACAAGGAATACCATATTGATCCCCCCCAGGAGGGAACAGTCACACTAGAGGATACTAGGGTCAAAAGCCCACCAAAAAAACAAAAATCCTACATAGGTAACAGGGGGGAGAAAACAAATAATGAGACAAAATACAAAAAGGGGACAGAGGGGAGTAAAGGGGAAGGGGACCGAACATGAAGAGCAATATGCACAAATGCCTGCAGTTTGGGAAACAAAATCTCATACCTTGAGGCATTAATGGTGGAAGTGGATTTGGACATAGTGGCTGTTACAGAAACATAGTACACAGAAAACCATGAATGGGATATAGCCATACCAAGATACGCATTTTCAGAAAAGAAGGGAAAGGAAGAAAGAGAGGTGGGCTGGCCAAGTACGTGATGGAGGGAATCAAAGGAACTGTGGTTCAGGGGCTGCAAGACGGAGCAGAGGTACTGTGGATCACCCTACAGACAGGAAATGGAACCAGTATGGAACCAATGGTCAGACTAGGTGGGCCAAGCGGTCCTTATCTGCTGTCAAAGTCTATGTCTATGTTTCTAGTACTATAGCAGGCATGATCTACAGACCTCCAGTGCAGGAGGAAGAGTCAGATGAAACACTAGTGGAAGCCATCCACAAAATTGAAGCCAAAGGTGAAATACTGCTACTTAGGAACTTCAGTCTACCAGATCTAGATTGGACCACCCTGAAGGCAAACACATCTAAAAGCAGGAACATACGGACCACACTGCAGGGGGCATGCCTAAGCAGCTTGTGGCTAAACCCACCCATGAGGGGGCTACACTAGATCTGGTGCCTTCCAATGGGGTCTGGCTTAAGGATGTTAAAGTAGCCTGCCAGATAGGAACCAGTGACCACAGGACAGTGTGGTTCAATGTTACCACAGTGGAGGGGGTTAACCACAGAAAAGTCAAGGTCCTAGATTTCAGGAGGGCCAAATGTGACAAAATGGTGGAATGACTCAGGGGAGTCCTGGCAAAAGAGGACAGGGGGAAGTGGAAAAGCAGTGATCTATTCTCAAGGGGCCATAACAGAAGCAACAAACCTCTGTGTTAAGCAACAAAGCAACAGTAAGAGAAAAAAAATGACCTCTTTGTTTCTTGATGGAAGTGCCAAGAAAGTGAGGGATAAAAGAGGAGCCTTCAGGAGATATAAAGAAACATAGAGGGAAGAGGACTGGGAGCAGTATCTAGGGAAACAGAGTGAGGCAGGGAAGGCGTTCAGAAGCACAAAGGTGCAATCAAAAGAAAATATAGCACAGGCTGTAAAGAAGGGGGATAAGACTTTCTTCAGATATAGCAAAGAGGGAAAGAAAGAAGACAAAGAGTGGGGTTGTCAGGATAAAGGAGAAGGGAGGTGGGTGTGCAGAGCAGGACATAGAGAAGGCAGAAATACTGGACAAATACTTTTGTTCAGTTTTCGTGAAGGAAGGGGAAGACGAAGGCCCACAACTCAGCCAAAAAAGAAAACTGAGAGGGGGATATGACACTATTCCATTCACAGTAGACAGACTCCTGGAGCAACTTGGTAACCTGAAAAGAGATAAGGGAATGGGACCAGATGGGACTCACCATAGAATGTTAAAAGAGCTCAGGGAGGTGCTGATGGCCACACTGACTAGCCTATTCAACAGATCACTGGAAACAGGAGAAATTCCAGAAGACTGGAGGACAAAGGTGGTCCCTCTCCAGTATAGTGTTAGCCGAGAAGAGGCAGGCAACTACAAACCAGTCAGCCTGACCACAGTAGTGGGGAAGTTAATTGAGGCACTGTTGAAGGAGAGGATTGTGTTATTCCTTGAAGATAGTGAAGCACAGGATTCAAGGCAGCATGGAGTCAGAGCATGAAGGTCATGCCAAACAAATCTAATAGATTTCTTTGACTGAGTGACCAGGGAGATAGATCAGGAAAGGGTGGTAGATGTGGTCTACATAGACTTCAGCAAGGCCTTTGATATCGTCCCACATAGAAGGTTAGGAAAAAAGTTAGGCAGCATGGAGGTGGGCCCAAAGGTGTTAAACAGGGTCAGAAATTGATTAAAGGACAGAACACAGGTGGTGCAAGTAAATGGTGTTCACTCTGAGGAAAGGGAGGTGACCAGTGGGGTACCACAGGGATCAGTCCGGGGACCAGTCCTCTGCAATGTCTTTGTAAGTGAGATTGTGAAGGGTCTGTAGGGGAAAATATGTCTTTTTGCAGACAACACCAAGATCTGCAACAGGGTTGACACTCCAGAGGGGATAGAAAAAATGAGAAAGGACCTAAGCAGGTTGGAGGAGTGGTCAGAAGTGTGGCAGCTTTGATTCAATGCCAAGAAGTGCACAATCATGCACTTGGGGAGCAGAAATTCAAAACAGGTGTTGAAAATGGCAGGGGGAGGTACTGGCAGCCACCAGAGAGGAACAGGAACTGGGGATATGCATATTGGATGACTTAAAGGTGACCAAATAATGTGAGAAGGCTGTGGGGAAAGCCAGCAGGATGCTGGGGTACATTGGGATGGGTATCACCAGCAGAAAGAAGAAGGTGTTTATTCCACTGTACAGATTGCTGGTGAGACCTCAGCTTGAGTACTATGTCCAGTTCTGGAGACCACATCTCTGGAAGGACATAGACAGACTGGAGGTAGTCCAGAGGAGTGCTACAAAGATGGTGCAGGGTCTTCATGTAAAACCTTAAGATGAGAGGCTTGGGGAACTCAATATGTATTCCCTGGAAGATGGAAGAGAAAGGGGGGACATGATAGAAACATTCAAGTACCTCAGGTAAAAGCAAGGTACAAGAGGGCAGCATCTTTCAAAAAGGAAGATGTACGTGAACATGGGGTCACGAAATTAAGTTGGGGGGAAGGCTCAGAACCAATGTGAGGAAGTACTTTTTCACTGAAAGAGTGTTGAATGCTTGAAACGACCTCCCAAAGAAGGTGGTGGAGGCAAAAATAGTTAGGGAATTCAAGAATACATGGGATAGACATAAGGGTACCCTAGAGATAAGAAAATAGGATGAGCTGCAGATCAACTAGGATCTGTGGTTCGAAAAATGTAGGTAAAATGGGCAAACTGGTTGGGCCACATGGTCCTTATCTGCTGTCAACTTCTATGTTTCTATGTTTCTATCACATGAGCACCTCAGAAGTCATTATTATGGAACCAGGATATGTGCAGCATGCACATACACTTTACACAGTGATGACACAATTATGCACTATGCAAGTAGTGGATAATAATTCCAAGTGGCCAAAAAAAGTATGGTGTTTGGTTCTCACATACTAATGAACGTTGCTCGTCGCTAGTGAAAGCAGGCAGTATTGCTCATCAGCTAACAAATATAAAAAATAAAAATGAAATGAATGTTGTGCATTATTCATGTTATTTAAAGGAGAGATGGTGTGCAGTCATGCTAGCCATTGGAATACTAGATTTGTTACAGATTGTGATACCTTTTAGTTAAAAAGTTTAGGTTACATTAAAATCCTTTATTCAGTAAAGTCAAACACTCAGACAAATGAAAAGAGAAATGAAATATATAGTGCAAATACTGTTGGAAAATTTATGGGAATCCTGGGAAAGTGACACATCTGACTTGTTTGCCCTGGTTGTGACCTACTGCCCAATGGCATCACCACTCCAAGTATTAGATTGCCTTTTAAAAAAAATATTTAAAAAGATCCAATCTTTGAGCCATTAGGGATGGGTTTTTATTTTGCATAAGTAAAGCCTGGAATTAGTTAAGTAAAGAAAAATCTGTGGTTGGGTCTGCAGCATTTCTGCATGACTTGTTGGGTAGTGAGGCCCAAGGAGAGGCTGAGGGCATTCAACAACCCATGAAGTGAGGTTATTACAGCGTTGCCACACACCAGACAGTGGAAGTGGATTATTTCAATTATAACATTTTAAAATGGTCAAAAGTGTTATAAATTGAATGAATCATTTTGATACAGTTTCATGTGTTGTAGAAACCACTGCATGTCAATATACAGCAACACCAGCCAGATGCAATCCAGTAATGTTGCAATATATTCCAAAAGGCTGTAGTACGCAGCAGGGAACAGGGTAAAGCATCTTTTTACTGACGTAATATGTGATCTGTCATTTACTGAAAGTTTCTGCATTGCATCATGACTGGCTCTATAGTACAGTTGGGTGCACATACTCATTTATTTTTGTATGTGAATGTCCCTAAATATTTGCTTGATTAATGTTTCACCTCCTTAAAGGTTTTGACAAAGACTTCCAATAGACAATAGAGTAATCCATTAGGTTTAACACGCCCCATTATAAATGTTGTACTCATGAAGTATGTATATTTATTTAGACAAGTTAATTCCTTTTCCACACATTTTCTGAATAACCTTTCTTTACTCATGGTGTAAGCTTTAAGCCAATATATAAATATTCTCTCTTTAACCATGCATTCTGTAGGCATTTGCTCAAGCTCTGCTCTGACTATAGCAGATGGGGCACTCAGAGGAAGCCCTAATAACTTCTTGTAATATGAACTGAGTAATTCTTATATCTTTTCTGGCTCATCATATCCCCATACTTCCGAACCATATTGCTGTTGACATTTTAATTTCACATTTATTACTTTTAAACATCCTAACATCCTTTTACTCAGCTGCCCCTGTATGTGTACAAGAAACTAGAGGATGCCAGGAAAATTATTTTACTTAGAAACATAGACTTTGACGGCAGATAGGGACCGCTTTGCCCACCTAGTCTGCCCATTTCCCTACCTATTGGATAAGCTGCAGATCCTAGTTAACCAACAGCCTATTTCTTCCTACCCCACCAGAATTGCCTTATGTCTGTCCCATGCCTTCTTGAATTCCCCCACTGTTTTTGACCCCACGACCTCCTCAGGAAGGCCATTCCATTTGATCTATTTTTTTTTGTTGTTGTTGTTTTTCTTCCAAGTTCATCCAGGTGCTTATTCCAGGCCAAGATGTCTCAGAAAATTATTCCTAGATAACAAAAAGCTCTGAGCACCTCTAAGTTCATGTATTTACTATATACTTTTATTATTTCTTACTGCCACTGAAAATCATCACCTTTGTTTTCTCATAATTAATTAATAATTCCACCCTATACATTCAAGGGAACATCTCCCTAGCATCATTTTTGATTCCTTCTTCTTCTTCTAACTCTAAACACCTGCCCACTCTCATTTTGGAGTCTCCCACTATTATAATTCTTGCCGCAGGGTATTTAACCATAAGATCATCCAATATGTTGCCAACAATTCCCACAAATTATCTCTGTAATATTTAATGTTACATGGATGGTAATAAACATTCAAGAATGTACATTCTTCTGTATTCTTTTCATCTATCAACAATCCCAATCCATTTTCACTTTTTGTATATCTAATTCAAAGGTTTGTACATGTTTCATATTTTCCAAAAAATAACTAACCCACCCATATTTCTGCCAATGATTATGTATCTTTTTGCTGGTTTAGTGAATGTTTTATAACCATTAGAGTGTATATCATCTTCAATTGTCCAGGCGTCCTGAAGACATATACACTGAATTTGTTAGCGTACTCTATATCTTGTTTTGTTTTTATGCACACATCCATGTTGCTGGGAAATTAAAGTGTCTCTCCATCCCCCTTGTCAAGCATTTGACAATTTACTGTACTTTCATTTCTTCAGAACTGCAAACCTCCATTCCACAGATAAATTACTACAAATCGTAACTGCAGGCCAGGGGTGTAGCCAGGAATTTTAAACTTGTACTCAAGACCTGACAGAACTGTGCTCCCTGCCCCCATAAACACAAACCTAAAGGATGTGCTGCCCCACCTCAAAAACATTGCCTTGCCCACATTTCAGTCAACAATCCATAGTAAGTCAATGATCCAGATAGATTCGCATTTTCTTTTATCTAACACACACACATACACACACACGCACACATACACACACACACACACACACACACTAGCAAATATGCAAAAGTTGACTGGCTTTTAGTTACAGTTTTTAGAATACATTGTGACAAGGTCTCTGTACTACATCAAGGTAGCCAGCCTTACAGATGTCCAGTCACAAACGCACTCATGCATACGTACTTGATTGGGTCATTCATAAAATCATGATGGCCTCTATGTTAGGCACCCACACATCTTCCAAAGATCATTCACAAACTCACACAAAAGCATCCAAGAAGGAGGAAAACAGTTCTTCAGGTACATCAGGCTCTGTTTGTGTTTGTTGCTCTGGTCTGAGGCCCATGTTGCCCCTGAGTTTTCCAAATACTACTGTACTCATCGGAGTACACTGAGTATGCCTGCTGACACTCATGCTGCAGGCATGGATATATGTTTCTGTTCATCAGTTTCATCAACTATTGTATATGTATATCCAAGGGATCTGAATTGGTTGCCCTTGATATTAACTTATCATGCAGTATACCATCTTCCACCCATAGTGTAATTTGACCATTTTGTTCCCATCTGATAGCTCTATTGATCTGAATACTTTCTATTGGTATTTTTAACATGGACCATATTTCAGCCACAATTTTATTCTGTAGCTTTTAATGTTCTCATAGACTTTAATGGCAGATAAGGACAACTTGGCCTACCCAGTCTGCCCATTTCCCTTCCTATTGGATAAGCTGCAGATTCTAGTTAACCAGCAGCCTACTTCCTGCAACCCCCCACTACAATTGTCTTATGTCTGTCCCATGCATGTTTGAATTCCCCCACTGTTTTAGACCCAACAACCTCCCCAGGAAGGCGGTTCCATGCATCCGCCACTCTCTCCGTGAAAAAAATTTCTTCACATTACCCTGAGCCATCCCCTCTATTTTTAAATTGTGCCCCTTGTTCTTAACATCTCTTTTCTGAAAGATGCTACCCTCCTGGACTTTGTTGATTCCCTTGAGGTACTTAAAAGTTTCTATCATGTCCCCCTGTCCCTTCTTTCATCAAGGGTATACATATTAAGCTCTCTCAGTCTCTCTTATATGGTTTCTGATGCAGACCCTGCATCATTTAGTTCGTTCCTCTGGACTGCTTCCATCATGTCTATGTCCTTGCATAGATGGGTCTCCAAACTGCACACAGTATTCCAGATGGGGTCTCACCAACTGTCTGTACAGAGGGATAACCACTTCCCTTTTTCTACTTGTGATGCCCCTTCCTATTCATCCCAGTATCCCCCTGGCTCTCCTTACTGACTTCTCACATTGCTTACCCACCTTTAGGTGATCTGATATGACTACCCCCAAGTCCCTTTCCATTTTTGTTGTTGTTAGCACCTCCCATGCTATTGTGTACTCTTCTCCTGGGTTTTTGTTTCCCAGGTGCATTACTTTGCACTTCTTCGCATTGAATCTAAGTTGCCATATGTCTGACCATTCATCCAACCTTGCCAAGTCCCTTCTCATCCTTTCTACCCCACTTGTGTATCAACTCTGTTACAGATCTTTGTGTCATCTGCAAAGAGACATACCTTTCCCTCCAGATCCTCTGCAATGTCACTTATAAAGATGTTAAAGAGGACTGGACCCAGTACTGAGCCTTGTGGTACTCCACTAGTAACCCCCCCTTTCTTCGGAATGTGTTCCATTCACTGTTGTACAGTCAGTTTGCTACCCAGGCTACCACCCTGGAACCCACTCCCAGGCTGGCTAACTTGATTACTAGTCTTTTGTGCAGGACTGTGTCAAATGCCTTTCTAAAGTCTAGGTAGGCCATAACCACAGCCCCTCCCTGGTCTATTACTTTGGTCACCCACTCAAAGAAATCAATTAGATTCATCTGACATGACCTTCCTGCTGTAAATCCATGCTGCTTTGGGTCCTGGGCCCCGCTGGCCTCTAGGTACTCAACAATTCATTATCCCTTTCTTATTTTTCCTTTATAAAACTCTGGAAATAAAGAGGCTAAAGTAGTAATATCATCTATTTCTAAATACATGTTGTTTAGTTCACTTTTCCCCACTGTGGCCTTAGAGTAAGTATATAAAACTATGTTGAAACTACCAGTGCTACTTCCAAGGAATGTACTGAATGAATGACTTTCATTTGATCTTTAAAAATGTTGTTACCTCACTATAAAACTGTCAGAAAGCTTATCATATTTTGACTGGAAATTTCCTAGTTTTCATCTGGTAATTTGCTTACATTGAACATTGGTAGAATAATTCCAAACCTCTAGCAGACTTCAGCAATGTCTTGAAATTAATGTTGTCATCCCCTTTTTCTGTGTTGGAATGCCCCATCATTCCAGCAGGCTTTCCATTTTTGGTCTTGATTTGGTTCTTATTCATATTATTTCCTTTCTGTAAGTTTACTTTTGTCTGTTTCCCTTGAGTGTCCAAATTTCTCTCCAGATCTGCCTCCTCCTAAATGTTCACAATTGTTTGTGTATTAAATGTACAGTGGATTCCTAATGTATACACATGCCTGGGACAAGCTGAATGTGTGCATAAAACCAGAATGTGCATATAATCAGAACACCAAGAAATGAATAGGTGCATTGTGAAATCAATGGGGACCTGTTTACAAATGTGTGTCTCAAGCTCACAAATTCACATAAGCCATCTTAAATGCTGTTAAATGTTATTTTAAGCAATATGAGAAATGACAGCCTTTACCATAGCACATCATTTTTATGTTGGCTTGCACGCATGCGCAAGCAACATCTTGCAACAGTGCGGGTCTTGGGGGCACAGCTGCTGTTGGGTAAATGCAGGGCATGAATCAGTAGGTGCGTCCCTCATTCCCCAATCAGCCTGCATGCCACCGCCACATCATGCATACATAATGGAGCGAGCACATCAAAGCAAAGGTCTGCTGCAATCTGAGCAAAGCTCGTCATCATGAAGTGGTCCTTTGCTTGGCGTGCCATGCCATTATATTATCAGTCGGCGAGCAGGTGGCTGCCTCACCTTTGTCGACATCGGGGTGCCCAATCCCACTGTCGGCAACCCCGCCCATGTTTGTGGTGCTGATGGAGGAGCCCACTCCCGCCGGCATCCCCCGCAAATGTGGAATGCCGAGGGGTGCCCATCCCCTCGGCTCGCGCCCCTCCCCGCTTTGTTTGCAGACGGGAGCCCACTCCCATCGGCATCACCCCAACTGTTGAATGTTGAGGGGTGCCCAATCCCCTCCGCTCGCGCCCCTTTCTTTGTTTGCGGTGGGGGTGCCCAATCCCCACCCATTACCCCCGTGTTGTGTGGCGCAGGGTGCCCAATCCGTCGGCTACTGACACCCCACACAAACCTACTTGGGTGGCATGCTGGGAGCCCATCCCAGCATGCCAAATGCCCTGCAATACGTAAACTGTCCCGCAACAGTTTTATTTATTTATTTTTTTCACCTGGAAAATGAAAATCGTCCTCGTAGTCTAGATCCCTCCCTCACCCACACCCACCCACTGCGCACCCTGCCTCCCCTCATCCCCACTCACCCCATACTTACCTCCAGACTCTGGCGCAACAATCTTCACTGGACGGGGAACACGTCTGCACTCTTCAAAGCAGACCGCGAACTGAGGAAATGCCGGTAAGTTGTATAATGCAATGAATAGGGTTTTTTCAACTTTGCTACATATCTCAGGCATTTCTTGGAATTTTGGCACCAAATTTTCAACATGGGGTTTTTGGGGCCCCTCCTCATGAATTCTGTCACTATCATGGCGTTAATCGGCCTCTGAAGGTGATTTCGCAGTCACTGCACGAAATCACCTTTTGGGACCCATTAACGAAATGACAGTGCCAGTGTTCATGAGGCGGCCTCTCAAAAAGCCTATGTTCCAAATTTGGTGGGAAAAATCCAGCAAATGCCTGTTTTACGAGCGTGCGTTGCGCAGTTGCTACGCAGGCTCATAACTTTGCGCATTCGCAATATTTTAACACCGTATTTTCAGCATTGGCATTTTTCTGCACCTCCTTGTGAACAGTACAGCTGTCATTTTCCACATCCTGCCCAAAATGTTTTTCCGCACTTCCAACGCACAATTGTGCAGTCGCTGTGGGAAATCAGTGTTTGGGCCAGATTATGAAAATGACAGTGACACAGTTCATGAGCAGAGCTCCTAGAATGCCTATGTTGAAAATTTGGATCTGATACTCCATAAAATGACTGTGTTACCAGCGTGCGTTGGCAGATTGCATGCATGCTTGTACCATCGTGCATTTGTGATATTTTCACTCTGAATTTTCACCATTGCCATTTTTACACACCTCTTGATGAACAGTACAGCTGTCACTTCACATATCCTGCCCAAAATGTGTTTCCACACTTCCGGCGCAGAATAGCGTGGTTGCTGTGCGAAATCACTTCTTGGGACACTTTCAGGAAATGACAGTGACACTGTACATGAGCAGAGGTGCTAAAATGCCTATGTTGAAAATTTGGTGCCGAACGCCCACAAACTGGCAGTGCTGCAAGCATGCTTTGCATATTTCCCACGCACCCTTGCAACTCCGCAAATTCCGTATATTTGTATGCCACATTTTCAGCACTGGCATTTAATCACACCTCCTTCTGAACTGTGCAGTTGTCATTTTTCACATCTTGCCCAGCATGTTTTCCCGCACTGCACTAACAAACGCCCACAGGGACACCCTAATGCCTCTCACTCTCTGCAGGGTGGGGGTGGGCTGGCATCAGTTCAATACTTGACTGCCACTCCTATGCTGCATCTCTCTAACTCCTGTACTGCCAATGGAAGCAAGACAACATTCAGCATTGACAAATGCTTGTTTTTTTTGCCAAACTAAAAAGTCACTGATGTTGACCCACTTCTGCTGCAGCAAGTGAGAGTGAATGAGGCTTTCAATGAGTAGCATGAATTTTGAAGTCAGATCCTTTGCATATAGCAATCACTATCACTATGGTGTGGTGGTGTGGGAGGGCATGTTTAACTGGCTTTGGCATTTGTCAGGTGATTAGCGGATTAGTTACGGGGGGCAATCTAGTTACTGCAAGAGAATGACAACCAAATGCAACTGTAAAAGAAGTGACAAAGACCTTCTGGGAACCTGCTGGGAAGCATGTAAAGATGAAAAAAATGTGCATATAACAAAAAAAACTATGTGCATACAAATGAAGTCATTAACATTGCTGGAAATAGGGCAAGAATTGGGACTTCAGTTTTTTTGTACATAAGTTTGAAATGTGCATACATCCAAAAGGCATACAAGTGGAATCCTGTAGTCATAATTTTTAAACTTTTTTTATATTTTTCAGTTTCCTTTTGTGTGTGTGTGTTAGTTATAGCCTCCTTGTTGCTGTTGCTATTCACCTTAAAGCAGCTTCTTTTTTGACTTACCTTTGCTTTGTCTTTGCTTTCCTTTCCTTTCTCTTTCTTTCCTCAACTCCTTGCTGGTCTGATGTCCTACCTCCTTCATTATTAATGTCTGCTCTATCAGGTATAGATAACTGACTGACTATTGGCAATTTCTCTGACTTTGAAATATATTTTTGTTACTGTTGGAACTTATTATTCTTATTGTCCTTACTTGCTAATTCCTGCTCTTCTCCCTCTGTTTTTTAATCCACTTTCACATAATTATCAGATCTAACCTTTTCCTTGTTTTCTGCTTTATCCCAGAACATCGGTTGGTATTCCTTTAATTTTCTAGCTATACTGTCATTTCTGTGTTCTTGTTGTAGCAACTTTATCAGTTCTTCAGGGTCTGTTTTGTCCACCTCTTCCTGTGTATAGGTTCTCTTATCCAAAATATTTTTATGTTTTATCAAAGAATTAAGTTCATTTTCTATCAATTACATAATTAATTTCCTATTAATCAGACAGGTTTCCTTCACAAAAGCAATATCTTGTTTAATAGCAACTAATTATTCGTATAGCAGGAGGTTAGATGATACTGGGTTAGTCAGGACTAAGGCCACATCTTTTGTTAGGTTCTCCAAATGTGGAACCCAAAAACATTCAGTGTTCACAACTGAAGTATAATCTTATGTTGAATTAAGGGAGGCTTGTTTGTTTTCCACTTGCTCATTTTCCTGACAACAGCCATCTCTCTTGTTTTGTTTTTCTCTTCCCTAATTGACTCTCTTATGCCCTGCACTATTTTATTCAGTAATTCCAAGTTATCAAAAATGTATGAGAAGTCTATCACTACATCTGTGTCTTTAATTCTGATTGGTCCTTCTTTCCAATGTTGTTGTGTCCCTTGTTCCTCATACTGGTGTTCTATCTGTGGAATTACTTTCTGCTTTTCTACTGTCTGTATTTCTTTTATTAGTAACTTTAATTTAATAGCTTGATTCGGAGGCGTGGCTAGTGCTGGGCCAATATGGCTGCTTAAGCTCTGAGCTTTGACATTGTCTTCACTTTCCTAATCCATCTGCCACCTTCTAACAGGATACCCCATGCCAAACCTCTTCCTCCTCCTTGAAAAAGAACATTGAAGGCGACATCCAGATAAAGAAAACTAAGTATCTAGGCTTCTAACAGTGGCAAAATCTCTGAATAAGAATCAACTGGCTCAACCTCGTGGGCTCAGATAAGCGAACACTATGGAGATATCACTACCAATTGAGAAAGTAGACATAATGTTTTCCCAGTTACTAGCAAAACTTAAAGTCATGAAAATCAACACAGCATAAAACTCTGAGCAAATCATCAAGTTTAAAGCTTTCGCAGCAGAAAACATAACAAAAATAGAACAAAATGAACATTTCTGTGATGATCTGTGGGCCTGCATGTGAGAACAAGGATCAACAATCCATACAATAAAAAAACAAGCTTGCTAACCTGGAAAACAGAAGCCACATAAATGACATTAGATTAATGGGCTTTCCTAAACAGACTGAAATGAAAAACATCACTGTTTTCCTACAGCATGCTCTCCCTCAGAATCTCCAGCTTCCTGGAGACCCGCTTTTTGAGATCAAATGGGCTAATCACTTCCTTGCCCAATCCCAAAGGCTGGTGAGTGACCACAGTAGATTATTGCCCACTTTCTGCATTTTCCCATGAAGGAAAACATTTTGCACAAGTCAAGGGAGCTTGGCAACCTGAACTGGCAAGGGAATAAAATAAAGGCATTTCCCAATTACTTAAAGGAACTGATAGCATGACGGAGGGCTTTCACCATGTACAGACAAGCACTACACAGAGCGGGCACCCAGTTTACTCTCAGTTATCCAACGAGGCTCAAACCAAGTCACAATTGGGTAGCCAGGACATTTCTCACTCCAGAAGCAGCCACAGATTTCATCACACAACATTGGCTGATGGATGTCTGCCCCACGAGCAGCAGAATGTGAATACACCCCAGGAATAGTCCAAAGCCCTCCCCCAGGAAGAACAGAGCACCACAGATTCAAGGGTAAATAACACTGAAGGGGACCTAGCTGCAAAACACGAAGGAATCTATAAGACAACTGCCTCAAAACAAAAAAGAAACTATTGGATTAGCAGACGACAGCCTCAATATACTGCACATCACTAGGCATCCAGATTGAGAAGAAACAGCTGAAGCAATCTATTGGAAGATGAGATGAAGAGTTTGTTCCATTCTTCTCAACCAGAAGGTTTGCCCCATTGAGGAATCATGCAGCAGCAACATCTCCTCCCCAGTCTCAGTCATCACCAGAGACTGAATTGCTTGAACTGTTGATGGATACTGGGAAGTTCACAACTCCCCAGACAATGACAATAGAAGAAGATGCCCCTCGAGATGACCACCCACATTTACCACAGACTGACAGCCCTATTTTAGAACCAATGGTCTGCCCAGTAACATCACCCACATCTCTCTCTCTCTCTCTCTCTCTGCAGGGGCATCCAGAGAGTTAAACAGCATGCTCACCTCAAAGATGCAGCCACAGACCATGTCCTTCCATGGTTACCTAAAGTGGTGAGTATGCAGTGTGTGTGTGTATTGACAGTACAGTAGTACACACTCATTCATGTTCAGTTGGCAGCTGGCAATGGTGGTTAGAGATGGGCTGTGCCAGTCGCCGGCCTGTAAGGGGTTAGGGAGTGGGAGTGAGGAGGTTGGGCACTGCCGGGTGAGGGGGGTGGAGAGTCACTAGACTACCAGAGTAATGGAGAATATTTGCTTTATATGCCTACATATCGAGGATCAAGTCAGGGGTTGGGGAATAGGTGCTGTTCATACATTGCAGGGATTTGGGGCTTTGTAACTATATCGAGAGGTCAGAGAACATAACAAAGTCTGGAGGGGCTGTATTAAAATATCAAGGAGTTCGGGGGCAAGACAAAGCCTGGAGGGGCTGTATTACAATATCGGGGGATCAAGGGGGCATGACAAAGCCCAGATGGGCTTCAACCAGACATTGGGTGTCTGGGGCATGGGCAAGCCCTGCGGGGCTTTACAGACTGGGGGTTGTGGGGTGGGGGCTACATGTACTGGGGATGGCTAGGGGCACATTTGCACAACTCACAGAGGGCGTAAAGTCCACCTATACCAGTGAAAAGCTGGTGTAACTGTATTTTGGTGGATGTCCTCCGGGGGTTGTTTGAGAATAGCAAACTGGGGAAATTGGTTGCTGCCCTTCCAGAATAGGGTGCAATTGCTGCCATAAACCCCCTTGCACCATGTCACAGGGGGTTTAGGGCATAACTGGTGGCATAAGTCCACTTTGGTGCAAACAGCCAGCGGCATGCCACAGGCTGCTTTGCAGAATACCAAATGTCGCAACTGCTGGCATAAACTGCTACTTATGCCATTTTTACTGGCATAAGTTAATTTATGCCAGACTCAACATTTTGAGAATTGGTCAAGCTTAATTTAGCTCTGTACCTTAAGACCAGAGCACCATCTGAATGGGACTTTATTTGTTTAATTTGTATTTTATTAAGTTTTTAACTAGCAACATCACAATGTAAAACAACTTACAATACAAATGGATCACCTAGCTGGAGTGTAGCCCATTCCATGGAAATACAATCTAAGAGCACACATGGGAAGTATCACAACAGTCATCTCAACAGTGATAAATAAAAAAATTGTCACTACTAACACTGAGTCCATAAATTAAACTTAAATTTCTGCTCAACAGACTAAAATGTACTCATCTATAATTGTCCACAAGCTCACAAGGAAGAAGGCTGCTGCTATTGGGTAATAGGCACAGTATGTCTCGAACCCAGTGAACCACACTACCAGATACCATACTTAGAAGAGGATAGGAGAGGGAGAACCCATCAACCCACTAGGACTCATTAAGGCCTAAAAAAACAATAATTGATTCAATAGTTAAGAAGATCCTGGGCCTGCATGGAAAATATGCCATAGCCACCCTTTGGGCATGGGTATACCTAAATATTCCAGGAAAGGACACCAAACATGAGCAAATTTCTCATAGTTGCCAATGGTAACATAAGACATCCTCTCGAAGCCAGACACACTCAGCATGCAGTTTAACCATTCTTCCTAAGTGGGGATTTCAACTGAATGCCACCATCACAGTAGAAGGTCCTAGGCCTCAGTTATGGATGTCATAAAGCAGGAACATTGGTGTGAGGTGATCCAAGGAAGTTGCATTCTGTTCCCCAGTACCATCAGTGAAGTTTTTGCCTTTGCTTGGCAGAAGACACCAGGAGGAAGGATTGCTGTGTGACTGGACTTCTCTACTGGGACTAAAGAAGTAGTACTCTTGTACTTGGACCTTTAATTTAGGGTAAAAAAAACAAACTAACAAACAAAACAAAAAAAAGTGTGTGTTTGTCTGAGTTAACCAAACTAAATGGTTATCTGAACAGTTATCTAGGTGTAAATCTCAGGTGATTGAAAGGACTTGATAGCTGTGTAGTTTAAATTACTTGTAGAAAGATCTAGTAAGTAGGGGGAGTGGCTTAGCTAGAAGGAAGCTAAATTTAAAGACTGCCTTAGAAAGATTCTGCTAGTAGCTTGGCAGAAGACACCAGAAAGAAGGACTGCTGTGTGACTGGACTTATCTACTAGGACTAAAGTAGAAATCTTGTACTTGGACCTTTAATTTAGGGTAAAAAAAACAAACTAACAAACAAAACAAAAAAAAGTGTGTGTTTGTCTGAGTTAACTAAACTAAATGGTTATCTGAACAGTTATCTAGGTGTAACTCTCAGGTGATTGAAAGGACTTGATAGCTGTGTAGCTTAAATTACTTGTAGAAAGATCTAGTAAGTGGTGGGGTGGCTTAGCTAGAAGGAGGCTAAATTTAAAGACTGCCTTAGAAAGATTCTGCTAGTAGCTTGGCAGAAGACACCAGGAGGAAGGACTGCTGTGTGACTGGACCTCTCTACTGGGACTATATTGCCCTCCTTCCTTCCCCTCCACCCTCCCACCCAAAGCTAGTTCTACTTTTATAGGCACAGGATTTGACTGACAACAGGAACTTCCTGTTTGGGAGCAGAAAGTGAGTGATCACAGAGCCACCAAAGACCCACCATCCTAGAAGGGCAAGAGTAGTTCTCCAGCCCCCTCTAGCTGCTGGAGGTCTGCCTCTGAACAAGTAAGGGGTCTACTGAGAAATATAGGATATTCTTGTCTCAGAACAGCACAATCAGGAGCTTAAAGGGCACACAGGCAGAAAGTAAGTAGAGAGAGAAGAGAAAAAAAAACAGAGGAAAAAGTAAGGAGTCCAAACAGTTAAGAGGCCTGAAATAAGACATGATGGGAGTGGTGCAGTGCAGTGGCTGTGGAGCAGCGGTCTTCCGGGAGACATTCTGGAGGATGCGGTGTTGTCCCATCTGCAGGCATCTCTTTGGGCTGAGGGAGGAGGTTGCTCATCTCCAGGCTGAGTTGTCCAGGATTTGCGGGACCTCCTCTTCCATCCAGGGACCACCAGTGTCACTGCCTTTGCCTCAGAGGTTGCCAAGAAAGAGGAGCGGTTGGACCACAGTGGGCTCAGGGAGGGTGAGGGTGGTGAAACAGAGGCGCATCCCTCCAGTTGTACCTCTCCACAATTCCTATGCCATTCTGGCAAAGTGTGGTTCCTCTATGGAGGCACCTGCAGTGAAGACCAAGGAGGATGCTGGGAACCTCCACAAAGGAGACCCGCAGGGTGGCAGGGGACCCCACAGGGAAGGAAACAACTCCTGGTGGGGACTCCATTGTTAGGAGAAGATAGAACTGGGGGAAGGAAGGGGAGGAAGGGGAGAAGGAGGTAAGGTGCCTGCCTGGCGCAATGGCTTGAAGGGAAAGGGAGCAAATCCTCAGGATTGCCGGAGCAGCTGCACAGGGGAGGGAGCTGGATGTCATTGTCCACATACGGACAAATGACCTGGCTAAGAAAGGGATTAGAGAAGTGCAGAAAGAGTTTGTGGAATTGGGAAGGGGCCTTAGACAAGTAGCACACATGGTAACCTTCTCAGAGGTACTACCCATCTATGGCGTAGGAGAGGATAGGGTGTTCCGCACCATGGGATTCAATCAGTGGTTGAAAAACTGGTACGGAGCTCAGGGATTTGGCTTCATTGGGGACTGGGTGTCCACCTGGAGTGATGCAAGCCTGTACTGGCATGATGGGCTGCATCTGTCCAGGAGGGGAAGCAGAATCTTAGGTGATAAGCTTGAATGCTTCATTGGCAAGCATTTAAACTAGCCAAGGCAGGAGGCACTGGAAAGGAGAAGGGAAATCCTAGCCCCCAAAAAAATAGTAGTAAGTGTGGTAAACACCAACATAGAGGTGTTGATAGGGAGAAGGGCAGGGGTAAATGGAGAAAGTGACAAAGGCAAGAAGGACAGGGATGGGGCAAAAAAGAGTAAGACCATCAGGAAATGGAGGGTAATGAGTACCAATGCCTGTAGTCTGGGCAATTAGCTCCCTGAGCTGGTGGCCTTGATGGAAGAGGGATGCCTGGATATTGTAGCAGTCACAGAAACATGTTACACAGAGAACCATGACTGGGATGTTAACATACCAGGGTACATAACCTACAGGAGAGACAGGCAGGGGAGAAGAGGGGGAGGAGTAGCTCTCTATGTAAAGGAAGAGATAAAAGCAACTGAACAAAAGAGTAAACAGGGAGGAGAGGAGGCACCGTGCGTCACCTTGGAGACTGGAAAGGGCACCACAATCTGCACAGGAGTTGTGTACAGACCCCCATGTAAGGGGGAGGGAATGGACAAGGATATGATAGAAGGCATTCTTAGGATGGCAGAGAAAGGGCAGATACTGTTGATGGGAGACCTGAATATGCCAGATGTTAACTGGAGCACATTTGCTGTAGCCACATCCAAGAGAAGGGCCATTCTCGATGCCCTACAGGTGGCAGGCCTCAGACAGCTAGTTTCGGAACCCACTCGTGAGGGAGCAATCTTAGACCTCATACTCTCAAATGGGGGCAGTGAGAGGATCTCAGATCTAGAAGTGGGTTGCCATCTGGGAACAAGTGACCATTAAAACAGTGTGGTTCACATTAAACTCAGCTACAGAGTCAAGCCATACAAAAGTGAGGGTACTGAACTTCAGGAGGGCTGGCTTTGGCAAGATGGGAAAGTGCCTCAGAAAAGCATTTGCAAACAGGCTAGAAGGAGGGGTGGGGCAACAATGGGGAATCATCAAAACTGCCATCACAGAGGCAAGAAGCCTTTATGTGAAGCAAATAAACAAATCAAAATGAAAGAAAAAGCCAGTATGGTTCTCAAAAGAGGTGGCTGGGAAAGTCAGGGAGGAAAAGATAGCATTCCAGAAGTATAAGGAAACACAGAAGAAGCAGGACAGAGAGCGGTACCAGTTAAGGCAGAAGGAAGCAGGGAGGGAAGTCAGAATAGCAAAGGCCCAAACTGAGGAAAAGATAACCAACTTGGTTAAGAAGGGGGATAAAACCTTTTATAGGTACATCAGCGAGCGTAGAAAGACAAAGGGAGGGATAGTGAGGCTGAATAGAATGAACGGTGGGTGGGCTGAGGGGGACAGTGAAAAAGAAGGGATACTGAATGAATATTTCTTCTCAGTATTCACAAAAGAGGAGGGGGGAAGTGCCTAATCCAATTAACAGCACTCTTGATAGGGGGTCAATCCCAGTCCTTTCACAGAAGAAAGGGTTCTGTAAGAACTCCCTAAACTGAAGGTGGACAAAGCAATGTGGCCTGATGGAATTCACCCCAGAATTCTAAAAGAATTAAGGGGGGAACTAGTGAAACCACTGGCTACTCTTTTTAATAAATCATGGGAGGATGGTGTGGTACCCAAGGACTGCAGGAAGGTGGATGTGATTCCTCTTTACAAAAGTGGGACCAAGACAGAGGCATGAAACTACAGACCTGTCAGTTTGACCTCTGTGGTAGGGAAAGTGATGGAGTCACTTCTGAAGGAAAGAATTGTTGAGTACCTACAGGCCAGTGGGGCACAGGACCCAAGGCAGCATGGGTTCACAGTGGGAAGGTCACGTCAGATGAATCTAATAGATTTCTTTGACTGGGTGACCAAAGTAGTAGACCAGGGAGGGGCTCTGAACATGGCCTACCTAGACTTTAGCAAAGCATTTGACTCAGTCCCACACAAAATATTAATAGTCAAATTAACCAGCCTGAGAATGGATCCCAGGGTGGTAGCCTGGGTAAAACATTGGCTGGACAACAGGACACAGAAGGTAATTGTAAATGGAGTCCACTCTGAAGAAAGAGGGTTTACTTGTGGGGTACCACAGGGTTCAGTACTGGGTCCAGTCCTTTTTAATGTCTTTATAAGTGACAGAGCAGAGGGACTGGAAGGAAAAGTATGCCTCTTTGCAGATTACACAAAGATCTGCAACAGGGTTGATACACAGGGAGGCATGGAATGGATGAGAAGGGACTTGGCACGGTTGGAGGAATGGTCAGAAGTATGGCATCTAGGATTCTATGCAAAGAAGTGCAAAATAATGCACCTGGGAAACAAGAACTCAGGGGAAGAATACACAATGGGGGCGAGGTAGTAACAACAAGAAAAAAGGAAAGGGACCTGGGGGTAATCATATCAGATGACCTTAAGGTTAGCAAGCAATGTGAGAAGGCAGTAGGGAGGGCTGGGGGTATACTGGGATGCATAGGGAGTGGCATCACCAGCAGAAAACAGGAAGTTGTTATCTCACTGTACAGACAGTTGGTGAGACCCCATCTGGAGTACTGCATCCAGTTATGGAGACCCCATCTTTGCAAGGACATAGACAGGATAGAGGCAGTCCAGAGGAGGGCAACTAAAATGGTGCAGGGTCTGCAAGAGAAGCCAAATGAGGAGAGACTTATAGAGCTTAATATGTATACCCTTGAGGAAAGAAGGGAGAGGGGGGGACATGATAGAAACTTTTAAGTACCTCAGTGGAATCAACAAAGTCCAAGAGGGTAGCATCTTTCAGAAAAAGAGACGTGCAAGAACAAGGGGAGACAATTTAAAGATGGGGGGGGTTCAGGGTCAATGTGAGGAAGTATTTTTTCACAGAGAGGGTAGTGGATGCTTGGAACATCCTTTCTGAGGAGGTTGTGGGGTCTAAAACTGTGGGAGAATTCAAGAATGCGTGGGACAGACATAAGGCAATTCTTGTGGGGGGTAGGAAGAAATAGGCTGTTGGTTAACTAGGATCTGCGGCCTATCCTGTAGGTAGGGAAATGGGCAGACTAGATGGGCCAAGCGGTCCTTATCTGCCATCAAAATCTATGTTTCTATGTTTCTATGCTAAAACCCAGGACTCACTCTATTACACCCTTCCACCAAGATACAATATTTGGACATTCCCATAATATGTGAACAGGTGTACCCATATCTTCATCACAGCACCAGCACCTGGGATGGTGAAGTAAACACATGTGGTATAGTGATTCAGGGGTTCTGAACCAATGCAGTATTGTTTTTAACTGCATTAATTGGCCTGCAGAGTCTTGATACACACTGTATGCATTAACCCACATGGAGTTCCACTCCTATTCTTGAAGAGGATATCCCAGTGTATGTTCATATCTCTGCTGTAATTTGCTTGTGTTGGAAGAAACAAGCTCCTGTAGTACTTTGTAAATTACCCCCAACTTAGGTGGGTCAGAAAAGTCCTGAGACATATCTCCTTGCCCAAATACCTTATGCCATAATGGTAACCCAGGCACCATGAGGGAACCACCCATTATGGTGCCTAGCAAAGGTTGCAATTGGAGATATTTCCAGTGGTGTGAGGAGGGGAGGGGAGGGAAAGTTGACATTGAAGCTCCTGAAATTACTTAAAAGATCCCAATGAATTAGGAAAGAGATCTTTTACCCACTTGAGACCCCTTGGGACCAAAATGGCCAATAAAAGGAAGCACCACCCATAGTCAGTTGTGGGTTATGCTACAAGAGCCACAAAAGTAGAGTTACTTTCCAATCTGTACCTAAATATTTTCTGGCCAGCTTCCTTATATAAAGTGCATATTCCTGGGTAGATAATTCAGGGGAAGACTTAACAGAGCATCATAACCCACATTCTTTCCAAGACTAACCACCAAATTAAGAATCCCATTGCTCTGAATGAAGATAAAACCACATTTTTTGAAGTCACACTTCAATATAATATCCCTGAAGCCAGGGTGAAGCAAAGTCCCCCCCCCTTCTGAACAGGACTTCTATTCGTAATACAGGGGGGTGTAAATATCATCACCACCTGAAGTTGTCCCCACTCTATTTGAATTTGTCTCCACTCTCTTCAGATGGGGCATGTTCCAAGCTGTTCGGTCCATCGGACCACTCGCAGATTTACAGTCACCATGTCGGCAAAGAAGTTGGACCTAGGATAAATGAAACTGTGGCACAGATGGCAAGTGACACATAAATATCAACCTCTAATAATATCAGAAAATCCAGAGAAAGCATTCAATTTGGATGCAGACTAGATGTTCTATGTGCCCATATGTGTGATACCAGCAAAATCAAATGGAGAAATATTGAGGGTAGAAATGGAGAATGCTGGCATCCCCTATACTCTCTATTTTCTTTTGTCCCTCTTTGTCTGGTGTTTTTGAACAAGAACCAGCTGCAAAACCCAAAGAATAGACCACCCCAGGTTCGGTTAATTGCACTCTTCTGAAATCAGCTACCCCACAGTATTTAACACTGAAGAAGGCTTCAGATTACACTTACAAATCTATAAGAACACAGTACTAAACAAATTCTATCCCCGAGGGCTAGAAAAGATGGTGCACCTTCTGAATAGACCCACCTCCACAGTTTTAAATGAAAAATTGGCCTCAGTATGAACACAAGAGGGGCCTCATTTTAAATACCACAGCTCTGATCATGCACTGATGGATCTGCTCCCATACCAAAATACTGTAGCTTATAGTAACGATGTAATTCATGTTACTTTCTCCCTGGACCCTCCCCTTCCCTATGCTCCACTCATTGATATCTGTGTGGAGCTCTACTCTAGCTACATATACACATCATTTAGATGTTTACCTTCCCATCAATGCCTCAGTTGAAAACTGCCAAACCCAAGGGATCATGCCCTCCATCTGGAATGGATAATCTCTTGCAGAGTCAGTGAGTTTTTCCATAATAAGGACATATTCAGAGTTAAATCAGGATCTATATATGCTTCCCTTCTCTCTTAGCCCCTCTGTAACACTCTCTCCCTCTAATACTTTCTCTCTACATGTCAGACCTGGGTAGCAGACACCCCGTGGCCCCATGCCAATGGATAAGAAGTCTTTTTACACAGCTTGTAGCGGGTACGCTTTGGTTCCAGATCAAGTACTTTACAGGCTGCACGAACTATCCCCACTTAATCCCACTACCATTAGGCTTCCCTAGAGATATCGCTTATATGCAAGACATCTCTCTGTTTCCTACATTTCCTACATAGCCTGACCCCCTTTTCACCTCTTTTCTCTTCATCCCACCTGGACACCAAGGAAAATGTCCCAGAGGTCTAATTAGTACAAGGTAACTCACTGAAATATAGGCAATGTGCACATGACTTTCAAGAACTAGAGGAGTCATTATAACACAACACCCCTCTCTATCCCATATATTATCAAGGTGGTACTAGATACATGGTAAATGGAAAGACCAACAAGAAAATTGGGCAGTTAAACTTACCTCCACATTTTGCTTCTAAGGATAAGGAAGGTGGATGTTAAGACTCTTGTCAAAGATAGACTTCTCTTTATTCTAGGTATCACCATATATTGGAAATCCCAAACTACTGACTAGTACAAGTGGTTCTCTGATTTTTAATCACTCTTAGTGGGGGTGAGAGACCATGATGTGCCACATGACACCTGGTCAAGAGCTCATGTCCTACACACTTATAAATGGTACACTAATGTTTTATGTCATATCCTGCAACTCAGTGCATATTTGCCATCAGGACCTCTTTTGTTGGAGGCAATTGTATATAGTTGTTGTATTGTTATTCTCTAAATATGAATTCTTTCAGTCTCACCGTTATGTGAGCTTTTCAAACTGCGGACTTCTCCATGGTGGGCAATTGGGGGGGGGGGGCTTCTTAGGGAGATTAATCTCTCCTACCCACCTTGTTAAGCCAGCATCTCATATTGCTGCTTACTTCCAGAACATAATCCGGTACTATATGTATAAACTCTATCTACATCCAGTATGATGGATATCAGATGTTATATCAGATGTCATAGCTGGAATGTGAGGGGACTAAATTTCCCTATCAAACATTAGTAGGTTTTCACTCATATCCATAAGTTGCAAACTCAATTGGTTATCCTACAAGAAACCCAAATTACAGTTCTGGAATCTCAAAAGCTGCCTAAAGGTTGGGTGAGACAAAAAATACATAGCTCCACTAAATACCCCAAAAAAAGAAGAGGTGTGTCTCTACTTGTTCTCAAGACCCTGAACTGGCATCTGGAGAAATCAACTAATGATACTGATGGTTGATTGGTATTAGCTCTATTCCAAACTCCACAGGACCCT
This sequence comes from Neoceratodus forsteri, assembly GCA_016271365.2. Classification (NCBI taxonomy): domain Eukaryota; kingdom Metazoa; phylum Chordata; order Ceratodontiformes; family Ceratodontidae; genus Neoceratodus; species Neoceratodus forsteri. The sequence goes on from CM057452.1 coordinate 784,054,859, forward strand.
CTAGTGGTGGGAAATGTGTATGCACCCAACAGTGACCCACCCCAGTTTTTCCATAAACTAACGGCTCATTTGGCCTCTCTTAACAACTCAGGTGCACCACTCTTATTAGGAGGAGATGCTAATCTAACACTGGAACCAAATATAGACAGAAGTCATGGCAGACCAGAGCCCCAGATAAGTACCTTAAAGGCACTCAAACTCCTGATGAAGGACCAATCCCTGTCTGATATCTAACATGTCCACAATCCTAGAACATGTCATTATACATATCACTCAACAGCCCATGGTACATACAGCAGACTAGATATGTGGCTTACTTCACAGCAAATGACACCTATGATAAAAAATGCTCATATAACTCCCTTAATTATCTCCTATATGCCCCCTCCAGCTATATTTGTTATATGGGACCTCCCCGCTTATGTCTTCCTGCTGAAGAATGGACCCTCTATTAATATTTTGCCCACTTTTTGAGCCCTGGCTGAGAGACACAGTACAAGAATACTTTCTAATGAATGATAATAGAGCCACTTCACTGACAGGGCAATGGGAAGCTTTTAAAACCTCCCTTAGAGGGTAGATCATAGCCTTCACCACATAACACTGGAGGAAAAGGGAATAAGATCCAGCTTATAAGGAAAATCGACTGGCACAGAAAGAATCTTTTTACAAAACTAAGCCTAGAAATCATGCAAACTCTCCTCAGTGTCTCGAAATCCTAAACCTTTATCAGGAAATAAACTCTCTAACAGCCAGAAAATCAGAGTTGGCCATCCTCAGACTAAAACATAAGTTCTAGGAAGGAGGTAATTTGGTAAATTATTAGTGTATACCCTGAAAAAAACAACAATCAAAAAGAACTATAGCCACCCTCTGTAATTATACTAGCCTACTCTGTACATCACAAACTAGCATAAATGCCATTATGATGGAATTTTATGAGGCACTATACTCCTCCATAACAACTCCTAATCCCCAGCAACTGGAAACTTTTTATCCCCCCTCAAACTCCCAAAACTAACCCCCGAACAGGCTAACTTCTTAAATCTCCCAGTAACTAAAGAAGAGATAGGTACTGCAATCCATAATCTCTGACCGAAAAAAAAGCTCCAGGAGAAGTTGGGCTACCAATTGAGATTTATCAAATCTTGGTGCCCCCAGGTATCCCCGGTGCTAGAGTGATTATACTCCAACTTACAAATTTTAACAATTCCTCCCACCATGGCCACAGCCAGTATCACAGTAGTCCCTAAGCCAGGGAAAGATCTAATACTGGAGTTCCAGAAAAGAGAATCACCAACACCATTGTAATAACAAAAGTATTTTTTTTCATATTTGCTCAGATTTCAAGTCCAACACTTCAAACTTCAGACAAGAGTTCTGATACACCACTAAACAGCCCTGACCAGTTTTGAGGAAGCTAAACATGAAACTGGTCAGAGCTGTTGAGTGGTGTATCAAATCTCCTAGCCGAAGTTTGAAGTATTGGACTTGAACTCTGAGAAAGTAGTGTATGAAATAAATTACTTTAGTCATTGCAACAGTGTTGGTGCCAATCTTTTCTAGCACTCTGGACTGTTGTTTTAAGCAGGCACAACCATGTAGTGGAGCTGTTTTTCTCTCTGTGTTGACTAGAAGATCTAATACTACCTATGAGCTATCGCTATATCTCTGATAAGTGTGGACAGTAAAACATACACCAAAGTGATGGCAAGTATGCTAGAAGTTCTCTTCCATCTCTAATCCACCCTTCACAGATCGGATTTGTTAAGGGCCATTACAGCTGGCACTGGGTCCAGTGAGCACTGACAAGAATAGTTTCGGCATGGTGTGCATGGTAAAAAAGGTGCCGGACTTTAGGATTCTCACTCTGGGGGGAGCGGACCATGGGGAAAGTTAAAATGTGTGGGCCCGCGGAATAGTGTTTCCATGGCCCCTTGTAAAAAAAAACATAAGTCCGAATGAGTCAAAAGTTGGGAGGCCAATATTAGAACTCTGGTCTCTATTGCCACTGGCCAAGCTGCTCCATGCCCCAGCACTCCATGCCACAGGAGCAGCTTGGCCAGCCTTTTCTTCCTTGCTGCCCTTGTCCTTTTACAGGACCACATACAGAGACCAGTGGAGTGCTTACAGCTAGCACTGTAAAACCCCAATCTCTGCTTGTGTGAATGCTTACCAGACTAGCACGATACGGTGCAGTGTTATTCTGGTAGTGCTCATTTGACTGGGTTCCCAAGCAGGGATCCTATCCACACCATAATTGATCTGATGATTCAAGTGGCTAAGGTTACTCTCACTCCAGCTGCAGCACTAGCTATAGACTTTGACAAAGTTTTTTGATTCAGTGGAGTGGGAGTATCTCTATGCAATACTGATGCATTTAGGCTTTGGAACTCATTTATTACCACAATTAACACTATGTATTTAGCCCCCAAGCCCAAGTCCTCACCAATAGTACTTTATCTACTCCCTTTGCATTGAAGAGAGAAACACTAGGCATGGATGCCCTCTCTCACGCTTATTGTTTGTTCTCGCTATAGAACCACTGGCTACTGTGATAAAGCATCACCCCTCAAACCAGCATACAAATAGGAAATGTCCAGTATAAAACACTGCTATATGCAGAAGACCTACTAGTAGTGACCAGGGAGGATAATATAGCTATACATCAACTGGTCCAACTATTACATACCTTCACATCCCTTTTGGGTCTTGAAATTAACTTGAATAAGACAGAACTACTGTACTTCCTCTCAACCCTCTATGACAGTCTGCGGAATATGCCTCACTGAAACTCTGGTGGACCCTGGACTCAATTATATGTCTATGGGCATTAAAATAACACACCAGATAAACTATAAAGTAGATTTAAACATAAAACCCTTATTAGAGAAAATCAAAACATATTTTGACAGATCGAAATCACTGAATCTATCACTAGTAGGTAAAATAGAAGCTATAAAATTATCACAGCCCCTAAGATACTTCATATTGTATCATACCTAACACTAGCCATCTCCAATACTGGTTTGCATGAATTGACAAGATCATAGGACAGTTCCTCTGGGAAGATCAGATGCTGAGCTACAGTAGGAATGAACTTTGATCACACTGGCACCGAAGGGGGTTTATGCCTTCCATGGCTTAAGGGTTATTACTGGGCCTTTAAAGTAGCACATATCCTAAGATGGTTCCCAAATCCTGAACAAGCCCGCCCATTGTGGACAGAAATCAAAACCCACCTACTAGAGGATTGATTTCCACACACCAGTCTGTTTAAAACCTTTCAACTCCCTAGAAACACCCCTCCCACCATACAGGTGTCACATGCTATGTGGAGTCAAGTGAGCAAATGATTAGGGCATCCTCTGTCTCACCCTGCTTTCACCCCTCCATGGGGATCTAAATTATTACAAGTAGGAGAGAGACCATGTTAACTGATTAACCTAGAAGGAAAAAAATACTAACCATATCCAACACTGTGCTATCTAACTCACTTCTAATGGACTCCTTCCAAGGCCTCCAAACAAGAATTTGGCTGCCAAAGTCCAAATTCTGGTGGTATCTACAAATCAGAAGTGATCTAACCCCTCTTCTGAGACCACTTTCTAAGAGGTTAGATAATACCTCTTCACATCCACTCATTAAGTGAAGATTCACTGTAAAGGAGTAGTCGGCCAAATATACTGTAACATTAGGGGCAATATAACGGATCAAACTACTCAAGCAAAGGATTACTGGATAAAAGTTCTCAAACTACATTTCGATGACTATGAATGGTAGTCCTGTTGTAAAACAACGAGGACCCTAGCAAGAAATACCAGTAGCAGACTCATACAAAACAAAGTCTTACACTCCTGGTATTGTACACCATTGTTTTATACAATGCCCATCTTTTCTCACATAATGGGTGTTGTAGATGCTCCCCACCTAATGGAGATTCATATCACAAATTGTGGCCTGTCCAAAAATCTCTCCATTCTAGCAGCAAATTTGATATACCCTACAAATTATCCTTCAAACCCCCATTCCACACACACCAGAACTATTCCTACTGGGGGCAAAGTAGGCAACATCTTATCTTCTGTTATACTAATTCATCTTAATAGTGCTTGCCAGTATAGAAGCAACATAGTTAATACTGCATAGATGGCATACTACTGACATTCCCTCTATAAAGGAATTCCTTGACTGTATGGTGCAGCTCACTCAGTACAAAAGGCTTTCCCACCTGGTCTCTGACTCCAAAGCAATGTACGACAAAACCTGGTTCAACTTCAAACAATACCTTAAGCAAACACACTCTTCTACCCAGCCCTACCTTGGCATGCCACCCATTCCACCTCGCACAGGCATAGGTTAACCCTTAACAACCTACCACTGTTCATAATTAGTACAGAACACTGCCTTCTATTATTAAAAGCTCCCCCCCACCCTGATACAGAGAAGAACTTGTGACTAGAACTGGTTCCCTGGTTCGGAATGCTCATAATGTATAACACAAATAGAAATTATGACTGTGTTTATTTTTCATTTTGGTTTTGGCTTCTTTATTTATGCTCACCCCTGAGCCCTCAGCTAGCCACATCTTCAGACCACCTAGGCCGACTGCCACCACATCCCTTCATCATCCACTGGCCCCATAAGTGTCATGACCCAGGTAACATGAAGTATCCCTTCATTGGGAGGCCCCTCCCCCATGGGGGACAACTGGGAAACTAGAGTCACCCATAGGCATTCTGTGTATCCCAAGCACAGCAGGGATCAGCACAGACACCTCCAGGCTTTGTGGCGAGCGGGGACCAGCTGCCGTCATCCGGTTGGCCAAGTAACTAATTTCCTAGTTTTCTTCTGACCTAATCACCATCCTCAAAGTGGTCCAGCTGTGGCAGCATACTGGGGGTGGGGCTTTCAGCAGCTCATCAAGGCCACACACCACCAAGAGTGCTAAAAACTAGCTACCACCATCAGCCGATAAACAGCTGTCCTGGACCCCCTCCCCCTAAGAGGGATCATCCAAAGGATACTCTAAATTGCCTCCATGCTGGACTCCACTCCTGATGTCTGGGCCTGGGGAGCAAACCTGGGCTACCAGCGTGCCGAGTGAACACCCATTGTTTGGCACCACAGAGCTGGATTTGTGGGTTTTTTATTTTTATTTCTTAATTTTTGTGAAGAGTTATACATTCACTGTATACTACTCTAAAGGTGATATGGAAAATAGCATGTATAATCCATTGTAATGTTATTAGCCACATAACAATGGTATTATATTGAGATAAAGCTTGGGGTCTCTCCAGAGGAAAAATCAGGATTATTTTATGCCATAGACACATCTTGCCTTGTTAAGACTCAGATATTCATGCTCAAGAAGGGCTACTCTTTAAAAAGTTCAGGAATAACAAACTCTGTTTTTCTATCTTAAAGAAGTGCTATAAGCTTTAAAACCAATACAATACGACTATGGATAACCTGCTGCATACAACTGGAACCAATGTGACTCTGTTTCTGTAAGTATGCTGTTTTCCCTACTCTGTAAGTGAAAGAAATGAATAAAGATGATTAACCACAAAAAAAAGCTTGATTCAGGATGGATGTTTGCATAAATTGTGTCATATTTTGTGTTTGTTGTATTGGCTACTAGAAGTTAGCTATACATGGGCTCCTGCATGGTGCTAGAGCCAGGGCCATCTTCTAAAACATCTTTGGGGTTTTCAGTCTCTGAATTGCTCATGTAAGTATAAGATGCTGGAGTCTGTCCCCTCTTTGATATTAATTTGGGTCTGTCCAAGCTTCTAATTTTGCCCCTTTGATTATGATTTTTGTTCCAACTGAAAACCTCTCCTGTCAAATAAACTGTACTGTTCCTTTCAAATGTCTCAATCTTTTGAGCCTTACATTTCTGATCTTGCTCATCAATAGTGTTCTTAAGTTTAGCCTCAATTTTTTCAAAATCTTTATGCTCCATGAAAGTGGTAACCTGCTGTTCCTTTTAACTAAATCCTTGCTATATTGCCAGTTGTTGAGAATAGTAGTCCTTAATAACACACTCCACCTGGGTAATTGTTGCCACTTGCAGGGAGGTGGTACGGTAGGAATAGAATGTTCCCAGTACTGCTGTATCCTGGTTGTTTAATTATCCAAATTCCCCTTGGAAACATCCCAACCTTTATGTCTGCTTCCAAATACGATCTGTGCAAAAAGGTGGTGTCTTTCCTTCAGTCCACTTGTTCCAGTTCTGTGAATGCTTTTTCTATAGTCAGTGCTGTGACCCCCCTTGTTTGTTTCATCTTGTGTGACATTCTCTGTAGTACTAGATATACTTGGTTCCCTTGGTTGGACCCTGCCAGGTCTAGAGCCAAATGGTTGCAGAGAGCCATAACCAGTGTGGAGCAATTTCTATTCCAGGCCACAAAGCCTAGGCTGTACAAAAAAGGTCTAACTCCAACTTCTCCAGGATTCCATGGAGGAAAATGTGGAGTAGGGAAATGGAGGTGAACTTTTGCTGCCATTGCAGGGTTGTGGCTGACCCTGTTCTTTGATAGACCTGGTGTGTTTGTCCTACTGTATACACCATACTGATTGAGTAAGTTGTTTTTGACCATAAGTCCTGTGTCCATGCCTTTATTCCAGGCAGCAGGGGCTAGAGGCAAGTCTTCATGCTGGCCTGCCATCTGTGCAGGTGTGAGGGGCACTGTGGGATGTTCTATGCACATGAGAATACTTGTACCAAGTTGTGGGAGACAGGGGCATATGTGGGGAGGATTGCCTCTGTCAGCTGGTGCCATTCATTTTAGGGCTGTGCCTGTTCCATGTGTGTATTGCTGCAAAATAAGATATTATACTCTAGAACCAAGGGTCATTTGCAGGGATAGTCCTTCAAGACCTATGCCCATGGCTCCACCAGTCTGAGCAGGCCATCCTTTCACTTCATTCAATGGTTTACTTTAGCACTCCAAATGGTGTAGTGCTGCACATGTGGCAGCATGCACCTGAGCATCATTTTGCACATAGTAAATGTACATACACATAGGTCATGAATGCTGAAACATGGCTATGTCCTCCAGCCCATGTGTACTGCTGCCACTGCAAAACAACGTGTGGGATGCATGCAATACATGACCCATAGCTGATTCATATTCTTTGACCTAGGCACTCATACTTATTGGCACCTTGAAAGGAAGAGTGATTCTGAGGAGTCTAAAATCCAGAAAGACAGGACACAAACTTGGGGAATTTGTAAAGATCTCTCAGATTGGACTCTGGACCTTGAAGCTTATATTATTTGAGACAAATTTTGCTCAGCCTTATTCAGCATTTTTCATTGAGGGTCATTACACCAAGGCAAAGCCAATAATTTTACAGGCCAAAGCAGGAATATCTTGCTAACAGATAAGTACAAATATCTGTATTATTCCACATGAAAGCTGATCAGCTAATAATTTAGCTACTCTCCTAACTCTTAAAACAGCAATATGCCCTGCACTTTATATACTTTATTTGGCAATTGGCTTGCACTTTATATATTTCTATGAAGACTGTGTACTTTTTTGCACTGTATGTAGATTGTGCACATTGGGGCCTTTGCACTAATGGGGCGTAGGGTACGCACCAAAGGCGTGTACCACATCTGCATAGCTCCATGACCTCAGACAGGTCTAGGATGCATGGTATTCACTATTGCATGCACCCACGGGGCACCTGTCCATGGCCCTGACCCCCTGTTGTGCAGGTTCATGAGAGGTGGGCCAGTGCACAGGGGTGGACCCAGGCAGGCATCCAGTCAGATGCCTGACCTGGGTCCTACAGTTGACCCCTTGTGCCCATGAGGTGGGCACACTTCCCTGGTGCAGAGCAGCCTAGAGAGCATGAACAAAGGAAATGTATGGGCACTCGCCCGATCTGATGCCCAAGCCCTCCCCATCAGCCTAATGGGTAGGGCAGCATGTAGATCCATTTCCCCCTCCTCCTGTGACCAGTGGGTGAAGATCATGGGGGTGCACACTGGGTTATGGCAGGGTCCTGGCTGCCATAGCCTGTGCCTCCCTGTGACTGTCACTACACACCTTAGTGCATGGCGCATAGTGCAGGCATACCTAAACACACACCCTTACTATCTCTGGCGCAGAGCTGTCTGTGTGGCTGGGGGATCCCCGATGCAAATGACTTGCATGTTCACTGTAAATGCCATGGTGGGTTCACAGTGCCCCCGCCATGTGACATGCTCTCTTAGGGTTGCCTACGTGCCTCAGATATGGACTACTTTGTGAATCTTTCAGCTTGAGTTACAAAGCTTAATGAGAACAAGGCAACAGGGTCTCTGAAGATTTTATATTGGACTTTGATTTTCCACATTGTTTTATGTGCAGTAATTTAGGGCTTTTGAGAATGCAGCAGAGACAAGTTTTTTTGACAACAGAGAGTTCTATGTTAAAAGCAACCTTTCGATTTTAGTATCAATTTACTCCTATTTATTAGCCTGTGTATTTATATCACTTTCATATTAGGTTTGCACTAGATTTCAGGTGGTGTATTTATAGGTGTTTTTTTATGCAGTTTTATGATGCCTGTTACTTTCCTAGAAGTGGTAGAGTGATGCAATGTACAGAATACAAATAGATTATTAAGGATAGAGAGGCAAAAATGCCACATAATCAAAAGTCTTTAAAAAATTTGGCATTACTGACCTTAAATAAAATGCAAAATAAGTCCAAAGCAAAAAAAAAAAAGACCAAAGAAGGAAGACACAAAATTATAAACTTATAACATGCTATCAGAAACAATTTATGTGTTGTCCTTGATTAAGACGATCCTAAAGTAGAAGGGGGTTGCTGGTTGGGGAGGTGGGGTTGATCAGTGGGACCAGAAACAGGTCCAGCAGGAGGCTATGGGGAAACCTGCTTAGGTGAGCTTCGAGATCCATAAACTTTAAGTTGAATGCTTTCAATATATCTATCTGTCTGTCTGTCTGTCTATCTATCTATCTATCTATCTATCTATCTATCTATCTATCTATCTATCAATCTATCTATCTATCTTTCTATCTATCTATCTATTTATCTACTGTATGTGTGCGTCCTCTTTTCTTCTTTTTAGATTTTTGCCTTACTGTGTATATAGAACTTTCAAGGCTAGACAGACAGACATCTGACTGGCAAGCCATCACAGTTGTGAGGCTGCATTTTATTAGCCTTGAATGTTGGAACTCAGTACAAGACTCTCTTGAAATAAGATAATTTGGTGACTAACAAGGAATATATAGTTAATAAGTGTTATATTGCTGTATAGAATTTCATCCAGTTTTGATTATGTTACTATTTAAGCTGATACCTACTCTTTTAGCAAGTATGTTTTTATAAAATACATTGTTATGTTTGCTTGTGTGCATACGCAAGAAACATTTTGTAACAGCTTAGGAGAGAAGCAGGGTTTTGGAGGTGCAGCATTCTGGGGGCCAATTGCCCCAGTGCCTTTAGAGGCTTGGCCCACTTTCCCCAATGCGGTGGCATGCTGCTGCTGACACTAGTTCAGCCAGTGTGCCACCACCTTGAAATGAATCCTCCACTGCAATGAGGGAGCGACCCATCATTGCAGGGCGGTTCCTTGCTATCCCTGACCCAGTTCTTCTGCTAAATGGGGGAGCCCACTCCCTGTCAGCATACTGTAACCCCTCCCTGATTTGTTGTGTGCCAAGGGGGTGCCCAATCCCCCTAGGCATCATGTGCCACCCAACAGTAATTCTTTACCAATGGGGTGCCCAATCCCTCTCGTCTTCAGTTCACCCCTTCCCAGGTCAATTTCCCATGGGGAGCCCACTCCCTGTCGGCATAATGTCCCCCCAAATTTGTTGTGTGCCAATAGGGGTGCCTAATCCCACCGCTACAGCCTCCCAAAACACTCAGTTGGCATGCTTGAGCCCACCCCAGCGTGCCAAATGTCCCTGTGAGGAAAAAAAAAGTCCAGCAATGTCTTTGTTTTTTAAATCTGTAAAAAGGAAAATGGTCCCTTGTTGTCTCTCTTCCTTCCCAAACCTGCGCCCACCTTCTGTGCACCCCGCCTACCCACACACACACTCTCACCCCATACTTACCTCTGGAGCCCAGTGTGACGATTTTTGGTGGACCGGGAACACTTCTGCACTCTTCAAAGCCGACCACGAACTGAAGAAATGCCAGTAAGCTGTATAATGGCATAAATGGGTTTTTCAACTTTGCTGCATATCTCAGGCATTTTGTGGAATTTTGACACCAAATATTCAACATGGGGTTATTTTACCCCTCCTCATGAATTCAGCCACTGTTGTGGCGTTGTTCTGTCCCAAAAGGTGATTTCAAGGTCACTGTGTGTAAATACCTTTCAGGACTGAGTAACGAAACAACAGTGCCATTGTTCATGAGGTGGCCTTTCAAAAGGCCTATGTTGCAAATGTGGTAAATCCAAAAAATGACTGTTTTATGTGCGTGTGTTGTGCAGTTTCCACACATCCTCCTACCTTTGCGAATTTGTAATATTTTCACTCTAGATTTTCACTATTGGCATTTTTCCACACCTCCTTATGAACAGCACAGCTGTCATTTTTCACATCCTGACCAGAATGTATTTTCACACTTCCGGCGCAGAATAGCGCGGTCACTGTGGGAAATCAGTGTTTGGGACACATTAAGAAAATCATAGTGACATTGTTCATCAGCAGTGGTCCTAAAATGCCTATGTTGAAAATTTGGTGACAAAAGTCCATAAAATGACTGTGTTATGAGCATGCGTTGCACAGTTTCCACACATGCTCATAACTTTGCGAATTTGTAATATTTTCACTCCAGATTTTCAACATTTGCATTTTTCCATACCTCCTTATGAACAGTACAGGTATCATTTTTCACATCCTGGCCAAAATGTGTTTTTTGCACTTCCAATGCAGAATTTATTTTTATTTTATTTATTTAGTTTTTGTTTACCAGGTAAGTGCATTAGCCAAATAGTATAACTATTTACAGGCACGACCCAAGACAGTACATAACATAATGAATAATTACTGGAACATTTCAATGAGGTACATAGATGAACACACAGTTTACATAGTAGACAGCATTGTACAGTGATGCAGTAATCAGTAGATAGAAATAGGAACAAGACAGAACAATTACCTATTAGAAACAATTAACAAATGGCAAAAGCATAGGGAACCAGGAAACACAACAATAAAATAACAGTATCAAACAATTATAACAATTAAATAGAATAGCGTGGTCGCTGTGGGAAATCAGTGTTTGGGACACATTAAGAAAATCATAGTGACACTGTTCATGAGCAGAGGACCTAGAATGCCTATTTTGAAAATTTGGTGGCAAAAGTCCATAAAATGACTGTGTTACAAGTGAGTGTTGTGCAGTTTCCATGTATTCTTGGAAGTACACAGATTTGTCATATTTTCACTCCAGATTTTCAACATTCGCATTTTGCCACACCTCCTTATGAACAGTACAGCTGTCATTTTTCATACCCTGCCCGAAATATGCATTTGCACATCTGGCACACAATGGTGCAGTCACTGTGGGAATGAATGTTTTGGACAGATTGAGAAAATCATAGTGACAGTGTTCATGAGCAGAGGTCACAAAGTGCCTATGTTGAAAATTTGGTGAAATAATTTCACTAAATGACTGCAGTACGAGGATGTGTTGCACAGTTTCCAAGTACACTCGGAGTTTCAAGCATTTTTAATATTTTCACTACAGATGCTCAACATTGCCATCTCTTCACTCCTCTCTATGGATGGTACAGCTGTCATTCTTCACATCCTGCCTGATCTGTGTTTTCGATATCTGGTGCAGAATGGAACCATCGCTGTGGGAATTCGAAGTTCAGGACACATCAACAAAATCACACTGCCGCTGTTCATGAGAAGAGGACCCAAATGCTTTCATGAGGTGGGGGTCACAAAAAGGCCATGTTGAAAATTTATAGTGCAAATACCAACACACGCCTAGGGCCTTAGGGTTTCTAACTATAATGTCACACCCTGTACAGACTGACAGGCATCAGAGGTGTAACTCCTTTTATACACCAGCACTGCTAAGGTATGATTGTATCTTATGCTACTGATGCACTTTAAATAGCACTTTTTCATTTGCACCTTTGTAACTGGCACTTTAATAAAGTTTGAAGACATTTAGCAGCTCTTGAAGCAAGATGCCATTTGTTTTGCTTGTGGCTTCCACTTTTACTGTTACCAGGCAATGGTGGTTTATATGGAGCAGTTTTGTTTTGGTTTGTCAACTTTTATTTATACCTGCCAAGCATTTCAAAGCTATAAACAAGAACTGCACTCTCTGAAATTTTGTGTACAAAGACCAGTGTGGATAATGACACCAGCTAATTATCCAAAATGTGTACTTAGCATTACATGTGAATATTGCTTAATTTTCTAATATCCTTTTTAAGATTAAGGATACCATTGATTTTGTAAAAGAGCTACCCAAAGGAACAATTTTGCTAATGAGGGATTTAAATGGTTAACTGGGAGATTCGATTGAGAAAGGAGATAATTGCTGGAATTTGAACACCCTTTTGGAAATACTGATCAAACACACAAGGGATAAGGCAAAAAAACAGAAAAGGGAATAAATTAATAAAATTTGCTGGAGAGCTGAATCTAAAGATAATTAATTGCCAGGTAGAAAGGACATACACAGTAGTATAATGCTTCCCATAGTCAGCTGTAGTTCATATATTGATTTGGCCTTAACTGATGTATATGCTTTTGAAAAAATAATGAGTTTTAGAGTTCATAAGATTTATGATAGCAATCGCTGTCCATTAGTACTATAGTTAAGAAGTAAGACACAATTCCAGTAAACAGATATGTTGAAAAGGTATGATGCACATAAACACAGAGATGTTTCTTCAGACCCACAAAAACAAATAGTGATTCAGAAATTGAGGTAGGAGCCAAGCAAGTACACTGGTTAGAGATGCAAGAAAACTTTTTTGCAGAATTTTACAATGAATGGCAGAATTATGCCCGCGAACAGTGGAATTTCACCTGTGAACAGTGAAATTCTGCCATTTGAAGGTGAAATTCCACCATTCATGGGTGAAAGTCTCCACTTTGTGGATCATTCTAAACTCTGTGAATTGTAGTAAATTCATGGGTAGCCAGTGATAACAGCAACCGAGATTGAGAACTATCAAAGAGGGTGACTCAACCATGGCACCTGTGCACAGGGTTACCTGGCAGGGGGATGACCAGATGGGGGTAGGTGAATATAGCAACAGGATATTGCTATGTATACATGCACTTGGGGGGTGGGGAGGGACCACACCATGCGATGGGTGGAAGGGGAGGGAGGGTTTGTGGGGTGCAATGTGACAGTGGGCTGCTGAGCTGGCCATGCAGCATGGTGGGTTGGTGGAGGCTGGGGTTGAGAGGGTGCCAGGTTCAGTTCCAGGCATTCTCGATTTTTCTGCACCTGGATGGATTTTTTTTTTAGATTTTCACCCACCCAAACATGCACCTCTCCAACGAGTTAAGAACCTTTAGTAGGGGGTGTGGGGGGGTGAAGTCCCTTGGAGAGGTGTGGGGGGCAGAGCCCCCCCACAAAACAATAATCCTAACTCTCAGGTGCCCTTTTGCTGTTTGCTGCAAGTGTACATCAATGAAATTTATTTTCAGTGATGTACACTCGCTGAAATGGAGATCGCTTCCATGAATGTTTGGAAATCCATTTCTGAACTTTCATGGAAATTCCATGTGCCCTGCACCTTAACAGTATGATTTAGGCATATAATTAAATTCTTATATTACTTAACTTCCCTGGTGTCTATTGACACCCTCCACTGGTTGCCTATTGCTGCCCGATAGACCAATGTAATTCCTGGTAGCTAGTGGTCCCTTTCCCCACCCGATCACCTGCATGAACTTTAATAAAATAAGCCCTGGTGGCTATCAGTCTTCCCCCACCAATCACATGCCCTACATTTCATTAAAAAAAGGCCTGGTGGCTAGTGCTCTATTCCCCACCCGATCACCCGCTCAACGTGTCCTGTGTAACACCCACCTATCCCTATCCCCTGTATAGTATTTATTTAAAAGTGTTTTACCAGGAAAGACATACTGAGCCACAAACTTGTTTCCAGATGCATCCTGGGGGAATAGGGTATTGGATGAGTACAACAAATGAAGCAATGTAACTACAAACACAATGAGTACATGTAAATATATTAACAAGGTAAACAAAATAAAGCATGATTAACATATTTGTAGGTGATGAACCAGTCATTATTAGACTGCAATGTGAGAAATATATGACAGGTAGAAGAGAGAACAAGCAGAAGAAGGAGAGATATAGATGTATGATGATGGGGAAGAAGAAAAAAAGAAGTAGAGAAGGGAGGGGGGAGTTGGGAGGAAAAGGAGAACAGAACAGTGTATAGAGTGGGGGTGAGGTGGGGAGAAAAAAGTAAAGGATAGAATAAGAGAGAGGTAGGGATAAGCAGGGTTTTTTTAAGAGTGGTGGGAGTAAGTAAGAAGAAGGGATGTGGTGAGGTGGGGAAAAGAGTGTTTAGAGAATAAGGGATGAGGATTGGGCAAAAAGGTAAAATAAGAGGGGGAGTAATTAAGAAGAAGGGGTGGAAGAGACAGTAGGGATGTGGTGCAGGAGGGAAAGGTGGAGAAGAAGGATGGAAGAAGGGGTCTATGATGGGGTAATGAAGAATGCAGAGAAGGAAAAAGTAAGGGAGACACAGGGCTAAGGTCAATTACAGGAGAGGGCAGTGTGATCTCAAAAGTAGAATGGAGAGGGAGCATTTGGAGGGGGCTGATCAAATAGTTTAAGGAAGGGACTTCCAGAGATTAGGAAGGTGATAGTACAAACCTGACTACCCAGGCAGAGATTTACAAAATGAGACCAAGAGTGAATGATAACCAGAGCTTTGAGGGAGTAATGGGGCGGCATGGGGAAAGAAGAGAACTGAGGTAAGGGGAAGAGATACCAGCCAGAATTTAGAAATAAAGGAGGTACAGTGGGTGAGGCAGTGGTCTTGCAAGGAAGAGAGTGAGAGGTCAGTTTACAAAGAGCAGTAGTGTGTGGGGGGGGGGCAGGCCAAGGCAAAGCAGCAAAAGGAGTGAAAGCGGGGATCCAGTCTAGCCAGGGAGGATTTTAGAGCAGCTCCATAGACAATGTTGCCATAATCAAAAATGGGCAAGATCATCTTAATGATAATTTAATGGCAGGCAGATAGTGGGATACAGCTCTTGTTCCTGAAAAGTTCACCTAGCTTAGGGTGTAGTTTTTTATACATGATGTCTATGTGCTGAGAATAGTAAAGTATGTACACTATAACCCATGACTGATCATGGGTGTATCAGGGCATTAATGTCAACCTGGCTATGTTGTGAGTCACAGGGGCTTGCCCGAGTGACTTCAAACAGCCAGGAAGTGCATTAATGCCCTGATACACCCATGGGCTGGAGTAGGTTTTTGCACATAAAAAAAGGGGTTGCTAATTGCAAAAAGCAAACAATCAAAAGCTTTTTACAATCAACAAGCCCACTGTTGGTCTATTAGGGCATTAATGAATGGTCAGGTGAAACTTTCTGCCCAATGGCAAGTCGTCATTTCGCGTTTCATTAATGCCCATTTTATAATAGTAATACAAATAAAAAAAATTCCCTGATGGTCTAGTGAACCCCCCTTCCTATCCCTGATCCCCAGTATCTGAAGTTATTCCCTATTCTTGGTGATCTAGTGGACCTCTTTTCCCACACCCAGGCAGGCAGTATCCCACCACCCTTCTCTTCCCCATCCCAAATCCCAGTGGGTGACTAGTACAGCCCTCCACTCCACAGCAGCCAGGCCACCCACTAAGCTGTCGGTGAATGAGCACATTCTTGTACAAGCACACACTCATTCGTTGACAGCTCAGTGGGTGGCCCAGCCATGGCAGATAGAGGAGGGCTGTGCCTGTCACCCACTGGGGTTCAGGATGGTGGGAGCAAGGTGGTTGGACACTACCTGCTTGGGTGAGAGTGCAGAGGGTCCACTTGATCACCAGAGATAGGAAATAACTTTAGATACTGGTTATTGGGGATAGGAGGGGGGGTTCTCTAGACCAACAGGGAAAACAATGTTTATTTGTATTACCAATACTTTATTGTACTATACTGGGGATAAGGATGGGTGGATGCTCCAATGGACATGTTGGGCAGGTGATTGGGTGGGGGGAGAAGTAGCTAACCACCAGGACTGTTTTTATGAAACATAGGATGGGTGATTGGGTGGGGGAAGAGTGCTGGCCAACAGGGCTTGTATTATTAAAGGTCAGGTAGGTGATCAGCTGGGGGAAGGGACAGCTG
Organism: Neoceratodus forsteri; assembly: GCA_016271365.2. Lineage (NCBI taxonomy): Eukaryota > Metazoa > Chordata > Ceratodontiformes > Ceratodontidae > Neoceratodus > Neoceratodus forsteri. The sequence goes on from CM057452.1 coordinate 784,071,213, forward strand.
TTCACCAGGGCTTGTTTTATTAATTATTGGGTGTGTGATCTGGTAGGAGGAGGGACCACTAGCCACCAGGGATGTCTTATTTTTATTTCTGGAAGGGCTTGGAGGGATAACACTGGACACCAGTTAAAATTTTGTGTGTTTGTTTTTTCCACCTATAGGTGAGCTGAACAAGGCAGAATATTGCCCCAAACCTTTGGATGTGTTCCGATCCTCAATAGGAGGAAGTTCAGAAACTTCTTCGGAGGTTATAACATTTCACAGAAGTTCTGCTAAGGTGGAAAAAAACAACTTTCTCACACCTCTAGATGTTATGGACATCAGTGTGTTCAACATGACAGAATAAAAACACATTATAATGTAAGACTGGAAAAGGGAATTGTTTGATAAGGAATGTAGTGCACTTAGGAAAGTTGTAAATACAATTGGAAGAAGGGCAAATAAACAAATATATGCTGTAAATATGAATGCCTACATACATACAAAAGTGGAATATAGAGTGTTGCTGAAACAGAAAAGGGAAGAACATAAAAAGCTTTGGCATGATCATTATTAGGCATTTAGGGAAAATGATTCACACAAATGTGGGGTATTGGTTGCATCTGGCACAAACAAGACCAATAGGGTGTATAACATAGAAGTAATGATAATGCCATCTGTTTGGATAGCTCACTGTTATTCTCCGTAAAGATGACCATCATGGTACAAAGGGATATAAGTAGCAGGATTTTAGGAGAATATAAGCATATTATATCCGTGATACACTTCCTGTTTTAGAGGATTTTCAAGTGGGTGAAATTAAAACCACTATCTTAGAACAGAAAAGAAGTGAATCAGCTTGGATTTTTGGAATTTCCATGGAAGTTTTCAATGTAATATTGAGCAGTGGACTTAATTGTTAGCAAAACTATTTATTTTTGAAAATATAAATCTTGTAATGCTGAAAGATTGAAATACAGGAATAATGGTCTGTTTAAAAAAATAAAAGATGAAGTAATCAGGACCCTGCATTTTATAGGCTGCTTATTTTGCTCTCCATTATTCCAAAAAACTGTACTGGAATAATTCTTCAGAAATTAGAAGCTGGGTAGAGGAGAAACAGGTATCTGAATATTAAAATGGATTCAGAAAGGACTTTTCTACAGTAGATTTGAATTTCTAATTTAAATTACAATATAGATAAATACAGTACCTTATATGGAAAAAGTTCAATATATGTAGCCTATTTACGTTTTAAAGCTGTTTTTAATTTAGTGGATTGTAACATCCTATTAGAACAATTACTAACAAAAAATATGGACAGAAGACGTCTTTCCATTTTAAAAATAGTACATTCAAACACAGGAGCAAAGATAAATCATTCCACTGATAGGTGTTTTACTGATGCTGTAAAGTTAACAAAAGCAGTTAAGCAAGTCTGTCTGTTAGCCCACACCCTAGTAAAATCCATATTGAATTGTTAATATGATGGGGATCCTTTTTTTAATTGTTTGATAACCAGGTAAGGTCCACTAGGCACAAGTGCCTATTTTCAGGGATAAGCCTGCAGCGGTGGGGAGGTTGCGTGACTTCATCAGAGTCACACAGTATGGAAGTGTACCGTATGGTGTGGGAATCAGACCCAGGCCTGCTGGATGTATCAAACTCTTCCACAGCTCATTACTCTAACTTGTAGGCTATACTGCCAGCCCAATCCAATGGTATGTTTGCTGCAGTTAATTATAAAAAAAGATTAAACTACTTACATGTGCAGAGAATGCTGTACTCTCAATCGCTCCTTTAGCTCTGAAAAGAGGCCTGTCAAATGTTAAAGAACACTTAAATGTATTATTGTGGAGTTAATGTCACAAAAACAAAACTTATGACATTTCATAAAGGAAAACCCAAGGGTAAAACATGGGCAGTAGATGGGGTGGGCTTTAAAGAAGTGAGTCGTTAGTGTTATCTTGAGGTAAATGTTGTCTCTCAAGTATCATGGAAGAAGCAAATTGCATATAAAATCTTCTCAATGGTATACAAAAGGTTGCTAACCTATTTTCAGTAACTCATTCAATGCCATTAGTCAAGGCTTATAATGCTAAACTAAAAGGTCAACTATTGTATGGGGATTAAATGTGGGGTCTAGATACAGTTAAGAAAAGAAAAATTGCACAGACTGGATAAGCCCAGAATTTCTTCTTTAGCTATGCATCAGGGCTGCAGCAGGATGCACCCTCAACATTTATTTGATTGGAATGCAGACGTTTCCAATTGGAATGTATCTCTAAAATTTCAGAGTTGAGAAACTGGCAGAAACTACAATTGATGAATGATGCAAGGCTTTGAAAATAATACTGGTTAAGTACAATATCAAACCCTGTATTGCAAGATGTAAAAAATTGCTTTATTGAATTAAATAATATCCTTAAATTCTAACCAGCAAAAAAGGGCATGTCTCTAATGTCAAGAAATTGAAACATCTTTTTGTTCTAACTAAACCCAGCAATATTTATGCTCTTGCATCGTTTAGCCACAGCGTAATGACTAAATTACTGAAACATAAGTAATAACAAAGAACGGTGGCTGAGATAGATAACGTTTATTTTAGCTGTGCATTGATAGTTATTTTTATATTTGTACTTAGATAAGAATCTCATGTTCTGATGATAAAGATATAAAATATATTACGGTATATCTTTTTAATTTGTAATGAGTATTATAAGGTATTGTGTTTTTAAATTGTTGTTGTGCCCATGAAAGACTTTGCATTTAATTTATGTCTCCTGATTAAATAAACCTGAACCTGAACCTGATATCCTTAGGAAAAATTTGCTATTAGAATATTTTAAGTAGTGACAGAGAGGCCAAAGCAATCCCCTTAGTAGGAATATTCCATTTGAAGGATATTGCAGTACAATCAGATATGGTTAAAATACACAATTTTAATTATATTAAAATTTATAGCTATTTTACATTTGAATTTGGTACTAAAAAGTACTTAAGAGTATGAAATAATAAGACACTTAGAAACCTATTTTGAAAGTTGAGACTAGGAATACTTAAAAGTTACTCACCAGATACTGTTACAGTTGAACAAAGATGTATTATTAAACAGTGTGTAAATAGGGCAGAGAACTATATAATACTACAACATGTAATCCTAGATTGTAAGGTGTTTCTCTTAGGAAAGAGAGAAATTAATAATTAAATTGTTTTTTATAAACAAATAACTAATGGGCCAGCCTGCCGGTGCAGCAGCAAGGCATCCATCTGTGGTGCCAACATTCCAGATTTGGGGACAGACTCAGGAGTCAGAGGACTGGCTGGTGGAGAAGGATTGAGCATGCCATGGACAGCCCTCCTTCTCTGGAAGAAGGGGAAAGAGAGTCTGGTGCAATGTGGAACTCTGGCACAGGCTAGGGATACCACCGTGGCTGGTGCCTCACTTAAAGGAGGGGTTGGATGGACACTGATGTCATAGCATGCCCCCACCTCCAGGTAAGAAAACTGCCAAAAAAATCATTGCCGGCCACTAATGATGGCCCCTGCTTCTGCCACTGCTCTCTGTCACAGATCAAAGTCTTCCAGGGGCTCCCATTCCCATGACCCCACCCTGGGAGGCAAGCGGACCCTTGAAACCATCTCCACCCAGGGCGGTAAGCCTGGGCATGGGGGAGAGTGGAGACTGGTGAGTGAGGGACCAGAGCCTCCTGAAAGGAGGCAAAATTGTTGGTACAAAAGAAAAACTCAGAGCACAAAATAGGTTACTGGGTATTTCTACTTGCACAAGTAGTTGCAGTATGTATAAACTCTGTGGTGATCATTTTTGCATCTGAATTTTTACATAATGAGATGTCTATATGACATGCTCCTCTATAATGTGTTAAATCATTTGATTTTATACATTAAATAAACTTGAAAAGTTTAATGGATTAGGATATTTATTCATGTTCACTGAGACCTAGTGTTGTAATTCGTTTTAAAATGTTGATGACTGAAACTGTTTTTTTTTTTTAATTTTGATGTTCACACTGTGCACTACAGACTCCCCTAAAGTGATTGTAAATATTGGTGTCTATGCCATTATTTATATATAGAATAAAGCATGGGGTAGTGTGCATTATGAAAATTTAATGCACACTCGAGGAGGGGGATCCTACATAAACCCTGAGAGTGAAACTCGGGGGGTTCATCAAAGCATCCCACACTGAGGGAGTGCATTAAATTCTTATAAAAAACACTATCCCATGCTTTATTTTATATATTATCTGACAAGAAATTTTATTCAGCCAGACTTCTGTTACTTTGTATATAATCTACATGCAGAATGTGAAGTCTTTTACCTTGAAATATGTGGTATACTTTATTGAATGCCAAATATCAAGAAGAAGCAATGTGAGACTTAAAACATTACAAAACTAAATACTGAAACATCAAAGAAACAGAAAAAAAAAACAGCAGCATGACCTGTGTTTTTTCAATATAAGAAGGAACCTGAAAATGTGTAGAAAGTGTTAAACTTAACTAAGGTTAAGCTTCACTTTTATTTGTTAGCATTAAGAATTAAGTATTATACAGTATGTAAAAGTTTTGTCTAGTCACTTAAAATGTTTTGTTTCTTGGTTTACTTAATTGCTTCCGCTGCTTTGGGCTGTTGATTGCCAAGGATAATTACTGGCAGTGTGCCTCTCTTCAGCAAGGGGATGTCAAAAAGAGTGGTCATGGCTTTTTTTTTACTTTCCTTTTTTTTTTAAGAAATCACGGTAGTTTGTTGAGGCTAATTTTCTGCTTTAAGAGCAACCATACAGAGGTGCCAGTTTTCTATTGGGGACAAAGACACCGTGGGCTGTATTTTTGAAGATCTCCTAGATTGCCACAAATACACAGTGAGCTAGGGTTGTGGTGCACCCCAGCTGTGTCAGTGACCCTGTGCAGTATTCTGAAAGATTTGGGTCCTTGCGTCACAAATCGGGGTGCTGTCACATCAGCAGACATGTGCCAAAGCAGTTGGTGCACCTAAGAGACCTGCTGCAGGGATCTGGCTTCCCCCCACCTGGCACAACAGCACAGAAGCCAGGATGAGTGAGGGATGGGGCACACACCTGGCTGTAAAGTGGGGTAGGGGAGCAGCATGCCCACATGGGGCCTTGGCACTGTGTGTCACCCTACTCCCATTCCATGGCAGTTTCTGGCTGAAGCAAATGTCGGCATCCCCACTGGGTGCAACCACCTTATTCCATAAGCCCACCCTCTCCCCACCACCACTACAGCATCTCCTGCCCATGGCACCCCTTACACATTTGTTAGGGCCCCCCTAAAAGAGCAGCCACTGAAGTCACCAGTGGTGCAAGAGGTGTAGACCAATACATTGCTGGTTTAACTGACATCCCTTGTTGCGGCCACAGCGGGGCTTCCTGAACCCTGGAAAGGGGATGTTGCAGCCTCACCATGGTGCAAGCCCCCTTGTGACGTGTCACACTCACAGCCATGACACAAGGGGGGGATGCATTGCTGGTATGCTACAGTGGGTCCTGATTTGGATGCAAGCCATGTTTCTGAATCGGGACCACTGCATTCTTTGCCGTAAGGCTCAAGATCCGTCAGCACCCTTTGCCACAAGCACCTTGCAGCATTCTTATTCCTTTGAAAATCCAGCCCTTTTTCTTTTGTGATAGTAACTTTTTTAAAAATACAGCTGCTTTTGACACTGATAGGGGCTTTCGCTATGTTCTGTCACAGTCAGCATGTGTTTGCCGTAATGGCATGCTGGTTATTACAGTGAATATCAATCAGCTGAGCCCATAGAAAATATTGCTCGCTAGCTATTATATATTATTTATTCGGAGAAGCTCAGGACACTTGAGAATGCACCGACTCACTAAGCAAAATGTTGGATTTTGTTTGTTGAGAAGCCTGCACCCTGATCTTTTTCTGCTGTATGTTGCATTTCTTAATCTGCTTAAAGTTGTACAGTGTACACCAGAGCTGGGTAAGTGTCTCTGTTCATCATGTAGTGCACTCAGTATTAATTCTATTAATAAAGCCACCTTTCTTTCTTTCTTTCTTTCTTTCTTTCTTTCTTTCTTTCTTTCTTTCTTTCTTTCTTTCTTTCTTTCTTTCTTCCTTGCAGGATTTCATTAATGGACAACTGACCATGCAAGCACTCAACTCTACTATCCTCCCTGTTAACATGGATATCCAATGTACCACATTGCACCAAGGGGTCCAATTGCCAAAACAATTAGTCAACAAGGTGATCAGGTCTGTCGACTGCCATGCTGACCATCTTGAGTGCTTTGCTGTCACTCACTGTTTCAAATTCTGTCAAGCAAGAGGACAACACCATCATGACTCAGGTTGTTGGCAGTAGGGGTTGTTAGTGAAATACCTGTGCCTTTACTATTTTTAGAGATAGTAGGAGTAAAAGTGGTTGCTGCAATTTTTATAACAGGGTGTGTTGGTAGAAAATAATACAGAATGGTTACCAGCAGGTATGGTCATGACAGAGGGCAAACTTGCATGCAGTCATCTGGATTGTCATTCTGGTGGGTGATCACTTGGTCATCACCTTCTGAGAACAGTATCTATGCTCTCAAGTCTGGTACATTTTAAAGTGCAGCATATCTGCAGCAACAAAGTCAGCTTTTGTTCATTCCATTAGTTCTTATTTTTATTTATTTGGTTTTTGCTAACAAGGTATGTACATTAGGTAACAATGTGCCGATTTTCAGGTACGACTCCTGAGATTTTATTTCACAAGAACAAATAATGATCAGCAGAACAGAAAATGTACATCATAGCAATAACAGTAAAATTCCAGATGCTTCAAATAGTGATAGATTACAATTTAAAAGAGCAAACAGTGATTTTTCAAGGTGCAACATAAGAGTAGATTTTGGTTCATAACGATAGTATCACAATACAAAATACAAAACACTTCAACAGTAGCAGGTTACAAGTTTACAACATGGCTCATAGTGACAGTACCATACATTCAAACAAGTGGAGCAGGAGATTTTACAGGTGGCTGTATTTAACAAGCAGTAAATCAGCAGCTGTATAGGGAGATATTAAGGACTTTAGGAAAAGAGGTTGCCTCAGTAGGGACTAAATAGTGCATGAGGTTTGGGGCAGAAGTGCATATGTGTCAAGAGGGTGGTGAGGTGACTGAGCAGTCAAAGATTCCTTGGGGTATGATGACTCAGAAATAGGTTGAAGTAGGTTGTAAATGCAGCAGGTTGGATTGGGGAGTCAAGGGTTAATGGTTGTTGGAAACAGTAGCAGATCATGGATTGGAAGAGGTGGGCTTTGAGGACTGATTTGAAGGATAGGGTGGAGGTGGAGCCATGAACTGTGTGAGGAAGAGAGATCCAAAGCCTAGGTACAAAAGAAAAGAAGGCATGTTCACCCATTTTAGTAGCACACCTGGGGTGGCAAGTTGAATGAGATTTCAAGATCTAAGGGAATAGGCAGTACTTGTACTATGAAGGAGTTGGATGGAAATGGCAGGAGAGGGGGGCTGTAGTTATTTATATATAAAGGATTCTAGATTAAGGATCATGATGCCAGGGAGGATAGCCACCCTAAGGAGTTGTAGAGTGAGCAGTAGTGGGTGAGGTGGGGGGCTTAGAGGGCAAAGCAGCAAATGTTATTATAAGTGACATCCCATTTGAACAAGGATCCCAAGGAGGCATTGGAGATGAGGAGGGACCTGTATTGTATGCAGGGGAGGAGTAGGCAATGGACAATGGTCCTCGGGTCAGGGGTGTGTGAGAAGATGCTTAAGATGGTAGAGCATTTGAATATGAGTGTTGGTGGCTACACATTGATTTGTGATGTGGAGGTGGAAATTTAGACAAGGGACTAGGGTGATGGCTAGGTACTTGAAGCCCTCAACTGTGGAGAGAGGGGAAACATTGCTGCATCTGATATCTAGGGGGAGAGTGCAGAAACTTTGATGGCTATGGAGTCACAAAGCATTACTTAGGATTTGTGGCTTTGAAACATAGAAACAGAATTTGATGGCAGATAAGGACTGCTTGGCCCACCTAGTCTGCCCGTTTCCCTACCTAACAGCTAAGCTGCAGATCCTAGTTAACCAACAGCCTACTTCCTCCTACCCCCCACTAGAATTGCCTTATGTCTGTCCCATGCATTCTTGAATTCCCCCACAGTTTTAAAATCTATGACCTCCTCTGGCAGGCTGTTCCATGAATCTACAACCCTCTCTGTGAAGAAATACTTCCTCACATTACCTCTGATCCGTACCCCCTCTATCTTCAAATTGTGCCCCTTTGTTTTTGCACATCTATACATCTTAAGCTCCTTTAGACTTTCTTCATATGTCTTCCGGTGCAGACACTGCACCATTTTGGTTGCTCTTCTCTGGACAGCCTCCACCCTGTTTATGTCTTTGTGGAGATGGGGTCTCCAGAACTGTACACAGTACTCCAGATGTGGTCTTACCAACTGTCTGTACAGAGGGCCAACAACTTCCTGTTTTCTACTGGTGATGCCTCTCCCTTTGTGTCCCAGCATCCTCCAACCCTCCTTACTGCATTCTTGCATTGCTGGCCCACCTTTAGTTCATCTGATATGACTACCCCCAGGTCCCTTTCCATTTTTGTTGTTATCAGTATCTCCCCCCCCCCCATTGTGTACTCTTCCCCAGGGTTCTTGTTTCCCAGGTGCATTACTTTGCACTTCTTTGCATTGAATATAAGCTGCCATACAATTGACAATTCCTATAACCTTGCCAAGTCCCTTTTTATCCTTTCCACCCCACCTTGCATATCAACCCTGTTGCAGAGCTTTGTGTCATCTGCAAAGAGACATACTTTCCCTTCCAGTCCCTCTGCAATGTTACTTATAAAGATAGTAAAAAGGACCGGCCCCAGTACTGAACCCTGTGGTACCCGACTAATAACCCCCCTTTCTTCACTGTGGACTCCATTCACTAGTACCCACTGTGTCCTGTTGTCCAGCCATTGTATTACCCAGGCTACCACCCAGGGACCCACTCCCAGGCTGGCTAATTTGTTCATTAATCTTTTGTGTGGGACTGTGTCAAATGCCTTGCCAAAGTCTAGGTAGGCCATTTCCACTGCCCCTCCCTGGTCTACTACTTTGGTCACCCAGTCAAAGAAGTCAATTAGATTTGTCTGACATGACCTTCCTGCTGTGAATCCATGCTGCCTTGGGTCCTGTGCCCCACTGGCCTCTTGGTACTCAACAGTTCTTTCCTTCAGAAGTGATTCCATCATATTCCCTACCACTGAGGTCAAACTGACAGGTCTGTAGTTTCCTGCCTCTGTCTTGCTCCCACATTTGTGAAGGGGAATCACAACTGCCCTCCTCCAGTCCTCAGGTGCCACACCTTCCTCCCACAATTTATTAAAAAGTGTAGTTAGTGGTGTTACTAGTTCTTACCTTAGTTCTTTTAGAATTCTGGGGTGAATCCCATCCGGCTCCATTCCTTTATACACCTTCAGTTTTATGAGTTCTTTCAGAACCCTTTCTTCTTTGAAAGGACTAATATCAACCCCCTATCTAGAGTGCTTCTATTGACTGGATTAGATATCTCCCCCTGCTTTTCCATTGTGAATACTGAGCAGAAGTATTCATTCAGTATTCCTGCATTTTTACTGTTGCTCTCTGCCCAATCACCTTTCTCTTTATTCAGCCTCAGTTTCCCTGCCTTAGTTTTTCTTTGCTCCCTAATGTACCTATAAAAGGCTTTATCACCCTTCTTAACCGAGTTGGCTATCTTTTGAGAACCAGGTTGTTTTCCAGAGACCACAAGCCATTTTTGTATGAATTTCAAATCCATATTTAATTGGGAGTTTATGTGCTGTGTACTGTGAGTGCTGTGATAGAGGGTTATATCATCAGCAAACATAACAATTGTGGAGGAGGAGGAGACAGAGGGGTGATGACTTAAGAAAATGGAAAAAAGGAGTGGGCCAAAGATTGACCCCTCCGGGGGACACCGTTGGTGATGGATAATTTATGAGAGGAAACTGTGCCAAACGTGATGACCTGACTGTGCTCAGACAGGTAGTTAGCAAACCATTAGGTGACATGGGGTGGAGGGAGAGCCTAAGGCAGCTAATCCTGAATGATAAGGGGGTGGTCAATGAGATTGAAAGGCTTGGATAGGTATACAAAGATGGCCCTGTTGAGTTGGGCCTGATCCATGGGTGTTTTCACATTATTGGAGAACTTGGTAAGGGCAGTTGATGTATTATAGCCATTGCAGAAATCATTCTGCACATGAACCTCTTGGCTGGAGTTGCTTCCTAAACTCACAGAGCATATTGACTGTCCTCCACAGTGAGTGCACCAGGATTTGACACATTTCTATCATTGCACCTTGCTATTGGGGTCACATGGCTGGTGGACAATATGTCTTGACTATAGCACTGTTTAGGGAGGAGGTGGCAGGTGAGTTGGTTAATCTGATAGGCTTAGTGGTGTGCTTGTGTGCCTCTGTCTCTTCATCATTTACCTCATTGATGTCTGACTTTTCAGTTTTGATCAACTTGCACAACAAAAATAATTTAAAACATCAAACAAGTTTCTTTATGCTTGTATTTTTTTGTCCCACCCCATTTGGATTATTCAATTTGGTACCTGATTTATGGACTAATGTTCAAATAATACCACATCCAGAACAGTCTATTCACCATTATACTGGAAGTTATTCTACAGATGCCCTTTCAAACTCCCCACAATCTATCGTGTTATACCATTTTTATTATTAAAGTGGCTCCAAATTCTGCGGACTAGTTTACTGTTTGAATAAAACACACATACAGAAATGTTTGCCACCATAATACAGTGAGTTCTATTGCATGTGCCATTCCAACTAATCCCCCCTCCCTTCCAGAAAATACTACTGTATTATCCCATTTAGAGGTATGAGTTTTACCCCAGATTAGTGGAATTATGTACTTTACAAATAATACACCCACACAGAAATAACTCACCTTTGGTTTTGATTCTCTATAAGTTTAGGCTATGGTAACACATGCTGTCTTCTCACTCCTGGGCCTTGACTTTCATTTACAACACTTGCTGTACATGTTGTCCTCACAAGTGGTTTATAAGGGTGCCCAAGAGATGTTCTTTTCAGCTGACCTGATGTTCTGAACACTCCATGTGTCCCACACAAATTTAACTGGCCCATCTTAGTCAGATACTGTCTGTAACTGTATGAATCAATTTATAAGAAACAATAGATGTACTGTAGAGAAAAACCTGGATTTTTATCAGACACAGGGCAAGAAAGAGATGATGTATGTGTTAATGTTGCCCAGCTAAACTGTGGATGCCATGTGATTGGAGTGGTACAGTACTGAGGTTTTCTCTTTGACATTCACTGCTAAAGATGTATATGTACAATCATTCCCACCTTTACAACCTAACCTCTGTGTGGTGCTTTTCCATGCAGAATTGCACAGGCTTATATTTTCCCAACTCACCTTATTGCTGCATTGGTAGATTTTTACAACAGACTGCACAGTACTGTATGTCATGTGTGTTTGTAATTGTTACCCTTTTCTAAGCAAATGGTCAAGAAAATGTCAAAATAAGCCTGGCAGTATGGAGAATGTATGATTCTGGCATCAGCATAAGAAGGATCTACACAGTTGCTGAGAGTAGTGGTACGTGCATCAGAGAGAGTGGTGAAGAAGCATACCTTAAATATGCGCCTGTCTGTGCCATATGTGTGAGTGACTGTGTGCTCAGGGACAGTACTGAACATTATTGTATTTGTATTGTTACTTTATGAGTCTAGCCATCCTACTCTAATTTGACATTAAAGATTCCATTTTTTGTTTAAGTGTAAATAGAGCTGTTATGGATCAGATAATACACAAGAATGGTAAGTGTCCAACTAGAAAAGTCCATGACTTGAAGAGGACTTTGGGTTCTCATCTTCAAAAACTTCAGTGAAGAAAATGCACGCACACATGTGCTGAATGTGTAAGAAAGCACAGTATATTTGTACATTTTCACCACAGTTCTGGCCAGCATTTATCTGATTACTTGTGCCCTATTGTTACAGACATGACTTACTTACTGCATTGTCACTGTTCACAGACATTGTCCAATGTGACAGAATGTAAACAAAATGAAATATTGACTTCGGACAAGAAACTGGCTACCATCATGGAAGACATCTCATGATGTTATTTCTATTGATCAGACTACAGTTATGATGGAACAATTTTCATCCGTGGCATTAAGGAATAAAAGTTGGAGTTCCATAAAACTGTGACCAAAACAATCACTGATATTCACATTTGGGAAGCAATTTCAAAGCAGGATTGCACTCCTTCCCATTTTTAAGTATATATTTAATTTTTGTTAACCAGATAGGTACACTGGGTCACAAGCCTATTCTTGGGCACAATCTGAAAACAATCATAAAATAAAATACTATAGCATTAAAACTACATATACATTTACAATAATAGTAACCATTATTTAACAAAAAATAACATAAGTTGAAGGCAGTCAAAAACAGTTGCAAGCAATTGTTGAGGGTGAATGTTCCGTGTTACTATATGTGTAATCTGAACAGATCAATAATGTCACAAAAATCATGAAATTCATGTTCTTTTGCACTCATACTGTAGGAACCATGAACAATCTCTTCTTAAGAAAGGAGATCATAAGGAAGTCTTCTGTAAAGTACATCCAAGGAGTATTTACCAATAGGCATCACTTTTATCAAGACACTAACCCAAAACATACTGACTCAATGCAGTTTTTTTTCTTTGGAACAGGAGACTAACTAGGTCGCAATACCACCAGTATATAGTATTTTACACATATCTATTCAGTTATACAGTTACATTATATGAACATGTTGTTACCATACAGTAAAGTGACATACTGTTGTTAATTTTTTCTCATGGTTTGTGTACTCCTTCTCAAAAAGGTTCTCTAAAAGTTACCCCAATATAAATGGTTTGGCATGCTATGAAAATGCAAACGCACAAAGTTAGCAGTGCAACCTTGCTCGTTAACAAACATTACATGGCTTTTTCAATATGGGTGCTACTGCTTCATGGCATACATCAGTTAAAATACAAAATTCAGTGCAGATGTTCCCCCACTCCCTGATAAATAATACAAATATGATATTCTTTCTGCCTGAATTGGCTTCTTAAGTATTTTATATCCAATAGGAGTGGGAGACTTTTGATGTTCACATCAAAGCTCTGCTGTGAAGATGCACAGTTACAAACATCAAGGTACTGTAGACCACTAATCAGCAGGGTCCCTATTCTAAAATGTAACTGCCTGAATTGGCTTCTTTTACTGTATAGGAGGTGCATTGCCTAAATTGACCTCCATTAATTAAGGTGCAATATCCAGCCAATGGGTAGGTAATTGATGAGGAGACACTTAATGAGAGAACCATACACTTCCCATGCATTAAAATAAACACAAACACACACACAACATTAGCTGTTCAACCCTTGCCCATTTGAAAGTTTTAAACAACTTTTCCATGAGGCTACTATTGCTGTTATGGCATACATCCATTAACACACAGATTTCAGTGTACACCCATGACAAATCTTTCAAATATAGCATTCTTTCTGCCTGAATTAGCCACTTCTGTATTTTATATCCAATAGGAGTGGGAGTATCTGTGTGTTCACATCAGGTCCCTGCTGTGAAGTTACCCAGCTACTAAACATCTATTTAGACCACCTATAACTGGGTCCCTAGTCTAAAATTCAATAGCCTGAAGTGGCTTATTTATAATAAGATATGTTGCCTGAATTGGCTTTTTTAAAATTAGATGTAGTTCACAACCTATAGGTAGGTAACTGGTGAGGATCTAGTTAATAAGAGAGCAATACCCATCCCAAGCATTCAAGAAACACAAAATTAGTAACTTAATCCTTGTTAATTAACAAACTTTAAATGACTTTTTTAAAATATGAGTGCTACTGTTTTATGGCAAACATCAACTAAAACAGAGAATTCAGTATACATGCCCCCCTTGGCAAATCTAACAAATATAACATTCTTTCTACCTGAATTAGCCACTTACTCCTGAAAGGAATGGGAGTGAGGGTGATCACTTGGTGTTTACATCAGAGATGTGTTGTCAAGTTTCCTAGCCACCAAATGTAATGACAGACCACCCATCAGCGTTATCCCTATTCTAAAACACAATCACAGTAGAATAGGACCCCAGATGATGGGTGGTCTTCCTTGACATTTGGTTTCTGGGCAACTTCACAGCAGAGCCCTGATGTGAACAATAACAGACTCCACTCTTACTTGTTATAAAATAAGTAAGTGGTCAGTTCAGGCAGAAAGAGTATCACATTTGTAAGATTTGTCATGGGGAAGGTGTGCACTAAATTATATTTTAGCTGATATATGCTGCAAAGTAATAGCACCCCTAATGAAAAAGGCCATGTAAAGTTTATGAAAGAGCTTGTGCTCAGTTGCTAATTTTGTGTTAGTTTACTGCTTGGGAGATGTATGGCCCTCTCATTAGCTAGCTCCTCAACAGTTGGCTACAATTGGTTGGGGACTGCACCATAATTAAAATAAGTCAATGTAAGCAATGCATCTTATATAAAAAGTCAACCTTAAGGTTTGGGAGCCAGGTAACATTTTAGCAGGGCCCTTATGTGAACACCAATAGAACCCCCATTCCTATTTCATATAAAATAAGTAAATGGCTTATTCAGATATAAAGAATATTACATTTATAAGATTTGCCATGGGGTCTGCATGGAATTCTCTTTCTTTAACTGGTGCATGCAATAAAGCAGTAGCACCACTAATGAAAAAGCCATTTACGATTTGTGAATGAACAAGGGATGAGTTGCTAATTTTTCATTTGTTTAATGCTTAGGACATGCGTGTGTCTCTTATTAGCCAGCTTCTCACCAGTAGCCTACCCATTGGTTGGAGATAGCACCTTAATTAATGGAAGCCAAGCCAGGCAATACATCTTTTATAAAAGGTGCCAGCTCAGGTGGTTACATTTTAGAATAGGGAGCCAGAGAATTGGTGGCCTACCTTGATGTTTTGTAGCTAGGCAAATTCACAACATGGCCCTGATGTGAACACGAAGAGCCCTTAGTTCTACTGAACATAAAATAAGTGGTCAGTTCAAGCAGAAAGAATATTATAATTGCATGAGTTGTAATGGGGGGCATGTGAAATGAATTCTCTGTTTTAACTGATGTATGTCATGAAGCAGTAGCACCACTAATGAAAACACCCTTTAACATTTGTGAAGGAGCAAGGGTTTAGATGCTCATTTTGTATTTCTCTAATACTTGAGAGGAGAGATATAGAGCTGTCCCATTAGCTAGCTTCTCACCAGTGACCTATCCATTGGGAGGGGATTGCACCTTAATTAAAGGAAGATAAATTAGGCTGTGCACCTGATATAAAAGAAGCCAAATCTGGCAGTTGTATTTGGAACAGGAACCCTGATGATGAGTGGTCTATCATGATATTTGGTTGCTGAGTAACTTCACAGCAGGGTCCTGATGTGAACACCAAGAGAATCTTAGCTCTTATAAGATATAACATAAGTGGCTAATTCAGGCTAAAATGAATATTTTGTTACAGTAGAAACCATTTAATTGGGACGGCATGGTGGCAGGCTTTTCTTCCCTATTATCCGGCTGTCCCAATTAACAGAAGTGAGGATTTTACCTTTCAAAAAGCTTAAAGTTTAAACAAAACAAAGATGCAGCTCCTTAAGAACTGCCCAAACTGCCTTTCATGTCTTCTTTCTACTCCACCACACAGTTTTACACTCGCTTGGTCCTTTCTGGTCTTGATTCAGTAAAAGAAAGGAAAAAGAAACTGCACAGGAGCTATAAAAAGAAACAAATGTAAAGCTGCGACTCCATGTGAACTGACCATGGCTGGAAACCTGCCAAACAAAACCAAAAAATGGTGGTAATCAACAGCTGCGAAATCACATTATACTTATTAATTAAGGACTCTGTCTCTTTGCAATGTACTGTCTGGTGGAATATTTAATCTGAAAGTCATTGTGTTTCCAGGCACTGGCTGTTCACAGAAAGGACTGATTGAGCAGCTCCTGTGTGGTTTCCTTTTTCTTTCTTTTACTGAATCAAGACCAGAAAGGACCAAGCGAGCATAAATATGAGTGGTGCACTAAACTTTTAGCCAGACAGGACAGAGTGATTGGGGCAGTAGAATCAAAACCAGGAGGCATGGCAATCAGTTCTCATGGAGCCACTGCTTTGGTTTCTTTTGTTTAAACTTGTTTTGTTAAACTTTTGACCCAAAAGGACAGAGCGACCAGAGCAGTAGAATGAGTTCCAAGAGGCAGGTCAGGCAGTTCTCATGGAGCCTCTGCTTTGGTTTCTTTTATTTAAACTTGTTTTGTTAGGCTTTTGGCCAGAAAGGATAGCATGATGGGGGCAGTAGAATCAAATCCAGGAGGCAGGTCAGGCAGTTCTCAGAGCTGCTGCTTGGTTTCTTTTCTTTTTTTTTCTTAACTTTTTATTTTTGAATTTTTTAATAATTATCTTAAGAACAACATTTTTTGCATTCTGTATAACAGAAAGATTCAGCTAGTCCAAATCAATCTGTGGGGGGGGAGTGAAAAAAGAAGAAAAGGCAATTTAGATTGCAACAAAACAGTTGCAATATATCATAACATACCTTATTAAATATAGATGTAATTTAGATGGCCCACTATTTACTCCATAATGATTCATTTAATTCATTATTTAATTCTGTCAGGATAACAGAGTAAAAAAAAAGACAACAAACAGACCCTTCACAATCTGGAAACCCCCAAGCAACAAACAAACAATGAAATAAGACAAAATCAAATCAATTTTAGAAATCCATTTTGTCCATGTTTTCCAGGATGTCTTGATCTGAAGATGTGGGGGATTTCACCATCTCCTAGGCAAAATAATGTGAATGCAAGAAAGCTGCAAGCCGGTCAACTAAAAAAAAAAATATGTGTTTTCCTATCCTTTACGATTTTCACTTTAGTCGGCGACAACAAAGAGAACTGAGCCCCTATTTCAAGCAGTTCTTGACGATAAACCAGGAATTTCCTTCGGCATTGCTGTGTTGAGTAGCAAAATTCTGGGAAGATATAATATTTACAGTTGTTGTATTCCAGAAAGCCTCTAAGCCTGGCTAGTTTAAGAATGTAGTCCTTCTCCGAATCAAATCCATATGTTGCCAGAATTATTGATTTGTTTTGCCCTGAGGTCTGTTGCTGACGCCTCGTTGCCTTAAAAGCTTTTGTTAGTAATGGGGGGTTTACCTGTGGTAAATCAAAGGTCTTAATTAAAATATCTTTCACCAACCCTCTAATATTAATTAAGTCCATATCAAGTCTGTCAGGTATTCCTAGTATTCGGATATTTCTTTAGCGAAGAATGTTCTCTGCATTCTCCAGCTTTCGATTAATGTTGTAGTTCTCTTTCATTAGACTTGTACAATTTGCTTCCAGTGAGGTAATTTTAACATCATGCCTGGTGATACTAGCAAAATGCTCAGCCATCATCTTTCTTGTTATCTCACAGGTAGTTTTAACCAAATTGATTCCCGACTGCAGAAAATCAGTCTTTTTTAATAAAGCTTCAAATCTTCTGTCATTCCTCTCTTTCCATGCCAAAATTTTATCCAGCATCTTGTCTAGTGTATAGAGTGTATACCCCCTACAACTCAAGGGGAAGATTGCTGTGAGAGCTCAGACTGCTGCTGAGATTGTTGGAAGGTCTGTCTTTTTTGCTCACCCACATTGAAGAATACTTTTGCTGTAGTACTGGGAGACATCTTATCAGCTGCCATCGAGAGAGCCAGCAAACTGGTTACAGCACTGGTGACACCATACTCCAGGCTGGGTTATCCTGGGAGAAGCTGCTGATCCAGTGGGCCAGACCTCTGAGATACCAGCTCTGATAATGCTGCACTTCCTTTGCTCTTCCATTGATCCAGCACACTCAGGTATACTCAACAAAGAAAAAATAAAGCAGAGAGAACTACCTGCAACTTTTTTTAAATGCCAGTTTTACCCTGAGGTCTTACAGAGAGATGTACTCAGGCTACTGCAGTCTCGGCTACCTTTAAACTTGTTTTGCTAAACTTTTGGCCAGAAAGAACAGAGCGATCAGGCAGTAGTAAGGTTTGCCATGGAGTGTGGGAGGATGTGGGCTGAATAATATTACATACAAACATAAAAAGAAGCAGGTAGAAGAAGGCCATTTGGTCTATCCAGTCTACTCATCTTGCAGGGTCCTCAGCTTATGCTACTGACCTTGCACCTCCCTCCCCGGTCCTCCCTTTTCTTTGTCTGCCCTCTAAGCTCCATATTTTCCCCTAATGCCTATCCCAGTCTCTCTTGAAGCTGATCAATAGCTTCATCGAGACCACTTGCTCTGGCTTTGCATTCCAATTGGCCACCACCCTCTCCATGAAGAAATGCCTCCTAACCTTCTTCCTAAACCTCCCCCTTTCCAGCTTTAGACAGTGTCCCCTTATGGTCTGGCTGCCATTTAGCTTGAAGAGACCATCCTTATCCTCCATATTTATTCCTTTCAAGTACTTGAAGGTCTCTATCATGTCTCTATTATGTCCCCTCTCTCCCTCCTCTTCTCCAAGGAATGCATATTAAGGACCTTCAACCTCTCTTCGTATGTCTTACTTTGCTGACCTGCAATCATCTTAGTTGCACTCATCTGGACCATCTCCAACAGGCTGATTTCCATTTTAAGGTGTGGACACCAGTGTCTTTCTCCATACTGTAGATGTGGTCTCACCAGTGACCTGTACAAGGGCAGTATGACCTCCTTCCACCTACTGCTGATTCCTCTGGCTATACACCCCAGTATCTTGTTTGCCTTTGCTGCTGATTTTTTGCACTGCACAGAGTTCTTCTGGTTGCTAGTGATCATCACTCCTAGATACTTTTCCTCCACTGCTGGTACCCAGACCCACCCAGGTGGTACTCAGTCATTGAATTCCAGGCTCCAATATGCATAATTTCACATTTTGTGACTTTGAAGCCAAGCTTCCAAATCCCTGACCACCTCTTAAGTTTCCTCAGGTCTTTCTGCAGATCTTGTATCCCTTCCACTGTGTCTACCCTCCAGCAGAGTTTGTTGTCGTCCACACATAGGCACATTTTCCTCTTGATGTACTCCCCAATGTCATTGATGAAAACATTAAACTACACAGGCCCCAATACTCAGCCCTGTGGGACCCAGCTATTGACTTCCCTGGTGCTCGATAAATGTCCCCCACCACCACATTCAGGGTCCTGTTCCTCAGTCAGTTTTCTAACCACCTGGTCATTTTCTCCCTAACCCTGAGATCCACCAGCTTCCTGATCAACTGCTTGTGGGGTACAGAGTCAAAGGCCTTGCTGAAGTTCAGAAAAAGGATGTCCTCTGCCTGGCCCATTTACACTGCCTTGGTGACTTATTCAAAGAACTCAATCAGATTCATTTTATACCATCTTCCTCCCACAAACGCATGATGACTGTCATCCTGAAGACCATTGTCCTCTAGATATCCTATTCTTAACTATGGTCTCCATAAGCTTTCACATGATTGAGGTCTGGCTGACTGGTCGGTAATTCCCAGGGTCATTCTTTGAACTCATCTTTTGAGTGGCATCACATTTGCCATTCTCAAATCCTGTGGTACCATGCCTGACTCCAAGGAACTAATGAACAGGCCCACCAGCAGCACCTCAAGCTCTCCTGCCAGCTATCTCACTACCCTTGGATGGATGTCGTTTGGGTCTGGTGATATTTCCATCTTCAGTGCTTGCTGCCCCCTCCATTACTCTAGCCCCCTTTATCACCACATCTGTGCTCCCCCCACTCTCTTTATCCCCCCTGCAGTCACTGGTCCATCTTTTTCCCTGATGAAGATGGAGCATTCAGTACCTCAGCTTTTCCCCCATTTTCCTCTACTCATTCATTCCCTTTCCTAATCCTAACAATCTCATTCTTCTTGTCCCTTTTTTGTTTCTGTAGCAAAAGAAGGTCTTCTTCCCTTTTTTGATTCCCTCCACTGTCTACATTCTTTTTGTGCCTCAGTCTGCCACACTATCTTGCTTGCCACCTTTGGCCAACCATAAGTACTTTTCCTTATCCTCTCTCTTGAAAACATTGTTTTATCTAGCTGATGTTTGCCAAAAATCAGTAGCACCTCTAACTAAAAATCCATTTAAAATGTATGATCGAGCAAGAATTGAGCTGCTGATTTGGGGTTTGTTTAATGAATGGAAGATGCATGACTCTTTCATTAGCTGCCTTCTCACCAGTTACCTTCCATTGCTTGGGAACAGCACCTTAATTAAAAGAACTCAATTTAGGCAGTGCACCTTATATAAAAGAAGCCAATTCATCCAGCTGCATTTTTTTAAACTGGATCAACATGATGGGTTGTCTACCTTGATGTTCGTTAGCTGGGCAACTTCACAGCAGTGCCATGAGAATACCAAAAGACCCCCACTCCTATAGAATATAAAATAAGTGGCCGATTCAATGAGAAAGAAAATTATATTAGTGAGATCTGCTGTGGGAAGGGGATGTACTGTATTCTCTGTTTTAACTGATATATGTCTTAAAGCAGTAGCACCCCTTATGAAAAAAAAGGCATTTAAAGTTTTAGAATAAGTAACTGTTGGGCTACTAATTGTGTTTGTTTTCAATGCTTGGGAGACAAATGGCTTCCTAATTAGCTAGCTCCTAACCAGTTACCTTTTCATTGGTTGGGGATTGCACCTTGATTAAAGGAAGCCACTTAAGGCAGTGCACCTTATATAAAAGAAGCCAAATCAGGCTGTTGCATTAGGAATATGGACCCAGCTGATGGGTGGTCTAACATAACATTTGGTAGCTGGGCAACTTAACAGCAGGGCCCTCATGTGATCAGTAAGAACCCCCCACTCCTACTGGATATAAAATAAGTAAGTGGCCAATTCAGGCAGAAGGAATACTATATTTGCAAGATTTGCCATGTGGGGTTGTGCACTGTATTCTCCATTTTAATAGATGTCTGCCATAAAGTAGTAGCACCCCTAAGGAAAAATCCATTTAAAGTTTGTGAATCAGCATCTGTTGAACTACTAATTTTGTTTGGGTTTAGTTCTTGGGAGATACCTGACTCTCCCATTAGCCAACTCCTCACCAATTACCTACTCATTGGTTGGGGATTACATCTTAATTAAAGAAAAAACAATTTAGGCAGGACACCTTATAAAAAAGCGACCAGTTCAGGCAGTTGGATTTTAGAATAGGGACCCAACTTTTGGGTGGTCTACCTTGATGTTTGGTAGCTGGGCAACATCACAGCAGGGCCCTGATGTTAACATCAAGAGTCACTCTTTCCTATTGGATATACAATAAGAAAGTGGCTGGGTCAGGCAGAAGGAACATAATACTTGTAAGACTTGTTATGCTGGGCAGGGAGTGCACTGAATTCTGTGATTTAACAAATGTGTGCCATAATACATTAGCACCTCTAATGAAAAACACATTTATAGTTTGTAAATGAGCAAGGGGTTGAACTGCTAACATTGTGTTTATGTAATGCTTTGGAGATACATGGTTCTCTCATTGGCTAGCTCCTCTCCTGTTACCTACCCATTGTTTGGGGACTGCACCTTATTTAAAGGAAACCAGTTAAGGCAGCTCATGTTATTTAAAAGAAACCAGTTTGGCAGTTGCTTTTCAGAATAGTGACCCAGCTGATGGGTGGTCTATCATGACAAATGGCAGCAGGGCATCTTCTTAGCAGGGCCTTGATGTGGACATCATCAGACCCTCACATCTTATTAAATATGAATGATGTAAGTGGCCAATTCAGGTCAGAAAGAATATTATATTTGTAAGATTTGCTATGGGGTGGAAGTGTGAGCACTAAATTTTCCAATTTAAAAAATATGAGCCATAGAAAAGTTGCATCCCTAATGAAAAAGCCATTTAATGTTTGTGATTAAGCAACAGCTGAGTTGCTAAATTTGTGTTTGTGTAATGCTTGGGGGATGTAGGCTCTCCAATTAGCTGGCTCTTTACAAATTACTTGCCTATTATTTGAAGATTGCTCCTTGAAGAGGGACTCTGGCCAAAAAGGGTACATTGCAGGATTAGAAAATGCATACCCCAATAAATCTCATACCAAAATTAGATTTCTATGTTACTTCATTATGTTGATTACGCGCATGCGCAAGCAACATATTGCAGCAGCTTTCTCCAGAAGCAGGTTGTGGATGCACGGCACTGTTGTGGCCAATGCCCCCACAGCCTTTAAAGGCATGGCCCACTTTCCCCAATGCTGTGGCATGCTGCTGCTGACACTAGTTCAGCCAGCATGCCACCGACTTGAAATGCTTTAGCTGCTGCAATCAGGGGCCACCTCATCATTGCAGTGTTATCCACTGCAATGAGGGAGTGACCCAGATTGCAGGGCTGTCAATAGCATTCCCCAGATCCAGTTTGCTGATGAGGAGCCCAGTCCCCGTTGGCATGTTCCCCACTCCCCCCATTTATTGTGTGCCGAGGGGCGTGCCCAATTCCCCTCGGCTTATGTCCCCCCACCTTCTGTCTTTGCTGATAGGGGTATCCAATCTCCGTCGGCATTTCCCCCCCATTTCTTGTGTGCCAATGGGGTGCCCAACCCCCATTGGCTTCAGTGCCCTCCCACCCCAAAACATGCAGGTGGCATGCTGGGAGCCCACCCCAGCATGCCAAAAGTCCCTGTAAAATAGAAAAACTGTCCTACAGCGTTTTTATTTTTTTATTCCTGAAACAAAGAAAATGGTCCCTCACCATCTGCACCCCATCCCATAACCTGCACCCTCCCTCTGTTTACCCCACCTCCCCATGCCCCCCTCATCCCATAGTTACCTCCAGAGCTCAGCGCGATGATCTTCGGTGGACCAGGAACATGTCTGCACTCTTCAAAGCCGACCGAGAACTGAAGAAATGGCGGTAAGCTGTATAATGGAATAAATAGGGTTTTTTCAACTTTGATGCATATCTCAGTAATTTTTTTGGAATTTTGGCACCAAATTTTTAATATGGGGTTTTTGAGACCCCTCCTCATGAATTCTGCCACTGTCATGGCGTTAATCGGCCCCAAAAGGTGATTTTGCGGTCACTGTGCAGAATCACCTTTCGGGACCAATTAATGAAATGACAGTGCAAGTGTTCATGAGGTGGTGCTCAAAAAGGCTATGTTGCACATTTTGTGGAAAAATCCAAAAAATGACTGTTTTATGAGCGTGCACTGTGCAGTTGCTACGCACGCTCATAACTTTGACAATTTGCAATATTTTCACACCAGATTTTCAACATCGGCATTTTTCCACACCTCCTTGTGAACAGTACAGCTGTCATTTTTCACATCCTGGCCAAAATGTGTTTTCACACTTCTGGCGCAGAATAGCGCAGTTGCTGTGGGAAATTAGTGTTCGGGACAGATTACAAAAATGGCAGTGACATTGTTCATGACCAGAGGTCCTAAAATGCCTATGTTGAAAATGTGGTGCCAGTATTCCATAAAATGACTGTGTTATGATAAGAGCGTGTGTTGCGCAGTTTGCACTCATGATCATAAGTTCGCAAACGTATAATATTTTCACTCCAGATTTTCAACATTGCCATTGTTCTGTACCTCCTTATGAACAGTACAGCTGTCATTTTTCATATCCTGGCTGAAATGCATTTTTGCACTTCCGGAGCAGAATAGCACAGTCTCTGTAGGAAATCCATGTTTGTGACACATTATGAAAATTACAGTGACACTGTTCATTAGTAGAGGCCCTAAAATGCCTATTTTGAAAATTTGGTAAAGAAAGTCCATAAAATGAGTATGCTATGAACGTGTGTTACCCACTTTCAACGCACATGCATACCTTCGCGACTTTGCAATATTTTCACTCCAGATTTTCAACATTACTATTTTTCCACACTTCCTTATGAACAGTGCAGCTGTCATTTTTCATGTCCTGGTTGAAATGTGTTTTCACTATTCCGGCACAAAATTGCTCAGTTGCTGTGGGACATCAGTGTTCGGGACACATTAAGAAAATCATACTGACACAGTTCATGAACAGAGGTCCTAAAATGCCTATGCTGATAATTTTGTGATGAAACTCCATAAAATGACTGTGTTAAAAGAGTGTGTTGTGCAGTTTCCACACACCCTTGTAACTTCGCAAATTAGTAATATTTTCACACCACATTTTCAGCACTGGCTTTTTTCCACACCTCCTTATGAACAGTACAGCTGTCATTTTTCACATCCTGGCTGAAATGTGTTTTCATGCTTCTTGTGCAGAATACTGCAGTCACTGTCTGAAATCAATGTTTGGGACAGATTAGGATCGAGCGAATGGGGGGGGAGTGACCGAGCTCAACTGAGCTCTGTTGGGACTGCTTCAGATTTCTTTGTGGTCAGGAAAAGGTGCAGGTGCAGGCAGGAGCCCAGTACAAAAGGGCAGCCTGCAGTGCTGGGAGACACAAAATGAGCGAGTGAGGGAAGGGCAGTGCATGAGCTCAGTGGAGCTCTGTTGGGACTGCTGTGGATTTCCTGTGGGCAGAAAAAGGCAACAATGCATGCAGGGGCCCAGTACAAAAGGGCAGCCAGCAGTGGCAGGAGAAACAGAATGAGTGGCTGAGAGAGTGGGGGAGAGAGCAAGCTCAACGGAGCTCTATCGTGACTGCTGCAGATATCTTTGTGGGCAGAAAAGGGTGGCAATGCAGGCAGGAGCCCCATACAAAAGGGTAGCCTGTAGCGCCAGCAGAAATGGACCTACCGAGTGAGAGAGGGGGAGTGAGTGAGATCAACATACCTCTGATGGGACTGCTGCAGATGTCTTTGTGGCCAGAAAAAGGTGCCAACACAGCCAGGAGCCCAGTTCAAAAGGGAAGCCTGTGGCACCAGGAGAAACAGAATGAGCACGTAAGACAGGGGGAGTGAGCGACCTCAATTGAGCTCTGTCAGAACAGCTGCAGATTTCTTTGTGGGCAGCAAAAATGTGGCAATGCAGGCAGGAGCCCAGTACAAAAAGGCAACTTGCAGCACCGGGAGAAACACAATAAGCAAGTGAGAGAGATGGAGTGATCAAGTTCAACGGAGCTCTATCGTGACTGCTGTGGATTTGTTTGTGGCCAGGAAAAGGCAGCAATGCTGGCAGGAGCCCAGTACAAAAGGCCAGTCTGCAGTGCCTTCAGAAATGGAATGAGCGAGTGAGAGAGGGGAGTGAGTGAGGTCAACAGAGCTCTGTTGGGGCTGCTACAGATTTCTTTGTGGCCAGAAAAAGGCACCAACAGAGGCAGGAGCACAGTACAAAAGGGCAGTCTGCAGCACCAGAAGAAACAGAATGAGCACATGAGACAGGGGGATTGAGCGACCTCAATGGAGCTCTATCAGGACACTGGTGGATTTCTTTGTGGGCAGAAAAAGGTGCCAATGCAGACAGGAGCCCAGTACAAAAGGACAGCCTGCAGTGCTGGGAGAAACACAATGAGTGAGTCAGAGAGGGGGAGTGAGTGAGCTCAACAGAGCTCTATCGTGACTGCTGTGGATTTGTTTGTGGGCAGGAAAAGGTGGCAACACAGGCAGGAGCCCATTACAAAAGGCCAGCCTGCAGCACTGGCAGAAACGGAATGAGCGAGTGAGAGAGGGGGAGTGAACTAGCTCAACAGAGCTGTGTTGGGACTACTACAGATTTCTTTGTGGGTAGAAAAAGGCAGCAATGCAAACAGTGGCCCAGTACAAAAGGGTAGCCTATAGCAGCAGGAGAAACAGAACAAGTGAGTGAGAGAGGGGGAGTGAGCGAGCTCAATGGAGAGCTCTTACAGGATTGCAGCAGATTTCTTTGTGGGCAGAAATAGGAGCCAACAGAGGCAGGAGCCCAGTACAAATGGGCAGCCTGCAGCGCCAGGAGAAACAGAATGAGCGAGTGAGACAGGGGGAGTGTGCGACCTCAATGGAGCTCTGTCATGACTGCTGCAGATTTCTTTGTGAGCAGAAAAAGGTGGCAATGCAGGCAGGAGCCCAGTACAAAAGGCCAGCCTGCATAGCTGGCAGAAACAGAATAAGCGAGTGGTAGAGGGGGAGTTAGTGAGCTCAATGGAGGTCTATCATGAATGCTGCAGATTTCTTTTTGGGCAGGAAAAGGCAGCAACGCAGGCAGGAGCACAGTCCAAAAGGCCAGCCTGCAGTGCCGGTAGAAACGGAATGAGCGAGTGACAGGAGGGAGTGAGCGACCTCAACAAACCTGTGTCAGAACTGCTGCAGATCTTTTTGTGGACAGAAAAAGCCGCCAATGCAGGCAGAAACCCAGTACAGAAGGACAGCCTGCAGCAGCGGGCGACACATAATGAGTGAGTGAGGGAGGGGGAGTGGGTGAGTTCACCGGAGCTCTGTTGGAACTGCTTTGGATTTCTTTGTGTGCAGAAAAAGGTGCCAAAGCAGGCAGGAGCCTAGTACAAAAGGGCGGTCTACAGCAGTGGGAGAAACAGAATGAATGAGTGAGAGAGGGGGAGTAAGTGAGTGAGCTCAACGGAGCTCTGTCAGGACTGCTGCGGATTAATTTGTGGGCAGAAAAAGGTGCCAACTCAGGCAGGAGCCCATTACAAAAGTGCAGCCTGCAGCTCTAGGAGAAACACAATGAGTAAGTCAGAGAGGGGGAGTGAGCGAGCTCAATGGAGCTGTATCATGACTGTTGTAGATTTCTTTGTGGGTAGGAAAAGGTAGCCATGCAGGCAAGAAACCTAGTACAAAAGGCCAGCATGCAGTGCCGGCAGAAACAGAATGAGTGACTGGGGGGAGTGAGTGAGTTCAACGGAGCTGTGTCGGAACAGCTGCGGATTTCTTTGTGGGCAGAAAAAGGCAGCAATGCATGCAGGGGCCCAGTACAAAATGGCAGCCTGCAGCAGCGGGAGAAACAGAAAGAGTGAGTGAGAGAGGAGGGAGTTAACGAGTTCAATGGAGCTCTATTATGACTGCTGCAGATTTCTTTGTGGGCAGAAATAGGTGGCAATACAGGCAGGAGCCCAGTACAAAAGGGCAGGCTGCAGCGCCAGCTGAAACAAAATGAGCGAATGACAGAGGGGGACTGAGCAAGCTCAACGGAGCTCTGTCAGGGCTGCTGCAGATTTCTTTGTGGGTAGAAAAAGGTGTCAACAGAGGCAGGAGCCCAGTACAAAAGGACAGCCAGAAAATGCCAGGACAAACAGAATGAGCGAGTGACACGGGGGAGTGAGCGACCTCAACAGAGTTCTTTTGGGACAGCTGCAGATTTCTTTGTGGGCAAAAAAAGGTGTAATCACAGGCAGGAGCCCAGTATAAAAGGGCAGCCTGCAGTGCTGGGAGAAACACAGCGAGCAAGTGAGAGAGGGAGTGAGTGAGCTCAACAGAGCTCTAGCGTGACTGCTGCGGATTTCTTTGTGGGCAGAAAAAGATGCCAATGCAGGCAGGAGCCCAGTACAAATGGGCAGCCTGCAGCAGTGGCAGATTGAGTGAGAGAGGAGAGAGCAAGCTCAACAGACCTGTGTCAGGACTGCTGCAAATTTCTTTGTGGGCAGAAAAAGCCGCCAATGCAGGCAGGAGCCCAGTACATAGAAACAAAAAGGGCAGCCTGCAGCAGTGGGAGACACAGAATGAGTGAGTGAGGGAGGGGGAGTGAGTGAGCTCAATGGAGCTCTGTTGGGACTGCTGCGGATTTCTTTGTGGGCAGAAAAGGGCAGCAATGAACACAGGGGCCCAGTACAAAAGGGCAGCCTGCAGCAGCAGGAGAAACAGAATGAGGGACTGAGAGATGGAAAGTGAGTGAGCTCAATGGAGCTCTAACGTAACTGCTGCAGATTTCTTTGTGGGCAGAAGAAGACAGCGATGCAAGCAGGAGCCATGTACAAAATGGCAGCCTGCAGTGTCAGGACAAACAGAATGAGTGAGTGAGACAGGGGGGAGTGAGTGACCTCAATGGAGCTGTATCATGACTGCAGCAGATTTCTTTGTGGGCAGAAAAAGCCACCAACATAGGCAGGAGCCCTGTACAAAAGGGCAGCCTGCAGCAACAGGAGACACAGAATGAGCGAGTGAGGGAGGAGTAGTGAGTGAGCGAGCTCAGTGGAGCTCTGTTGGGACTGCTGCAGATTTCTTTGTGGGCAGAAAAGGGCAGCAATGCACACAGGGGCCCAGTACAAAAGGGCAGCCTGCAGCAGTGGGAGAAACAGAATGAGCGACTGAGAGATGGAGAGTGAGCGAGCTCAAAGGAGCTCTAACATGACTGCTGCAGATTTCTTTGTGGGTAGAAGAAGACACTGATGCAAGCAGGAGCCCCATACAAAATGGAAGTCTGCAGCACCAGGACAAACAGAATGAGTGAGTGAGACAGGGGGAGTGAGTGACCTCAATGAGCTGTATCATGACTGCTGCAGATTTCTTTATGGGCAGAAAAAGGTGGCAACGCAGGCAGGAGCCCAGTACAAAAGGCCAGCCAGCAGCACTGGCAGAACCGGAATGAGTGAGTGAGAGAGGGGGAGTGAGCGAGCTCAACAGAGCTGTGTCGTGACTGCTGCAGGTTTCTTTGTGGGCAGAAAAACCCACTAACACAGGCAGGAGCCCTGTACAAAAGAGCAGTCTGCAGCAACGAGAGACACAGAATGAGCGAGTGAGGGAAGGGGAGTGAGTGAGCTCAACAGAGCTCTGTTGGGACTGCTGCAGTTTTCTTTGTGGGCAGAGAAAGTCAGCAATTCACCCAGGGACCCAGTACAAAAGGGTAGCCTGCAGCGGCAGGAGAAACAGAATGAGCGAGTGAGAGAAGGGGATTGAGCAAGCTCAACTGAGCTCTATCATGACTGCTGCAGATTTCTTTGTGGGCAGAAAAAGGCTGCAACACAGGCAGGAGCCCATTATAAAAGGCCAGCCTGCAGCGCTGGCAGAAACGGAACAAGCGAGTGACAGAGGGGGAGTGAGCAACCTCAACAGACCTGCGTCATGACTACTGCAGATTTCTTTGTGAACAGAAAAAAGCCACCAACACAGGCAAGAGCCCACTACAAAAGGGCAGCCTGCAGTGCCACAAGAAACAGAATGAGTGACAGAGAGTGGGGGACTGAACAACCTCAACAGAGCTCTGTCAGGATAGCTGTGGATTTCTTGTGGACAGAAAAGGGTGCCAAAGCAGGCAGGAGCCCAGTACAAAACAGCAGCCTGCAGCACTGGAAGAAACAGAGCAAATGAGAGACAGAGGGGAACTGAGCGAGTTTAACGGACCAACGCAATCAACATTCGGCATTGAGAAATGCTTGTTTTTAAAGTTGTGAGCTATTTTGTAACCCTGATTTCAGTATCTATTCAAAAAATCCAATTTCAGTGAAGAGCCACTGATGATGTCATAATCTGAACTCACAGTCTAGTCTTCCCTGTCAGCAGCCTTATAGGACCTGTTTCTTCGATGTTTAAGAAGCTGATGCTATAGTAGTCACTTAAAAAAAAACTGATATAGGGTTGGCTGCAGTGCTTGCATTTCCAAAATTTTCAGATGCATGTTACCGTACTTTAGAACACGTCAGGATGTGGTTTTGGAATGCAGCACCTTACCAAGGTATAGAATGTCAAGGTGGTGCACATTTTAAAAATATTGGGGGCATGCAATCTCAGAATGTGGCAGGGATGTACCATCTCAAAATGTGTTGGAACACTCAATCTCAAAATGTAACCTGGACACACATCGAGGAACTTGGTGGGGACTGGCAATTTCAGAATATAGTGGGGATGCATACTGTTGGAATGTGACAGTACACGCCATATTATTCTGAAATTGTTGTTCCCTGCCACATTCCAAAATTGTACTCACTGATCATATTTCAAAATTTTGCATCACATCCCCACAACATTTCAACATTGTATGTCCCAGTAACATTCTAAAATTATGCATACCTGCCACATTCCAAAATTGCACATCCCTGCCACATTCCCAAATTGTGCAACCCTGCCACATTCTGAAATGGTGCATCCCCACCAATTCCAAAACTGCACATCCCCACCACATTCCAAAGTTATGTTTCAATGCTACCGTACATCCCAAAATTATCAGTGCCCCATTCCAAAACTGTGCATCACCACCACATTCCAAAATTGTGCATCACCTCCACATTCCAAAACTGAGCATTACCACTATATTCTGAAACTGTGCGTCACCACCACCTTCCAAAACTGTGAGTCATTGCCACATTCTGAAATTGTTTTGTCACAACCACAGTCTGAAATTGTCTGTCACCATCACATTGTGAAATTGTGCCCCACATTCCTTAATTGAGTGTTGCCACCACATTCCAAAACCAGTGCATAACTACCACATTCTGAACTGATGTGTGACTGCCTCACTTTGAACTTGTGCATCACCACTACATTCCGAACCTGTGTGTCACTGCCACATTCCAAACCTATGCGTCACTGCCCCATTCCTAAACTGTGAACTACTGTCTTATTCCAAAACTGTGCACTGCCACCACATTCTGAAACTGTGGACCACTGACACATTCTGAAATTGTGTGCAACCATCACATTCTGAAACTGTGTATCACCACTACATTCCTAAACTGTACACCACTGCCTCATTCCAAAAACTGTGTACCACCGCCACATTCTGAAATAATCCAGTAACACCACATTCTGAAACTCTGTGCCACCTCCACATTCCAAACCTGTGCATCACTGCCACATTCCAAAACTGTGTGTCACCACCACATTCTGAAGCTGTACATCACTATCACATTCAAAAAGTTGTGCATCACTGATACATTCTGAAATTGTGCGTTACTGGCACATTCTGAACATGTGCGTCATCACCACATTCCAAAACTGTACATCACTGGCACTTTCCAAAACTGTGCGCTATCGCCACATTCAGAACATGTGCACAACTGCTACATTCCAAAATTATGCATCACTGCTACATTCTAAAATTGTGCGTCACCACCACATTCCAAAATTATATGTCCCAACTACTTTCTGAGATTATATCATTGCTGCATTCCACAGCTGCAACCTGGTGGGATTTCAAAATCTCATAGCTGCAGTATTCTAAAAATTGCACACAACTTTGTCATTCCTAAGCTAACCCCTTGTCGAATTCTGAAATACTGTACATTGTATCTACACATTATGGAAGTGCATGCACTGACCCACCCAGTGTCGGCTTTTCTTTTTAAGATGTTTACTACAACTGCAGTTTTAAGTAACATTGGAGAAATAAGTCATATAAGGCAGCTTGCATGGAGGACTAGGTTGCAAGTTCAGGTTATAATATCATCAGTAGCTCTTCTCTGAAACTGTTTTTTTTTAGCAGGCAGTAAATTAAAGGTTATTTTATGACTTGTAACTTTTAAATGAATAAACTTAGAGATCTGATTTTTGGCATGAGGCTGATTGAGTATATGCTCATACAAATTCTGAATTTATTAATACCAGAAATTTTGGCCAGAGTCCCACTTTAATTATATTATTTATTTATTTTGTTTATTTAAGAGTTTCACCAGGAGGACATACTGAGCTATTGCTCCTTTCCAGATGTGTCCTGGGGAAAGGGTAATGACAGTGCATTTGTATACATTGTAATAATAAACAGAAACAAAACAACAGTATGTTAGTGATAAGGCTGATGCTGAATAAGTGAAGGCAGTTGGCACAGCAATAGACACAACAGGCTACAATAATGATTCAGGGAAGACAAGCAAATACAATAGGTAGCACTAAGCATAGTGGGGAGAACAGTGTATAGCAGACAAGCATGGACAAGGACTTAGTTTTCAGCTCATGCATTTAGCTAACAAAATGCGGAAATGCCAAGAGCAAGGGCAGTTTGTCACCTCTTTTTAGACACTAAATAAAAAGGGGGGCACTAAAGTGGAATTTGAGGGTAAGTGCTTGAGTATGAGGAGCAGGCAATTACTCAGAATAAGCAGTGAAGTGCAGGGTGAAAGAGAGGGGAGCAAGGAGTGCATACGAGAATGAGCATGGTGACTGCAGTGGGGGTGAAGAGGTAGGTTGTGGGCAATAGCAGGTGGAGGAAGTGAAGGACTGCAGGTGGGATGAGAGGGTGAGGTGTGAGGGGGCTGTACAGATTTTTTTTTATTAAATGAAAAAGAAAAAGTAAATATTCACATACATAAATCATATGTTCTGATTAGAACCAGTACGTACATCACCTAGCCTTATAGATACGTATTAGTGACTATTTTTAAACTAAAATTGAGCACGTATACTCTTTTAAGTTCCTTTTACATATTAACTTCTTACAACACAAATTCTAACTAATTACACATTAATTTAATATAGTCAGTAACTCCCTTGATTAGATAAAGTTGCCAAAATTAAGCCATATATTATCAACATTTTCACTTTTATTTTCCGATATGTAGTTAGTGTACTTTATCAGTTTTATTAGTATCTATTAACAGGTTTAACCATATTTTATATTCTGGAGGGAGAGAGTTCTTCCAATTCATTAAAATGCCTTTAAATGCATTTATTAGCTGTATTTACAACTGTTTTTTCTGGGGTATTGTATGCTTTCTAAGGCCTGTCCCACTCATTAACAGTATGTATGTTTGATTGATGTTTCCAGTTTTATTGTAGTGGTTTTGTTTATTGTATTCAATATGCTTTTTCCAGTATTCCCCTAGTTTATTACAAAATATTAACATATATTCCAGTGTAACATCAGCTGAGTTACATCTTGGACTAAAATTAGGTATACTGGATTCATCAGATTTATTTTATGTGGAGTATAATAGACTCTGTCCAAAACACTGAAATATATGTGTATGAATTTGGATAATAACATTCCTAATTGAGTAAAATCTATAATTATGTTCCATTTGTTTTCAAATATTGTATGATCAATTTTTGATTCCCATTTCATTTTCAGGTGTAGTAGCTCCAAACTGCTGTTTTCTTTAATTATATCGTAAATGATAGAAATCAGTTTTTTATGGGTTGATGACAAAAGAGCTTTTTCTAATTGATTAAGAGAAGGTGAAATTCTAATATTTCCCCATTTTTCTTACGTAGTCTCTAATTTGTAAGTATCTGTAAAAGTGACTATTATTTAAAGTAAACATATAAGGGTGCATTACAGATAGTGGCAGGCAGTGAGTTTCAGAGCTTGGGAAAGAGATAGGAGAAGGTGACCTGGACAACAGAAGAGGACCTGAAGGGGATGGCAAGAGACCAAGCATCTATTTTCCTGAGGGAGCAAGATAATGCAGGAGGGTTGAGAGGGAGGATGACAAGAAAGAGTGGAGTGTCCTGAACCACAACTTGCCAAGGAGGGTGGCACAATGAATCAGACACCACTCATGGAGGTAAGGGGATCCAGGGATTAGTATATGGAACAATGCTGAGTGTGTGCGGGACAGTGGAGAGCAAAGCGGCTGAAGGAGTGGTACAGGATATCCAAACTGGCTAGGTAGGATTTGGGGCATCACTATAGATTATATTGCCATAGTCAAGAGTTGGGAGGATCATTCTCTATAAAATGTCTTTGCAGGTTGGCAAGGAATGCATTCACGGTTCCGGTATAGAGCTCACAGTTTCAGGAGTAGTTTCTTATGAATGGCATCCACACGACCAGCGAAATCAAGGTACTTGTCAAGCCAGATACCAAGGTACCTGAATGAGGTTATGTCTTCCAACATGGA
The DNA here is from genome assembly GCA_016271365.2 of Neoceratodus forsteri. Classification (NCBI taxonomy): domain Eukaryota; kingdom Metazoa; phylum Chordata; order Ceratodontiformes; family Ceratodontidae; genus Neoceratodus; species Neoceratodus forsteri. The sequence continues at coordinate 784,104,917 of CM057452.1, forward strand.
CCCATCAAGAGTGAGGAAGGAGGGGAGGTAGGGGAGCCTGGAGATTCTCTGCCTTGTGGCAAAGGTCATGGAGATAGTCTTCTTGGCATCTAGAAATAGGTAGTTGGTGCATAGCCAGCACTGCACATTGTCAAAGTCTAGCAGTAGAGTGAACGCTCATTATAGAAATACAGTTTAGGCAGTGCACCTTGTTTAAAAGAATCTAATTCAGGCAGCTGCATTTTGGAAACCATACCAAGCTGATGGGTGGTCTACCATGACAATGTTAGCTGAACAACTTCACAGCAGGTCCCTGATGCGAAAACCAAAAACTCCCCACTTCTGATACCTATAGAGCATGCACATGGATGTGGTGCTAGGAAACCAATTAAGCATTATTTCAAAAAAGTTCCCTGCACACACCAACCTGTAAGGAGGGATGCCAAGCAAAATCTTCAAGTTTTTTAAAAAAAACATTTTAATTAGACTCAACGAAGCTCCAGCCTGACATGTTTTGGACTGTGTCCTTTATCAAACTCCCCACTCCTATTGGATATAACATAAGTGAGTGGCCAAGTCAGGCAGCAAGAATATTTTATTTGTCAGATTTACATTGGAGGGAGTTATGCAGTGAAGTCTGCTTTAACTTAATGCATGCCATAAAGCAATAGCACTTCTAATGAAAACACTATTTAAAGTTTATGAATTAACAAGGACTGAGATGATAATTTTGTGTTTGTTTAATGCTTGGAAGATGCAAAGCTCTCTCATTAGCTAGTTCTTCCCTAGTTATCTAACCACTGAATGGGGACTGCACCTTAATCAATGGAAGCCCTTTAAGGCAGTGCACCTTTTATAAAAGAAGCCAATACAGGCAATCGCATTCTAGAACTGGGACCCAGCTGATTGGAGTCTACTTTGGTGTTTGGTAGCTAGCAACTTCATATGAACATACGAAATTTGCCAGCAGATAAAGACCTTGAGGTCTATCAAGTCTGCTTGAATGTGCAGCTAGTACCCCCTGCTTCATAGCAGGGCCCTGATGTGAACATCAAGAGACTCACAGTCCTATTGGATATATAGTAAGTGGCCAATTTACGCACAAAGGATGTTTAAGCATCTAACACCGAGGGTGTGTGTAAACTTCGAGTTTACACACATCACCCTATTTTTTATTTTATATTATTGCTGTGGCTCCCCTTTTTTGCCACAGGAATTACAAAAAATACTTGGCATTCTGGTGTGGCCACAGTCAGGTTCAGTTTTTGGCCGGATCTCATTGTGCAAGATTTTAAGAAGTTAAAAATATTTTCTTAGCCCTCTATATGCTAAAAATTTACATATTTTTTGTTGCTAAAATAGCTTACCACCAAGTTCTTGTGGCGGTTGAGTTGCAAACGAGAAGGCAAGAGAGTGGTTGGGAAGTGAAGTACTGCAGTGGGCGCATGCGCAGTGTTAGTGAAACCATGCACATGTTTGCCATAATAAACACTCCTGTATTACAGAAAATTACAGCATGGTTTCCCTATGGGAAAAGTGAAGACCCATTGATTTGTATAATAACAGCACTCCTTGGGTGTTGAACACACTCGGACTGTGGTCTCATGCTTCAACCACCCGAGGAGTGACATTGTTACACAATAACATACACCCTGTCGTGCCTTATTGCTGAATTGTTGTATGCACTTTACTAATGTATACTGTTGCATGCATTTTAAGAAATTCTTTATTGTACCAAATTGTATTGCATTGTGCAGTATTCCATTTTGTAGCACATAGAAATAAAGTACCCTCCCCATCCCTACTTTGACTAACACATGGTAAGTATATCAAATAATGTGCAGTATACATAGGTTACATAAGTTATTTTAGAGTGAAGAACACCTAAGTCCATTAGCTTGAAAACTGATTTAAACAGACCCCTTGATCTTGTTCAGTATTAAATACTCATCCAATTTATAATTAAATTCCCCCATATTGTTGTTTGCCACCACTTCCACTGGTAGGCCATTCCAAATCTTCAGCACTCGTATGGAAAACCATTGGTTTATTTTGTTGGTCCAGATTATCTCACTGATTATTTGTAAGGGATGTGATTTTGTGCAGTAATTCTGCTCCCAGAATTCTAGTCCCAGCTGATCCCATAGGTCCACATCTGAAAGTGCTTTGTAGATCAAACACATATCCCCCCCAATCTACGGAACTCATGCGAGTACATTCCCAGTTCATTCAACCTCCCTTCATATTCTCTATCTTTTACTATATTAACTAGTTTTAGAAAATGGGCCAGCTTCTTGGAGATTTCTCACTGGCTGAGAGCCTCTGCTGGGGGGTACATTAACTTTTGATAGATGCCCGCTTCAAAACAAGGGCTGATTCGGGGTGCCCCATTACTGAGAGTATCCATGGGCACCCAAATTTTGTAAGTCACAACCCACCATCCCTTCCCCCGCGCTTAGCGAGCTACCGTAGGCCCCCCCATCCTTAGAACAACCCGACACCTCATAATGCAAACTATTGCAGCAAATATAACAAAAAACAACACAAAAAGTATTTTCATTCTTTTTTTCTTATGTTCCCAAGCTGGACCCAACACCAGTGCTGAGACCACTCCCATCATCGGAGCGCCTGCCTGCTCTCGCAAATGATGGTAGCCAGCAGTGGGTCTCCATCTCTGGGACTAATTTGATAAAAGTCCAACTCCTGTCACTGCTCCAACTGCACTGACATGCCAGCCAAACAATGCCGACTTAATTGTGATGGTGCTCTGTCACCCACCTGCAGACTGTTTCTCACAGTTCTCCTCTGTACCTCCATGTTGTGCACTAATCCTCACCCCCAAAAAAGAACGATGATCACGAACGAGTTGTAGGAGACAGCAGTTTCAAATCACCGCTATTCCCTTGATTGGCCCAACTGTTTCTGCATGCTAAAAACAAAACAAAAAACTGCACGATAAAAAAAAAAGTAACCTCATCTATGCTATTCACTGAATCAGGTCAGAGTCTCTGACATCCAGAACTAAAATGGAGAACAATGGAGGCTCACATTTCTTTACGAAATGAAGATGCGAACAAGAACTGAACAGAAGTGGATGTACTACAGGGCAAAAAAAAACACTTCAGTCAGAGCGATTCTTCCTTTCCCAATGCTAGTACAGTGCACTCTACTGGCAACTGTGTCAGGCAGGACAAGCAAATGTGACAGGCAGGGACTATTTTAATATAAAACTTTTTTTTGTATTTTTGAGATGTTTTTCTTTATTCTTTACCTATTTTTTGACTAATGAAAAAATATGATTCTGATGCCCATTTTCTAAGCGCAATAATACCCTCCAGGGTGGGCGTTGGGCCTCATTACGCCCCTGGGCAGTCTGGTATTGTCCAATACCACCAACCCTGTCGGGTATTATTGCTTGCTTGTTGCCCTTCTCTGTACTTTCTTGAGTGCTTTAAATTCAGTTTTACCCCCTCAGGGACCTGAACTGAGCACAGTACTCCATTGGGATCTCACTACACTATCTCTACTCTTAATATGTCTTTTGATACAATGTAATATACAGCTGGCTCTTTTTATCATTTGGTTACAATGTAACTTGAAAGTATGGTCATTCGTTATTCTAATTCCAAGGTCTCTCGTCTATAACCTCCCTCGAGAAAATCTAATTAAGTCTATAGTTATATTTCATGTTTTTACTTCCCAGATGCATCACAGTACACATATCAGTGTTGATTGCCAGCTCATATTTAACTGCCCTCTCCTCCAATTTGTATAATGCTGATGTAATATTTTTACATTATTGATGTTGTTAGACCTATCCGGGTATCATCTGCAAATTTGGATTCCCAAACTTTCACATAAGTCCTCATGGAGGATATGTAAATATTGAATAAACAGGGGCCCAGGATGGATCGCTGTGGCATCCCTCTCATAACCTCAAACCACTTAGAGTATGACCCCCTGATGCAAACCCCCTGCTCCCTATTTGATAGCCAGACGGCTATCCATTTAGAAATGTTACCTTGTATCCTATGATCAAGTAAAGCATTGATGAGTGCTTCATGTGGGACCTTGTCTAATGCTTTCAAGAAATCAAAAAAATATAACATCCCGAGTTCCCCATGTCCAGAGCTTTACTGACCCTGCCAAAAAACTACAAAGGTTAGTCTGGCAGGATCGTCCCTTAGTGAAGCTGTGCTGTGTGAGATCAATATCTCCCTGTTGTTGCATATACAGAACAAAATGGTCCTTAATAATTCCTTCTAGGACTTTTCCCAATATACCTGGAAGGAATAGGGTAATCCAATGTTTGGAGTTCCCAGATGGTTCCACTAAAGGTTCTGTTTACTTTCCTCCACATGTGGATATGTGAAACATACTGCACTGTTTGCCCTCTGGCCAACTACTAATACCTCCCTGCCACACACACACACACACACACATTAAATTTACATCCCTTAGAATGGAGAACTGCATTTAGGTCTCATAAAGAATTGCTACAATGGTTTAACTTTATCGCCTATGATTGTGGTTTCATTGCGGAGAGGTGATGGTGGCATGAAAGTGTACTCCATAGACCAAAAAAAGAAAACACAACATGGCATAACGTGAAGATGTAGGTATTGAGGAAGAAGTGCATAAATATTTAAAAAGTGTGTGTGTGTGTGTGTGTGTGCCATACTGGTGATCATAGGAAACACCGTCCAGCATACAACACATAGGACAAACAAATTTGCTTGCTTTGTTAATTGGGATTTCTGGCTTTACTTATTCCCCCTCCCCCAAGCAAGCAGGCACAATTATTAAAGAACAGCACTTAAGGACTTTTTATATCTCTTCCACCCATAAAGCTCCCAACATTGTACATCTAAGAAATATGTGGAAAACTAATACTGGAGGATCATGGGAAAGGTAGTCCAGCACATATAGCATAACACAGAGGCTTGCTTTATAAAGAGGAATTCCAGGCTTGACTCACATTCTCAACCCCAGAGTAAACTGATACCTACATAATGACTTCCTATTGCTTCCCTCCTCCAAGGTGACGGTATTATATTATTAATCAGTACTTTGAACTACCTGTGAGGGAACACCAATCAGTATATGATTACATCCCACAGAGATAGACTCGGCATCATTAACTAATGACTTACATTTTAAATTCAAAAAATGAAAGGCTAAACTTGCCATGAAACCATATTTTATTTGCACATACTGTACAAAGCTTAAAAAAAACAGTTAAAAACACTGCAACAGTTTTGCATCTTAAGAGTACTGTTTAGAGTACAAAGCACATCTCCATTTAAATAACCATATCAATTAAATAAGTTACTAACAGAGTAATACAAAATTCACCAAAAAATTGCTAATACCCAAACAATATTATTTAAAACACAGGGAAAAGGTGCACTTTTCTTATAACTAATTAAATGTGACTATTCTACATACAGATCCCTTTAATTCATTGAATTGGTTTTAATAGTTAGAGGAGAATAATTAGATCAGCAAATTACCTTGTTGCCTGGGTTCTGTAACAGTTTTTCAACTGCATGAATTAATTCTGTCCTCCAGTCCTCATTGGTTTATTTCGTGGGATACAACATCACACATTTCATTTCAGGAGCTTACTTGTATATTAAAGAATATCCATGCATTCGATACCAGGACAAGTGTTGGACTTCAGGAAGGCAGATTTTGCCAGAATGGGCAGCATCCTAGAGGGGTATTTAGCTAAAATTAACCCTGGGATGGATGCTGAACAGAAGTGTGCAATCATTAGGAAGGGACTGCATGAGGCCACAAACACATGTGCCAAATCTCAGAGTAAGCAGTCCAGATCAAAAAACCTAGCTGGCTCAGCAAGAACATGTAGTGGAAGGTGAGGGAAGAAAGATTGGCCTTCATTAAGTTCAAAAAAGCAGGGTGTGAGAAGGATAGAGAGGTGTTCACAAAGTCATCTGGGGAGGTGGCCAGGTCAGTCAGGGCAGTCAAGGCAGCAGAGGAGCTGAAGTTGGCTCAGGGGATACATAAGGGAGAAGAGAAGTTGTAGAGACAACATTGTTAGAATCCATAGAGAGGGGGAATGGGCAGAACAATGGGATGATCAGGCAGAGGCACTCAATGAGTATTTCTGCTCAGTGTTCATGAAGGAAAGGGATGGGCCAATACTGAAGGGGAAAGCAGACAAGGATGGAGGGGCAGAGATAACAGATGAGGTCATGCAAAAGGATAGAGTTCTGAAGGACCTTTAAGCCTTTCGGGAGGACAAGGCACCAGGACCAGATGGTGTACACCCAAGGGTCCTGAAGTAACCGGCAGAGGTCTTGGCAGGTCTTCTGATGGACATGTTCAAAACCTCCTTGAGATGAGGAACATATTCAGGGACTGGAGGATGACTAACATGGTGCCGCTTCCCAAGAGTGGGCCCAAGGACCTACCGGGCAACTACAGACCAGTGAACTTGACTTCCATAGTGGGCAAGTTTATGGAGACCATTCTGTAGGAGAGATTCATAATCTTTCTCAATAGCAATGGTCTTCAGGAAGAGACACAGCATGAGTTTGTCATGGGAAGATCTTGCCAAATTAACCTGATCGACTTCTTCGACTGGGTCACTAGGGCAGTTGAGGAAGGCCATGCTGTGGATGTCCTGTATCTGGAATTCAGCATGGCTTTCAACTTGGTGCCACACAGGAGGTTAATGAGCAAACTAAGGGACATGGGGTGGGGGAAACTGGTGGGGTGGGTGGAGAGCTGGCTGCAGGGCAGACAACAGAGGGTAGTTGTAAGAGGGGAGATATTCAAGCCAAGGCCAGTAATGAGTGAGGTACAGTAAGGTTTAGTGCTTGGTCCTGTTTTGTTCAATGTCTTTACTGGAGACACTGCAGAGTGAGTCAAGAGTAAGATCAGCCTGTTTGCGGATGACACTATGATTTGTGCAAAAGTGGACTATGAGGAAGGGAGGCAGACACTCAGAGAGGATCTAGTTAAACTCGAACACTGGTCTAGGAAGTGGCAGTTCGGGTTTAACACTAAGAAGTGCAAGGTCATGCACCTCGGAGCCGGAAATCCCAGGAACAGCTACTTGCTAGGGGAAGTGCAGGTAACAGCTTCAGAGAATGAAAGGGAACTGGGATAATAGTTACAGGGAACATGAAGGTATCAGCACAGTGTAGGAGGGTGGCAGCAGGGGCAAATAGGATGCTTGGGTGCATTGCCTGAGGGATTTCCTCTAGAAAGGGGGAGATCATCCTGTCATTGTATAGATCACTGGTGAGGCCACACTTGGAGTTCTGTGTACAGTATTGTGTACAGTACTTGTGCCCATACCCAAAAAGAATGGGAGATTACTGGAGGGGGAGCAACATAGGGCTACAAAAATGATCATGGGACTAGGGGAGTTGCCGTACAATGAAAGGTTGAAGGAGCTCATCATGTGCTCGCTGGAAGACAGAAGGGAAAAAGGGGATATGATAGAGACCTTTAAGTACTTGAAAGGCATAAACAAATTCAGGGAGGGAGAAGTGTTCCATTTTAAAGAGAGGGAGGATCACTAGGTGGCACAGTCTGAAGTTGAAAGGGGGAAGGTTTAGGAAGGAGATAAGGAGGCACTACTTCACAGAAAGAGTGGTGGCAGGTTGGAATGCACTGTCGGAGGAGTTAATCACTCAAACAGTGGATAGATTTAAGTGGTGTTGGGATCGAGTCATGGGCAAGGTTAGTACAGGCAAGAACACAATGGAGGGAAGGACTGGGAAATAGGAGGAAGTGAGGGGTTGGAGGTGGGGCTGCTATAGTAATATGAAACTAAGAGCTGAACAATCAGGTAGACTTGATAGACCTGATGGCCTTTTTCTGCTGGCAATTTCTTATGGTCATATGTTAGTATCATGGTAACTATTAAGAAACAAATCAGAGAACTTGAGAGATTAAACATATGTTTCAATATTTCAGAAAGGAAATCCAAGTGTGTGCCACCAATGAATCCAGCAATGACAGTGTTTGGTAAATTAAGTGAAAGACATCTAAATAAGCTTTTTTCAACAATAATGCAACCTAGCTATGTGAATTGTACTTAAGGAGAGAAAGAATCCCTGTAAAAATTAAAAACAAATCCACAAATCACTAGAAAGCCTACAGATAAAGGCAGTTCAGTAATGATTATGACCACTGATTGGCATGAACAAAGACATAAGCAGCAATTAAATAATCAACATTTCTAAAAGAAACATGCTAGGGATTAGACAATAATGTTTAAGAAGGAAATTGATCAGATTCTGATAGCAGCACTGAATAACAATGTGATTAATAAACAGGAATGTGGTTTTCTTACTGCGGAGTTCCAAGTGAGGGCAACAATTTACACCCTATTCAAAGATTCATACAAATCTGAATTTTCCACCTGGGAAACCTATAGCTGCAAGTATACAGTAGGCTCCATTACTGAGCCCCTAGCAAACTATGTGGATGTGTTTCTTAAAGAAATAGTTACCAATTTCGAGTCTTCCATCGGAGACACTGTACATATTTTCAAAGTTTTGAATGATATAGAAATACAAGAAGACTAGTTACTTGTTACATTAGATATTGCGGCCCAGATATTCAAAACTTTGCCCCAGGGCTGAAATAGCACTGCCCTTCAGGCAAACATAGCCTGGAGCAAAAAGAAAGCTATATTCAAAAGGAATAGCCCGGTGCAAAACAAGCTGAATATAGCAAGCAAAGGAAGCCGGGCAAACAGGGCCAGGAGTGCAGGGCAAAAATAGCCCGGGAATAACACAGCACTGAATATGACAAATAAGACAGCACTGAAAATAGTATCCAGGGCAAGCAGTGCAAATGTCCACAGGAACACAATGCAGATGGAGCCTCCAGGCCCTGGAACACAGGCAAAGTAGCACAGGCTGGAAAGGGACCCCAGGAGCAGACAGTGGTGAAGAACCCAAACACCGATAAATACCCAACCAGGGGGAAAGGTCAGAGGGCACCAGGACCCATGAGCAGAACCAAAGCACAGAACAACCCTGTAGCAAAAGGCAGGTACCCAATAATGACACAGGACACATTGCATGTATGAAATAGGCATATATATTGTGAGAAAAGCAAAGGTACACATAGAGGCAATCAACAGGTGAACAACAAAAAGCAGAATAAATAGCAATGTAATATAAGAAAAATACAAAAGGGAAACTTGCACAAAACACTACTACAAAGACAATCACTATATACAACAGAACAGGAACTACAACTACGACTATGACTAACACTACAACTACAACTACCACTACTATATCTACAACTAACTATGCTACCACTACCACTATGCACTACACTACAATGGTGACTAAACTACCACAAACAATGATGAAGTAAACAACAACAACCAAGGCATATACAAAGCAAACCATATGAACAGGGGTGGAGGAAATACACAAAAGCAATGTCACAGGTGGGGATGGGGATGTGAAAACAAACAATGAGGGGAAAAGGGTGGTAACAGAATCAGCAGTCCAGTAAGGAGGGAGCATGGTAAACAAAGGTGCGCTGCTGGTCCTCATGGCTGGGAGCATGTGGGATCCAGCAGACATGCCTCCAGTACAGTGGCCACCCTCCGGGTCTCCTAGATCAGCACTGCCTGTTGCTTTATCAGCGTGTGCTGCTGGTTCATGAACTGCCACAGGAGATCCTCAGTGCCTTCGGATTCCTCCAGACGTGTAGCCCACAATGAAGATCAGAGTGGACCTACAAGAGGAAGGGGGAGCATGTGAGGATGGGAAACCAGCTAGGAGGCATACTGCAGCCTCAGGTGGCCATATAGGGATGGACAGCATGTCTGATAGCCATGCCCATGTGGCACTAAGGAACACAATGGTAAACACAACTGACTGATGCCCACTGAGCAGGCCTGGAAGACACAGGCAACAACCCAATACCCAATACACATGGAGACACAGGCCTCCACAATACCATGGCATGGACAACACCACCCACCCTAGCACTACACACAGTGAGACAGTTCAGACACACAGGCAGTCCCCAGAATGGTGGTGGGTGTGGGTCACACAACAACACACATGGGAGACCAAATATCGGGACAAGCTACCCATAGTCAGATAGCAATGTAACAGAAAGTAGAGAGCAACATCACCCAAAAGGGTTGCTGGTAGCAGCACAATGCAGGCACGGTGGGTGGCCAATGGCCAACCCATGCCAGGGCCAAACCGACCCACAGGAGATGCAAGCACACAGGGTGCATACACCAGCAGGGGTGGGCTGACTGATGGTGCAATACATGGCCCATGTACTGCAATGTGCACAGTGCCCTGCAGTCAGAACACGTACATGGCAGGTGAACAGCTGAACATGGGCAGCGGCTATCATGGACTGTATGGCAATGCCAGCCGTGCATGCCCACACTGACCCATACCGCTCCCCCACCACAGGCATGGCAGCCAGATAGCCAGACACTGGCAGCAGTGTGCAACACAAGTGTGCAACACAGCACGATGCTGCACCAGCAGTGGCATGATGCCAATGGCAGCCAACCCACATGCACAGTCAATGGCAGCCCAGTGAAGGTAACACACAAAACAGAGGCACATCTCTAATCAGGAAAGAAATGTACTCATGCAACAGATCCCTGGCCTCGGTGCAACTCTCCTGCCCCCACTGTGGCATGGACAGCACCCTCGGGCTGCACCTCGATGTGTTCTGGGACACTTCCTGGCTCCCTTTCCCTGTGCTGGGCTGCACAATCTGGTCTACAGTGGACAGCGGTGTTAGCATGCACCGTGAATGTCACAGCAAGATGCATACCCACCCCCAAAACACAGTACACACTGGGCAGCCCAGGAACAGTGGTTGAACACAGGATACACTCACACAGAGGACCCCATGGCCCATGGAGCATGCGCCAGGCACACAGGGCATGTAGGCATGGTGGCACAGCAGTGCAGCAGTGCCAGACACAGGTTCACCGTGACTGGATCCACACACAGCTGTGTAGGCTGTCAGGGGCCCAGGTGACAGCACCCCTGCATCACACTGGCATTGGCTACAGGATGGTCCTGTAGCAGGTCCCACCATCTGCAGTGTCCAGACCCACCACCAATACCATGGCTATGTGTCACGCTGCACAAGGCACAACTGCAGTGTCTTCCCCACAGACACAGCATGCACTGTGCAAGCACTGCAACCACCATGTGTGCTGCCTGGCAACAGCTGCAACCGTGCCCCCAACCCCCTGTACCACTGTGCCCCCAAGGTGCCCAAACTGTGTTCCCCACAACCTGTGCCACATGCGTCCTACCACTGTTCATGCCAGCACACCTGTGCACACACACACACAAACACACACACACACACATGCAGAAGCACACACACACAGGTGCATGCACGCACACACTGGCAGACCAAGAGGCACATGTCAGAAGTGTGCAGTGTTCAATGTGCAAAGGCACTTACCTGGCACTGGCACAGTGCCCTCATGCACCATGCACTTGTAGCACTCCAATTGCTGCAACTGCCATTGGCGTATGTCCGTATATATTGATGCCGGCACTTCTCGGCATCGCAGGATATGCCTGTGTGGTCTGAGAGCCTATGGGCTATGTAGGCCCACACCTGCTGACATGGGAGGTCACCCTCTCTGACCTCCCCAAAGAGGCAGTGATGCCTTTGCTGCACCAGCTGGACTAGGTTGGCTGTCTCAACCTCCCCCCCAGTGCCTGTCCCTGTGTACTACAGCATGCATTCTACACCTCTCTGCCATAGCACAACCTGCCTGGTACTTTGCAACAAGTGGGAAATTACAGCCTGTGCCACTTCCAGAGCTCACCAGCTAAGTGTTCTGTAGCGCTTAGCTATCACATAACAGAGCGCGGCACTACCTGGAAGTTAGCAGGGCACGCATGCATGACCCCACCTTGACCCTGGAGCATCATAGCCATGCATAAGCATAGTGCCATGCTAAGTGACATAGCACGGCGCTGCAGCATGCTACACTGGAGTGCTAGCATGGCAAAGGGGTCCCAGGCATAAGCGTGGGGGTTACGCTATGCCACATAGCACCGTGCTACTGGGACAGCATGGCACTGGCCCACATTTAGCCCTGCGCTATGCTTTTCAAGGCATTAAGCTCATAGTCTGCCACTAATCAGGCCCATATTCAACCAGCCTATGTAAATGAGGGCACTTGTGTATGCAAGGGGCAAGCAGTGTGATTAACATAGCATTAAGCACTCATTTGCATGCCTAACAGGCTGGATTGCCAGCTGGGCTATAAAAGGGCAAACAGTGCTCCACTGGTGTTGTGTCGTAGGACTGCAGCACTCAACTGATGCAACAGCTGAACAGGCATTCCAAATATGATCATGCTGCAGAGGCAGAGCAGCAAAAAGGCAAGTCTGTATAGCAGCCTGGGGCTTGGCTGTATTGCAGTGGGATGTCACCAGGCCTGGCCGTACACACTGCGCACTTGAGGTCAGCCACAGTACAGGCATGGGACAGGGCAGCTGCATGCAGGCCCACATGCCAGCACAGTGTTGGGTAGTGATGTACATGGCCACTGGTCCAACCAGCCAGCTGGCTGGGCCATGAGACAAGCCTGTGCCCCAGCTGTAGCCACCGCTGTGAGTGGACTGCCAGCACAATGTGGTGGCCAGGCGCCAGGTTGGGGGGGGACTGGCTTGCAGACATGCCTCTCAATTGTGTTACATCAACATGGGGGTGATGGACCTGCCTTGGCCACTCAGAATGAGGAACATTTAGAGTCACAAACCCTTTGATAGTGGCACATAGCCAGAGCCACAGCCCAGAGGATACAGGCTCAGAATAGTGTGGATCCCATAGTGCCAACAGCAGCTCTGTGGGGTCTGGGCCTGGTATCATTCACTTGTTTGCATTCCTGCTGTACTGTCTGGACATGAAGCATATGCTCTGTCTGCGGGGCACATGACCCATGAGGGGCAGGTGGGGTATGGAGCACTGCCAGGGTGGCGATAGGGTTGCCCCTCATACCAGTGGACACTTGAGGTGTATGTCTGCTGGTGATGTGGGCCATGCAGTGCCCATGAGGGGGCCAGTGCATGCAGTGTGTCGACAGTGTATGCTGTCAGCCATGCAATCGCACTGTGCACACAGGGGTGGCCGTATCACACAGTAGCTGTGTGCACTGTACATGCACATGCTGGCCTGAGCCTTCACCATGCCGCAACGGGTTGGCTGGTGCAGGTGTTGGGGGTGTCATGCACATAGTGCTCCATGTGTGCCATGGGTCGCAGGCATGTCACAGTGTGTGACAGGTATCCCTGTACATGTCTCGCATAGGTACTGCAGCACATCAGGAACGCATCCATGCACATCGCTTCTCACAGGATGAGCTGAAGGCACTGGTCCATGGCTTTAACAAGAGGGAGCAGGTGCTCCAGCACCACAAGGCAATGGATGCCGTGGTGCACCAGATGTGGGATGAGTTGGCGGCAGGGGTGAATGCTGTTGGCAGCTGTGGACGTACCACAGATGCAGTGTGGAAGCGGTGGAGTGACCTGCTGTCTTGGGCAAAGGAGGAGGAGGCACAGCGGCTCCTCGATTGGTTGCAGACTGGAGGAGGCCCACAATCCATGTAATAACAGCATTCCATGCGTCCACCACCAAAAGTCTCAATGGTATACATATTAAGCTCCTTTAGCCTCTCCTCATATGGCTTCTCTTGCAGACCCTGCACCATTTTAGTTGCCCTCCTCTGGACTGCCTCCATCCTGTCTATGTCCTTGTGGAGATGGGGTCTCCAGAACTGGAAGCAGTAGTCCAGATGTGGTCTCACCAACTGTCTGTACAGAAGGATAACAACTTCCTGTTTTCTGCTGGTGATGCCTCCCCCTATACATCCCAGTAATCACCAAGCCCTCCCTACTGCCTTCTCACATTGCTTGCTAACCTTAAGGTCATCTGATATTATTACCCCCAGGACCCTTTCCATTTTTGTTGTTGTTACTACCACCCCACCCCCATTGTGTAATCTTCCTCTGGGTTTTTGTTTCCCAGTTGCATTATTTTGCACTTCTTTGCATTGAATCTAAGATGCCATATTTCTGAACATTCCTCCAACCTTGCCAAGTCTCTTCTCATCCTTTCCATGCCTCCTTGTGTGTCAGCCCTGTTGCAGATCTTTGTGTCATCTGCAAAGAGGCATACTTTTCCTTCCAGTCCCTCTGCAATGTCACTTCTAAAGACATTAAAAAGGAGTGGACCCAGTACTGAACCCTGTGGTATCCCACAAGTAACTCCTCTTTCTTCAGAGTGGACTCCATTTACAATTACCTTCTGTGTCCTGTTGTCCAGCCAGTGTTTTACCCAGGCTACCACCCTGGGAAACACTCCCAGGCTGGTTAATTTCACTATTAATCTTTTGTGTGGGACTGTGTCAAATGCCTTGCTAAAGTCTAGGTAGGCCATGTCCACAGGCCCTCCCTGGTCTACTACTTTGGTCACCCAGTCAAACAAATCAATTAGATTCATCTGACATGACCTTCCTGCTGTGACCCATGCTGCCTTGGGTCCTGTGCCCCACTGGCCTCTAGGTACTCAACAGTTCTTTCTTTCAGAAGTGATTCCATCACTTTCCCTACCACAGAGGTCAACATGACAGGTCTGTAGTTCTCTCCTCTGTCCTGCTCTCACTTTTGTGAAGGGGAGTCACATTCACCTTCCTTCAGTCCTCAGGTACCACACCATCCTCCCATGATTTGTTAGAAAGGGTAGTCAGTGGTGTCACTAGTTCTCTCCTTAATTCTTTTAGAATTCTGGGGTGAATTCCATCAGGCCCCATTGCTTTGTCCACCTTGAGTTTTAGGAGTTCTTTCAGAACCCTTTCTTCTGTGAAATGACTGAGATCAACCCCTATCCAGAGTGCTTCTGTTAATTGGATTAGGCACCTCCCCATCCTCCTATTTTGTGAATACTGAGCAGAAGTATTTATTCAGTATCCCTGCTTTTGCACTATCCCTCTGCCCACCCACCGTCCATAGTATTCAACCTCACTATCCCTCCCATTGTCTTTCTGCTCTCCCTGATATACCTATGAAAGGTTTTATCCCCTTTCTTAACCAAGTTGGATATCTTTGCCTCAGTTTGGGCATATGTTATTCTGACTACACTCCCTGCTTCCTTCTGCCTTAACTGGTAAAGTTCTCTGTCCTGCTCCTCTTGTGTTTCCTTATACTTCCTAAATGGTATCTTTTCTCCCTAACCTTCACTGCCCCACTTTTGAGAACCATAGTGGCTTTTTCTTTCATTTTGATTTGTTTATTTGCTTCACACAAAGGCTTATTGCCTCTGTGATGGCCATTTTGATGTTTCCTCATTGTAGCTCCACCCCTCCTTCTAGCCTGTTTGCTAGTGTTTTTCTAAGGCACTCTCACATCTTGCCAAAGTCAGCCCTCCTCAAGTCCAGAACCCTTATTTTTGTATGGCTTGAATCTGTAGCTGAGTTTATTGTGAACTACACTGTCTGGTGGTCAGTTGTTCCCAAATGGCTACCCACTTCCAGATCTGAGATCCTTTCACTGTCCCCATTTGAGAGTATGAGGTCTAAGATTGCTCCCTCATGAGTGGGTTCCAAAACTAGCTGTCTGAGGCATGCCACCTGAAGGGCATCGAGAATGGCCTTGCTTTTGGATGTGGCTGTAGCAAAGGGGCTCTAGTTAACATCTGGCATATTAAGGTCCCCCATCAACAGTATCTCCCCTTTCTCTGCCATTCTAAATATGCCTTCTATTATATCATTGTCCATTTCCTCTCCCTGATATGGTGGTCTGTATGCAACCCCTGTGTGGATTGTGGTGACATTTCCAGTCTCTAAGGTGACCCACAGTGCCTTCTCTTCTCCCAGTTTACTCTTTCATTCAGTTGCTTTTATCTCTTCCTTACATAGAGAACTACTCTTCCCCCTCTTCTCCCCTCCATGTCTCTCCTTTAGGTTGCGAACCCTGGTATGTTAACATCCCAGTCAGGGTTCTCATGATGTACCATGTTTCTGTGACTGGTACGATATCCAGGCATCCCTCTTCCATCAAGGCTACCAGTTCAGGGAGCTTGTTGCCCAGACTATGGGCATTGGTACTCATTACCCTCCATTTCTTGATGGCCTTACCCCATTTTGCCCCATCCCTGTCCGTATTGCCTTTGTCATTTTCTCCATTTACCCCAGCCCTTCTCCCTATCGACATCTCTATCTTGGTGTTTACCTCACTTAGTACCCTGATTTTTTTGGGGGGGCTAGGATTTCCTTGCTCCTCTCCAGTGCCTCCCCCCTTGGCTAGTTTAAATGATTGCCAATGAAGCATTTAAACCTATCACCTAGGATCCTGGTTCCCTTCCTGGACAGATGCAGACCATCACGCCAGTATAGGCTTGCATCTCTTCAGGTGGACCCCCAGTCCCCAATGAAGCCAAATCCCTGAGCTCTGCACCAGTTTTTCAACCACTGATTGAACCCCATGAAGTGGAGCACTCTAGCCTCACCCGTGCCATAGACAGGCAGCACCTCTGAGAAGGTTATCATGCGTGCTACTTGTCTAAGGCCCTTCCCCAAATCCACAAATGCTTCCTGTAATGCTGTAATCCCTTTCTTAGCCAGGTCATTTGTCCCTAGGTGGACAATGGCATCCAGCTCCTTCCCCTGTGCAGCTGCTTCAGTGATCCTGAGGATCCGTTCCAAGTCACTCCAAGCCATGGTGCCAGGCAAGCACCTGACCTCCCTCTCCCCTTCCACCCCCAGTTCTACCTTCCTAACAATGGTGTCCCCCCCAGGAGTTGTTTTCTTCCCTGTGGGGTCCCATGCCACACTCTTGTGGGTCTCCTTTGTGGAGGTTCCCAGCATCCTTCTTGGCCTCCCCTGTGGGTACCTCCGTAGAAGAACCACCCTTTTCCAGAATGGCATATGAATTGTGGAGAGGTACAACTGGTTGGATGCACCTCTGTTACACCACCCTCACCCTTCCTGAGCCCACTGTGGTCCAACCACTCCTCTTTCTTGGCAACCTCTGAGACAATGGCCCTGGTGGTCCCTGGGTTGGAGAGGCAGTCCCACATATCCTGGCTAACTCAGCCTGGAGATGAGCAACCTCCTCCCTCAGTCCAAAGTGGTGCCTGCTGATGGGTCAACACCACATCCTCCAGAACATCTCCTGGAAGACTGCTGCTCCATAGCCACTGCACTGCACCACTCTCATCATGTCTTATTTCTGGCCCCCTAACTGTTGTTTGGAATACTTACTTTTTCCTCTGTTTGTTTATTTTTTTCTCCCTACTTACTTACTGCCTCTGTGCCCTTTAAGTGCTTGATCTTCCTTTCCTAAGACAAGAAGTTCCTATATTTCTCAGTAGTCTTCTCACTTGCTCAGAATCAGACCTCCAGCAGCTGGGGTGGACAGAGAGCTATTTTTATCCTTCTAGGATGGTGAGTCTTTGGTGGTTCTGTGACCATTCACTTCCTGCTCCCAAACAGGAAGTTCCTGTTGTCAAGTCAAATTCTGTGACTATAAAAGTAGAACTGGTTTAGGTTGGGGGGTGGAGAGGGAAGGAGGGCAATATAGTCCCAGTAGAGAAGTTTAGTTCTACCAGCAGCTCCTTCCTCCTGGTGTTTTCTGCCTGTCCTCTGGCAGAAGCTATCTAGGGCAGTGTTTAAATTTGGTTTTAACCTGGCTTCCTTCTAGCTAAGCCATTCCCCCTACTTTGTAAATATTTCTTCACTTAGTTAATGGCACATATAACAATTACCTTCAGCCACCTGAAACAAGCACATAGATAACTGCATGGATAACAATTCACTTCAACTAACTCTGACAAACACACTAACTTTTGTTTACCCTAAACTGAAAGTCCCAGTAGTAGAGTTCTAATTCTTAGTCCCAGTAGACATGTTTAGTTATACCAGCAGCTCCTTCCTGCTGGTGTTCTCTGCCTGTCCTCTGACAGAAGCTGTCTAGGGCAGTGTTTAAATCTGGCTTTTACCTGACTTCCTTCTGGCTAAGCCATTCCCCCTACTTGGCAAATCTTTCTACACTTAGTTAACGGCACAGATAACAATTCCCTTCAGCCACCTGAGACAAGCACCTAGATAACTGCACATATAACAATTCACTTCAACTAACTCTGATAAACACACTAACTTTTTTGTACCCTAAATTGAAGGTTCCAGTAGTAGAGTTCTAGTTCTTAGTCCCAGTAGATAAGTTTAGTTATACTAGCAGCTTCTTCCTCCCAGTGTTCCCTGCCAGTCCTCTGGCAGAAGGTATCTAGGGCAGTGTTTAAATCTGGCTTTAACCTGGCTTCCTTCTAACTAAGCCACTCCCCCTACTTTGCAAATCTTTTTACAATTAGTTAATGAAACAGATAACAATTCCCTTCAGTCACTTGAGACAAGCACCTAGATAACTACACAGAAAATCCACTTCAAATAACTCTGACAAACACACTAACTTTCGTTGTACCTTAAAGTGATGGTCCCATTAGTGGAGTTCTAGTTCTTAGTCCCAGTAGAGAAGGTTAGTTATACCAGCAGCTCCTTCCTCCTGGTGTTCTCTGCCTGTCCTCTGGCAGAAGCTATCTAGGGCAGTGTTCACTTCAACTAACTCTGACAAACACACTAACTTTTTTTTATCCTAATGTAAAGGTCCCAGTAGTAGAGTTCTAGCCTTAGTCACAGTAGAGAAGGTTAGTTATACCAGCAGCTCCTTCCTCCTGGTGTTCTCTGTCTGTCCCCTGGCAGAAGCTATCTAGGGCAGTGCTTAAATCTGGCTTTAACCTGGCTTCCTTCTAGCTAAGCCACTCCCCCTACTTTGTAAATCTTTCTACACTTAGTTAATGGCACAGATAACAATTCCCTTCAGCCACCTGAGACAAGCACCTAGATAACTGCACAGATAACAATTCACTTCTACTAACTCTGACAAACACACTAAGTTTTTTTTTTTACAATAAATTGACTGTCCCAGTAGTAGAGTTCTAGTTCTCAGTCCCAGTAGATAAGTTTAGTTATACCAGCAGCTTCTTCCTCCTGGTGTTCTCTGCCTGTCCTCTGGCAGAAGCTATCTAAGGCAGTGTTTAAATCTGGCTTTAACCTGGCTTTCTTTTAACTAAGCCACTCCCCCTACTTTTCAAATCTTTTTACAATGAGTTAATGAAACAGATAACAATTCTCTTCAGCCATTTGAGACAAGCACTTAGAAAACTATAGAGATATTTCACTTCAACTAACTCTGACAAACACACTAACTTTTTTTTATCCTAAATTGAAGGTCCCAGTAGTAGAGTTCTAGTTCTTAGTCCCTGTAGAGAAGTTTAGTTACACCAGCAGCTCCTTCCTCCTGGTGTTCTCTGCCTGTCATCTGGCAGCCTTCTATAGGCAGTACCTAGCACCACACTACATGTCACACTGTGTGGCCTAGGACAGTGCTATGGCTCTGAATATCCCGTAGTGAGTGAATGCTGGTTCCTACCACCTCACTTTGCCCCTGGAATACATTATTGGTTTGCCCCACGCTATTGCAGTCAGCATACAAGCCAAAAGTTGTGGAACAAATTTAACTTTCTGCTATTAATGATTGTAGCAGAATCCAACATGCAATGTGACTTCATTGTATTTAGCCAGAATTCATCTGGTTTAGTCACTTAAGGTCAGAAAAGTGATAGTCTAATCCATACTGCTCCACATTCAATCTGAAGATGTAACTGTATTTGGAGCAAAGCTGATTTGTTTACAGATATGGGTGATCTATGTGTGGAGGCCAAGGAGCACAAGGTAACAATGTGTGAAAGAGGATGATAGAGGACTGTGAGCAGAAAACATGTTTTGTTAGAATGAGTATCTTCTACAGTAAAATATTTTAAATATGGCAAACTATTTTTCTGAACTATTTTCTCTCCTTTTGTTCAGCAGCATCTTCAAGTTGTTTTTATAACATCTCTCTTTCTCTCTCTCTCTCCTCTCTCTCTCGGTTAAAGCACTGCCTTGTAAACCAAAAGACCAAAGGTTCAAACTCCACCAATGTCAATAACACACTCATTGATCATTGAACAAGTCACTTAACATCCCAGTGCTCCAGTCCATCCAGCCATGGAACTGGATAAAATGCAAGAGCCATACAATACTGTAATGCAAATACATATGTAGAGAGTTCAAGGATCAAAAAAATCCTTTTTTAGGTATCTACCTGGCACCACAGCTTAGAGGAATGGACAGTAGATCCTAAGGATCACTGGGGCTGCATGGCATGAGGGGAGCTGAATGTCATTGTCCACCTGGAGACTAATAACCTAGTAAGGGAAGGGGTTGGAATTATGCAGGGAGAGGTCAGAGAACTGGGTAGGGGTCTAAGGGAATTAGCTCATATAATGGCAGTTGCAGAATTGGTACCTGTCTACAGCCAAGAGGAGGACAGGGTTTTTTTTCATGCCAGGAGTTTCAACTAATGGTTCAAGGAATGGTACAGAGAGGAGCTGTTTGGCTTCATTTGGGGATGGATGTCAACCTGAAGAGATATGCATCTAAACAAATGTGATGACCAGCATCAATCTGGGAGGAGAATTGCAGTCCTCAATGGCCAGTTTAAATGTGACATTGATGAACACTTACATTAGCAGAGGAGGATGGTAGAAATTCAAAGGAGGCATACACTGTCCCCTACCAAAGACTGAAGCAGTAGGAAGGGGGGACCAGAGGGAGAAAACTCCCCCAGGAAGAAGATTAAAGGAAGTAGCAGAGTAGTAGAGGTCAAGTGGGGGAATGAACAGAAGTTGTAAAAAGAGAAGTGAAAATGAGGCTTGGTACAAGGGGAGCAAGGAGGTTGCAGGCAGAGTAGGAGTAAAGTGTGGAAGGCTATGTGTGTGAATTCTAGGAGTCTTGGAAATAAAATTCCAAACCTGGAGTCCATCATGGACTGAGAAATGCAGGTACCATTTCTGATGACTTCAGTGGCCATAATATGGTTTACTGTGTGTGCAAGATACATTACCTTAAAGCTCATCTCTAAATCCATCCATCTCAGGTCCTTTAGGTCATTGTACTTGTCCTCTCTCCTATCTGACATATGGGCACATGATTGGTCCCCCATCTCAGCATCTAAAATTGTAAATTATACAATGGGCTCCAAGAATCCTGGAGTTGATTGGCTGTCTGGCATCTTTCAGCCATGGTAAATCCTGGCATTACCAATGGCAAAGGTGCCAGTCAGCCGCATCTGAAATATAAATCAATCCAACTCCCGAAAGTAAAAAGTCTGAGCTGCCATCTTCTTTCCCTACTAAAACAGAGATGCAAATGCACAGACAGATTAAGATTGCGCTGCGCATTGAAGAGATGCAGATGCAAAGGCACAACACTTAACCAGTTCTCACCATCAGAAATTCAAATCTGGGAAAGAATACCTTTGCCGTTTGGGGTGGGCTATGGGGGTCAGTGTACTGCACTGCTGCAGTAACAGTCACTAGTACTAGTACCAGTAAAGATACTACAAAGAAGTACAAAAATCACACAGTTGCAGTGGATAGCAGGTTCACATTCCTGAAATTATTATGTGGTACAATAAAAGGTGTCTGATTTGATGACACACATCACACATAAACAAACACACTAAGGAATGAATAGCAAATTGAAAACTTCAGTAATCTAACCACATATTTTAAACAAACTAAAATTATGCACTTCTGCACCACAACAATCAGCAAAAAAATGACAAGAATTATTGAAAATATTACTGTGTATACATTCACATTGAATCATGTATGACACCGGTACTCTGTACCCCTTTCTCCTCACCTTATTTGCCCTCTTCCCGCTCCTTCAACCCCTCTGCTCATGTTTCCCCAGTGTCCCGAACATCTACCAACTCACGCTCTCTCACCCCCTCCATGGTACCCTCCCTCTCGATCTCATGTTCTTGCCTTGGGCATCTCCATTCACTATGAAATGGCCCTCTCCCCCAAATGGCCATTGGGTTCTTCCCCTGTCCACCGCTACTACTGCCATGCTTTACCCATGGCTCCACCCGTTTACTTGCCCTGGTGAATCTGAGTTCTCTGGCCCAAACAAATAGGTGCCAGTCATGGGTATCTCACACCAGTACTCTTAAACATATACTTCTTTTCCTGCTTTAGTTGGGAAACATTCATCCCAATCCCGGACCAGCCCCTACAATAAAAACAACTCAGACCAATCAACCAGGATCCCTCTCAATCATCTCACTTAACAAATGCAGTCTTCTTCACAAAATTGATGCCTTCAGACTTTGCACCAGCATAACTTGAACATACTAGCAGTCCTTGAAACCTGGCTCTCACCTTCGGTTCTCGACCATGCTATCACCCTCCCTGGGTGTAATGTCTACCGGCTTGATCGAACATCAAAGAGAGGTGGTGGCTGTGCCCTGTACCTTAAGGACATGATCCGGGGGCACCTCATCAACTTAACTCCCCAAACCACCACTGCACAGATTCTTCCTGTCAAGGTCCTTCTTGGTGCACACAATAATGCCATCACAGTTGTCACAGTCTACAGTCCACTGAGAGAGCAAGGTAATGGGCTTAATGCAGTCCTGGAGTTTACCAAATCTCTCTGACCTGATTCAGAAACCATCCTCCTCAGTGACTTTAATATTAACTGGCCTGCTGCAGAGGCAGGGGCATACAGGGAATTGATAGCAGCAGCAAATCTTTCTCAGATGGTTAGCTCCCCAACCAGGACAAATTGTAAAACGGGTACCAGCACCCTTCTGGATTGGATCATAACAAGCCATCCTGCCAGGATCACAAACACCACTGTCCTCCCTGACACACTTAGTGACCACTCCCCCGTCATCTGCTACTGGTCCAATTAATTCATCAAGCCCCCCTCAAAACCATTACTAGCCAGGTTCTACCTAGAGGCAAGCTACCTCATCTCAAAACCTTCCTTCATCAACAGGATTGGTCTCCAATTCCTCACTGCAACCAATGTGAACACTGCACTGGAACACATCAACAGGATCTTCAACCAAGCATGCAACATATTTGCACTCTTCAAGAAGCGCAAGGCCAAAGTCCTATGTAACACCTGGCTCACCGGAGACCTACTTAGATGACTAGAAGCTCGAGACCACCTTTGGGAGATTGCCAGAAACACCGGGAGACAAGTTGATATTGCTAACTATAAACGTGCACGAAATGACTGCACCAAATATATCCGGGATACGAAGACCGCCTATTTCTATAATGCCCTCACTGACTCATGGGGCAACGGTAGGGACTTTTGGAATAACATTAAAGAAGTCACCGGGAAGCAATCTAAATCACCCCTGTCAGTACTCAGCATAAATGGTGAAACTACACTTGACCAGAACCTCATTGTTGATACATTCAATGACACCTTCATGGACCTCAGTGCTGTACTCCCACAGGGTTTTTTCAATGAGGTGGTTCCCCTTGCCCCCCCCAGCCACCTACAGCCACCCTCCCTTCTACCTTAAATCAGTAAAAATGCATCACATCCGCTGCTACTTTGCCAAAGCCATTTGCAACTCCAGAGCCAGCAGTGACTCCCTCGACCTCAAACTGCTATCACTAACACTTGAAGAAGTACTCTGACCACTGGCCAGGATTTTCAACCTCTCTCTCAGCATCTGCCAGTTCCCTGACTTATGGAAATCTACCACGGTAACCCCAATTCATAAAAGTGGTGACAAAACAGCTACTGAGAATTACCATCCAATTTCCATCCTACCTCCACTCTCCAAGGCCCTAGAATGGACTGTGTCAGACCAGCTCACCGACTTCCTAGACAATCACAACATCCTGTGCAAGAGCAACGGGTATTTAGAAAGGTCATAGCACCTCCATGGCGCTACTTGAATTCACTGGTGCAATCCATCACCACTCGATAACAGTCATCTTACTGGGTCCACCTTCATCGACTTAACTAAAGCCTTTGATACTGTTAACCACAATCTCCTACTTGCCCAGCTTCGACTAACAGGGCTCTCACCTAACTCAGTGAACTGGTTCAAAAGCTACTTAGACAACCACTCCCAAAGAGTGATAATTGCTGGCACACTTTCAGACCAAAGACCAGTCTGGTCTGGCATCCCACAGGGCTCAATCTTGAGCCCCCTCCTTTTCAGCATTTTTCTGAACTCACTGCCAGAATCCTGCCCTGAACAGATCCTACTCTACGCGGATGATGCTGTCATCCTGGCATCCCACCATGATCCAGTCCATCTACAAGGTAACCTCCAACAGGCCTTCTCTGCAGTTGAAAATTGGTTCACAAAACACAGACTTATACATAACCTGAAAAAACCAAAGACCATGATCTTCTGCAGCTTCAAAACAAACAAAAACAATATCAGCTCTCCATTAAAACCAAGCAAGGAATCACCTTCGAACAAGTTCATACCTTCAAATAGTTCAGCCTCACCCTCGACTGTAATCTCTCCTTTGTCCCACACATCAATAACGTGGCAAAAGTAGCCAACACCAGGATGGGCCTACTATTCTGACAAAGGAAACATCTAACCCCAGAAGCTCTGTCCATAGCTGTCCAGAGCTCCATCATCAGCATCATTGACTAAGGTCTCATTATATATGGATCTGCCACAATCTCATCTCTCAGGCGTGTTTCAACTTCCCTCAATCAAGCCTGCCGACTCGTTACTGGCTCCCACCGTCTCACCCACACCTGCGACCTCTGCTCCAAAACAGGCTGGCTGCAACTGAACAACTGAATCAAATACCAAACCTGTATCACTGCTAATAAAATCATGATGGGAAAGGCACCACCAGGAGTCAGCACCCTCCTCAAACTCAAAATCACCAACTGCAACACCAGAAGCTCTAAGCCCCAAATCCTTCAAATCCCCCACTGCCACACGTCCCGAGGCCAAAGGTCGTTTGCTTACAGGGCACGGAGTTGGCTGAATGAGCTCTCTAGTGACACCTCATCCATAGCAATGCTTGGAGCATTCAATAAAAAGCTCCACCACTCCATAACTGGCACCTCCACCTGTGCTTGCACCCCATAACATCTTCATTCCCTACACTGCTTCTGACCTTATAGGTGTCAGTTTCTGCCCTCTCTTCTTGCACTTACCTGTCCAATGCAAGTTCTAATGCACTTGCCCTGTGTCTGTCCTGACAAATCCCCTCGGCTGCCTCACCCTGACCCTCTACACCTATGCCTTCCCCTACCCTCAGCCCTCTCCCCTTCTTACCCTCTTACTCCTACTGTTTCTTGAGTTACTCATTGCTCAGTCTGATTTTGTCAAGCAAAGTTACTGTCTAAAACCATGTACCTGTAACTGTTTTATGTTTTAGTGTCTGTTACCCTGTAACCAGCATGACATGGAACCTTTGTAAAAGAGCTTTGGCTCAAAGGTACTTTGTAATCCTAGAAACAAATAAATAAAAAAATAATTAATTAATTTACAGTTATACAAGAAAAATATCACCAAAACATAAAGCACTGTCTTTTTCTCCAAGTTAATCTACCTACACCACAGATACGCCCCTCCCCAAAGCACACTTCTACTGTCTCTCAGTACACAGACTGAATGTTATACATTAACATTAAAAATCCACACACAAACAATAAACGCTCGATGTTATTAACACAGGAGGGTTTCCTATAATCGATGAACTAAAGTTTCCAAAAAAAAAATTACTCAAAAAGGCTTTTTTAACAGCTTTTAGAAGGTTTGAATTGCAGAGAGCTCTCAGAGGAGATTGTCTCCTACAGCTTCCTACACTCACTACCCCAAACTGAGGCTGTGCAGAACAATCTAGAGCCCATGTGACCTGAAATCCCATGAATCACAGAAAAATTCACCTTTGGAGCTTAAAAACAAGGTGAAGTGAGACAAAGTACATTGTTTTCAATGTACTTCACCTTAAGTGGTGGAGTAGTGGTTTGGGAAGGCAGAGTAATGTGAAGTTATTGTTTTCAATGGACTTCACATTACCCATTATAATGTGAAGTACTCCGCTTCGCGTTGCTGAGCACTCCAAAAATTTGCCCTCTCTCCGCGATTCACTTCACAGAGCGAATTGTGGCCACTTCATCCATCTCTAAATGGGATTGCACCTTAGGGAAAATCGGACAAGATGGAGGTTTCAGTCCTAGAAAGAGGTCATGGACAGTCCATAGTACTGTCCAGGGGATGTAGTCATGGTTCCCAGAGACTCAATTAAGGATAGCTTGGCTGTAAATTCCAATCTATAGCACTGTGGGGAATATAAAAGAACTGATGATAGTCATATAATGTTTTTGTATGCTTTGCCCTGTCTGACCCCTCAACTTAATGTATTAGAAATGAAATTTTGATGTTATTAGAATAGGGGGAAGATCAGCTGACTGTGTGACATCACAAGTAACTTGTATATAATCACTCTGAATGTTTTGTAAAACAGATGAATCTTAGGTAGCAGCAGGGAAAGTACTGCATACCTGTAGCACAGAAGATAGTGGAGACACTGATGTTGGAAAGAGTTATGTTCCACTCTGTGGCAACACAACCAAGTTTGGGGGTTGTGTTGAAGCTGAATAGTGTTCTTTAAATTTATTTTGACTGCATTATTTTATTTTGTTATTTTATTAGTTTGCTAGAAAATTGCTTCATGCAAAGTGTTAGAGAACATTTTTTTTGGAAATAAAATTCAAACTACCCTGCTAGTGTGTTCTAAAGCTGAAACTCTGTGTGTCTGCGTTGTTGCTTCCCACACAAATCTTCCACTCTTTCCTTATGAAAAGACACACACACAAAAAAAAAACAGTCACAGCATATTCCTGTGTGGGGGTGCACCATTCACATAAGGGTCTCCCTAGCAACAAAGAACTTCCCTAGAAGCCAAGGATTTTTTTCCCAGTGGAACAACAAATCTGGTGCAAATCACTAAAAATAAAAAAAGCAAGTTTTTCTTTCTTTTTCTTGTCACAAAAAGAGACAGATATTGTATAATCAGGACAAATCACTCCAGGGCATGGGTTATGCTGGGATTTACCGACAGCCAACCTGGTTTGATCACTCAGCCTGTGGCCTCATGGCCAAACACTCCAGCATTGGGTAAATACCAGCATAAACCACACCCTGTCGGGCTTTATTGCTTAATATTTCCCTGCAATACTTTTGGTCCAAATTTATGGCTGTATGGGATTGTCATGCACCTCTGAGAAAAAGCAGAGTATGGGGTTCTCATCTTCCTAATATAACCAAAGAGGTGATGACTTACCTCCATACGATACCCAGTTAGGTTAATGCTACAGGAATAGTGCCAGTCAATACAGCGCTAGTCCCTGCAGCACTAACATGGACAACGAGAGGGAATTTATAGCCCTTTCAGTAAGTGATCCCCTGGTTGCTGTCTATGGTGCTTAAGCACCTCAAGAGCATCAGGATCCAGGAGGCTGGCTGAGCTGCTCCATGGTGTGGAGGGCTGGGGCATCGAGCAGCTTGGCCAGCGGCATAGTAGATCAGGGTTCTAATCCTGATCTCCAACATTTTTCTGCACTGTGGACTTAGTTTTTGTAATGTAGGGCCATAGAAACAGTATTCCATGGTCCCACAAATTTTAACTTACCCCTTGATCTGCTCCCCCCAGAGTGAGAATTCTTCAGTGCAGGGGGGCAGAGCCCCATGCATGAGGGGGTTTGAGGGTCACAGCCCCCCCACAAAAAAAGTTTGTGCTTAAATTGCCACATGGTTCTTGAACAGACTATTGTTGTCGGTACTAGTCTGACCCAGTTCCCCTCCATACTACAGACCTTGCCTGGCATTCATTTAAGACCACTGCCTCCATGGCTGCATTGGCCAACTATCTGCACCTTTGCAACATCTGTACAAAAGCAATCATCAGACTTGCAAAGCCAGAGTATTTTACATCCACACTCTAGAATGACATTAATCACCCTTCTATGGTCTGGAAGGATATCCATTCCCTACCCCACCTCAACCCATCCCCCTCTCCTGCTCTCAATGTTGGTGACTCCCTCACCTGTGACCCTTCTGCTGTTGCCTCTTCCTTTAATTCCTACTTCACTACTGGTGCCTCTCTCACATTCCTTCCTCTCCCCCTTCTTACCTCATTCTGCCTTCTCCTCCTCCTCCTCTCTCTTTTTCCTTCTCTTCTAACAGTCCCTCTGCTTCCCTTAAGGCCCTGCTTGCCCTTACAACCTTAACCTTGACAAGGGATGTAGCCCTGATGGCCTTAATCCTAAACATCTGCTTCTCTTAGTCGCTGCCATTGCACATCATATTATTCTACTCCTCAAACTTTGTTTTTCCTCTGAAATGTCCTTGAAGCCTATAAGTAGGCTACTGTCATACCTCCCCCTAAAGATGACAATCTTCTCTTTTCCTAGTAACTTCAGTCCTATCTCTCTTCTTCCCTCCCTGGCTAAGTTACAGGAACACCTTGTACTATCACAGTTCCCTTCCTTCCTTGACTCCTCCTCCTTCTTCACCCCCTTTCAGCCTGGTTTTAGGAAATATCCACTCGACGTCCACCTCCCTCCTCTGGCATACTAACTCCATCCTCTCAGGTATGGATCAGGGTCTGATCACTTAACCATATCTGTAGATCTTGTGAAACCTTTTAACATTCTTGCACATCCCCTCCTTCCGGGCAAGCTTAAAAGAGTGGCCTTCTCTGACTTTGCAGTCATTTGGTTATATTCTTACCTTCTGGGAAGTTCTCAAGCTTTCCAGATAGGGAGCTCCATTTCATCACCACTTCCCATCTGCTCAATTGCCCTCAGTGGTCTGTCCTGGGCCCTATTCTATTTTCCATATTTTTGAATTACCTCCCCTCTATCTGTTCCTCTGTGTCCATTCATATGTATGCTGATGATATGGGTTCTTTTTGCATCTGGTTCCTCTTTCCATGACCTTATATCATAGTTACAGCTAGATTTTGACAATGTTCAGCACTGGCTCCAGTCTAACCAACTGTCCCTCAATGTCAAAATAAAATGCAGTTTCTATGACTTTTGGCATCCAACAGAGGCTTAACCGACTCACCCCTCTCCCTTTATTTCATACTCATGATTATGATATGATTGATGAATATCCTCTTTTAAGTACCTTGGGATCTGGCCTGGACTGACATCTTGATTGCTGAGTGAATATTGGTGCCATAATGTCATTCACCATAATCTCCACCCCAAGTGAGGTGCACTGCAAAGGAACAACGGGAGTATCCCACTTCCTGGACACGAGAGATTATTTTAAAGATGATTATCCCTCTTTGTGACTATGGTGACATAGTCTGTAGTAGCCCTCCCAAATCCTCCATACCCAGACTGGACCCCCCCCTTCACTCTTTTTGTTGTTTTAGTTTAAATTGTCTTTTTTGTACCCACTGCTCCTCACTTAATTCTACCCTTTCACTCCCTTTCCTCAATGCCAGGCATCATTCCCATTGTGCCTCCTTTATATCCAAATTTTGATTTGGTTTCCTTCCCTCCTACCTTACATCCCTACTATCCTCTCCCTCTTATTTTTCCTACCTCTTCCACCTATCATCTCTGCTGCAATGTTTCCCACTCCATCTTAATTCCTTCTAGAAAATCCATTGCTGGTCAATCTGCTTTCCTGAACTCTGGTCCTCTCTTCCTCCTTCAATCTGCTCTCCCTCTTCTCCTTTCTCCCAAAGTCTCATCTTCATATCTTTTCTTCTCCCACTTGCAGCTGTCTATGACTTTTTGCCTCTTGCCCCACCCCCACTAGTTTTGCCCAGACCATTTTATCTCCCTCATCCATTTGCTTTACCTGTATGAATAGTTTGTATGCCTGACTATCATAACTCAGTTGTATCTACTGCATCTCTTTGTTGCACTGATTTGCCTTCAGTATTTATGATTATGCTCATTTGATATACTGTATTGCTGTGAGTGACTTCTGTTTTTGTAATGTAATTGTGATATTACCATTTTGTTTTTCCACCTTATGATTTATTTCCATTTTCCCTCACCCCCAGGAGACATCCTGAAATAAACTTGTATCAGCTTAATATGCCTTTCATGGCAAAACATTTGAAATCAGTCAATCAGTGCTGGAGGCAGACTTGAATCTTATGGCCATTTCTGAGTTATGGTGCACAGTGACCCATGACTGGGGCATGACCATGCCAGAATACTCTCAGTTCAGGAAGGCTATGGAGATAAGGAAGAGGCAGAGGTTGTGCTGTATGTGAGGGTTGTATAAAAGCAACAGAAATGCAAGGGAACTGAGGAGAAGGAAGGGTTGGATGCATTGTGAGTCACCCTGGACAAAAGAGCCAGAGCCACTATCTGTACTGGTGTGATATACAGACCTCCAGCACAGGGCGAAGAACTAGAAAAACTCACTGGGGAAAGCCATCAGCATTATAATAGAAACAGGGGATGTACTGCTGGTGGGAGACTTCAATCTGCCAGATATAGATTGGAGCCTCCAAGTCATGTCCTTGGCTAGATGCAATGCCGTTCAGTACTGCCTGCAGTTGGCATTTCTCAAGCAACTAGTCAGGAAGCCCATATGAGATGGGACAATACTGGATCTGGTGCTCACAAACAGAAACAGTATTACAGATGTGAATGAGGGATGCCCCCTTGGGACGAGCAACCACTGTACAGTGTTGTTTAACATAAAGACAACAACAGAAACAAACCTTGAAGGATGAGACTGCTGGATTTAAGGAAGGCAGATTAAAAAGTTGGTGTCTGACTCAGAGACAACCTAGTAGGGGATATTTTCTGGGTGGTATGGAGGAACAATGGGGCAAACTAAGAAATGACATAGTGAAGGCAAAAAACCTTTGCATGAATGAAATGAGCAGAAACAGGAGGCGAATGAGACCACTATGGTTCTAAAGGGAAGTATCTCAGAAGGTAAAGACTAAAAGGATAACATTAAAAAGTACAAAGAGATGTAGAGTGAAGAGTATAGGGAGGTGTACCAGGAAAAACAAAGGGAAGCAGAGAAGGCAGTGAGGGTGGAAAGGTGCAAATAGATGAAAGGATGGCCAATATGGTAACTAAAGGGAACAAGACCTAAATGAGGAAAACAAGGGGAGGAACTGTTAGTTTAAGAAGGGCAGGGGATGACTGCTTAGAGGAGGATCAGGAAAAAGCAGATATCCTGAACAGGTACTTCTGCTAAATCTTCCTAGTGGAGGGTGAGTGGACAGACAACATAGAAGAACCACTTACACTGGGGAAGGGGGGTAGATGCAAGTTCATTCACAGAGGAAAGAGTCTTGAGAGGACTTACAAATCTGAAAGCAGATAAGGCTATGGGGCCCAATCTGGCACACCCAAGGGTGGTGAGGGAGCTAAGGGAGGTACTGGCTGCACTTTTGATGGACCTATTCAACAACTTTCTGGAAACAGAAGGGGTTCCAGAGGACTGGAGGAGGACAGATGTAGTACTGTTTCATAAAAGTGGCAGCAAGGAGGTGGCTGGCAACTATAAGCTGCTCAGTTTAATGTCAGTAATGGGAAAAATAATGGAGACTCTTTTGAAAGAAAGGCTAGTAGAGTATCTTGAATCCAGCAGGTCACGAGACCTAATGCAGTACAGATTCATTGGGGGGGGTCTCATCAGACAAACCTGATTGATTTCTTTGATGAGTGACCTGGTAAATACATCAGGGTGGGGCATGGTCTACTTAGACTTCAGCAAGGCCTTTGACACCATATCTTATAGGAGGTTAATCAGGACATTGGTCAGTTTAGGAGTGGGACTCAAAGTAGTAAACTGGATACAGAACTAGTCAATGGATAATTAACAGGGTGTTGGTAAATGGCACTTACTCTAATAAAGAGAAAATGACAAGTGGGGTACCTCATGGCTCAGTCCTAGGGCCAGTCCTCTTCAATATCTTTATGAGCAACATTGCAGAAGAGCTGGAAGAGAAAATATGCCTCTTTGCAGACAAAACCAGATCTTCACTAGGGTAGAAATTCCTAGAGAGAAGGAGTAGAAACCTCTGCAAACTTGATGAGTGGTCAAGGTTATGGAAGCTGGGTTTCAATGTGAAAAAAAACAATTGCAAAATCATACACCTAGAGCACAGAAACACAGGAACAGTATATAAAATTGGTGGCTAAGTATTATCAAGTGATTGAATAGGAAAGGGACCATGGGATTATCATATCTGACAACTGTGTAACTTGGTAATAAAATTACCTTTCTCAGATTCTTGGTGGAACAGCACAGAGGAAGAGACAGCAGACAAGTGGTGCATAAGTAATAAAGTGCTGGACCATGGATAACAATCTCAAGCTAATATGACAGTGAAACGAGGCAGTGGACAGGGTCAGTGGGATGCGGGGTGCATAGATAGGGGAATCACCAGCAATAGTAGAGAGAGGTAGTGTTACCACTGCATTAATCACTGGTGAGACTGCACCTGGAGCAGTGCATCCAGTTCTGGAGTCCACATCTAAAAAGTGATATTGACAGGGTGGAGGTTGTCCACAGGAGACCAACTAAAATGTTTCAATGGCTACATCATAAGCCCTAAGAGAAGAGACTGAGGGATCTCGATATGTATGCCATGGAAGAGAAGAGGCAGATGGGACATGATAGAGACCTATAAGTACCTCACAAGGGTGAATAAGGTAAAGGGCACTTGAACAAGGGATATGTTATGAATCTGAAAGGGGAAAATTTAGAAGAGATGTGAGAAAGTACTGCTTCACTGAAAAAGTGATCAGTGCCTGTAACAGTCTTCCAGCAGAACCAGTGGGAGTGAAAACAGTGGTGAGCTTTAGGCATGCATGTTATAGGCACACAGAAATCTTGGTAAGAAAATGGAGCAGTAGCCTGAGATCTGATATGGTCTGCAGTAAAAGTATAGGCATGGACAAAATAGACAAACTGAATGGGCCACTAGGTTCTTATCTGCCGAAAAAGTTATGTTTCCATGTTTCTAGTACAAGTACTATAACTGTGACAGCCCTGTTACAGAAACAATACAAATTCATGGGTAATGTATGTTTATTGGAAATAGACCTACATTAAATGTTTTAGGGAACTTAATATCTAAGGCTTGATATTTTTAACTTTAGCTCAGTTTTTGTAACACTATTAATGGTGCCTATGCATGAAGGTAGACCCGGTATGCATGAGATGCACTTACCCATCACGCAGAGCTCCACACCCACAGACAGGAACGTGGTGGCTGGAATTCACTAATTCTGGCAGCCTGTCCATGGCTCGGCTCCTAGACACGAAGCTGTGTGGGGGTGAATTGTGGCTGCATGGGCTGGTTCATGGAGCCCAGGCAAGCATCTAAAGGGATGACTGTCCTGTGACGTACAGTAGATCCACTGCAGCATACTTGCAGGGAATCCTGGGATGGAGTGGGACTCAAGTTTTCTAATAACCACAGGTGTGTGCCCAACTGGTTTCCCCCAGTTCTCCCTGTTAGCCCTGTTGGCTGGGGCAGCAATATCAAGGTGGCTCCTTGTCCACCGCAGCCAGTGGGTTTCTATTGGGAGTGTGCATAGCAGTTATGGCTGGGACCACCCTCATGTAACTTTTGCCTCACTTGACTGCCATTCTGCCCCAACTCTGCACCTTAGAGAATTGTGCAGAGTGCAGGCACACCCCCTTGCAGACCCTTAGATTGCCAGTGGTGCATAGCTGTGTGGGAGGCCAGAGGATAGAGTACGCACTAGGCTCATACACCAGCTGTTAATATAATTGGGGGTCCACAAGACTCCTGGTGCATGACATTGAGAATTAGGGTGCCTACATGTCGCAGACAGGCAGCGTGTATGCAATCCACGATTTTTTGCATAAGCCCCAATATAAATAGCATCAGTTTAACTGCATAATAGAAATAAAAGTGGTATGAAATTAACTGAAAATTAGACTCTGATTATTCAGATGTGCAGACAGCTTACTTTATAATACTTAAAGTCCAAGTTTCATTCCTTCAAGAATATAGCTGATTGCCAATATTTAGGTGTTTGACTAATTAGGTGTGAATTTTGTATTAAAGGCAAAAGAAAAGATGGCTCCAGGGTAAATGGTGTGCTTTTTATTAATGAAAACTCATCCAGAAAAACAAATAACCTACACTCATGCCTGTAGTAGAACAGCTTCTTACTTTAATTTCATTCAGCAAAAAAGATTAAAAACAGCAGTCCAGCTCTTCCACCAAACATCT
This sequence comes from Neoceratodus forsteri, assembly GCA_016271365.2. NCBI lineage: Eukaryota > Metazoa > Chordata > Ceratodontiformes > Ceratodontidae > Neoceratodus > Neoceratodus forsteri. Next base: position 784,139,078 of record CM057452.1, read on the forward strand.
CAACATTTCTCAAAACATCTACTTCTGGAATAAGAGCAGGTTATTTGTTTATCTATGTGAACTGGGTATGCTATTATATACCCAGTACATGTATGTGTGTGTGTGTATATATATATATATATATATATATATATATATATATATATATATATATGTCTTCTATATCTCATATACTACATAGTACGGTAATACAGTAATATAGTACTTATAGTGATGTGGTAGCACCACTATAGTTAGGACTGAGCAGGGGGTTGTATGTTAAACCTCAAATGTTGCATGTTAATATCTTTTCAACCATTCGACAGATTTGCACAAAACTTTGCAAATGTGGTCTCAGAGGGTAGATTTCTTGACTTTCCAAGATTAAACTTTTTATCTTGCCAAATGTCCTGCCCTCACTAATACATGTCTTTGTGACATCCAGGCTAGAATAGTGCAATGCCCTGTACCTGGGGTTAATAGCAGCCTGCATCACCTACAGCAGGTGCAGAAGGTGGTGGCCTGGCTTTTGGTGGGCCTTTATAGATCCTGCCATACTGTATATACCAGTCCTGTGCAGTCTTCACTGGCTGCCAGGGAGGTGTCAGATTGCCTTCAAAGTCAGCCTGCTGGCCTATAAAGCCCTACATGGCCTGTAGTGTAGTTACCTGTGGGACCTTCTGACTCTCTACCAACCCCCCCCACCTTCTCTGTTCCTGTGAGGAGGGCCTCCTGGTAGTCCTTAGGGTCCGACTCTAATCATTTGGTGAATGTGCTTTTTCTGTCACAAGTCCGACCTTGTGGAACTCACTTCCAAGGTTTCTGAGAGAGGCTATCTCATTGGAAGCCTTTAAAAGGGATCTAAACTCCCACCTATTTAAGGAGACATTTACTTTAGATGACTGAGTCTGCTGAATTTTTAATGATATTAAGTTTTAATTAATTTATTTTGAAGATGGCTTGCATGTTATATGTTATATTTGATAGCCTACTTTTGTTTTATTTTTGTCTATTGTTGTTTATCTTATTTCTCTATAATGCCTAGCACCTCTGGGGATAGATGCTTTATAATTAAAATTTTACTTACTTATTTTACTTACTTACAAGTTTTGTTCTAGTCAGATGTGTGGATTCCAAGATACAGATAGTGAAAAAAATCTAAAAAAAAAAATTAACAATTGTTTTTGCTGTTTTTTGTCATCGCCTGGCACCTAGATGGTTTGGAATTTTGCTCTGAAATGTTTAGGGTGAAAAGGGCTTGTTTCATGGATGTGCCTTTTGCAGGTTTATTGAAAAATAATAATATGTTGCAAAGTTATTCTAATTTGAAATGTTGATTCTGAGCACGCTGAGGACAGTCATTTGGATAGCTGCTTAGAACAAAAAAATTATTTGGTCCATGCGAAAAAGGATCCTTATTCATAGGGGATAATCCTTTTTCATGAGGAAAAAATCCTTTTTCATATGGCCTCCATCTTGTTTTCATTTTTTTTTTTAATAACATTTTTCAAAACCTCCAAAAATGACATAGTGGACAGACACCAATGCATGTATCTTGCTCATTGGGGCCTCATTTTCAATCAATCAATCAAAATCTTTATTTAACCAGGCGAACTCCATTCAGCAAGCTCTATTTCAAGGTGGACCTGGGAAGGTGGGCCTCATTTTGCAGTTAGATAGATAAATAGGCAGACACACACACACACACAGGCAAAATCATGTATAAGAGATATTAGATATGAAAATTTGGCCACCACCGAAAATGACTTTAAGTTCAATGGTGATGTTTGTAGGATTATTTAACAATTTAGATTTATAAGAGAGGGTTGATGCTGATCTGCTGTTTTGGTCATTTGTGCTGACTGTGTACCATTATATATGAAGCTGGAAAATATTTTATAACTGTTTTTTAGTGTTTTGCAAAACCAACATGGCTGACATGGGTTTCCATTTTGTAAATCCATCAAAAGCTGTCTGCAATTTTATATAACGTGTCTGTAAGTAGGTCAAATAAGTAGAGAACTCACAAGTAAGTTAATGTTATTTTTCAAACTTGTACTCTGGACTGTCATGTATCAGATAATACTGCAACCACTGGCATGGCAAGTACATTGTATGGACATGTGGCTACGTAGAACTGCAAATTAAATGCCCTGGGGTGGAACCAGGTCCACCAAGCAATGTGACTGCTACTTCTACCCCAGGGACTTTGATAAATAATGTTCAATTTATGCATGTGCCTGTTGTTTTAAATCTCTCTTACCGGAACATGGCAGAATTTGGATATTGTATTAACAGAAATGTTTCTTCATTTCTTGCTTCTATTCTTTTAGATGTTATAGCAGCCTATCAACAGCAAGCTCAATAACCTATATCTGGACAAGAAACCATTTCAGAACAGGGCATATTCCATTCCAGGCACCTATAGGGCCTAGATGGAATTGTCGGGTCTATATCAGGTCTATTTGGTTCTGGTGTGTCAATTTGGAATAGGGCAGATATAGAAAGAAATAACACAGCACAGCTGGTATTTTGAGAATACTGAGGCCTGGAAGATAAAGAAGGCTGAGCTATACAGTATTAATGGGCTTGCACAGGAAGAAAGATTTGCTGTATACAATATGCATAACATTGTTACATTGTTTAATGGGTCTCAGGCAGATACATGAGTTGGTCGAGGCCAACACTAGGGAAGTGAAGACATGCAGAATAGGCTGAGAGATCATTTGCATAGCCTATACTGGTTGCATTCTAACTACACTGACCAAGTTGCTAAAGGATGTGGAAACTGGCCACATTCCAGACCTCAGCAAGGATGAGAAGCTGGCTGAATGGTATTCCACTCAGTGTGACTGTGTTGACTGTGGGATGGATTGGATGTGTATTAAAACAAAGTGTCAAAGGCCTTTGTTTAGCACTGTCATAAACCTGAGGTCAGTAACACCGCATCCCAACAGAGGCCCATGTTACTCTGAAGGGTCATGCCCAATCAGGAACACACTGTTCATCTCTTTCATTGAGTCCCTGCTGGTGATTTACCCACCTGTCTCAATATTTGATAAGTTGGCCACTGTCCACTCCATGGGATACTTAGAGGGATATGTATATAAGGAATGTCCAGATCTGCCACAGCTATTGGAGTTCAACCCCACCACACAGATGTGGATAGCCCCACATACTTCCTGTTGCTCAGTGAAAGGATCTAGGTATATGTGCAGATGTGATTTGTTCAATGTTGCTACTCCTGTTTGTGCTTATGTCCATGATAGGTAGCTGAACAATGCAGCAACCAGGCAGATAAAGATGAACCTCACAGGCTCCTGCCCTGTTCAACTGACTAAATGGTGCCTGCCAGTTGTTAAAGTATTTTATAATATTGAAGTACAGTATTGTGTGGTCACTAATCAGAAGAAATATCTTTATGGGTCCCTCTCTTGTGATGTCACCTCAAATTTAAGTTCACTTCTCATGCAAATACCATTATTGCCCAGACTATAATCACACTTGTTTCTACACATGGTGAGTCTGTCATCCAGAATGAACCTGACCAACAAGAGGATATTGAAAAGTATATACCTGTTATTAATGTGCATACTGATCCCTTGACATTAAATTTGAAGTCTTTGCTAGAACGTAAAGATACACACCTTATTCAAATGAGCAATGACATGCATAAAGCTGAAAAGGATTTGGATGAGCTACTGCATGATGGAGATTTTAGTCTTGTTCTTTCCAATAACTGAATAGAAGTAACTTTCAAAGCCTTTTTAATTCTCCAGGCAATTATCATCTTTATTCTTATATGTATGATATGCTGTCTCAGGTACACACTTAACAATTACCAAAACCAGCTTCACTTATTACATGCAGCACAACTGACCAGGATTTAAGCACCATAGAAGCTATGCAATAATGGGCAGAGTGGCTACACACCACATAACTAAGGTGCATAGCCACCCTGTACCCATTGAGCCCCCCACCCCGGATGTATCTAGGGGGTGCACTGCACATACATGCCCAATCTCCTGGCTGCATGAAGAGCAATGTGCCAGGGGCAGGTGAGGGGTGGTCTGGCACTATGCACCATGCACTAAGGTGCATACTGCTGGCCATGGGGATGCATAGGGGGCACAGGGTATTCAAGGGAGAACCCTGCCGTAAACCTCCTATGCACCTGTGTATACCCCAGGACATGCCGCAGGACAGGGCGAACAGCCCACCGACCCTCTGGGGCCACAGCAAATTGCTTCCCAGTGCCACTCACCCGATGCAGCACACAGCGGTGTGTGGCACCACCCCACATACCCAAACCTCTCACAGGGGCACTGGCACATGGATGCAGCCCCCTCAATGGCACCACATGTACACCCCTGACTACCAGTGATACTGTTCCCCCCTCCACCATCCGATATAACCCCCATCCCTCTGCACCACTTTGGTGCCATTGGAGGGTCAGCAGCATTTCCCTCCTCCAACCCGCCACAGCTACTAGCCCTCAGACATCTGCAGGGTGTGCTGCCAACGTGTGCCCCACCACATAAGGGATCCACTATTGGACCCATGCCAGGCATCCAATTGGATGGCTGGCTGGGTCCGTGATTCCACCCATACCCACCATGCATGGACCTGCATGCTGGGGGGGCAGGGCCATGGACAGGTGGCTGGCAGTGTTGAATGCTGCCAGTGCAGACCTGTCCACAGGTATGGTTTTGGTTTTATAAAAATGAAGTTGATGAGAACAATGATGCATTCTGTGTCTCAGTTCCTAGAGAAACTGTCACTTACTACAACATTATTTCTGAAACCTGCTCTGCACCTATAAATCAAAAGAAAAAAAAATTGTTATTTCACTGCAGAAGGGGAAAGTAAAAAGCAAACCATTATCCACATCAACAAAAAAGTTTCAAGTAAAAACCAACTGCTCACTTGATTTTATTGCATTTGTTAAAGTTAACAAAAAAAGGTTTAGGCAGAGACACCTAGTGCCTTTGAAAAGTGTCTCCAACATGCTTTAGTGTTTTTCTAAGGCTTCACTCTCACCCATCTATAAATAAGATCAAATGTGTAGACTTTATGAGAATGGGGTGAGCATTATGCTTGAGAAGCCCAAGGCACACCCCACACCTGCTCTCCTGCCTGGTTTGGGGGGGGTGATAGGTATGGAAACCCTAACACCTCATTTCTCAACTTTCTTCACTTTGATCCTAACTGGAGCATTAACAACATTTTTTGCAACTTATTTCCTTACTTTTTTAGATAGTATAATAGTATCCTTAATTTACTGTGAAAGTGCAGGGCCTTTCAGACCCTATGCTTCCATCTCTCTGTAGATGCATATATGTATGTATATGTGGAACCACAGGCCCCTGTGCTTCCATTTATCAGACAACAGTGACCATCAGCATAGCCACTGTAATGCCCCACCTCATGTACCCGGTAATGAACATTTTTGAATCCTTGCCAAAACACAGTTCTGTGCAACTGCAATGCCATTTCCCACTACAGATGCGAAAACACATTTTGGGCAGGATTTGAAAAATGACAGCTGTGACATACATGAGGTGGAGTAACAAGAAGGCTGTGTTGCAGATCTGGGGTCAAAATATTTAAAATGTTCAAAGTTATGAGTGGGCATACTGAAATTTTAATGAATGGTCATAACTTTGGCATTTATTCATATTTTGACCTTCAATTTTCAACATACTCTTCTTATGACCCCACCTCATATACCCCATAGGTGACAATTTTCAAATCCATGCCAAAATGCCATTCCATGCCACATCTGCAAAAACACATTGCAAACAGGATGTGAAAAATTATAGCTGTACTGTTTATGAGGTAATATGGAAAAATGGCTATGTTGAAATTTTCAGGTTAAAATATTGAAAATTGTCAAAGCTATGTGCGTGTGTAGAAACATTTCAGTGAACATGCATAACTTGTCCATTTTTAGGAATTATTTGCACAAAATTTTCAATATGGCCTTTCTGGGACCCCACCTCATGAACACCAGTGGTGAAATTTCACTATTCAATCCTGAAAGGTGATTTTGCACAGCAACCGTGAAATTACCTTCTGGGCCTGATTAACAAAATGGCAGTGGCAGTGTTCATAAGGTTGGGTCCCTAAAAAGCCATGTTGAAAATTCAGTGACGCAATTCCTAAAAATGGAAAACATTCGAATATAAGCTCAAAACACTATAGAAATACATTATACAGCACTTACCTTTATTCATCAGTTCGCAGTTTGGCTTTGAACAGATCAGATGTATCCCAGTCCACAGAAGATGACAGCCTATGACCTCTGGTGGTAAGTATAGGATAGGGGGGGTGTGGGGTGGTGGGTGCTCAGTGGGAGGGTATAGATGGGGAGGGGGACAGCAGGTACAACAAGGGATCATTTTGATTTTTTTCAAGTTTAAAAAGAAGACGTTGGGGAAGTGTTTTCTTTTTTTTAGTCATTTTAAATGTAAAAGTGGGCATCCACTAACCACCAAAGTTCAAAACATAATAAAATATAGGGATCCAAGGATGGGGGGATTCCACTAGACACCAGGGAAAGATACGGGAGGGTAGGGGGGTAATACTAACACCAAAAAAATATATATATTGCTGTGTGGACAGTATTCGAGTAACAAAGTGTGACATTCATACACTCAAAAAAAGTTTTAGAGTTAGGCATGACTCAACCTTAATTTTAATGTGTATATGTGATAGTTGCATACTACAAAATATAAAGATAGGTCTGTATTTTTAAGTTTGGAAAAAATGGCACAGTTATTTATGACATGTAAACTACTTTTGTCGGTAACTCGGTGTCCATTATGCATTATTTCCCATTTCTAGTAATAAATAAAATTTTCAAATGCAGTGTCTCTGTCTTCTATTTGAGCGTATTCATTTGCAACATCTAATGATTTGATGTTCGTCTATACGTATGTGTTGCTATCTATCCTCCAATGTAGACAGCACTAAAAATACAAACAGGAGGTTAACAAAGTTTCATTATTTCATGCTTATACTGTCTATGCCCAGTCTACATGGCTTTCACACTGAAGCTGGACATTAAGTAGAAAGATAAACATGAACAAATTACTTGGTTGCACTTGATTTATTATGTGACCATCTCAGTTGCATAAAACTATTGTGGGTAACATGGACAGCACAGTAGCAATGCAACACGTGAAATACATGGTACAACTTTTATTAATGGCTTATAATCAATCAAACAGCCAATACACATTGATAACTACCATGCCACATCAGGAGTCATTTTGACATCACTGTAGCTCTGCAGAGCCAGACTGAGAAGAGGCCTAACCACAGTTAACAACCAGAAAGCACCAAGGCAAGCTGTTTGGTACTGATAACTATAGATGAGGGTGCCACATGATGCTTCCTGGCAACCCTGTGCTGGCCTTTGAGGAGAAAATGATGCCAACATATCACACAGGTCCACCCTAAGCTCACCACCATGTGCATCACAGGGATGCCACTGCAGCAGGGTTCTTGCTCTGCACATGGAATGCCACATCCAAACTACTCTACAAGTCAAATAAATACACCAAAGTTCACCAAGAACAAGCAAAGGCAAGGCAAGATACAACTGGATGTTACACAGTCGGCCTGAGCCACATCAGAGATCATTTTGACATCACTGTACCTCCACAGAGTCAAACTGAGGGTAGATCCAACCACAGTTACCAACCAGAAAGCACCCAGGCAATCTGTTTGGTGTTGATAACTGCAGATATAGGCACTGCATGGTGTCCTCTGGCAACCCAGTGCTAGCCATTATGGGGAAAATGATGCCAAAATATCACACAGGCCTACCCTGTGCTCACCACCTTGTGCTTCACAGGGACACCGCTGCTGCAGGGTTCTTGTACTGCACATGGAATACCACATCCAAACTGCTTGAGTCGGGCACAGGTGATATATATATTTTTTTTAAACAGTTCCAAGATATTATGCCAAAACTTGACATTTAATTTATAGGCAGTCTCATTATAAATAAATCTGATAAATGTTTTTGCCAGATGAATCCAAATCACTGATATTGCCCAACAGGCACTAACTACACCTAGGCAATGACCAGATTCCAGTACTACACATGGTATCCCTCCCATACCCTTGAATACACCAAGCAATGCCATGAGCAGCCTTTCTGAGGTATGCCCAAGTGCTGTATTTTTTTATTTTTAAACAGTTCCAACATATTGTGCCATCACTTGACATCTAATTTAGAAACAGTCTTATTATAAATAAATCAGGAAAATTTTTTTGCCAGATGAATCCAAAACAATGATGTTGCCCTACAGGCACTAGTACACCCAGGCAATGACCTAGTTATTACACATGGTACACCCCATGCTATGAGCAGCCATTTTGAGGTTGGCCCAAGTGCTGTATTCTTTTATTTTTAAACAGTTCCAACATATTATGCCACCACTTGATGTCTAGTTTAGAAGCAGTCTCATTCCTACACGTAGTAACTCCCCATAACCTCGAATGAACTGACCAATGCCATAAGAAGCATTTTTGAGGTAGGCCCCATTGCTGTAGTTTTTTTTTTATTTCAAACAGTTCCAATATATTATGCCACCACCCACACCTGATCCACTAGTTCAGTATGCCAATAAAATGGTGCTCCTTTATAATCTTATTTCAAGAAAGGCAACTTTATCATTTTAAAATAACACCTCCCACACACACACACTCACACACACACACACACACACACACACCCCTACATTAACCAGAGTCAGCATCACCCCTTCTTTCCAAAAATTACAAGCATCTCTCACAAATTGCTTTTATTTTTATTTAAAACATTTTAAGAGTGCAGCTTTTATATTAATTCCTCATACACTCTTCTAAAATAGAGCCATCATTACATCAACAGGTGAAGCATTCATTTGACAAATACACATTCTTAGAATTTACCAGTAGGAAGTCCGCAGGTGTTGTATTTTTTCTTCATTTAAACATGATTAAAGTCATCAGCAGGGGAAAGTTCACTGATATTAGCAATATTCTGAAAAAATCAAATAATACAATGAAAACCCACTGGATGGATTGTAAACAAAAAAACTATAAATCTCAAACAAAACTCTATTTGATTAGACTGGTCACATATATGCACAGCCCCATTTTGAAGAGGGTCTCTTCACAAGCAGCTTGGCGATGAGAGAACAAAGAAATTTAACTTTTCTGCCCCCAAAGATGATAGAACACAACTGCTACACTATAGCCAGATAGTATTTAATATGCCCTATTTGAACAGTGCCAGCACCAGAGGAAAGTTCATCTGATATATTTCCCAAACAAAACTTTAAACTATACTATTTAATATGCCCCATTTAAACACTAACCACACCAGAAGAAAGTTCTGCTGATATACTTCCCATACACAACTTTTAACTATACTATTTAAAGAGGGACTCCTGTCAAAAGTGCTATATTGCAGAATTAGAGTAAGCATACTCCCAATAAATCTCATATCAACCATTAGGTTTCTGTGTCATTTCATTTTAAAGTTATGGGCTATTTTGTAACCCTGTTTTCACTACCTGTTCAAAAAAGCCAGTTTAAGTGAAGCAGTGCTGATGATGTCATCTCCTGAACTCACAGTCTAGCCCTCCCTGTCAGCAAGCTTATTGGACCTGTTTCTCCAAAGATAAAAGATGATTCTGCAATGGTTTTCACAAACTAAAACAGGCAGCACCATTCTAAAAACAGTGCTACAGAATCTATGTGTTTCAGGTTTTTTAACAAAGTGGACAAATTTGTATTTTAATGCCTTTTTGGTGTGGTTCATTTCTCCAGAGTTGCAGGATGCTGAGTCAGCATGCATCCAGGCTGCTGATACCATGTGAAGTGTTACTCTGCAGTGCCTGTTTGGAAGTTGTTTTGCTAGAAGTGTTGCAATGTTGGTAACTGCATTGCTGTTTGTCAGTGTCTGCCTTACAATAAATTTCAATAGGGGCCTTATATGTATTAATTCCTACTAGGGGTGGAAGTGTTAGCCCTGGTAAAACAATCATTGTAATGTGGAGTACAATGCAGATGAGCCTGAATATAGCTCAAGTAACAGCCTGTCAATGAGAATACAGAAAATGAGCTCTGCTCAACTGAGTATCCCATTCATACATGCTTTGATGATGAATAAAATATTGATTGATTGAGTGATTAAGCATTGAGCTGGCTACTGCATATAAACTCTTATGCCCCGTCTACACTACACCGCTTGTGCCTGGTAATGGATGCAATCCATTACAGCCCGGGGAGTGGTGCAGTGCGGCCACACCTCGGTGGTGTCCGTTACTGGACCGGCACTGCCGGTCCACACATTGGGAGCCAGGCGACCATTACGGTGGTGCCCAATCCCACAATGCAGCTCATGCTCTGCTTCAGTCCCTGCAGGGGACCATTGCTGCCTGTCCACACTACCGCTGGTAACATTACAAAGGCGGGAGTGGTTTCATAACCGTTGTAGAAACTACCTCATATGTGGTTTCAACAACGGTTAGGAAAATGCCTCCTGTAACGTTACAGGTGTAAACGCAAACTGTTGTGGTAATGGTTTGGGCACTCTGTAACATTACAGAGGTGTAGTGTGGACAGGGCCTAAGTGAGGTTTCAAAATAGCACTACCTCTTCCACCCCCATTTACAGGGTGATGGAGTAATTGATTTAAAGTGCCATCCTGAGAAATCACCTCAATTGAATAATAGGTCTGAATGATCACAGCCTTTCACCACATCAGAGATATCCAGTCTGTAAATCTCACATTAGTGTGCTGTGACTTAGCATCCAGCAACCCATGAGAAAAGAACCACAACAAAAAAGCACCAAAAACAAAAAATGTGCATTTGTCAATTTTGTTACAAAACCTGAAACACACATAGGTTTTAAAGCACTATATATTGAATGGTGCTGCCTGTTTTACTGGAGAAAACCATTTGCACGTATTTTTTAAACTTTGGAGAAGCAGGTCCTGTAAGCTTGCTGACAGGAAGGGCTAGACTTTGAGTTCAGGAGATGACATCATCAGCATCGCTTCACTGAAACTGAGTTTTTTGAACAGGCAGAGAATTTAGGGTTGTAAAATGATTTGTAACTTTTAAACAAAATGACTTAGGGATCCCAGTTTTGGCATGAGGCTGATTGGAGCTATGCTGATCCATATTCTGCATTTATTGATGCCAGTCATTTGTGACCATAGTCCCACTTTAATATGCCCCATTTACGCAGTGCTAGAACAAGAGGAAAGTTCTGCTGATATACTTCCCAAACAAAACTTTAAAATATACTCATTGTGCTGCACAGCCCACTAATCCAATCATCCTCTGTTTTGAAGAGGGGCCCTTCACAAACAGCAGGACCATGAAGTTTTAAGGTGAATACTTAATTGTTTCTGTCCACAAAATGAACCAGAATAACTGCTGCACTTTAGCCAGTCATTATTTAATATGCCTCCTAGAATTTTAACTTGCTGTTTTGTAGCAGAATGCTGAAGATCATGTTTTCTAGTGACTGGAGACTTCTAAGATATGTTCAAACTCCTGTGCAGCACACCAGATTTAAAATGGACGACACTTCATTCTACCTGTTTTTAAGAATGGTAAATGGGAGGAGCAGTGAGAAGAGAACAGTTTTGCTTAGAGCCAGAGTACCAAAACTGAATGCCTGATGTCACCTTCAGGTCCTGGCTATTTTTACCTATACCATCATTATCATCGTCCACGTGGGTAACATGGACACGATAACAAGAGCTACAGCTTTTGATGCTGCTGCTCCTAGCAGGCTCTGTGTATCACTGCATTAAGATTGCAGATTTGTGTGGAGGTAACACATTAAGCAATGTGAACTGATACTGAAAAAAAACTCAAAGCTTTAAGGCAGAATACACAAAAGAAATTATGCAGCTAAATAAGACACCACAGTAATGCACGGAAGTAATAAATTACATGTGGTGTCATGTAAATGTAATTATATCTGCATAAAATCAATAATCACTGGGGGACAGTTACACATCCACTCTGTCCACTAAAAAAGAAAACTTTAGAATTCTGCTTTAAATACAGTACATTTAATGGTCACCAAGATGTGTAGCACAGCCATGTCACAAAATGGCTGCCTTTTTTAAGGCTATTTTCATTATTAAAATGTTGCCACGATAAAATAAAAATACATACACTCTTTAGTTATGCACACTATCTCTTGACCATATTGGCAACAGTACAGAGTACAAATTCTGTATTTTTAATAAATTATAAGTAAAATACAGACCCTATTTTAAGTGCACACCCAAGTCTCTCGAATACTGTCCATATATATATATATATATATATATATATATATACACACACACACACACACACAGGTGTATATAGGGATCAGAGGATGGGGTGCCATTAGATGCTAGGGATAGAAATTGGAGGGTGGGGGTACACACTAATAACAATGAAAGAAAAAAAAACAAAAAACAATGGGGAACAGAAGGTGGAGGTGCCACTAGACACCAGGGAAATTATTAATATTAAAAGGTATCAAACCTTCCAGCATCTCCTATTACAAGGACAGCAATAGGAGGGTAAAGGTGCTACTAAACACCAGGAAAATGTAGAGACAGGGGTTCTGGGGGGCGGAGATTCTACTAGACAGCATGGAAAAATTGTAGAGTCCTTGGGAGGGCAATGGAAGGGACAAGAAATGATTATTGAGTGATGAAAAAGGATCCTTTTTCATGACTTGTGATACAAAAAAGGATTCTTCTTTCTTAACATGTGGTGATAAAAAAGGATTCATTATATTTTAAAAAACACATTTCATGGGCATAATTATAACTTTGAAGTGCAGATTGCACCTAACAGGGTCCTATTCGGTCAGCTAGGTGTGGTGGTGTCACTCCAGGATATCATTTTTGTATTTCAAAAAAAAAATGGAAAACAAGATGGCGGCTCATGAAAAAAGATATTCCCTTCATGAAAAAAGATTTTATTCTCATGAAAAAGGAATACAATTCATTTTTTCATGAGGTCAATCCTTGGTCATACTTTATCCCTATAAAATTGACAGATTTCCCATTGAAAACAATGGTAAACTTAAAAATGTTATAACTTCACAACAGATTAACATTTTTTCACCAAACTAAGCATAGCAGTTTTTCTACCCAAGCTGGTTGTACCATAGAACAACCTCACCACAATTCCACGCCATGTGGATGCAAGGTGATAAGGAAAACACTGCAAAAAAAAGCAACTTGTAAGGTTATAGCAACATCCAGATCTCAGAATCCGTACATCTGACTGGAAAGAAACTTGCCACATTAAGAGATCTTCCTGGCAGGACAGTGCATATCACATTTTGTGCACATCTGTTCAACAGTTGTAAAGTTATTAAAGTGCAGAATTTGAGGTTTAACATAAAACAGGTTACTTAACTATGGCCATGCCCCTATAATGTATATGTATATGTATATGTATATGTATATGTATATGTATATGTATATGTATATGTATATGTATATGAATATATTTGTATATATATATATATATATATATATATAGCTATCTCTCTCTCTCTCTCTCTCTCTCTATATATATATATATATATATATATATATATACATATATATAAATAAGGGATATACAATGGTGATCTTCAGATAAATGATTTATCTACACAAGTGCTGTTTGACCTTGGGTAACCTCACGAGTGGTATATGCCACGGGTGAGGTGTCCGAGGTCAAACAGCACAAGTGTAGATAAATCATTTATCTGACAGATCACCATTGTATATTTCATTTATGCAATAGGGATGCTTTCTATCAGTGCAGGAACATTTGGTTTTGACTGTTTATCTTTATTTTAAATTATAATTTCTGAAGTTTTGGTTAACTTTCCTAGAGTATGTCTGCCAAGCATAGTGGTTGCTATTAAATGAGATACCACTCATTCTGTGGAAAACTTCTTACTGAACAAATGTCATACACACAGTACTATGCTACCTTTTTCATTTTAAAGTTAATCACATTTGTTTGTCAAAAAATGGAAAAGAAAATAGAATTTTATGCTGTTTTTTGCTAATTATGAAAAAAACTAAAAGGTATCTATAAATGAAACACCACTCACTTTGTAGATATATTTGTGCTGAACATTTTTTGTGCTCACAGTACCATGCTATCATTTTTTGTTTTAAAGTTATTCACATTTGTTTGCCAAAAAAGTGAACAAAAAATTACATTTCCTTCTGCTTTATTGCTAATTGTAAAAAAATCTATAAGGTATCTATACATGAAACACCACTCATTTTGTACATAATTGTGTGCTGAACAATTTTTGTGCTCACAGTACCATGCTATCTTTTTTCATTTTAAAGTTATTCCCATTTGAATATGGTTAGTACTGCTTCTGAGGTCGAATATTCTAAATGAATTCTAAAGAGATTTGTGACATAGTAACTGTGTGTATAAATGGTCACTGAATGTATAAATTTATTTATACATACAGTGACTCAGATAAATGCATTTATCACACTGAATATATGTCCACCCCTATTGCATAAATATATATATATACAGTATATATATATATATATATATATATATATATATATATATATATATATATATGTATATATATTAGAGGCAAAAACTCTGTTTAATGCATTGAATTCACGGTTGTTACACAGTGACAAAGGCAAGAAATTTAGTGTTAGGGTTGAAGCCCCCTTGGACCCCCCAGCCCACCCCCAACCAGCATTGTGGTGCACGTTGGTGTAGTCGGCCTAACTCATCCCATCACATGTGTGAAGAAGCAGAGGTATAGGAGAATGGGGTGAGAGTTAGGACCGACGACTCCAACGCGCACCCCGATGCCGGTTTGGGAGGAGGGTTGTAGGGGTCCAAGTGAGGCTTTCAACCATAACACTGAATTTTCTCACTTTTGTTGTTGTGGAACAACCCTTACTAATGCATGAAATGGAGTTGTTTGCCTCTAATTTGCCTTCTTTTTGAGAATGATGATGAGAAATAGTGAATGTAATACGGCGGCGGGAGCGCCATGTGATGTCCTGTGACATAGTAACAGGAACAGCAACACAAACAGAAGCGCGAACAGTGGCGCACATGGTAATGCAAACGTAAATGGTAATGGAAACGTTAATAGAAACACAAGCGCAAAGCGACGCCGAAGTGAACAGTGACGTAATAGGACATTGAAGTGCATATGAAAATGCAACTGGTAATGTGAACAGTGATGGCAGTGGTATTTTAAATGGAAATTTTAAGTGTCACAGCAAAAAGAATGCGAAACGGAACAGAAATGGACACACGAACGTTAGCGCAGACGTAAACGCAAACTGTAACTCGCACAGGCATGGTACCGCAATTGTAAATGCAAATGGCAAAGTTAACATGAAGAATAACACCAAAGGAAAGAGAAATGGAAATGGGAACAGAAGCACGTATGGAAACACAAACTGAAATGAGCACTAGCACAGTACCGCAATTGTAAACGCAAATGGTAACGGTAACAGCAACAATAACAGCAAAGTAAACAAGAAGCGCAAAAGGAAACAGAAGCACATATGGAAATGCAAACCGTAATGCACATGGGAACAGTAACGCAGTTGCAAATGCAATGGTAACAGTAACAGCAAGAAGATGCAAAACGAAAGAGAAACACAAACACAAACGAAAGGGCTGCCGTAAATGCAAACGGCAATGCTCACCGTGACACAAATAAAAACGCAAACAGAAGCAGTAGAGGAAATGCAAAAGGTAACAGTAACGAAAATGCAAGCGCGAATGACAACACAAAGGGTAATGCACACGGTGGCATACACGGGAACGGTAACGCAAACGGGGACCTAATCGCAAGTGGAAATAGTAACTGTAACAGTAATGGAAGTGCATCACCTGTTTTTGTCAAACAGGTGCCTACAGAAACACAGTGTGTACAAAGAATGTATGCATTGTAATAGGGATCGAAGCTTAAAATGAGCATCGGAAGAACTTAATTGCTAATATCTCAGCAACCGCAAAACGTGGAAAAAAAGTTTAAATTTCACAAAAATCTTTATTTTCCTGGCTAGGTTTTTGCTATTACATAGCCCATAGTGCTATGCAACTCGCAACAAAAATTTCATATCTCGCACCGTTTTCCAGATACGAGCCCCAAAAGGCGCGGCGGACACCACAATGTTAGTCTATGGGAAAAATGTGAACTTCAGAGTACCGTAACATGGCAGCCATGCAATATTTTATCACCAAGCCACGGTAAGGCACATCTGTGTGATGTTGGCTGCCTTCCCTCCAAATTTCAGCTCAAAAGACCAAACTGTTGTTTCGCAGCAGGGTGACAAAGAATTCCTGTCATTTTGGCCAAGTCTCAGAAAGTAGTGTCTCAATTTGTGGCAATTTTCACAAAATTTTGTGAAAGTGTCGTGCCTCTGACACTACTTTGTGACACTACTGGTTCCAGAAATTTGAAAAACATATTTCTGGGGTGTTTTACCCCAAAATAAAGACATGGCTAGCATCCTCAGGGTCTGACTAGGTGAACACTAAAAGAGTTGTGTCCCTAGAAGGTCCCAAATTTAAATGCCAAGCATTTTTATGATCACCAACTAAAAAAAAATGGTGGATTTGCGACACTACTAGGGCCATTTGTGACACTAAAAAGTGCATTTGTGAAAGTGTTGAATATTTTGTTAACTTTTCCCATTGACTTACAATGGGAAATTGTTTTTTGAATAACTTTTGAACCGTTCAATATTTTTTCATGAAATCTTCAAAAGGCACATTGGGAACCCCAGCTGCATGTTCCCTGAAGTTTTTGAACTGGTCACATAAACTGTGCAACCTGTACGGGAGAGCAAACAAATTGCAAAAAAGCGTAATTGCGCAATTGGTTGTCACTTAATAACTCAGCAGCTGTATATCCAACCAGCACGAAACTTGGCAGATGCCAAGATCTATCATGTCCAATTTTGCATCCCAAATTTCAGGCAAATCTGTTGAACGGTGGCAAAGTTATTAAGGTACAAAATTTGACCCTTTAACCTTAAAAGTGCTACTCTACCATAGTATATCGTAAGGCACGGTTGTCTATAGTTAGGGTTGAGTAGGCACTTCAATGTTAAACTCAAAAGATTGCACTTTAGTACCTTTGCAACCCTTCAATGAATTTACACAAAATTTGGTATGTGCCTTCCTGTGGGGTAGATCTCCTGATCTGGCAAGATTCGTTCTGGTTGGATGTCCAGTCTCTGAGTTACAGAAAGGTGAAACAAATGTGTTATTACCCTTTGACTTTGCTGGGGGTTTTCTTTGAACTTGCCTACAGCCCAGAGGGTTTAGTTGTTTGGCATGAAATTTGCAGGGTAGAAAGGGACTAACCCACTAATGTGCCTTTTGCTAGTCTGGTGTATAAAGAATAGATAGTTTTTTTCATTTATTGCAATTTGAAAATTTGAAAAAAATGTTCCTGAGCATGCTTAGTAGGCACTTCCCTATAGCTGTATGAAACAAAGTAGGAATCCTGCTCCATTAGGAGAAATTCCTACTTTGTATGGCTGCCATCTTGTTTTCAGTTTTGCAAAAAAATGTTTTTTTAAACCTCCCAAAATGATATTCTTTGGAGGAAAAAACACATGTAGCTTGCTTATTGGGACACCCTTTGGTGCATTCTGCACTTTATGGAACAAAATATGCCTGTAAAATGTTTTTATTTAATCATTTAAATCCTACTTCATATCAGCGTAATACGATCTATAATCCTAGTTCGTATGCACAAGATACGACCTAGGATCCTAGATAGCGAGCCGAAAATAGGAAAAATTATTTAAGAAACAGTGTTTGTTGACATGGGGTGCTCAATCCCCATATCAGCAGTAGAGGATCCCCCAAATAATATGGGACACTGAGGAGCCCAGTCTCGGTGTCCCCAAAAGAAACAATCATGGACAACAATGGGGTGCTCAATCCTTGCATCGGCAGTAGTCCAGATAAAAGAAAGCATTTTCGAAAATGGGCTGACCAATCCCTGTGTCAGTATGTATGCATCCCACACACACACACACTAATATGGCACACTGGGAGCCCACCCCAGTGTGCCCAAAAGGTATTTAAAAAAAAGACCTGTTAATAAAGAAAACTGTCCCTGACATCTTTAATTATTTTAAACCTGCAATAAAAGAAAACAATCCCTCATCATCTCCCCAGTCCACCCTCCCCATCCACACCCTCTCATTGACCACCCACTTCCCCGCACCCCCCTTACCTATACTTACCTCCAGAGGCCAAGAGCAGCGATCTTCCCTGCATCGGGATACGTTTGCACTCTTTAAAGCTGAACTGGATAGGGAGGTGGATCAGGGGAGGGCAGTGGACATGAGCTATCTGAACTTCAGCAAGGCCTTTGACACTGTGCCACATAGAAGACTATTACACAAACTGGGGAATATGGGTGTGGGCAGGACAGTAGTGTGGTGGGTAGGTAACTGGCTGAGTGGCAGGACACAGAGGGTAGTGGTAAATGGCTGTCACTCCACAGAGGGAAGAATGACCAGTGGGGTACCACAGGGATCAGTGCTGGGACCGGTCCTATTCAACATCTTCATCAGTGACATTGCACAGGACCTAGAAGGCAGAATTTCACTGTTCGCTGATGACACAAAGCTCTGTAACAGAGTAGACACACCAGAGGTGTAGACAGAATGAGAAGGACCTGCAGAAACTTGAAGAATGGTCAGGGTTTGGCAGTTGAAATTCAATGCAAAAAGTGCAAGATAATGCATATGGGGCACAAAAACCCTGCCACAATATATCAATTGGGGTGAGGATATAGCGTGCACCAAGCATGAAAGGGATCTTGGGTTATCATCCTGATGACCTCAAGGTAGGGAAACAGTGTGACAAGGCAGCAGGTAAAGCAAATAGGATGCTGGGATGCACAGGCAGGGGCATCACCAGCAGGAAAAGGGAGGTCATAATTCCACTATACAAGACACTAGTGAGGCCCCACCTGGAGTACAGTGTACAGTTCTGGAGACCTTACCTACATAAGCACATAGATAGGGTAGAGAAGGTACAGAGGAGGGCAACACAGATGGTACATGGATTGCATCACAAGTCCTATGAGGACAGGTTGAAGGAACTGAATATGTACTCCCTGGAGGAGAGGAGGGAGAGAGGGGATATGATAGAGACATACAAGTATCTTACAGGGAGGAACAGGGTGCAGGAATACACTATTTTTAAGCGAAAAAGATGTTCCAGGACTAGAGGGCATGGGATGAAGTTGGAGGGAGGACGATTCAGAGGAAACGTGAGGAAGAACTTCTTCACAGAATGGGTGGTGGACAAGTGGAACACTCTGCCAGAGGAAGTGGTGGGGGCTGAAACAATCACGGGATTTAAGAATGCATGGGATAGACATAAAGGAATTCTGGAGGTCAGGGGCAAGGGGCAACAGACTTCTAGGAAAACATAAACTGAACTTACAAGCTCAAATGGTCAGACTGGGTAGGCCATAGGCCCTTATCTGCCGACACTGTCTGTGTATCTATGTATGTAACTGCAAACTGAAGAATCAAAGGTAAGCCGTACAGTGCCAGGCAATAAGGCATTTCAAATTATGTTTATATCTTTTCCATTTTTTGCCATTTTAGCACCAAATCTTCAACATGAAGTTTTTGGGACCCCACCTCATGAACAATCTCACTGTCATCTCATTACTCAGTCCTGAAAGGTGATTTTGTGGTCTCTGTATGGACTCATGTTTTGGGACCAATTAACAAAATGACAGCCCCAGTGTTCATGAGGAGAGGTCCCAAAATGCCCATGTTGAAAATTTGGTGCAAAAAATCCAAAAAATGACCAGGTTACAAGTGTGTGTTGCACAGTTTCTATTCATGCTTGTAACTTCACCAATTTTTTTATATTTCCACTCCAGATTTTCAACATTGCCATTTTGTCTCTCCTCCTCATGAACAGTACAGCTGTCATTTCTCACATCCTGCCCAAAATGTGATTTTGCACCTGTGGTGCAGAATGGCGTGGTTGCTGTGCAAAATCAACTTTCAGGGTGGATTAACAAAATCACAGTGCCAGTGTTCATAAGATTTCCCAAAAAGTCTATGTTAAAAATTTGGTTAAAAATTTCCCATACATGGCCACATTACGAGCGTGCATTGTGCAGTTTCTAATGGGCACTCAAAACTTCACCAATGTTTTATATTTCCACTCCTGATTTTCAACATTACCCTTTTTTATACCTCCTCATGAACAGTATACAGCTGTCATTTTTCACATCCTGCCCAAAACATGATTTCACACTTGTGGTGCAGAATGGCACATTCGCTGTGCAAACTCAACTTCTGGTAGAGATTAATAAAATGACAGTGACATTGTTCATGAGGTGAGGTCCCCAAAATGTCATGTCGAAAACTGCGTGAAAAAAATCCTGAAAATGCCAAAGTTACCTGTGTCTGTTGAATTGTGGAGCCCGCAGCACCTTTCGGCGCCCGTATCTTGAAAAAGATTCAAGATACAAATTTTTCACTCTCTGTACTGGACTAAGCAACCATGGAGGTTTCAAAGTCATTATTGCTACTGCAGTGGAATTTTTTTCCATAGTTGCTATGGTTACTGAGATATTGCCAAATTAGTGGTACAAGGGTTCCTTTTTATGACTATAGGGCTGTGGTATGTCTGTACCTATATGTAAGTGGGCCTGCACTCCCACTTATGCATATCATAATGCAACAATGGGTAGTGTGAAGGGAGTGCAGGGCTTGGAGGGCCCACGCTCCCAGAACCACATACCAGTTACATTATACTTTCGTAAAAAGAAGGGAAATTCATTGCAAAAAACTATGTTAGGGTTTTTATTAAAGTGTAAAAAGCTAGGAAATTTGACAATAGGGTTACCAAACCTCTCCCCCACCCTCCACACGCCAACAGGTGTCAGGGTGTGCCTTGCGGTCACTGGGCCTAACTCTCACCCCATTCCCCCATTCTCCTATACTGTACCATCTCATCTTGTTTACACATGGAATGGGGTGAGAGTTAGGGACAACAACCCCCAGGCACACCCTGATGCCTATTGGTGTGTGGATGGTGGGGTGATGGGGTGGTAGTGTTGGTAAG
This sequence comes from Neoceratodus forsteri, assembly GCA_016271365.2. Classification (NCBI taxonomy): domain Eukaryota; kingdom Metazoa; phylum Chordata; order Ceratodontiformes; family Ceratodontidae; genus Neoceratodus; species Neoceratodus forsteri. The sequence goes on from CM057452.1 coordinate 784,160,218, forward strand.
TCTAATGTGGAATGTCCCAGCTTTTTACGCTTTAATAAAAACCCTAACTGATGCATCAATGTCATTTTTTGCAATAAATATATTTATATATGTATATGTGTGTGTGTATATATATATATATATATATATATATATATATATATATATATTAGAGGCAAAAACTCTGTTTAATGCATTAGTTAGGGTTGTTCCACAGTGACAAAAGTGAGGAAATTTGGTGTTAGGATTAAAACCCCCTTGGACCCCGCCCACCCCCAAACGGCATTGGGGTGCATGATTGGGATCGTCAGCCCTAACTCTCACCCCATGACATGTGTAAAGCAGCAGAAGTATAGGAGAATGGGGTGAGAGTTGGGACCGGCCAGTCCCAATCGCCTGTCTCAGATTGAGGGTGAGCAGGGGTTTAACAACGCAATTTCCTCCACGTAGTCGCTAACATAACTAATGCGTTAAGCGCAATTTCCTCTAATCTCACTCTTTGAGAATGATAACGAGAAATAGTAGATATATTGTAGCAGCAGGAGCAGGGTGATGTCTGTGGCATAGTAACAGGAACAGCAATGCAAACAGAAGTGCTAACAGTGGCACACATGGTAATGCAAGCGTGAATGAGAACAGAAAGATGCGCACACGTGGCGTGACGGAACGGTCTGCCATGTGATTTGTTGTCACATAGTAACATGGTGCCTGCAAACGGAAATGTCAATGGGCATGGTGACGCAAAGTGAAACAGAAAGAAACAGTACTGTAGACACAAATGGCAAAAAATAACAGAAACACAAGCGCAAATGAAAACGCAAAGGATAACGCACATGGTGGCGTAGACGTCAACGGTAAGTGAAACGGGTACAGAACCGCAAGCGTAAAGGGCAACAGTACCAGTAATGTAAGGGCACAGGCTGGTTTTCTCCAAAAGCTGCATAAAGAAAGACAGTGAGTACAAAGAATGTATGCATAATAAAGGGTATCGGAGCAGAAAATGAGGACTTGGAATACTAAATAGGTTATATTTCAGGAACCGTACGACGTAGAAAAACATTTAAAAGTCATATGATTTACGACTGTCCTGGCTAGTTTTTTACTTAGCCCCTAATCCGATGAAAAGTCCTTATCTAGCACCGTTTCCGAGATACGGGCCGTGAAAGGCGCGGCGAACGCCGTAATGTTATCCTACGGGAAAAAAAGAGAAGTTCGGAGTGCCATAACTTTGCCTTCCTGTAATATTTTTTCACCAAACCACTAAAAGGCACATCTGTGGGCTGTTGGCTGTCTTCCCTCCAAATTTCAGGAAAAAGACCTAACCGTTATTTTGCAGCAGGTGCCAAAGGATTCCTGTAATGCTGGTGCCGAATGTTATCCTATGGGAAAACTGTCAACTTTGGAGTGCCGTAACTTTGCCGCCATGTAATATTTTTTCAATACAACACTGAAAGGCACATTTGTGAGATGCCGGCTGCGTTCTCTCCAAATTTCAGCCCAAAACTCCCAACCATTCTTTTGCAGCGGAGTGCCAAAGAATTACTGTTATTTTGGGCATAGTGTTGCAAAGTAGTGTCGCAATTTGCGAAAGCTTTACAAAAATTTGCGATACTTTCATGAGTGCTACACTACTTTGTGAAAGTACTTTTTCCAGAAATCTGAAAAACATATTTCTGGGGTGTTTTACCCCAAAATAAAGACATGGCTAGCATCCTCAGGGCCCGACTAGGTGAATACAAAAAGAATTAGGTTGCTAGAGGGTCTCAATTTTAAATGCCAAGCATTTTTCTGATCACTAACTGAAAACAAGATGGTGGAGTTGCCACAGTAACAGGGTCATCTGCAACAGTAAAAAGTGCATTTGCGACACTGTCGAACTTTTTGTTAACTTTTCCCATTGACTTATAATGGGAAATTGTTTTTTGAATAACTTTTGAACCGTTTAATATTTTTTCACAAAATCTTCGAAGGGCACATTGGGGACACTGGCCGCATGTTCCCTGAAGATTTTGGGCAGGTCGTGCAAACTGTGCGAACTGTAGGTACGACAGCAGAATTCCAGAAAAAGTGTAAACGAATGCGCAGATCATGCTTAATAACTCCGCAGTCGTATATCCGACCAGTACAAAACTTGGCAGATCCCAAGGCCTATGGTTCTTGATCACGTATTCCAAATTTCAGGTAAATCTGTCAAACGGTTGCAAAGTTATTAAGGTGCAAATTTTAGGTTTAACATAGAAATGGCTCCTCAACCCTAACTATGGTAGCATATTAAATACAAAGTCTTACTGCATGAAGTGATGCAGGTGTTTCTGTCCACAGTGCATTCAGGCTTCTGTTTAGGTCATAATTAAACACACTGTGTGATACTGTTTGGTACTGACATATCAATATATATATACATACATATATATTTTTTTGTTGAAAGTTTGTGAAGGGGAGAGGCACACTGAGCACCAGTCCCTTTCCAAGTGCGGGGGGGGGGGTGAAGTGGAGGCAAGGGAAGGGGAATATTTGTACAATGTAAACTGACTTACAGAACCAGATTAAGCCGTTGGTGGTATTTGTTTTAGTGAGTATATGTGTGTGTGTGTGTGTGTGTGAGTATGTTTAAAGCAACACAATGTGTGTAACTTAACAAATGTTGTGAAGATTAAGCCAGGCTGATTATTTCTAAAAGTGGGGTCCAAAGGAGGTGTGCGTTTTGAAATTGGGATAATGCCTTACAGTCAGATCCCTGATTCGAATGAGCTTTCTTTTATTATATTTTTTGGGCAGGTCTAGCCAAGGTAACGCAGCTTCTTCTTGCTTTATAGCTTTTCTTGCACCTGTCCATTTAATTTACTGAAGTCTGTCAGCAACGCTTGATTAAACAATCCAGTACCGGTCTTATATCTGCCAATTTCTACATACTAAATCCGAAATATATACTTTCAGAAGCACCTGCGTGAAAGAGGGAGACGTTTTATCAGGACAAACAAAAGAAAAAAAAACTGCAGGTAAGTTGCCCAGTCAGTTTCTGTGGATCACTTTGCATTTCATTGAACTCAGGGTGGGTGGGGAGTATATGTGGTCATTTAAGATCAGAAAGGTGTGATGATAGCAAGTCAGTTTACAATTTCAAACAGAATCTTTAGTGGGTATGAAGGGGGGTCTATTAGCATATGTCAAGAGGGCTTATATGCGTAGATGGTGTATATATAAACAGGAGGCTAATCTGCTCGGGACACAGACGCAAAAGCACAGGCTAGAGGTTTGCGCAAGCAGTGCGCTGTATCTGTGTACAGAGCTCTGGAAAGGGAAGGCGACTGGGAATCTATTGCATTTTTCTCTGACAAAGGTTAAAGTGCAGCCCGTACCATCAGGCTTGGTTAGGACCTGAACTTATTTCCTTCTCTTTGTACTGGGGCATTTTAAACAGCGGGGACCCAATGGCACCAGCTGAGCTGCTTGGGAGCTACTTTGGCAGTCTGCAGGGGTTTGGACAGGTCAGCTCGCATTTCCTCTTGCCGCCTGCTGGGGATAACCCAGTTCTACTAAGTGATCACCTCTCTCAGACTGACAGGCTGTCCCGAAGCACATCCACAGATTTAGCCCACTTGCAGGGCATACTTCATAGAAGGCAACTCTACTGTAGGACCAGGTTCCATCTGGAGATCCTCCCAAATGGCACCATGCAGGGAACAAGGCAGGATCATAGCCGTTTCAGTAACGAATTTGTTTTTACTCTATTCTGTCATTGCTAAGGAATAAAATAAGCCATTTGATCTGCATGCAAAGCAGTGTCGGGAACCCACATGGTAGTCGCACAAGAACACGTGTGTGAGTGTGTGTGTGTGTGTGTGTGTGTGTGTGTGTAACATTTTATGTGATAGTAAAGCCATGAAATCCTGTTTTGCATACTGTACCTCTCAACCCTGTGACAGTGAAACGGAGCGCTGCCATTGAAAACCGGGGGACATTAATTGGCTCTCATAATACGGGACACATCAACCACGGAGATGCAAAGCTCAGGTCATCGTGGAAGCTGTGCATTTTATGTGTGAGAGTTTTAATTTTGATTCAACACCCTAGAATGTTATGGATGTTTCCTCGACTGCCTTTAAGTCAGAGTTTTTAATGTGGATTTAATTGTCTATGTCGGCAGCATACTTTTTTTTCTGGTGGCAGATGTAAGAGGGAGGAATTCCTCTAAATCTGGGGAGTTGAGGGTTATACGGTTATGATGGTACCCCTTCATAGTTGAAAATGTATCATCAGTATCAGAGAATTCCTGCCTCCGAACTAGGGTTACCACCTGTCCTGCTTTTTGCAGGACAGTCCTGATTTGGGCAGCTGTGTCCTGCAAAAAAAACATGAAAAGTACTATGTGTCCTGATTTTATAGTAGAGAAAATATTTTCTGGCTTTCCACTAAATGTTGCAGAAAACTACAATACCTTAACTGAAATACCTTAAAATGACAAGGAACAATAGACACAATTAAGAAACCACAATACTCAGCCTCAATGCTGATTATATAGAGAAAACAAATCTTTTGCATAGGTCAAAGTTACGTACTGTCCTGCGAAAAATCATGTTTTAGTAAGAAATGTCCCACTTTGGGCTTCTTAAAAGGTGGCAACCCTACTCCGAACTTACTATGCATACCTTTGCACATCTATGACACTATAAACAGTGGCTCTAGCGTGTGTGCTAAGTCGTTTCAGGCTAATCTACTTCAGTGAGCCCCTTCACGTAGCTAAAACTCTGATCGTCATTAAACTGGATTGTTTTGCTGCTGCCTTGTTAAATAATGGCACTTCGGAACCGATTGTACTTCATAGTTTCTGTGTATTTTTGGTGTGAGATTTGCACACCTGGTGGGTGGGACATACTCTATGGATGGGAACTCCTTTGCTGTCCTCTCCCATCTACACGTTACTAATGATCTATGTACTTAGGCAGCGTTATGTAAGCTCAACAAACCGGCTATTGTTGGGCACCGTGTTCTTTGCAGCTGCAGTATTGATCTGGTGCTGACAGTGGTGAGATGTTATTAACGATTTGTGGGTCTACTTTCAGATTGCAGAAAGGGTCGATCAAACAGACCCCACACATAGGCAAAGTAGCAAGGATGCGAGTCTGAATCAGAGATCACTGTATGTTTAAAAGTAGGAAGCAATTAATAAAGGGGAGTAGGGAACGTGTGAGGGAAAACAAGCACATTTCCACCATAAAGTGCAGTCCTGTCCATTAGCAGGTGTTTTGGGGTCCCAAAAGGAAAAGGCTGCTTAATACCATCACCACACCTTGGCGGCAGCATTTCTTCTTTTCAAGGCTCTGATACCTTTCTTCTGCCCCTATATTCTTTCTCATCGAGTCTATCTGATGTGGTCATTCTGGGGGTTGACTCACCTGTCTATTATGGGCTTAGAAGACGTTTGCTTTGAAACTATTTCAGCCTAAACGCCTCAAACCATACACTTCAAATAGTGCTTAAATAGTAAGCTGTCTGAAATCGGGCCATCATGCAGGGTGTTTATTAAATGTCTCCTCACTTGACACAAATCCTTTATATCTTGCCCCAGCTCTGAAAAGATTAATTCATACCTGCGATCCCACTCGTTCTTAAAAATGTAAGCCCATTCAATAGACCTGAAGACAGAATGTGAGAAACGTAGAACATTTAGTGGCTCACGAACAGCTTTCAATCAGCTGAGGCTTCAAGAATGAAGCCTCATACTTTCCTGGGGTCCATTTCTCATCAGCTCAGCAATATGGAAAAAAGGAGGACACGGGAGAAAATGAGTTTGAACATGGGGCAGTCTTGTTTAGTATGTTGCTGTGCAGGAGGCCCCAAGATAATGAATTCATAGAAAGTCGAGAATTACTGTTATTTTGGGCATAGTGTTGCAAAGTAGTGTCACAATTTGCGAAAGCTTTCACAAAAATTTGCAACACTTTCATGAGTGCAACACTACTTTGCGAAAGTAATTTTTCCAGAAATCTGAAAAACATATTTCTGGGGTGTTTTACCCCAAAATAAAGACATGGCTAGCATCCTCAGGGCCCGACTAGGTGAATACAAAAGAATTAGGTTGCTAGAGGTCTCAATTTTAAATGCCAAGCATTTTTATGATCACTAACTGAAAACAAGATGGTGGATTTGCGACAGTAACAGGGCCATTTGAGACAGTAAAAAGTGCACTGTCGAACGTTTTGTTAACTTTTCCCATTGACTTATAATGGGAAATTGTTTTTTGAATAACTTTTGAACCGTTTAATATTTTTTCACAAAATCTTCAAAAGGCACATCGGGGACCCTGGCCACATGTTTCCTGAAGATTTTGGGCAGGTCGTGCAAACCGTGTGACCTGTAGGCGTGACAGCAGAATTCCAGAAAAAGCATAAACGCATGCGCAGATCATGCTTAATATCTACGCAGCCGTATATCTGACCAGTACGAAACTTGGCAGATCCCAAGGCCTATGGTTCTTGATCAAGTATTCCAAATTTCAGGTAAATCCATAAAACGGTTGCAAAGTTATTAAGGTGCACAATTTTGGGTTTAACATAGAAATGGCTCCTCAACCCTAACTATGGTAGCACTACCGTGCTACCATAATATATAGATATGGGATATACAATGGTGAGCTGTCAGACAAAAGATTTATCTACACAAGTGCTGTTTGACCTCAGATAACTTCATGAGTGGCATAAGCGATGAGTGAGGTGTCCAAGGTCAAACAGTACAAGTGTAGATAAATCATTTATCTGACAGCTCACCATTGTATATTTCATTTATGCAACAGGGATGCTTCTTATCAGTGCAGGAACATTTGGTTTTGACTGTTTATCTTCTTTTTTTTAAATGATAATTTCTGGGATTTTCAGGGACTTTCGGTTAACTTTCCTAGTGTATGCCCGCCTAGCGTGGTGGTAGCTATTAAATGAAACGCCACTCATTTTGTAGAGAACTTCTTGCTGAACAAATGTCATGATCACAGTACCATGCTACCTTTTTTATTTTAAAGTTATTCACATTTGGTTGTTTAAAAAGTGAAACAAAAATTGAATTTTATGCTGTTTTTTGCTAATTATAACATAGACTTTGACAGCAGATAAGGACCACTTGGCCCATCTAGTCTGCCCATTTCCCTAACTACAGGATAGGCCATAGATCCTAGTTAACCAACAGCCTATTTCTTCCTACAAAACTAAAAGGTATTTATTAATGAAAAGTTATAAAATAATTTAAAAGGTATTTATTAATAAAAAAAAACATTTTGTAGATATTTTTGTGCTGAACATTTTTCATGCTTACAGTACTGTGCTATCATTTTTAGTTTTAAAGTGATTCACATTTGTTTGTTGAAAAAGTGAAAAGAAAATTGAATTGTATGCTATTTTTTGCTAATTTTGAAAAAAACTAAAAGGTATCTATGAATGAAACACCACTCATTTTGTAGATATTTTTGTGCTGAACATTTTTCGTGCTCACAGTACCATGCTATCATTTTTCATTTTAAAATTATTTACATTTGTTTGTCTGAAAAGTGAAAAGATAATTGGATTTTATGCTGTTTTTTGTAAATTATGAAAAAAACTAAAAGGTATCTATAAATGAAACACCACGCATTTTGTAGATATTTTTGTCCTGAACATTTTTCGTGCTCACAGTACTATGCTATCATTTTTCGTTTTAAAATCATTCACATTTGTTTGTCAAAAAAGTGAACAAAAAAGCTTTGATTGACAGTTTGCATTTATCCCACGTATGTGGGATAAATCTAGGGTGGTTAGATTTATCCCACATGTGTGGAAATAAATGGATTTATGCAATTGCTTTTGGTTCCACACCTATTGCATAATATATATATATATATATATATATATATATATATATATATTATGGTAGCACGGTAGTGCTACCAAAGTTAGGGTTGAGTAGCACTTTTAAGGTTAACAGGTCAACTTTGCACTTTAATAACTTTGCCACTGTTCAATGAATTTGCATGAAATTTGGAATGCCTAATCATGAACCACACATCTTGGGATATGCCAGCTTTCGTACCAGTTGGATATACAGCTGAGGAGTTATTACGTGTGATCTGCTTGCGTGTTTCTGGTTTCTGGTGATTTCTTTGCTCACGCCTACAGGTCGCACAGTTTGTGCGACCAGTCCAAAAACTTCAGGGAACATGTGGCTGGGGTCACTGTTGTGCCTTTCAAAGATTTTGTGAAAAAATATTAAATGGTTCAAAAGTTATTCAGAAAGCAAGTTCCCATTATAAGTCAATGGGAAAAGGTAACAAAAAGTTTGACAGTGTAGCAAATGCACTTTTTAGTGTCACAAATGGCCCTAGTAGTGTCATAAATCTGCCATTTTGTTTTCAGTTGGTGATCAGAAAAATGCTTGGCATTTAAAATTGGGACCATCTAGGGACACAATTCTTTTAGTGTTTACCTAGTTGGACCCTGAGGATGCTAAGCATGTCTTTATTTTGGGGTTAAACACCCTAGCAATATGTTTTTCAAATTTCTGGAAAAAGTAGTGTCGCTGTCATGGCACTTTTGCAAATGCTTGCGAAAGCTGTCGCAAATCACAACACTACTTTTTCAGACTATAGCCAAAATGACAGCAGTTCCTTGCCACCCTGCTGCAAAAGAACGGTTTGGTCTTTTGAGCTGAAATTTGGAGGGAATATAGCCAACATCTCACAGATGTGCCTTTGGTGGTTTGGTGAAAAAATATTGTATGGCTGCAAAGTTACAGTACTCCGCATTTGGCATTTTCCCCCATAGACTAACATGGTGGCATATGTCACGCCTTTCAGGACTCGTGTCTCGAAAACGATGCGAGATACAGATTTTTTCTTGTGTAATAGCAAAAACCTAGCCAGGAAAATCATGATTTCGGTGAAATTAAATTTTTTTTTCAACGTCATGTGGTTGCTGAGATATTTAAGCAATAAGGCACAACAGGGTGTAATGTTATCTCTTATCACTCACAAATTGGGTTGAAAGAAGAGACAAACCGAGTGCTTCCATCTCCACAGTGAGTGATACATACACAACACACACCCTGGAGTGCCTTATTGCTATTATACAATGGCTCATTGTTATACAGAATTAAAAAAATTAAAAAATGTTTTTAGTAGATTTTTAGTGAGTTTCTTACAGAAGAGGAAAAAAAGGCTCTATGAATACAGCCAGCAAAGCTAATGCTAATCAATGACAGTGATGTTATACTGTAATATCATCACTGTCTCCGGCACACACTGACCAATCAGAATCCAGGATTCTTTCTTGCCATTGTATAATAGCAATTAACTACTTCCAAAGCACAGTTTAAGCTTCGATGCCCATTACAATGCATACATTGTTTGTACACACTGTGTTTCTCTATGCATATGTTCGGCAAAAACAGGGTATGCGCTTCCGTTAATGTTACAGTTACTGTTTCCACCTGCGTTTATGTCCGCATTTGCATTACTTTTCCCATGTACGCCACCGTGTGCATTACCCTTTGCGTTATCATTTGCTCCTGCATTTTCATTAGTTACCATTTGCGTTTCCACTACTATTTCTGTTTGCATTTTTGTTTGCATCACCATGCACATTGCCATTTGCTTTTCCGGCAGTCCTTTCATTTGCATTTCTGTTTCTCTTTCGTTTTGCGTCTTACTTGCTGTTACTGTTACCATTTGCATTTGCAATTGTGTTACTGTGCCTGTGCACATTATGGTTTGTGTTTCCATATGCCCTTGTGTTTCCTTTTGTGTTTCTGTTTCCTTTGCTGTTATTGTTGCTGTTACCATTACCATTTGAATTTACAATTGTGGTACTGTGCCCGTGCGCGTTTCAGTTTGCATTTCCATATGCACTTCTCTTCCCATTTCCATTTCTGTTTCCTTTGGCATTATTCTTCATGTTAACTTTAACATTTGCATTTACAATTATGGTACCATGCCTGGGCGCTTTATGGTTTGCATTTACATGTGCGCTTGTGTTCGTGTTTCTGTTTCTGTTCCATTTCGCGTTCTTTTTGCTGTGACACTTAACATTTCCATTTAAAATATCACTCCCATCACTGTTCGCATTACTAGTTGCATTTTTGTACATGTTTCAATGTCCGTTTGCCTCACTGTTCACTTCGGCGTCACTTTGCGCTTGCATTTCTAGTAACGTTCTGGGAGGGTGAGGGTGGTGGAACAGAGCGAAGTCCCCTAGTTGCACCTCTACACAAATCATACAGCAGTCTGGCAGAGCAAGGTTCCTCTAAGATGGCACCCTCAGTGGAGACCAAGAAGAATGTTGAGGACATCCACAATGTAGACCCACAAAAGGGTGGCAAGGGACACCACAAGGGAAGGAAACAGCTTCTGATAGGGGACTCAATTGTTAGGGGAGTAGAACTGGGGAAGGGAGAGGAGAGGGAAGTAAGATACCTGCCTGGTGCCATGGCTTGGAGGGACAAGGAGCAAATTCTCAGGATTTCAGAAGCAGCATCACAGGAGAGGGAACTAGATATCATTGTCCACCTTGGGACAAATGACCTAGCTAGGCATGGAATCAGTGCAGTGCAGGATGAATTTGTGGAGTTGAGAAGAGGCCTCAGACAGGTAGCAAGCATGGTTACCATCTCAGAGGTGCTGCCAGTCTATGGCAGGGGTGAGGCTAGGGTACTGCACTCCATGCTGTTTAATGAATGGTTGCAAAACTGGTGCAGAGCACAGGGCTTTGGCTTCATTGTGGAATGAGGGTACACCTGGAGAGATGAAGGTCTATACTGTCATGATAGTCTGCATCTGTCCACAAAGGGAACCAAGCTCCTAAGTGGCAGGTTTAAATGCTTCCTTGGTAAGCTTTTAAATTAGCCAAGGGGGGAGGTGCTGATAAGAGGCAGGAAATTTCAAGCCTCCCCCTACAAAACATGGCCGGTAGTAAGGTAAACAGAGCTCAACAGAGGGCAGGAACGGGGTAAATGGAAAAATAGACAAGGGAAATAAGAGCAGGGTTGGGGGAAAAAAGGATAAAGCCAACATTAGATGGAGGGCAATGAGTACCAATGCCCGTAGTCTGGGAAACAAGCTTCCTGACCTAGTAGCCCTGATGGAAGATGAACAATTGGATATTGTGACAGTCACGGAAACATGGTACACAGAGAACCATGACTGGGATGTCAACATACTGGGGTACACAGTCTACAGAAGGGACAGGGAGGGTAAAAGAGGAGGTGGAGTAGCTCTATACATAAGGGAAGGGATCAAAGTTACAGAACTAAAAAGTAAAGGTGGAGGACAAGAGGCACTCTGGGTCACCTTGGAGACAGGGAATGGCATCACAATCCGCATAGGGGTTGTATACAGACTCCCACCTAAAGGGGAGGAAATGGACAAGAAAATGATAGAGGACATTCTCAAAATGGCTGAAAAAGGAGAGATACTGTTGATGCAGGACCTGAATATGCCAGATGTTAACTGGATGACATGTACTGCAGCCACATCCAAGAGCAGGGTCATTCTCGATGCCCTGCAGGGGACAGGCCTTAGACAGCTAGTGTTGGAATCCACTTGGGAGGGAGCAATACTAGACCTGGTACTCTCAAATGGAGAGAGGATCACAAATTTAGAAGTCAGTAGACATCTGGGAACAAGAAACCACTGCACAGTGTGCTTCATGATAAACACAACCATGGAGACAAGCCATACAAAAACAAGGATATTGGACTTTAGAAGGGCTGACTTTGGCAAAATGGGTGAATACCTGAGGAATACACTAGCAAATGGTCAAAAAGGAGGGGGTGGAAGAACAATGGAGAAAAATCAAAACTGCCATCACAGAGGCAACAAGCCTTTGTGTGAAACAAATAAAGAAAACAAAGCAGAGCAAAAAACCACTATGGTTTTCAAAAGAGGTGGCGGGGAGGTTAAGGAGAAAAAGGCTGCATTCAAAAAGTATAAGGAATCAGAGAAGGAGCACGACAGGGAACTGTATCAATTAAAGCAGAAAGAAGTGGGGAAGGCAGTCAGAATAGCAAAGGCCCAAACTGAGGAAAAAATAGCCAACTCAGTTAAGAAGGGGGATAAAACATTTTATAGGTACATTAGGGAGCATAGAAAGGTTAGAGGAGGAATAGTGAAGATTAATAAAAGAGAGGGGAGGTGGGCAGAGGGAGACAGTGAAAAGGCAGAGATACTGAATGAATACTTTTGCTCAGTATTCACAAAAGAAGATGAGGAGGAGTTACCTAAACCAACAATAGAAGCACTCTGGATGGGGGGGTTGACACCTGTCCATTTACAGAAGAAAGAGTCCTGAGAGAACTCCTAAAACTCAAGGTGGACAAAGCAATGGGGCCTGATGGGATTCACCCTAGAATCCTAAAAGAACTAAGGGAGGACCTAGTGACACCACTGACCACACTTTTTAACAAATCATGGGAGGATGGGGACCAGAGGACTGGAGGAGGGCAGATGTGATTCCCCTTCACAGAAGTGGGAGCAAGGCAGAAGCAGGAAACTACAGACTTGTAAGTTTGACCTCAGTGGTAGGGAAAATGATGGAATCACTTCTGAAAGAAAGAATTGTTGAGTTCCTAGAGGTCAATGGGTACAGGACCCAAAGCAGCATGGATTTGCAGCAGGAAGGTCATGTCAGATGAAAATAATTGATTTCTTTGACTGTGTGACCAAAGTAATAGACCAGGGAGGGGCTGTGGATATGGCCTACCTAGACTTTAGCAAGGCATTTGACACAGTCCCGCACAAAAGATTAATAATCAAGTTAGCCAGCCTGGGATTGGGTTCCAGGGTGGTAGCCAGGGTAGCAAACTGGCTACACAACAGGAAACAGAAGGTAATAGTGAATGGAACACATTCGAAGAAAGGGTGGTTACTAGTGGAGTACCTCAGCTCAGTACTGGATCCAGTCCTCTTAACATCTTTATAGGTGACATTTGCAGAGGGTCTGGAGGGAAAGGTATGCCTCTTTGCAGATGACACAAAGATCTGTAACAGAGTTGATACACAAGGGAGGGTAGAAAGGATGAGAAGGGACTTGGCAAGGTTGGAGGAATGGTCAGACATATGGCAACTTAAATTCAATGCAAGAAGTGCAAAGTAATGCACCTGGGAAACAAAGCCCAGGAGAAGAGTACACAATAGCAGGGGAGGTACTAACAACAACAAAAATGAAAATAGACTTGGAGGTAGTCATATCAGATGATCTAAAGGTGGGTAAGCAATGTTAGAAGCCAGTAAGGAGAGCCAGGGGGATACTGGGATGCAGAGGAAGTGGCATCACAACTAGAAAAAGGGAAGTGGTTATCAATCTGTACAGGCAGTTGGTGAGACCCCATCTAGAATACTGTGTGCAGTTTTGGAGACCCCATCTATGCAAGGACATAGACAGGATGGAAGCAGTCCAGAGGAGGGCAATTAAAATGGTGCAAGGTCTGCATCAGAAACCATATGAAGAGAGACTGAGAGAGCTTAATATGTATACGCTTGATGAAAGGAGGGACAGGGGGGACATGATAGAAACTTTCAAGTACCTCAAGGGAATCAACAAAGTCCAGGAGGGTAGCATCTTTCAGAAAAAGAGATGTGTAAGAACAGGGGGCACAATTTAAAGATTGAGGGGGAACTGCTCAGGGGTAATGTGAGGAAATTTTTTTCACGGAGAGAGTGGTGGATGCATGGAACTGCCTTCCTGGGGAAGTTGTTGGGTCTAAAACAGTGGGGGAATTCAAACATGCATGGGACAGTCATAAGGCAATTGTAGTGGGGGGAAGCAGGAAGTAGGCTGTTAGTTAACTAGAATCTGCAGCTTATCCAATAGGTAGGGAAATGGGCAGACTGGGTGGGACAAGTGGTCCTTATCTGCCATCAAAGTCAGAGTCTATGTTTACCATTTACGTTTGCGTTACCTTGTGTGCCACTGTTGGTGCTTCTGTTTGCATTGCTGTTCCTGTTACTATTTCGCAAGGCATCATGTGGTGGGAACATGGGGCATGAAGGGCCCCGCGCTCCCTCCATCACATTACATTCACTATTTCTCGTCATCATTCTCAAAAAGAAGGGAAATTAGAGGCAAAAAACTCTGTTTAATGCATCATTTAGGGTTGTTCCACTGCAACAAAAGTGAGGAAATTCAGTGTTAGGGTTGAAAGCCCCCTTGCACCCCTCCAGCCCACCCCCCAACCAGCATTGGGGTGTGCGTTGGGGTTGTCGGTCCTAACCCTCACCCCATTCTCCTATTCCTCAGCTTCTTTACACATGTGATGGGGTGAGAGTTAGGGCTGTCGATCCCTATGTGCACCCCGATGCCAGTTGGGGGGTGGGCTGGAGGGGTCCAAGGGGGCTTTCAACCCTCACACTGAATTTTCTCACTTTTTGCTATGGAACAACCTACCTATTGCATTAAACAGATTTCTCCTCAAAATAGTGAGGGAAATTCGTGTTAGGTTGAAGCCCCTTGCACCCTCCAGCCCACCCCCAACCAGCATTGGGGTGTGCGTTGTCGACGGTCCTAACCCCACCCCATTCTCCTATTCCTCAGCTTCTTACACATGTGATTGGGTGAGAGTTAGGCTGTCGACCCCTATGCGCACTCGATGCCAGTTGGGGGTGGGCTGAGGGGTCCAAGGGGGCTTTCAACCTCCTCTACACTGAATTTTCTAACTTTATTGCTATGGAACAACCCTACCTGATGCATTAAACAGAGTTTTTGCCTCTAAAATATATATATTTTACATAATATATATATATATATATAATATATATATTCTATGCAAAAAACATTGTTAACGCATCATTTAATGTTTAAACACAAAAAGTCAGGAAATGAGACCTTTAGGTTTGCCCCCTCCCCCCATCATGAACTCTTCATTATCCTGAGATTGACAGCTGACAGGGTGTGTCATTGGGGTTGTGAGGCCTAAATGTCACCCCGTTCCATGTGTAATCATATTCACAAGCCACAGTAAAGAATAATGGGGTGACATTTAGGCTTCGCAACCCCAATGATACACCCCGTCAGCTGTCAATCTTAGGATAATGGTCAGGTCCACGGAGGGGGGCAACCGTAAAAGTTTCATTTCCTGACCTTTGTATTTTAACCCTAAATGATGCACTAGCAAAGTTTTTTTGCATAGAATTTCCTTACTTTATGAGAAAGAACAGAAAGTGAAGCAGTGGTTGAGGGAGGTAATGGGCCCCGCAATCCACCAACTTGCAAATTCCTGCCTAAGATTAGTGTACAAGAACTGAATATCATATGTATTGTTGACAGCGCATCTGGGTGGGAGAAAAGAGACAGTCATCAGAGTGGCATAATTCAACACCCGTTTACATGTCAGACACCTAACCACTGAAAATGACCTCCATGGCAGTAACGCTAGGGACCCTATAAATATGCAGCCAGTGCCACAATGCAAAATGCCATACACAAAACATAAAGTGTGTCACATAATATGTCTGCAGCAAATTAATTTTTCCAACACCTAGAAACCATAATTCACATGTATAGCACATCCCCTCAACACCCTCCAAATTTCAATTTAAAAGACCAAACCATTTCCAGGATATAAAATGTGAAAGTTTCAGATTTTCATTTGTCGTAGTGGCAGAATCCCTCACCTGTTAACATTTTACACACCTAATGACTGAAAAGTACATCCATGGCAGTAAGGCTATCTACCCTAGTAATTTCAAGACACTACCACTACGCTGTCCACAAAATGTAAACTGCACCACGCAATGTATCTGCAAAAAATGTGTTGTTTGACACCTGAACATTATAATTCACATCTATAGGACATCCGGTCAACACCCTCCAAATTTCAAGTTAAAAGACCAAACCGTTTCCAAAATATTTAATTTGAAAAATTATTAAAATTAGGCTGTCTTAGCCATCTATTCCTTCCCTCGCGATCAACGATGGTGATCAAAGAATTTGCAGGCTCACAATCAAAGACTTTGCAGGCTCAAAGGTAAAAGTCAATTTTTAGAGAAAAATACATGAAATCACAGGCATGACTCAACAGAACGAAGACCCCTGAGCAGATCCCACCCTAGTTTGGCTTTATAAGTCACCCCTGTGCTGAGAAAATTGAATTTTTCATGCGGCCATCTAGTTTCACCCTCGCGATCAAAGATCAAGGTCAAAGAATCTCGCGATCAAAGAATTTGCATTCTCATGATCAAAAATTTGCAGGCTTGCAATCAAACAATAAAACATTTTAAAAATAATTTTTTTGGCAGAAATACATGAAACCACAGCAGTGCCTCGATAGAACAAAGCCACCTGAGCAAAACCCATCCTCATTTTGCTTAATAAGCCACTCCTGAGCTGAGAAAATTTATTTTTTCAAGTGGTCATCTAGTCACGCCCTAGTGATTTTTGATCGCAGTCAAAGAATATTATGCTCTAAGAATTTGTATGCTCTCAATCAAAGATTGTTAGCGAGATGTGATCAAAGAATAAAAAACTTTCAAACTCTATTTTTTTACCATTTTGAAAGAAACCACAGTCATGGCTCTATAGAGGGGAGACCCCTGAGCAAAACCCACCATAGTTTCACTTTAGAAGTCCCCCATGAGCCGAGATATTTGAATTTTTCTGACTGCAAACTGAAAACAAGATGGCAGCCGTCATGATGAAAGAATTCCTTGAGATCAAAGATTCTTTGATCACAAGCCTGCAAATTCTTTGATCGTGAGGAGGGGTTAGGTGGCCAAAACCCCATTCTTCTTTCGCAAAATAACCATATAAATTTTCCCCTTGACTTATAATGGGAACTGAAAAGTTTAATAACTTTTGAATGGATTAATATTTTTCCACCAAATGAAAAGCGGCATGTTCCTTATCCCAAGCTCAATCAAAGACTTTGCAGGCTCAAAGGTAAAAGTCAATTTTTAGAGAAAAATACATGAAATCACAGGCATGACTCAACAGAACGAAGACCCCTGAGCAGATCCCACCCTAGTTTGGCTTTATAAGTCACCCCTGTGCTGAGAAAATTGAATTTTTCATGTGGCCATCTAGTTTCACCCTCGCGATCAAAGATCAAGGTCAAAGAATCTCGCGATCAAAGAATTTGCATTCTCATGATCAAAAATTTGCAGGCTTGCAATCAAACAATAAAACATTTTAAAATAATTTTTTTGGCAGAAATACATGAAACCACAGCAGTGCCTCGATAGAACAAAGCCACCTGAGCAAAACCCATCCTCATTTTGCTTAATAAGCCACTCCTGAGCTGAGAAAATTTATTTTTTCAAGTGGTCATCTAGTCACGCCCTAGTGATTTTTGATCGCAGTCAAAGAATATTATGCTCTAAGAATTTGTATGCTCTCAATCAAAGATTGTTAGCGAGATGTGATCAAAGAATAAAAAACTTTCAAACTCTATTTTTTTACCATTTTGAAAGAAACCACAGTCATGGCTCTATAGAGGGGAGACCCCTGAGCAAAACCCACCATAGTTTCACTTTAGAAGTCCCCCATGAGCCGAGATATTTGAATTTTTCTGACTGCAAACTGAAAACAAGATGGCAGCCGTCATGATGAAAGAATTCCTTGAGATCAAAGATTCTTTGATCACAAGCCTGCAAATTCTTTGATCGTGAGGAGGGGTTAGGTGGCCAAAACCCCATTCTTCTTTCGCAAAATAACCATATAAATTTTCCCCTTGACTTATAATGGGAACTGAAAAGTTTAATAACTTTTGAATGGATTAATATTTTTCCACCAAATGAAAAGCGGCATGTTCCTTATCCCAAGCTCTTTCACATGAGCCAAGCTGCAGAGCAGCACACCACACAACAGCCGTGCAGCACCATGGAGAAAATTAGAAAAAACTGCCCACATAACTGGCGAAAAGTGCATTTTTCAGCATTTTGGTGTGCACTAACCGTAAGTCTGACCAAAGCTAAAATTGGAAAATCAAGAGATCTTCCATGCTCCACCACATATACCAAATTTCATGCAAATCTATTTAACAGGTCCAATGTTATTAATGGACAAAATTTTGAGTTTAACATAGAAGTGAATACTCAACCCTATAAAATAATAAAATATGTATATATATATATATATATATATATATATATATACACACACACACACACACACACACACACACACACACAATGAGGGTGGTAACTCCAAGCTGATGATAAATCCTGTTATTTTCAATGCAGTGTGATAAATGGTGATGACAATAACTGAGTTAAAATAATATTAGCAGAGTTGAAATAAATGCTGTTTATACACACTCTGCTGATGTCACCACTCACTCACTACTGCCTGCATTCTAAATGGAACTGCTTCACAAAACAGTTTCTGTTTCTCACTGCTCCTGCAACTAACTCAATTAGCATTGCAAAGGGCACTCACCTGTATCCCATAGTGTTTCTGAGACTCCCAGCTGATTACTATGCTGATCTCAACTTCACTACAGCCTGCATTCTAAATGAAACTGCTTCATAAAAAAGTTTTTGTTTCTCACTAGCTGTAACTTACTCAGTTAGCGTGACAACGGACACACACGGGTGCCCCATAGTGTTTCTGAGACTCTCAGCCCATTCGGAAAAACTAACACACACCAAGACCACACACAGAAAGAACAGAAAGCACATAGAAACAGGAAAAGTACACAGGAAAACGTAACAATATTTCTGGAGCTTCCATCATTGTATAAATAGCACACATGATGTGCAGATCATGTGCTATGTGAATTCTTCTCAGTCCTGCAAAGTGAGCTCTGGATACTCTCACTAATGCCTTTGGCACTGGTGAGTATCCAGAGCTTACTCTGCAGGAGTGAGAATATTTTCCATACCACACTCCTGCCCATCGTGTAATATATATAAGTTGGATATGTAAAATATTCTCACTCCTGCAGAGTGAGCTTTGGATATTTCACGAGTGCCGAAGGTACGAGTGAAATATCCAGTGCTCACGATGCAGGAGTGAGAATATTTTGCATAGCACATGATCTGCACATCATGTATGGTATTTATACCATGGGGGTGAGACCAATTTCAGTGAGAGAGAGATGTGTGGTGTTGTGAGTTTCATTCAAGTTGTACTCATGCTGGTGCTGTGTTGTGGTAGTGTGTGAGTTTGTATAACTGGGTGGTAAATTGTCCTGTTATTGGTTGATATTTGTGTGTGTGTGTGTGTGTGTGTGTGTGTTGATTGGGTGTGGTGTGTTTTGGTTATTTATTGGCTATGTGGGGGGCATTCTTAACGTTTGGTGCTGGGAGAGATGCTGATGATTTCTGTTTGCTGGTATGCGTCTATTTTTGGATGTGAAAATAACTTTGATTTATACATTTTGGTATCTATGTTTTTGATGCTTGGTGCAGATTTCACATTTATTGAGGTGCTCGTTGTGTTATTTATACAGGAGCATTTGTTACAGCAGTGTCGCTATTGTGAGATAGGTCCCATTTATGTTTTTAGTCGTGGAACAAGTATTGGAAAGTAAAGAAGCTGGTAAATCATGACTTTAAAGCATTGTAAAGTTATTGTAATGCAATATGTTTGGTTGTAGGTTTGGAGCTATAAATGAGAATATTGTTCACAGCTGTCATGTGCTTTAATCTGAGTCAGAATCCAATGGCTTTTGAAATGCAGCATGAGAGATCTGTAGCTTACTACAGTAAAAAGCACTGCTGCAGGTGAGTGTGATTATGTATGTTAATAGTGTCCATTAGATTATAAGGATTGTTTAAGAAATAGGCAAATTAGAGGGTTCTTTGTAGTTCTTTTACATGCAGGTGGTCAAAGTCAGCAGAGTAGGTATAAACGGTATTTATTTTAACTCTGCTGATGTCAGGAGGATGTATTCCACTGCAGTGAAAATAACATCATTTATCTCACTGGAATTGGTCTCACCCACATGGTAGATATATATATATATATATATATATATATATATATATATATATATATATATATATGTATATATATATATATATATATATATATATATTAGAGATGCACAGATACCAATTTATCCTGGATTACGGGTCCGGATATTTTTCAATTTTGAACAACCGGTTTCGGTTCAACATCGGTTCAGATACCAATAAATACAATGAATTCATCATACATAGATTTTATATTTATTTAAAAAACATGCATTTAGCATGTTTACTATATGATATTGCACAGCATTGCACCATTGCACTTTATTATTACAAGCTTTAAAAGGCATAATGCACAATTGACTTAGATAATGGAGGGGTTCAAATGCCAAATTCCAAATGGCTACTGTATGGGTTAGTAAATGTCACAATTGCAATACAGTTTACAACTTTTGTAACAGATTTTGTTTCAAGAATAGTAAGATGTTTGCATTCTCTGTTGATAAACGAGAGCGACGTTCTGTAATAATGTCACCCGCAACACTGAATGTTCTTTCACTGGGAACGCTACTAGGTGGAGCTGACAGGTAGCATTTTGCAAGTCTGGAAAGCATCAGGAAGCGGAGATGGTGAATTTCCCAGTAATGTATGGCATGTGGTGTTGTTTTATTGGGGAGTAAATGCTCAGAAATGTATATTTCAATCTCAGCATTTCTTGATGCGACCTCTGCATTTTCAAGAGCTGTAGGGGGAGAAGGTATGTCATAGTATCATATTTAGAAATGTGCATTATAAATTGTAGACAAAGCATACAACAGCAAAAAGAGAACTAAAGCACTTACTTTCCTGTGGCACAGCATTACACTGTGTAAATGTGTCCCATGGGTCCTCAGCCTCACACTCAGGCTCCAGTGTGTTTTCTGGCAGTACATCCTTCATTGTTCTGGGCTTGAAATTATCGAGTTCATCAACTAATTCTTTGACAACAGCACGGGCAAATGATTTGCCTCTGTCAGTTCTAAAAAAATGCAATTTTTAATGAGGGTCAAGAAATGAAGCAGCTACCAGTTCTTTTGATGCTTCATAATGCTTTAATGATTTAAAAGACTTGATGTCCCATAACCTGAGTGTGAGGCTGAGGACCCATGGGACACATTTACACAGTGTAATGCTGTGCCACAGGAAAGTAAGTGCTTTAGTTCTCTTTTCTGTGGTATGCTTTTTCTACAATTTATAATACCCATTTCTAAATATGATACTAAGACATACCTTCTCCCCCCACAGCTCTTGAAAATGCAGAAGTCGTATCAAGAAATACTGAGATTGAAATACACCTTTCTGAGCATTTACTCCCCAATAAAACAACACCACATGCCATACATTACTGGGAAATTCACCATCTCCACTTCCCGATGCTTTCCAGACTTGCAAAATGCTACCTGTCAGCTCCACCTAGTAGCGTTCCCAGTGAACAAACATTCAGTGCTGCGGGTAACATTATTACAGAATGTCATTCTCGTTTATTGACAGAGAATGCAAACATGTTACTATTCTTGAAACAAAATCTGTTACAAAAGTTGTAAACTGTATTGCAATTGTGACATTTACTAACCCATACAGTAGCCATCTGGAATTTAGCATTTGAACCCCCCCCCCCCATTGTCTAAGTCAATTGTGCATTATGCTTTTTAAAGCTTGTAATAAGAAAGTGCAATAGTGCAATTATGTGCAATAACATATAGTAAACATGCTAAATGCACATTTTTTAAATAAATATAAAATCCATGTATGATGAATTCATTGTATTTATTGGTATCCGAACCGATGTTGAACCGAAACCGGTCATTCAAAATCGAAAAATATCCGGACCCATAATCTGGGATTAAAGTGGTATCTGTGCATCTCTAATATAGATAGATAGATAGATAGATAGATAGATAGATAGATAGATAGATAGATAGATAGATAGACAGATATAGATATAGATAGATGTACACACAACATATGTTTTGGGATAAATGCATGGATAAAGATCAACATCTCAGGCAGACAGTAGAGATATCACTGATATCTACATGTTACTATACATCATGGTGATATCTCCATCTCCATCTCCCTATATGTCATGTTGTCAGTGCCAGTGGCTCAGTGGGTAGCACACTCGCCTCTGAGGCCGGGAGATCAGAGGGCTTTGGGTTCAGTTCCCACATCTGGCACTTGGGTTAATATCCCAGTACTGACACTGTAGTGCAGCATGAGAGGGGTGCTGCACTTCTGAGGTGCTGTCTTTCAGATGAGACGTTAAGCCGAGGTCCCATCTGCCTGGATTGGTGGTAGTTCAGGTGGATGTTGAAGATCCCATGGCACTTATCGAAAAGAGTAGGGGAATTTCCCAGTGTCCTGGCCAAATTTCCCTCATTCACTATAAATACCACCAACAGCTTAATCTGGTTCAAGGTCAGTTGGCATTCATCTGTATCCCCCGGGTCATGTCTGAAAATAGGCAGGATTTGTCTAGTGCACTTACCCGGTCAACAAAAACTAAATAAATAAAAAAATACACATCCCACAACAACTTTCACTTCAATGACTTACTGTAGTGCCATGCACCACTCAATACAACTAAATAATGTCCTCTCAGAATTTTACAATAAGACATCCTCTGTAGAAAAGAACTAACTAAATTATGCTTTTTAGTTACAATTGAATCACTTCTCTGAGAAACAAGCTGCTAACTGTATGAACACAACTCACATTCACTTTCACTGCACTCACTCTTTCCTCTCTCTAGTTAATATTAAAACAATAAAAAGTTAAAAACCACAAAGAGGAGTCTAAATAGAAAAAGAACAAAAGCAACCACAAGGTTCAAACACACTGTGCTGTTGAATTACAGTATATCAAACAACTTCAGTGTGGGCAGGGCAGCAGCTCTCGATGAAACAGCAGGAGAATTTCAACTAACAGCATGCCTTCAGTTTGGTACTGTTTCCCCATTACCACAGTAGACTTTAAAAAACAAAAAAAAGAAACTGAGAAATCAAGAAACCAAGAAATATTTACACAACAATAATAAAAATAACGCTTTCCTTACTCCGTGAACCGACTGTTGGCAACACTGATAAAAAAACTGATCACAGCCAATTAAACTGTAGCACTGTATATTTAAAAAATGGCAAAACTTATGAAGCTATGCAAAGGTTTCCTGCACAAGTAAACAAACAAGCAGATGACTGAAACCTCCGCACCAAGTCACCAGAGAAACAACCGAGCGATGCCTTGCCAACAGACTATGATATTTCCTCTCCGTTACAGAAGTTCTGCCATTCTAAGTGTAATCTATGTATACAGTACTCCCCAAATATTTTAACATACTCAATAAACATTGCTAAAAACATTCACTTTCTCACTTCTTACAACACAGGTTGCATTCATTTTAAATGATTAAAAGATATTTATGTATAACTTCAAACACCACTCGCTCACACTACAAATGACAGGAAAAAGTGAAATTGCTGCCCATTAAGAAAATTAAAAAAAAATCCAAAAAAAGGTAACTATGTCACAAACTCCACTGCAAAAAGGTTCACACAACACAAAAGAAAATTCAAGTCATACACAGCATTCCGGAATCGAGCAATACGTAGCCGCTGCCCCAGCACTATTTTAGCAGTTCTTTTTTCTCACATTCAAAAGAACAGTTTTTCTGAAACTTGCGACCAGTCCAACTACTTCCTTACTCCCGATCCCAACACTTGTGATGCCCTTAATAGATTTTCATAGATCTGGCACTTCAATGTTGTTACTCAAATCATGATGTCATGGGTTGGGGGGCAGGGTTCTTACTGCAATCTTGATGTCATGGAGGAGGAAGAGTGTGGTGGTTGAAAAAGGACTGGAGTGAGTTGATATTCCAAAACATATGTTACATAAACAGAACATGACATGGCCTGACTGAAGATATCATATTCATCTTCACTCGAGGCCAATGACATCAAGATATCTCACTCATGAGATGTCATATCCCATATATATATATATATATATATATATATATATATATATATATATATATAAATATACACACAGTGGTAGTTATAAAAATATTTTACAGTACACCACTTCTTATTGAGGCTGTACCCCAGCATGACAGTTGGTAATGAGATGGTTGTGCATTAATGCAGTGGTCAATGTGCAGTACACTACATGTCAAAGTGCCTGACCAGAGTTTTCCATGGGATGGTGATCACTAGTCATCCCCCAGTGATTACTTTTGTGGAGTGTGACTGAGTTTGTTTTTTTCATTGCATGATACATTTGCTGGCAGATAGCACTGTGTTTTCTACTTTCCCATGGCTCGCATGCGATGCTGAGAAAGGAGTGAATCCATCTAGTTATCTAATCTATAGTGTTTTTTTTCTCCTATAATTTTTCTTTTAAAATGTGTTTGTGCCACTTTTTTTTGCCTTGTTGGGAACAAGTAGTTAAAGAGAGAAAGAAAAAAATTAGTGACCAATTAAAGCACTAGGACTATTTATTAATTAAGACAAACTTTTGGTAACTTCTGATAATCCTATGGATTTGTTCCGAAATTGTACTATGTGCACTTTTAAGCAAATGCACTTTAACTTGAATATAATAGAGCCAGCAAGGAGTACATTGAGGATTTCACCATTGCAGTGAGACCAAGCAGAAGAGAAAGACTTAGCTGG
This sequence comes from Neoceratodus forsteri, assembly GCA_016271365.2. Classification (NCBI taxonomy): domain Eukaryota; kingdom Metazoa; phylum Chordata; order Ceratodontiformes; family Ceratodontidae; genus Neoceratodus; species Neoceratodus forsteri. Next base: position 784,184,773 of record CM057452.1, read on the forward strand.
GACATCTAGTAAATTAAGTTGGACCTCATTTTAGTGACTCTATGACTGTATGAGTTTGCATTAAGTTGCACTGCAGGCACTCTCTGTTTACTGAACCAAGCAACCAGAGATACAGGGGCACTATATTGGTGGCTATAGCTGAAACTTTTTTCTTCGGCCAAACCTATTGTTTAGTCTTATCTTATAGTATTATATTTGTTGTCTAAGTGCTATTTAAATCAATAATATTTATTACTGCTTATTCAACTGCTGCTTAAAAAATTGAAGTATTTATTCATATGGACTCAGAGATTTTATTGATTGATTGATTTAATGATTGATTTCTGGGATTACATACACCTTTGAACCAGAGGTTCTTTTACAAAGGTTCCATGTCATAAAAGTACAGACAGTTAAATGTAATACAGATGACAAAATATATGGCATTGTGAGTGAAGAAGAAAGAAAGCATTCCAATAAGATTACAATTGCAGTATCATGTAAGGCACACGCTTGCAAATTAATCAAGACTGAAGGTAATAGTGCAGTCAATACAGTGACTTTGTCATCATAATAACTTTATGAGGAGAAGAATATTAAGATTGAGGGCATCAGGTGGGAGAAGAGGGGAGAGACAGAGGGAGGTCAGGGTAGGGTGAATAATTTCGATTCCAGAGTTTCTTTCAGCATTATGCCTACCACTCAAAGTGGTATAGAAACAAAAAGAACAGAACAGCAAGTCATTATATATACAGAAGAAGATATATAATCCAAAATTGTTAAAGCAGCTTGCATTATTTACCTTAAACAGGATGCAAAAAAATAAAAGCCAAGGTAAAAAAATGACTGGAAATGGGTAAGCACGTAAGAGAAAGCTGACACCACAAGAAACGTTACATAAACAGACTCAGTTAATTCAAACTTTGGTAATAAACTCTACTCCTAGCCAAGTAACTAGTACAAGTAATGAAATGAAAAGACCAGATGTAGACAGCTTTAAAGAGAGAAGATTTTCTGTAGATGGTGAGCTAGAAAGGAAAGAGGATTTAATACAGTCTAATAAAAGGGGTCAACAAGTGACTTTGGAAACAGATATAGTGACATACTTCTCAGATGTCTTTAAAAATCTGTACATATTAAATAGAACAGTACAGGCAATCAAGGATACAATCAGAAATTAGGGCAATAAGTGGAGCGATAATGTTGTTAAACAGATAAATGAGGAAGAGGAATTCACAAAAGACTCTTTTAACTCCTTATATGATCTCACTCCAGTTATGACTTCTGAAAGTTTCCATGTTCCACACATGAAGAACATAACCAATTATATTGCAATAGTACTGGCTAATCCAGTGACAGCAAAGTTCCCCTTATTTGAACAGTTAGTAGCCATTAGGCAAGACATTGTTTGTTAAGGATACCTGTCTGTACAATAAGAAAAAGATCATTGAGTTATTTGAGAAGGATCAAAATGCAATATTAAAAAAACAACAGTAATGTGGAAGAAATACAATATATTGAAGAAAATGTAGATGACTCAGTCTCTGAAGAATTAATAATACTACCACAATTTGAACATAAAAATGATGGCTAGAAAGAGAATTAAAGGAATAGGATCAGACTTATTTGGAAAAAACAAAGAGCAAAGAAATGGCAAGACTTGGGGTATTTTTTAACTCAGCATGAGGATATGTGTGAGCCCTCAGACTTCTAGGTGAACCAACTCACTGTCCAAGCTTCAGGAACTTCAGCCCTTCCTACTTACAGCATCATTTCATCACAGTGGAGTGGTGGCAGATTGTGAGGAGACATGGCCAAGAGCTGCTGGTTCCCATACCAAGGGCTCCCACTGTACCTGAAGAGGCAGGTAGCTAAGAGGCCAGCTGCCAGTTCACATCCCCTTTGGGCAGCACTATTCAGTGTGAGATCAATGAGAAATAACACTGTTATGTCTTTTTTTCCATGATTCAGAAATACATATTGGCTGTTGCCGGAACGTGGACTCGATCTTTCTTCTTCAGCTTCATGGTAACAACACTTGATTTGGGTGTTCATCATGGTTGCCAGGTTGGAGCAACCATGTTCCTCGTGTTACAGTACATATTTTCTTTTATTTTGCGGGCTTTTTATTTTGGGGACTGGTGGTTCTGTTGTCAAGGTGTTTCGGGGCATGAGGTGGGCCAGGTTCAAGTTGACTCTTAGTGGTGTATTTTAGAGCCTGTCCTGTGGTTGTCATTTCAGGAGGGGATGGATGGTGCTTTTCCATCAGATGGACTGGGGTGTGGGTCTGTGTGAATCGGAGGAGGTATCATGAATTAGGGCTGGTATTTTGAGAAAGGCAAGAACTAAACTGGTGGATGTATGATGCTTGGATTGCACAGGATTTTGTTTTGTTAACTTCAGTTTTCTTTTACTCATGACCACAACATTTTTCAATCTTTTTACACCACAATTTCACTAATTTTCAAGTTGTCACCCTCCCTCATTGCACTTATTGTACATCCCACAAGTAAACTGTATTATTTCTGCAACTGCTCAGATTGATGTAGACATCTTAATTCATGCAGAATGCAATTTGAGTCATATATAGCATATCCCAGTTTTGCAAAATAAAATGTTTATGAAAACACCTTATTAAATATTTACGCAAAAAAGAACTGCACATGTGAAGTCCTCATCTTGTTTTTTTATTTAAAAGTTATGCATTTCTCAGGCCACATTGTGAAAAATTACCCTTGGGCAAAACACAAACTAACCTAATTCTTCAGGTACAACTCTCAGTCATTTTTGTGCTATAGATGGGCAAGAAAATGTTTTGAAAAGATTATTTTTCTCTGCACTCCCTTCTGACAGAGAGGGCCAGGCTGTCCATATGCCAAGTATTTACACGTTGGCAGTAGCAAATAAGTCCACGTAGAGAACGTTTTTAATTTTTTATTTATTTATTTATTTTTATTTATTGAAATCTAGGATTACAAATACCTTTGAGCAGGAACTGCTCATTTACAAAGGTTCCACGTCGAAGGAGTGGGGGGGGTATACATACATACAAAGGTCAACATAATAATACATAGTTACACAATAAAAAGAAGTAAGAGACTGAGGCTTAGGAAATTCTAGTAATTCAAAATGTGCCAAATGTTAGGTAGCATGACAAACCAGCCAAGGGCAATCTTAGAAATAAGTGCTGCAGATGAGAGGGAAGGGGGTATGCAGATAGGAAGGCCATTGTCAGAGGGTAAAGGGTGAGGGTAAGAGCTCTAAAGGGGAGAGAGGGGAGGGATAAAAGTCAGGAAATGCCTCAGGGCAGTAAAGGGAGAGGGGGCAAGGGGGTAGGCAGGTACAAGGGGGCAAGGCAGGGAAAGGTAGCTGTCAAGACTGAAGTGGATGGCAGTGAGCGGTGGGCCCCAGATTAGGCGAGGCAGTCACAACAACTAGTTGAAATAAGATGAAGTCAGAGTTGTCTCTTAAAAGGGCCAAGAGCAGCAGCAGTAAGAGTTTCTTTGTTGAGAGTATTGTACCACTGTGGTGCTCTGTTGGTAAAGGCCCTCTGGCCCATGGTAGTCTGGCATCTGGGGACAAGGAAGGTTAATTGTTGTGAACTTCTAGTTCGCTCGGTGCTGTGGTGATCAATGAGGAGCTTTTCAATGCCCAGGGGCATGACCCCGAGGAGGATTATTTTGGCTAAGAGGCAGGTTTGATACTGTATCTGGCTGATGAGAGGAAGCCATCCTGCCCGAGTGTACAGGTCACAAGTGTGTGTAAGTCAGTCAGCCCCAGTTAGCAGCCTGCATGCTTTGTTGATTGCAACTGTAATTCTGCGGAGGGCAGAGGCAGAGGCAGAGCCATAAATTGCTAGCCCGTACTCGATGATGGAGGTGACAGAGCTGTTGATAGCCAACCGGAGAGTGTCAGGAGTCATGCAGTGTTTGTGCCTGTAGAGCAGGCCTATACGGATGTTGGTGGCTTTGGCGACAGAATCTATGTGCCGATGGTAGGAGAGTGAGCTGTCCAATGTGACACCTAGTTATTTAAAATCAGGAATGTGTTCAAGTAAGGTCCCTGTTTGGTTTAGGATGGTAATATCACAGGATTTGTACTTGCTCCTGGCATTGTAGAAGGTCATAACCTTTGTTTTGCTGTAGTTCATGACCAGTTTGTGTGACTTGAACCATTCTTCGATGTGCATGAATTCAAGCTGTAATTGTTTCTCGAGGAGCTCTACATTTTGGTGGTTGGTGAACATGACTGTGTCATCAGCGTAGAGCAGTAATTTCTGGTGGCAGACACTGGGAAGGTCGTTGAGGAAGAGGCTGAAGAGTAGTGGCCCCAGGATGGACCCCTGTGGGACCCCTGAAAGGACTGACTTTTCTTCTGAGGTGACACCAGCAATCCTAACCCACTGGACCCTCTCCCCAAGGTAGCTTGAAAACCAGAGCAGCGCTTCATTGGACAGCCCAATGTTTGATAATTGCTTGAGTAGGATTGGGTGGTTCACAGTATCAAATGCTTTCGTAAGGTCGATGAATACTGCCCCTACACAGTTTCCATGATTGAGTGTGGTATGGATGAAGCCCATGAATTCTAATAGTGCAGTGGTGGTACTGTGCCCTTTTCAGAAACCATGTTGCTCAGGACACTGGATGTTGTATTTTTCCAGGTACTTGACTAGTTGGTCTGAGGCAATGCACTCCAGGGCCTTAGACAATGGAGGGAGGATGAAGAAAGGTCTGTAGTTGGAGTGCAGTGATTAGTCTTCACTTTTGTGTACCGGTTTGATGGTCGCCTGTTTCCAGCGAGATGGGAACTGGGACATCCTTAGTGATAGGTTGAGGACCTTTGTCAGGGGTTTAAGGACTTCTTCAAGGACAAGTGCTAACAACTTCAGGTCAAGGGAATCACCGCTGTAGCCTGCATTGTGAATGGCCTTCCGAATATAGGTTCTGGCTTCATGCACTGGGATCTCCTTGAAGTAGAATTGTGGGGCAGGGTGTAGAAGAGGAGTAGTTGCAGGAGGGTTACTACCAGAGGAGGCATCAAAGAAATTAGAAGGGAGGACACTATCCAAGTTGGAGAACGCATTGTTAAAGGTGTTGGTGATTGTGTACAGGTCAGATGTTGGTGTTCCATTTATGTTGAGCATGGTGGGTGGTGACTTAGGGTCCTTGCCTGTAAGGTCTTTCAAGTTACTCAAAAATTTTCCATCACCCCAGGAGTTGGAGAGAGCTTCCTTGAAGTATTTGCTTTTGGCACTCCTAACTGCCTGCGTGCACTCATTTCTGGCAGCTTTATATTTATGAATATCCCCAGGTTTGGATGTTGCACGGGCACAGTGCCACAGATGATCCCTATGTTTGAGTAAAGTGATTAGATCGGGGGGGTTATCCAAGGGTTAGCTCTGTCCCTGACCTTCAGCTTTTTGAGAGGTTCAAAGATATTGCAGGCCGCAGTGAAGTGGCTGATGAAAAGGTCTAAGGTTTGGTTTACATCAATGGCAGAGTCGATTGGTGTCCAGTCCAGGTGGCTTAGGTGTGTCTTTAGTAGCTCAAGGTACCCCTGCTTTAACACTCTGGTGTGGATTATTTTAGGAGGGGGCTTAATGAATTTGTTTGTCCAGGTACATGTGACCGGTGAGTGGTCACTGATCCGATCAGGGAGCACTGAGACTTTTGAGATTCATTCAGGATGATTAGTAAGGATCCAGTCCAGAAGTGTGTGTGACCCTGTCCTATAGTTGCATCTGGTGGGGGTGGTAACAAGCTGGGTGAGGTTCTGTGATGTGACAGCATCCTTGTAGTTTCTGGCCTCCAGCAATAGCCAATTTATGTTGAAGTCGCCTAGTACTATGAGTTCAGAGTTATGGTGTAATCCCTGTAGGCTTTCCAATATGCTCATAAATCCATTGGGCTGATCTTTAGGGGGTAGGTACACAGAGGCAATGGTGAGCTCCTTGTTGTGCGCCCCAAGTAGAACTTTAATAGCAAGATCCTGAGAGGGTGGATTAGGGTTTGAGAATGGGAAGACTTGACCCAGATAGGAATTCCTCGGGTAGATGGCACAGCCCCCACCTCATTTGGAAACCCTGTCCTGCCTGAATATAGAGTATCCAGGGGTGGTGACTGCAGCATCTGGTATCTTGGGGTAAAGTGACTTTTTATTTTGGGGACTGGTTGTTCTGTTGTCAAGGTGTTTCTGTGGATGGGGGACTGGGTTCAAGTTGACTCTTTGCATTGTATTTTAGTGCCTGCCATGGGTTGTCATTTTAGAAGGAGATGGATGGTGCTTTTCTGTCAGATGGACTGAGGTGCAGGTCTATGTGAATCAGAGGAGATATGCTGAATAAGGGCTGGGATTTTGTGCTAGGCAATAAATTGGTGGTTGTATTGTATGATGTTTGGGTTGGAGCCAAGGACATTCAGTGGGCTTGGGATAAGGGTGGCTGATGCAGCCACACACAATAGGGTCAACATCAACCTGTCTATCTGATGGAAAAGCACCATCCAACCCCATCTGAAATGACAACCTCAGGACAGGCACTAAAGTACACCCCAAAGAGCCAGCTTGCACACTGTCCCCCATTCCCTTAAACAGTTTGACAACAGAACAACCAGCCCCCAATAAAAGAACCATGTACAGTAGATAGCAGATCCCTGTTTTGCAAAAACAAACAACAAAATTTAAGTGCAATCTGCTCAGAATGCTGCCTGTGTAGTATCAGAATTTTCTCACTTTCAGGTGTCTATTTTAATATATTGATTGCTGTCTTCTCTAACATGCTTTAAATCAGGAAAAATATGTTGTTTGTACACATTCAGTAGTATGTTGGTGTGATTATTTAATACTAAGGAAGGTAGACCGCATTCAACACCATGATAATACCACTGCCACAGGGAAATAAACTGAATACTGTGTATGTCTATAAACATACATCATAGCACAGACAGTGTCCCTTTAATGCCACAATCCCTATATGTTGCAAAGTATTTTCTGCTGAGATTTATACTATCACAAGCAGTGGCATATCCTATGTCAAACAACCAATCACATTGTCAACTTTGTCCCCAGCCTCAAATGCCGCCTGTACACAACATAATTATGTGATGCCAAGAATGGATACATAGTAACATGTTATCATAGTAACATGTTACTATGTATCAGTTCTTGGCATCACTCAAACATTTTGTGTGCCAACTGCATTTGAGAACAGATTTTTTTCCATGGGGTGGTGGGCTACTGCAGGATTTTTCATCTTAATTTTGATAGCACTGACCTGAACCTTAATCAGAATTCATATGTGCTATGTTCTGTGTGTACTGTTATCATGCACATACATTGACATCACTAATGCCTTCACTTCAAGAACATTTGGCTTAAACAAGAAGAGGTTTCATTAGGAAGTCTCAAGCATATACAGTGTTAGACACCCCTCCCCTGAACTGTGACTACAGAGTATGGGGTTAGGGGAGGTTGTAGGAACTTCAAGTACTGTAGTCCACTCCCTGGCTCTTTGGTTGACTGTCTGAGGCTGTCCCAGATGACATTATCATTGTCAACTATTGTCTATGCACAGAGACAGTCAGGTCTTTGAGACATTTTGGGTACCCACATACTCTTAAATCGGATGTTGTCATATCATTCATTGTTCCAGTTGCATGCCTGCCAGATTACAAACAAGTGCTGTTGTCAGTTTAGCCCTTTTTATGACTGTGGGCAGAGCCTACAGGAGTATTGCATGTACAAAAGGAGTGATGTCATGTTTTCTGTCCGTGGAACTGACTGAAGGTGTAAATAGTCTCCTCCACCTTACCCTCTCCAAGAAATGCTTTCCATCTTCAAATAAATATGCTTTCATGTTAATCAATGGTTGCAGGGTACTATTTTATTTCTTAAATGGGTGGTACAAGAACTGGAACCTGAGTAATGGAAGGTAGCATTGTTTTTTCAGGGGACGTAAGGTTCACCCCACCTCCATCCAAGAAGCTCCAAAAGGTCCATCCCACTGTTTTTTTTTTATTCATGTGGAAGGGCATGAGGTGGATATATCATACTGAAAAAAGACTCACTAGAGTTTGGGGTGTGGACCAAGGAATAACAAATCTGTGGAGTCCCTGCATTTTGTTAAGGACTAGGAGAACAGAAGCTCCTTAAATTGCCTTCAAACTGACTTAAAAACCCTTGGAACAAATGATTATCACAGTCACCTGGTGTCTCAAAAGGAAACACTAAGAAATGTCTGAAACTACAGCTTAAGGATTCAACTTCAAGGGAAATAGACAGCTTTCAGGTATTTCTTAAACATATATATATATATACTAAAATGGGCACAGTACTTGATAAACATAGTCTGTGATGAAGTGTACTTTTCATTTTAAGTTTGAGAAGTGGTGTTGACTTGCATATGTTAAAAATACCAGCTGCAATTAGCAACTAGTTTTAGAAACAAAATGCTGTTTTTTTTTTTCCTATTTACTTTTTTTCTGGCCCAGTTTATATCAGTGTAAAGAAAGACTGGAACAACAATCAGAGCTGCCATCCAACTGGACATGTTTTTTATCACTCATTTTTCATTTAAAATAACCTAAATGTAGTTTCACATTTTTACCATGAAGGAAGCAAGAAGATAAACCAGCATGGTTAACAAATACATTCATTGACACCTGTGAATGAATGGGGTAGTTTTTTCTAACATTCCTTTTGAGTTAATTACTCCTTGGAACCTGTTATTCCAGTTTTTATGACTGTGCTCCTGGAACTTTCTGCATAACAAGTTCCCTTAGGTACCTCACAGCACCTCATTAAGCTATGTGACACCACCATCTTTGCAGGACATTGCATACTGTAGCAAGAGACCCAATTTTTTTTTTGCCTTTTTCCAAATAACATACCAACTTCATTCTCTGGCAGGCAGTTCTGGGCTAGTGTTAATATTCTACTGAATTTTCTTAACTTGCAGTTTGTGACTATAGGTGTTTATATCTGAATAATAACCACATTTACTTCACTTGCAAATAGCCAGGCTTTTGTGTGTCTAATTTCTGTTTAACTTACTGTAGGTTACACATAAAATCTGAACATTTCATAACATGTTGTATTGTGATTCAATGAACTGATAAATGGGGATTTGGGTTTCTTTTACAAATTCATTTTTCCTCACCATGGAAATACTAAAACAAAAATTTCTCAACAAAATGTTTTTAAATAAATTATCTGGTTGGGGGGGGCTGCCACAAGCAGAATGGGACTTCACAGATGAGGTAACTCACAGCAGCAGAAAAAAGAAGCATGTTGTAGGGTTTTAAATAATTGATTAGCAGTTTTTTTTCTTGGGACGATACTAACTGTACAGAAAGTATTTATATAGATTTTCTAGAAGTGCTGTGTTTGTCAAACACAGTGAGGCAAGAGCTATTCATTTTCACAAAGTTTTAGCACTTTTATGAGCAAAACGTTAATCAATTTTTAGAGTTAAATAAAACCCTGATGTTGGCATAAAAAGCTTAGTGGTGTGGATATAGAGGCACCAGTATTCAAACATGACTTTGGTAGAGGATTAATTGTGACTGGGGAGTGAGGTAGAGAGTGAGTCTTGATATTTTTAGCATAATGGTTTTCTGAAACTTCAACCTTCAATGGGTTAGACTTTGTAGCCATCTGTACAGTATATCACTAAGCCACATGCAGTGGGGTATGGGTAAAACCCACATCACCAGACCCAGGCCAGAGCTGTAAAATCTGGACTGAGCACAGCTTGTGCAAATATTGCTTATCCGGTGGAGTAGCAATAAAAGATAAACTATGCAATACTGTCAATAATACACCTACCCCAGTTAAAATTTACCTGATGCCCATTTTTAGGCCTTATATAGCAATATCTTCCTTCAAGAGAACAGCTTGTAATGAAATGTGTCGAATTTACATTGGCATTTGGGCAAATGCACTTTTATATTATATGAATTTTGTGTGTGAACTGTATATCAAGTCTCTAAAAAAAGCAATTAAACACATCAAATGCCTTCAAAAATTTGTCTCAACATTGTGTTTATCTTCCACCTTGTCACAACATACAGTTGTCTCGGCAGTGTTTTCAGTTAGGGTATAGTACCTACATGAATATGATGGCCTGTTTCTGTTGAGTTGATTGTTATAACAGTGCATAGAATAAAATGCAAAACATATAGGTAACTGCAATACAGAAAGTGGCATTATTTTAAATTATACAATGGCAAGGAAAAATGTAAGAAGCTGATTGGCTGCTGACCTATTGATACAGTGATGTTAATACACAATAACATCACCGTAGCTTGGGATTTGGATCATTCCTTGCATTTTCTCTTAAGAAATATTTTTCCACACTAACAAAAACATCCTTTAAAATGTATTTTTTATTTTGTATATAACAACAAGCCATTGTATAATTGCAATAAGGCACTCCAGGGTGTGTGTTATCTTGTAATAATGTCATTCCTGGGGTGGTGGAAGCACTCAGCTTTGCCTCATGCTTCAACCCACCCCAGGAGTGACATTATTACATGATAACACACACCCTGTCCTGCCTTATTGCTTAAATATGCCCTTTCTCAATGTACTGTACTTTGGTTCAGTTAGTGTATATTCAACAGCCTTCATGTTAACACTCTGGGCTACTCTTTGACTCCTGATGTCTATTTGCTTTATCTATTGTATATTGTTTGAACTGCTTTGGTCTTCTTGATGTGGTGCCTGTGTGCCTAAACTATGTAACCTGTTCATCTACTGCTACCCATATATCTCCAGTGAATGATTGTTATAACTTTCTGCTCTCCCAAGTCATTGTTTTTTGACTTGTTAACTGTGCTGTCTTTGTATTAGTTTTGATGAGGTGCCTTTGTAAATGAGTTTCTGACTCAAAGATTTGTAAATCTGATATTTATTAAATAAATAAATAAATAAATAACGGTTTACGTTTACGCCCTTGAAACACCCTTATGTAGTTAATGAATTCACAGTCATAGTGGCTCTTCCAGAGCCTGTTTATAAAAGCAGACAACCTGGGATGTGTAAAGTATGGCCATTAAATAATTAGCAGCTACTTAACATAATCTTTTCTACTCTGCATCAGATACCAGCAGTGCAGCAAAGCTAGCCAACAGTCTAGCCCTATTTTTTTGTAGCAGTAAAAGATTCAGTTATTTTCCACTATCACTTGCTGGTAAACTTGTGTAAGAGGTGTCTGACATTAAATGAAGACAGGGAGAGGGAAGAGTAAAGGAACTCATTTCCACCTCCTCTTATTATATTTGTATGACAGTTCCTGCATCTCTGTCATCTTTCTCCTCTAAATAATATAGAATACTATAGAAGTGTCCTACCTGCCCCACCCCCCCAATGGGCTGTATACAAATCTAGAGATATCCTTCCCTGCTGAACATGACTGTTTAATCAGGATCCCAACCTATTTTTACATTGGACATGTAAGCAACATCTCTTAGTTGTGGCTTTTGTAATAACCATCCACTTGCCAAACACTGAAACATTACACATGCATTTCTAAAGCAAATTACTATGCGCAATTGGTGTGGGAGTTTGAACACAGAAATTGTGTTGTTAAATGTAAAATTAAAAAAAGTCTCAATTTGAATTGAATGCTAGCTGTACACTTGTCACTGTGAAAAATTGCAATTTTGACAATCTGCTCAGCCCTTTAAATAAAAGCAAATGATTTGATGGAATGTAATGCCTTAATAATTGTACCAGTGAGTGGGTCTCATTCTTATCTGTGTTAAATTAATTTAAGAGCATGCCTTATATCATCACTGTTTCTGTAGTTCCCAGTACCACCACAGAATTTAAATATTTTAGTATTAACCTGACATCTACTGTATTTCACTGTTACCATGGCTTCCATTACGGCCACAGCCTTTCTTTCCTCCTTCCAAAAATCAGCAACATTCCTAGATTGTCCTATGTTATTCAAGCTCAGGTTCAGCTTTATTTAAATCAACATATATAAAACACATGACTTATTATGTGTATGACACAGATTAAAACAGTATTACTAGTACCACATTGTATATAAAAGTAGAGATTAAAAACAAAATTACTTCTAATATTTAAATAAAGAGAGGGATACTTCAAATTGACTTCCTCTGATTTCGAGTTGGAATGAACACAAACATCAGAAGACTGGAGACAAAAATAGGCTTTAAAAGTGGGAGAGCCACTCTTTGTCAATTGTATACTGTAGTTGGGTATATTATATCTTATACTATTTTATGAGCTGCCATAGGTCACCAGGGCCCAGAATATTGAGTTGTTCTTTGTTGTAATAGCCTCCTGTAATTTTTCTCACAGATACTCTGTAAATCTTTGTTTTTATTACATATCAGATGTCAATACTCATTTGTTGAAAGTCTTGTCCTTTTCTTATGTTGATATTTTTAATGCTGAATCTTCACAATACTCTAATAATTCTCTGGAACTCAAAACATGTAGAGTCATACCAGAGACTGCCTTTTTTTTTGTATTCTTTATTTATGGTCTCTTGTCCAGAACTCTCTCAGGCAACTCCTACTGGCCTGACACCACTCTACCGCCCACCTGGTCCCCCATCTCCTCAGAGTGTATGCTGCCTTCCACCACCCTCTAGCCAGCAGACTCCCCAGCTCTGAGCCCCTTGGGGTAGGGATGCCACCACTCCTGTGCTCTATCTAGAATCAAGCATGCTGGCTGGTGTGGTGGAGGAACAGAGTGCTGGAGACAAAGTCCAGTGTCAGGTGTGTGACAATATGGCATGGAGGAGAGCTTTTGCCTATATGGGATTGAGGGTTTTAAAAGCTTGAGTGTTTCCCCGAGGAACTTGACATGCAATGACACCAGTTTGGCTGTGCCATAAACATCTGCCGTGCTCCTCCCTCAAACTGCTCTGGCACTAGCTATGCCCCCAATCTCCATTGGGGACATTGTTGTGCTGGGGGCACCGTGGATCCCTCCCCAGGGAGAGGAGAGCAGTCCATCAGATGCTCAATCTTACTCTCTCCCCTGCCTACTCCCAGCACCCGAGCTCATTCCTGAACTCAGGTCACTGGTGTGGCATGAGGTGTGACATCCAGTGCCTCAACCCTCAGCACCACTAGGACCAGGGACTGCCTTTATCTACTGTATTTTGACTAATCTTATAATTCTGTCTTTTGGGGTAAGATTTTTATTAAACAAATTAATAATGGACATAACAACTCCTAACATGTTTAGGGGGATTGGAAGCCATCACATAGCTCTGGTTCTGGAATTCTGGCTAGAAAGATCTGCATTGCATATGAATCGGTGACTTCGTGTAGCTTATTTGATGTGTGACTGTTCCATTTATTTTTTTGTTACTAGAACTGCCATTTTCTGATTTAAATCCATAAATCCATCTAAGCTGAGCTGGTTTAACTTTACTTTTGTTATTATTTGACCCCATATTTGAAAAAAAGGTCTCTTTCCCATTCCTTTAACACTTCAATATATTTTACTCTGTTAAAAAATACACAATGCTTATCCAGAAGTCTATTGAAGATCCCACATTGTCTGTTGGGAGAATAACTTCACCGCATGCATCTCCCGGAACCTCCCATTCAAAATTCTAAAATTCATCGGGTTCAAATATTGTAATAAATTTTTTTTTTTTAATTTGAAACCTAAGTGTTTTTTATAGAAATACTCATGGTGTCATCAATAGTCCAGTGTGGGCTAACACTCTTTTATTCTGGAACTACACTGGCATTCGTATCCCCTGACACGAAGATCATAATATTAGGGTATTTGACTTGCAAATCTAAGACTGTCTCTGATAGGATTTGCAAAACCTTTTTAAAAACAGATAGTTTTTTAAGCAAAATAATCATTCACAGGGAGAACTATAATAGTTCCGAAGAAATCCATATTATCTGTAACTACCCCAATACAATGTTCACCTATAAGAATATTAATTATAGTGATAATGCCTCTCTTGGGATGCCCACATCTATTTTCTTCAATAGCAGGAATTGCCCATGTTTGGGAGCCTTCTGTATATTTTGGGTGGTAATTTAAATCTCATCTTTCATGAAATAAGAATATTCAAACAGTGCTACACTGTCAACACATTCTTTATCTTAAGGATTTGGGTTAGTGCTTAACCAATTTGGGGCACACTATCAGTTTTAAGGTATCAGCATGATTAAAAAAAAACACTTGCAAACTTTACTCATAATGTAAAAACAAACAAAAAAACTTTAATCATAAAATATGTTAGGATGTAACGGTATCCCATCATATGAGTGAAGCATATTGACTGACTCAAATATGAGTGACTCAATTTGCATGCCCGTAGGAGCAGCGATGGTGAGATTATAGCAAGGGGAGAGAATAGCGATGAATAAGGGATGGAACAATGACGGCAAATAACTGGGGTTTGCATGGTGCTATGGGCTAAATGGGGAAGTGTAGATTGCTGCTCCTGATCTGGCTGCCCGGTGTGGCAGGTACGGATGCTACCTATGGTGGTGATGGTCCCGGCGTTGAGACTGCCTGCAGTATGTTTTTACAATTGTTTTTGGTGTTTGTTTTTTTTTCATTTTGTCCATCCTGTGACTCTGTTGTGCAAGCTGTGGTATCCCCCATGTTTACTGTGGCCCCTTCCCATGTATTCTCCTGTCCCCAAGTGTGCGCCCCCCCCCCGGAGAAGATTATATTAATATGATGGGTGCAGGGTGCGTAGCCCTCCACATTAAACATTACTTGTAATGTCCCCCTCTTGCATTGCAGTGTCATCACTGTGTTGGTGGTTGCTGAGGTGGGTTCTGTGCCGATGTTATATTTTGCAAAATGTGCTATCTCTTCTGCGACTCACCATAAACATTTTGCTGTTATGATATGGAACCAGTTGCAACAAACATTAAATGCTATCTGCACAGAGCTTTCTGCTTGATCTGGATGTGGTAAAGAAATGAAATCTGACAGCCAAGTGAAGATGGGCTGTGAAGGATGTAACACTAAGTTTGTGCATTATCTGTCTAACTGCTTAATTGAATGAAGTGGAAAAAGTGTTCTGTTTGCCATGCAGTTGTGTGCAATTCAGAAGTATAATCTTTTTAATTATAATTAGTCATAGTTATATTTTATGGAGCCCAGACTGAATCCTCTATGGCTAGTGCTCCCCTCAACACCATATAATTTTTTATCAGGTTTTGTAATAACAAAACCCAAAAAATACATATCAAAACAATAATCTATTACATGGTGGAAAAGGAAGAGATATGGTGAGCAGGAACAGGGAAGTCCAAAATGACGAAAAGCAATATCCCTTTTCCTTCAATATAAGTCAGCAAGTAGGGGGAAGGTGAACTAATAACTTCACCCCTATTATTCACAAGTGAATAGCAGTACGTGGCCAACAATCAGTGACCATGATGTACAGACACCCCTGTTTTTTTTTATTCATACCTCTCAACCGTCCTTGTTTTTTAGTATGTTAGACTTGAGTATTTTTTACTGCCAAATCATTTTTCACCGAGTAGTATTGTCTTACTCCAACCAGAGCCACTGGCATGGCTATTCTGAGGAAAAAATGGCTAACAGCACTTGACGTGGCTGCAAAAGATACTCACTGATATCTTGTTTTTTAACACAAAAAATGAATGGGAACTGGAACAAGTCTCCCTAGAATCATTAAGCACCAGACAATTTATTTGTCTATGTATGCAGTCTTCTAACAGTCTGATATGAAGATTTTTATATGTGCTGGTCTACATTAGATGTCATATCTCATATTGTGTCCCATGCCCAGCTGTGGGCTAAAGTCTGCAGCGGGAAGACAGGTGGACTGTTGAATGACTTTGTGCCCAGGTGCTCACATGTGCCTGTTAGGTGGATTACGGGCTGATGGTGGGAGATTGATTTTTATGGAGAGGCAGGGGGAGAGAGGGTGACAAAGGGGAACTGATGTTTGGGTGGATGCCTCCCAATTCAAGTGAACTAATGTTGAGGAAAAAAGTGATTGGACTGGGCAATGAGAATGCAACACTCTGGAAGGACGAAAATGTTTACTCAGCCCATTGCACTAATAGAAACATTAGATGAATGGGAGTGTCAAACTAGCAAGGCTATATAGATGTGGAAAATTACTGATATGCGACACTCCAGGGATCTCATAAAAAAAGGATTGGTAACCATGGTTTATTTGTCACGAGTCTTAGAGGAAATGGACTGAGTACTACATAATGGCTATATATTACAGAATATAAAGGACAAAATGTTCCACCTCAATATATAAATAAAAAGTGTTTGAGGGGGGTTCCAATAGAAAGTTAAAGAGTTCCCTGATGGTTCTTTTACTGATAAGTTTGGCAATTCTTTTTTTTAAGCTAATACACCCCACATCCAAAACAGTGTAAAATCTGCCAATTATGGACTAAATTTGACATTGCATGAGTCTGCATTAAAATCTACTGATACAAGTTTATCCATTAAACCCTCTACTTTAATGTTCATTACTTGGTTTTAGAAATAGCACATTCACCAGTTGTAAATAAGCAGTATTTAAATAAGAACATTGAAAAAGTAAACAGTTACTGATAGTTTCTTTTTTGTAATGGTTTACTGTAAAGAGAATTATTCATATTGGCATCTGTATTGTGTGACATTAACAAACTGTAGGAGGTTGGGACTGAAATTGATATCGGCATTGGGTGAAATTAATGAATCATAGGGAGAGCTGATACTGACTTCTGGTTGTCAAAGAAATTACTAACAAATACATGATCATGGGTACAATGGATATAGCTGGGGAGGGATCTGCAAATAAAATCACTGTATCTTGGAGAGTTAAACTGACAGCTGGATGGGGGGTGAAACATCAGCAAATTATTGATGTGTGACCCTCCAGGGAATGTCATAAAAAAGATTGGCAACCACGGCTTATTTACTATACTGTCTGCATCTACACACAGAGTATAACTGACAAAACTTTAAATATATTGTCAGTGGCTTACGAAAAGTGAACTGTTTGACACACTTCCAATCCTCAGAGAGGTTAAGTACATTTACAGATTTTAAAAGCATTCATAAAAATATGTGTTGTCCCTTTGTAGTGCAAGTCAGACACAGCCATGCACCATGTTCCGTATACCCTGTCTTGGAAAAAAAAAACGTTTCTTTTGTGGTACCATCAACAATACAGCTGAGATTTTTTTTCCCCAAATTCTTCACCTATGAATAACACATTCAAGAGGGAAAAGCAAACCCTGTCATGGTCATATATATTTTTACTATGGAGTACATCTGTTATTCCAAGGCTGGGTACAGGGGTTATGCAAAAGGGTTGAAGATCAATATGTATCCCCTCACTATTACAGTATGCCCTGACAATGGGTGTTTTCTCTCTCTTTCTCTCTCTTTCTGTTTTTTATGAAAGACATAAGGTGGTGATCATGGCATTCTACTGTAACTTGGTGTCCCTGCTGGGCTGTTTGATTAAAAATCACCTTATTTAATATAGTTTTGAGCATTCATTTTTTTTACCTAGAGTGCCACTCAGCTTGAGGTCCTGTATTGGATTTACATTTAGTGGTCTAGAGTGGGCACCAGCACAGCATTCTCAAGTGCATTACCAGTTGCAGGACTGCTCACAGGTAGCTTTCTACAAAAACAAAACAGACTTAAATAAACAACAACAACAACAAAAGACTTGTAAATGAACACCAGCTTCATAACTGCAGCAGTCTTACACTGCAAAAAAAAGCACCTGTGTGATCAGTTGTTAAAGTGCTGTAATGCTTTTCATACAGACACATACATTTTAAATTTCAATCAAAGTTAACTATCAAATAAAAAAAATGTGTCCTGCATACGAGCAGTGTTTCATGTTTACAGCAGCCCTACAAGAAGAAACAGTATGTGGATAGCGTTTCAAATATAATGCAGCGTGCCACCCAGTTTGAGCTCTTGTACTGGATTTTTAGATTTAATGGTCTGGAATGGGCACTTGCACAGCATCCTCAAATGCATCACTATTTACAGGACTGCTCACATGTAGCTTTTTACAGAAAAAGAAAATGTAAATAAACAACAACAAAAATTTTTTATAGCAGCCGTACAAGAAGATATCATCTGTGGGTACCATATCAAGCATAAAGAAAATCAGGAAAATGTGTGCTATGAAAGGAAATTTAAACAAGCTTAATTTGTCTGCATCTTGTATTGCATACTTTTATTGGGTGTGTAGTAATCAAGAGTAATAATTTAAGTTTTATTGGTTAACCACCAAAAAAAAGACACAACTTGCAGGTTTGATTCTCTCCCCTCCCTACACTGCACCCGACAAGTAAGGCATTGTAACGTAATCATGCATGTTTTCTTTATTATTATTTTTTGATTGCCTTAAACTGATGCAATCCTTTATCAGAAATATAAATGTAGAGTAAGTTCAACACACAGCATCCCAAAGCAGCAAGTTTGCACAATGACACAAGGCAAGGCAAGGAAAATTTTATTTAAGAGACGCCCATCCTAGAGGCTCTTGTCACTGAACATATTAAAACTTCATACAACAGTCATAATAAAAACAAAACAATAATATTAAACATTAATATACAATATTCAAGCAATTAAAACAAGATTTAGTATAAATACTACTAAATTCAAAGTAGCAAAACAACTAAACCAAGCAGCAACTAAATACAAAGTAGCCAAAAGCTAACTAAAGTATGAAATTCAAAAATACAGGTAGGGACTATTAAACACAGTCCGGGAAGGCCTGATTATACAAGAAGGCCTTAAGGTGGGCTTTAAATACCTCCACAGAAGGGGCATCCCTGATGGCTAAGGAAAGCAAATTCCACAGGACAGGGGCAGCAACACTAAATGCTCTGTCGCCATCTGTTTTTAACCTCATCCTGTGAATCACGAGGAGGTCCATGGAGAAGAAGAAGAGTGAGTGGGATGCGACAGCAGGTGTAAGAAGGTCCTTCAGATAACCAGGGCCCAGGCTGTGCAGGGCCTTAAAAGTGAGCAAATCAACCTTAAAGAGGACCCTCCACCTAACTGGCAGCCAGTGCAGATGATGCAGCACCGTAGTGATGTGACAATACTTAGGCTGTCCTGTCAACAACCTCACTGCCACTGAGATATTTAGTATATGCTCCTTACTTGTGTGCTCATAAGTAGGTGAGTCACTGAAAGTTTGTAGGGAAAAATAAATCATAATCGGTATAAGCCTCCAACAACAGGCATAACTCCTACAGTATGTTTCCCACCCAAAGAGTCTTACCACTATCTTGCTGACTTGCAAAGCAATTAGACTTCATTGAGAAGCACTAGGTTTGATCACAACATTTGACTCAGTGATAACTCAAGTCTTTTACATTCACCCTTGATTTTAACACTTTCACTTATGATATCAAATATCTACAGAGGAACGCCATGGTAAAAAACCAAAAAATGAAATTGTGCTTCTTATTGGATCAGCTGTGAAGAAAGTCTGAACAGTGATATCAATTGCCAAAGAATGTGTCATGAATGGCTGCAGTACATATGAATCGGTGTTCATACGCAGGTTCTGTTTATTTTTTTGAAACTTAAATGATACTTAATTTTGTTTGAAATTTAAGATGTATATATATATATAATATGCATATACATATATATATATATGTGTGTGTATATATATATATATATATATATATATATATATATTATGGAAGAGGAGCCCTTTTAAGGTTAAAGGGTCAGATTTTGCACCTTAATAATTTTGCCACCGTTCAATGGATTTGCCTGAAATTTTGAATACACAATCAAGAATCATACTTCTTGGGATCTTCCAACTTTTGTGTGGTTTGGATATATGGCTGTGGAGTTATTAAGCATGATCTGTGCACACATTTACGCTGTCTGGTGAATTCTTTGCTCGCACCTACGGGTAGCATGGTTTGCGCGACCAGTCTGAAAACTTCAGGAACATGTGGCCAGTGTCCCTGATGTGCCTTTTGAAGATTTCATGAAAAAATATTAAAAAGTTCAAAAGTTATTAAAAAAACAAATTCCCATTATAAGTCAATGGGAAAAGTTAAAAAGTTCGACACTTTCACAAATGCACTTTTTAGTGTCACAAATGGTGCTAGTAGAAGCACAAATCCACCATTTTGTTTTCAGTTAGTGATCAGAAAAATGCTTGCCATTTAAATTTGGAACCCTCTAGCAACACAATTCTTTTTGTGGTCACCTAATCGGATCCTGAGGATGCTAGCCATGTCTTTATTTTGGGGTGAAACACCCTAGAAATATGTTTTTCAAATTTCTGGAAAAAGTAGTGTCACAAAGTAGTGTCGCACTCACGACACTTTCATAAATGCTTGCAAAAGTTTTCGCAAATGACGACACTACTTTTTCAGACTATGGCCAAAATCACAGCAGTTCTTTGCCACCCTGCTGCAAAAGAACAGTTTGGTCTTTTGAGCTGAAATTTGGAGGGAACGCAGCCAATATCTCACAGATGTGTCTTTTGGTGGTTTGGTGAAAAAATATTCCATGGCTGCAAAGTTACGGTACTCTGAATTTGGCTTTTTCCCATAGACTAACATGGTGGCATACGCCGTGACTTTCGGGGCTCTTATCTCGAAAATGATGTGAGATACAGTTTTTTTATTGTGAGCTGCATAGCCCATTGGGCTATGCAATAACAAAAACCTAGCCAGGAAAATCATGATTTTTTTTTAAATTTAAATTTTTTTTCTATGTTGTGCGGTTGCTGAGATATTTGCAATTAAGTACTTCCAATGCTCATTTTAAGCTTCAGTGCCCTTTACAATGCATACATTCTTTGTGTTTCTCTATGCAGCTGTTTGGCAAAAACATGGTATGCACTTACGTTACTGTTACACTTATTGTTTCCACTTGAGTTTATGAACCAGTTTGCGTTATTGTTCCTGTGTTAGCCATCGTGTGCGTTACCCTTTTCATTGCCATTTGTGCTTGTGTTTTTGTTACTGTTACTATTTGTGTTTCCACCTTGTGTTTGCATTGCTGTTCCTGTTATTATGTCACAAGACATCATGTGACGTGCTCCCACCACCATGTTACATTCACTATTTCTCATCATCATTCTCAAAAAGAAGGGAAATTAGAGGAAAAAAACTCCATTTAATGCATCAGTTAGGGTTATTCAACAGTGACAAAAGTGAGGAAATTCAGTGTTAAGGTTGAAACCCCCCTTGGACCCCTCCAGCCCACCCCACAACTGGCATCAGGGTGCGCGTTGGGGTCGTCGATCCTAACTGTCACCCCATTCTCCTACTCCTCAACTTCTTTACACATGTGATGGGGTGAGAGTTAAGGCCAATGACTCTGATGCGCACCCCGATGCCAGTTGGGAGGGTGGGCTGGAGGGGTCCAAAAGGGATTTCAACCCTATCACCGAATTTCCTCACTTTTGTCACTGTGGAACAACCCTAACTGATACATTAAACAGAGTTGTTTGCCTCTAATATATATATGTAATATATATATATATAGTATATACAGTATATATATATATATATGTATGTAGATATGTATGTGTGTGTGTATGTATGTGTATATGTATGTATATATATATATATATATATATATATATATATATATATATATATATATATATATATTAGAGGCAAAAAACTATGTAAAATGCATCAGTTAGGGTTGTTCCACAGCAACAAAAGTGATGAAATTTAGTGTTAGTGTTGAAAACCCCTTTGGCCCCCACAGCCACCCCAACCAGCATTGTGGTGCACATGGGGTCATCGGCTCTAACTCACACCCCATCACATGTGTAAAGAATCTGAGGTGTAGGAAAATGGGGTGAGAGTTAGGACCGATGACCCCATGGTGCACCATGATGCCAGTTGGGGTGGATGTGGGTTCCAAGGTGGGTTTTCAACCTTAACACAAAATTTCTCACTTTTGTCACTGTGGAACAACCCTAACTGCTGCATTAAACAGAGTTTTTTGCCTCTAATTTCCTTTCTTTTTAGAATGATGATGAGAAATAGTGAATGTAATGCAGCAGTGAGAGCGGGGGCCCTTCTGGGCCCATGCTCCTGCCACGTGATGTCTTGTGACATAGTAACAGGAACAGCTATGCAAACAGAAGCACCAACAGCGGCACACTTGGTAATGCAAATGTAAATGGTAAAGGAAACGTTAATAGAAATGTAAGCACAAAGTGGCGACGAAGCGAACAGTGAGGCAAACGGACATTGAAGCGTGTACAAAAACACAACTGGTAGCATGAACAGTGATGGCAGCAGTATTTAAAATGGAAATGTTAAGTGTCACAGCAAAAAGAAAGCGAAGGGGAACAGAAATGGAAACGCAAACACAAGTGCACACGTAAATGCAAACCGTAATGCACACAGGCATGGCACTGGAATTGTAAATGCAAATGGTAAAGATAACAGGAAGAATAACTCCAAAGGAAACAGAAACAGAAACTGGAACAGAAGCATGTACAGAAACGCAAAACCGAAACCCGCACGGGCACAGTACCACAATTGTAAACGCAAATGGTAACGGCAACAATAACACCAAAGCAAACAGAAGCGCAAAAGGAAATGCAAGCGCATGTGGAAATGCAAACCGTAGTGTGCACAGGCACAGTAAAGGAACTGCAAATGCAAATGGTAACAGTAACAGCAAGGAAGACGCAAAATGAAAGAGAAGCAGAATTGCAAATGAAAGGGCTGCCGTAAACAGAAATGGCAATGCGCACAGTGATGCAAACAGAAATGCAAAGAGAAACAATAGTGTAAACAGAAATGGTAACAGTAACGAAAACGCAAGCGCAAATGACAATGCAAAGGGTAACGCACATGGTGGTGTACACAGGAAAGTAAACGCAAAAGGGGACAGAAACGCAAGTTGAAATAGTAACTGCAACAGTAACGGAAGTGCATACCCTGTTTTTTGCCATTCAGGTGCATAGAGAAACACAGTGTGTACAAATAATGTATGAATTGTAATGGGCATTGAAGCTGAAAACGAGCATTGGAAGTAAATTGCTAATATCTCAGCAACCTCACGACATAGAAAAAAAATAAAATTTCACAAAAATCATGATTTTCCTGGCTAGGATTTTGCTGTTGCATAGCCTACAGGGCTATGCAACTTGCAACAAAGAATCTGTATCTTGCATCATTTTCAAGATACGAACACTGAAAAGTGCGGCGTACACCACCATGTTAGTCTATGGAAAAAAATGCCAACTTTGCAGTACTGTAACTTTGCAACCATGCAATATTTTTTCACCAAACCAACAAAAGGCACATCTGTGAGATGTTGGCAGTGTTCCCTCCAAATTTCAGGCCAAAAGACCTAACCGTTCTTTTGCAGCAAGGTGGCAAAGAATTCCTGTCATTTTGGCCATAGAGTTGCAAAGTACTTTCGTGATTTGTGAAAGCTTTTGCACAGATTTGCGAAAGTGTCATGAGTACGACAGTACTTTGCAAAAGTACTTTTTCCAGAAATTTGAAAAATATTTTTCTGGGGTGTTTAACCCCAAAATAAAGACATGGATAGCATCCTCAGGCTCTGACTAGGTGAACGCAAAACAAATTGTGTCCCTAGATGGTCCCAATTTTAAATGCCAAGCATTTTTCTGATCACCAACTGAAAACAAAATGGTGGGTTTGCGAAAGTACTAGGGCAATTTGCCACAGTAAAAAGTGCATTTGCGAAAGTGTCAAACTTTTTGTTAACTTTTCCCATTGACTTATAATAGAAACTTGCTTTTTGAATAACTTTTGAACCGTTCAATATATTTTCATGAAATCTTCAAAAGGCACATCAGGCACCCTGGCAGCATGTTCCCTGATGTTTTTGGATCACTCACACAAACTTTGCAACCTGTAGGCGCGAGCAAAGAATTCACCATATAGCGTAAATGCGTGCACAGATCACGCTTAATAACTCCACAGCTGTATATCCGTCCATTATGAAACTTGGCAGATCCCAAGGTGTGTGGTTCTTGATTATGCTTTACAAGTTTCAGGTAAATCCATTGAATGGTCGCAACATTATTAAGGTGTAAAGTTTGACCCCTTAACCTTATATGAGCTCCTCAACTATAATTATAGTAGCACTACCGTGCTACCATAATATATATATATATATATATATATATATATATATATATATATATATATATATATGTATATTACACTGGTGCAGTTCCACCAGTACAGTTAGGGTTAGTAAGCAGTTTAATGTTAAACCACAAATTTTGTACCTTAATAACTTTGCAACCATTTAATGGATTTGCAGAAAATTTGGAATTCACAGTCTTTGTATAGTAGATCTCTTGATTTACTAACTTGCATTTTGATCAGACTTGCTGTTTCAGTAAGGTGAAGCACCAAAAAATGCATTTTTTTACTTTTTTTTTAATATTTTTGCTGATTTTAGCCCATCGTGCTGTGGCCACACCATTTGGTATTTTGGTGTGAAGTTTTCAGGAAACAAAGAAGTTTGGTCAAAGAACAATCTAGTGTTGGTTTGGTGAAAAAATATTAATCTGATCCAAAGTTATTTAATTTGAAATCTTCGGGTTCTGAGCATGATCAGTTCACTCCCAAGATTTATATGTATGTTTTTCGAAAGGGGATTGGGCTCGAGATCAAAGATTTTGTCACCTCATGAATGGGGATTTATTAAATCCCCATTTGTGAGAAAAAATTACTCATTCGCAAGGTGCCATTATGTTTTCAGTTTCTCCCCCAAACAAAATGGTGTAGCTTGCTCTATGGCTGACTTCTTTTACAAATGAGGGATGGGTTTTGTTCAGGGTGATGCCCTCTACAAACTCATGCCTTTGGAGTCCTTCTTTTTGGCTGAAAAACATCTGTTTTAGATTTTAAAATTCTTCATTCTTGATTCTCTTCCCATCCTCGTTCGCGAGGTGACAAACTCCCCATTCGAGAGCCGACCCCCTTTGGCGAGGTAAAAAAATCCTTGATCATGATTTAGGGACCAGATGGTCCTGTCTTGCAAACAAGGATCAGCTTGTGAATGGGGATTCTGTCAGTTCATGAAAGTGGATCAGCTCGAGAACAGGGATTTTGTCAACTCACAAAAGGGGATTGGTCTCTTAATTCTTTGTACATGATCTGACAAAATCCCTGTTCAAGAACTGTTAAAAATCCCCTTTCATGAACCAAGGCCCTTTTGCGAGCTGACAAAATCCTTGATCGTGACTTGCAGACCAGATGGCCAAAATCTGATGAGCTAGGATTTCTTGCGAACAGTGATTTTGGCAGCTCACGAATGGGGATTGATCTCACAAACAGGGATTTTGTCACTTCATGTACTAGGAATTTAGAAACTTTGCCAGTGCACTGTAAATAAGCAGTTTGGTCTTTTGGCTTGAAATTTGCACGGTATAAAGAGGGTGTCCCAGAGATGGGAATTATGCTGTTTATATATAAAAAAGTTAATAGGTTTCATAGACATGTCATCACAAGGTTGAGATTTTTCCTATAGGATTACATTGCGGTACCCACTGCGACTTTTAGTGCTGGTATCTCAGAAACGATAAGAGATATGGATTTGTCACTGCCCCTAACTTAATACTAAGCACACATGGAGGTTCCAAAGTCATGATTGGCAAAGTCATGATTGAAGACACCAGGAGAAGGACTGCTGTGTGACTGAACTTCTCTGCTGGGACTAAAGTAGAAGAACTTTTGTATTTGGACCTTTAATTTAGGGTAAAAAAACTAACATACAAAACAATAAAAAAAAGTGTGTGTTTGGGTTAACTGAACTGAATGGGTAACTGAAAAGTCATCTAGGTGTAAATCTCAGGTGACTGAAAGGACTTAACTGCTGTGAGGTTTAAATTACTTGTAGAAAGGTCTGGTAAGTAGGGGGAGTGGCTTAGCTAGAAGGAAGCTACATTTAAAGACTGCCTTAGAAAGATTCTGCTAATAGCTTGGCAGAAGACACCAGGAGAAAGGACTGCTGTGTGACTGAACTTCTCTGCTGGGACTATATTGCCCTGCTTCCCTCCTCCACCCCCACCCAAAGCTAGTTCTATTTTTATAGGCACAGGATTTGACTGACAACAGGAACTTCCTGTTTAGGGGCAAGAAGTGAGTGATCACAGAACCATCAAGGACCCACCATCCTAGAAGGGCAAGAGTAGCTCTCCAGCCCCTCTAGCTGCTGGAGGTCTGCCTCTGAACAAGTAAGTGGTCTACTGAGAAATATAGGATATTCTTGTCTCAGAACAGGACAATCAAGGAGCTTAAGGGCACACAGGCAGAAAGTAAGGAGAACGAGAAAAAAAAAGGGGAAAGAGTAAGGATTGGAAACAGTTAAGGGGCCAGAAATAAGACATGATTGGAGTGGTGCAGTGCAGTGGCTGTGGAGCAGCAGTCTACCGGGAGATGTTCTGGAGGATGCGGTGTTGTCCCATCTGCAGGCACCTCTCTGGGCTGAGGGAGGAGGTTGCTCATCTCCAGGCTGAGTTGGCCAGGATTTGTGGGACCTCCTCTTCCATCCATTGACCACCAGTGCCACTGCCGTTGCCTCAGAGGTTGCCAAGAAAGAGGAACGGTTGGACCACAGTGGACTCAGGGACGGTGAGGGTGGTGGTGCATCCCTCCAGTTGTACCTCTCCACAATTCCTATGCCATTCTGGCAAAGTGTGGTTCCTCTATGGAGGCATCCACAGTGGAGACCGAGGATGCTGGGAACCTCCACAAAGGAGACCCACAGGAGGGTGGCAGGGGACCCTGCAGGGGAAGGAAACAACTCCTGGTGGAGGACTCCATTGTTAGGAAGGTATAACTGGGCAAGGAAGGGGAGAGGGAGGTAAGGTGCCTGCCTGGTGCCATGGCTTGGAGGGACAGGGAGCGAATCCTCAGGATTGCTGGAGCAGCTGCACAGGGGAGGGAGCTGGATGTCATTGTCCACCTAGGGACAAATGACCTGGCTAAGAAAGGGATTAGAGAAGTGCAGGAAGAGTTTGTG
This sequence comes from Neoceratodus forsteri, assembly GCA_016271365.2. Classification (NCBI taxonomy): domain Eukaryota; kingdom Metazoa; phylum Chordata; order Ceratodontiformes; family Ceratodontidae; genus Neoceratodus; species Neoceratodus forsteri. The sequence goes on from CM057452.1 coordinate 784,211,749, forward strand.
GAATTGGGGAGGGGCTTTAGTCAAGTAGCACGCATGGTAACCTTCTCGAGGTGCTACCCATCTATGGCATAGGAGAGGCTAGGGTGTTCTGTACCATGGGATTCAATCAGTGGTTGAAAACTGGTGTGGAGCTCAGGATTTGACTTCATTGGGGACTGAGGGTCCACCTGGAGTGATGCAGGCCTATACTGGCATGATGGGCTGCATCTGTCCGGGAGGAACCAGGATCCTAGGTGATAGGTTTAAATGCTTCATTGGCAAGCTTTTAAACTAGCCAAGGGGGGAAGCACTGGAAAGGAGCAGGAAAATCCTAGGCCCCCCAAACAATCATGGTAGTAAGTGTGGCAAACACCAACATGGAGGTGTCGATAGGGAGAAGGGCAGGGGTAAATGGAGAAAGTGACAAAGGCAAGAAGGACAGGGATGGGGCAAGGGGTAAGGCCATCAGGAAATGGAGGGTAATGAGTACCAATGCCCATAGTCTGGGCAACAAGCTCCCTGAACTGGTGGCCTTGATGGAAGAAGAAGAATGCCTGGATATCATAGCAGTCACAGAAACATGGTACACAGAGAACCATGACTGGGATGTTAACATACCAGGGTACATAACTAACAGGAGAGACAGGCAGGGAGAAGAGGGAGGAGTAGCTATCTATGTAAAGGAAGGGATAAAAGCAACTGAACAAAAAGTAAACAGGGAGGAGAGGGGCACTGTGGGTCACCTTGGAGACTGGAAAGGCACCACAATCTGCAAGGGGTTGTGTACACCCCCATGTCAGGGGAAGGAATGGACAAGGATATGATGGAAGGCATTCTTAGAATGGCAGAGAAAGGGGAGATACTGTTGATGGGAGACCTGAATATGCCAGATGTTAACTGGAGCACATTTGCTGCAGCCACATCCAAGAGCAGGGCCATTCTTGATGCCCTACAGGTGGCAGGCATTAGACAGCTAGTTTTGGAACCCACTCATGAGGGAGCAATCTTAGACCTCGTACTCTCAAACAGGGGCAGTGAGAGGATCTCAGATCTAGAAGTGGGTTGCCATCTGGGGACAAGTGACCATCAAACAGTGTGGTTCATGTTAAACTCAGCTACAGAGTCAAGCCATACAAAAGTGAGGGTACTGGACTTTAGGAGGGCTGACTTTGGCAAGATGGGAGAGTGCCTCAGAAAAGCACTAGCAAACAGGCTAGAAGGAGGTGTGGAGCAACAATGGGGAATTATCAAAACTGCCATCACAGAGGCAACAAGCCTTTGTGTGAAGCAAATAAACAAATAAAAATGAAAGAAAAAGCCACTATGGTTCTCAAGAGAGGTGGCTGTGAAGTCAGGAAGAAAAGATAGCATCCGGGGTATAAGGAAACACAGAAGGAGCAGGACAGAGGCTGTACCAGTTAAGGCAAAAGAAGCAGGGAGGGAAGTCAGAATAGCAAAGGCCCAAACTGAGAAAAGATAGCCAACTCAGTTAAGAAGAGGTAAAACCTTTTATAGGTACATCAGGGAGCATGGAAAGACAAGGGAGGGATAGTGAGGCTGAATAGAATGAGCGGTGGGTGGGCAGAGGGGACAGTGAAAAGCAAGAATACTGAATGAATACTTCTGCTCAGTATTCACAAAAGAGGAGGGAAAGTGCCTAATCCAATTAACAGAAGCACTCTTGATAGGGGGGTCGATCCCAGTCCTTTCACAGAAGAAAGGGTTCTGCAAGAACTCCTAAAACTGAAGGTGGACAAAGCAATGGGTCCTGATGGAATTCACCCCAGAATTCTAAAAGAATTAAGGAAGGAACTAGTGAAACCACTGTCTACTCTTTTTAATAAATCATGGGAGGATGGTGTGGTACCCGAGGACTGGAGGAAGGCGGATGTGATTCCCCTTCACAAAAGTGGGACCAAGACAGAGGCACGAAACTACAGATCTGTCAGTCTGACCTCTGTGGTAGGGAAAGTGATGAAATCACTTCTGAAGGAAAGAATTGTTGAGTACCTAGAAGCCAGTGGGACACAGGACCCAAGGCAGCATGGGTTCACAGCAGGAAGGTCATGTTAGACTAATCTAATAGATTTCTTTGACTGGGTGACCAAAGTAGTAAACCAGGGAGGGGCTGTGGACATGGCCTACCTAGACTTTAGCAAGGCATTTGACACAGTCCACGCAAAGATTATTAGTCAAATTAACCAGCCTGGGGTGGGTCCCAGGGTGTAGCCTGGGTAAAACATTGGCTGGACAACAGGACACAGAAGGTAATTGTAAATGGAGTCCACTCTGAAGAAAGAAGTGTTACTAGTGTGGTACATGAGGTTCAGTAGTGGTCCAGTCCTTTTAATGTCTTCATCAGTGACATTGGCAGAGGGACTGGAAGGAAAAATATGCCTTTTGTAGATGACACAAAGATCTGCAACAGGGTTGATACACAAGGAGGCATGGAAAGGATGAAAAGGGACTTGGCAAGGTTGGAGGAATGGTCAGATGTAAGGCAGCTAGGATTCAAGTAAAAAGTGCAAAATAATGCACCTGGGAAACAAGAACCAGGGAAGAATACACAATGGGTGGGGAGGTAGTAACAACAACAAAACAGGAAAGGGACCTGGGGTAATCATATCAGATGACCTAAGGTTAGCAAGCAATGTGAGAAGGCAGTAGGGAGGGCCGGGGTATACTGGGTATGTATAGGGAGAGGCATCAGCAGCAGAAAACAGGAAGTTGGTATCCCTCTGTACAGACAGTTGGTGAGACCCCATCTGGAATACTGTGTCCAGTTCTGGAGACCCCATCTCCATAAGGACATAGACAGGATAGAGGCAGTCCAGAGGAGGCAACTAAAATGGTGCAGGGTCTGCAAGAGAAGCCGTATGAGGAGAGACTAAAGGAGCTTAATATGTATACCCTTGAGGAAAGAAGGGAGAGGGGACATGATAGAAACTTTCTAGTACCTCAAGGGAATCAACAAAGTCCAAGAGGGTAGCATCTTTCAGAAAAGGGACTTGCAAGAACAAGGGGACACAATTTAAAGATAGAAGGAGGGGGTTCAGGGGTGAGGAAGTATTATTTCACAGAGAGGGTAGTGGATGCATGGAACAGCCTTCCTGAGGAAGTTGTGGGGTCTAAAACTGTAGGAGAATTCAAGAATGCATGGGACAGACATAAGGCAATTCTTGTGGGGGGCAGGAAGATATAGGCTGTTGGTTAACTAGGTTCTGCGGCCTATCCTGTAGGTAGGGAAATGGGCAGACTAGATGGGCCTAGCGGTCCTTATCTGCCATCAAAGTCTATGTTTCTATGATTACATATCCAGTGGAATTTTTTTTCATAGCTTGTATGGTTACTGAGATATTGGCAAATTAGTGTTACAAGGGTTCCTTTTCAGCCCAATAGGACTATTGTATGGCTCCATAGTTATGTGTAAGTGGGAGCACAAGGCCCGGAGAGCCTGTGCTCCCAAAGATGCATATCGTAATGTGCAAATTGGTAGCTTGGTGGGAGCGCGGGGCCCAGAAGGCCCATATTCTGAAACTGTGTGTCACCACTACTTTCCGAAATTCTGTGTCACAACCACATTCTGAAACTGTACATCATTGCCACATTCCAAAATTGTGCATCACTGCCACATTCAAAACTGTGCATCACTGCTGCATTCCTAAATTATGCATCACAGCCACATTCCAAGCCTGTGTCACCACTTCATTCTGAAATTGTGTGCCACAACCACATTCTGAAATTATGCATCACTGCTACATTTGAAACTGCACCACCAGCACATTCTGAAATTGTACCTCACTGCCACATTCTAAAATTGTACGTCACCACCAAATTTCAAAATTGTGCATCACTGCCTCATTCTTAAATTGTGCATTACCGTCACATTCTGAAACTGAGCGTCACCACCACATTCCTAAATTGTGCATCATTGCCAGATTCTGAACCTTTGCATCATCACCGAATTCCAAAATTATGTGTCACTGCCACATTCTGACACTGTGTGTCACTGCTACATTGAAAACTGTGCATCACCACCACGTTCTGAACCTATGCATCACCATTGCATTCTAAAATTGTGTGTCACCACTGCGCTCGAAACTGTGCGTCACTGCCACATTCTGAACTTGTACATCACTGCCGCATTCCAAAACTGCATCACCACCACATTCTGAAAATGTTGTCACCACCACATTCCAAAATTGTGAGTCACTGCTGCAATCAAAACCTGTGTGTCACTGCCACATTCTAAAATTGTGTCACTGCCTCAGTCAAAGGCTGTGTGTCACCACAGCATTCTGAAACCGTGTGTCATCACTACATTGCAAAATTGTGTGTCACTGCCACTTTCCAACCCTGTACATCACCACTGCATTCCAAAACTGATTTACCACTTCATTCCTAAATTGTGCATCACTGCCACATTCCAAACCTGTGCATCACCACTGCATTCCAAAAATTGTGCATAACCACTGCATTCCAAAATTGTGCATCACCACTGCATTCTGAAATTGTGTATAATTGCTGCATTCTGAAATTGTATGTCACCACTGCATTCCAAAATTGTGCATTACCACTGCTTTCCAAACCTGTATGTCACCACAGCATTCCAAACCTCTACATCACTGCAACATTCTGAACCTGTGCATCACTGCCACATTCCAAAATTGTGAGTCACCTCTGCATTCTGAAATTGATCATCACCACTGCATTCTGAAATTGTGTGCCACCACCACATTCCAAAATTGTGTGTCACTGCCACATTCTGAAATTATGTGTTCCAGCCACTTTCTGAGACTGTGTCATGGCTGCATTCCACAATTGACACCTGGTGACATTTCAAAATCTCATATATACAGTATTTTAACAATTGCAAACAACGTTGTCATTCTAAAGCCATGTTTGCCACTGCATTCCATCCCCCCATCACATTCTGAAGTACTGTACCTTGCATCTACACATTATGGAAGTGCATGTGCTGCCCCAGTGTCAGTTTTCCTTTTTCAGATGTTTACTACACCTGCAGTTTTAAGTAACAGGAGAAAGAAGTCATATAATGTAGATTGCAAGGAGGACTAGGTTGTGAGTTCATGAGATGACATCAGCAGCAGCTCTTCAATGAAACTGGCTTTTTTTGAACAGGCAGTGAATTAAGGGTTACAAAATGACTTGTGATTTTTAAACAAAGTGACTTACATATCTGATTTTTGGCACGAGGCTGATAGACATTATGCTGATCCAAACTCTGAATTTATTGAGGCCAAAAATTTGGGTGGCAGTCCCTCTTTAATGCAAATCATTGTTTCTACAGTATCCTCTGCCAGACTTGCTCTCCAGTCAGTTTTTACCTTGCTCATAGTTGAAAAACACCTTTCTGCAATCGCATTAGACACAAGAAATACTCTCAACACATTGACAAGCTTCAAAAGATTTGGATAAGAATTTTGGAAATCACATGCCAGCTTTGACCAGATAGCAGAGGAAGAAAGAAGACTGATGAAATTGGTTTGAGCAAAAATCTTAAACTCTTGCCATTCTCCAAGTAGCTTAGTGCTGTCACAGTCAGGCTGCAAAAGTGCTGAAAAGTGGTCAGCTACTACAGAAATGTCACTGTTACCATACAGCTGCAGTTTCTTTCTGTCTGCTGGCCAATGTCTGATATCTAACACTTTTGCACGGTTGTAGATATTACTTTCATCAGTCAAACTAAACCTTTGTTCATGACAGTTCTCAATGTTTGTAATGTACAGTATTTCTTAGTTTTCTGTTTAAAAGTTTTAACAACTTGGTCACCAAAATGAGTTAATCTCATACCCTTGTATGTGACTTGAGCACATGCTCCTGATAGAATATCAGACCCATTTTTAAGAGAATGTCAAGTTCACTGCCACCTATGGGACTACTCTGCTTAGCATGGTCAAGAGTGTTTCTCAAAGTTTCAACAGAGCTAAGTAGCTCTGGCATTTCAACTACTTCTTTTTGAAGTGCTAGTGAGAACCTGGCAAGTGGCTGAAGCAGCTGTTCAAAATACAAATGGTATGCAACCATTTAGAATTTAGTCAGAATTTGCAACACTTCCTTGGCTCTGGCCTGGTCATGAGTTGGGGCTGTGACCATAGATTCTAAATGGGCACAAATTATGAGGAATGTTTTGATAACAGCACAGGTAGCAAGAAGTTTATGCTGCACTCAATGTGTGCCATGGGCCTTCTTAGGCTTTTCAACTGACATCTCCGTGGCCTGGGCAAGGGCCCTTAAAGTCTCCCTCACTTATTATCTGTAGCCAGTTTTTTTCTGGACCATATTTGTGAAGCCATCCTTCTGCAGTTGCTAATTTTACTCTAGCCATGTTGAAGACTGTAATTATTAAAAAGTTTGAAGTTAGCAAAACAAGGGTGCTGTCTGGGTGTGAACTAACACATTTCAGTGGCTTAGTATTAAAGAATAATGGGAAGCTTAACAGATTTTCTTCTGACCTCCAGTTCCTTCCTCCCCAGGCTGTGGCTGCCAATAAACTTAATGACATCCACATTGCATACAGCAGCACCGTTCTTTGCAGCATTTATCAAGAAACAGCAGGGGCACAGTATTTACTTACATTTTCACACTGTGGGCTGCTAATAAACTTAAGACACGACACAGTCCACAGAGTAAAACATTGCAATAAAGCAGGGAACAGTTCTCTTTTTCCCCATGGATCAGCAATTAATGCACAGCAGAGCACACTATCTCTGCAAATTAAGCAGGGCACAAGTACATCAAGTTAAAAATCTCTGCAAACTAAGCAGGGCAAGCACTTTTAAATGTCCTTTCCTATTACTGGACACAGTATTTGTTGTTAAGGTATTATGTATTTCCCATTCTTGGCCAGAAGGACACAACACCTGTTAAAAGTCATGTCCTTCCCAACTGGACACACTTTGTGGTTTTAGTTATTGTCCTCTCTGCAATTTGTTGTGGAGCAGTCCTTTCCCACACTGGTCTGCTTGTTTTTAGTGTCTTAAATTCCCATCTCTACAAAGCAGGGCACATTAAACTTTTAAAATGTCTTTTCCAATCACTGCAAAAACTATAGGGCACAACATGCAAACTTTTCATCTCTGCAAGGGCAGGGCAGCAGGATACAGATTTAATTTAAATGTCTTTCCCATCACTGCAAAAACTACTGCTGCTTAGCAGAGCACAACTGTGGTTTAGTTCTTGTCTTTTCCTACAGTATCTCTGTGAATGCAGGGAACCATTACTTTTAAATGTATTTTCCAATCATTGCAAAAAGAACAGGGCACAACACTTAATTATTGTTTCACATCTCTGCAAGGTAGGGCACAGATTACTTTTAAATGTCTTTCACATCTGTGCAAACTAAACAGGGCACAAGTACTTTTAGATGTCTTTTCCAATAATTGCAAAAATTACAGGGCACAACAGTTAATTATTGTTTCACATCTCTGCAAGGCAGGGCATAGATTACTTTTAAATGTCTTTCCCATCACTGACTGCAGTGCACAATGACTTGTTTGTGGTTTACTTATGTCTTTGAATGGCCTCTGCAAAAGCAAGGCACATTACTTTTAAATGACTTTTCCATCACTGCAACTGCAGTGCATAACACTTAAATGTCTTTTCCCATTGATCTGCTTGTTCAGCTCAGCATCCCCTGATCATCTGCAGCAGCTCCTCCAACCCTGATGCAGGACAGAATCCACAATGTGCCCACCAGTGCCAAGCCATCTCCCCAAAGTTGTGCCACTGCCCGGTTCATGCCCTTCCATAGTTCACTCACCCTCCAGGCTCCCCAACAAAAAATTGAAAGGTTTTAACTTTTTGGGAGATTCCTGATCATCGGGTCTGCTGCTGCTGCTGAGCCAATTGCTCCAGCACCAAATCTGCAGCATGCCATGATGCCGGCCCTGTCTGGTCCTGGTCTGGTCCCTTCTTGCTCAGACTCCTGCATTATTTCACCAACATTGTTAATAAGGTGGGGTCTCAAAAAGGCAATGTTGAAAATCTGGTGTAAAAATATGTACAAATGGCAAAGGTATGCACCAAAGTTGAAAACCCCACTGAAATACATTGACACTCACTTACCTTTACATTGTCATATAGCAGTCAGTGGTTCCAGCAGCAGGATTTGTCTTCAAGTCAGAGAGTGGATCTTCATACTGTGACCTGTTCAGGTGAGGGAGGGTGTGTGCGGGGTGCGTGATGGTGGGTGATCAGTGTGAGGTCAGTGTGCGGGAGGGCCAGATTGGCAAGTGACTGTTTCCTTTCTTACAGGAAAAAATACATTGAATAATGGTTTCCTTTGTTTCATATGAGGAAGGGAATGGGGGAGTGCCATAAGACCCCAGGGAAATGTACAACAATAATGGGGACAGCAATGGAGGGTGGAGGGGGTGCCACAAGAGACCAGGGAAATTTACTGTAATTATGGGGACGGTGAACAGAGTGGGGGTGCCACTAGACACCATGGGAATGTGATATAAGTTTACGGAGGGCAATCAGAGGGTGGAGGGTGCCACTAGACACCAAGAAAATATACTACAGTAATGGGGACTGCAATCAGATAGTGGGGTATGCCACTAGACATCAGGGAAATCAACTGTAATTATGGGGATGGTGATGGGAGGATGGGGGATGCCACTAGACACCAGAGAAATCTATAATAGTTGCTGGGATGGCATCAGTGGGTGGAGGATACCACTAGACACCCAGGAAAAAGGATTTTTCATTCACAAAAAAGGACTGACACTTTATACAGCTATTTTGAAGTGATTACTGTGCATGCTCAGAAGCCGACATTTCAACAGCACATAACTTTGGAACAGTATTTTTTCTCAAACCAGCCAAAGGCACGTCTGTGGGCCAAGCCCTCTTTCCCATAAAAGTAGTTTCCAAGCAAAAGGCCAAACCATCTAAGTGTAAGAAAATGAAACAAAATACAACAAGAAGCACCATTTTTCATATCAACCAATGCAAAAAATGGCAGAAGCGAGTAATTTTACCCACGAGTAATGGTAGAATCCATCTTACAGGGTCCACGTGAGCAACAAACATGTGATTCTCTGTGTTTAAAACTCCATTTTTATAAGTTTTCATGGTTTAAAAAAACAGACAAAATGGCAGCATATGAAATACCTCACGAAAAAAGATTTCCCATACAAAAAGTTCATATGGTTATTTTGAAGTGCTGGCTGAGCATGCTCAAAATCCACATTTTTTGAACATAATAACTTTGGAATGGATCCATATTTTTAACTCAACTAGCAAAAGGCACATCTGTGGCCCAAGCCCTTTGAACCCTGAAAATTTCAGACCAGAATTCAAAACTGTCTGGGAGCAAGTGGATGACAAAAATACAAACAGCAATTTTTTTACATTTGTTGGAATCCGCACATCTGCCTAGACCTGTATTCAGTATGCACTCATTAAATGACAGTAAGCTGTCAATCAATGAATGAATACTGAATGCAGTAGGCACTAATTGAGAGCTCTGTCTATGGCTGGCTGTGGTGGTGAGTGGTGGACTGTGCCAGTTGTTGACTCAGTTTCAGGATGAGGGAGCGGAGGTGGGACACTGCCTGCTGGGAAGGGGAGTGGGTCCAGCAGACCACAAGAGAAGGGGCTGTTAATTATATAAATATACAGATGAAATCGAAGATCGGGGAGGGGGGTCGACTAGACCACCAGGGAAATATAGAAAACATATTTATTGTGGACATCGGTTATCAAGAACTGGGTCCACTAGACCACTAGGTAATAATAGAAAACATATTTATTTGGGACATCAAGGATCAAGAAGGAGATCCACTAAACTACCAGGGAAGTGCTAAGTATTCATAACAGGGATAGCAGCTTAGGGGCTCTGCTAGACCACGAAGGATGATTTCATTTATCGTAATGGGGGATCAGAGCATGGGGGGGGGCAAAAGCACATTGCAAACTGTGCAACTCTCTTGGAGGGCAAATGTCTAAGTGTACTTAGAATTTTGCCCTCTGGGAGACTTTTGAGAATCCCATTTAAGGGGATTTTGCAGCATGCATCTGCTTCAAGCTCCAAGCACCATGCGGCAGCCCATTTTGTGGTGCACGGGTGGCACTGACTCCATTTGTCACAGGCAGCCTGCAGTTGATGCAGGCTGCCTTTGAGAATTGCTCCTGTTGCATCTTTTAGAACAAGGGGCACTTTGCACCATTCTGTGTGCACAAGCCCCTGGCACCTTGCCGGGAGCTTTGAGAATCAAACCCATAGAGTTTGATGTCAGAAAAGGACTGCTTTGCCCAGCCAGTCTGACCACTTTTCCCTACATACATTATTACTGAAGATCATATTAAATCTATAGTTCTTTCTCCATTTCCATCCATCCTTTTTCCAATGCATACACATTTTTGGGCAACTGTGCATAGGTTGTCACACTTCCCAGAAAAAGCTGCCTAACATTCTGTCAGTAGTGATGAACTATGTATTATGGATGCTCACTGGTTGATGAGCTAATATGTTTGTCTTTATGATGTCATTATGTGTTTTACTGTAAGTGCTTTGTTACTTCAAGCTGGTTTTAGCCTTTAAGAAGGGGTCCAGTGGGCCAGAAATGCGTCAGGCAATAAATAAATATGTTACTTATTTTACCCTCATGGTGTCAGCTTTTTTAGTGGTGGTGAGTGTCCTGGATTTTGTATGTTCATGAACAGTAAGGGTCTAGCTTTGTAGACATAATTTTGGCAAACATTTTACTATCCCCCAAGAGGTGTGCCAACGTTACAGTGAACCCCTGATTGCGAACACCATCACAGCGACAGGAATTGGGCAAAAGACACATGTTGTTGTGATGGTCTCTGCTGGCCCTGGGACTGCCTCGCAGGGTGTTTTGCCCCCTCCCCCAGGACAACTCTGACTCAGAGTTGTATCCTAGAGTTCAGGCTGGTGGGGGGTTCAGGGGAGCAGCCCCCAATGAAAACACGGAGGCATCCCTGACACTGCACTGCTGACACTCAGTAATGCACCTGTTGCTGTTGGGGATGTCTCCTTTGGGGATGTCAGAGCGGTATGGAAACCCCCCCAAAAAATAAATAAGGGAAACGGACCAGTAACTAACTCAGTCATTGGGCTCTTTCTCTTTCTTGGGGAGGATTGTTGCAGTTCTCATGGTTTGTGGGAAGGAGCCACGGGTTGTGGATTCTTGGTAAAAGCATATTAGTACAGGGCAGACAGGGGGAAGCAGTAGCTGAACTAGCTCTGCTGGAAATCCACCCCCTGCCGAGTCTTTTGTGGGTTAATCCATGTAGAGCTGAGGACTGATATATTTGTCCAAAATCCATATATATTCTAATTCTGTTGACAGTACAAATGTTAAGGGCTTTCAGGGCTGTTTCAATCTCTGAGATGGTAATGGGGTCCTACAAAGACTTGTATTGTCCAGCAGAGAGTTAAAGGTGCAGCAGTGGGTTAAGGAAGGCATCTATCTGGTGATCAGCAATGCTTGTGGGCAAGCTGTATAAGGCTTTATAGAAATCTTTCATAATACTGCTTGTGCCATCCTCCCTGGACTACATCCCACCTGTCAAGACCTTGAGCCCTACTATGTGGCACCCAGCCTGTAGAATTTTTAGGCAGTAGGCAAATACTTTGCTATAGCATTTACGTCTTTCCCAGTACTTGTGTCTTAGCCTCATTACTGCTTTTCTGGCCTTTCGAGTTAGTAAGGCATTAATTTTCACATGGAGCTTTAGGGTGACCATGTGAAGAGGAGAATTTGTGTCATCGCATGGCTGACTACCATGTGAAGGGGTAGTGTATTTCAATGCCCTGGGAGCATTGTTGCTTGTCAATAAAGTTTTGCACATCTTAGAACTACAAGGTATGTGCTGTTTTTTTGTTTTGTGCAGCAGTTTGACAGTAACAGTGGCATCTTGATTCCTTAAGTGCATTTTTTGTTTTGCTGGTGTAATTTGGGTCATGACCTGTCAAGGCCTTGATCTCTGCCTCTTTAGACTTCAGTTTTGCCTCTGGGATGACTAGATCAGCTTCTCTGTATTTAAGTCTGTGGGCAGCATAATCAATAATTAGCGATCTTATTGTGGCCTTACAGGCCTCACATAAGGTATTCACAGAAGTTCCTCCTGTGTTGCTGATACGGAATTAGGTTTTGGCCTCTTCCTGCATCCAGTTAGTGAAGTTCTCATCATGCAGCCGCAGTGGATCCACTTTTCATGAAGGTGATCTTCCAGGATTGGGGCACCACATTATATTCAACTGTAGTGGGGCATGATCACATATGAGTATGGGTTTGATGTTAAATTTCAGCATGTGGAGGAGACTAGGAGAGGAAAGCCAGAAGTCCAGTCTGCTGCATGACAGATGGGCTGCCAAGAAGCAGGTGTAGTCTCTGGATCTATGGATGTGTTTCTGACAGATGTCTGCTAATCACTGGTCTAACGACCTGAGATTGACTGCCTGTTGTGCTTTATGGTGGGTTTCTACAGACACCCAACTGCAATCCACTGCTTGGTCCAGTACCAGTTCCAATGAAACAGTATGGAGTGTTATCATTGAAACACATTACTCTGACAGCTAGATGGTGAAAGAAGGAGGGGGAGTCCTCATTAAGGATGTAGAGGTTTACCAGCATCAGTGTCCTAAACCTGTATCCATCATCACTAGCACCCACTGGCCATCTGAATCTGCTACCTTCTTCATTATGGACCAGTGTAATGATTTATGGAGGAGGATGGACACCACTCTTTTCTTTGCTTTAATGGAACTATACTGGTACAATGTCCTGAGCTCGCTCATTACATCCTCCACATCACTAGGAGCTTTCAAATCTATGCTTTACTCTCACCTCTCAGCCTCTAGCTCCTGTGACTGCCTTGACTAATGATTCTTCCCTCATGGCTGTTTTTACTGTTTTTCATCCTCCTCCTCCTCTGCTTCTTTCTTGACAAAGGCATCTGAGTACCTCTAACTACTCTAAGTCTGCTCCCCTCCCCATATCTCCTCCTACCCTTCCCACCTTGACCATTCCTCCAATGTTTTTTTTTCCTGTGATGCACTGTATTATAATGGCTTATTGAAACCTTTATAATTTGCTGACCATTCTATGTAACATGTCTTGTTTGTTTGTACATTGATGACGTGGAACCTTTGTAAAAGAACCGTTGGCTCAAAGGTAATAATTCCTAGAACAATAAACTAAACTATGCAGTTCCATCCCCACCGATTCCCTTTTTAATTTCTCTGTGTCAGATCCTAGCAGATTATTTTTTTGCAGGAAGACCACTAAGGCCTGCAGTTTTTTTAAGATGGGTAAGTACTTACGTCTGCTTCACCATGAAGCTAAGAAATCTTAAGTCTGGCATCATATCAAATATATAGGAAATGCATGAGCTCCAAGTGAAATGGAAGCAAGATCAGTTAATATTGAAACCTGTCATTCAAAACTGTGTGCATATACACTACCGGTCAAAAGTTTTAGAACACACCCATTTTTCCAGTTTTTATTGAAATTTAAGCAATTCAAGTCCAGTGAATAACCTGAAATGGTACAAAGGTAAGCGGTAAACTGCTAGAGGTTAAAAAAAAAAGTTTAGGTTAGCAAAAACTGCTTTAGAGAAATTGCAAAGAAAGCCAAGGTGTCAGTGAGTACAGTTTCCTACACCATCAAAAGGCGCTTGGAAACTGGAGGAAACTCTGACAGGAAGAAGTCTGGCAGACCCAAAGCCACAACAGAATCAGAAGACAAGTTTCTGAGAGTCAACAGCTTGCATGATAGGCGGCTCACAGGACAACAGCACAGAGTGACTGGCACCCTGAACCAAATGGGCTAGCACAGCATTTTGCAGCGCCATGCAATACCCTCTGGTCTGTGCCTAGTTGGTCAGGGGTTCATCCTACAGCAAGATAATGACCCAAACATACCTCCAGGCTATGCCAGAACTACCTTCGAGGAAAAGAACAAGACGGTAGGCTTCAAATCATGGAATGGCCAGCACAGTCTCCAGACTTAAACCCCATCGAGCTGGTTTGGGATGAACTGAACAGAAGGGTGAAAGCAAAGCAACCTACAAGTGCAACACATTTGTGGGAACTTCTGCAACAGTGTTGGGAAGAACTTCCCGAACAATATTTGATGTCCATTGTAGGAAGAATGCCACGAGTGTGTTCAGCGGTTACAGTATATCTGCAAAAGGTGGCTACTTTGATGAGTCAAAAATTTAGATTAGATTTTGTTAAACAAAATGATTTTATGATTTCTTTTTTATCTCCAACTGTTTATTTGTTCTATGCTTTAATTTCAGAGTACATTGAGACATTAACCTGCGTTAATTTCAATAAAAGCTGGAAAAATGCGGGTGTTCTAAAACTTTTGACCGGTAGTGTATCCAAACTTAGTCAACTAGGTGAGGATTGCACTGTTGTATTGCTAAAATCTACTATTACCTTTATAGCTTTCAGATACTTGTAAGTAATAATAGCATTCATTACAGTGCTAATCAACCAACAGTAAGATCTTAAACACAGAAAGGAAGAGCATATAACTATGTACATTGACAACATTTATTTATTTTTATTTATTTGATTTACCAGAAGAAAGGACTGGGCCTGGTGAAGGGGTAAAACAATAGGAATTCAATTTGTTTCTGAAAAGGAATCACAAATTGCACATGCCCCAATAAGGCAAAGCATCATGGGAAGCATATGCAAATACTCATGAAATAATTTGGACTGGCTCAACTTTAAGCAGAATTGCATGGTGCCAGAAGGCCTCACAATGCAATCAGCAAAGGCTGAGAACAGCACACAGAACACACATTACAAACATAGTTGAAACACAATAGAACATACAATATACAAGTAGCCTCATTACACTTACATACAATATTTACAATATACATGTTTGAGCTACATGTAGAGCTACATTATTAGTCCATAATACTCTGAGGCAGCAAACAATATGCCAGGCCCCTTGTGGTGACCTCTGGCTTCCTGTCTGCTTTCACGGGCCTGGATCCGGTTAGCGAGATAGAACAGGTAAAGTAAAATTACTTTGTATCACCCTGAAAATCCTGCAAACTGGTAGCAAGGATTCCTGGTTGCCAGATAAGTGGTATCTCTCAAGCAATATTACCAGAACAATCATAGAGAGCCATAGCCATCCCTCCATGTGACCCTGATGATGGAGGGTGAGAGGGAGGTCTGATTATCTTTGCCACACTCCTCATGGAGTGCCAAACCCATTACGGATCCCTGCCGCTGGCCGGTGGGAATGGTGCGGTATGGTAATAGCATAGTAATATGTGACAGATACAGTAGAACATTGACTCCTCCTATCTAACCAATGGTAAACAGCTGGATATGGCCTGCCACGTCTGGTGGCTGGGGAAGATGGTGGTTAGTGCCAGTTGTCAGTAGAAACTTCAGCTGAGGGGCCCTGGCACTACTACCTGCCTGCGGACAGACCTCTGCATCCAGCCTGCCACCCCCTGACCAAGGAAAGCAGCCACAAGCCCAAACCAGGCTCTCCGCTTCAGCCGAGTGACCCTGACACTGCTACTTGCAGGTGGCTGCACCTCTGTATCCAGCCCGGCTCCCCGACCAAGGAAAGCAGCCACAAGCCCAAACCAGGCTCTCCACTTCAGCTGAGTGGCCCTGGTGCTGCTACCTGCTGGAAGTCAGACCTCTGCATCCAGCCCATCACCCCATAACCAAGGAAAGCAGTCACAAGCCCAAACCAGGCTCTTCACTTCAGCTGAGAAGCCCAGGCACTGCTACCTGCTATGGGCAGACTAGGTGAGCCAAGCGGTCCTTATCTGCCATCAAATTCTATGTTTCTATGTTACCTTCTGGTGGCCAGACCTCTGCATCCAGCCCGCCACCCCCTGACCAAGGAAAGCAGGTACAGTTGGTCAGCTCCTAGCTCAGAGCTGTCAGGCTTCAATACCCATAATTGAACTGGCTCCTGGGGACTGTGGCCACTTCCGGATTGGATGCTGAAGATCCCCATTGAGAAAGCAAGCACCCAAGGCACCTTTTTCAAATCACAGCTCGGCCACTGCCTTGCTGTACTGCTCTCTGGACAGTTTTTTCTGCTGAATTTACTGCTTATGTGGAAATGATTTGTTTTTCTTCTTGGAATTTTCTGCTGTTTAGCCTGCTGTACTAGCTAGGCCTGACTTCTATATAGCTTATGACTTGTACTGCTGAATATTTTTACTGCTTAAACATTTTGCCTTTAAACTACTGCACTGTATATGTAGGAGTTGCTTTCCAGAGTATGGCAGAGTTGTAGTGAACTTTAACTGACTACCTGACATCTCTATAGCTTACTGCTTGCACTACTGAATTTTTTCTGCTAAGCTAATTGCCCAATATTATAGAATAGTTTGAACAACTGACTACTACTTGCTGTTTTTCTGCCACACTCTTTTCCCAACATGGTTACTCTCATTCCTCCTCAGACTGCCTTCTTTATTTCCCACTTTCACTTGCTTCTTCCCTTTTGCATTTCTTTTTTGCTGTTCCCCACATTGTTTCCCTGCCATTTACTGGACCCCTAATTCCCTCTCCTGACTCCCCCCTGAACCAGCATATTCTGTAAATATTGACTGGCATTTTTGGCCATCTTCTCTACCCATTCCAGACTACCCTGAGTCCTCTCCACCACACGCCTCCTTTCCAGCTCTCCCTGGATTCATTCCAGGGACCCCCCATCAACCTCCTGAACCAGTCTCTTGTTTTGCTAAATTCCCACCTGGCACCTCTGACCAGACCTCTCTGCAGGAACCCTTTCTCTCCCACTATTTGCACCTACTTCTGCCCTGAGCACTAAATTACCCAGGGCCCTCCCACCAATTTATTTGAGCTTTCTCTTTGACTTTTTAACTAATGGCCCACCTTTTTTTTTCTGCTCTTTTTTAGCCACAAGCTCAAACCAAGCTCTCCACTTCAGCCGAGCGGCCCTGGTGCTGCTACCTGCCCTTGGCTGGACCTCTGCATCCCCTGACCAAGGAAAGCAGGTACGACTGGTCAGATCCTAGCTCAGAGCTGTCAGGATTCAATCCCTGTAACTGGACTGGCTCCTGGGGACTGTGGCCACTTTCCGATTGGATGCTGCAGATCCCCATTAAGAAAACAAGCACCCAAGGCACCTTTTTCAAATCACAGCTCAGCCACTGCCTTGCCGTACTGCTCTCTGGACAGATTTTTTTTTGTCCATCCCCAACCCCCCTCCTTTATTAAATACACTTCCCCAGTGATCCCTGCCCATGAGGCCTCACACCAGTCAATTACCATAACTCCTTAAAGGGGTTCTCCTTCCTGCAACTTCTTAAAGGGGAAGCCTTTCTCATGCTCAAATTTAACTGCAAAAATGCTGCTTCATCCATTCAGCATAGGATTTCTACTTATTAGTGTAACCGTCTCATACCATGGGTCTCTAAACCCACAACATTTTCAACACCCAGGCATATTCACAGGCTACTTAAATCTTATACTCAAATTTCTAAAATGTTTCCCTCCCACTGCCACTTACCCGACCTGGCCTCCATATTTCCATACACTGCTGTACTCATGTCGGGTACCAACTGCCTCTCTCTCATGGGGTTGCCCTTTCAATTAAAGCTATTCTGTATGCTTGCTATCACCCCTCACATCACTGTTTGGCCTTGGAGAAGTGTTTGAGAAACTGCCCATGCCTCAGGGGCAAAATTCAGCCATTCTGACTACTCCTTAGTGCTATAAAAAAGATACTCCTGCTGCTACTCATCTATGCTGGTAACATCAAATTAAATCCCAGGGTCCCCCTTTCCATTCCTGCCCCAGCTGATCTACCTTTACTAAAAGGGTTATCATTTTTGTATTTGAATGCCCGCATCCTTCTGAAAAACTTGATGCTATCAAAACATGGACCCTACACTGCTCTTCTGATGTTCTTGTAGTTTCTGAAACTTGGCTAAGACCAACCACACTGGACTATGAGGTTAACATTCCTTCATACAACTTGTTTCATACTGATAGAAAATCCCTGGGAGGGGGAGTAGCCATCTATGTCTGGGACAACATTACTGCAACTATGGTGGACACGACTACAGTCCCTAAGGAGTTTGAGTGCCTCACACTAAGAATTCAACCATCCAAATTAACCTCTATCTGCATTAGTGGGTGCTATAGTCACCCCTCATCTAGCCTCTCTCTGCTCAAACACCTGAAGTGACATACTAGCTACCACCTCATCAGAAGTATCCATAATTGGTGACCTCATCCCTGACTGGCTCTCTCCAGTCTCCTTACCATTGAAAGAATTCTATGATGCCCATGGTTTTACCCAGATCATTAATGAAGCTACCGGCCCAAACACCAAAAACCCAGAGCTTAGCTCCCTTCTTGACCTAATCCTTGTAAGCAAGCCTTACCTCTTCTTCCACTCAGCTGTATTCTTTAACGACATCAATGACCACTGTGCCATTGCATGCATAAGGTTGATGCAACTCCAAACTTCCTCTTCCTCTAAATACATCCATAAGAGATGTAAGTGGAACTTCTGCCCAGATGCTTTTCTCTGTGACCTCCAGTATGCTAACTGGCAGAAATTTTACCTCAAATATTCTTTGAAAGAGGCACACAAGGTAATTCATGAAATACTCACCAAAACCCTAGACCTCAATGCCCCAGTTACCTAAAGCAGAACCAAAAGAAAATCCTGTCCCTGGTTCACGGATAAACCTAAAGACTGCCTTATGGTATAGGGTTGCTCTTTGGAAAAGAGCAAGAAAGTCTAAACTGGCCACAGACTGGTCTGCTTTCCAAACTGCAAGGAATTTCTGCATGAAAACTATCAGAGCTGTGAAGATTAGTTATTTCCTCTCTGAACTTAATGCATCCACTAACTCTGCTACTAAAATTTGGAAAATTTTTAGGGAGGTAGAAGGCCATAACAGCACTGGCACACTTCCCCACTAAATTTCGACTAGTGGTACCCACACTACAGATAAAAATGAGATCCTTGACCTCCTTAACAATCACTTTGCATTGCAGGGATGGCTTTTGATACCTCCCCAGGAAATGCCATCAAGACACAGTTCCTTAGTCAGTCATCTGATTCCCTGTCTTTCTCCTTCTGTCTGGTCACCATCAAACAGGTTGAGGATTTCCCTTTTCAACTTGATACTAAGAAAAGTGCAGGCGCAGATATGATTGAGTCTTTCTTTCTAAAGTTGGCCTACTTTATTTTGGCTCCCCCTATTACCCACCTTTTCAATTTGTCTCTCAATCAAGGCTCCCTCCCCAAGGTCTGGAAGACGGCCCATGTCATCCCTCTATTCAAATCAGGGGACCCCTGCCACCTAAATAATTACCGCCCAATCTCCTTGCTCCTGGCTTTGTCAAAACTATTGGAGAAGGCAGTAAATGAACAGTTCAGATCCCATCTGGAAAGTTTTAATCTTCTAAACCCGATTCAATCAGGTTTCCATCCCATTTATAGTACCTCCACTTCCCTTGCTAAGGTTATAAAAGACTAGGAGTCCTCACTTGATAACAAACAATACATATGCGCCTTGTTTCTGGACCTTAGCAAGGCTTTCGACATGGTGGACCACAATTTGCTCCTGGTGACCCTGAAGAAAGTTGGGGTGGACAACCTGGCCCTAAGTTGGTTCACAAACTATCTTGTGGACAGAGAGCAGCAGGTCAAGGCTGAAGGAGACTTATCACCCAAAAAATACTCTTTAGAAGTGTCCCCCAAGGATCCATACTTTGTCCACTTCTCTTTTCCATTCAAATTAATCAAATTGACCCTGGCCTAAAGTCATCTAGTATCCATCTCTTCGCTGATGATACAGTGCCTTACATTGACAGATTAACTCCAGACCAAGCAATTTTGGACCTCCGGAATGATTTTGACATCCTCCCAAAAAATCTACTCAACTTGAAACTCCTGCTCAATGCCAAAAAACTGAGGACATGATTTTCTTTCCAGTGGACCCTCATCTGAAAAACAAACAAACAAACAGATAAGGTTCCTCAAATAAGCACCCTTTTGGGAGAAGCCCTGGAGTTCATGGAACAATTCAAATATCTGGGGGTCTGGATTGACTACAAATTGTCCTTCATTGATCACACTGAAGACCTCACTAAGAAACTATGTCAAAGGCTCAGTATTTTCTTTGGGATTAAGCACTCACTAACCCAGGAGGCTTGAAAACTCCTAGTCTAATCTACCCTCTTGCCTCTCCTAGACTATGTGGACTTCCTATATGGCCATAGTACTAGCACAGCTCTCTCCAAGCTTGATACCCTATACCACAGAGCCCTTAGGTTCATTTTGGATGCCACTTATGACACACACCACTGCATCCTCTATTATTCCATAGGCTGAAGCTCCCTTAGTTTCAGGAGGCAAAAGAATGCTATTCTATAGACATATAAGGAAATCACTCATAAATTACCTCAGTACCTCACAAGCTGCCTAACTCCCTGCATCCTAGTGTCTATTCTCTCAGAAGATCTCTGGCTATCCCTAAAGTTAAAATGCATTTTGGCAGAGCCTCAATAAACTTCACTCTTCCTACACTCTGAAATAAGATCCAGAAAACCTTAAGGCTCGCTTCCCCTGTCACTTTCTCCCTCTTCAAATCCTTGTTCTTGAGGACCTTCTCCGAGGTCTGCCATTTCTTCAAGTCAAGGTCTTAACATCATGATTTGTTACTGCTTTAAATTCTGGACTTAATCCTCAACCATTGCCTGAAGCATCATTTGAGTCCTCCCTTCTGTCAGTGTCCAAATCAAGGTCCCAACATCATGATCTGTCCTTGCTTTAAATATTGGACTTAAACCCAACCACTGCCTGTGACATCTGTCATGTTTCTCCCTTAGAACAATCCTTCCTCCATAGGCCATCATGTCCAACCCTCTCCTATCTCATCTGACCTTCCCTTCCCACTCCCTATACCCCCTCCCCTTCCTGACCCATTTGCCAGGCCATGCATATAGTACTTATCAAATGACTCTTACATCTCAATCTTCCTCGCACTTTGACACTAGAGGAACTGCCACTCCTGCTCACTGTGACTCCTCCAATGATGTTTACTGTATAAATTTTAGCTTACATCCATATATCTGTATCTATGCAATTGTATTTAAATGGCACTACCTCCTGTTGAACCTATTGCTATGTTCTGGTGGAAGTATCTTGTTACATGTAATGGTTATATGTTGTTATTATTACTATGTAATTGTTATGTACATTCACTCAACCTGTTATGGCTTAACCCTGTTGGCAATTGTTTTTCCCCAGGCCCATCTTGTAAATGAGCTTGTCTCAATGATGTTCCACCTGGTATAATAAATATTTTGATTGATTGATTGATAAAGGGGGGCCCAGGAGTTGATGATCACCAAGATTCAATTCATGTAGAGTGGTGCTCAGTATTAGCGTTTCCACAAGGCACCTCAGTATGTGGTCAGGAGATGGCTGCCAGACCAAAAAAGGCATTACTAACTCCTGGGCATCTTGGACTCTGCAATCCAGGTGCTAAGTGCTGGTCATTGCACCATCCTTCCCCCTGCCCCAGCATTGCAGTTCTGTGCTGTACTTTAATATTCTTAGTTGAAAGGTTAAGGTGTACTTGTGGGTAATGGGGTGCGGTTCCCTGAGAAGTCCATGAAACCTAGTGAAGGCCATAGTAGGTTGTAGAGTAGTGGTGTTCTTGCAATCATTATGTGTGCTGCAGGGTGAGAAATTGACTTCAGAGCCAACCAGTAAATATAAGTCATTAAGCACTGAATTGAATTGGAGAAAGGGTACTGTTACAGTCACTCTTAGTCACTACAGTCTTTCAGCTGCATCAGGTCATTAGCCTGCTTGGGGGTAGCATTGCATGTAGTGATAGGATGATGAGAAGATGAAACCCTTGGCAACCACTTGAGCTGCAAAAAGGACTGTTCAATATTCCAATGAAAAAAGTCAAGGTTACTTGAGCTCCGAAAAAGATGTGACATGAAGTCTGATGCCAGCATATGTTCAGAGCTCCCTGTGTCTCCATGATTAGCTAGAGAGTCTGTTAGTCACATGATGGTGACTTGGATCATTGTTGCCAGCATAAGATGGTGCTAGAGAGAAAAATAATCTTCAGTCCCAAGAGTAGAACATGTGTTGCAGCTACAGTAGTTGGAAAGGTGTTTCAGTAGCATTGTATGGAACAGATGAAAAGGGATGACTTCATCAGAGGATTAGCAGCAGCCTAGTCAGGAAGCTCACATCAATGGAATCCAGAAGCCTGGGACCTGAAGCATTGGAAGGGCAAAGAGTATGCTCTTTGCAGGTGGGTCAGTGGCTGCAAGTACAGAATGAGAGATGCATTGCATAGGGTGTGTGCTAGCCTGTAAGTTACCCTCCTACCACACTGCCTGCAAGGGAAGGTCTGTGGGGTAAGGAAAAAAAAATGATCACACTTGTTTTAAGTGTCAAGTGTCAGTTTCAATATAAATGGGGGTAGGTAATCATTAATTACATGCAACAGGGGTAATTAGACTGTAGGCACATGCTTATGGTGCAGGTAAGGAAAAAAACTCATGGTGTTTGCATTGGCTAATGAGTCTTCTGACAGGCTGAATAAGTTCTATTTTTAATGAGCTGTGGGGCCAGCATGAGGTAATTTTCCTTGTATGTGGGGGTAAGTGCTCTGTTATTATGCGTTCTGCAGTTACACGTAATTAACATATCCTTTCAGGATGTGCTTCAGAAAGTATGTGGATAGCTTAGGGAGTACCTTGGAATAGGTTTCATGGCTATTGGTTTATAGAGTCTGGAGTTCCTGCTGTGAATTAAGGAGGTTGTATAGTAGAGGAATGTGTGTATTGGAGCTCTTCCTGCCTGTGAATGTATGAACATTGCCACATAATCACACAGTCAAGGAGCAGTCCCTGAGCTGTTGAAGTGCATGAGAGAGAGGGGGGAACAGTGACAATAGCCTTGTTTACAAGACAGAAATTAAATTGCTGCTGTGTTGATTGTTGTGGCCAATCTTTTCTGAAACGCTGTGGAGCAGCATTCAGTTGACCAGGCTGTGGAGTGCTGATTCCGCTGCCAAGGAGGGTTCCGGGAGGAGGGGTGCAGTGGAGTTGGAGTGGGTTATGACATATGAAAATGTTGCTGCAGCACCAGAAGGCTCAGGGATGGATTGTCAGACCTGAGTATAGCTAAAGGTTGCTTTTTGTACTTCAGACACAGCTGAACTTGGGCAAGTAGCTGTTTTTAACTGAGGGCTAAAACTTGCAGAAAACATGGTCTCAAAGTCGAGCTGTGACACTGGGCATGTGTGTATGCATGTGCAAACACGCATGTCCAGTGTCATGGCTCAACTCTGAGACCATGTTTTCTGCAGGTTTTATCCTTCAGTTTACAAAAACAGTTACTTGCCCAAGTTCAGCTTTATCTTAAGTACAAAAAGCAACCTTTAGCTGAACTTGGGTTTGAAGACTAATCCTCGAGTCTTCTGACGAAAGCCTGATGTAACATTGGGTATGTGTGATGCCAGCTGTTCACACTGCTGAGTAGAAGGGCACAAAATGTATGCACCACTATATGATCCCAAGGAAAGAGGCACTGCAGTTACAATGAAACACAACTGGAAAAAGCAAAATGGTAGCGTTCAGACATGTGCAGAGGCACCAATCTGGCTGCTTTGCTCCCCCATTGATAGCTCAGATTTGGCTGTGTGAATGAGGTAAGTGTTATACCAGTGCACCACCAACTGAAAGACCGTAGTTGTCTAGAGAAATACCCCAGCAAGTGGTCACTATTACCCCTTCCCATCAAATATATCAAAAATGTATTATTTGTGGTTATACTGCACAAAGAAGCATAGACACTAGTAGGTAATTTCTGTATCTCAGCTTAGCTCCTTTCAGGGAATTGCATCCCCCTGTCCCTCTGCTACTGTAGCTGGAAACTGGGCTTTTGGAACAGAGTCCTTAGGTCCAGCGGAGTTTGCGTAGGGTAGGGGGACTTAGGTGGCTACGATCTCAGCCCATGAAGCCTGGAGAACTTTTAAGAGCTTATCAGTGATCACTGAGACAGGTTCCAATGGCAATGATGAGGCTGCAGAGGTTCACTGCAGCATTTTTCTGCAGCTCCCACCTTTTGCAGCTGTGTCAGCAGTGTCTGAGGGCAACATGGCATATGAGGTAGGTGTATATAGAGCAGCAAAATCTGTCTCCTCTTCCCCAGATTCTTCACCTGTGTGACTATTGTTTCATCAGCAGATCAGCAGCATTGATTTCTCCCTCCTTTTTCTGGCCTGATTCCTGTTTCTACATTTAGCCTTTGGAGGCAGTGAGCATTGTTCTCCAGTGTCTGGGGGGGTGCACAGTTGTCCCACTTGGGTAGCAGGGATGGTGTCCATTGGCACAGCATTTTCTTGGGGCTGGGTGCAAGGTTTGCCTCCAATGATGAGCAGAAGTTCCACCTTCAGTCTCTTACTGTCTGGGGGCATACAGAAAGGCTGTTGCAGCTTCAGGTGCATTGAACACTTTGAGTACCCCAATCAGAATAATGCAGAAAGTAGCTGGGTATCTTGGGGAGATGGGCATGCCAAGCTGATGCAGCTGTTGTCTGACAGCAGTGTAGGCTCTGTGTTGGTCAATGAGGACCCAGGATAAATCTTGAAATATCATTACTGGTGGCCCTGCCACTTGAGATTCCCCAGTTTCCTGGGTCAGTGCAAGATATCCTCCATGACCTGATATCAGAGGAACTTTGCCAGGATGTGTCTTGGTTTTCACCCTTTTTTGGGAGTGGTGACAGGGACTTGTGAGCCCATTCTGTTTCAAATTGTGTGTTTCCAGGAGTTTGAGGAGTGAAGGTAGAATGTGGAAGAGGAATCCAATTGTGTTGATTAGTTCAGCTTTCTCAGGCAGAGCAATGAATCTGTAAATTATTTTATCTCTCCCTGTTTTCTATATTATCCACCTTTTCCTGCAGTTGGTGGGTGATCTTAGACTTTCCCTCAGCTGGGTCTGGAGTCGGACATTGTACATTGTTGTGTTAAGATGGGTACACTGCTGTTCTGTGGCAGAGACTCTTGTATCCAAACCCTGGATTGCTTTTTTTTAATTGCTGTGAAGCCTTTCATTTTGTCCATGCCCCTCTAGAAGCTTGATGAGCATTACATCTGCAGTATATGCTGGTGCTCTAGCACAGCAGTTTGATTTCTGCTTGTGATGCTGATGACCTGGGTTCTGGAATAGACCCAGGAGTTAGAGTGCCAGCAATGGGAGAAGGATCGAGTGTACTGAGGACTACTTTCTCCGGGGGGAGTGAGGGGTAGAGTGTTCAGTGCTTTACAGACCACTGGCAGAGGCTGAGGTATCACCATGACCAACGCTATAACCAACGCCAATCTGCTGGGTTCTTGAACTGCCTAGCTTGCACCCAGATCTTGTCCTGGCTTGTAAGAGCTGCCTTAAGATCTGAGGTAAACCAGGTGTGGGAGTGGTTGCACACCCTGACTTTGATAAGGGGGGCATGCTTATTTGCCAGACTAGCAAGGCTGATGTTAAGGACAGAGACTGCCTCATTGACATTTTTAGCAAGGTAAAGATCTTGCCATCTGACCTTACCTAAGTCAGAAAGGAAATTTGCTGCGTTGAACTTACGATAGGACCATTTTGTTATAAATGTGGTCTGTTTATTGGACTTAGTTTGAGATCTTATACAAACATCAACCCCATGGTAACTCATGTCGTTGTGGAACACTACTGAATATGAAATTTTATGAGGATGAGTGGTTAATATAACATCTAAAAGGGAGCTATTTGCAATGTTTAAGGTATTGTTCCTTGTGAGTTTGTTAACTAGTTGTACTAGGCCGTGCACATCATAGAGAGATTTAAGGCAGTGTGATTTAGGGGTAAGCCAATCCATACTGAGATCCCCTAAGAGTATTGTTTCTGTATTTGCAGCAGAAATTAGGGATTTCAGTGTATTAATGATTTCAGTGCCTCCAGTCTGAGGCCTTTAGCCACCTATGATAATAACGCATTCCAAAGAAGGAAGGTGAAGCTTCAATAAAACAATCTCAAATTCCTTGGGTACAGATTTACAGCTGATATCAGTGACTGAGTACTTGGTTTTGGCATAGACGACCACACCCCAACCCCTAGATGCCCTGTCTGCCCTAAATAGTTTGTAGCCCGGATGGGAAATTTGATGGTCGGTATTAATCTTTTTAAGCCAAGACTCCGTAATAATGATAAGATCTGGGATAGTATGTGCAGCACATGCTTGTAGTTGGACACATTTTTTTATGCTGCAAGAGACTGGGGAGAAATAGGTGGAAAAATATAACAACAC
Source organism: Neoceratodus forsteri (assembly GCA_016271365.2). Taxonomy (NCBI): domain Eukaryota; kingdom Metazoa; phylum Chordata; order Ceratodontiformes; family Ceratodontidae; genus Neoceratodus; species Neoceratodus forsteri. Next base: position 784,238,079 of record CM057452.1, read on the forward strand.
TTTGTAGCACTCATCAAGGTTTACCAGAGGGTCACTGAGATGTGAGTCAGGGGCAATGGGAAACCTGTGCATCTCATAGGATACCACTTTCTAGATAGCACAGTAAAATCCTAAGTAGCCATCCTGGATGAGTCCAGGCCACATACCTCAGGTCTTATATTTTTTGGAGTTATTTTTACTAGGCAGCAAATGTGTGCCCTTTGGCAGCATGACAGTGCTTGGCCAGTGGTAGCTGGCATTTTGGTGGTATCCCATAAAAAACTTCTTGTTTTTTTGTGTGGCAGTTTTCAAACTCTTTTGAGTCACCCAATTTGCAAGATTGCAGCAGTTTCTTCTTCCCCCTCCTGAGTCTTGAAACAGCTTGTGTGTGTTGTCTTGAGCTGTGCTTTTGCAGTGTGATCTGGCCAGTCAGTAGAAAGTGTGTCCCGCCCCTTGGCATGATTCCACTACATTAATATTCCTACAACCAAGGTTTGCAGTTTATAAATGTTGCTGCTTTCTCTTCATTAGAAGGGGCTAGTTTGTATTATTATGTTAGGGGTTAATTAATTATAGGTGCATTCTGGTCTCCCTGAAGCACTAAGTTGAGCTTTCATAAGATTTACTCTAGTTTTATACTGACTCTTCCTTGAGAGTCGGGCGGTGGGGCGGAATAGCTGGGAGGGTAGTGAAAAGTGGTTCTGCACAAAGTGGGAAGAATAGAATGGGGGGTAGGTTGGGCTAGTTATTGGGTAGGGTTATTATCCATCATAGGGTCAGGTGGGTTAGATAAAGGGGAGATATTAAGGGGATTGGGTAGAGGTCAGGGGATAGGGAATGGGGATAGGGTATAGCACAGTATACATAGATTCTATTACAGCACTGCTACTATTTTTTCACTTCTATACTTCTGCCGGGTCACACAGACAAGGGTTAATGGCTAAGTTATTGAATGTCATAACATGGAATGTGAAAGGGGTTAGACATAAAACCAAACAATACTCGATTTTGAAGCATTTAAATTTGTTAGCTGCGGAGATCATGTTTTTGCAGGAGACACATTTATTAGAAGTTGAGGCCACAAAATTACGGAGACAACAAGTGGGTCAGGTCTTTTCAGCTGAGTCCTGCATGAATAGTGGTGGCATGATGGTTTTGGTCCATAGGAAGCTTCCCTTTACTCTGACTAAATTAATCAAAGATCTCAAGGGTAGATTCATTTTTGTTATAGGTAATCTATTTACGAAAGAACTACTCCTAGGGAGTATTTATGGACCAAACCAGGATTCTCCTAGATTTTTTACACAAATTATTACATCCTTACTTCCTTTTCTCTCAATTCTGATGATATTGGGTGGGGAGCTCAACCTGGTGTATGACCCAGTGCTGGATAAGACTGGACTCGGTAGGAGGGGACTGTCTCTGGCTCAACGTGCTTTTAGAGATCTATTGGACCAACTTAGACTGTATGATATTTGGAGGGTATTACACCCCTCAGATAGGGAGTATACTTTTACTTCTCCAGTCCATAAAACATTGTCCAGAATAGACTATGTGCTTATCTCTCGAGCATATATTCCACAAGTTATTGATGCCTCGATACAGCCCGTACCCCCATCGGACCACTCCCTCGTATGTTGTTAGTTAACTGTAGATCCTCCGATTAGAGGTGGAGGAAGATGGAAACTTAACGATCAATTCCTTAAAGATCCTAAATTGGCTCGCAAAGTTCAGGACCATATAGGTCAGTTTATCGTGCTCAATCAGGGTACAACTCAAAGACCGGACATTGAGTGGTGTGCTTTTAAGGCCTACTTAAGAGGAGCACTCATTAATTTAGCCTCTAATAGGAAAAAAGCAAGAGAGAATCAGATGTCCCAATTATTGTCTCAAATAAGGATCATAGAAAAAGACCTGTCCCCCACCACACCTGATGCCACACTTCATAAGCTCATTAAATTAAGGGCAGCCTATCTTGAATTGCTTCGTGAAAAAGCGGAGTATGCTATCTTAAAAACACAGGCATCATTCACTGACCAAAAGGAGAAAGCGGGACACCTCTTGGCTCATAGAATTAAGCAAATAGAATCCTCTATATACATTGCATCCATTCAGTCTCAATCGGATGGACTTTTGAAGACCGCTCCGAATGAAATTATATCTGAATTCCTTAAATACTATACTGACCTATATGGTCCTATGGCTGACTCCCCAACTCAGATTCAACTAGACAATTATTTAAGGGAGGCCAACTTGTCTAGCCTTACTGAAGATCAGCAAAAGGCATTAAACTTACCTATTACAAGTCAAGAGATATCTAATGTTATAAGCATTTTACCCTTAAATAAAATCCCAGGGATAGACGGTTTCTCAGCTTATTTTTACCAATGGTTTAAGACCTCCATTGTCCCTTTGTTGCTTCCCTTATTCCAGTATATACTTTCGGGGGCTCAAATAGACGCTTCTCTCTTTGAAGCATTAATTGTACTTATTCCTAAGCCGGGTAAGGCGCCTGAATTGGTCACCAACTACTGGCCAATCTCCCTCCTGAATCAGGACGTTAAAATACTGTCAAAATTAATAGTGTGTCATCTTAATTTAATTCTCCCTACCATTATTGGACCCAAACAGGTGGGCTTTATGAAGGGCAGATCCTCTTCAGACCACCTCAGTACCCTGGCTCATGTCTTCTCGGCATCCAGAGACACTCCCTACCCCACTGCCTTAATCTCCCTGGATGCCGAGAAGGCATTTGATAAGGTCAACTGGCAGTACTTATTTCAGACTCTAAAGGCCTTTAAATTTCCTAGTGCATTCCCGACTTGGATTAGATCCCTCTATCATTCCCCCAGGGTGAGGGTATCGGGGAACGGAGTCACCTCTGACCCATTTACTCTTCATTTGGGAACTAGACAAGGTTGCCCCCTTTCCCCTTTACTGTTCAACATATATTTAGAGCCATTAATCCATAATTGCAGGCTTGCCCAGAAGTGCAGGGAATTCCGATTCACCCATGTGAGGTCAAAGTCTCCACCTATGCAGATGATCTACTTCTCCAAGTAGCTAATCCCATCTCTTCTATTCCCCCAATGTTAAACATCATAAAATCCTTTAGCCTAGTCTCCAATTATAAATTAAATGTAAATAAAACAATTGTCTTCCCCCTTAACCACAAGCTTTATAAAGCGGATATCCTTAAACTGGGGCTTGCCTGGAAACAGGATTCCCTAAGATATCTGGGTATTGAATTATCAAGACTCACGGGAGCCACTATCAAATTGAATTTGGACTCTCTGCTTCAGGTGATAACCCAGGATCTTTATAGGTGGGCCTCCCTTCCAATTTCTATTTGGGGGAGAGTTAACCTGCTCAAAATGAATGTATTCCCAAGACTTTTTAACCCCCCATCAATGCTTAATGTCCGGCTTCTGGTATCATGGTTCAAGAAGGTAAACAGTCTCTTTTTGGAGTTTATCTGGGCTAACAAGACCCCTAGGATCCCATTCCATAAATTAGGGGCACCAAAACTGAGAGGTGGCTTGCACTTGCCCCATCTAGGGCTCTATTTCTGGGCTAGTCACATTAACAAATACCTGAGATGGACAATACCCGTAGCAACAAGTTATACTCGATTATGGCTCAAAATAGAACAGGCTCAGATTTGTGAATGTGGTGTAGACCCAGAAGCCCTCCTTTATATTAAGGAGAATCTCTTTCCCAGCAGATTAAAGAACACTCCCATAGCACTGTCCATCAGGGTCCACTCTCAACTATGTCATTTTCTCAAATATAATAATAAAGGAGACTTAAATCAACCCCTGTTCGGTAATCCTAATTTTAAGATTGATGACAAATATATCCCCTCAAATTGGTTACCCCAATTAAAGGGTATCCCATTGCATACTTTAACAGGTGAAGACGATACTTGGTTATCAGGCCAAAGTATAAAGCAAAAGTTTAAGATCCCGAGTAAATATTTTTTCAGAATCATCCAAGTGAGACACCTATTAATTAAAGTATTCGGGCAAAAGTTAGACCCATATACAGGCCCTTCCCTTCTAGTAGATTTGATACACCTGGTGGGCCAGCAGAAAGCTGTCTCCAAAATGTACAGTATCTTGTTTGATCGGTTATACCCAGAATGTTATGGTCCGACCCATTATTGGTCCCCCTACTTTCCCGGTTACAACATTAATTGGGCCAACCTCTGGTATAATTGTCACAAATTCATAACGCAAGATAGATTAAGGCTGATGCAGATGCATATTCTGCATAATTTATATTTTTCCCCTGAAAAAATGTTAAAATTTGGCCTAACACCTTCTTCCCAGTCCGTGAGATGCTCTGAATATGAGGACACCCTATATCATATTTTCTGGTCCTGTCCCAAAATAGTACCTCTTTGGGCCGCTATTCAAAATAAAGACTGACTCCATTTTGGGACTGGAGGATCTTTTTAAACCTGAAATATGTATTCTAGGTGACTTCTCTAGCATCAGATTTCATAACAGGAAATACTACATGGCCTTAATATCTATGTCACTTAAGAAAGTAGTACTACGACACTGGAAAGACCAATCTGAAATTACCTATGGAGAATGGTTAACCGAGCTTCTTGTGAATCTCAGAACAGAGAAGGCTATTGCAAGCTTAAATAATAGGTTAGGAAGGTTTAAGAAGTTATGGGACCCCTTTTACACTTTATTTTTGATCTAAGGATTCTCATTGTCAGGTTCTTTGTACCTAGTGTATTTTGTCATTATCAAGATGTCTGTGCTGTAGTAATTGTAGCGAGTAAGGTTAGAATAAAGCTGTATTAGGAGGGTGGGGAATTCAGCTGTGGGAGGAGAGGGTGGGGGTGACATATTCAGTCTGCTGTATACTGTCAATGTATAATGATACTGTACTTGGATATCTGTCATGTATGGTTAAACCTTTTAATAAACTTTAAATGGGAAAAAAGAAAGTGTGTCCCAGCTGGCAGTGTGTTGGTATCCAGCCACTGGCATTTGGCACCTTGGTGGCACCCTTCCCAAAATTTAAATCCAATCATTTTTTATGTTTGCTGTACATATGCAACAGATGTTTTGGTACACTAAAAGGGGATCTTGGGAGAGGGGAGTCACTGCCATGCCCATTGCTGTTCAAAAGATATGGAGCTCGGCAGTCTAGACCAATGACCACACACAGTGGTCATGACACCTCTCACTGCATACTGGGTGGAAATTTCTTGCACTTGAAAGGACCGACCCACTCCAATCAGAGAGGGCTTCTGTCCTTTCATTGGCATGCAGCCAGTCAGCAAGCGGCTGATCGACGTTCAATATCAGGAGCCTCTCATGACAGTACTCACTGCTTGCTGGGTGGAAGCATCTCATACTTGAAAGTGACTCAGCTGATCCTATCAGACAGTGGCTGACTGCTTTCATTCATGATAGACCACCCAGCAACCAACTGAGTGTGTAGCATGTAGAAGAAAACCTTCCTACTCCCTCACTCTGTGTGCTGAAAGAAAGAATTGTTGAGTATCTAGAGGCCAGAGGGGCACAGAACCAAAGGCAGCATGTATTCACAGCAGGAAGGTCATGTCAGATGAACCTAATAGATTTCTTTGACTGGGTGACCAAAGTAGTAGATCAGGGAGGGGGCTGTGGACATGACCCACCTAGACTTTAGCAAGGCATTTGACACAGTCCCACACAAAAGATTAATATACAAGTTAGCCGGCCTAGGAGTGGGTCCCAAGAAGGTAGCCTGGGTAAAGAATTGGCTGGAGAACAGGACACAGAGGGTAATAGTAAATGGAGTCCACTCTGAAGAAAGGGGAGTTACTAGTGGGGCACAGCAGGGTTCAGTACTAGGACCGGTCATCTTCAATGTCTTTATAAGTGACATTTATTTATTTATTTATTGAAATTGTTTCACCAGGAAAAACACACCGAGCAAGAACTGTTCATCTCCCGGTGTGATCTGGGGGCAGGGGTACAGTGGGGAAGAGGACAAGGGTAGTCCAGGTCCTGACATATATACACACAATTACAATACAGTTGAAAACATTTGACAGAAATAGTTGGTCGAAGATGACAATTTATGCTTACTTATAGTATAGTAGCAGTTACATGGGGAAGTCATCCTTTATACCTTGAAAACATATAATTAGATAATACAGCTGCATATGTTTGACAGGAATAGGTGAGTGTGGATTAATACATATACCCTAATAGTCCAGAGTAACAGTTACAATAAGGAAATCCTGCTAAGGTATTGGGTTGTGGTATATAATGAGATAGGGGTAAGTGCAAGCTAGCTAGCTCGAAAGTTGGGATCAAGTGCAGCAGTTGGGTGTGGTTGGTGAAGTAGCACCATTGGGTCTACTGGGAGAAGAAATCTAGGAGTGTCTGAGGTAGCATAGATTGGAGAGTTAGCTGCAGAAGCAGTTTACTGAGCAGTAGTTGGCAAGGGCATTGGATAGTGAATGGATAGAGGAAGAGTGGCAAATTTCAGAGGAGAAAGAGTTCCAGAGTTGATGGAAGTGGTGAGAGATGGTGGCCTGGCCAGCTTGAATCCGACGTCTGGGGACTACTAGAAGCAGGGATTCTAGGTACCTCAGAGCATAGGTTGGTGCCAGAGGGGGGGATAGTACAGATGTCAGATACACTGGGAGGGTACCAAACCAGTTCTTCTAGATAAACTTGGCACAGTGTATTAGGCGTGGTTCTCAAGGGAGGGGAGAGCAAGGGAGTGGTCTAGCTCGCAGTGGTGGGTGCGAGGAGGAGCGTCAAGAGTGAACCGGCAGAAAGCATTAAAAAGGGTATCCAGTTAGGATAAAACTGACTTGTGGGTGGCACTGTAAACAATATCACAATAATCAAAGGAGAGAAGTATCATCTTCTGGATAAGTTCACGACGGACCGGATAGGGGAGACTAGAACAGTTCCGATATAAAGCTCTAAGCTTGGGGTGGAGTTTTGTTAGTAAAGAGTCAGCATGGACTGCGAAGGTGAGGTGGCGGTCAAGCCAAACTACAAGATACCAGAAGAAGGTGACGTCCTCCAGCTCTGACCCATCAAGGGTGTGGAAAAGTGGGAGGAAGGGGAGCATAGCTAGTCTATGGGATGTACCAAAAGTCATAGTTACAGCTTTTTTAGCATTTAGAGAGAGCTGGTGAGAGTTGAACCAGAGCTGGAATTTGTTAAAATCAGCTTGAAGGGTAGAGGCAACTGAGGGTGGAGAGGAGCCAGAAGAAAATAGGACAGTATCGTCAGCATACATGTGGATCAAGGAGGCAGAACAAGTTTGGGGCAGGTTGTTTAGAAAAATAGAGAATAGGATAGGCCCAAGCACTGATCCTTGGGGGACACCAGTGGACATGGGGAGGAGAGGGGATATGGCATCTGCAATCCTGACAGATTGAGTGTGGTGTGTAAGATAGGCACTGAACCAGGCAATAGCAGATGTGGAGAGGTCAGAGTCAGACAGGATAGATAGTAACAGAGTGTGGGAGACTGTATCGAAGGCCTTGGCCAGATCGATGAAAATGGCAGAGGTGATGAGACCTCTATCCATTCCACATTGGATGGTGTCAGTGAGCCTTAGTAAAAAGGAGGCAGTGGAATGATCTTTCCTGAATCCGGATTGGTAGTGTGTGAAGAAATTTAAGTCGGTGAGATAGGAGGTTAGCTGGCTAAGCACTAAGTGTTCTTGCAGCTTCGCCAGAGCAGGGAGGAGGGAGATTGGCCGATATTTTGAGGTGGAGGAGGAGGTGCCCCCTATGTGGAGAAGGATGAAAATGGTGTACTTCCAGGACAGAGGGACAGATGCAGTGGTGAAGAATAGATTTAGGAGGTAGGCAATAGGGGTGGCTATGGCAGAGGCTGAGAGGAACAGAAGTTTGGGGTTTAGTCCATCCGGGGAATTCCCATTTGAGGGGCTTAATGTTAACAGGGCTTCTAGAGCTTCATCAGGAGAGATTTCTCAGAAGCAGAAAATACCTGTATTTTGAGGTAGTTTTGCCCTCTAGGTGGTTGGAGATGGTGACATGGGGGGTAAGGAGGAAAGGAGCAAGGAAGCGCAGGTGGAGAAATGTAAGTTAAACTCAGCAGCGACTGAAATAGGATGCTAGAGTGGGGAGTTGTTTACACTAAGGAGAGGCAAGGGCTTGGCCACTGGGGGTGAGAAGAGGGAGTGTATGATCTTCCAGAATTTGGAGGGGCTGTTAAGGTTAGATTGGAGGGAGGATCTAAAGTACTCTGCTTTAGCTAGCTAAATTGCTCTAGTGCACATGTTGCACAGATACCGGTAGTGGGAGAGGTCCTGAGGTAGGGCTGAGGCTTTGAAGGCTCACCATGCTGAGTCATGAGCATTCATACAAGCTGTGAGCTCTTGGAAGATCCAAGGCAGGTGGGTACCGTGTACCCTAGTACATCATAGCGGGCTGTGGGACTCCCATGTCTTAAGGAATGTGTTTTTGACGTGAAGTAGGGTGTCATCTATTAGGTTGGAGGGGGAGAGGAGAGCCAGTTAGTTAGGACAAGGTCATTTAGGAGGGGAGCAAGGTTTAGGGATTTGAACGACCATTGGACTAAGAATGTATTTATTTTATTTATTTATTTAATAAATTTTGATTACCGGGTAGGCCCCCTGAGCCCTGAAGGTCCCTTTTTCAGGGGCGACCCAGGATACAGTACAGAGACAGTTTGGCAGGTACAACATTTTACAGAAAGAGTACATTTACTAACAAGGTTACAGAAAAAAGCAATAAGACAATTTCAACAGTGAGTCAGTAAGTTGGAACCTTATTCAACATATGAGAAGTGACTGTTTGAGACAAGGCCAAGCCTTGTTGCCTGTTTTTATGACTAAGGGGGGATGGTAGGCATTGTTTATTGGACTGGGGGAAGGCTACCCTATACCTTGACAGTGACAAGTGCTGGTCTCAATCATGTGGTCCTTGAGCCTAGTGTGAAAGTTTGATAGAAAAGGGGCTTCCTGTACAGAGGGTGGAATATTATTCCATAAGTAGGGGGCTGTAGAGGAGAAGAATCTGCCACTGGCATTTGTCCTGACTCTGGGGGTTTCAAGTAGAGTCTGCCCTGAGGTCCTGATTGCCTGAGGATTATGCTTGAGGGAGATAGTCCCTTTTAGGCTAGGGAGAGCAGCCAAACTCAGTACTTTAAACACAAGACAGAGTAGGGGATACTGAAGTCGAGAAGCAAAGGAAGGCCAATGGAGCTGGGCAAGCATAGCACAGGGGTGGCTTCTTGGGTAATTCTTAGTAGCAAATCATGAGACCTTATTGAACAGTATCTGTAACCAGTTGGACTCTTGTTTAGGCATGCTCTGTAGTACTAGGGCAGTGTACTTTAGTGTTGGGAGCAAGACACTGGAGGCAATTGCCAGCCTTGCCCCAGGATAAGCTGGTCTTTTAGTCAGTACAGGGTGCCAGGTTTACAGTGAATGGTCCTGGTTACTTGGTCTACATGAGATTTGAAGGTGAGCCCTTGGTTAATTTTTAGCCCAAAGTACTGTATGGTGTCCACCACACTTATGCTTTTTCCAGTTAGAGAGTTAAGCTGTAGGAATTTGCACCTGTCCTACCCAAGGGCTCTAGGACCAAACAGCATAGCTTTCATTTTGCCTACATTAAGAACCATTCTGTTGGATGAAAGCCAGGCTTCCAGTGTCTTTAGGTCAGTTTGGAGGAGAGGACCAAGTTCAGGCAGATTTTCGAAACACCGGTAGATTACACTTGTAATCGGCATATTAAACCACAGAGCTGTCCCTGCATTGAAGGTTGAGGTCATTTGTAAAGAAAGAGAACAAGAGGGGACCAAGAATTGAGCCCTGAGGTACACCCTCTTTGATAGGTAGAGGATCCAACAGCTCACCCTTCCAGATGACCCTCTGAGAGCGATCTGATAGGTAGCTCTTGAACCACTGACGGGCGTGGGGATCAAGACCTATTTTTTTCAAGCTTTGATAGTAGGAGGTTGTGGTCCACAAGGTCGAAAGCCTTGGACAGGTCAATAAAGATAGCACCTGTAGGGTTACCTTTGTCAGTTACACTGAGTACATCTGCTGTTAGAATGGTTAGTGCAGAGTCAGTGCCATGGTTTGTCCAGAAACCATGCTGAGAGGGGGCAAGGAGCTGGTGGGCCTCCAGGTAGTCCCTCAGCTGCTCATAAACTAGCCTTTCTTGCAATTTAGCAAGAGTGCAAACCAGGGAAATGGGTCTGTAATTTCTGATAAGTTCTCTAGGGCCACTCTTATGCATAGGGACAACACGAGCCTGCTTGCATTGGTGAAAAACAGTTCCTTCCAGCAGGGATCTATTGATGAGCCAGGTCAGAGGTCTGACTAGGGAATCGGCTCCCTCCATTAGTAACCTGGGGCTAATATCATCCAGGCCTCCTGAGCCTTTGATTTTAAGAGCCTTAAGAAGAGGGAGGACCTCTTTGGCCTTGACAAGTCTCAGGTGAAGTTGGGGTCTATTTAGGCAAAGTGGTTCTTCCATGCTCAGAGCCTATGTAGAAGGAGTAGTCCTATCTTATATTCTTCGAGGTTAGTGAAACAGCAGTTTATTTCTGAGGCAATTGTCTGACCATCACTTTTGAGCTGTCCATTTGTCTCTATTGGGCCCAGTGCCTCCTTGGAGTTGCTCCTAAGTAGTTCATTGATGTGGGACCAGAAGAGCTTCGGGTTGCGTAGGTTGGTTTGTTGAAGTTGTCTAACATACTCCTTTTTCACAAGTTTGATGGATCTCTTACACTTATTTCTTAGTGATTTGTAAGTCACAAGCTCAGCCAGGTGAGCAGACAGCTGGAATTTCTTCCAAGCCTTATCTCGGCTATTCATCATAGATTTTAATGGGTGGAGGAGCCACCTGCAGCAACTTCCCTTTCCTCTCAGTTTTTTCAGAGGGGCAACTTGTGAAGCCACCTTGAGGAGTGAGTCTTGGAAGAATTCCAAGGCCTCTTTCATGGTAGGGAGGAGCCTGATAGGATTTCAGTCCAGGTTACTCAGATAGTTGTTGAATTTTGCCATTGTGAAACGTGAGTAGTCATGGGTGGTAATTAACCTAGGCAGAAACTTTGGTGCTCTGTTTTTCCAGGTGCAGAATATAGGGGAGTGGTCGATAAGAGTGTCGGCCATTATCCCAGCTTTCTGGATGTTGGGGGGATTGGAAACCAGAGCCTAGTCCAGGATGGTGTGGTTCCCAGTTTTGTGATTAAGCCTGGTTGGTTCTGAGATAGCCTGTATCAGGTTAGCCTCAAGGATCGCTGCCAAGAAGACTTCGTTAGGGAGTGAGGCCCAGTTAAGGTTGACATCTCCCAGGATTAGGAGTTCTGTGGATACTTCTTTGCCTACAGTTTTTGTAATAAACTCCAAGGCTTGGAGAGCATTCTTAGGAGAGTTATATACACAGCCAAGGGTGTGGTACTTAGCGTGACCAAGGGCTAATCGGATAAAAATAGTTTCCCCTTCCTGGCCGTTTCCAGGGTTCAGTTTCAGTTGCAACGCTGTGAAGGTGTCCTTCACATAAATTAGGACCATCCACCTCTCTTGCTCAACCTATCCTTACGGAAGGTGTTATAGCCTAGGACCATGAACTCATGGTCAAGGATGTGGACCTTGAGCCAGGTCTCTGAGATAGCAAGGATATTTGGCTTGTAAAGATCAAGCCAGCCTTGTACCTCATGAATTTTTAGTCTGAGGCTACAGGCATTAAAATGTGTAATCCTTAGACCCTTGGAGGATGTCCAATGAGGGTCCTGGGGGGAAGAAACTAAGTGATTAGCTATGGGAGGGCCTGAATTAGGCTGTATGACTCCTGCCCGAAGAAGTAGAAGAGCAAGAAGGCATAGTAAAGTTGGGCCAATTGGTGGGATAGAAAGGCAGTGGAGCCTCCTGCAAGTAGCATGGAGTATCTTGTAATATGTGCCCCTTCTTACCAGCTTGTGGGCTAACAGAAGGGCATTTGTGCTAGGGGAAGATGTCCAGTTGTAGTGACCATTAGGAGGGGGGTCTTTGTGTTGAAGCCCCGTGGAGTCTGAGTATCTGTGTTCTATGCTCCTGTCCACCCAGAGGAGGGACAGTATGTAAAGAATAGCCAGGAGTATGCCCCTATTTAGAGAAAAGGCAGGTGGCTTGTTTGCTCTGTGATATTTGAGGCAGAAAATGCCTAGACCTAGGGAAAAACTCTCCTGGGCTATCTTGTAAGAGCAGTAGCTGTCAGATTCTAGTTGGGGTTACCTACTGTCTGTTTTCCCCTTGGGTTTTACTTCACAGCAGAATTCTGCCAGTGAAAGAGTTATAATTCAGGTGACAGGCACTTAGGGATTGAGAATCTCAGGCTATCTGTCCTGACCCTGTAGGAAGCTAGGTGGTGAGACTGTTTGGAATTGGAGGTCCCTACTCTTTGGTTGCCTACAAGTGTTTTACATTCAGTTGTGAAATTAACCTTTAGGAGCTGTCTGGACCAGGAAGGAATCAAGGTAAAAGTTCTAGAGGTAGACCTGAGGGGAAGTTTGTGTTTTCAGACTTGCAGTCACCAGAAAAACATGTGCATTAAATTAGGTGAGAAACGTCACAGCAGTTCCTAGGCAATCTATTTCTAGTTGGTTAAACCTACACTATTAGAATACCTTATTCAGTCATGTGCAAACAGTTGCTAGAGAATTATGATGCAGAATAATACTTTTTCTGTACAAACAGTTCCTCCGTTATACCTATCCTTAATAGAGTAACACTTCCAACCCTAACAGGCTGGAGTTTAGAGAAATTACACACTTGTTGGCAAGTACACAGAAGGTTTATAGAAACCTTATTCAAGTGACACTACACTACGCAGGACAGACTGTCTCTAGGGAAAGTATACGCCAATTAGCTTGTACAAGAATCAGCTTATTTCTTCACAGCCCTGTTCAGGCTATGCACCTATTTGCAGTTATAAAAGAATTGACAGGACCCTTGGCAATGTGGCATCAGACATAAAGCCTGGTACCTTAGCAGAGAAGGCACTTCATGACACCTGATTCTACCAGGGCCATTTTTACCATTGTATAGTGGCTGCAGTGCAGGTGGATAGCTGGTGCACTAGTCTTCATCTGGGATTGGTGGTCAAGGGACGGGAAAACAAGCAGCGTAGGGACTATGGAGCATGGTCCGAGAGCAATTAAGGGGAGGAGGGAATGGCGTGTGTGGGCGGGAAGAAAATTGTCCCAAGGTTCGCTCCTCCAGCTAGCAGCACCGGTGAGTGAATTTAGCGGGCAGGGGTGCATTTAGATTCCAGTCCAGGGGTTAGTCCCTAAGTTCTCTGCTCAAAACAATCTGGTGCACAAGCGAGATGAGCATTGCATCACTTGGCCCAAGGTTTATTCTACGAGCAGGATCATGCACCGAAGCAGGAGAAATTCACTTCTTTCAGCTACAAGGATTTTGCTGACAGGCTCCAACTCAGAAAAAAGATGAAAGGATGATCCTTGTAGGTAGTATGGGAGGACTGCCCAGCTCAAAGTAGAATGCGGGCGCCTCACCCCACCATCGCTGCACGTCCTTTGCTCCTTGGGGGGGGCTCCCACCATCAGTGGCGAAGCCCTCACCTCCCTGTTCAGATGGCAGCAGGCAGCCTTAGCAAGCCACTGGACTCTGATCAGGTCAGGATGAAGCCTTATCTGTGGCATCATGGCCCTGAGGAGTCCAATCAGGCATGGTGGTTTACTTTTCAAAGTTCACACCCAAACTTCCTCTGATCGTGGATGCTTTGAGCTTAACTGCTGACCCACTGTGACCTGATTAAAAAGGTAGAGAAAATTGTCCCAATGTTTACCCCTCCAGCTAGCAGCACTTGTGAGTGAATGTAGCGGGCAAGGGTGCATTTAGATCCCAGTCCATGGGTTAGTCCCTAAGTTCTCCACTCAAAACAATCTGGTGCACAAGCGAGATGATCGTTGCACCACTTGGCCCAAGGTTTGTTCTATGAGTGGACTCCTGCACCGAAGCAGAGGAAATTCACTTCTTTCGACTACAAGGATTTTGCTGACGGGCTCCAACTCAGAAAAAAGATGAAAGGATGATCCTTATAGGTAGTAGGGGAGGACCACCTAGCTCAAAGCAGAATGCTGGCACCTCAATCCCACCATACGCAGCAAGTCCTTTGTTCCTTGGGGGGAGCTCCCACCATCAGCGGTGAAGCCCTCACCTCCCTGTTCAGTTGGCAGCAGGCAGCATTAGAGACTAAGGGTGGGATTTGAGATGGTGGATTTTGCGAACAAGGTAGATGACATGGTGATCACTAATAGAGTTAGGGAGTATGCCTGTTTGGATGACTCTGTGAGGATGGGATGTCAGAGCCCAGTCGAGAAGGGAGTGGTTACCTGATTTAAGGTTTAGGCGGGTGAGCTCAGTGATGAGTTGGGTTAAATTGAGGGCAGCTACATCCGTCTGGGTTTTGTTGAGGACCGGGGCTAACCACTTTAGGTTAAGGTCACCCATAGCATATAATTCTCTGGTGGGTGCTCATGAACTGATTTGTGTAAGAAGATCAGTAATAGTTGTGGCAGGGGTGCCTAGTCGGCAGTAGATTCCAGCAATGAATATGAAAGGTAGTGTGAGCTGGAGCACCAAGAGTTCGTACTCTTTAGGTTCAGTTTTAGATAAGATTATTTCGTAGCGTAAGTCTGAACTTATGAAGATGGCTATGCCGCCACCTCTCATGGCCCTGTCCTGGTGGGCCATCGTGTAACCAGGGATTGCGACTGAGGAGGTGGGAATATTTTTGTTAAGCCAAGTTTCAGAGAGGATGAGGACATCTGGGGCATGTAGGGCAGAGAAAACTTGTAGCTGGTTGATTTTAAGTGGTAGGCTATGAATATTTAGGTGAAGGAGATGGAGGCCTTTGTGGAGGGGGTAACCTGGCAGTTGGGAGGGGATGGTATGCAGGGTGGGGGTGCCGGCTGAGGTTGGTGAGGATGTGGTGGTCGAGGTGGTTTATTCATAAAAAACTTTGCAGAGGGAGTGGAAGGAAAAGTATGTCTTTTTGCAGATGACACAAAGATCTGCAACAGAGCTGATACACAAGGTGGGGTGGAAAGGATGAGAAGGGACATGCCAAGGTTGGAGGAATGGTCAAATGTATGGCAGCTTAGATTCAATGCTAAGAAGTGCAAGGTAATGCACATGGGAAACAAAAACCCAGGGGAAAAGTACACAATGGAGGGGTGAGATACTAACAACAACAACAAGCTCTGGCAGAGCCACTACGACTGTGAATACATTAACTAGATAAGGGTGTTTCATGGGCTTAAACATAAATATTTATTTATTTAAAAATTATCAGATTTACAAATCTTTGAGTCAGAGACTCATTTACAAAGGCACCTCATCAAAACTAATACAAAGACAGCACAGTTAACAAGTCAAAAAACAATGTCTCGGAGAGCAGACAGTTAAAACAAGCGTAGGTACATGGGTAGCAGTAGATAAACAGATTACATAGTTTAGGCACACAGACACCACATCAAGAAGACCAAAGCAGTTCAAACAATATTCAATAGCTAAAGCAAATAGACATCAGGAGTCAAAGAGAAGCCCAGAGTATTGACATGAAGGCTGTTGCATATACACTAACTGATTCAAAGTACAGTACATTGAGAAAGGACATATTTAAGCAACAAGGCATGACAGGGTGTGTGTTATCATGTAATAATGTCACTCCTGGGGTGGGTTGAAGCATGAGGTGAAGCTGAGTGCTTCCATCACCCCAGGACTGACGTTCTAACAAGATAACACACACCCTGGAGTACCTCATTGCAATTATACAATGGCTTGTTGTTATATACAGAATAAAAAGTACATTTTAAAGGATTTTTTTTTAGTGTGGAAAAATATTTCTTAAGAGAAGATGCTAGGAATGATCCAAATCCAAAGCTACAGTGATGTTATTGCGTATTAACATCACTGTTTCAATGGGTTAGCAGCAAATCAGCTTCTTACATTTTTTTTTGTCATTGTATAATTAAAAATAATGCCACCATCTGTATTACAGTTACCTATATGTTTTGCATTGTATTCTATGCACTGTTATAGCAATCAACTCAACAGAACCAGGCCATTATATACATGAAGGTACTGTACCTTAACTGAAAACACTACTGTTGTGACAAGGTGGAAGATGAACACAATGTTGAGGCAAGTTTTTGAAGATATTAGAATTTTTTTTTTTAGAGACTGTTATATAGTTCACACACAAAATTCATATAATATAAAAGTGCATATGCCCAAATGCCACATTTCATTACAAGCTGTTCTCTTGAAGGAAGATATTACTATATAAGGCCTAAAAATGGGCATCAAGTAAATGTAAACTGGGGTAGGTGTGTTATTGAGGGTATTGTATAGTTTATCTTTTATTTCTGCTCCACTGGATCAGCAATATTTGAACAAGCTATGCCCAGTCCAGATTTTACTGCTCTGGCCTGGGTCTGGTGATGTGGGTTTTATCCATACCCCACTGCATGTGGCTTACTGATATACTGTACAGATGACTACAAAGTTTAACCCACTGAAGTTTAAAGTTTCAGAAAACCATTATGCTAAAAATATCAAGACTCACTCCCTCACCCCCAGTCACAATTAATCATCTACCAAAGTCATGCTTAAATACTAATGCCTCTACATCCACACCACTAAGTTTTTAATGCTAACATGCTTCTTTTTTCTGCTGCTGTGAGTTCCCCCATCTGTGAAGTCCCATTCTGCCTGTGGCAGCCCCTCCCAACCAGATCATTTATTTAAAAACATTTTGTTGAGAATTTTTTGTTTTAGTATAGCCATGGTCAGGAAAAATGAATTTGTAAAAGAAACCAAAATCCCAATTTATCAGTTCATGGAATCACAATACAGCATGTTATGAATTTTTCAGATTCTATGTGTAACTTACAGTAGGTCAAACAGAAATTAGAC
Organism: Neoceratodus forsteri; assembly: GCA_016271365.2. Lineage (NCBI taxonomy): Eukaryota > Metazoa > Chordata > Ceratodontiformes > Ceratodontidae > Neoceratodus > Neoceratodus forsteri. The sequence continues at coordinate 784,255,020 of CM057452.1, forward strand.
ACACAAATGCCTGCCTATTTGCAAGTGAAGTAAATGTGGTTATTATCATTCAGTTGTAAAGTCTAAAACACATATAGTCACAAACTGCAAGCTAAGAAGATTCAGTAGAATATAATTAGTAGCCCAGAACTGCCTGCCTGAGAATGAAGTTGGTATATTATTTTGAAAAAAGCAAGGCTGGCTCTCTTGCTATGCAATGTCCTGCAAATATGGTGGTGTCAAATGGCTTAATGAGGTGCTGTGAGGTGCCTAAGGGAACTTGTTATGCAGAATGTTCCAGGAACACAGTTGTAAAAACTGGAATAACAGGTTCCAATGAGTAAGTAACTCACTAGGAATGTAAGAAAAAGCTACCCCATTCATTCACAGGTGTCAATGAATGTATTTGTTAACTATGCTGGTTTATCTTCTTGCTTCCCTCATGGTAAAAATGTGAAACTACATTTATGTTATTTTAAATGAAAAATGAATGATAAATAGCTTGCCCAGTTGGATGGCAGCTCTGATGGTTGTTCCAGTCTTTCTTTTCAGTGATATAAACTGAGCCAGGAAAAAAAAAGTAAATATGAAAAAAAAAAGCATTTTGTTTCTACAAGTAGTTGCTAATTGCTGCTGGTATTTTTAACATGTACAAGTCAACTCCACTTCTCAAACTTAAAAAGAAATATACACTTCATCACAGACTGTGTTTACCAAGTTTTGTGCCAATTTTAGTATATAAATGTTTAAGAAATACCTGAAAGCTGTCTATTTTTCTTGGAAGCTGAATCCTTAAGCTGTAGTTTCAGACACTAAGGCTTTCCTTTTGAGGCACCAGGTGACTCTGATAATCATTTGTCCCAAGGGGTTTTAAGTCAGTTTGAAGGCATTATGTATTTTGTGTTCTCCTAGTCATTAACAAAATGCAAGGACTCCACAGAGTTGTTGTGTTCCTAGGTCCAGATCCCAAACTACTGAGTCTGTTTTCAACATGATACATTCACCTCATGCCCCTCCCACATGAATAAATAAAAAAAGGTGGTCTGGATCTTTAGAAGCTTCTTGGGTAGAGGTGTGTTGGATCTTACTTCCACCCAAAAAACAATGCTGCCTCCCACTACTCAGGTTCCAGTTCTTGTATCACCCATTTAAGAAAGAAAATAGTACCCTGCAATCATTGACTAACATGAAAGCATATTTATTTGAGGGTGGAAAACATTTTTTGGAGGACGGTAAGGTGGAGGAGACTATTTACACCTTCAGTCAGTTCCACGGACAGAAAACATGACATCACTCCTTTTGTACATGCAATACTCCTGTAGGCTGAGCCCACTGTCATAAAAATGGAAAGGCACCTGGGGGTAGTCATATCAGATTACCTAAAAGTGGACAAGCAATGTGAGAGGGCAGTAAGGAGGGCTAGGAGGATACTGGGATGCATAGGGTGAGGCATCACCAGTAGAAAACAGGAAGTTGTTATCCATTTGTACAGACAGCTGGTGAGACCCCATCTGGTGTCCTGCATGCAGTTCTGGGGACCCAGTCTCTGCAAGGACATCAATAGGATGGAGGCAGTCCAGAGGAGGGCAACTATAATGGTACAGGGTCTGCAACAGAAGACATATGAAGAGAGACTTAAGGAGCTTAATATGTATAGCCTTGAGGAAAGGTGGGAGAAGGGGGACATGATAGAAACTTTCGAGTACCTCAAGGGAATCATCAAAGTCCAAAAGGGTAGCATCTTTCAGAAAAAGAGGTGTGTAAGAACAAGGGGGCACAATTTGAAGCTGGGGGGGTGACTCAGAGGTAATGTAAGGAAACATCTTTTCACAGTGAGGGTTGTGGATGCATGAAACGGCCTTCTGGAGGAGGTTGTGGAGTCAAAAACAGTGGTGGAATTCAAGAATGCATGGGACGCTCATAAGGCAATTCTAGGGGGTGGGGGTAGGAAGAAGTAGGCTGTTGGTTAATTAGGATCAGCAGCTTATCTATTAGGTAGGGAAATGGGCAGAGTGGGTGCACCAAGCGGTCCTTATCTGCCATCAAATTCAATGTTTTCTATGTTTCTTTCCACCCCCACCTTCCATGTGGTGTCCCCTATAAAGAAAAACAAAATCCCTCCTGCTCCATCCCTCTGTGTACTTCTCCATCCCCACCCTTTATTCTGTGTCACTGGTACTAGTGGATTCAGGTGAGAGCAAGTGCATCCCTCTTTTGAGAAGCCACCAGAAGAGGGGGAGTGGGAGCCATATTCATGGGGGTGCAGATGTCTCTTCTCTTACTCTAATTACATTTCCTTATTTAGTCTCTGTCATGTTACATCTCTGTAACACACACACACTTTGCACAATGCTGTGAAAAAGGCAGAGAGAGAGAGAGTGAGATGTTTGCCAATGTCATCCTTTGCTTTCTGTTTTTTTCACCCATGCTACCTACTGTCATGTTAAGTCTCTCTCTCTCTCTCTCTCTCTCTCTCTCTCTCTGTCACATGGGCAAGCTGCACTATACTGTGCAGGATGCCATGGAAATGGCAGAGAGAGAGTATTTCAATTTAAAAGGAAAACAAGAAACAATTTTCAATGCAAAGACAGGAAAAGAGGCTTGATACAGTTCTAGCACTTAAAAAGTAAGGGGTCAGGAACAACTTAATGCATGCCAAAGGGAAGGTTATCAACAACTAAAGAAACCCAAAATGCAAGAAAGCAAAACAGAGGCAAAGCCATTATTTTAATTGCCTTTTGTTAAATAGGACAGCTGCTTTTTTTATTCTTAAAAAAAAAAAAAAAACAATGTCAAATCCTGCATATTATGCAGTTCACTCTGAGTCCTACCTTCAAAACGTGTACCAGTCCACTTCCAGTGATAACTCTGAGCATCAGTAAAGAAGTTGGCAATCCAGACAAATGTACAGTGGCAGCTGCTGGGAGTGGTAGCATTAGAAGTGACATTGAGAGATTTTCTATACTTGTGGCCAATTAGTCAAAAGTCACACCATGCATGGTATTGATCTGTGTGGTGTGGGAGGGGGCATCCGCACTGTAATACAGCACATCACAGAAGAAATACAATTAAGTCATACACTGAGACTACAGTGAAACTTGTTTTACACATTCTGAATCCTGTGATTTTCTGACAACTTGGCTCAGACTGCTTTGAGCATGGTCATCAGTGACAACAGTGCACCAACGAGCATGCCACATCATAAAGGGATTGCACTATTCTCTAATGTCAGAACTGGAAATAAACATAGAAACATAGACTTTAATAGCAGACAATGACCGCTTGGCTCACCCTGTCTGCTCATTTCCCTACCTATTGGATAAGCTGCATATCCTAGTTTTACCAACAGCCTACCTCCCTCCTATCTCCCACTAGAATTGCCTTCTGTCTGTCCCATGCATTCTTAAATTCGTCCACTGTTTTTGACCCCATGACCTCCTCAGGAAAGCCATTCCATACATCCACAACCCTCTTCATGAAAAAATATTTCCTCACTTTGCCCCTGAGTCATCCCACCTCTATCTTCAAATTGTGCCCTCTTGTTCTTGCACATCTTTTTTTCTGAAAGATACTACCCCCTTGTTTTTTTTCTTGATTCCCTTGAAGTACTTGAAAGTTTCTATCATGTCCCCCCTCTCCCTCCTTTCCACGAGGGTATACATATTAAGCTCTGCTAGTCTCTCTTTGTATGACTTCTGGTGCAGGCCATGCACCATTTTAGTTGCCATCATCTAGACTGCCTCCATCCTGTCTATGTTTTTGAAGTGATGGGATCTCTAGAACTGCAAACAGTATTCCAAATGAGGTATCACCAACTGTCTGTACAGAGGGATAACAACTTCTTGTTTTCTACTGGCGATGCCTCTCTCTATGCATCCCAGTATCCACCCAGCCCTCATCATTGTCTTCTCACATTGCTTGCCTATCTCCAGGTCATCTGATATGACTTCCCCCAGGTCTCTTTTCATTTTTGTTGTCATTAATAATCCCTCTCCAATTGTGTACTCTTCCCTTAGATTTTTGTTTCCCAGGTGCATTACTTTGCACTTCTTTGTATTGAATCTATGCTGCCATACTTTTAACCATTTTTCCAACCTTGCCAAGTCACTTCTCATCCTTTATATCCCCCCCCAACCGTGTATCAACCCTGTTGTACTTTACTTTCCAGAAATGGCCATGTTGTCAAAGCCAATGATAAATTAAATTTAAAATAAATGATATTTTTTTCCTGTGATTGTAACATTCAAAATCTGTAATGTAGTGCGAAAAAGAAATGATGATGGAAACTACAACTGTTATTTCCTGTCCTCTTTAATAGGAGACACAGAGACCTTTTCATTAGTGTATACAAGCTGAAAATGTTACACAGGCTTGCGAGTTAACACCCCCCCCCCACAAGACAGGAGATGCACTATGCTACTGCATGCCTCCTTGGATCAAAGCCACCATATGAGTTAGCACAACCCCCCCTCCATCCTGTCATCACAGAAAATGCACCACACAGGAGGAGGTGGGGTGCCAAGTGTGAGTTTGTGACACTACGCAATACAAGGGAGGACACAAATTGGCTAAGGAGCCATTGCGGTGGATCAGTGGGCTTTTTAAAATGGCTGGCTGCTACTGTGAGAAGAACTTGGAGTGCCCTAAGTTACACCGGCCAATTCACAGCAGTAATGAGAACCAGTGAAGTAAGGCAAGGCAAAGCAAGATTTATTTTTAGGTGCTCAATCCCAGAGGCTCTGGGTGCCGTATGAGTTACAACATATGCAATAAATAAGATAATCACTAAAATAAATAAATTACAACAATACAGATAACAATAAACAGACCACTAAAAATTAAATGACCATGTCTTAAAACAGTTACTAATAAGCATTTGTCAATGCCGAATGTTGTCTCGCTGGTATTGGCATTGGTAGTACCAGAGCTAGAGATGCATAATAGGAATGGCAGTGAAGTATTGAAGTGACGTCAACCCCACCCCTACTCTGTAGAGAGCAACAGGCATTGGGTGTGCCTTTGGGTCATCAGCTATAACGCACATGCCATTGTACCTCACCCTACCCTGAAGACACCGACAAGTGTCGTGGTGTGCTTTGGGGTCTTTTGGCATTATACTTACTACATTCTATAAGGAAATATGCTGACATGAGTGCAGTATAGGAGAATGGGGTGAATTTTGTGGCCGAACAGTGCAAGGCACACCACGATGCCTGTCAGTGGCTGCAGGGTGGGGGGGGTGGAATGGCGTGAGCATTACATCCGATGATCCCAAGTCACACCCCTGGTACCTGTCAGTCTGTACTGGGTGGGGTGCTACAGTTGGAAACCCTAACACCGTAGGCATGCGGTGGTATTTTCACTCCAAATTTTCAACATGGACTGTTTGTGAGCCCACCTCATGAAAAGCAGCACAATCAGTTTTTTAGCTGAAAGGTGGTTTTGCACAGCAGATATGCCATTTGGCGACACAGGAGTGAAAACACATTTTGGGCAGGATGTGGAGAATGACAACTGTATTGTTCATGAGGAGGCGTAAAAAATGGCAACGTTGAAAATCTGGAGTGAAAATAAGGAAACTTAGTAAAGTCATGAGCATGCATAGAAACTGAACAACACAAGTCCGTAATCCAATTATTTTTGAGAGTTTGTCACCCACATTTTTAAAATAGGCACTTTGGGACCTCCCCTCATGAACAGTGGCGCTGTGATTTTGTTAATCTGTCCCAAAAGTTGATTTCCCACAGCGACCATGCAATTGTGTGCCATAGGTGTGGAAACACATTTTGGGCAGGATGTGAAAAATGCCAGCTGTACTGTTCATAAGGAGGTGTGAAAAAATGCCAATGTTGAAAATCTGGTATGGAAATATTGCAAATTTGTGAAGTTACAAGGGTGCGTGGAAACTACACAATGCACGTTTGTAACACAGTCATTTTATGGAGTTTTGGCACCAAATTTTCAACATAGGCATTTTAGGACCGCTGCTCATATACAGTATCACCATCATTACCTCAAACTGTCCCAGAAAGTGATTTTTGCACAGCGACTGCGCTATTCTGTGCTGGACGTGTGAAAACACATTTTGGCCAGGATATGTAAAATGACAGCTGTACTGTTCATAAGGAGGTGTGGAAAAATGCCAATTTTGAAAATCTGGAGTGAAAATATTACATATTCACAAAGTTACGAGCGTGCATGCAAACGGCGCAACACATGCTCGTAAAACACTCATTTTATGGACTTTCGTCACCAAATTTTCAACATAGGCATTTTAGGACCTCTGCTCATGAACAGTGTCACTGTCATTTTCATAATCTGTCCCAAACACTGATTTCCCACATCAAGTGCGCTATTCTGCGCCGGAAGTGCAAAAGCACATTTCGGCCAGGATGTGAAAAATGACAGATGTACTGTTCATAAGGAGGTGTGGAAAAATGGCAATATTGAAAATGTGGTGTGAAAATATTGCAAAGTCGCAAAGTTACGAGTGTGCGTAGCAATTGCGCAAAGCAGCTCGTAAAACTATTTTTTTCCCACCAAATTTGCAACATAGGCTTTTGAGGCCCACCTCATGAACACTGGCACTGTCATTTCATTAACTGATCCCAAAAGGTGATTCCATGCAGTGACCACAAAATCACCTTTTGGGGCTGAATATCGCCATGACAGTGGCAGAATTCATGAGGAGGGATCCCAAAAACCCCATCTTGAAAATTTGGTGCCAAATGTCCAAAACATGCCTGAGATATGCATCAAAGTTGAAAAAACCCTATTTATGCCATTATACAGCTTACTGGCATTTCCTCAGTTTGTGGTCAGCATTGAAGAGTGCAGACGTTTACCTGGTCCAACGAAGACCATTGCGCTGAACTCTGGAGGTAAGTATGGGGTGAGGGGTGTGGGAGGCAGAGTGTACAGAGGGTGGTCGCAGGTTGTGGGAGGGGAAGGGAGATGATGAGGGACAGTTTAATTTTTTTAAAGCTTAAAAAAACATTGGGGGAAGTTTATTTTTTTTTGCAGGGCATTTGGCACACTGGGGTGGGCTCACAGTGTGCCACCTAAATATTTTTTGGGGGGATTCTGTAGCCAGCTGGAGATTGGGCACCCCCATCGGCACATACTGAGGGGGACACGAGCTGAGGGGGACTGGGCACCCCCTCGGCAAGCAACAATGGGGGGGATGCATTATGCCAATGGGGGGGCTCCCCCATTGGCAAAATACAAGGGGATGGGGATAAATGCCGACGGGGATTGGGCCCCCCATCAGTAAAGAAAAACTGTTGGGGGGCACATGATGCCAAGGGGGATTGAGCACCCCCTCAGCATACATTCTAAATGGGAGGGGGCACATTATGCCAATGGGGAGTGGGCTCCCCCATTGGCACTGTGACAGGAAGCAGCAGCAATCACTGTCACCATGTTGCCTGCACATCAGGGAGGCATGTTATGGTCATGCTGCGTGAGAGCCTCTCTCTCATTGCAGCAGGCCTTTTCTTTGTTCTGGTGGCCACATTAGGGATGCATGAGGTCACTGCCTGCTGCTGGCTGATTGGGGAATGAGGGACGTACCTTCTGATGCATGCCCTACATTCGCCCAACAGTGACCATGCCTCCAAATGTGCCACTACCACAAGATATTGGCTGCCGTGCAAGCGTGAGAGCCAACATAGAAAAGGGGTGTTATCCAGGAATAAGGACTAAAAGACCATGTCTGGGAATGCCTGGCTGAACAAAAAGATCCTGAGGCAGGCCTTGAATGCCTCAACTGAAGGGACCTACCTTACTGCCGGAGGAAGCGAATTCCACAAGATGGGGCCAGTGACACTAATAGCTCTATCACTGGCAGTTTTCAACCTCATTCTGAGAATTGCAAGGAGGTCCCTAGAGGAGGAGTGAAGAGAGTGAACAAAGGCAGCAGGTTTCTGAAGATCTGACAGGTAGCCAGGGCCCAGTCCCCATAGGGCTTTTAAGGTAAGCAAGCCCACCTTCAAGAGTATCCTCCTCTTGATTGGCAGCCAGTGCAGTTCACGCAGCACTGGGGTGTTGTGGCAGTATTTTGACTGCCCCATCAACAACCTGGCAGCTGTGTTCTGCACTAGCTGCAGTCAGCGGTTGGTACTCATGAGACCCCGAAGCAGAGCTCTTCACAGTAATCCAGCCTTGACATCATGAAGGCATGCTCTAAAGTGGGGAGGTCTATGGGTGGAACTAAGGGTTTGATCCTGGTGATATTCCTCAGACGGAAGAAGCTGATCTGGACAGTGGATGACACCTGAAATTCAAATGTCAATCCATTGTCAAAGGTCACACCAAGATCTCGCACCCTAGAAGAGGTCTTCAATGGCACAGCAGGTGAGAGCCTGGCAGGGGGCTCTATCCCTTATCCATTTTTTCAACTGTGGGTCTGGTCTGATCTGCCCACCCCCCCCCACCTACTGTGGGTCACTTTGTAAACCAGTTGCTTGCATTTTTAATTTGGTTCTGTAACTGTTTGCTTGAGTTTAGGCATATCTAAGCCAGTTACACTCTGTGTTACTCTTTACTCTAGCCTGCCGCAGTGAAAGAAAGAATGAATGCTTCCTGCAGTCTTCAAAGACAAGCTAAATAGTTACAAAACCAAATGAAAAGTGCAAGCAGCCAATTTACAAAGTGACTGCCACATGGTGGTTTCACCATCATATTCAGTTCTTTCTTTGCCAGCCTGACCCAGTGGTACAGAGGGGGGCAGAAGAGCCTTGCTTGTTCATTGTTCCCAATAATCTTTGCTCAGTCAACACCCTTTTCTAAGAAAAAGGCTGAAAGGGTCTTGTTCTACATTGTCTATTTGTCTGAGTTTTAATTTTGGAACTGAGTTCCCCTGCCTCCCTCTCCACCACTAATGTTTACTACTCCCAAATACACTACCCCATATAAATATTTTTCCACACTAAATTGTACTAAAGTGCTGTCAATTTAAAAAGTACACCAGCAATTCATATTAATCTGTTTTTACAAAATCTATTGGGAACCATTTGAACTCAAAAACATTACTTACAGAGGGATTTCTAAGCACTGATCTATATGATATATATTTTTCCACATTTTGAGAGTGTCCCATATTTAGGTGTCAAGAGTTGAACAATGGCTGCCACCATGCAAACAAACATTTGGCATTGACACATGTTTGTTTTTAATTGTGTCAGTCTTCATGTTTCCCCAAGGTGCTGGGGTTCCTTCCTCCTCCTGAATCCTGATGCAGACTGTGTTTGTGTCATCTGAGCTGTGCTGTTGCAGTGTGATGTAGGCAGTAGGCAGCAAGTATGTGACAGCTGGTATTGTGCTTGCACCTAGCCCTTGGTAGCTGGCACCTTGGTAGCCTCCCATAAAAAGTAAAAATAAAACAAAATCAAAAAATCTATACAGTCCAGCAAGTTGCTGAATTTCCCTCCTTCTCCTGAGTCCTGAAGCAAGCAAGCAAGCAAGCAAGCAAACTTTTATTTCTTAAGCACTCATTGCCTGAGGCTTCAGGCGCTGAACAAAAATTAACAATATAAGATCATCCATATAAACTTGTTAAAATAGATCAGATAAATGACAGAGTATGAATGATAGAAAACTATATAACTGAGGAATAATACTTAGCCATCCAGATTATCACAAGGAGAAGGCCTCCTTAAGTAGGAAGGACTTTAATCCTTTCTTATAAAATGGGCAAAGGATTTCAAGCAATCCGATTGGTTGTTAGCCATGTATTAGATGTGTCTAATACACGGCTAAAACTAGAACCCCCATTTAGAATACACAGACCCATTTTATAAGTGCAATAAGCCACTCTGGGGATGTGCATTAGACAGTTCTAATGCACGGCTAGGGGACTGGACGCACTTGGCCTGTGGCCTCGTGCCTCACTACGTCCCCCTGGCCGTGCATTAGAACTATCTATCCACCCCATCGTGTCTTAGTGCTTACTTAAAAGCTTCCATTGAGGGGCCTCCCTAAAGAACCTTGGGAGTGAGTTACACAGGGTTGGGGCTGCTACTAAAAAAGCACACTCCCCAGATGACTTCAGCAGAACCCTGGGAACCGTTAGGAGGCCCTTCTCAGAGGAACGTAGAGGCTGTGAGGCTTAGTATGGAGGAAGAAGGTCTCACAGGTAACTAGGACCCAGTCCATATAGGGCTTTGTAGGTCAACAAGCTAACCTTGAAGGACATTTGCCACCTCACTGGCAGCCAATGCAGATCATGTACAACTGGTGTTATGTGGCAGCACATCGGAAGGCCCACCAACAGTCTAGCTGCTGCAATCTGCATTAATTGCAGGTGATACAGGGCTTCTCCCCCACTAGCCCAAGGTACAAGGCCTTGCAGTAGTCGAGCCTTGAGGTCACAAAGGCCTGGATTAGAGAAGGCAGGTCATCAGGTGGGATAAGGTGCTTAATCCGGGCAATGTTCCTCAAGTGGTAAACCCATTTGGACAATGGCTGACACCCAAGCCTCCAGTATCAGTTTGCTGTCCAGGATCACCTCCAGGTTTTTCATCTTAGCAGATGTAGTCAGCCAAAAGGCACTCGGCATAAGACCGGTTGCCTCCTCAGGTCGTCTGGTACCCCGAAAATTTCCAGGCTTAATCACCACTACCTCTGTCTTGTCTGGGTTAAGCTTTAACCAGTTGGAAGACAACCAGTCCTTTACCTCAGACAGGCAAGACTTAAATACAGAGACCACTCTCTGTAGTCCTGGTTCAAAAGACATACATAGCTGAGTATCATATTCATACAGTAGCAGTGAAGATCCATACTGTTCTGTCTAATGATATCTCCCAGTAGCAGAAAGTACACCTTCAAACAGAAGTACTGAAAAGATTGAGTCCTGTGGAACTCCAGAGGACAGGGGCTTCAGGCTAGTGGTGGGCAAAGTGCCTAAAATCCACTATGCATAGTATTTCACATATAACCAGAATTTCACATAATACTCTGAAAGCAAAGTGAATAACTGTGTATCTCGAAGTAATGCGAAGTTCCCATTGTTCTCTATGGCCTTCATGTTACTTTGCCTTGTATTTTTTCAGTTTAAGGTGAATTTTGCAGGGATTCATGGGATGCAAGGTCACATGGGCTCTATATTTTCTCGAGCAGCCTCAGTTCATCATAGTGTGTGTAGTGGAAAGCTGGAGAATGTATGCTGTCAGAGCTCTGAGATTCAAACCCTCTAAAAACCTTTAAAAATGCCTCTTTTCCATAAACTTTTGTGACAAAGTTTAGGAGATCGATTGTAGTAAACTCTTGTGTTGATATATCATTAAGCATTTATTGATTTTTTGTGAATATTGAATGTTAATTTAGTTGATTCAGTCTCTGTACTGACAGACACTGTAGAAGTGTGCTTCGGGGGAGGAGCTGATCTGTGGTGCAGAAGTGGGATTATTGATAAAGGTATTTTTTCCAACTTTTGTTGACTATTGTTTTATTATTTTTGTGTTCAGGTAGACACAGTACAACTTCACTGAATTGTTTTTAAATATTTTCTGTTTGCTGGGCTGTTTTTCAGTCTTTTTACAAGACTGTCTGTGCTGTAGACAGTTTACTGAACAGTTAAAGTGTCTGTGCCTGACCTGTGCGTGCTGTCAATTGATATGCATTTCATTGTGGCACAGGGTCTGCAATATCAGTACTCTGAATTTCTAAGCCTGTTTGCAATATATTTCCCTGCTTCTGTGTAGCTAGGTACTGTGCCCCCCCACAGTCTAAACAAGGTATTGTTTTTTTGACTGTCTGCTTTTTGAACATTGGTTAAGGATTCAAGGACAGGTATTTTGTTGTGCCTGTGTGGTGCATCTAATGTTTTGCTTCCCAGCCACCTAAAAGTAGTGAAATATCAAGTTGCTGTAAATTATCTGTGTCATCTGAAAAAAGGCCCGCAAAGAGTTGGTCAGGCAAAGTAGTTTCTGTATGTGGTGCTTCTGCCAAGACTAATAGTAGCAGTGGTTGTTGTGGTGAAGATGAGTCAGGTTCATCAGGAGGTACCATGGCAATCAGTGTTAAGAGTGGCCGTGGCCGTGGTAGTAAGCAGCATAAGGGCAAGGTAGTAGTTGGTGCAAGTAAAGGGATTCCTCCAACTATGTTTTTCACAGTGAAATCGTCACTTCAGTGCTGGTTGGAGATGGTGTTGTCCCTGCTGTTAGTAACGTTAGTGAGGGCATGGTTGATAACAGCATGAGTTTTGCTATAAGGTTGACCCTGTTAAACTTATCATACGGGCAAAATGTATTGAATTTGCAGACTTGAGTGCAGTTGATGTCCCTCTCCCGACAGTACTTGAACATGATTCTGATCACGATGATAAGACCCAGTCTCATGTTTCCACTGATTTTGAGATTAGACCATCCAAACATTCAGACAATGATGAAAAAATGTGTGGCTGCACTGGCTGATAATATTGAGGCCACTGTTGAACTGGGAATATCTCCAGAGGAGTACAGCATCCAAAGTGAATTAGAGGATGGTGATTCTGATGATGATGCTAGTGACCCCATTTGGAAACCAGAAAAAAAGTAAATTAAGGTGGCTGTTCTAATAAGTCTATTAGTCTCCCCCCCTCCTCAAAGTTCGGCTGTAGCTGTGTCTGTTGATGATGACCCTAAATTATAGTAATCAACTGTGATATTCAGTCAATGTCAAATCATGCAGAACTGCAGAAATCATGCATTGCACCCCCATTTCATCACCACATAAAATGCAGTTACATATGCAGCAACAGCACCAACAGTGACATGAAATGAATAGTGCATCCAAATCCCTAGTTTGGGATTGTATTATGCATGAGGGCAATGACGAAACAGTGGCAATCTGCCAGCTTTGCCAAGTGTGTGTGAAGTGTGGTAAAAAGGGTAGCTGTTTGGGCACTGGGGGCCAGCATACTCATCTGAAGAGCAAGCACATGACACTGTGGACTCGGCACCAGAGGGAAGCTAATGCCGTAGTTGGGCATTCACCCTCAGCCATGTTAGTGAGCATGGTATCCCCTTCCTTCACTGTAAGTAGCCATGTCGGTAAAAGTGGTGAAATAACAATGGAGGATTGTCCCGGATCCCCCCCTTTTCCCCTCACAAAAGACAGAGACCATTATTTGTTGTTGTGCTCAGATTGGCAATTAATTAATTTATATTCATAATCCAATATTCCACTTCCATTTCTCTATTATCATATTTCCAGAAATTTCATTTATTTCCATCCACATATCAATCTCTGATTATCCCTCCCCCCAGGTGAAAACCTAGGTGCCTTCTGTTTCTCCTTTTCCGCTAGGTAATGGTGAAAACCGAGACCGCTTTCTTCTTCCTCTTTTTCCTCTTCTTGTGTTATTCCTTTTTTCTCCCCCCCTACCGCCATCCACCTTTGGCAGTCCATTACTATATCATCACCTGCCATCCACCTTTGGCCATCCAAACTGTCCAACTGGACTCATCTGTCATCCACCTTGACAGATCCACCATACAGTCTCCCTTTGACTGTCTTTCCTCTTGCTCTGTCTAGTAGGGTGGGTGGGAGGAATCAAAAACTCCCAGCAAAAAGTGGCTGAGGCCCCCTTGTGCTGTCCCTTATGTACCACCCTTCGCCCCTCCCTTTCCTGTTACCTGTCCTTTGTTCTTGTCCTTAGCCACTCTCCTTCCTTCCTCCATCCCCTTCTGAGCACTATCATTCCATGACAGAGGGAAGGGGTGCACCGGGACAACCTGGTCTGCCTCTTAAAGGGCAAACTCCATTGTTCCGGATTCCCCCCTTTCCCCTCACAAAAGACAGAGACCATTGTTTGTTGTTGTGCTCAGATTGGCAATTAATTTATTTATATTCATAATCCAATATTTCATTTCCATTTCTTTATTATCATATTTCCAGAAATTTCATTTATTTCCATCCACACATCAATCTCTGATTATCCCTCCCCTAGCTGAAAACCTGGGTGCCTTCTGTTTCTTCTTTTCCGCTAGGTAACGGTGAAAACCGAGACCGTTTTCTTCTTCCTCTTTTGTGTTATTCCTTTTTTCTTCCCTCCCCCCTTTTTTCCCCACTAGCCAGTCTCCAGCTTGCGTTGGATGGCTGGCTTCCCCCCATACTTAGGGTATCACCCTCCCTTACCTCAGGGACGATCCTTTTTTCCCCTTTCTTTCTTTTTTTTTTTTTTTTAGTATACCAGCTTTTTCCTGTTTTCTCCATTCCTCTATGAAGCCCATTGTTTCTGTGTTGAACATGTCTATGGCTAGATCCGACAGGTGCACACCATCTGGCCTGTAGAAGTCCTCCACCCATTCTTCTACCCCCCCCCGCTTTATCACCTGTCCCTCCATCTGCCTTATCAACGTCCCCACCCTTCTATTCACCTTTTTCCTGGCCCTCTCCACCACCCTGTGGCTGTGTTCCTGTCTCCATACCCTTCTCGGTATCATATCTGACCAGGCGAGGCATACCTGAGGCCACCACTGTCGTATTGCCGCTAGGTCCCTTTTTATCTGTAAGTATGTGTGTGCCCACAGTCTGCCCACCAGGTCATTGCCCCCTAGATGTATAATGATTAGGTCTGGACTGGGCCGATGTCCCTTGAGTTCCTTCAAAGCAGTAAGGAGCTATGCCCACCTCATCCCCCGTATGCCGTGCCATACCAACCTACACTGTCTTACATCCTGGTACTACTGCTTTCCCCCAGCTTTCTTCTCTGCTCTCTTTCCAGCCCAATAAATATAGGAATGGCTGCAGATCCAGACTTCTGTGATCCTCCCTCTACCTATGGGGTGCAAAGAAAATTAATTAATTTACACATACTCTTAGTGCCCTCACTGTATTATCCCCCCACCTCTTTCCTTTCTTTGCCCCAAATTTCCCCTTTACCTTGCTCCCCGTAGGAGCACCACAATTTTTATATACCACATTTGCCTTTTTCCTTTTTTTTTTTTTTTACTTCAGTGCTCTGATGTATCTCTTATAGCTGGCTGACCACCAGCGCCCTTCCTCCAAAATGCCCTTCATGGGTTCCCCCATCGCTGCTCACTGTGAGGCAGCCCCAATCCATAGGGAATGGGATGAATAATTAGCTGGGTCCTCCCACAGAAATTGCATGCCCTTTTTCAGCACTGCTGTGACTTGATAGCCGGTGACCCTTTTCCTGTCACCATGTACAAATAGCTTTCCCGTCCTGGTTACCTGCTCTGCGGTGAAAACCCACAGAGCCTGCACTGGGCATATCGCAATCTCTGATTGCCCTTTCAGTGCTACCATGCAACCTTGCCCTTTTTGGTCTGTTTTTGACCACTTTAGCTTGATCCGTATCTCTTCCATCCCCCAACTCACATCATCCCATTCCAAACCTCCTTCCTAGTCATCTTTTCCATGGCCTACCACCTCACTTGCTCTCATAGCACCCCCAAACATTATCAGATAAATTGTGTGAAATAGCTGGGCCTCAGCCTTTGATCTACATATTACCGGGAGCACCTCTTTCAGCCTTATTAGCCACTGCTCCCCTATTGGCCTCCTATTATCTCCTGGCCCACGTTTCGACCTACCCCATCCCTGCATCATTCTCCTGATGAGCAGTGATTTTGTCAGGTCATTCCACCCTTTTAGGCTGCAGATAACACTAATCCCTGCAAGATAAACCCCCATTGTGGCGTGGGCAGTCCCTTTCTGCCATTGCTCCATGATGAACATTCCCAACTGTTCCTCTGTGAGTGGCCCACTTACCTCCATCTGGTGCTCTGCCCTGAATGTTTGAAACACTTGCCAGGCCCCATCGTAGGCCCTCAGAGTCAGAGGCACCCATGAGCTGCAAAACAGCAGTTCTGCTTCTTCTTGCCAACATCCCAGATGTTCGTTGGTATGGGCGTTTTTAGTTCCTCCGCTGCTGGTGCCAGCCTCCAGAAAAGGTCCAGCTGCAGATGGGAAAGGCTGTCAGCCAGGGTATTGTGTACCCCTTCTATGTGTTTTGCTCTGAATGACATGTTCAGCTGCAAAGCCCTTAACACTAAACGTCATAATACCTGCATGACTGTATCTGGCCTGGCTCTCCTGTTATTTAGTACATCAACCACTGCTCCATTGTCACACCAAAATGTCACTTTCTGATCCGTTAATTCCTCTCCCCAGACCAAGGTACATGCCCATATGGGCAGGATCTTCAGTAGTGTTATATCTCTCACTTTTCCATTCCTCACCTAGCTGGCAGGCCATGGTTCTGCAAACCATCTGCCCCTCAGGTAACCCCCCATGCCTAGCCCCCCAGCAGCTTCTGTGTAGAGGTCGAGGTCTGTGTTGTACAGCCACTCCTCTTGCCAGAAAGAACACCCGTTATACTCTTTAAGGAATTCTTCCTATATTCTAAAATCCTCCCTGACACCTTGTGTCAAGTCCACCCAGTGATGTGGTCTGGTGACCCCTGCTGTAGCCCTAGCTAACCTCCTTGTGAATTCCCGTCCTGGTCCGATGGCCCTGCAGGCGAAGTTCAGATGCCCCAGCACCTGCTGCACTAGTTTTAGTTATACCCTTCTCCTGCTGGTGTGTACTTGAATCAGTTCCTTCAATTTACTTACTTTTTCATCCGGTGGTCTAAATATTTCATTAGGTGTCTATCTCAATCCCAGGAACTCCATCACCTGTTGGGTCCTTCTGTTTTCTGGTGCCAGTGGAACCTAGCTCCTGGCACAACTCCTGAAACTTACCCAGCATATTTTGTGTCTCTCTTTTCCCCTCCCAATGAACAGAAAATCATCCAAATAATGGATGACCGTCCTATAACCAATTTTTTCTTGGAATATCCACTGCAAACAGTTGCTGAATGCCTCAAATGTCGCACATGCTATGGAACATCCCATTGGCATTGCTTTGTCAAAATAATACTGCCCCCCCAATTTTAAAACCCAATAGATCCCAGTCTTCCTTCCTAACTGGCAGCAGTCTGAAAGTGGTCTCAATGTCCATTTTTGCCATCCATGCATCCTCTGTGGCCCGGATTATCCGGACTGCATCCTCTAGCATCACATATGTCACCCTACTATGCTCCTCACTGATGAAATCATTCACCGAGTCCCCTTCCGGATAGGACAGGTGGTGGATCACCCTGTATTCCCCTTCTTGTTTCTTTGGTACCAAACCCAATGGCAAAATCCGCATGTTCTGCAATGGGGGGGTGTTAAATGGGCCCTCTACCCTCCCTGCTGCCTTTTCTTTATCAATCTTCTTTCTTAACATCCCTTCCTTTCCTTTCACTGACCCCAGGTTGCTCGCCTCTCTTGCTTGTCTGAGTCCCCCACACTGCAGTGAAAACCCTGTGTTAAAACCTCCTATAATCATATCCCGCATGCGTGTGTTCAGATATCCATCCAAACAGGCTGTCCATGCCTCCAAGTTGATGGGGGTTCTGGCCATCCCAAACCGGTTCCCGTCATGCTCCCCATTACTCCTCCCCAGCCCCTCCCCCTTGTTTTGTGCAATGTTTCTACTCTCAGTGAATCTGACCCCCTCTACTCGTGTTCTCCCTACCCCTCCCTCCCCTGTTCCATGTCTGCCCTCTACACCCCTAGCCTTCTTGAAAAAACTGCTGACCTGACCCTTGACCGCCATGCCCCTGTGCCCCTTGGGCCCACGTCATTCTGCATCTACTTGCCGGGTCCCTTCCCCCGCATTTTAAACAAACATGCCGGAAACGACATTGAGGCCATGAGCAAAAAGCCCTGTTGTAAGCCCAGCAGCATCTCTGGGGCGTAGCCCCCTTTTTTCCCCATTCACCTTTGGGTGTGGACTGATGTGTTAAGTAATCAATCCATAAATCTAGCTGCTTTGTGTCCCATCTCACGTCCCCGAATGTTGCCATTCCCTGCCGAAAAAACTCATCATTGTATAACCACCCCATCCTGCCCTTTGCTTTTGCCCTCTGTAATATCAAGGAATAAGTGATGAGCGGGATGCCTAGCTCCGGCCTTTTCTCTAGTACAATGGCTGAGAAAGTGGCAAAACCTATGAACTACCCATCCCAAGTCTTTCCTTTTACGAACTTGTCATCCTCCTCCTTCTTCTCTAACAGCACTATCGCCGCTGCCATTTCACTCTTACCTATGCCCTCAGTTTCCTTATACTTGGCTGCCGCTTCCCGGCTCACCAAAGCGAGTATATCCACATACTCCCCTTTCCATATTTTTTCCTTTGTGGCCAGTGGCACATGCTCAGGTATCCTAATCCCAGGTGCCCCTATCTCCCTTGTTCCTTTTCCTTCTTTCTCTGTACACCCTTCATTTTTGCCTGGCACCTCCTTCTCAACCCTAATCTCTGCCAGGGCCGATTCCATCTGCCCCAGACCTCCTGTTCCCAGTGCCGACACAAAATTTGACCAATGTGTTCTTTTATACTGTCCCCCACTGCACTGGATGCATTACCTGTAACCTTGTCTTGCTGCCTGGAGTCCTCCAAGTGTCCCCTTGTTTCTCCCTGTGGTTGAGGAGGAGGGTGAACTACTAGGGGTTGCGGGGGGAACACCACGTTCTGGGGATCTGGTCCGGGTTCAGCCAGGGAGATCCCACCTTGACTTGGGGGAGGTACTGGCATCACCAAGTCTATAGGCTGCAGATGTACTGGATCCGCTGCCCTGGCGGGTCCCCCTACCAGCGGTGGCACCCTAGTGGGACTGCGTGGCCGTTCAGCTGTTTGTTTCCCTCTGCCACCTTTTCCTGGGCCCGCTTTTCTCTTCTCCCTAGGTCTCCCTGGTTCCTCCCCCTCTACCAGTTCCCACATTCTGTTGGCTTTTTCTACCAATTCAATTATAGCCCTGTAAGCGTCTTCCTTTGATGGCCTGCTCTTTCTTGGTGCCATGTCCTCCTTTTCCTTTGCTTTGTGAAGACAACTACAGGAAGAGAAAACAGGATTAGTTATATATATATATATATCATATTTGTAATGCCTTCTTTCTGTCCCTCATGCCATACACCCGCATGACCAGTCGGGCCTCCCCGTAAAGGTCTCCACCGTGCTCGATGGGTCACCAGGTCCCTTGGCTGCTCCCTGCCATGTCCAGCGAGAGTGACCCCACTCTAGGTGGGCCACTCACCCCCCCTTGGCCTCTTCACTGGCACTGAAGAAGGTATTATAAATAAGGAGTCAATATAACTGATCTTTCAGTCTTTTCCAAATCTCAGCAATATGTTTTCATGTAAAGCCATTCAGATACAAGCAAAGCTAGCTGCCTAATAAAACCTATATTACATTGTAACGCATGTGAAAGTGTACATACTCTAAGTTTCTAATATGTTGTGAAGCAATACTGCTACAGTGCTCCCTGATGTACCAAACAACAACCAACTCAAGACCTCTTGCCAAAAGAGACAACTAACCAAATGTTATTATTAAGCCTCTGTTGGCATGGCCAGGCCTGCTTTTTCTTTGCTTGCCCCTGCTATTGTGTATCTGAACCAGTCCCCCTTTAACACCCCTACACTTCTGAAATTTTTTTTTTTTATATATATACACCCACCCATTGCCTAGGCCTCCTGCTCAACCTTTGGGGCCTCTGGCATTACCTCACAGCCTTTCCAGGCCTATTTGGCCCATTGCATGATCCCTTTCTGCAGCTGACCCCTTGCTCTGAAACCTTTTGCTTCCTTTTTCCCTCTCCCATAAGCCTGCCCCCACTTCCTGCCCATCCCCTCCCTGTGCACCCTTTCTCATCACTGAAATATTCCTGGCGTGTGACATCATGTCACGTGGCCAAGCTCCTCTTCCCAGTCCCCCAGCCTGCTTCTTGCCTCGTGCACCCATGGGTCCTCTCCTTCCCACCGCCATAGCATAGCGCTCAATCTTTAGCACAAAAACGGGGCTAAATTTCAGAGAAAAACCCCCTAATGCACTTCACCCCCCCATCAGGCAACCCAACTACTGCCCTACAAACTGTCCAATGAGTAGGGAGTGACTTGCAGGCTGCATGCATCCCACCGTGCTGCCATATAGGGCAGCAAGACTATTGCTCCTAAGTGGGGAAAGCCAGGAGGCTGCACAGAGAGGGGGGGGAATGTAATCTCCAAATGGAGATGTGAGACAGTAGCAGGGACTGGGAGGGGTTCGATTTACTTAGCAGGTGAAGTGAAGTGTGTGGGCCATATGGAGAGCTGCTAACAGATGAAAAAGGGGGGCATTTAGGGGGACTTTCCCCAGACTTGGCAAATTTGGAGCCTCTTGGGGAAATCAAGAGCACAAAGGTTTTATATAAGGAGCTAGTGATGCTCCGGTGTACTCGCAGCCCATGGGGGCTCCTTTATCTAATAAATTCATGACGTAATACCACTGAAATCTCAACAACGATTTAAAGCCAGAGCATACAAAACACAGTAAAGCTTCAAAACTTGTTCCAACCAACTAAAAATCAAAACTCAGAGATCATGTGATGCAGAGTGCTGAGTAGAAGCTCCTCCACTAAGCTCCTGCCTCCTGAATATAAACTCGTCATTTAATAATGTTAAACTTCAACTAATTCCTCTGCCTAAGAGTTCTCCTTGTGTCTAAACAGCTTGTGCTCCTGTTTTGGGTATCTGTGTGGTAAATGGAGGCTTATATGAAGAAAGCCCCACAGAAACATACCCCCACGCCACTCATGAGAAGGCCTCAAAGAAATCCCAAGCCTAGAGGGGCCCAGACAAGCCGGATCCTCCGTGTCAAGCTGGGGATCAAGAACCCTTAACTCTTAACAGATTCTTGGAGGAATTTAAATCATTCCGGGAAGAGATGAAAGATATGGTAACCGACTTGAAATCCCTCTCCAGAAAGTTAGAGGATGTCTCCACTACAGTTTCGGACAACACTGCCTGAATAGTTTCGATCGAGAGAAAATTGGAAAGTCTGAATCTTGAACTCCTATTAATGAAACAAAAACTATCTCATCTAGAAGCTAAACTCGAAGATTTGGAAGGCCATAGTCAGAGAAATAATGTGGTAATTCTCGGGCTCCCTGAAGGGGAAGAAGGCCAGAATACGGTAGTCTTTGTCCAGAGGCTGGTAGAAAGAGTCGCTGGTCCCTCTCCCTTTGGCCCAACATATATGATAGAATGGACTCACCGGTCCCTGAGACCAAAACCCACACCTGATGACCCTCCTCACCCCATCATTTGCCATTTTCTGAACTACCTAGAAAAGCAGCATTTCTTACAGAAAGTCAAGGCCCTGCAAGAAGTCAGAGGGGAGAAGACGAAGCTGAGGATTGATCATGACATCCCTGGCTAGGTCTGACTGAAATGGAAAGCCTTCCACCTGACTGTATCTACGAACATAACGGCAGGATTAAAGTTCAGGATAGGGTACCCAGCGAAGTTACAAGTCTCAGTAAATGGCTCATGGCTCAATTTTGAGGACCCTGAAGTTGCGCTACTAAGCCTTAAATTGGCATTGCCAGATTTGTTCCGGACAACCTGAGAGGGGCTCTTGATCTTTGGGATTCACCGGGAACTTCTGAGTGAACTGTTACTTATTTTATTTTTTGTGTGGAGAATGCTCCTTCTAGCGACGGAATTCAGTTGAATCTATGCTCTCTAATAGAACTGGGCTACTAGTATACGGTCTGACTCTTACTTTTTTCAAGCCCTGGCCTGTTGGTGTGTATATGGCTTCAGGGAGAATCCTTGGAGGGGCCTCCTGAGGACTTGCTTCGGACTGCACCTGGGATAATGTTACATGTTTAGTTTCTAGGGGGAGCACACAGGGGAAGGCTTTCAGTTATGCCTTCTGATTAGTTTTTATATGTTGGGATTTCAGATTTCTGAGCGGTTTCAGGCTTTCAGGGTGCTTTTGGCAGGTCGGTTGGATTAGGTTATGACCACAAGAGGGCGTGGTTCACCCATGTAATGCAGGTCCGGTCACTTTGCCTCGAGAGGGTCTGCTTTCAATTGCTATGCCGTCCTGGTTTTGCAGGGGGGGGTTCAGAACTAGGGGTCAGTAACCCCTGGGTAATCACTGTTAGTGTTTTCTCAGCTCAGGATCCCGTTTCAGCTCTCATCTGGCTTCTGGCTTTCTCATGTTCTCATCTTGACAATGGGCTTACCCCTCCGTATTAGTTTTAGTCTGGCTCTGGTTCGTGATGTAGTTCCCCATGGGGGACAAGCATTTTTCAACTCTCACTCTAGACTCTTGTGGTGACCTGCCATATTCACATTTATGACATCCAGTTTCATTTTCTTCTCTCGATAACTAGTGGATTCACTAATGTATGTTCACAGGCTCTGGAAGTCTGAGACCGCTCTTTAGACATTAAGGCCTCATTAATGCAATGTATTAACTGCTTTATATCTAGAGATATGAGGGTAATCATTAGCAGGGGATAGGTTCAAGGGGCGGGAGGGGGAAGATATGATCCAGTGCTGTGCTAAGCATTGCTTGTGACAGTTTGGGGGGTTGGGAAGGGGGCGAGTGTTGTGTGTTCTTGTTGGGGGTGTGTGTGTGTGCTGGGGGTTTAAACTTGGGCTCTTGGTGGGGGGGTTGGGGTGGTGGAAGGGCCTTACAGCAGCAATGGGAGGGGTTAGATTATTAGTGTTATATACCCTGAGTGCAGGGCCGAATCTATTACTCTTAGTAGTCTTTAGTAAATGGCCAAGGAGGTGACTTTTGCAACGTGGAACGTTAAGGGGATCAGGAAAAAATCTAAGCAATATCAGGTTCTCAAACACTTAAGCCTATTACGTACTCAGATTACTTTTCTACAGGAATCGCACTTATTAGAAGCGGAGGCCACACAAGTGAGGAGACAACAAGTGGGGATGGTATATGAGGTGCAAGGCTCCTCAAATAGCTGTGGGGTTATGCTTATTATTAACAGGGGCATTCTCTTTGTTTCAACTCAAGTTATTAGGGACCCTGAGGGTAGGTTCGTTTTAGTTATAGGTAGTCTCTGGTCAATACCACTGTTATTGGGTAGCATATACGGTCCTAATGCAGATGATCCTGGCTATTTCATGAGACTTATAAATGTAATCCTGCCTTTTCTACCCATAAGGATTATCCTGGGGGTTGACTTTAATCAAGTTGTAGACTCAAACCTGGACAGGTCAGGCGGTGGATCGGGGGGGGCTTCCCAGGTCAGAGGGCTTTTAGAGACCTACTGGATCAGTGCAGGCTCTGCGATGTCTGGCGTGTCCTAAATCCGGATTCCAAGGAGTTCACATACAGGTCTTTAGCACACGGCTCGCAGTCCCGTATTGACTACATATTCATTTCTCAGACTCTCCGGCCTGGGGTTAGGTCCTCATCGATACAGTCTGGCCCTGTCTCCGACCACTCCTCGGTGTTGTGTGAACTGACAATCCAGGATGTGTCAAAGAGAGAAACAAGATGGAAGCTTAATGACCAACTGCTTAAAGACTCTAAATATTGCAAAACCATAAGGGAGCACATTGAGGCCTTTTTTTTGTCCAACCCTTTAAATAGTGCAAAACTGGATATTATATGGGGGGCTTTTAAGCCCTACATGAGAGGCATTCTTATTAGCCTCTCGGAGGCTAGGAAAAGAATTAGGGAAAGAGAATTATTATCCTTGTTATCCCAAATTTGGGTTCTCAAATCCAATGTCTCGGTTAACTCCCCAGAAGAGGATAAGCGAAGCTCCTAGTGTTGAGAGATAAATATTTAGAATTACTCTGGGAAAAGCCAGGTTGCTATCATATGCACTAAAGCTAGTTATACCGATCAAGGTGAGAAGGCAGGGCGCCTATTGGCACTCCGTATTAAGCAACAAGAATCAGTGAGATTTATCCCTTCTATCAGGGCATCTGTAGATGGGTCTCTGAAAACATCTCCTACTGAGATAGTTCAAGAGTTCGCAGCATACTACAAAACTCTGTACGGGGACATGGAGCACCCCCCAGCTCTGTAAGCATGGAGAAGTATCTGATGGATTCGCATCTGCCCTCACTCCCAGCACATTACATAGACTCTCTGGTCTCTCCTATGACTCATGAAGAAATCGCTGAGGTTATTAATGGTTTACCCTCAGATAAAACTCCTGGGCCTGATGGATTTTCTTCCCTTTTCTATAAAACGTTTCAAGAACTTTTATTACCAATACTTAATAGATTATTTCAGCATATCCTATCCGGGATGGAGGTTGACTGCCATCTCTTTGAAGCCTTGATAGTGCTTCTCCCAAAGCCAGACAAGGACCCTGAACTCGTCCAGAGCTATAGGCCTATATCCTTCCTAAATCAGAATATTATAATCGTCTCAAAGATTTTAGCTAACAGGTTATCCGTGGTACTCCCTGAGTTAATAAGTATGAATCAGGTAGGATTTATGAAGGGACGCTCCTCGGTGGATCATTTACGTACGTTATCCCACGTCTTCTCGGATACCAGAGATGCTGAGTTCCCTGCAGGCTTGGCCTCTTTGGATGCCGAGAAGGCATTCGACCGGGTGAATTGGAGCTTTCTGTTTAAGGTACTGAGTACCTTGAAATTTCCTCCGGTATTCATATCCTGGGTTGCTGCATTATATAAATCCCTTACGGCAAGAATCTCAGCTAACAGGGTCTTCTCTAATTCCTTCCCACTTTATTCAGGTACTAGGCAGGGTTGCCCCCTATTGCCTCTGTTGTTTAACTTATACTTAGAACCTCTCATTCAAAACATCCTTCAAAATATTTCTATACGAGGTATCTGGGTTGGGCATCATGAAATTAAACTCACTGCTTATGCAGATGATTTGTTGATACATCTCTCCCATCCGGTTTCATCAATACCACCCTTACTGAATGAAATAGCCAGATTTAGCAAGCTATCCAACTACAAGTTAAATGCTAGTAAATCCTTATTTTTCCCATTAAATCACAAGGTATTTAAGGATGATATTTGTCCCCTAGGCTTAGGTTGGACCCCTAGAGCATTTAAGTACTTGGACATTAAGTTATCCCGTAACCCCTTAGCGTGGGTTAAAGATAACATGGACTCTCTCTCACAGGTTGTTATTCATGACCTTGACAGATGGTAAAAACTTCCTATATCATTATGGGGCAGGATTAACATTATTAAGATGAATGTATTTCCTAGAATTGTCTACCCCCATCCCTTCTCAATTCTTTTATTCCTATACGCTGGTTTAAGAAATTGCACGGTATATTTACTATATTTATCTGGGCTGATAAATACCCCCGTTTGGCCTATTACAAGCTAGCTGCCCCAAAACTGGAGGGGGGGCTGAGGATTCCCCATATGGCATTATACTACTGGGCCAGTCATCTAGCAAAATGTGTGAGATGGATATCCCCAGGCCCTGAAATGGCACAACCAGTATGGCTTAAGATTGATTTAGATGCAATTAAATCTAAACACCTGGATCCCTTAACTTTATTTTACCTCAAATTGTCCCATGTAAGGATGGCTGACTGCACCACAATAGGTATCTCTTTAAGAGTTTACGCACGGTTATGTTTATTTCTTCATTCTTCTCCTCAGACTGATTTAGCTCAGTCTATTTGGAACTCCCCATCTTGTACTATTAATGGAAATCAGATTCCCTGCAAATGGTTGCCTCAATTAGGCAATGGAAAACTGCTTTCCCTGGTAGATGGGGAAGGGCACTGGCTGTCCCCAGGTGGAATTATTGATAAGTTTCGCATTCCAGTCTCATCTCACTTTAAGGTCATGCAGTTAAGACACCTTCTCACTTTAGTCCTGGGGAATTCTCCCCCTTCTCAGAAAGTGTAAGCCTTGATTCCTGAAATTTCTCTATTGTCTGGATCCTCAGGCATTGTATCCAAGTTATACAGGGTGTTGTACTGTAAAAAATATGGGGACTCCTTCGGACCTACTAGTTTCTGGAACTCACTCCTCCCTCAATACTGGTTGGATTGGCAATCCCTATGGAGATCCTGTCATAAGTACATTTCCCAAGATAGGTTGCGTCTCATGCAATACCATATTTTACATAATATGTATTGTACCCCCATTAAACTTAAAAAATGGGGTTTCTCGAACTCTAGTACATGTACTAAGTGTTTGCAAGAAGAAGGAATGCTCCTTCATATGTTCTGGTCCTGTCCCAAAGTTTTCTCTCTATGGAATTCAATTAAGATGTCTCTTGACCCCCTACTGGGCCTTCAGGAGCATTTTACTCCTGAGGTTTGTCTCCTAGGGGACATGTCACTGGTTAGAGTTAGAATCAGGAAGTACCATATTTCCATGGTTGCTCTCTCTGTTAAAAAACTCATTCTACATCATTGGAAGAACCAATCTTCCCCTTCTTTCCAGGAATGGCTACATAAAATCATTGCTAACCTCCAAACAGAGAGGGCGATTGCAAGTCTTCATAACAGACTAGCAGCATATGGTAAAATATGGGATCCCCTCTATTCCTTACTCTTGTTGTCTCACTGAGGATTATATCACACCTTAGTCTTACTCATATGTTCAACAGAAATATTCACTACACTTTAGGGTGATATAGTTTTGTTGCTGCTGTAAGGGTGGGTGGCGTGGGAGGGGTGGGCTGGGCAGTTCTTATTGTGTATGTGCTATGTCACATCTTGATTTGCTGTAACTGCCCTTTATAAAATGAAATGTATTAATAAAGTTTAAATTATAAAAAAAAAAAAATCAAAACTCAACTCGAACAAACAATGTTAAAGGCCAGTGGAGGCCTAGCCAAGCCAGCTTCCTAAACAGTTTTCGTTTTAAAAGAAAAACTAATCTCAGGTTTTGACTGGACTTTAGAAAATACTCAGGCATAAATCCTAGGCAGGCTCAGAGGTACTTTATACAAAACTCAGACAATTCTATGTTCAGGCAGGTTCCTTGCACCCCAGTGAGCTTAAAGCCTTCAGCCCAAATCTTGCACCACAACCATTCTGCTGTTCCCAAATGCCCTGCAACAACCTCTCTCACTTGAATCATACTAATGGTCTCTTATATTTTCTGCCACCTTGTAGCTACCTCACAAAAGGTTTTAAATGCTTCAAAGACAGGTTTCCTCAGCATTTTTAGTAACAACCTAGTCCCTGCCTAAAGAAACGTCACCATAAATTTCCCAACAAGCCATCTCCATACAAGTTTTATTAAAACTATGTAATAAAACATTTTTTTAATGTTCATTCTCACCTAAACATAGCTGTTAGTTTTCTTACCTGCTGTATGCTAGTGCACAAACCTTCTAAACGATATGACAATCTGATGTGCTGTAGTTTCATATAATCAAAAACTCCAGCAAAAAGTGGCTGAGGCCCCCTTGTGCTGTCCCTTATGTACCACCCTACGCCCCTACCTTCACTGTTACCTGTCCTTAGTTCTGGCCCTTAGCCCCTCCCCTTCCTTCCCCCCTCCCCTTCTGAGCACTACCATTCCATGACAGAGGGAAAGGGTGCACCAGGATAACCTGGTCTGCCCCTTAAAGGGCAAACTCCATTACTCAAGCATGAGGAGGATGATGATTTGATGGAACGTTCAAGCAGTGGTCCAGGTAGTAATTCTACCACATCAACCCCATGATTAAAACACAGAAAATACCAGCATGTATTGGCTTGTCACCTGTGCACCCACCATCACATGTCCAAGGTAGCCCCTCCATGTCAACTAGTAGAGTAGAGCCATGTAGCACACCACGTGTAAAGCAGCAAACAATGCAGCCCATGTTGCACAGCCTTTTTGCAGGCAACAGTGAATACCCACCTAGTCATGCGGTTGCACATGAACTCAATGCTGCCATAGTGGAAAAGCTGGTAATTAACCTTTTGCTAATTTCCTTTGTTGAGAATGCTGGCTTCCATCACTTTGCGGCACGTGCATGTCCTAAATGGAAGGCCCCATCCCGGACATACTTTTCCACCCGTGCTGTCCCTGAGCTATATGGGATGGTGAAAGAGTCTGAAAGACATGTCTTTCGACATTCTGCCTCACCATACATTCACTTAAGCATGGATATGTGGACAAGTGGCAAAATGGTTGGTAGTTCCTATCTGTATTACTGCACATTGAGCACAGCTATCTGGTGTTGTCTGTGATGGTGGTATGGGAAAGCAGTGAAATATATCAGACTGTGGTGTTGGTAGCAATCTTCAGCACATTACACAGCATGCCATGCTTGCAATGCATAGTGTAGCGGGGTCACATATAGGCAAACACATGCTAGACTTGCTACTGACAGAAATTGATGAGTGGCTGCACCCCCTGTCCCTAAAATCTGGCTTCATAGCTAGTGATAATGGATCAAACATTGTGAAATGTATCAGCAATGGTGGCTTTGTGCTGGTTCTCTGTATGGCCCACAGCTTAAATCTGGTGGTACAGGAGTTTCTGCAGTACCCCAATATAAAGCAAATGCTGATTGTTACACCACTCATCTGTGACCAATTTGCATGCTTTGGAAAGGCCTGTGACCAGTTTAGGCAGCTGCAGATTCAAAACAACTTCCCTCAGCACCAACCTCAGCACCACCTGAAGCTTGAAGTTGTCACAAGCTGGAACTCGACACTTTACATAGCAGAGCGTTTGTACGAGCAGTACAAAGCAATCAAGTACCTATTTATGCAAACTAGCTGTGACAGTTCAGGAACATCAGTGTCTATGACAAGTGAACAATGGCAACTCATGGACTCAGTAATAATAATTTTGAGACCATTTGAACATGCCACACAGGCAGTGAGTGGTGACACTGCATCCATTAGTCAAGCCATTCCACTTCTCTGGGTGCTGAGGAAGACTTTGTTGAATCTACAGCCTAGCTTTTATGTTGCTGGAGATAGGTCAAGCACTGCATTACTGAAACATGTGATTACTATATTAGACAACAATTGACACACCACCACCATTCAGCAATCTCCTGAATTTGGAATAGCAACAATGCTGGATCCACACTTCAAACGTGGCATTGCATCCATACTGGAGGGAGGGCAAGATCAGGTTCAAAAACTGATTGGACATCTGGTCTGATTGGTTCATTGGGCACAGAAGTCACATGGAAAGTTATACAAATCACAGCATAACAAGGGTGAAGGTCACTGTGGACTGAGTACATCCAGTAAGGTGGCTGAGGGGCAAGTGGTGGTGTAAGCAAAACAGTTGTCCATTAATCCACTTTGGGATGCCTTATCCCAAGTCAGAATCTGTGACCTAAATGAATCTTTTGAACAGGTGGATGATTCATCTGGAATGCCTGCATCGCAGAGCATGGTTGAGGCCTATTTGACAGAAAAAAGGCATCTGAAAATAATGGATTATCCTTTGGTGTACTGGACTGGCAAGGTGAATGAATGTCCAATGCTGACATCAGTAGCACTGAAGTATCTGACATGCCCACTCTCCAGTGTCAATGTGGAGACGGTATTTAGTTCTGCAGGGCCCACAGTGCATGACCATCATACTAGCTTATCACCGACAAATGTCAGCATGCTGATATTTATCAAAATGAATGAAGGTCACATACCAAGTCGGAGAAGCACATCTCTCTTTGTACCCTGTCCTGATGCTGGTGTTGCTGCTGCTGATGGTGGTCAAGCAGACCATCCTTGTGGAAGTGTCAAATGCTGTACCAATGTTGTTGATGATATGACCATGGAAAAAGAATTTCCAAGTGGGTACAACTCCAATCTTGAGGATTGTGAGGGCTGCTTCACCCAACAGGATGATGCAGAGGATGTTGGTTGTAGCACATAATGGCAAAATTACCATGGTGATGGCTTTCTCAGTGCTGTAATGTGACCTGTTTTTGGAATAACCAAAAGACAAACAGTAGCCTTCACTGTCATATGACAAATCACAATAAATGACATGTCATTATATGTTTACTTCCCCTTTATTGATTTTGATGGCATAGTTCACATAAATTGTGCAGTCATTACTACCTGCAGTTAACCTCACATCTTGAAAGTGAGATTGACAGAGACATTTTTCCTGTGCCATGCTATTACCCCACAGCCAGCAACTACCACCCTGCTTCTGGAAAGTGTCAGAGATACAGATTCTTTGTGTGCCCAACTATGACCCCACAGTCTGAAACAACCACCCTGCTTCTGGAAAGTGACAGGGATCCACATTCTACCTATGCCAAGCTATGACCCTGCAGCCAGAAACAGCCACCAGGCTTCTTATCAGTGATTCACTGCAAGTATGTACCAATCTCATATAGTCTTTTTTAATTTGAACTGTGGTGGCTGTCATTCCTATACCTTGGCAAAGATGACACTGTCAACAAATACAAGCAACTGATTTTCTTTTGTACTTTGTGTTCATTATTTTATGCAAATCATATACACAATTTCCTCATACAGAGAATAGAAAACTGTCAGTGAAGCACATTTGTGATATACAACATACATTGCCCTGTAATCTTTAACAGTAGGAAGAGGGGTAAACTCAAGACGTTCCCTATAGAGTCTCCAAAATTGCCAGCCATCTCAGTGGCTATGTAATGTCCATACAAGGTATAAATTAACATAGGCATTGTACCACAGTCCATAAGGACTGCTATTAATCTATGACTAACGAATAAGACAGTGCAATTAGGAAAACTGTGCTTCCAATGAACTCTGCTGCACTTCAGCATATAATTTAAACTGTGCAAACTTATTGAACGTTTGATCTATGTGGCTAAGATATAGTCTCCATAAAGTATTTATAAACCCAATGGCTAAACATGCCTAATAACATATGGTAAATAACTAGGGAATATAACTCTTAACCTGGTATTTACTGTCTGCATTATACGAAAATGGGGTTAATTTCCACAGTAATAAATTCATCAAAAATGGTCTTACACATCCAGCCAAAAGATGTTGCCCCAAGAAAAAAAAACAATTTTATATCAAAAGTCCCCAACGTCATTCTATCTACGAGTAGCCCAGGTAAGCATCAAACTTTAAATCAGAGGTAGAATTAGATCCTGAAACTCTGAGCTGGACGTCCACAGCAGCATCATTTGAGGAGCAGTAGTATTGGTAGGTCTGACCTGAGGATTCACTCTATAAGCTCTTTTTAAGCTCCCCCAGTCAAACTGCTCAGGAAGATTGATGGATGCTTGCAA
Source organism: Neoceratodus forsteri (assembly GCA_016271365.2). Lineage (NCBI taxonomy): Eukaryota > Metazoa > Chordata > Ceratodontiformes > Ceratodontidae > Neoceratodus > Neoceratodus forsteri. The sequence continues at coordinate 784,285,998 of CM057452.1, forward strand.
CCAGTCCCTTAGGAAGGAGAGTAGGTGTACCCCTTCTGTGCCTTCTGGAATGCCCACAAACCTTAAATTCCCGACCTGATTTCATTCTCCAAGGTCCCCTTTCAGCCTAGGATTTGGGTGTTCTCTTTCGTTAATGTGGTGATGACTGCTTGAGTTGCAGTGGAATGTTGCTTACAGTCCCACACACTGCTAGTCAGTTCCTTGATAGCAGCATCATGTTTTTCCAGGCAACTCAGGGTCCATTCCATCTTAGCATCCATTGATTGCATGGTTGCCAATATTTGTTGCCATGGGGGGCCTGTTTGAGTTTCAGGCCCACTTGCTGCTGTAGAACATGAGGTTTCTCCACCCTTCCCCATTTTCCCAGCTGGAGACTTTGGTCCTGCTGTTGCTTAATTTTTTGGCCATACCATCGCACATTTTATATTGTCTGACAGCTGGTAGGACAGAGAATATGTTCCAAACGTTCAAATTAAAGTTTTCCTAGTGGAAATTTATTTATTTATTGATTTGTCAGAGCTGAAGTGCAGAGCATTTTTCAAAAGCTCCCTGCCTGGAGATTGTCTCTCTAGTGCCCCTCCCCAGGCAACTGATTTTAATTTTGTTTTCACAGGTTACAGACTGTGAAAACTGACAGTACTACAGTAATCCTACCATCAGAAGGATCACACTGACAAGTAAGTATCAGTTTTCCTTCATGTTTCAGTTTTGATTTTAATTTTTGAGACCCTGGTGTGAAGCATTCACTGGCACTGACTTACAGAATGCAGGCCACATAATATATTTGTTATTCACTGATGGGGGAGGTGTACTTCATTACACCATGGTTGTAAAATTGTGTTACCCTTGTCCAGAAACCATGTGGTGTCATGGAACTTAACACAGTGGGCCACCATGTGGCACTCAGTAAATGTGGAACATTTTTGTACGTGGTTTACTACATTAGTAATGACTGGGTATTTGTCACTGGATACAGCATTCTTACTAATAGCTTGACATTTTAAGCTGGATATGGTGTTTACTATTAGCTTTGTACTTAAAACAGTATATATAACAGGAGACAGGAACAGCCACGCTGTGAAGTGGATGTCCTAGAAACAATTAAATGCTTATAAATTCTGCTTCATCTCTTTTCAGGTAAAATTGTGGTGTAGTACACTGCCATAGCTGGTATCTTCCACTCTGAAGAAGGATAACACTTATGATTACAGAGGTAACAAGCGTTTGTGTGAAGCAAATAAACAAAATGAAACGATGTAAGAAACCACTATGGTTCTCAAAGGACGTGACAGTGAAGGTTCAAGAGAAAAAGAAAGCATTCAGGAAGTACAAGGAATCACAGAAGGAGTAGGACAGAGAACTGTATCATTTAAAGCAAAAGGAAGCTGGGAAGGCAGTCAGAACAGCAAAGGCCCAAACCGAGGAAAAGATAGCCAACTCAGTTAAGAAGGGGGATAAAACCTTTTATAGGCCCATCAGGGAGCGAAGGAAGACCAAGGGAGGGATAGTGAGGCTTAATAAAGGGGAGGGAGGGTATGCAGAGAGTGACTGTGAAGAGGCAGAGATACTAAACAAATATTTTTGATCAGTATTTACAAATGAAGAGGGGGAGGCACCTAAAACAAACAGTAGAAACACTATGGATACAGAAGTTGATACCAGCCCATTTACAGAAGAAAAGGTTCTGAAAGAACTCTTAAAACTGAAGGTGGACAAAGCAATGGGGCCTGATGGGATTCATCCCAAATTCTAAAATAACTAAGGGCAGAACTAGTGACACCACTGACTACCCTCTTTAACAAATCATGGGAGGATGGGGTGGTACCCGAGGACTGGAGAAGGCAGATGTGATTCCCTTCACAAAAGTGGGAACAAGGCAGAAAGCAGAAACTACAGACCTGTTAGTTTAACCTCAGTGATAGGGAAAATGATGGAATCACTTCTGAAGAAAAGAATTGTCAGTATATGGAGGCAGAGGGCTGGGACCAAGGCAGCATGGATTCACAGCGGAAGGTCATGCCAGATGAATCTGATAGATTTCTTTGACTGGGTGACCAAAGTAGTAGATCAGGGAGGGCTCTGGACATGGCCTACCTAGACTTTACAAGGCATTTGACACAGTCCCACACAAAGATTAATATACAAGTTAGCCAGCCTGGGAGGGGTCCCAAGATGACAGCCTGGGTAAAGAATTGGCTGGAGAATAGGACACAGAGAGTAATAGTAAATGGAGTCCACTCTGAAGAAAGGGGGTTACTAGTAGGGTACACGTGGGGTTCAGTATTAGGACCAGTCCTCTTCAATGTCTTTATAAGTGACATTGCAGAGGGACTGGAAGGAAAATATGTCTCTTTGCAGATGGCACAAGATCTGCAACAGAGTTGATGCACAAGGTGGGGTGGAAAGGATGAGAAGAGACTTGGCAAGGTTAGAGGAATGGTCAAATGTATGGCAGCTTAGATTCAATGCCAAGAAGTGCAAGGTAATGCACCTGGGAAACAAAAACCAGGGAAGAGTACACAATGGGGGTGAGATACTAACAACAACAAAATGGAAAGGGACCTGGGGTGAGTCATATCAGATGACCTAAGGTGGGCAAGCAATGTGAAAGGGCAGCAAGGAGGGCTGGGGGATACTGGGATGCATAGGAGAGGCATCACCAGTAGAAAACAGGAAGTTATTATCCCTCTGTACAGACAGCTGGTCAGACCCCATCTGAGTACTGCGTGCAGTTCTGGAGACCTAATCTCCACAAGACATAGACAGGATGGAAGCTGTCCAAGTAGGGTAACTAAAATGGTGCAGGGTCTGCACCAGAAGACATATGTGAGACTTAAGGAGCTAACATGTATAGCCTCGAGGAAAGGAGGAGAGGGGGACATGATAGAAACTTTCAAGTACCTCAAGGAATCAACAAAGTCAAGAGGGTATCATCTTTCAAAAAAGAGTGTGCAAGAACAAGGGGCACAATTTGAAGATAGAGGGAGGCAGCTCAGAGGTAATTTAAGGAAGTATTTTTTCACAGAGAGGTTGTGGATGCATGGAATGTCCTTCCGGAGGAGTTGTGAGTCAAAAACAGTGGTGGAATTCAAGCATGCATGGGACAGTCATAAAGCAGTTCTAGGGGTTGGGGGTAGAAAGAAGTAGGCTGCTGGTTAACTAGGATCTGCAGCTTATCCATTAAGTAGGGAAATGGGCAGACTGGGTGGGCCAAGTGGTCCTTATCTGCCATCAAATTCTATGTTTCTGTGTTTCTATCTGCTGAAGACCTGCAAAGATGATAAAAGCATTAATGAATATTTTTTTTAAATGCCCCCCCCAAAAAAAACAAACATATACTACCTTTCATGGGTCAACACAGTATCTGTTGAGCCAAAGGCAGCAGCCATCTGAAAGTGATGGACCACAGGTGGTGTGTCTATGACCTGAAAAAAAAAAGGTCATCACCACATAAAATGCAGTTACATATGTAGCAGCAGCAGCACCAGCAGTGACATGTGATGAATAGTGCATCCAAATCCTTAGTCTGGGATTTTATTGTACAAGAGGGCAATGATGAAACAGTGGCAATCTGCCAGCTTTGCCACAGCACAGCAACCCTACCACCTAAAGAAAATTTAAATGTTACAGTACCACATTATGTTTCAGACTCACAACATATGTGTTTTTTGTATGTTGATGCGATTTGATCATCATGCCCACCACAGTATAGTATCAACAAGGCTCCCTGAAAAGGAACAAAATGACAGAGTGCTTATAATACAAAATATGATTATTTAGAAATTAACAGGATGTGTCTATGGGAAAAACATTTACAGTGGTACACATAAGAACTCACCATTGGTATGCATGCACACACCAGGCACAACTTGTGCCAGTGAGGCAGCATTTAGGGCATTTTAATCTTCATCTGTACTTTGAATTGAATTACATCAGCCGGAGAACAGCAGTAGCAGCAAGTGGCATCACAAGGCGATGATCTCACTTAAGACACTGTGATACATTTTGGCATTTTGGTATTGAATTGGAGTTTTCATGACATGGACTCAACAGGAAAAGAGCAGCAGCAGCAAGTTGTGTAACAAGGCAATGCTATCACTTAACACACTGTGATGCATTTCTGGCATTTTATTATTCATCTGGCTTTTCATGAAATTTGAATAGCGGGACTAAAGCACCAGCAGCAGCAGGTGGCATCAGAAGGCAATGTTGTCACTTACCACACTGTGACACATTTCTGGCATTTTATTTTTCATCTGTGCTTGTCATGAAATTAAAACAGTGGGACATTCACACACAGGATAGCCCATCTGTAGTGGTTGGGGCACGGTTGGTTGGGTAATGGTAGTGTCATAATTGTGCTGATACTTTAAATGTTCAGAAAACTAACAAGTATTTTCATAGTTGTCACTTAATTTACTTTATTTTTTACATAACTAATGGTCTAGAAAATGACGGACGCTGCATGCTTTCATTACAGGTGAAACTGCCGTGCCACAACGCATGCTGCAATACAAGTGTCTTGCAGATGGTATTTTGGAGACCCAAGATTTGATTACAGGAAAGCACGCAGTGTCTGCAAACTTGTCCACCAAAAGACTTATTACATAAAGTGCAGTAATGAGTAGGAACTTAAAAATTTCTATTGCTGAAAGCATAGTGGTGCGAGGGGGGGCATTAGGTGGAGGTGGGGAATCAGATTTACCATTCTGAGGCTCAACAAATACAGGATTAACAAAATTAACACTACAAAGAAAACATGAACTGAACAAAAATGTCATACTAGTATGTAAGAAAAATAAATTTAGCTTAAGAAAATAAATAAAAGTAGAGATTTATTTCTTTAGGGGGAAATTTTGTTAATCTTGTTTTTCTTGATCTTGATTCTTGACCGTCATAATGGTAAATCTGACTCACCACCTCCCCTAAATGTTCCACTACCCCACACCATTATGCTTTCTGAAATACTAATTATTTTGTTGTTAGTCATCATTACTTAATTTTATGTAATAATAAGTCATGTGGTTGCCAACTGTGCAATGTGTGCTTTCAGCACAGTTAAAATTGTACAGCCGGAAAGCCATCTTCAAGACATTTTTATTGCAACATGCATAATGATACAACAGTTTCACCTGTAATGAAAGCATGCAGCATCCGTCATTTTGCAGACCATCAGTCATGTACAACATAAAGTAAATTAAGTAACACGTAAGAAAAATCTCAAATAAAACATTACCTGAACATAAATAACATGCTTAGTCTCCATCAAAAGAAAAATATTAATTGAGAAAAAAAATTAAAAGCAGAGGAGATGTTTGGGGGGTTTAAATTTACATCCAAAATAACTTTTTAAGGGACCTGTGGGGGCGGTTGACGACCACTACTGAAATTACACAGCAAGCTGACTATCTCCTCGTTCTGCCCTTCTATACGAGAGAGAAGCTGCATGTCTGCCTCCACCACCATTTTCACAGCCTCTACCTCTATCCACAGCACAGCCATGTCTGCCATGGTAGCAGGACACTGTAATGGGTATTCCTCTGTGGGGGCAGCTGTGTGTAATTCTGAGCTATTCTCTTGCACTGTGATCTGGATAGTGGGCAGCAAATGTATATCATTTGGCAGTGTGCCAGTGCCCAGCCACTCTTAGTTGTCACCTTGATGAGCTTGAATTAAAAAATTAACAATAAAATAAAAAAAAATCTCTACATTCCTTCAAGTTGTTGTCATCAGGAAATGGAGGGTAATGAGTACCAATGCCCGTAGTCTGGGCAACAAACTCCCTGAGCTGGTGGCCTTGATGGAAGAGGGATGCCTGGATATTGTAACAGTCACAGAAACATGGTACACAGAGAACCATGACTGGGATGTTAACATACCAGGGTACACAACCTAGAGAAGAGACAGGGAGGGCAGAAGGGGGGAGTAGCTCTCTATGTAAGGGAAGGGATAAAAGCAACTGAACAAAAGAGTGAACAGGGAGGAGAGGAGGCACTGTGGGTCACCTTATAGACTGGAAATGGCACCACAATCCACACAGGGGTTATATATAGACCCCCATGTCAGGGGAGGGAATGGACAAAGATATGATAGAAGGCATTATTATGATGGCAGAGAAAGGGGAGATACTGTTGATGGGAGACCTGAATATGCCAGATGTTAACTGGAGCACATTTGCTACAGCCACACCCAAGAGCAGGGCCATTCTCGATGCTCTACAGGTGGCAGGTCTCAGACAGCTAGTTTCGGAACCCACTCATGAGGGAGCAATCTTAGACCTCATTCTCTCAAATGGGGGCAGTGAGAGGATCTCAGATGTAGAAGAGGGTAGCCATCTGGGAACAAGTGACCATCAAACAGTGTGGTTCACATTAAACTCAGCTACAGAGTCAAGCCATGCAAAAGTGAGGGTACTGGACTTCAGGGGGGCTGACTTTGGCAAGATGGGAGTGTGCCTCAGAAAAGCACTAGCAAACAGGCTAGAAGGAGGGGTGGAGCAACAATGGGGAATCATCAAAACTGCTATCACAGAGGCAACAAGCCTTTGTGTGAAGCAAATAAACAAATTAAAATGAAAGAACAAGCCACTATGGTTCTCAAAAGAGGTGGCTGGGAAAGTCAGGGAGAAAAAGATAGCATTCAGGAAGTATAAGGAAACACAGAAGGAGCAGGACAGAGAGCTGTACCAGTTAAGGCAGAAGGAAGCAGGGAGGGAAGTCAGAATAGCAAAGGCCCAAACTGAGGAAAAGATAGCCAACTCGGTTAAGAAGGTAGATAAAACCTTTTATAGGTACATCAGAGAGCGTAGAAAGACAAAGGGAGGGATAGTGAGGTTGAATAGAATGAATGGTGGGTGGGCAGAGGGGGACAGTGAAAAAGCTGGGATACTGAATGAAAATTTATCCTCAGTATTCACAAAAGAGGAGGGGGAAGTGCCTAATCCAATTAACAGAAGCACTCTTGATAGGGGGGTTGATCCCAGCCCTTTCACAGAAGAAAGGGCTCTGAAAGAACTAATAAAATTGAAGGTGGACAAAGCAATGGGGCCTGATGGAATCACCTCAGAATTCTAAAAGAATTAAGGGGGGAACTAGTGAAACCGCTGACTACTCTTTTCAATAAATCATGGGAGGATGGTGTGGTACCCGATGACTGGAGTAAGGTGGATGTCATTCTCCTTCACAAAAGTGGGACCAAGATAGAGGCAGGAAACTACAGGCCTGTCAGTTTGTCCTCTGTGGTAGGGAAAGTGATGGTCACTTCTGAAGGAAAGAATTGTTGAGTACATAGAGGCCAGTGGGGCACAGGACCCAAGGCAGCATGGGTTCACAGTGGGAAGGTCATGTCAGACAAATCTAATAGATTTCTTTGACTAGGTGACCAAAGTAGTAGACCAGGGAGGGGCTGTGGACATGGCCTACCTAGATATTAGCAAGGCATTTGACACAGTCCCACACAAAAGATTAATAGTCAAATAAACCAGCCTGGGAGTGGGTCCCAGGGTAGCAGCCTGGGTAAAACATTGGCTGGACAACAGGACACAGAAGGTAATTGTAAATGGAGTCCACTTTGAAGAAATAGGGGTTACTAGTGGTGTACCGCAGGGTTCAGTACTGGGTCCAGTCCTTTTTAATGTCTTTATAAGTGACATTGCAAAGGGACTAGAAGGAAAAGTATGCCTCTTTGCAGATGACACAAAGATCTGCAACAGGGTTGATACACAAGGAGGTATGGAAAGGATAAGAAGGGACTTAGCAAGTTTGGAGGAATGGTCAGAAGTATGGCAGCTAGGATTCAATGCAAAGAAGTGCAAAAATAATGCACCTGGGAAACAAGAACCCAGGGGAAGATTACACAATGGGGGGAGGTAGTAACAACAACAAAAAAGGAAAGGGACCTGGAGGTAATTATATCAGATGACCTTAAGGTTAGCAAGCAATGTCAGAAGGCAGTTGGGAGGGCTGTAGGTATACTGGGATGCATAGGGAGAGGCATCACCAGCAGCAAACAGGAAGTTGTTATCCCGCTGTACAGACAGTTGGTGAGACCCCATCTGGAGTACTGTGTCCAATTCTGGAGACCCCATCTCTGCAAGGACATAGACAGGATAGAGGCAGTCCAGAGGAGGGCAACTAAAATAGTGCAGGGTCTGCAAGAGAAGCCGTACGAGGAGAGACTAAAGGAGCTAATATGTATACCCTTGAGGAAAGAAGGGAGAGGGGGACATGATAGAAACTTTTAAGTACCTCAGTGGAATCAACAAAGTCCAAGAGGTAGCATCTTTCAGAAAAAGGCGTGCAAGAACAAGGGGACACAATTTAAAGATGGGGGGGGGAGTTTCCGGGGCAATGTTAGGAAGTATTTTTTCACAGAGAGGGTAGTGGATGCATGGAACAGCCTTCCTGAGGAGGTTGTGGGGTCCAAAACTGTGGGAGAATTCAAGAATGCATGGGACAGACATAAGGCAATTCTTGTGGGGTGTAGGAAGAAATAGGCTGTTGGTTAACTAGGATCTGCGGCCTATCCTGTAGGTAGGGAAATGGGCAGACTAGGTGAGCCAAGCATTCCTTATCTGCCATCAAAGTCTATGTTTCTATGTTTCTTCCTCCTCCTCCTCTTGAATCTCAAAACAGGACAAAGAAAAAACTTGTCATTTCCAGGGAAAAGGGCTATGGTGCTAAATAAACAGACAAAAGCACTGGGACAGTAGACAACACACATCCATAGCAGTAAACCAGAACACACGAAATGGCTATTAAATATCTTAACATTTACTGATTGACAAAAAGTGCAGTAACCATCCAGATACCAGAAGTAAGTGGTTCAAATCCACAGAAACATCAAAGTGATGTTATATCATCTTGGACTCTAGAGAGACATAGCTCTCTGATCTAACTTTAAAACACACTTACAGAGGTAATACCTTAGATAGCAAAGTTCTAAATGTATTGTGGTAGGAGTTTTATTCTATAAGTTTCCCATTTTATTTTGTAACTGTAAACTCTAGATATTTGTTCTGTATTTTATTGTACTTATTTTACAATTTTTAGTAAACCACATTTTCTTAAGGTACTGCCTGGGTGTGTCTTCCAAATTCTTTTTGCATGTGATATATACGTGGTTAAGTCTGACAACTGTTCAACAGCTTGATGGTGTTACTAAGCTTGGAAAAAGGTCTCTTATAGAGTTTTAAGGGTTATTTTGGATACCTGGTTAGGTGCCCTTAGGCAAAAGATATATTGCATCCCCTGAAGAGAATATTATTTGAGCCTGTACATTTGGGTATGCTAGCATAAGGTTCACAGTTTGAATCCCCCCAGACTTGAGACTAAAGGTGATTTGGACCCAAAAGCAGACAGGCGGGTTACCCTGTCTGTTACCTGTTCACACTATTGTGCTTGGAGGTTGGCACTGTTGGAGCAGAGGGGCTGACCTGTGGAGTGAGTTTGTGACAGGTCTGATAACTCAGAGGGATAGACTCAAGCCTATTGGGCCAAAGGTACTGGGTTTGATTCCTGTTTTCAGGAATTTAACACATTCTGGGTCTTTGATCTACAGTAACAACAGATTGGTGGTTCCCAGTAATTAGTTTCCTGTGGATTTGATTATTTTTCATTATTTGTCTCCTGGTGGACAAGATTATTATATTACATCCTTTGGACTTACTTGCAAAGGAGCAGGGCGACTACACAGGCCACATCGGTGGCTAGGAGGAGTTCAATGATCTGAGTCAGAGCATCCAATAGGAAACTAGTGCACCATGTTTGGGAGTTGGAGCTGGGCCTTTTAAGGGATGAGCCCAGCCACTCTTGGAATACTTGGAACTTACTGGCAGATGAGCAGGGGGACTGCACAGGCCGCATCAGCGGGCTGCTTCTTGGGGTCCAGAGGTCATGAGGGACAGTGCAGGCCACATCAGCAGTGAATGAGCTGTTGCAGGAGCTGTATCAGGGGAAAATTTGGAGCTGGGCACAGCCACATCAGTGGCTAGGAGGAGTTCAGTGATCTGAGTTGGAGTGCCCAATAAAAAGCCATGGTGCCATTTTCAGGACTCGTGGCTGGCCCTTTTATGGAACAAGCCCAGACACTCTTAGGACACTAGTTTGCCACCCACACACCCCATCCCTGACCTCTAATAAATGCTTAGAGGAAGAGGGGCCAGGTGGAGGTAGGTCACTGATTGGTTGGGTGGCTATGCTGGGGTTTTCTCCAGTCATGACTCTGACTATTCTTGGAACTGTTAGAGGATGTAACTCTGTTCATGCTCTTTTATTTTGCTTAGTAGCTTGGTCCAAGAACTGTGTTTTTAATTTCATGTGCTACATCGCCCCATATGGCTGGATGTAAAGGGTTGTGGGTAGGTCTACCTGGGGGTGTGGACCTGGTCAAGGGAGTACATCCAAGAATGTTTGGAGAGAGTCTCTTGGGGTGACTCCCAGACACCAGGGCAGGCATCTTTGGCAGAATTGTAGGGAGCACTGACTGCAGGACAGCCATGGTCCTAAACTGGGCATGGAGGGAGGGAGGTTGCAAGTCTGTAGGCAGTTATTACAGATCAGAGGGGAGCTTGACTGGGTATGGAGGAAACTGGAGTTGTTGGGGGGGAATAAACATGTCTGGGAGGCCTATGGGGAGCAGGAGGGCAGTGATAGAGTGTGACCTGGATCCGTTTCATCAGGCAGGAGTGGAGAATCTATGGAGCATGGGCTAGTAGCAAAGGTAGTAGCTTGCTGGGAGGTAACCGGTAGAGGAAACAGGCTAAATAATAGGAGGCAGGGGGGGAACACGTGGGTTGGGACTGACAGGGGGCCTACTGGAGTAGTGGATAGCAGGAAATCAGGACAAAAAAAGGAGGTTGGCTTTGAGTGCGCTAATAAATTGAAGCCATTGAATAAGTTGGTTGGAGAGGACATGGTGAGGGGGTAGAGAAGGAAAAGGAGGATGGAGGTGAGAGGGATACGCTGAATCAGACAAGGGTGGGCATCGATAATTCAAATAAGTATGCTAGCAGGGAAGGGGGCAAATCAAGTGTCAAAGAAGGTGAGGGGGAAACAAGCAGAGGGAAGGTATGGAGGATGCAAGTCAACTTGGTGAGAAAGGAGGAGAGACTGAGATGAGAGGGTGCATACTTCGAGGGGGGAAGATAATTCCAGAGAAAGGCCCAATGGCAAGGGCGACCTGCAGGTGGGCATGGAAGAGGGCAAGAGGAAAGGGGAGGAGGTAGGAGGGAGTGATGGTGATGGGAATGCCATGTTGGGTGGGGACTGGAGAGGTGGGAGCTAGAAGGGGGAGGAAGTCTGAGAAAAAGGCTCGATTGGGGTAGGTAGTGGGGTGGAGGCTAAACTGGGGGGAGCCGGGTAACTCAGTTATAAAATGCGAGACAAGAGGGGTAGGACAACTAGGAGTTCTCTTGTAGAGGGTCCAGAGAGTAGCCAAGGGGTAGTGGTCTCGAGGAGGGGGAGGTGAAGGAGGCTGGCGAGGGAGTCCAAAAAGGAGGTGCACAAAAGATCGAGAGGGACACTAAGGTTCTTCTGCTGGGGGACTCCATGATCAGGGGTATTCATTGGGTGGGGCAGGGTGAAGGAAAATCCAGTTCAGTTAAGGTAGTGGGTATTTCTGGTCTGACTGTGCATATGGTGAAGTTCATGGTGTATGAGTTGGTGGGGGACTGTGGAGGATCAATGGACTTCCTGATGCTTCTGGGAACAAATGATATTGAGGGGAATAGTGTGCTGGAAATTCAGGCAAGGTTCCGAGAAATGGCCAGAGTCTATCATGACAATGGATGAACAGTCTCCTTCTCAGAAATCCTGCCATTGCCAAGGGTCACTGTGGAGAACAAACTGAAAATCAGGGAGATTAATGACTGGCTCGGGCAGTGGGGTGAAGCACAGGGGATTGGGGTGTTAGAAGACTGGGGGAGGAGTTTGGGAAGACAAGGGACTGTATGCCTGGGATAGGCTTGACCTAAATCCAGTAGGGAAGGAAGTTCTCAAATGGGGGATGATGGATTTCATTCAGGCTAGATGAGGTTTAAACTTGTGAAGGGGAAGGGGGGCACTGCCAGGCTGATCCAGCCATCCCTAACACTGGTAGGACAAGACAGACGGTACCCTAGGGGAGAAGTGTGGACAGATGTATGAAAGCTCTGAGGAGGATATGGTAAAGATGGGTAGGAACAAGGGTTGGAAGGTGGTTTTAATAAATGCCAGGAGCCTGGGGGATAAAATGCCTGAGTTGCAGGCCACACTGTTTGAGGTTGGGGTGGATGTAGCAGTGGTCACTGAAACTTGGGCCACCTCTGGCCATGACTGGGACCTTAATCTGAGTGGGTACCTTGTGCTAAGGAAGGTCAGAAAGGTGGGCAGAGGGGGAGGAGTAGCAATGTTCATTAGGTATAACATCAAGATTATTAGAGTGGAGAAAGCAGAAGGCAACATGTAGGCCCTATGGGTCACCTTGCAAACCCCTGTGGGAGGGAAGATCAAGTTGGGGGTGCTATATAGGCCCCAAGGACTAGCAGAGGATCTGGAGGATTGCCTGTTGGCTAACATTAAGGGGCAGTGTGGACTGGAAGGGGAGGGAGTGGTGTTGATGGGGGACCTTAATATGCCAGCTACTGATTGGGGTACTATAATGGCCACTGTAACCAGGGAGCAGAAGTGCTGGATGGCTTCCCGGGTGCATTCCTCAATCAGCAGGTGATGGACCCAATGAGGGAGGGTCATATCCCAGATGTGGTGTTAACAGATGGGGATCTTGTACAAGATCTGGTTGTGGAAGAACCCCTGGCTGGGAGCGAACACAACACAGTCTGGTTTCGTCTTAAACCCAGTGGGGAGAGGGGACATTCAAGGACAATGTTAGTTGATTTTAGGGGGGCAGACTTTCAGAACATGAGGGAAATTCTCAAGGGGCATTTTCGGGAGATAAAACCAGATTAGGATGTGGAAGGTAGGTGGGAGATCATAAAGGCGGAGCTATTGGAGGCCACCAGGACCTGTGTAAGAGTGAAACGCAAGGGCAGTAGGTCTCGTAAACCATGCTGGTGGACCAAGGATTTCCAGGAGATGGTAAGGGAGAAGAAGGCTGCCTAGAGTAGATACAAAAAAATGAGAGGAGAGAGAGATAGGGAGAATTAGGGCCTTGCAACCAGGAAAGTCACCAGAGTGGAGAGAGAGGGGCAAAGGCCTGGAAAGAGCAGAGGCTTGAGCAGGGGATACGGGATGGGGAAAGGGGGTTCTTTAGGTATATTGGTGAGTGGAGGAAGGTCGAGGGACAGCTCAGTAGGTTGAGGACAGCTGGGGGTGGGTGGAAGGGGCTGGAGAGCAGGAGGAGGTACTGAATGACTACTTTGCCTCAGTGTTCACTAGGAAGGAGGCTGAGGAACTTCCAAAAAAGGGGTTGAAGGACACAGAAGGCACAGCAGACTTGACTGTTGGGGTACCTGCTGAAGAACAAGCCACTGGGGAAGGTAGGCCAAGTGTGAGATATCAGGCTGGTTCTGCTGAATGGGGGGACAGATGCTGATATTCCTATTGGTTGGATGTGGGAAGCCCTTCAGTCCCTAAAAAAGGATAAATCTCAGGGGCCTCATGCTATTCATCCCAGAGTACTGAGGGAGTTGGTGGATGTTTTGGCTGTGCCATTGGAGGATCTCTTTAACTTGTTGCTTCAGACAGGGAGGGTGCCAAGGGATTGGAAGCAGGTGCATGTTGTGCCCATCCATAAAGGGGGATCAAGAGAAGAACTAGGAAACTATAAACCCATCAGTTTGATGTCGGTGGTGAGGAAGGCAATGGAAGCATACTTAAGGAAAGGCTGGAATTTCTTTGGAGGAGATGGGTTACCTGGATGACCAGCAGCATGGGTTTGTGCCAGGTAGATCGTGTCAAATAAACCTTACAGAATTTTATAAGTGAGTGACACCAGCACACCATATGGGGAGACCAGTAGATGTATTGTTCCTGGACTTCAGCAAGGCATTTGATTTGGTGCCTCACATTGGCCTAAGAGAGAAGCTGGGAGGGATGGGGTAGGCCCATTGATGGTTAGGTGGATTGGAAATTGGCTTTCAGGTCACACTCAGCAGGTAGTGTTGGGATGGGAGGTCTCATCTCCTAGGGGGGTCATAAGTGGGGTCCCACAGGGATCTGTCCTGGGGCCACTGCTGTTTAACGCCTATAGCTCCAATATCAGGGAAGGTATTGGGTGTGAAATGAGTCTCTTTGCAGATGACTCTAAGCTGGGGGTGGTGGTGGAGAGGGATGAGTGAAGATTGGCCCTGCAAGAGGACCTGGATACTCTGGATAGGTGGTCCTGCACCTGGAAATTGAAATTTAACTCCTCCAAGTGCAAGGTGCTACATCTAGGGCAGGAAAACCCCAACTATGTGTACACCCTGGGGGTATGAGTTGCAGGCCATGGCAGGGGAAAGAGATCTAGGGGTCTTGGTGGATGTTAACATGAATAATTCAGAGCAGTGCAGGAGGGCTGCGGTGAGGGCAAATAGGATGCTGGGATGCATCGCTAGGGGGATTACCTCAAGGAACAGGGAGGTGATTTTGCCACTGTATAACAGCCTGGTTAGACCACATCTTGAGTATTGTGTGCAGTTCTGGAGGCCACACCTAAGAAGGGTCATCCAACTCCTGGAGAGGGTTCAGAGGAGAGCAACCAGAATGATCTGGGGCCTGGGCGATATGACATATGAGGAACGACTAGGGGAGCTCAACCTGTTCTCGCTAGAGGAAAGAAGGGACCGGGGGACATGATTGAGGTCTTCAAGTACCTCAGGGGAGTAAATAAGGTATGCCGAGATAGGATCTTTCAACTGAAGGAGGGTGGACTCACCAGAGAGTACGGTTGGAAGATTGAGGATGGTAGGATTATGGGGGAAAGGAGGAGGAGGTACTTCACTGAGAGAATGGTGGAACCGTGGAATGCACTGCCCAGGGAGCTGGTACAGGCAGCAACGGTGGAGGGATTCAAGAGAGGGTGGGCCAGGTATAGGCAAGGGGTGAAGCAGAGGTTTGTTTTCCCAGGGGGGCAGGACTGGGGGATGGAGTAACAGTAGAAGGAGACAGATAGTGGGCTACGATACCCAATCAGGGTGATGAAGCATGAGCATACTTGATAGACCAACAGGCCTACTCTGCTGGCGTCTAGTATGTTAGTATGTATGTTAGCATGTTACAGCACACCACAGCAACTGACTGATGTTTTACTCAGAAAACCCAAGTTTCTTCAGAATATCTTGCACCACCACCACTTGTGTGCCTTATAAAAACACCAATATGCAAGTAAAGTACATGTACCTAATTAAAACAAGCATTTGTCAATGCTGAAAGTTCACTGTTGGTATTGCTCTTGTACAGGCCTCCCATATATTTCTGTCTATATTTCTCTGCCTTGCATAATAAGGCATCACTCTCAATATAAATTTATTATGTTCTTCCAGCACTGGTTTACTTCATTAGACACCTGTCACTCTGTACAGCATGGTTGTTACAGTTGGAAACCCTAATGCCCCCAGTGTTTGTTAATATTTTTGCTCCAAATATTTAACATTGGCTTTTTGGGACCCCACCTCATGAACAGTGGCAGTATCATTTCATTACTCAATCTCAAAAG
Source organism: Neoceratodus forsteri (assembly GCA_016271365.2). Classification (NCBI taxonomy): domain Eukaryota; kingdom Metazoa; phylum Chordata; order Ceratodontiformes; family Ceratodontidae; genus Neoceratodus; species Neoceratodus forsteri. The sequence continues at coordinate 784,301,631 of CM057452.1, forward strand.
GTGATTTCGCACAGCAAGTGTGCCATTCGGCACCACAGGTGCGAAAACACATTTCAGGTAGAATGTGAAAAATGACAGCTGCACTGTTCATGAGGAGGTGTGAAGAAATAGCAATGTTGAAAATCTGGGGTGAAAATATGAAAAAGTGTTGAAGCTACGAGTGTGTAGAAACTGTGCCACGCACACTCATAAAGCAGTCATGTTTTGGAATGTTTTCACCAAATTTTCAACATGGCCTTTTTGGGACCTCCACTCATGAAAAGTGGCACTGGAATTTCATTAATCTGTCCCAAAAGTTGATTTTGCACAGTGACTGAGCCATTCTGCATCACAAGTGCAAAAACACATTTCAGGAAGGATGCAAAAAATGACAGCTGCACTGTTCATAAAGGGGTGTGAACAAATGGCAATGTTGTAAATTTGGAGTGAAAGTCTTAAAAATTGATGACATTAAGAGCGTGCATAGAAACTGCACAACGGGTGTTCGTAATGCAGTCATTCTTGGGAGTTTTTTCACCAAATTTGCAACAAAGGCTTTTTGAGACCTAACTACATGAACACTAGCACTGTCATTTTGTTAATTGGTCCTGAATGGTGATTCCACGCGCGACTGCAAAATCTTCTTTCACAACCGAGAAACCAAAATGACAGTGACTATATTCACGAGGTTGGGTCCCAAGAACCCCATGTTGAAAATGTGGAACCAAAACTCCAAAAAGTGGGTGAGATATCAACATAAGTTGAAACCCCCATTGATTGCCATTATAGGGTTTACTGTGATTTTCTTCAGTTTGTGGTCAGCTTTTAAAGAGGGCGGATGTGTTCCTGGTCCACAGAAGATCGTTTCTTCTGACCTCTGGAGGTAAGTACAGGTGAGGGTGTGTGGGGAGGTGGGGTGTGCAGAGAGAGGGTGTAGGTTGAGGGAGGGGGGATGGCGGGAATGACCAAGGACTGTTTCCTTTTTTTTCAGATTTAAAAAAAAAAATACGTTGTGGGACTGTTTTCTTTTTTACAGGTAAACTATTCATAACACAAATTTTGGCACACCAGGGTGGACTCCCAATGTGCCAGAGTACTTGGAGGGGATACATGATGACATGAGGATTGAGCACCCCGATGTCGGCAGGTAGTGGGGTTCCACTAGCGTGATTGCACATAGAGTGAAAGTGCCTTCGGGCTCTGTATACTCCCAGCCCATATGAACCTTAGGCTGTGGCCTACTCTGCATGAGTGGGAGAAAACAAGTAAAAGGAGTCATCAGGAAGTGAAGGAGGCAGGTGAGGAAAGTGCCTCCTCCAACTTTCCAGGAAGGGATCAGTGGGTGCCGGGGAGGGGTGCTGGAGACGTCAGCCGGGCTGATTGCGATGCAAACAGCTGTTTGCTGTGCAGTGACCTGCAGATGAAAGGAAAAATCACCACATGATTGGTGCAGCTTTTTCCTTTCAAGTGCAGACCACTTCAGGCAAAACAGCATCACAACCAGCCCGGTTGATGACTGGTGAGATACTGTCAAGCCACTTGCAGGGCACTCTGCATTGGACAAAGTGTCACACGCCTCAAAAGTCACTATACCAAGGAGTTTGATGTGCATGAACAAACTCAATAATGAACATTTAAAAAGACATACAGATAAAACCAAACATGGTGTAACAGCAGCTCCTAATGGGTTATAGAGATTTATATCTAAACCATCAAAATTATAATAAAAAAACTCACCCTTCACAAAATTATGCTGCATGAAGGAGAATTCAATAATATTGAATATACTCCCAAATATTCTCCCAAATTCTAAGGCCTTTACTTCTTAAGAATAGCTTATGAAAAAATCTTAATTTGTATTTGAAAAGTGTACACAGTAAAATAGGGGCTGCTGCACTAGGCACTAAACTTAATAATTTAGAAGGTAAATACATTAACTCATTAAGAAATCTATGCCTGTTGTACAGTAAATATACATGACCACAATATTAATATTAACAATATTAATATTAATGGCATCTCAACCTGAATATTATAATTTATGTAAAAAAGCTGACAAGTCAATATTGTCGTTCAGACTCCTCTCCCCCAAGCCTCCAATTCATAAATCCCAAACCATTCTTGTCTGTCAATTTTCTTCTCAGTGCCCCCCCAGACCAAGACTAACTTTTTCAATACCAATGAATTCAATGCTGTGCTATATATTTGGCATACTTTTCACATGTTTTGTGATAGCATAAATAATATCTCCCCTTTCCAAGGCTCTGCCATGTTTGCCAATACATAATTTAAATTGGCAAGTCATCTGTCCCACATAATATAAACCACAACTACAAATTAGTAGATACCTCTTGATGAGGTGCCTTTGTAAATGAGTCTTTGACTCAAAGGTCTGTAAACCGATGATCTAATAAATATATAAAATACACCACCCGATCGTGTTGCAGGTAATAAAATGTTGAATGGGGATCTGTCTACCTGTGCCTGAATGTAAAAACTCTTTACATGATTTAACAAAAGGGCAATACATACATTTGCCACATCTATATGTGATAAGTGTGTGTTTTTTTTTGGGGGGGGACAACTCTGTCTTATAGGTTCTGGACCAGGGAGCAAACCTGGTGACGCCAAATCTCTAATGGTTTTGGGTCTATGAAACACTGTTTGTGGACCTTGTGTAACCAAATCTCTATGTTTCGGCTCAACGTTTAATATCTGCCAGTTCTTATTAATAATCTCATGTATTTAGTCTGACCTTGCTGAAAATGTGGTAACAAAAGGACACTCCCGGTTAATCTTTCTAACTGCTTTTCTGTGGGATAATGTACTCTCTCTGATCATGTTTTCAACAGTCTATACTGCTGCAACAATACTCCTGTTACTGTTCCCACGCTGTTTGAATTTAGGACTCTGCTCTGCGTTTTTAATTCTGAAATTCAGTATTCTCAGTATAATTCCTTAAAGTACAGTATGTATCAAATGACCCTTTGGAATAGTAAATATGACATGGTGAGAATGGTAGTTATTATGGTTATAGATCAAGAGACTGTTGTGATCTGTTGGTTTTGGAAAAAATGTAGTACAGACAATACCCACCCCATTTTTGCATATTATTAATATCAAAATAGATAATTTCTTGCAGGTGTATAGTGTACTTAAAGCACAATCAGTCACTTGTGCTCTCCAACCATGTCACAAATAAAAAAAAAAACTTTTGTTCGGTTCCCTTTCAGATCACCAGTACATTATATACAAAACACCATCACAAATCCAGGTACTGTAAAAATTGATTTGTAGCAGCATCATAGAGAACCTCAAGCTCCCTTTTCCCCACAAATAAATTTGAATAACTTTGGGTCATTGTGGCCCCCATCACTGTATTCTGGTCTTCATGTAATAACTGCTCTGAAACATAAACATATTTTTAGTTAATACATATTTGGCAAGTTACAGAAGGTACCAAATTGGGAGATTTACCCTTTGGGATTCTTTTCTGTGTTCCAAAAAGATAGCTATGGGCAGCTCTACTACTTGGATGGGGAATGACCATACACAGGGACTCATATCCAAAGCAGCAAAAAAACAGCTATCACACATATCCAAATTTTTCATCACATTAATGATGTCAGGGGAGTCCTTTACAAGTGACCTAGTTCCCTTAACAAAAGGTTGTAACTGGGAATCAAGGAACATTGATAATGTTCAGTGACCCACCAATTACCCGAGATGATGGCCTTCCTGGGTGGGTTTTGATCATCACAGTGAGCTATTTTATCAAATAGCATTTTGTTGTATTTAGCAAATTCCTCTGGTGTTGTTTTCTATTTCAAAAGCTCTTCAGAAATGGCAATATCCTGAGTTCCTTGCTCCCATTATAGGTCCTGTATTAAAATTAATTGAATATTTTTCAAAGAGGGATCCTTCATGTTTGCATTCCACAAGTTCTTAAAATCAATGTCCTCTGTCCCATATTAAGATTTGTTCAAAATACACAGCCATCTCGGGACCCACTTCACCTCCAAGTAAGCTTCAAGTGTAACTTTTTTCCAGTACATGTGCCTACCTTTCATGAACTGTTTTTCCAGCTATTTGTATATTGACTTTATCTTCTTGAATCACAGGTGTGTTCTGCACATTACTGCAAGCACCCAGGATAGGATTAGTGCTGTCACATGTTAATAAAATCATGTCAGGTATGCCACCTGTCATTGCGCTAATATTCATGCTCGGACTGTCTCCACTGTTCCCGTCGGTCGTTTTTAGAATCATAAAGCAATACCGGGAAACCAAAAGGAAAAAATGAGAAAATGGGCAAATATACACTTGTTCCCCACACTGCTTGGACTGGACCTGCACACAAAGGAAGAGGGTAAAACAATTCTAAACCCCTCAGAAAACTGTATTGAATTACTTTTACTCCCTCAAAAAGGGAAACCTCTGCTGTTAATAACAATGAACAATGGGACAAAGCAAAAACTTGTCAGTACCAGGGAAAAGGGCTATGTTGCTAAATAAACAGACAAAAGCAGTGGGGCAGCAGAAAAAAAGCACCAATAATAGTAAACTATACCACATGAAACAGCTATTAAATATCTTACTGTTTATTTAATGACAAAAAAATGCAGTAACCATCCAGATACCAGCAGTAAGCAGTTCAAAACTCACAGAGGCATAAAAGTGATGTCTCAGCAAACTGCTGCAACTGACTGATGTTTAGGCTCGGAGAACCCAGCTTTACATAAATGATAATATTCAGGTTGAGATACCATTAATATTGAGATCATGTATATTTACTGTATAACAGGTATGTATTTGTGCTGAATGTGCTAATGTATTTACCTTCCAAATTATTAAGTTTAGTACCTGGTGCAGCAGCCTCTATATGGCTGTCTGCACTTTTCAAATACAAATTAGGATTTTTTCGTAAGCTATTCTTGAGAAGTAAAGGCCTTAGAATTTGGGATACTATTTGGGAGTATATTCACTATTATTAAAATATCCTTCATTTAGCAAGCATTTGTGAAGGATTTTTTTTATTGTAATTTGGATGGTTAAGATATGAATCTATTTAACCCATTAGAAGCTTCTGTCACACCATGTTTGGTTTTATTTGTATATCTTTTGAAATGTTCATTTTTTTTATTTAGGCACAAGCACTTTATTTGCATATATATGGCACACTAGTGATGATGCAAGGTATTCTGAAGAAGCTTGGGTTCTCTGAGTGAAGCATCAGTCAGTTGAGGCAGTGTGCCATGATGTCACTTGTATGCCTCTGTGGATTTTGAACTGCTTAGTGCTGGTATCTGGATGGTTATTAAATTTTTTGTCATTCAATAATTGTTAAGATATTTAATAGCTGTTTGTGTGGTGTGGTTTACTGCTATGTGTGTTTTATCTGCTGTCCCAGTCTTAAAGCAATGTGTGTGTGGAGAGGGGGTGGGAGTGCCTATGTGTGCTATTCTGAGCTGTACTGTTGCAGTGTGATCTGAGCAGTGGGCTGTAAGTGCATGCCAGTTGGCAGTGAGTCAGTCCAAGACTTCTGGTAGTCCTTGGTTGCATCCCATGAAATAAAAATAAAAAATAAATAAATGAAAAAAAAACCTAAACTAAAATGAATGGATAACATCAAAATATTAAATTAAATAAAGTGTTCATCACCCACGTAGCTGAGTCCCATAGCAAGCGTTAGGAAATGGAGCAACAGAGAGGTCAAGGACATGGTGATGTGAGATCATCCAGTCACATCAAAGAAAAAATGAAAGTGGAGTGGGATTGGTCCTTGAGTCTAGACCCTCTGCCACAGCAGGAACTACAAGTGTGGATGAAGATGGCAGTCATTGAACAATTCATAAAGTACCATACATTGTAGAAACCTCTCACAGTAGTACTGCAACACTAGCAATTGTTTTAGAAAAAGGGAATAAAAAAGGAGTGCATCAGGTAGTGACACAGGTAGATGAGGAGGTGCAAAGTGATTTGGTGGAGCTAGGTTACAGAGATACAGACTGTAATTACATACCTGATAAAAGTACTAACAGCAGTTCTGGAGAGGAGGGGGATGTAGACCTGATGGGAGTTCGACTTGGGACAGGTGTGCATAAGAGATCAAAAAAGACCAAACGTGGTTGTAAAACAAAAGAAAAGCTACAGAGTAACAAAGGGGAAACCCAACAAGCATCTGAAATGACAGCAGATAAAGACACAGGAAAGACTGGTGGCCCATAAAAACATGGTACAGGAAGAAGAACCATTCCCTGACCCTGAAGAATTGGTGGAGGAAGAGGAGGAGGGTGATGATGTGGAAGCAGTCCACAGTAGGCACACATTAGGCAACAGCAGAGAGTTCCAAGAGAAAGACCAAACCAATGATTCCAGTTGTGTGGGATTTCTTTCGAGTGGAAAAAGAATTATGGACACATGTAGTGTGTCTTGTAGACAGACTGAGTCAGGATAAAGAGGGAACATGACTGGGAACATTTACCATGAAGAGGCATTTGCTAATGTCCTACAGATCTTAATATGAGAAGGCATGTCAACGCACAGTGACAGCAGCAGCAGAACCACCACCACTAAGCAGTGAAGCTGATGATAATGATGATGGGCAGGGGGAGGAGAACATCTGGGGATCAAATGGAGAGAAACCGGCAGAAATCCTTCATGTGGTAGCTAAATCACAACTCCAAAATCTTTCATTGATCAGTTCTTTAGGTCATAGACTCACACACCTCAGCTAAGCTGCAAATTCCCAGCAACTTCTACCCCCAGAGGTGGTAAAAATAGGAGCCTGTAGTAATTTCAAATGATAAAAAACACTCAACTCTCACTGGTTAGGTCCCTGGAAAGGGACCACAGTATAAAGCCAATAGACCAGAAGCAAAAAAGCTAAGAGCAATTGTGGAAATTCTAGACATTGACTTGTTGCCATTCTCCTTTGTGAGCAATGCAGATTTTTTATCTCTAATGCAAATTGCTGTGTCAAGGTATCAAGTGCCAATCATACCTGTGTTTCCACAGTAGCTATTCCTGATTTATACGAGTGTCTACAAGACAGTGTGTTGTGCCCTGAAAGCATCATTAGTTAAAGAGTTTCTCATCACCACTGACATGTGGTCCAGTGGTCAGACTACTGATATCAGTACATGGTTGTGACTGCCCATTAGGTCAGTTTCCCCTCTTTATTCTTCTCCTCTTCCTCCTCAGGTTCAAGTGCCTGCAACAGCAGTAGTCACAAGTCACTTAGGCCCCCAACCTCCACAAGCAGGCAGCATTATTTATTGCTGGTTTTGACAATGACCATTGTGCAGGAAACTTGTTGCACTTCCTTCACAAGAAGTTTGTTGAGTAGCATCAGGTTTTATAGTATCAGATAATACAAAAAACATTGTAAAGGCAGTTGATGATGGGAATTGTACACATGTACCATGTTTTGCTTACTGTATACATCTGTTAGTTCAGGGATTCCTAGCTTTTTTTTTACTTTTAAATTTTATTAATTATTTTTGGTATCTATTACATCATATAGCACCATCATACACTTATATTAACAGAAATTAATTATAATATAATGAATTGATACTGTAAGCTTATATGATACCAAGAATCAAGGTAAAGTCCACAAGTTTAGGGGGGATTTATTTACTATATAGCTGTGGTTCAGGTCTTAATCGATGTATTAATCAAATTTAAAATATCAAATATAAGATGTCAAAATAGAGAGAACCTCTAATATGTATTGAAGATAATCATTAAGTAATTTGGGATAATAGCCACTAGCATACAGGTACTGTATATTACTGGAAGAATTACATAATTCTATATCTCTTAATGCAAGCTGTCAACAACTAAATAATTTATAAGTAATGTCATGAGTGACCCAATCCATAAGGAAAAAGCAAAAATCATCAATTATTTTCATCTTCTAATGGAAGCATCTCTACTTCTAAATCATCTTCTCTTTATGCTTCACTTCACATTTTAGTATTTTATTCTCCATGATGTATGCTTTGAGTTGTCCAGGTTCAAAAAATAATCTCGTATGATCCCCACATGTTAGCTAACATTTTGCTGGAAACAGTATTTTCAAATTTGCTCCTATTTCAGTAAGATCTTCGTTGTTTTGTAAAAAATGTATATGACACTGAAGTGTTTCAGGAGCACTATCAGGAAAAATATGACAAATAATTTCCTTAAAGTGTAAGGCACCCATTTTTCTGGCAGTATTTAACAGAAGGTCACGATCTGTATTGAATGCTATGGAGAAAATAACAATGCTCTTTGGACCAGATATGTATTTAAATATATTGTCGGAACTCAGAGCTTGATTAAGCACTGCAGCAAACTGAGGTGAAAGAAGATCAAAGTGCACATCTTGATTTATATTTTTTATTTGAGAAGAAGGATGAGATTTTCTCATTGGAACCAGAAAGGTCTGATTTACTAATGACAAACTGTTTTCTGGCAGATTGAGCACAGAAATTAACAAATAATTTAGCAGCTCTGTTAGGGACTCAGAACCTTTATCATAGGCATTAAGAACCCCCCTTCAACCTTAAGTTTTTATAGAGAATCGTGTTCTCCATAGCCTCAGTTTTTCTTTGTATTGCTACAATAGCTTTTAAGTTTGTAGTGGAAAGGGCCTTATTAGTATGTGCTTTTTGTTGAATTACTGCCACCTCTTTTTGAGTTATATTTTGGGCTTCTCAGACTTTTTCTACCTCAGTCTTTATTGTTTTCATCTCCTTGTCTAACATATTAGATCTGTTAATCAATAGATTAAGTTTCTTATCAAAGGAAGAGAAAAAGGTGAATAAACTTGAAAAAGAAGTGGATGCTTCTCTTAAAATTTTAAATTCAACTTTGGCTGGCAAAGATACTTTCAGCAAGCTGGGGGTTGGGGGGTGGGGGTGACCTCTCCATGGAGGAAGAGAAAGCCTGCTGCACATCACCAGAATCACCAGAATCCAAATTCCCCTCCACACTCACCCCACTAATGTCCTCTGATGTTTCACCTATATTTGGTGTTTTTTTGCAGTCACTGTAGATTAGCTTCTGCTGACCATATATTCTTTGGTGTGGGCTACTGTTGCAAGTTAGTTGAAGCTTGTGAACCAGAGACTGAGAAATTTACTGTCTTCATTGTCATCGGGTTGGCCATTGTAGACGTCCCGAGGCTATAGGCAGGCTCCTAGTTCCACTCAGCAAATGTCTTTCCTTAGAACCAGGTGAGCCAGTAAGGTAATTATCCAATGATCCTTTTTGGATTGGCATCTCAGTGTTTGAGGAGGAAGAATCTTTCTTCCTCTTCTGTTGCTCCTTTGATAGAAATGTATTTGTTTGTTAAGATATATTAGTTGAGGCAGACTTACTCAAAATGGAATAGAGAAAAAAAGAAGCTTAGAAAGATGGCCATGAGCAGCTGTTTAGCATGGCTGAATACCTATCACCATCTTGGATCCCCCTCTTTTCAGCAATTCCAAGCCGAGGAAAGCACCACTGTGCAAACATGTGTTGGTCTGGGCACAAACGTTTCCAGCCATTTTAGCTATTCTGTAAAGTTACAGGAGTTGTTATAAAACATTCTGGAGTGGATCCATCTCTGCCTGCACTACCTGAAACAAAGATGTGGCAACAAGATGAAATTACACCAATTTTATGATGCAACAGTTACTAGAATAAAAGAAAGCTATCACCCAGTACACTCTTGAGCATGGTAGTGGAAAGGGATAGTTAAACCTAAGCCCAAATCAGTGGTGCCTGATGGATACCCTTTGCAATGTGCTGAAGCCCTTTGAGGAAGCCATGTGGGTGGTAAGTGCTAATTTAGCTGGTTTAAGCCAGATACACCCCCTCATTGCCCTCATTAACCCACAATCTCATTGTATGACAACTCAATATATGGGCTAGGAGGATAGAAAGGATAAGACCACATATCTGGAATTGCACAGAGATTTAAAAAAATGCATGAAGCTAACCACTACATTGTGACCACTCTATTGGACCCAAATTTGACAGCCACATTTGAGACATTCTGTGAGGTACAAGAATGTAGTCCCATATAGCCTGGTTTATCCATCTGGTCTCTGTACATATTGCCCCAAACAAGACCAGGAACATGAATAGAGCAGAAGAACAGCATTCATCATCATCCCTTGCAATCACACTAACATGCCAGGTGGAGGAGAGGGAAGGAGTAGCTCAGTGCATTTCCACTGCAACTACTGAAAGTCACAGAAGTTACTCATTTTTGTCTTCAGGGTAACCTGCTACAACTACTACTGCTACTACTCTTCCCCCAGAAAGACAGCAATTGATGACAAACCACTGTGGGAACAATTGTTTAACTATGACTTGATGAAAAAGCATGGCGAGTCACTTTCTGACTCAGTGGGGCCTGAGATGCCAGCAAACAAAATGGTGCATAATTATATGAATGAGAACATGCAAGTAGGTGAAGGTGACAAACCTCTATTGTACCAGAGCGCAAAAAATAGATAATTTGGCCCTCTTTGAGAGGCAGCTGTTGACCACCTCAGTTACCCAACTGAAAATACATACTCAGAGAGAATACTTAGTGCTGCAGGCAATATTGCCCTGGACTCTTCCTCCCCACCCCAAGAAAGACAGACAACTTAGTATTGTGGTGCTCAGATTGGCAATCATTTTATTAATTTCACCCATTATTATTTATAAGTGCCATCACCATTAATTATTTTACAATCCATTCTTTTGTTTCTTATTCCGTCATTTCCATTTTCTTAATAATAGTACATTTTCATTTCTTCTCTTCTTCTCACCCTCCCAGGTGTAAACCTGGGTGACTTCATGCCTTCTTCTTATGTAGGTAACGGTGTAAACTGAGACCGCTTTTCTGTCATTTCTTTTTCTCCTCATAATCTCTTTTTGCTCCCTCCCTCCCTTTTCCCCCATCCTATTTCCTTCTCCCCACCCATTTTTCCCCCTCTTTTCTGCTGTACACCTTCGGCAATCCAACTACTCCATAACCAGATCCAAGTTTATCACTCCCCTTCTGTTGGGTGGAAGGGAGGCAACAAAATTTCTTAGCAAAAAAGGCAGATTCCCTCTCTGCTGCTCTTTTTATTCCAGAGGTTAAAACCCCTGCCTCTTTCTCTATTCTCCTATGGCCTTCCATTTCTTTTGCCAGGCTCCACCTTCCCTGGGATCACCCAAACCCTGCCCCTTTATGACTCTTTCCAGGCTCTTTCCCTCCCCACTCCCCCACTCCCATTCTCATCCTGAGCACTTCCACTTCCTACAAGAGGAATCCCCAGGACAACTTGGTATACCCCTTGAGGGGGGCAAACTTCATTGTCCCAGACTCTTTCCCCCAAGAAAGACAGACAACTTAGTATTGTGGTGCTCAGATTGACAATCATTTTATTAATTTCACCCATTATTATTTACAAGTACCATTACCATTAATTATTTTACAATACATTCTTTTGTTTCTTATTCCATCATTTCCATTTTCTTAATAATACTCTTCTCTTCTTCTCGCCCTTCCAGGTGTAAACCTGGGTGGCTTTATGCCTTCTTCTTACATAAGTAATGGTGTAAACCGAGACTGTTTTTCTTTTCACTCATTTCTTTTTCTCCTCATAATCTCTTTTTGCTCCCCCCTCCCTTTTTCCCACCCCTCCTATCCTCCCCAATTTTTCCCCATAGCCAGTCTCCAGCTTGTGTTAATGACTGGCATTCCCCCCTTTCGCTCCTCCACCCTTTTGTTATCTTCTTGAACATATCTATTGTTAGGTTTGATAAATGTACCCCATGTGACCTGTAAAAACCTTCTGTCCATTCTTCCACTCCTCTCAGTATTATAAAAACCCCCATATTCTTTACCAAAGTCCCCAGTCTCCTGTTCACCTTCTATCTGGCCCTCTGTACTGCTATATGACTATGCTCGCCTCTCCATACGCTCTGCGGTATCATGTCTGACCATGCCAGAGTCACCTTGGGCCACAATTGCTTTACTTTGGCTAGCTTCTGTTTGATCTGTAAGTAAGTGTACAACCTTGGCTTTCCTCCTATGTCATTACCCCCGAGATGGATAATCAGTAAGTCTGAAGCTGACCTCCATTCCCTCATTTCTTGCAAGGTCAGAAGTAACTGTGCCCATCTCATCCCCCATACTCCTCACCACAGCAGCCTACTCTGTCTAGCATATTGATTGAGCTACTTTCCCCCAGCTTTCTTTTCTGGTCTCCTTTTGGCCCAGTAAATGTAGGAGTGCTGCAGATCCACACCTGTCACCTATTTGATTAAATAAAAACATTTCATATTATCTTGGTTAGGTAATTTTATCTCCCCCCCTTCTCCCATTTCCTTCTTCCCTTTCTTAATATCCCACCATAAACCTTATCTTAGTCTGCATCTGTAAAACAAACAGTGAGGAGACAGGTTAATATTATTCCTTCAAAGACTGAATATACCTCATGTAACTGGCAGACCTCTAACATCCCATCTCTAAAACTTTCACTACTGGCTCCCCCTGCCTCTGCTAGCTTTGAAGCCACCCCTATTCTAAAAGAGTGAGAGGAGTAAATGGAGGGATCCTCTCCCATAAATTCCATACCCTTAAGTATGGCTGTCACCTGATAACTCGTCACCTTCTTTCCATCCCTGTGTATGAATAATTGCCCTTCCCTGTTCACTCGTTCTGCGACATAAGCCCACAAAGCTTTTACCTGACACAGGTTGGTCCCCATGTGTGCTTTAATGGTCACTACTTTCTCTCTTCCTTCTTGATCTGTCTTGAATCCACTAATTATGAGCTGAATCATGTCTCTTCCCCAGCTTACATCCTCCCATTCAAACCTCCTTCCTCACTTCACCTTCCATGCCACACTGCTTCACTCACTCGTAAAGCCCAAGCAAACATTACTAAATACACAGTATGGAAAAGTTGGGCCTCATCTTTAGATTTGCATATTGCCGGTAGTACCCGCCCACCCCTCCCAATTTTTTCTAAGAGCTGATCTGCTATCAGATGCCTACTATCCCTGGGCCTTTGTCTCAACCTGCTCTATCCCTGCATCATTCTCCAAATGAGCATTGACTTGGTGGGGTCATGCCACGCTTTTAAATTACAGATTATGCTTATACAAGCCAAATTAACTCCCACTGTGTGGTGAGCCACCCCTCGGTTCCATTGGTCCACCGTAAATTTTCCTATCTGTTCCTCCATGACTGGCCCTTTTACCTCATGTGGTGCACTTCCCTGAATGCTTGAAAGGCCTGCCAAACCCCTTCATAGGCTCTTAGGGTCCTTGGTGCCTATGAGTTGTGAAACAGCAGCTCAGCTCCATCTTGCCAATGTTCCAGATGTTCGTTGGCATGAGCATTTTCTGTTCTTCTGCTGTCGGCACCAATGCACAGAATCAATCCCAGTGCAGACAGAAAAGGCTGTCAGCCAAGATGTTCATCATACCTGCTATTTGCCTAGCTCTGAAGGACGTGTTCAATTGCAACCCTCTTAACACTAGCTGTCTCAATATCCTCATGACTGAGTCAGATCTCGCTCCTCTGTTGTTAAATACATGCACCACTGCCCAATTGCCACACCAAAATGTTACATTCTGATTCCGTAGCTCTTCCCCCCACACTAAAGTGCAGGCCCAAATTGTCATGATTTCAAGCAATGTGATGTCCTTCATCATTCCTTGCTTCTCCCATTCTGCTGGCAAGGGTTCAGAGAACCATTTGCCCCTCAAATAGCCTCCCCATTCCCAAACCTCCAGCTGCATCCATATGCAACTCCAAATTCGTGTTGTATAACCACTCATCTTGCCAAAAAGACTGCCATTATAGTGCCTTAAAAATTCTTCCCATATCCTAAAGTCCTCTTTCACCCCTTTGGTTATGTCAACCCAATGATGTGGCCTGGATACCCCTGCTGTAGCTCTGGCTAATCGCCTCATGAATGTCCTTCCTGGCCTGATTGCCCTGCAGGCAAAATTAAGATGCCCTATGACCTGCTGCACCCTCCTTCTCCTAGTGTGTACCTTAATTAAGTCTTTTAACTTCTGTACCTTGCTTTCTGAGAGCCAGAATACTTCTTCCTGTGCATCCACCTCAATCCCCAAAAACTCCAGTATTTTGCTAGGCCCTTTTGTCTCGTCTGGGGCAGGTGGCATCTCTAACTCCTCGTATAACTCCTGAAAGCCGGCTAACATTCTAACTGCCTCCATGTGTCCACTACCAATTAGCAAAAAATCATCCAAGTAGTGTATCACCGTCCTGTAACCTGTTTTTTGCTGGAAAATCCACTGTAAACAAGTACTAAACTTCTCAAAAGTTGTGCAGGCTATAGAACACCCCTTGGACATGGCTTTGTCAAAGTAATACTGGTCTCTGATTTTAAAACTCAATAAATCCAAGTCATCATTTCGCACTGGCAGCAGTCTAAAAGCTGACTCTATGTCAGTTTTGGCCAGCCACGCATTAGAGGTTGCTCTAATAATCTGCCCGCTTCTTCCAAAGTTGCATATTTATTTATTTAAGGATTCAGATCATACTTTTGAGCTCAAAGCTCTTTTACAAAGGTTCCACATTAAACAGTGACAATGACAACAATAACAAACAGTTTATATACAATACTCGAATAGTAGGTAGCTAGTATACAATAAGGTTACAATGTCATTCGTAGTACCAATGCTGATAGTACAGCATCATGAGCATTCAACTATAGTAAAGGACAGTGTCTGTATGTAGCAAAGGAGATAAAGAAGTGTGACACCTAGTGTGATAGTCCGAGGAGGAGTCAAGGTGAGAGGGAGGTGAGACTGGAGGGAGGGGAGTGGGCGGCCAAAAGAAGTGGCTTTGTCTAGGAGGTTGGGAGGTAGTGGTAATAGGTAGGTTATAAGGTTGATCCAGTGGGGGAAGAGGCACAGCGGGAGAGGAAGACAGAGGGATAGGGCAAGGGGGAAGAGTATGGGTAAAAGGAAGGAGAAGGAGAGTGCGGATGAGTGGGCATTATGGGTGTTAGAGTCCTAGTAGCAGTCACAAACTGTCCAAGTAAGAAGGTGTTGTCTTAGGTCATTTTTGAATTGCGAAATGCATTGGGAGTTTAGAATGTTCACTGGGATTTCATTGAGCCATTTGGGGGCCCTATAGCTGAAAACACGCTGTCCCTGCACAGTTCAACGGAAAGGTGTTGATAGGGCCCCCCTCATCCTGCCTCTGGTGGTATAGCTGGTAGCACTTGGTGTTAGGATGCTAGAAATGCATGGGGGGGTTACCCATTAGCATCTTTTTTCCAAGGAGAAATGTTTGGAATATAATCCTGTTCTTTAGTGGAAGCCAATTGGTCTGCTCGTATAAGGAGCAGGTGTGGGTATTTCGATCTGCAGCCATTGTGAGCCTACATGACTTGTTGAGGGCAATGTGAATCCTTTTTAGTGCAGTGCCTCTTGCTGTATCATAGACCACCAATCCATAGTCAATGGTAGAAAGTATGGAACTGGAGACTGAGAGACGGAGGGCCTCTGGAGTGAGAAACTTTTTATGCTTATAAAGTACACCCAGCTTGGTGTTCACTGCCTTTACCACTGTGTCAATGTGTTGGGTGAACGTGAGGGAGTCATCAATGGTGACCCCCAGGTACTTGAAGGAGTGAACTTGTTCTAGCATCTCACTGAATTTACTGGAGATGGTGAGGGGATGGAGCTTCTTTTTGTGCTGTGGGCTGGCAGTATGCATCACCTTGGTCTTTTTGTAGTTCAATAGAAGTTTATGGCATATGTCATCCTGCTATGCTCTTCTTCTTTAAAGTCATTAACTGATTCCCCTTCTGGAAACAAGAGGTGGTGAATCACCCTAAACTTCCCCTGCTGTTTCTTGGATACTAATCCCAATGGTGAAATCCTCAGGTTCTCCAAGGGAGGAATCGGAAAAGGTCCCTCTATCCTCCCTGCTTTTTTCTCTTTCTCTATCTTCTTTTCCAAAATGGCTTCCTTTCCCTTTTCTGATCCTAAGTTCTTCACCTGTCTTACCAGTCTGGGTCCTGTGCATTGAAGTGGGAAGCCTTCTCTGAAACCAACTGTGATGGCCACCATCACTTCCTTGTCTGGATAATCACCTCTCCCACACATCTATCTTGATCGGGGTCTTTGCTGTCTTATAACTTCCCCTGTCCACTGAAAATACCCTCACCTGGCCCCTTTAATCTCCTTCCTTTTTCAACCTAATATGAGTGGGCTTCCCTACCCCCATAGCCCCTTTCCCTGGCTCCCCTGGTCCAGGTCTGCCCTGTAACCTTGTCTTCCCCCATGAAATGACTGGTTGCTTATATCCTGCATTCGCCCAGTCTGTCCCCCTCGGTTCCATGTCACTTTCCTACATTATTATTTTTTTAGTTTTTGTTAACCAGGTAAGTGCACTAGACAAATTCTGCCTATTTTCAGGCATGACCCGGGGAAGGGAGATACAGATGAATGCCAACTGACTTTGAACCAGATTGAGCTGTTGGTGGTATTTTAGTGACTTGTGGAAATTTGGCCAGGGCACTAGGGAAATTTCCCCTACTCTTTTTGAGAAGTGCCATGGGATCTTTAACATCCACCTGAACTACCACCAGAACAGGCAGATGGGACCTTGGTTTAACGTCTCATCCGAAAGATCATGATCTTGATGCAGAGTGGGCACTACCGCATCTTGAGCATGTATGTTTGAACCTGCATTGTGGCCACAAACAAAAAGCCCTTTTGTAATCCCAGCAATATTTCTGGGGTAGCCCCACACTTTTACCTGCTTCACTCTCCGGAGTGGATTGATCAGTAACTTAATTTGTCCACAAGTCTAACTGCTTCAAGTCCCATCTAGCATCTCCATATGTTGTCATCCTCTGATGAAAGAATTCATTGTACTATACCCACCCCACCCCTCATTTCACCTTTGCCTTCCTTATTATCAGTGAATACATTATTAAAGGTATGCCCATTTCTGGCTTCTTTTCCATAACAATATCTGAATAGGTGGCAAGACCTACAGACCCACTTCATGTCTTTCCCTTTATGAACTTGTCCTCCTCCTTTTTTCCGAGTAAGACCACAGCCACTGCCATCTCACTGTTATCTATGTCCTCAGTTTCCTCGTATTTTGTCACCATTTCTCTACTCAGTAAGGCAAATATGTCTACATACTCCCCTCTCCATATCTTTTCTTTCATGGCCAAAGGCACATGTTCACCTATTCTCATCCCCAGGACTCCAATGTCCCTTGTTCCCTTTCCCACCCCTTCTCCTATTGTCTCTATCCCACCCTGGTTCCCTTTATTGGCCTTAAGCTCTGTCAATGCTGTTTTCATCTGGCCCAAACCTCCAAACCTCTAACCTCAAGGGTAGATATGATCTGCCCTATATAATCTTTTATGCTATCCCCTACTGATCCTAATACAATACCTGTAGACCTTTCTGTTTCTTGCAGCCTAACACTGGTTTTTCAGTGGATGCTCTATTGGAGGAATAGCTGGCTGCTGCATTGGGGCAGTAGAGCTGGCAGTAGATCTGGCAGAGTTGAGGGCCCTGGTGTGGGTTCCAGCAACAGAACAGGAACTGGCTCAGGATGAGGTACTAATAGCTCAGGTACTCTGGGCTGTTGTGGTACAGCGGAAGCAGACCTGTGAGGAGCCAATGGCTCTGGAAGTGGCCTCTCTGGGATGCATGGTCTCATGGTGTTTTTTTCCCCTTGCCCTCTTTTCCCTTCACCACTTTCCTTCTCTTCCTCAACCTCTTGGGTTCCTTCCCTTCCACCAGCTTCCACATCATGTTGGCCTTCTCTGCCAACTACACAATAGCTTTGTACACTTCTTCCTTTGATGGCCTGTTCTTCCTCAGTGCCATCTCTTTCCCTTGCATGCCTAGAAAACTGGGGAAAAAACTAACAAGTTCCAACAATTAGTTCCTGTCATGTGTATCAACTCATAATATCCCCAACTCTTGGTCAATAACAACCTCTTGTCCTGTTCACCTGGAAAACCGCCCTTCCATACTTGCCTAAACCACTCAACCTATCCCTTACAGAGATTTCATTCTATACTTAACCATATGTATATTTCTTTGTGGTAATAGCTTTATAGTCCTCATGTCATGGCTATTTTGAGGCAACACAACTTCCATCATGCCCGCGCCCCACGGTAACAGGGGCCATCATTGCAGGGGCTGTATCCCTGTGGTATTCATTCTCCTTATGATTTAAGAAACTTCCCCTTTTTCCTGATACCCAGGCAGAGCAGAGCACATGATGCAGGTTACCTAGGGTTTTTAGACCGAGTGGATATGCACAAAATAGTTGCCCAAGGGATAACATTTCCATAACTCCCCACTCCTTTTAACCCACAGCCTCTTCCAGCTTCAGACTCCCTGTCCCTGCCATGCGGTATGACGTCAGATGCCCACCATTCTGGCCTCATGGCCCCCCCAGGTATCCAAGCCACGACGGCCACCCCTGAGGGCATGGCTTTTCTTTGGATGCCAGCCTGGAACCTCTTTTCCCCTTTGCACAACATTATGCCAGAAATTACACCAAAGTAATTACCCTTGCACATCTAATAGCCTTAGCGTGACGTTCCACTGCCAAAATAGTTAAACCCACAATGTACCAAAATACACAAAAACATCACCATACTGGCTAATATTTCCATCCAATCAAAGGAATTGCCCTTGCGGATCTACTAGCCACAGCATAATGCTCCACTACCAACATAGATTAATCCAAAATGTACAAAAACATCCCCATACTGGCTGATATTTCCAATCAATTCATCTCCCCAGGCCCGTGGCCTCTTTCTTACCCTCCGGCCTTTCACTCTGCCACATGGTGTGACATCAGACATCACTTGCCTAGACCCCTTGGCTCTTACTCTGTAGGCCCAAAGTTGGACCAGTCAGGTGCCCACAGCCATCCCTTTCTGCCTGTGTCTCCCTTTTATCCTTCATCCCCTGAGAGCAACCACCTCTCAAACCCCTTTTTCCACACACAACCCCTCCTCGCTGCTGCTTGTGCTAATCCCACACTCAGAAAAGTACTTCCTGATGGATAAATTGTCACTATTATGCAGAAGCCACTTTTTGAAAGTGGCTGGACCACCTCCTTAAATCCTTTACCTTGTGCTTCTTGTATGGCTCCGCCACACAGTGTGACATCAGACGCCAAACCCCTCACCATGTGGCACTCACTCCTTAGACCTCCCAGCTGCTGGCCTACTTCTACCCACCCTTTCTCCTTCCAGCAACATCTTTTATTGCCCCCAGATGTCCTCTCCATATTCTTTCTTCATTTTCCCTTTGTTCGCCTTTCTATTTATTTATTTTTTTTTAAACTGCACTGGTGCCTAATACGCGACTCGCCCATAACCATCTGCCAATTGAGCGAAGTCCTTGATGCTCCAGATCCCCCTTCCTGGACCTGCTCCACTGTTCTGCCCCCTCTCCAGTCCTGCACACCCAGCTCAAATAGCGGGTCTCATTCCCCTCGCCAGCACCCACATACATCGATGCTGGAAACTTCCAACACTCTGGGATCAAAGCGCTGCCGTTTTTCACCACCCACTGGCCACCCAGAACAACCTCCTATCCCAGGTTGCATTCTCTCCTTACTTATCTAAACCATGCACTTCCTCTCAGTCCCGCAAACTCCATCTTTCTTTTTTTTTCAAAAGCTTACCTGTAAATTCTCTGTCCCACCTACAACAAGCAACGTTCCTTGCAGCAAAAAGGTTTCCAAGTCCTTAATCTGCAACAATGCCCAATTCAGTTTAAAAGTAGAACTCACAGGCTGGTAAAATTAGATACTCCCAGGCCTGCCTAAGCCAATTCAACATGCTATA
Source organism: Neoceratodus forsteri (assembly GCA_016271365.2). Lineage (NCBI taxonomy): Eukaryota > Metazoa > Chordata > Ceratodontiformes > Ceratodontidae > Neoceratodus > Neoceratodus forsteri. Next base: position 784,321,456 of record CM057452.1, read on the forward strand.
ATTCTGCTGAGCAAAAACCCAACAACATTTCTTAGTAAAATAGGCAGATTCCCTCTGCGCTGCCCTTTTTATTTCAGAGTTTAAAACCCCTGCCTCTTTCTCTATTCTCCTATGGCCTTCCAATTCCACCTTCTCTGGGATCACCCAAACCCCTCCGCTTTATGACTCTTTCCGGGCTCCTTCCCTCCCCCTGCCCCTCCCATTATCATCCTGAGCACTTCCACTTCCTACAAGGGAAATCCCCAGGACAGCTTGGTATGCCTCTTGAGGGGGGGAAACTTCATTATCACTAACAAGATAACATGCCTTTTGACCCAAAATGTAGAGATTCTCACTTTTTTTTAAAATTAAACTGCCTCTTTTTCCAAAGTCTTTTTTGCCATGGTTTATGGATGATGAATCACCTGCACTTTTAGCTGGGCTAAAGACATAGGTCTATTAGGTGGATGGGAAGGACTTCTATGTCCATTAGTTTTTTGGGGGGAACCAGTAGCCTACAAACACACACACTGTGGGATGGGGCACTGTTGTCTTCACTCAGTCATCTTCAGATTTATATTTTGGGAATTTTGCTAGGCCTACACAGGCCAAGTAAATGATTCTGGGGTCAACACTGCCAATGAAACCAATGTGTACAACACTTATCCATGGCATAATGGGAAGCCTTGTCCATATGTGGCACTGTCCCAATACACACACAATTTTTGGAACTAGTATTCCACATTGTGGGATGCTGCACTGTTGTCTTCACTCAAGTCTTCCTTAGGTTAAACTTTTGGAAATGACTGACAGTGAAGCTAATGATGATGAGGAGGATAAGCAGGATGAGGAAAACATTAGGGGGACCAGGTGGAGAGGAAGAAACTCATACAAGTGGTAGCTAATGAACACCTCCAACATCTTCCATTTATCAGTTTTGTAGCCTATAGACTCCCTAAACTGTGGGATGCCTGCTGTGTTGTCTTTACTTAGTCAGATTAATGTTTTGTAAATTTACGACAGATCAACAGAAGCCAATTAAATAATTTTGGGGGCAATATTGCCCATGAAAGCACTGTGTACAGCACATCCAAATATTTTGGCATAATAGCAAGCCTTGTCCATATGTGGCACTGTCCTAATGGACACACAATATCTGGGACCAGTATCTTACACTGTGGGATTCTGTACTGATATTTTATGTTCATACATAGGCCTTAAAAGCAATTTTATTTTGAGCATTGTTAGCCACATACTGTTGTTTGCTAACTTTATTCATGACTTGTGCTGAGGAAATTGACACAATGTTTGGAACTAATGGCCCTCAGTGTGGGTCACTGCACTATCCTGCTCTTTTGGGTGCTTCATCAGCCCAGTGTATTATGTTATTTCATTTTTGTCCCATTTCCTAATGTTTTTTAATGGTCAAATCAGTTCAAAATAGTTTGCCAGGAAGAGAATGTTAGAAACATAGAAACATAGAAACATAGAATTTGTCGGCAGATAAGGACTGCTTGGCCCACCCAGTCTGCCCATTTTCCTACCTACTGGATAAGTTGCAGATCCTAGTTAACCAGCAGCCTACTTATTCCTACCCCAACCCCCCAGAATTGCCTTATGACTATCCCATGCATGCTTGAATTCCACCACTGATTTTGACTCCACAACCTCCTCCGGATGGCCATTCCATGCATCCACAACCCTCTCTGTGAAAAAATACTTCCTTAAATTACCTCTGAGCCGCCCCCCCTCTATCTTCAAATTGTGCCCTCTTGTTCTTGCACACCTCTTTTTTTGAAAGATGCTACCCTCTTGGACTTTGTTGATTCCCTTGAGGTACTTGAAAGTTTCTATCATGTCCCCCCTCTCCCTCCTTTCCTCGAGGCTATACATATTAAGCTCCTTAAGTCTCTCTTCATATGTCCTCCGGTGCAGACCCTTCACCATTTTAGTTGCCCTCCTGACAGCTTCCATCCTGTTCTATGTCTTTCGGAGATTGGGTCTCCAGAACTGCACACAGTACTCCAGATGGGGTCTCACCAGCTGTCTGTACAGAGGGATAATAACTTCCTGTTTTCTACTGGTGATGCCTCTCCCATGCATCCCAGTATCCCCCAGCCCTCCTTGCTGCCTTCTCAATTGCTTGCCCACCTTTAGGTCATCTGATATGACTACCCCAGGTCCCTTTCCATTTTGTTGTTGTTAGTATCTCACCCCCATTGTGTACTCTTCCCCTGGTTTTGTTTCCCAGGTGCATTACCTTGCACTTCTTAGCATTGAATCTAAGCTGCCATACATTTGACCATTCCTCTAACCTTGCCAAGTCCCTTCTCATCCTTTCCACCCCACCCTGTGCATCAACTCTGTTGCAGATCTTAGTGTCATCTGCAAAGAGACATCTTTTCTTCCAGTCCTTCTGCAATGTCACTTATAAAGACATTGAAGAGGACTGGTCCTAATACTGAACCCTGCAGGCCCCGCTAGTAACCTCCTTCTTCTGAGTGGACTCCATTTACTATTACTCTCTGTGTCCTATTCTCCAGCCAATTCTTTACCCAGGCTGTCATCTTGAAACCCACTCCCAGGCTGGCTAACTTATATATTAATCTTTTGTGTGGGACTGTGTCAAATGCCTTGCTAAAGTCCGTAGGCCATGTCCACAGCCCCTCCCTGATCTACTACTTTGGTCACCCAGTCAAAGAAATCTATCAGATTCGTCTGGCATGACCTTCCCGCTGTGAATCCATGCTGCCCTAGGGTCCTGTGCCCTTCTGGCCTCTAGATGCAGTGACAATTCTTTCCTTTAGAAGTGATTCCATCATTTCCCTATCACTGAGGTTAAACTAACAGGTCTATAGTTTCCTGCTTCTGCCTTGCTCCCACTTTTGTGAAGGGAATCACATCTGCCCTCCTCCAGTCCTCGGGTACCACCCCATCCTCCCATGATTTGTTAAAGAGGGTAGTCAGTGGTGTCACTAGTTCTACCCTTAGTTCTTTTAGAATTCTGGGATGAATCCCATCAGGCCCCATTGCTTTGTCCACCTTCAGTTTTAAGAGTTCTTTCAGAACCCTTCTTCTGTAAATGGGCTGGTATCAACTTCTGTATCCAGAGTGTTACTACTGTTTGTTTTATGTACCTCCCCCTCTTCCTTTGTAAATACTGAGCAAAAATATTTGTTTAGTATCTCTGCCTTTTCACATTCTCCCTCTGCCCACCCTCCCTCCCCTTTATTAAGCCTCACTATCCCTCCCTTGGTCTTCCTTTGCTCCTGATGTACCTATAAAGGTTTTATTCCCTTCTTAACTGAGTTGGCTATCTTTTCCTCAGTTTGGGCCTTTGCTGTTCTGACTGCCTTCCAGCCTCCTTTTGCTTTAACTGATACAGTTCTCTGTCCTGCTCCTGCTGGAGTTCCTTGTACTTCCTGAATGCTTTCTTTTCTCTTGAACCTTCACTGCCACTTCCTTTGAGAACCATAGTGGTTTCTTACATCGTCTTGTTTTGTTTATTTGCTTCACACAAAGGCTCGTTACCTCTGTGATGGCAGTTTTATTATTCCCATTGTTCTTCCACCCTCCTTCCGCCCATTTGCTAGTGCATTCCTTAGGCACTCACCCATTTTGGCAAAGTCAGCCCTCCAAAAGTCCAGTACTTTTGTCTTTGTATGGCTTGACTCTATTGCTGTGTTTATTGTGAACCATACTGTTCGATGGTCGCTAGTTCCCAGATGGCTACCCACTTCTACATCTGTGATCCTCTCTCCATCTCCATTTGAGAGTATCAAGTCTAATATTGCTCCCTCTCGAGTGGGCTCCAGTACTAGTTGTCTAAGGCATGCCCCCTGTAGGACATCTAGAATAACTGCACTCTTGGAAGTGGCAGCTGCAACTGCACTCCAGTTAACATCTGGCATATTCAGATCACCCATCAGCAATATCTCCCTTTTTCTGCCATTCTAAGTATACTTTCTATCATTTCCTTGTCCACTTCTCCCCCTGAGAGAGGTCTGTATACAACCCTGTGCGGATTGTGGTGCCATTGCCTGTCTCCAAATTTACCTGACAGTCTTCTTCTCCTCCTGTTTACCCTTTTGTTCTGTTGCTTTTATTCCTTCCCTTATGTAAAGACTACTCCTCCCCTCTTTACCCTCCTGTCCTCCTGTAGATAGTGTATCCTGGTATGTTTACATCCCAGTCATGGTTTTTATGTGTACCATGTTTCTGTGACTGCCAAGATATCCAGATGTTCCTCCTCCATCAAGGCCACTAATTCAGGAAGCTTGTTACCTAGACTACGGGCATTGGTACTCATTGCTCTCCATTTTTTGATGGCCTTACCTTCTGTTGCAGCATCCCCCACTGACCGTTCTACCTTGGTCTTTTTCTCATTTAGTACCCTGTTTTGTAGGGAGAGGCAAATGTTGGCAAACCTTACCTAGTTAGATGATCAAAGTTTGCATGGTCGAACTTTGTGAGGTTTGTACAGCTCTATTTAATATGTTTGGCTTATACTGCATACTTTAACTTAATAGTTTAACTGATCAAATATAAATATAAAGTAAATGACTTCAAAGCAGCCGCAAAGATGGTCCTGAAGATGAGGCAAACAATATATACATGTGAATATGTGTAGAAAGGGCTGACAGTCCTAAAGATAGCTAAGGCCCTGGGACTGGATGGGATGCATTCTAGGTTACTCAGGGAATTGACTGCAGAACTGGCTGAACTCAAGGTAGGACTATTCAACAGCTCATTACAGACAAGGGCAGTTCTGATGGACTGAAGGGTGGAAGATGTAGTACTGCTCTATAAGGGAAGGACAAGGAACAAGTGAGGACCTACAGATGTGTCGGTCTAACCTCTGCTGTAGGGAAGCTGATGAAAACATTGGTCAAAGAGGACCTCATGAACTACCTTGAGAGCAATAGCTCCAGAATTGTAAACATCAGGGATTCATGGCAGCCAGGTGTCAGGCTAACCTGATAGTTTTCTTTGACTGGGGGATGAGGGAACTGGATAGAGGTCAAATGTGGATTTGCTTTACTTTGACTTCAGCAAATCTTTTGACTCTGTACCTCACAGATGCATGCTGAAGAAGATGGAGTATCTGGGTGTGGCTAGTGATGCAGTAAGTTGGATACATAACTGCTAAAGGGGAGGTAGAAGAGGGTTGTGGTTAATGGGGTCAAATCAGAAGAGAAGGAGCTCATGAGTAGGGTACCACAGGGATTTGTCCTTGGCACGGTCTTATTTAGTATGTTTATCATCAATATTAGAGGATGACTATGGAGCAGCCTTGCTTCTCATTGCAAATTAAACTAAGCACTGTGGGAGGGTGGATGGCAAAGAGGGAATGAGGGACCTACAAATGCTACAGAGGTGGTATAAGGTTTGACAGTTGAAATTCAACACCAAAAAAAGCAAGGTAATACACCTAGGAACAAGAATGCAAGGACAGAGTATTGGATGGGTGGGGCAAGACTTAACATTACGGCTGAGGCACAGGACCCTGAAGTTATCATCAATGACACCCTCAAACAATCAAACCAGTGTAACAAGGCCTATAAGAAGAAAAGTAGGAAGCTGGGGTGTTTTTGGATGGGCAGTGACAGCAGAAGGAACAAACTTTTGCCAAAGCTGATCTGGCTGCAGCTGTGGAATCTGAGAAAAAAAAATGAAAATGTGTTTTTTAATATTTTTACACCAGATTTTCAACATAGCCTTGTTATGACCCTGCTTCATGAAGAAGGGCAGAGAAAATGTTTAACTCTTTGCCTAAAGGTGATTTTGTACAGGGACTGCAAAATCAACTTTCAGGATCCAAAAAACACATTTTGGGTAGGATGCGAAAAATGAGAGCTGTCACATTCATGAGGTGCTGTAAAGATATGGCTATGCTGTAAATTTGGGGTAAACTATTGAAAATGACCAAAGTCAAAGCCTGCATTTGTGAAAATCAGCTTAGGCTCATAACATTATTGTTTTTTATTATTTTTACACTACATTTCAACATAGCATTCTTATGACCCCACCTCATGAACAAGGGTAGAGAAAATGCTCAACTCCTGGCCAAAAGGTGATTTCATGCAGGGACCAAAAAATCACCTTTCAAGACAGATTTGCCTAATGTTAGGTGCAATTGTTCATGAAGCGGGGTCCCAAAAAAGGCATGTTGAACATTTGGACTAGAAATATGCAAAAAATGTCCAAGTTATGCCACTAAGTTCAAACCCCATTGAAATACTTTGAACCACATACCTATTTCTTCGATTCGCAGTCCAACTTTGAAGAGTGAAGATATGTCTGCGGTCCAGAGAGGATTACGGTGTTGGACCTCTGATGGGTAAATAAGGGCTAGGGGATCCAGGGTGGTGGGAGGGTGGGGTGTAAGGGACCACCACAAAGACATCGATAGATGGTTTTCATTTTACTGGTGAAAACAAAAACAAAAAAACATGACCATGGATTCCCGAACTCAACACTGGGGGATTGGGTACCCCTAGTGTCACTTTTACATTTCTGGATGGGGGTGGTGGGTGCTAAGAGAGAGGATCAGGTGGGGGGAGAAATATATATAAATATATTATATATAAAAAAAGATCCAATGGACACTGAAGGACTGGGCACCCCCAATGTCACTGTTATGTTTCCGGGAAGGGGTGCTGAGAGGGAGGGTTGGTGGGGGAGAGAAAAATATATAGAAAATGGATTCAATGGAATGCCATCATGACACTGGGGGATTGAGCATCCCCAGTGTCTTTGTTATACTTCTGGGGAGAGGTTGTGGGTGCTGAGAGGGAGGAAGGATCTGCTGAGGTGCATATCAATAATTTTGAACAAAAACAAATAATCAGTGGTCACAGTGAAACACGGCACACTCCACCATGTCCAAGATGTGACAAAGATGATTCAGGTCCAACAGGACAGCTTTTAAAAAGAGTTTCTTAAGGTCACGTGATGGCAGCCAGAGTGGAAACAGCGCACCCGCGGAGCTCCGTCACCAGCCCGAACAATATTGCTGATTACAGCGCTTTATCGCCAATACTGAGCCCACAAACCACCAGGGGAGATTGAGGAGACCTCTACCAGCCGATCGATTGACTTGAAATATGGAGGGGTATGTAAAAAAAGTGAGGCCAAAGCACACCACCCCCAGACTCCTGGGAAGAACAAGGCGCGTTTAGCAAAGCAGCAGGCGCAGCCTGTCAAGCCTGCCCACAATAGACGCCTCCGGCTCTCGGAATCCAGATTTCGAACTCCTGCAACCTCTACAGGCCACAATCACATCGGTGGCTGAAGACATGCAACAAATTAAAAATCTATGGAGTCTTTGACCCGGAGAGTGGGTGATACCAAAGCAAAAGTTACCTCATTGGAAAACAAGCAGACAAATTATGAGTTAGAGCTGAGCTTGGTGAAGCAATTTAAAAAGCTGGAAGAGACAAGATAGAGATTTGGAGGTGCAGCAGCGTAATAACATTGTTATAATTGGGGTCCCTGAAAAGGAAGAGGCAATTCCCAATTCTATTCATTCAAAAATTATGCTCCAAGATCGCTGGTCCCCCAGCTGGAGGGGACTACATTATAGAAAGGTGCACAGGGCTTTGCGGCCCCTCCTGCACAGGGTCAGCCCCTAGGCCACTAATAAGTTAATTTCTTAATTATCTGGACAGACAGCATGTGCTTGACAAAGTGAGGAGGGGTAAGGAGCTACTATGGGAGGGCAAAGCGATCAGCATTATTCAGGATCTTCCCACTCAGTGAGAGTAAAGTGTCAGGAGCTGCACCGATTGTAGCAAAGCTTATAGCTGCTACAACAATTCAAAGTGAAATATCCTGCCGTGCTAATGGTCAACTTAGATGGACTTGGCAATCATTTGAGTCTTACTCTCAAGCTCCTCAAGAACTGCAGCGGCTCCTCCCTGATCTTTTTAAATGAGGATACACTATATACCCCTTGTGATATATCTGTAATCTCTGGAGGGTCGTTTGAGTGTTTCAGCATGCATTCCCCTGTTACTTTTCTCTATGAAATGAGTGGATACTAGTCGGATGTAAGATTGGACTGGTCAAAGCCTGTGAATGACCATTATAAAGCTATGTGATGGACAATAGGATTTCTCTAATTGGCCTGCTGGATCTCCCTATGTGCAAGGGGCCTGACAGCGCTACTTCTTGGACAATTGCCGTGAGATACTGGAATGGCTCGATCTTTGTTACAGACCATATGCCGTTTCTATTGGCCGGTTTTTTGTTTGTTTTGTTTTTTTTCATAAGAAAGGGTCTCCACCTGGACTCCTACTTGCTCTGGATTTAGACTGGACATTTTGGAGACTGGATATAATTGGCAATGGAACTAGCCTTTTGACCGCACTGAATTAGATCTACCTCTCCTTCCCCCCCTTTTTTTTCTCAATATCTTACGTTATATTAAAGTTTTGGGGCTACTCTGGCTTAATAATATAGTCACAATTCTGGATATGGCGGGCGGGGGCTGTGGGATGTGTAGTCGAACATATTGGGTTGCTTGGATATATATCATGTGGCGGATTGTTTCTAGGAGAGCAGTTCAATGGAACTGGGGGACAGATGATTTGGGGGGAGGGGCATTTTTATACATTGTTATTTAATTGTAGGGGGAGGGGGGACGGTTTAGAGTTATGATGGTTCAGGGTGGTGGGGGGATAATAGTAATAATCAAGGTTACTGTTTGTTGGGAAAGTATACTTTTTCTCGACATGAAAATACTTTTGCCTGCTTAGCTGACCCTTGGGAGAGTGTTAATACTCCCAGGTCTTTCTCTATATACATAAAGACCCTTATTTTTGTATATGATGAGTCAATTATATAAGCTTATAAGTTGGAATGTTAAGGGGGCCAAGGATAGGGCTAAACGGCAAGTGATTTTAAGACATCTCCATCATTTGGGTGCACATATTGCCCTCCTCCAAGAAACCCACTTGAAGAAGGATGATGAGCAGTACTTCAGGAGGTCATGGGTTGCCCAGGTGTATGGGGCCGGGGTCTCGACCAGAAAGGCTGGAGTGGCCATACTTGTGGCTAAAGGGGTTCCCTTTAAATTTTTGAATGAATATTGGGACCCGGAAGGTCTATATATATTTGTTCGAGCGCAGTTAGCTTCACAAACATTACTCTTAGGATCTGTCTATGGCCCTAATAGTGACTCCCCCTATTTCTTTTCAATGCTGCTGCAGTGGGTAGTCTCAGACGTACCTCAACTGACAATCATTGGAGGAGATTGGAATTTAGTACTGCAAAATGACCTAGACCGAACCTTTAATAGGAGGAAAGGCTTATCCCCGGCACAAAGAGCTTTGAAGGGTCTTATGAGCAATGCAGCCTTAGTGGATATATGGCGTGTCCTTAATCCTGGGAAACGACAATATTCCTTCTATTCCCCAGTTCACAATTCTTATTCAAGAATTGATTATATTTTAGTTAGCTCTATAGCAGTCCCTGACATGATAGAGGCTGATATTTCAGCCAGGGTCATTCGGATCATGCCCGTCAGTGTATTGTTCAGGCCATCCCCTCTGTCTTGCGCTCACGATGGAGGTTAAATAGCCAAATTCTAAAGGAAGAACCGCATTTAAAACAATTAAAAATATATTAATTTGTTCTTACAAACTAACCAAAACTCAATAGCTCAAAAGGATATGATTTGGGCAGCGCTGAAATGTTCTTTAAGGGGGAAACTAATTAAGATTTCTTCTAGGAAAAAACTTAACCAGAGGAATAAGATGGACTCTTTGTTAACCCAAATTAGTCAAATTGAATCTAGCCTATCCAAACATTCGTCCAACACAGAGAGAGTTAAGTTGCATAGACTGCAGGCACAATACTCAGGGCTTGCCTTACAACAGGCTGAGCTTGCATTCCTGCGAGCAAAGCTTCAATATTTGGGCACAGGAGAGAAGGCCGGAAAATTGCTCGCAATGCAGATAAAACAAATGGATTCAGCCCAACATATTGCAGGAATCCGTATCTCTCAGGGAGACCAAGTCTGTACGGATCCTCATGCCATGGCGGAAGCCTTTAAGGAGTTTTTTCAAAAGATATACTCAAAAGATACTCAGACAGAGGCCTCAAAATCGGATATTATTAAATTTCTTCAATCGGTCTCACTACCAAAAATCTCCCTGGAAGAGGCCACGGACTTGGTCGCCCCAATAACAACGTTAGAGATCCGTCAGGCTATCCAGCAATTGCCTGTTGATAAGTCTCCTGGGCCTGATGGCTACCCTAGCAATTTTTTCAGAGCTCTCTCATCAGACCTAGCCCCAATTTTGCTAGAGGATCTTTATTACTGGTATGACCATGGAGTATCAGATATGAGCTTTCTTGAAGCAACAATTACTTTAATTTTGAAAGCAGGTAAAGACCCCTTAAATTTAGATAGCTATCACCCTATATCGTTATTGAATACAGATGTTAAAATCTTAGCGAAGATTCTTGCATGCAGGTTGGCCAAAGTAATAAATAGGCTGATTTGCAGAGAGCATGTTGGTTTCATGAAGGGGAGGCTCCCTCAAGACCATCTCAGAAAACTGTTGCATCTCATGATGGAGGTTAAAGGGTCCGATACTCTTGCTGTGCTCCTCTCTCTCGATGCCGAAAAGGCATTCGACAGAGTAGCTTGGGATTATTTGTTTCTTACTATGTCAACTTTTGTCATCCCTGATAGTTTTATAAAATGGGTCCAAATCTTGTACTCTTCCCCTTCCACTCGAGTTAAATGTAATGGGGTCCTGTCACAATGCATTAAGCTAGAACAGGGTAGCAGGCAAGGGTGCCCGTTATCTCCACTGTTATTCAATTTATATTTGGAACCGTTTCTGTGGGAATTAATGGGAACCCATTTATAAAGGGAGCATCAAGGTGGGCAGAAACACCTATATCTGCTCAGCTATGCTGATGATGTGTTGTTACATGTCTAAAATCCAGATGTTTCCATACCAGCTATACTCGAGGAAATAGAGCACTTTTCAAAGGTATCGGGCTACAAGCTAAACCGGCAAAATCTAAAATCTTTCCTTAAATAACAAAGTAATAATGGCTGATTTTGGTTCCTTGGGTTTGGGTTGGGAAGATAAGTCTTTGCCGTATCTGGGTATCAATATTTGTTCAAGTATCTCATTAATGATTCAAAAGAATTTAGATCCTCTTGTTCAAACTATATCAGAAGATTTGACTAGATGGAGATCAATCTCCCTAACGTTGTGGGGTAGGGTAAACATCTTAAAAATGAATATTCTACCTAGGCTATTATACCCCTTGGGTATGCTTGGGACGTATCTCCCGAAAAAATGGTTTGTTAAACTGCAAAAAATGTTTGACTCCTTTCTATGGCAAGGAAAGCGAACTCGCAGACCCTACCATAACTTTACAGCCCCAAAGCAGGGTGACTTAGCGCTCCTTCTGTATATCTGTACTATATTGCACAACATGTGTCTAAGCTGGGTTGGTGGAATAGAGACAATGCACATTTAGATTACAGACCCTCTGGTATGACATAGAATGCGCCCTGGCGAAAAGGGCGAATTCTTCCTTACGAGCTCTTTTATTTCTTTCCCCCTCTGATACCCCTAGATTATTTAAGAATAATCCTATGGGTTGGTCCCTGAAGGCCCTTTTTCAATTACAATGACGTCTCAGAGTCAGATGGTGGACTTTGAGTGCCCAACCTATATTTGAAAATGTTCACTTTAAGATTGGTGGTAACACAATACCTTCTCTTTTTTGGCCGCAGGTTAGCTACTTCTCAGCTGCAGACCTCTTGGATCAGAATAGGCTGAGGCCCTTTGATGACCTAAAGAGCTGTTATGGCCTTGCTGATAATTGCTTTTCAAGTGGCTGCAGCTGGAAAAGCTCTGTCCCAATCCTCCCTCGCTTTCAACTGCGGCTTTCAAGTCAGAAAATATTGACCTTCTATTAACAGCTGCGATGCAGCCGCATGTAATATCAAAGTATACAAACTGCTGCAAGAGTGGGATCCTAAACTCCCATCAGAGTCTGCTATTATTAGTCAGCGAGTTGTACCTTACAGTTCCCGGACTTCTGGAAGAACCTTTGGAATTCTATCTATCGATATCTTAAACAAGATAGACTCAGACTGATTCAATTTAACATACTGCATCATCTATATTTAACACCCACGCATCTATACAGATGGAAGGCGTGCAACTCCCCACTCTGTTGGAGATGTGAACTAGTAGAGGGCTCTTTGCTCCACGTGTTTTGGGCATGCCCGAAGATAGGAACCCTATGGGAGTCCCTTAATAAACTTGTACACCCTATCCTTGGCTCCTACACTATGAACACTCCAGAAATTTGCTTACTGAATGTTTTTCCTGATGCCACTCCAAAGTCATGGAGAGTCCAAGTATCACTTATCACTGCCACTATGAAGCTAATAATTTTAAGGCATTGGTCATCAGACTGTTCTCCGACCCTATTGGAGTGGCACCGAGAATGTACTTTAGCTTTGCAGCTGGAAAGACATATAGCCCATAATCGAGGCCAGACGAATGCCTTCACATCAAGATGGGGTCGCTTAGATCGCATGTTGAGATCCTGGAACTTGAAGAATTAACTTTTATTACTTGGGCCAGCAGATCCGCTTTTTTTCTTTTTTTTTTTTTCTTCTCTTCTTTTCTTTCCCTTCTTGCTTTTGTAACCTTTCCTCTCTACAGTAACCTTGGGGGGAGGGGGGTTGGGTGGAGGGGATTTAATTGTTTTTCCTGTCTATTTCCTCTCTTGACCTGTTTTGACAAATGTCTGTTTATAATATGCCCTAGATGCACTATGTCATTTTTCTAGGGATGATTGTGTACTATCTGTCATAGCGAGATACTACTGTCTAACTTCTGTTACTGGAGTGGCATACAAAAGCAATAAAATATTAATTATAAAAAAAAAAGAGTTTCTCAAGGCACTGAACATGTACTCACTGGAGATCTGAAGAAGGAGTGGACTTATAATAAAGGCCGTCAAGTTCCTGAAATTAATTTACAATGTGAACTGCAGGGTATTATTTAGCATGAATACTAGTCCTAGGTCATGAAGGCATGGGTGAAAACTGACAGGAGGGAGGTTCAGGAGGGACATGAGGAACTATTGTTTTACAGAAAGGATGAAGGAATCATGGAACAGTCTTCCAACACAACTGTGACAGAGTGAAGGGAATAGTGGTTACTCTGAGTGTCAGACACTGAGAGGGAAATAGGGGAGTTCAGGAAAAGCATTCTGCACGTGACTGTAAAAAACAGGTTGATGGTGAAAGGGGGACTCACCCCTGCTATAAACTGGCAAAACTCTGAAGATACCACACAGTCATTCACACCGAACTGAACTTGGAGCCAAATATTACAAAAAACTTTTTATGTCAAAGGCTAAACAAATGACATTGGCCTGAGTTGGACCCAGTCACAAAATTGGAACTATGTCCCAGTGCTTTGCCATCAAAGTCTTCATCTGGGGGCAGGTTTACAGAGAATTACACACTCTATATTAGGCATTGTATGATGACATAATTTGATTGACAAGTTCTGTTAGGAAATTATTGAACAATTACAATTGTTTAGTGTAATCTCATGTAACGTGCCTAAGTGCTATACCATCACCTAATAACCTAAACTACTTATATAAAATATATTATAAAACTATCAAAATCTTCCTTTAATAGTACAAAGTTGTCTATTGTATAGACAGCAACAATTCTATGCTAAATCTTGATCAATTATTAAACCAAATCAGTCTGCTAAATAAGAAGTTAGTTAGAAAGCAGGTGTAGTATAAGAGAAGCATCCCAGCCATCACATGCCACTATTACCTGGTGTGACCACACCTCTTGTAATATGCAAATGCCTTGTGGATGAACAACACAGGTGGTGGCAGCTACATAAAGCCTCTAAACTCCCTAAAGACTATGACGCATATTGTTCTCTTCACAAGTGCACAAAAGCCACTCATTTGGCTAAGGCAGACTACTTTAGCGCAACCTTTCAATCCAACTTCTCTCCACATCCCCCTTATCTCTAGTTGAGCCTACTCTGTACCTTGGTATTAGAGTGTAAAGCTTCACTGCATTATCATTTCACTCCTGCTCCTATCTTCCAGAGACATAAATCCCTACCCTGGACCTTGCCCTCCAAGTGCCTTGGTGCCCCCATCCACTGCTCCAGGAACTTCTCCATCAAGCCTCACTGTCCTTCCATGTGGACTAAAAATTCTCCACATAAATATATGATGGCTTCTCCCCAAAGTCAATCTACTCCAGCCTCTGGTTACTTTGCTTGGTCCTAATATTATCATCCTGTCTGAAACCTGGTTTAACTATAAAATAGGTGACCCTTCTCTCTCCATCCCAGAATACACTATATCTCGACAAGACTGGTTAGAGAGGGGTGGAGGAATGACTATTTATGTCTCCTCATCTGTCCAATTCACCAACATTCTTTGTGCCTCTGTCATAAAGCATGTAAGGTGATAATCTTACAGCTATCCCTCCCTTTCCCCATCCCTATATTTGTGGCAGGTGCCTATTGTTGCCCAGGCCTCCACTCCTCTGTTGCTACAGACCTCCTCAGTTCCATAGTATCCCACACCTCCTCGGCAGAAGTTTTTATTATGGGTGACTTTAACTTAAACTGGTTATCCCCCACCATGAATAAAGTACGAAATGAAATTGATGCACAAAACGTATCCCAATTCATCCTTGATCCAACTCAGATGAACCATAAAATGGGTAACCACTCCTTAATCGACTGGGCCCTCACCTCACACCCACATAGGGTCATTAAATCTGGTGTATTATCAGATGCCCCAAGTGACCACCTCATAACCTTTCTGGTACGTACAACTCACAGAATCATAAAACCTTAATGACTCGCTCATATAAATCTCTGAACGTCACTCCCCTCCTCCATGTCTTAGCATACAAACTGGGCCCCTATAACCTCAGTAAACTTGATAGACGAAGCCACAGAATACTTTAAAGGTAAATTTCCCATGATTTGGAATCAGCACACCCCACTTTGATGCATCAGAGTCTGTGGGAGCCGCCTTTCATGGATCTCACCTGAACTCATAGCGTGTGAAAGAGCACTGCTCCAAGCTTGAAATCTACATAAAACCTCTAAGCTCCATAAAGACTATGACACATATCGTTCTCTTAGTAACAAGTGCACAATAACCACTTGTTTGGCTAAGGCAGGCTACTTTAGCTCAACCTTTCAATCCAACATAAACAATCCCTCTGAATTGTGGAAAGTCATCCACTCCCCCTCACTCCCCCCTTCTCAATATAGGCAACACCCTTATTACTGATCACCCCAGTGTTACTACTGAATTTAATTCATACTTCACCTCTTGTTCCTCTGTTCTCCTATGCTTCTTACTGTCTACTAAGCCAGGTGGCCCCTTCACCCCACCATGCATACTGCCCCAGTCTATTTGTTTTTCTTTCGCTAAAATTTCCCGTCCTGACA
Organism: Neoceratodus forsteri; assembly: GCA_016271365.2. Classification (NCBI taxonomy): domain Eukaryota; kingdom Metazoa; phylum Chordata; order Ceratodontiformes; family Ceratodontidae; genus Neoceratodus; species Neoceratodus forsteri. The sequence continues at coordinate 784,336,941 of CM057452.1, forward strand.
CTGGATGTCTTGCACGCCTTAAACCCATCAAAAGGCAGTTTGCCTGATGGCTTGGACCCCAAGCTGCTATATCTCTCAGCTGCGGCTATCTCTGCCCCACTGTCTGACCTCTTCAACTTCTCATTCAAAATGGCAGCAATCCCACCTGTTTGAAAGCATGCCATTGTTCTTCCCCTACATAAGGGCAGTGATCCTTCCTCACCGGGGAACTACCATCCCATATCCCTCCTTCCCACCCTTGCCAAACTGCAAGAACACTTGGTTCTTGCCCAACTCTCTTCTTATCTCTCTAACTCCAATGTTTTCACTCCCTTCCAATCTGGTTTTAGGAAAAACCACTCCACCATCACCTCCCTGATATGGCTTACCAACTCCATCCTCTCAGGGATAGACAGTGGTCAAATCACATCTGCCATTTTTTTCAGCCTATCTAAGGCTTTCAACATGGTTTCCCATGCCCTACTACTAAACTCCCTTTCCTCAGCAGGTTTGACTGACTCAGTCACTACCTGGTTCAGAGCCTACCTTGTAGGTTAGACCCAGTCAGTCAGAATCGCTGACTCCATATATCCCTCCTCCATCAACACTGGTGTCCCTCAAGGGTTGATTTTGGGCCCTATACTTTTCTCCATATTTCTTAATGACCTACTATCTGTCTGTACATCAACCTCAATACATATGTATGCAGATGACACAGTCCTGTACACCTCCGGACAGTCTCCCACTGATGTTGTAAACAGACTTCAGCAAGACTTCAATAATGTTCAGCACTGGTTTTGCTCTCATCAACGTTTTCTAAATGCCAAGAAGATAGTCTCCATGACCTTCGGCACTAGCCAGAGACTCTCTAGGTTCCCCTTCCTGCCCTCCTTCCATACCCTTGATGAGACAGTCCTTGAGGACACCTCCTCATTCAGATATCTGGGTGTTTGGCTTGACCAACATCTCACCTTCTCTGGTCATGTGGACGCCATCCTGAAAAAGCTGTACCCAAGCTCAGCACTCTATACAGGACCCAGAACTGCCTCCCTCTCCTAGCTAGGTGCAAACTTGTCCAGAAGATAATCCTTCCTATATTTGACTACTGTGATGTAGTCTACAGTGCCGCTCCCAAGACCTCCCTAGCCAGATTGAATATCCTCTTCAACTCATTCTGTCGCTTCTCTCTGGACTCTCCTCCTCTTATCCATCACTGTCATCTCTTCCACTCCCTGGGATTTCCTTCACTAGAAAATAGATGCCTACATCATTGTACTAAATGTGTTTCTAAATTCTGGTTTGGATCGCTCCCATCCTATCTCACTCTGACTCACTTAGATCTCACAACTCCCATTTCTTGGTTGTTCCTCATTGGTCTGCCACTATAGGCCAGGTTGCTTTTTCATATAGCTTCCCAAAACTATGGAATTCACTTCCTCACCATATTTGCCACTCCTCCGCTCCCTCCTCTATAACTTTAGTCTTACATAATTTACTCTCTGTGAATTGTACCTGCAATTAACCTACCTGGTATTCCTGACCTGCTCCCTAACCTCTATCAATATATTAAGTATCTATTCTGAATTACAGCTCCCTTCCATCCCCACTACTTTCTTTCCCTGCAGTGATCCCTACCTGGCCATTCCTTCGGGTTATCTATAACTACCAACATAACTATGACTTTAGATTCCTATCAATCTACAACTTTCAATATATCTATAACCTTGTTTCCTATTCATCTGCTCCCCTCCTAGCTTCACTACCTTTCCACCTCTGCTGTTACTCTCTATTCACCCCTTCCTTTTGGGCTAAATGGTACCATCATCATGAATTTAAGGTGTTATCCTAATGTTATGCACTGAACCTGTCCAATGTGACCTCTGTAAACAATTGTACTTGTATGCTGCACTTAATATGTTCTTTCTGTTATTTGTTGTTCACTGCTGCCAATACTGTTGTAATGTTTGCTGTTGTATGCATGTATGTATTTCCACTACCCTTTACCCCAGGATGCACCATGAGATGAGCAACTTGTTGTTCAGTGTGCCTCCCCTGGTGAAACGTTTCAATAAATAAATAAAATATAAACAGAAGTCAGGTGAATTTCATGTCTGTAGTCTGGAAAGAAACATACAGCTATCACAGAGGTCTGAAAGAGAGACAACACATACCATACATTAGTGTGCATTAGTTAAAAAATTATATCATAATGTAATTCCTTTATTTCTGTCACTTTACCATACATCATTTCTACCATGTAAGTACTTTATAGAGTATGGGTAGGGTATTATTTGAGAAGGAGAATCACAAGGCAGAAACATGCCCAAGTACTATTGATTTCCAGGGAGGTAAAATTACATGGAGTAGAAAAGCAAGAATATGTTTTGGATTTAACAAAAAGAGATTTTCAGTTTCACATTCTATTGGTACCTTCTGGATTCACAGTATCCAATGTGTGGCTCCAGTAACTTTCCCTCTGTAACAAGCTGTTCAGGCTGTCTCCTCCTCCTCTAGTGGATGTCTTCACCCATTCAAGTCCCAAGAAATTCAGCAGTTTAGGATCAGAGTTATGGGTCTCCAGAAAATGTCTGCCAATGGGAGTGTCACATCTGTAGTTCACAACTGAATGAATAAGTTCCTGAATTCTCTATTTCAACATTCTTATGGTTCTACCTACATAAAAGAAACCGCAGGACACCAAAGTACTATATGTAAACTACAAAAGTGCTAGTACAAGTGATGGATTCCATCACTATGGCCTGTGGTTGTTTTTAAGACACATAAAATTCCTTGCCAGATTTCACATATTTACTTGTTCTGTTTCTCCTTTAAGTAAAAATGTTCATGGATGGTTAAATGGCATCTCCGTAATACTGTATGTACTTTATATATAGCATTGGTAAGTAGAGGAACATAATTTAGAAGTATATGCATGATACTTAGCTCCAGCTAGATGATACATAATGCTGTAACTGTTGTACACTTGATGTACAGTACAAGGTATGAAACCCAGATGCCAAGAGACAGAATACTGCTTAGTGGACAATTATTGTTGTGCCATTCATGTTGGTCAAAGAACCATCTATCAGCAAACCAGAGAATGGTGTTCCTGCATATGATTATGGCACTGGAAGAGAGTTGTCAGTACAGTTATGATTAATAGGAAGGTGCAGGCTAAACATGGACTGCACTGCAAGACATATAGCATCTCTAATCACTGCTAAGTTTATGATGAAAATCCTATGGGCAGACCCACTCACTAATGATGGGGGTACTAGAAAGACCACCCTGAAAACTGAAATACTGCCAAAAGATTTAAGAACATACAATATGCTCAAGCACTATCCAGATCCTACAAAAACAAAGTAGTTCTTACCTCCCACTGTAGGTGGCATTAACTGAAAAGACAAATCCAGAAAAGAATATGTTTGCTATAGTTTACAGCTGCCACTGCCAGAGTATGATTCTGTCCATCAATGAGTTGTACTATTATGGACTAAATAATCAGTACTTCTGTTGTATTATTCCATTTTTCTCCATGGATTTCCCCTCAAATTTCCTTTATCCCCATAGGATGACTGCAATTTCCATGGCTGCATCCTTTCTCTAGCTGGAGGTGTGGGGAAGTGGTGGATTTAAAAGCCAATGATGTTGCAGTTCCTTAGTCTGCCAGCAGGGGATGTACAACTGCTGAGTGGCCTTCTTCCTTGGCTAGGCAGACAACACTTTCACATGTGTGGTACCCAGGGCCTGCCTAGTCTCATCATGGGATTCTGGGTACCACATGGGAGCCAAGGTTTTCAAGGAGGGAAGGCATTGTGCTTCAACTCTGCCACTGCTTAAGCCAAAGCAGTAATAATATTTTTTTAAATTCAGTCATTAAGCTTTGGGGAAGAATCTGGTCCCATTACATGGCATGACCATGATCCAAAATTGTATTGACTGTGTGTTATCATAATCCTATCTGACTAGTAGTCATTTTGAATTACCTGCATTAAAAGCATCAAGGGGTGGGTCAAATCAGAAATATCGCTTTAATAGTTCTATTTTTTTAATGCTTCAAAATGACAACAAATACAGTACAAGTCACATTAAACTGTTCATCCAATGAGTTGCTTTAGCATTTCTGACTGAGTTGCATATGTGTTGCTGGATGCAATATAAAGACTTGGACAAACTGTTTCTTAAGAGTTAGAACTCAGGTTTGCATTGAATTGTGACTGGACTGCAGATGCCTTCCAAATGAGTTGCAACAACATGTTATACACATTGCTGTTTAGCTAGTTAAGCAATGAAAAACAATGCAATATGAGTTGCCAATGCATTACCAACTATAAAAAACAATTCTAAACCAACTCATTGGTGGAACAGTTTAATGTGTCTAGTACTGTACAGTATGTCTGAAGCAGAAAGCAATTCTATTTTTTTCTGATAAGCATTTCTGAATTTTGTAACTATAAAGAGGAGCAGTTGGACCACAGTGGGCTCAGGGAGGGTGAGGATAGTGGAACAGAGGTGCATCCCTCCAGTTGTACCTCTCCACAATTTCTATGCCATTCTGGAACAGTGTGGTTCCTCTATTGAAGCACCCACAGTGGAGACCAAGGAGGATGCTGGGAACCTCCACAAAGGAGACCCACAGGAGGGTGGCATGGGAACCCACAGGGGAAGGAAACAACTCCTGGTGGGGGACTCCATTGTTAGGAAGGTAGAACTGGGGGAGGAAGGGGAGAGGGAAGTAAGGTGCCTGTTGGTGTCATGGCTTGGAGGGAGAGGGCGCGAATTCTCAGGATAGCAGGAGCATCTGCACAGGAGAGGGAGCTGTATGTCATTGTCCACCTAGGGACAAATTACTTGGCTAAGAAAGGTATCAGAGCAGTGCAAGAAGCATTTGTGGAGATGGGGAGGGGCCTTAGACAAATAGCATGCATGGTAACCTTCTTGAATGTGCTGCCAGTCTATGGCACAGGTAAGGCTAGGTTGCTCCACACAATGAGATTCAATCAGTGGTTGAAAAACTGGTGCAGAGCTCAGGGATTTGGCTTCATTGGGGACTGGGGGTCCACCTGAAGGGATGCAGGCCTATACTGGCATGATGGTGTGCATCTGTCCAGGAGGGTAACTAGGATCCTAGGTGATAGGTTTAAATGTTTAATTGGCAAGCATTTAAACTAGCCAAGGGTGGGAGGCACTGGAGAGGAGCAGGGAAATCCTAGCCCACCCAAAAAATCAGGGTACTAAGTGAGGTAGACACCAACATAGAGATGTCAATAGGGAGAAGCGAAGGGGTAAATGGAGAAAGTGACAAATGCAGTAAGGACAGGGATGTTGCCAAAAGGAGTAAGGCCATCAAGAAATGGAGGGTAATGAGTACCAACACCAGTAGTCTGGGCAACAAGCTCCCTGAACTGGTGGTCTTGATGGAAGAGGGATGCCTGGATATCATAGCAGACACAGAAACATGGTACACAGAGAACCATGACTGGGATGTTAACATACCAGGGTACACAACCTACAGGAGAGACAGGTAGGGGAGAAGAGGGAGTGGAGTAGCTCTCTATGTAAAGGAAGGGATAAATGCAACTGAACAAAAGAGTAAACAGGGAGGAGAGAAGGCACTGTGGGTCACCTTAGAGACTGGAAATGGCACCACAATCCGCTCAGGGGTCGTATACAGACCCCCATGTCAGGTGGAGGGAATGGACAAGGATATGATAGAAGGCATACTTAGGATGGCAGAGAAAGGGGAGATACTGTTGATGGGGACCTTAATATGCTGGATGTCAACTGGAACACCTTTGTTGTAGCCACATCCAAAAGCAGGGCCATTCTCGATGCCCTTCAGGTGGTATGCCTCAGACAGCTAGTTTTGGAACCTACTCACGAGGAAGCAATCTTAGACCTCATACTCTCAAATGGGAACAGTGAGAAGATCTCAGATGTAGAACTGGGTAGTCATTTGGGAACAAGTGACCACCAAACAGTGTGGTTCATGATAAACTCAGCTACAGATTCAAGCCACAAAAAAGTGAGGGTTCTGGACTTCAGGAGGGCTGACTTTGGCAAGATGGGAGAGTGCCTTAGAAAAGCACTAGCAAACAGGCTAGAAGGAGGGGTGGAGCTACAATGGGGAAATATCAAAACTGCCATCACAGAAGCAACAAGCCTTTGTGTGAAGCAAATAAACAAATCAAAATGAAAGAAAAAGCCACTATGGTTCTCAAAAGAGGTGGTGGTAAAGGTTAGGGAGAAAAAGATAGCATTTATGAAGTATAAGGAAACACAGAAGGAGCATGACAGAGAAATGTACCAGTTAAGGCAGAATGAAACAGGGAGGATAGTCAGAATAGCAAAGGCCCAAACTGAGGAAAAGATAGCCAACTCGGTTAAGAAGGGGAATGAAACCTTTTGTAGGTATATCAGGGAGCGTAGAAAGACAAAGGGAGGGATAGTGAGGCTGAATAGAATGGACGGTGGTTGGGCAGAGAGGGACAGTGAAAAAGCAAGGATACCGAATGAATACTTCTGTTCAGCATACACAAAAGAGGAGGTGGAGGAGGTGTCTAATCCAATTAACAGAAGCACTCTGGATAGAGGGGTCGATCCCAGTCCTTTCACAGAAGAAAGGGTTCTGAAAGAACTCCTAAAACTGAAGGTGGACAATGCAATGGGGCCAGATGGAATTCACCCCAGAATTCTAAAGGAATTAAGTAGAGAGCTAGTGACACCACTGACTGCCCTTTTTAACAAATCATGGGAGGATGGTGTGGTACCTGAGGACTGGAGGAAGGCAGATGTGATTCCCCTTCACAAAAGTGGGACCAAGACAGAGGCAGGAAACTACAGACCTGTCAGTTTGACCTCTGTGATAGGGAAAGTGATGGAATCACTTCTGAAAGAAAGAATTGTTGCATACCTAGTGGGGCACAGGACTCAAGGCAGCATGGGTTCACAACGGGAAGGTCATGTCAGATGAATCTAATTGATTTTTTTGACTGGGTAACCAAAGTAGTAGACCAGAGAGGGGCTGTCGACATGGCCTACCTAGACTTTAGCGAGGCATTTGATACAGTCCCACAAAAAAGATTAATAGTCAAATTAACCAGCCTGGGAGTGGGTCCCAGGGTGGTTGCCTAGGTAAAACATTGGCTGGGCAACAGGACACAGATGGTAATTGTAAATGGAGTCTACTCTGAAGAAAGAGGGGTTACTAGTGGGCTACTGCAGGGTTCAGTACTGGGTCCAGTCCTTTTTAATGTCTTTATAAGTGACATTGCAGAGGGACTGGAAGGAAAAGTATGCCTCTTTGCAGATGACACAAAGATCTGCAACAGGGTTGATACACAAGGAGGTGTGGAAAGGATGAGAAGGGATTTGGCAAGTTAGGAGGAATGGTCAGAAGTATGGCAGCTTGAATTCAATGCAAAGAAGTGCAAAATAATGCACCTGGGAAACAAAAACCCAGGGGAAGATTATACAATGGTGGGTGGAGTAGTAACAACAACAGAAATGGAAAGGGCCCTGGGGGTAATCATATCAGATGACCTTAAGGTTGGCAAGCAGTGTGAGAAGGGGATAGGGAGGGCTGGGGGGATACTGGGATGTATAGGGAGAGGCATCACCAGCAGAAAACAGGAAGTTGTTATCCCCCTGTACAGACAGTTGGTGAGACCCCATCTGGAGTACTGTGTCCAGTTCTGGAGACCCATCTCCACATGGATATAGACAGGATGGAGGCAGTTCAGAGGAGGGCAACTAAAATGGTGCAGTTACTGCAAGAGAAGCCATACCAGGAGATACTAAAGGAGCTTAATATGTATATCCTTGAGGAAAGGAGGGAGAGTGGGGACATGATAGATATGTTTAAGATCTTCAGTGGAATCAACAAAGTCCAAGAGGGTAGCATATTTCAGAAAAAGAGATGTGCAAGAACAAGGGGACACAATTTGAAGATAGAGGGGGGACGGCTCAGGGGCAATGTGGGGAAGTATTTTTTCACAGAGAACATGGTGGATGCATGGAACAGCCTTCCAGAGGAGGTTGTGGGTACTAAAACTGTTGGAGAATTCAAGAATGCATGGGACAGACATAAGGCAATTTTCATGGGGGGTAGGAAGAAATAGGCTCTTGGTTAAATAGGATCTGCAGTTTATCCTCTAGGTAGGGAAATGGGCAGACTTGGTTGGCCAAGTGGTCCTTATCTGCCATCAAAGTCTATGTTTCTATACTAGGTGATTAAAAATGAATCTCTTTTTACCTCCAGTATTTATTTTCCTCCTTTATCTTTTGTTACTTATTTATAAAGCCTTGCATGCATTCATTAAATTAATGGATTATTTTACTAGGAGTATGCACTGGCTGGCTAACACTACTAAATGTGCTAAACAAGATAACACATCAGACGTAGCAGAGCTCTATGAGTTTATATATTATTTACCTTTCTGTTTGACTCATTGTAGAATAGAATCATGGGTTTGTAGAGCATGTCACAAAGACACCAGCAGGAAAGTTTGCATTCTTCAGTGGTAATCTTAATCCTCCAGATTCTTGCACAAAATTTATAGCAGTATAGAATTTATGAATAAATGAATTATACTCTTAGTCACTGAACAGAGTAATAAACCATGCATAGTAAGACTGGTCTTAATTTTCTTTAAGTAAATGCACACCATAAAGATTTTGTTCCTTCCAACAGCTTATTCCCTTAAGGTACTTTTTTTAAAGAGAAATGCTGACTGGCGAAAGTGACATTGGGATCTGCCATAATATACATTTTTAAAACATAACCCATAAGTCTGCAACTTTGGGTTTAGACTTAATTTATGCCTGTCATGGAAACAGTTCCCCTATGTCAAGCCTAGTCATGTAAGGGGCTGTACAGAAGGATCAAGCTGTGTTACAGTTTGGGAGAGCTGCCAAACAAGTGACATTTCTGGAGAACATTGACAGAATTTTAAGAAGTCATCTTTGTCCTTCTCAAACAGCAGGGTTAAAGGGGACCAAATATAGAAAAAAAACATTCTACCTGCTGTAGAAGACTGCAGTAAAATAGAAAAGGAAGGAGACTATGAACTGTTTACTGTGAACAGAAAGCAACTATATATATCATCTGCAGTACAGTGCCACAACCATACTGTATGTGCACACTCACTCATAGGAAAGCACTATATGACAGCTTACATGCTTTATTAAAATGGATCAGTTTCCAGAACTGATTGACCAAGCAAATGTATTCTTTTTAATCCATTTCTTTAAAAGTGCTATACAAAGAACAATGAGACTAATTTAAAGATTGCCATTAAGATCATTAAGAATCAGATCAATTGTCTGTGAATTGCTCATTTCTGAATAGTAATGAAACTATTAGCAGAGATTAGTCTCAATTTGATGATGTCAACTGTTATTACCATATCAACAAGACTACCCATGCTGTAAGCACCTCATAACTTTTCCTTCTGTAGGATTAGAATTACTAGCTATAGCATGCTTTCTAATTAAAGAAAAAAATACACAATTTCATGGAATCATTGTGATATATATTTTCTTTATGTGCAGTGTAGAAAAAAATATTCTTAAAAACATTCTCTCATGCTGTGTCAGTGTGGTTACATATACAATCTAACACTCTTTTACTTAAATCTGTCAAAAAGTAGGATGTTATATTTATACTGGACAGCCAACTCATAGAAAAGTTTCACAAGTAGAACCGGAGTTGAATAATCCTCCAGAACATTGTTGTGTACACTTTGCTTCTGTTTTATTCCCTACACACCATCAAAGCTATCCCTAAGACAGTGTACATTTACATTCTAGTAGTGCTGTTTATCAGTTTTGCAGCATGATCCTCACTCCCATGTGGATGGATTTATTAATATGTTTTATTGTCTTCCCCTTTTTAAAGGGAGGAATACCTTCTTCCTCCTCCTTGGCACATCTGGACTTTCTTCATCTTAATAATTGTGACTGCTGACTTAACTGCTTGAGGTAGCAATTGTACACAGCACCTGCCTTTTTGAGAGTCATTATTTTCCACAGTTATTTCTATGAAAGACATTTTTGAAAGGAAATGGCAGCTCAGCTAGCGAATCTACTGTATCTGCTACAATTCAATTCTTGATTTGTACTGGATATCCAGAGATTCTTCCACAGGTAAAGTGGTTGTCCCTACTACAGTACCATTTATTTATGGTTGTTAACAAGATGGTAGAACACAAGCAGAACTGTTGATGAAGTGTGATTGGAAAATGTCTGCATTACAGTGAAAGCTGCCCACCTTTTACATATTTTCAATTTTCTGTATCTAAAGTATTTGCCCATTTGTGCCAATTATCCCTCAGCACTCCCTCTCGCACAGGTCTTCCTTACAACCCCCCTGTATCTTAAGCTTCTATCCAGCACTGCCCTCCTCTGTCACCTCCAACTGCTCTACCTCAGAGCTTAAAAACTCCATTGTAGGATATTCCTTTGAAGTGACAATCCTAGAGGTATAGTACTGAACTCTTTGATGGGACAATCTGGTGTATGGCTCATGGACTAGTTGCATATAACACCATCATAAGGGGATATACATATCACAGACTCAGATGTGCATTGCATTTGTGCTACACATTGGGAGACACTTCCAGATCAGTCTGCAGGCATGGACCCCCCTCCCCCCGAGGCTACTAGGGAGCAGTCGTAAACAACATACCACCAGTCCTACTTAGGGACATTACATGGAGTGTATTAATCCTTTACACCTTCTCACAACCTGACTGGGGGTCATTGGATACATATGATAGAGACCCAGGTTTGCAAGCGGTAATTTGGCACTCAACCATATGGCCATTGGGTAGGCTTCAATGGTGTTCAGTGTGATAACTCCAAACCCACATGTCAGGATACTGTATCTTCCATCAGTGCAACACATTTGTAATAAACTGAGGAAGACGACAGACTCCATTCTAGTGGAGGAAATACAGTTTACTAAGAATAAGAATAACAGGGTCTCCCACAAAAGGATCTAAAAGGCATTAAGGAATTGAAAAGAAGGGATGTGGTTTGTAAGTGCCAGAAAAATGCTTTGCAAGCTAAAAAGATTAGATTTATTTTATTGTGATTTACTCGCCCAGGACTAGAAATTCAGTGAAATTAAGTTGCACAGATGAAACTGCGGCAAAATTAGGCAATTTTGCCATGCAAAATGTTTCACGAAAATGCAGCGAAATTTCACCTGCAATTTCGCCAGCTCACCAGTTCACCATCAGTAGAGAAATTTCATCTGCAGGAGGTGAAATTTCTCTCACAGGTGGAAAGATTTTACCAGAAGTGGTGGAATATTGCCCGTGGTGGTGAAACTTTCCCATAGGCAAAATTCTGCTGGCTTGGGGGTGATATTTCACTCACAGCCATGGGCAAAATTTTGCATTTTGCCCAGTGAAATATTTTGCATAATGCGTTAATTACCCCAAATATTTTGCTGGGTGAAATATTTCAATTTTACAAAACACTACCTAGGACTGCCTAGCTGAGATGCAACATATTGTTTCCAATGTGGTTCAGCTTTTTTCTCATTTCTGTAGATGAGTAGACTACAGGATTGGGAGGTTAATTGACTTGTCCAAGGTCACACAGTGAGTATTTAGCACTAGAAGTGTTCGAACATATGATCTCCCAGTTCTTAAATCAGTGTTCCAACCAGTAGACCAGACTGCCATTTGAGTATTGTACAATAACAGAAAAGGAAACTCCATGAAAAAATAGAAGGTGCAAAGAGGTTACATATAGTTGGAGTTTAGGAGGTGTTTAAGCACAGGGTTGTTATGTTACTTGCTCAAGCACACACAATAAGTAAATGATGGTGGTGGAATTCAAACTTGGGACTCTGAGGGCTGAGTGGCAAGGTGGCATTTATTTGTTTGATACTGGAACCCAATTCTGGAGCCATCTGAGAACTGAGTGCTTTACAGAGGTAACTGGCTCAACTGTCATGGAGGGGGTGCGCCAGCTGTGAGATATTAATGCCTCCCACCTGGCTGCCAAAGGAGTAGTCTTCTTATCATTTGCAAGTGCAGCTGCCCAGCCACCCTTTCACCCACAGGAAGAATGCTGTCAGGGTGACCCCAATACTAAGATGGGGACAGGGGAACCGAAAAAGAGAACATGACAAAAAGAACAATAACAGAACTGGAACATGACAAAAAGAGCAATAACAAAAGCACCTCTAGGCCTCCAGGTTCAACTGAACTACTAGGCTACACTGAATCCCTAACTCAGATGTTGAGGTAGAGATGAAAACTTGACACACTGTTCAGCAACAAAGCTTGAATCCTCCCCACTTGGGGGAGATCACTAGGAAAATTATCCTCCATGACATTCAATATGGTGGATGGTGTACAGTGTTATCTCAAAATCTGCCATAACCAGACTGAACCCTCTCTTCAACTCCTTCTGTTGCTTTGCCCTTGAGTGCCCAGCTCACGCTTATCACTGATTCTTCTACTCCTTTCTTTCTATCCCCTCTCTTGGGGATCAATGCTCTCTCTCTGCTTTTCCCTCATTTCTAAGTTCCAGTTTGGATCCCTCCCCTGCTAAATCAGCTCACTCCTGTCCTTTTCCCCTCCATCATCTTTTTACTCCTCTCATTATGTTAACACACACTATTATTTGTACTAAGACCTTCTCCTACAGATTCCTCAAGTTTGGCCTACCTTTCCATTCTGTTATCCTCATCCTCATATGCCTCCTTCTCTGCCTTCTGAAATGAAAGCCCTTCTCCATAAAAAACTCCTCACACATCTGCTCCTGCTCCTAAATTGGCCTGTGAAGGGGCCGAATCGTATTTCCCAAATATATATTCAGGAGTCCTTTCCAAATAGGGGACTTTTTACATTCAGCATTCATATTCACCCACCTGTTGAAATAAAAAAAAAGAAAAAAGAGCCAGCCCCCACTCTCCTATCCAGTCAAAACCTAGTAAAAAATGCATCCACCATCCTCCCACCCTCTGTCAGCACCACCCCAATAACAACTTCCTCCCCAGCACTCACAGTTTTTGCATTATTTGAATTTATAATACCATGATGGGCAACCAGCACAACCTCCCCACCTCCATAGCCAGCAGTCATCTTCATGACTGAATAGCACTAAAAGAATAAGTCCAATAATACCCCCATTCCCCACCCTGGCAGCTGGTTTTACTATTAAACTGAGCAAGCATGCAAGTGCTTTCATTCATTCTGAAGGCAACTGGATGTGTGGGAGGTGGGTTGCGCCTAAGCCTTCACACTTTAAAACTGGGTGTCGGTGATAGGAGGGTGATAGCAGGGTACTGCCAGAGTGGGGGACAGGGGACATTAGAGGATTTATTCATTAAGCACAAGAAGCACAATTCTGTCATGGAGATGCTGGTGGGATACGGAGGTGGTCAAGTTGTTCCAGACACCCACTGTAGAATTATACATTATAAATAATATTATTATAGATTGAGGGAGTGCTTCCGACCAATCAGAGCGCTTCTTTCCTCTACAAGTAAGACACTCTTATGCACGAAGAGTGTATTACATGCAGCTGCCCAGGAAATGCGCACATTTTGGCTATTTTTTGTATTTAATATTTTATTGATTTTTCTTAATAATATATTAATACAGCTGCAGAGACCACTCTTTCAGTGGTAGGAGTGATCTCAATTACATCCTTAGGATATCAGAACCACTCACTTCTGGTTTGTGGTTCTCATACCTCAAGAATGCATGTGAGAACACTCTTACAACCATAAGAGTGATATTGGCAGTTGTAATGACATACACAAAATACTGTGGGTTTTGGTGGAAGGAGGATGAGCTTGGAGTGCTAAGGGCAGGGGATAGGAGATTTCATTATCTACTGGGTTTAAGTTGGAGAGGAGGTCAGGATATTGGGAATAAGTAAGAGAGGGGACTTTTTTTTTTTTTACTATTTTAAACAGATACCAAATGCCTGAATAATATATACCCAACTGCTTGGCTGCTGAATACCAAACATTCATCTCAAAAGTCACTAGAAGGTACATGCACAGCCCTACTCCTAACCCAAATTTGTCATCCAGAAAAGGGGAAATTGTTTAACCGGGAAAGGCACACTAAGTCAAAGCTTGTTTCTAGGTGTGGCCTGGGAAGACAAGGAAGTTAGCTGAATTTTTTGAGTCACACAGTATGCTAGTGGGGGCTGTGGGATTCAAACCTAGATCTCCAGCTCAGAGCCCTACACCACATTGCTAAACTGCCTCCATTTGTCATCTTCCCTCCTCTTTCTTACTTCCTTTCCTCCTTCAATCACTTTCCCCACCGTGTTCTGTTCTCGTTGCTTGCAGTGTTTTCTCCTCTGGCTGTTTTACCCTGTTTACCCATTTTCGGTATCTGCACTTTTAACTTTGCTTTATCTTGGCCTTGAATTGACCTGATCCAGGTCTTTTGTTGGCCTTGCATTACATTGTTCATAAAGTGTTTACTCACAAGTCCTGTATTGTATTGCTATTTACATAATGAATACAATTTACAGCACCATCTTGATTTACTGCAACAGTTTTGTATGAATGTACTGCTTATTTTTTCTCTTGTATGCTTTTCCTACGGCTGTCCCTGAAACTAGGGGACACAAACACAGTCAAAGGCTCTGGTGATGGTGGTGATGGTGAAAAATCAGGGTGCAAATGTATCTCCATTATGCCACCAACAAAATCTGCCATACACACAAGAAAATATAGTTATAAGGGAGGAATCTCCCCAATGACTACATTGGGATGTAAATGATGGTCACCTGATGTGTGTTGTCAGAAATGGTGTTTATGGCTACAAACACATTAACTGACATCAATACAGATTTTGAGGCATGGCATTAACCAATCCTATGGTATTACGTCATGCCCACAGGGTGTTCTTTGAAGTGCTTCAACCTCAGTTGTCCCCCCACTAAGGGTGAGTGAAGTGTCCTGGTGGCAAATTTTGGTTCAACTTCAATGGAGTAGGGGTGTGATATTTGGTTTGGCTTCAACACTTTGGCTGAATCACTTTGTCTTCCAATGACGTAATTGGCATAGGACATAAAAATACACTACAGAAGAGGGAGAAAAAACCTTGAGGTCTGCAATGGGTATGAATTATTATAGCTTATGTGTGGCAGGTGGTGTTGGCATGCCACATCTGGGAATTGCCACAGTGCCAAACTCATATGACTGCTAAGCACCTCCATCAGAGCTACTGTATAGGAATTCATGTTTTCCTTTGCTGACCTCAAGTCTGACCTCCGGCCCTTCATACCAATTACTATGTTAGTTCCACATAAGTTTTCAAAATAAATCTCCCTCCAAAAATATGCATCTCAAAAAAAAAAGATGCAAGTGTTACTCTACTAAGCAAAGACATTGCTTTGCCAACCTTACCTTCCCAAATTTGCATATTTACTTTTCTTTTGTAAATTTTGTAAAGAATTGTAACTTTTTTTTGCTAGCATGTAGTGCTACTGCTAAGAGCTATAAGAATGTTTAGCTTAGTTGGCTATGCTGAAGACCCCCCTACCATAGACCCAACTTTTGTTTATCCTTTTTAAAGTATTTTTCATTTGTTATTTATTTATTTATTTTTTTGCTTACACAAAGTGCTAATCCAAGCTATAGGACTTCTTTGTTTCCTTGGCTGCACTGACACCCCCCCCCCTCCCCATAGTCCCTAATTTTCTTTATATTTTGTAAGTATTTTTAAGGTTTTTTTTATTGCTATCATGTGGTGTTAAAATCAATTGGAATTTTTAGTTTGCTTAGCTGAGCTAAAGCCCCCCTCCCATCCCTACATTTTTTTTGTAAGAATATGTTTTACTTTTTTCAATTTTTTTTTTTACATTTAGTGCTATGATTTACTGTAACAGCTGCTGCCCAATGGAAGCTTCATTCTGATGCCCTCTCAGACTTCTGTCGACTACTTGTTGCCTGTGGTGACCACTGCCATCCTTCACCACTGCCATGCCAGTGGTATAGGTGACATCACAGGTCTGATTTAAATAGCACTGACTGTTTGTAAGTATGTGAGGCTGAGGCTGAGTTGCATTGAGATAGGCGGCATCTGCCACCTGCTCAAATTGAGCTTGCTGGTGATGACATGGTAAAAGCTGTTGTACTATGTTCTGAAGGGCTCATCAGGGTGTGTTAAAATCCTTTCTCTGCTGGTGACTGCACTGCTAGGCGTGGTGGTGGTGGCACTGAGCTGGACTGTGATGCACCCAGTACCACTGGGAGCTGGGGAGACTTGGCTGCAGGAGGTATATGGTTATTTGATGACACCTGTTGGATTTTGAAATAATCTAATGAATAAGTGCAGTTGTTCTGTGGTAAATTTAGTTTCAGAAAGGCTAGGAATTCAGTGTTGTCTGGATGTACTGCAGCTTGGAGTGATGTGATGAGGCAATATCTCCAGTTATGCTGAAACACCTTTTCAGAAGCAACTGATGTTGGGGGACGTCCCAGAAAATACAAAGCCTCTTTAGCAAGTGTATGCCAAATCACTTTTCTGTCCTGCCAGAGTTTGATGGCATCATCAATTCTGCTAGACAGAGGCTTTACTAAATATGCCTCAGTCATGCTGTCTGGTGTCATGTCTGTGCCTTCATCTATAATGTCTATGTAACATTTGTATTGTGTGTCAAACAGCTGCATATGTCTTTTGCTTTGTCATCTGGAATTGGATCATTAGTTTTTTCCTCTTCCCATGTGATGTCATCATCATCTTCATCATCATCATCACCAACACACTGACACTGATACCCCCCTGCACTGGAAACATGTGAAGTAGCTCAAGAAGAGGAGGCTGAGTTTTGGCTTCTGTGAATTGTCTGCACTGCTCTGTCTGAATGGTCTGCAGGACTTTCTGTTTGCTAATACTCAACTTGTGCAGGAGGAATATGGACATGTTTATATCTGGGATCCAGTAATGTTGCCATGCCAAATTACGTGTCCAGGTGAATACTTTGAAATCATTCTTTAAGTTATTTCAGAAACTTCTCTGCCACTTCCCCAGTAAGGATTGCAGCCAGCTTTGGATGCTGCTGAGATGATTAACTAGTAGTATCACTAACATCACCACCCTGTCCAGCACTAGAATCCTAATCACCAGTGCCAAAGTCATTATCATCACCTCCATCACCACCAATGCCACAACCACCATCACATCTACCTGCACCACCACTGGCACCACTGTGACTGGCCCTACTTTGTTGGGTTGTTGTTCTGGTAGATGTCATATAATGTTTTTTGTGTTGTTCAAGTAGAGTCACCATATACAGGACTATGCTAAGAGTAGGCTATGTTCATGGAAACAGAGTACCAACTTAGAAATTAACTTCTCCAGCCTATAACTGGCACAATAAGTGGTTAGTAGCAAAAAATTGTATATTGGATTGTTGCTGATACTGAGCAGAGATAAAAAAGATAAAATGAAAATCCTAGCACAACAGCTTTTTTTTGTTATTTACATGTAATATCCAAAAGATGTCATGTTAACCACCACCTACTACTCAGACAACTGACTGATCTTGGCAAAGGAGTCCAAGGATGCACTGCCCTGGTTTGCTAGCTACCTTGGGAGAGAGTTCAAAGTGTAAAAATTGCTGGAGTCTCCTCAGTTGAAAAGCCAGTCCTCTCGGGTGTCCCTCAGGGGTCAATACTGGGCCCATTACTCTTTTCTCTTTTCCTAAACAACCTCCCTGGCATCTGCCAACAGAGGATACTACTCTATGCAGATGATGTGGTCTTCTTCTCTAGCAATCGAGACTTTAACCTACTTGAGAGTCAACTGCAACATGATTTCAGCCTGGTGGAAAAGTGGTTTGGCTCTTACAAACTTGTCATGAACTATAGTAAAACTAAGGTTATGTCTTTCTGTAATGCATGTAGCAAGTATAAACCTCTACCCCTCACCATCAAGAATCAAGATGGGACCTCACTTGATCAGGTTCACGAGTTCAAATACCTTGGCATCACCCTGGACAGCTCGCTCTCTTACTCCCAGCACATTGGGTAGGTTGCAAAGTCTGCCAACATACGCCTTGGCCTGCTCCATAAGTACAAACACTGCATGACTTCTGAAGCCCTTAGACTGGCTATCCACAGCTCTGTTACCTCTATTTTCAACTACGGTCTTGTAATCTATGGCTCTGCCTCTGCTACTGCCCTTAGGAGGATATCTGTGACACTTAACAAGGCCTGTAGACTTCTCACCAGGGCTGAATGCCTAACGCACACCTGTGACCTTTATGCCAAGGATGGATGGCTACCTCTGATAAGTAGAATACAATACCAGACCTGTCTTATTGCGAAAAAAGTTCTTCTCAGACTTATGCCTCCAGGTGTGGCGAGACTCCTTACTACCAACAGCTGCACCCTGCCAACATGCAGTTCTCAATTCCAGACTTTCCAGGTCCCTGGGCATCGGACATCACTGGGTCAGAGATCCTTCATGCACAGGGCTCCTCAGTGGTTCAATACCCTTAACAAAGAAACTCTTGATGCTGCAACACTAAGCCCCTTTAAAAGGCAACTGCATCTATTCTTCCCCTCTACCTGACTCTGTGACTGCCTCCCCTAAGCCATGGCCATCACTCTCTACCCTAGTTGGAACTGTTATCAGCCATTGCACCCTGCATTTGTGGCACCAGCCCCCTCCGTCTCTCACTTTGTCCCCCTCACCCACTCATCCCCTCTCTATCGACTCACTCATACCATTGGCCATTGGCCCCTGTCCCCCTCGCTCTTTTCACCCCTGTCTGACAATGGCACCTTCCAGCCGGCTTCCTCCTGACTCCTTCCTACCAAGTATACAGTTTCACCATGGATTCTGATAGAAGTCAACTAGTGTTGTTCTACGTTAACATGTTGACTGAACTATTTATGTACAAGCAATCTGCATGTTATGACTGTTACCATTGTTTACCATTGTTGTATGTTACCCCCCATCCACCGATGTGGAACCTTTGTAAACGAGCAGTTCCTGCTCAAAGGTACTTGTAATCCTAGAGTTTAATAAATAAATAAAAGGTGTCATGTATTTTTAGGTTGAAATGTAACATTAAAACCTATGACATTTGTACTGTACTTAATCCTGTGAATAATCATTATTTATAAATAAATCAGTGCTGAAATCCAAGGTGTCTTGTCTTTTTTTAATTTATTTTTATTTACAGCCCAATGGTGTTCACAGAGATATAAATATTTTTTTCAGCCAAACTCCCCATGGCATTTGTACTTACACTGTCCACAGGGTCAGGCATGGTTCTGATTTAGTTTGCAGCCATTTGCTCTAAAATTGCATTTTTTTCAATTCTCACCTTCCTTTTCCCCACCCCATACTGTGTAAATACCCTCCCTGTTGTTTTAATATTTCAACCCCAACTCCTCCTGAATGACCTTTGACACATCCTAACCATGATGTCCAGCTCTTGAAGCTGTACATACACCATGGTCAGGAGTTGAGAACCAGCCTTAGTAGTTTTTGGAAGCCTCACAGTGATGTGGTAGGGAGTGCTCAGAACACTGCTTAAAAGGTTCCACTCCAGCGTTCTTAGCCCTTCTTGCCACTGGACTACCACACGGAAAAAGCTTGGTGTCCACTGCCAGCATTCACCATACAAACACCAGTCTTGCCTTTAGCATACAAACGCCACATTTTCTGGGAGTACATACACCACAGTGAGTGCTTGGTGTCTGTGCATATTCCATATACCCTTCTTCTGTGGCAGTCTCCCAACTCTCTTCCACTGCAACCATCTGTGCTGGTGGTGGACATGCTACTGGCTTACCTTCAGAAAACAGAGTGATTGGTATACCCTAAGCTGCACCTCACCCATGTACACCAACAAATTCTTTTTCCTCAGGTAACAGGATAACAGAAGTGTCATTCCCTCCCCCTCGACTCCCTCACTGTTAGAAATGGGTAAAAGTTGCGAATTCGGCTTCTGAGGAACTTTCATAAAATTTTCCAAACTTCTGCCATTAGTGAGATCGGAGTCTTCCAGATGTGTTTGGTGTCTTTTCACCCTGTTCTGCAGAATTTTTTGATTGAACTGTGGAATAATACACATGAACTGCGGAATGATAATTCTGAGGAATTTTGTTCTGCAATTTAATGGATTATTCCACAATATGTGTAATAATTCCACAGATCAGTGATCAGTTCTGCAGAATTTTTTTCTGCAGTATTTAAGCAAGAAAGCAGGAGCAAGGGTTGCATTAATCATCAGTTAATCACACCCTAGGGGTGTGATCTGCAGGTGAAGTCGAGTGCCACATACTCCTAGGGTGTGATTAATTGATGATTAAATGCAATCTCTGATCATACCTTATTACTTTTATAGCAATGAAAAAACATATGTATACATTTTTAATGTCATTTATTTTTACTACCATACGCAATTTTTGTGCTAAACAGTCCTTCCACTGTGTCTTCAGATGATAGCATTCTTTAAGGTTTCAAATTCCACAAATTCTATTCCATGTAAGATTCTATTTGTTGAATTTTGAGCCACCATTACAATATGCCCTTCAGAGCTGATAAGAGATGATCTCTTGAATGGAGCAAATAAGAAATATTTGTACTCACTCTACACAGAAGCAAAATGTCCCTTCTGCCATATAGTTTCCCTACTCTCACTGTTAATTGTAACTTTTTGGTTGCAGCCAGAGAGAGGGAAGGATTGCAGCAAGAGCAGAGAGTGATCAGAGTGGGCAGTGTCCTGTACTGGGATTCGGTGAGAGACTGTAAAATGCCCCCCCATATATACTGGGGAATGGTTTATGTGTGGTAGCTTATGTGGAATCATTCTGCACAGCAGCAAATTGTGCCTTCTGACATGTAGTGTCTCTGCTCTCACTGTTATTTCTAACTTTTTTGGCTGCAGTATGGGAGAGGGAACAATTGCAGCAAGAGGAGTGAGTGATTGCAGGCAGTATCCTGTACAGGGATTCAGTGAGACATCATAAAATGCCTCCCCTCCAATGTATCCTGGGGAATGATTTCTATATGGTAGATTATGTGAAATCACTCTATACAGAAGCAAATTGTCCCTTCTTCCATATAGTTTCCCTGCTGTCACTGTTATTTCTAACTTTTCTGGCTGTAGTGTAGCAGAAAAAACATTCCACATTTTTCTGCTGCGGAATTCTGCAGTTCAGCTTCCGACAAAATTTGGTGAAAATTCTGCAAAATTCCATTCTGCTGGAATTTGAAAATTCTGCACACCACTACTACATAAAGAATAGCACATGACAAAAGTGTGGGTTGGGTTCTTACAACCCACTCCATGGGTGTGTTGGAACCAATAGGTGAATCCAAGTTTTTCAACCACCTATAGAGTGGGTTAGTAGAGCACAATCCCTGAACCACTTGCGTGTGTTATTGCACTTCAAAAATGAGAAATTGTCAAAAAAAAAATATGACAGTCTGGTGTCATTAAGCATGAAAATTAAGTCTTTATTTGATTTAGTAGTTATCTGAAAATGAAGCAAATATGTTAGCTGCTACTGTGATGTACTGCTAAACATTTTATATCTACAAAACATTTTATTACTGTATCTCTGATCATGAACTATAGTTTGAAAAACACTCCATTTGAATTACCATGGTGTGGGCCCTTTAAGAGCCATCTGAGAGATCTGGCTGTTGCTGCTGATTAGTGACCTACTGTACAGTACAACACACCTGTGCTGCTTCAGCTTTATATATGATATATGGGCTCCAACTAGTTGAGAGAGAGAAACAAGATAGATTCTGAGAGACAGGAAGAGAGAATTATGTATCCAAGGTTGAAAGTACTGAGAAAGATACTGAATGATAATCATTGAAGAGTGTGGAGTACTGAAACTAAATAACACCAAAAGAAAACTAAGTTTTGTCTCAATTGTAGGTCTTGCAAAATGATTTTGTGTGTGTTCTGATATTTGGCTGTCACAAATCAATGAAGTATTTTGTGGAATCATCATAACCCATTTTATAAAGAAACGGTATCTGATTTTGGTGTACAATTCCATGTCTGTATTTTCTTGTCTATTTATATGTTTGCATGCAAGTGTTTATATTTCTGTTTTATCCCAATATGTGCATCTTACCCTATCTTCTGCACTGTCTCTGAAAGCATGGAAATTTGCTTACACACCAGTCAATTGAGAGATGATACCAAACCTAGGGTAACACCTACAGTGTGATGAGTAATCTTTCAATCCTGAAGAATACTGTACATCACCATACAAGTAAGATGAATCAGAGGACTTATCACCCTAGCATCACATTTTCTGTTTTTGAGAAGTTGTGTGTGAACATCAATAGACACATAAATACAATGCTTTTGCAAGCACTTTCTACCATTTTTTTTGAAAGGAGTATTTAATAACAAATGCACACTAAATAGAATTGACAATGTCTCTGATCAGTTTATTAATACATTTACTGCCAAGCAGTCCCTGCTGTCCAGGAGCACTCTTTGGCTTAACACCATCCTATACAAAACAATCCCTGCTGTACAGCCGCACCACCTTCTGTGTCCAGTTGTATCTTCCTCCCTCATCCTGCCCCATACCAGGGAGTCATTGGAACCTAGTGGTCCACCCACTCTCACCACACTCAAAGAAAAGATGTCCTAAGCATCCTTGGTACCCCTGAGCCTGCCCCATTCCAAGCAGTACTGGTGCCCAATGATGCACCTTTTCATCACCTTGCCCAATATCAGCAAGGTCCCTTGCATCCAGTGGTACTCCGCTCCACCATATCCAAATCCAGCCCTGGAGTTTGGTGGCACCCCACCCTCATCTTAATCAAATTCAAGCAGTGTTTGTTGTCCAATGGAATCCCACTACCATACTCTTCCTCAACCCTTGTAGGTTCAGGGTGTCCAGTGCTCCCCATGACAGCAGCCAATGAGACCTTCCTCTCAGTGGCCAAACTAGACTCTGCAGCATTGTGCCTCTCACTGAAGATTCTCACTCACTGTCACTGTATTCACCATTTACTGAATAATATTAAATAAGATGCACTTGTAAACAAGCTGTAGATTTAATTGTACCAAGATAAAGTCATGAAATACCTAGGACATTAACTTAAATGTGAACCAATGGGGATAAAGAAAAGGATATAATGTACTACACCTTTAAACATGATGGTATAAAATTGAAGAACTTGTAGACCATGACTGATCCCAGAGAAAGATTCACTAAGAGGTGCAACATTAGTGGTAGCTGTGAAAAATCCTTTTCGGCCATCCCTGCGCCGGTCTGAGTGGGCCAGTCAACAGGGCACCAAAATCCCCAAAACACCACCCCTTCCCTGAGGTCCACCTCCCTGAATTAAAATCCATAGCTGGAGGGCATGGGGGCACTTCCCCTCACATTAAAAGTTGGATTCAAACTTGACTCCTTGGTGCCCTAACGATGGGTGCACTTGGACGGGTATGGTCTGATGGTGGAACCATGAAAAATGGCATTATTGCTAATCTGCTTACCAGTTTAAATAAAAATGAAATTAAATGAAATAAAATATTAGGGAGTTTGGTCTGGCCATGGATTTTTGTTTCTCTCATCCATGTAACACTCTGGTAGTTTACTTCTCAGCACTTTATGCTCTATTTGCAATTTCTGTTACACTTTGCATCGAAAATAAAATACAGAAGTGTAAGCATCAACACTTTTACAAGCATTGGCTTTTTCTTGCTCTTGCCGTTTAGTATTTAGATCCATAACTGTGGCCACTTTGAATTACTCTCTTTGGTGCCCCAATAAAGATGTTTGCCCAGGTTGCTGGAGATGTTGCAAGATTACTGCAGTATACTTGGAATTAATTGAAAGCAGTGCTGAGAGGGAGTCAGGAGTTGGCAGCAAAAATGAGGAGATGATTCCACAAAGAACCTAGGACAGTTGGTACTGGGAGTATGGATATGTCTATCATCATTGTCCTTCTTATTGAGAGCATTGCTAGGCAGGTACAGAGTGTATGTGATGAACCCTGGCTATTCCTAAGATTTTTTTTTAATTATGCCAGGATGGTTGTTAATAAACCCATATTTGTTCAAGGCCTCATTTTGGGCTCCAATGCTGACATTACCTGTATCATGGAAACCTAGGTTAGTGAAAATGCTGGCAATTGTTTTGCTGAGCTGGTCTCACTGGGATACTCCATGACACAATAATACCTCTGAGACCATAAAGGACTTTTAATGCTTTAGTTGTCTCGTGTTGTTCTGGATTGGACTTTAGGGTTGCCCCCCTCCCCCAATGGTGGAATGTTTCAGAGGAGTTTCATGACATAGCGTCATGATGTTTTCCCTAGTATTGGAGATCCTTAGGCTATTGATCTTTGGAAGCGTCAACGTATGAAGCAACAGATCTTCTATATAATGGGTTGGCATTCTCTCTCCTCCCAACCATAGGTGTCCTTAGTTATGACCCAATTGTAAATACCTCTGCTCATTTTCACAGCCACATCTTTCACCTGGTCACCTTGTAATTATTAACAGAACAATCAAGAATTGATCCTGTTGCTTAGTCTAATCACTTTGCTCTTTCATGCAGTCACTTGCCCATTTCCAATATAGCTGTTCATATATAAGTGATCCACTGTAGAACCTGGCATAAGCCTTTTCTGGGCAACAATGGATTTTTTGAGCATTGTTGTTGCTTCTACCATCAGTGTCTGTGAGGCAGTTGAGGCTTATAATTAAACCATGCTGTCTGCTGCCATCTCCCTAGTACCAGTCCATTATTGGCCATGCTATGTAGGAGACGTTCTTGCTGGTTATGTGATGTGCTCCACTAGTTGAAGGCAAATGTTTCTAGGTTAAAGCACAAGTGGAGAAAAATCTAGCTCTGAATTAGATTTGTATTTTCTGTTGTCTCATTATCAGAGATATCATGGATCTGTGACAGCTGAAAAAATATGTTTTTCTCAGATAACATAGCAGCAGGGAGAAACAACACAACTACCTTCTTCCAGGTGGTTTATAGTATTCTTAACCCTGACTGCCCATCTCAGATCATCAGACAGGCATCCATGGAGATGAATGAAGCTTTTGGTGCACTGTTCACAGCCAAGAATATAAATATAAGATCTGAGATAATTTCTACTTTGAGTTATCTTGGTTAAACTGAGCCTGGAAGTTTTGGAGCCTCCCTTACCAAGGGTCAACTTTAATCCCAGTGACAGTGAAGAAATCCTTCAGGTGTTGTCTGGCGTGTGCCCTTCAACTTACGCTTTTTTTTATTTTTTTATTTAGTTGTTTAACCAGGTATAGCACACTAAGCTGAAAGCTTTTTTACAGGAGCGACCGGGGAGCACAAGGAGGTTAAGTGACTTGCTCAGGGTCACACAGTATGCAAGTGGAAGCTGTGGGATTCAAACCCAGGTCTGGTCTGATGGATGTCACCAGATTTGCTGCTCAGAGCCTTAGACCACTGCGCTATACTGCCTCAATGCTTTGGATCCAGTGCCTTCACATTTAGGAAAGGAAGTGTGAGATCTACTGATTTCTACGATTGTGATGATCATCAATGATGCTATGAAAAAGAGGTTACTTCCTCCTGCCCTGAAGGATAGTGAGGACCCACCGAAAGAAGAAATCCTCCTTGAATACAGTGGTGCTGGATGTTATGGAGGCAGATTTTAGGAATGTGCAGGAGCAAGTTAGTGGAAGATTGACAGGTGGAAGTCTGGCAGGAGTATCAGGCAAAAGTCAAAGAGGCAGGGTGTGTGGCTTGGATACCAACTAAGATGGCCACTTAACTCCATCAGTCCACCTCAGCCCTCATGGTATACATACGTTTTTACCAATTTTGCTGATATTGGCATGTTTATGTGAGTCACACCAGTTCCATGGTTCCCCAGGTACATCCTGTGTCAGCTTTTTTTTTTGATAAAATGTGTGGCAGTTCTCATGCAGTCTTCTCTGGCTCTCCATGATGATTGCAGCCTTCTTGACAATCCCAGAAGCATACATCAGGACCTCTCAGCAGCCAGAATGATGGGAGCAGCTTGCATCAGTGACAGCGATCATAACACCATTTCCCTTGGGTACATCACCAGACTGCTCAAGACCTTGGTTGTGGACCTTGCTGAGCTTAAATCTAATGCAGCTTGTACACTAGAGGTGCCTGGTACCTCACAGATGAGTAAATGCTGCTGAGCTGCACCTCATCGACTTAGATGATGTGCAGCAGTGCATCTTATAGCAGCTCAAGCACCACAAGCAGCAATGCCACCGACTGCAGGAAAGGGCTGAGGATCAAGCAAATGGAGTGTGATGAAATACTGTAAGAATCCCCATAGTTCTCAAGGGTGCTGAAGACAACAGTATGGAACATTTTCTCCAAGATCTATTGACACAGCTGGTGGCCCTGGCTTGGAAGGCCCAGATTGAAGTCAAGAAGGCATATTGCACCTGGGGCCCCTACGCGTACCAACAGGTTCCAGACTGCACCCAATAATGTAGGACACAAATGTTGGAATAAGGCTCACCTGCCAAATAATTTGCAATTTGATATGCTTTTTTTTCAATGTCAGGAAATATAATAATATTGGTTACTATAGCTTTCAGTATTTCCTGAAAGTGAAAATAGAAAGCATATCAAATTGCAAAATATTTAGTGAGTGGGTCTTTTTTTCAACATTTGCGTTCTGTATTGAATCTGCTGTTAGAACTGTCTCTGCTCAGTTTTGTTTACTTTCACAGGTACTAGAACCACACTGGCTGAATTTCACTCCCAATAGTAGTCTACTAGTTGAGATGCTGATCTAAAGAACCCTTACTAAGGCTGGCCAGGGAAAAGAAGCACCATCAGTGGAGATTTATGAGTATCACATTTTACCAGAACTATTCTCATAAAGTGGTGCAGCTACATAAGTGACTGTCCAGTGCTAGCCTCTCGAAGTAACTGAGCTGCAATAAATTAACTGGGACAGGTTATGTGGCTCAGTGATAAGGTGCCTTCACTCTAGGAGGTGTCTGCTTAAAAAACAATATGAAATGTAGTGCAAAAACTAAGGGAGAAGAACAGGTAACAACCTTTATCTCACCCTCGGTCACAGAGAGTAAAAAATAAATGTTTATGAAGGATGGTTGCTATTTTGGTTAAAACTTGAGGATCAGAATAGTACTGTATGCTGAATGTAAAAATAATAAGTATGTAGCCCAAGAGGTAGATTGTGAGGGTGACGTTTGTGAAATGTTAAATGACTTTGATCTATATTACTTCTCTGGACCACTAACATAAATCCAGAAATTTTATATGTATATGGGGATGGGGGGAATGGGGGAATAAAAAGGGGCAAAAAGGGAAACTATCAACATATAAGTCAACAAAACATCTCACAAAAATCTTTACTTCTTTTCGGCTCCCCTAATATTTAGTGAAGAGAAAATGTAGCAGTCCCTTAATGTCACACAGAACCTGTAATTTATTTGCAGTTTCAATATCCTAAGACAAGTAACTATGTTAATAAAAGAGGTGCCACTCCTCTTCTTCATTCATGCCTCTTTCAGCTTCTAATGTTCCAAGTGTATAAATCCACCACATCTCTTATTCACATGTAACCCCTAAGTAGCACTATCCCAAGGGATACTACCCCTGCCTGTGTGACTAGGTACAGGATGAGGGGCCTGAGTTCTCCACCCAGAGGACAGGGTTAATGGTAGTGTAGCTGCTCTGAGTACAGCCCTCCAGGACACTGGTACCCCCCTCTAACCACTCTAGTGGCCTGTACTGATCAGCAATAAGACAATCACAATTATCACAGGAATGCAATGTTAACCCACTCTTGTCACACTTACCACCAGGGCAGAATCAGCTGCAATGGCCCTGGATACCACCTGCAAAACAAGACCTGGAATGGAGAAAGGCAATAGCAACACAGTATCCTCACCACAAAGGTACACAATAGCCAGTGTAAATGCAAAAAGATTTAGATCTGATTTATTGGGGGATGTGAACAAGAGAGAGGCAGTAATCTGGTGGTTGATTCTGGATCTGATTTAATCAGGCTAAGCATGCATGCCTCTAAGAGTCCCTCTAACACAGTCACACACATACTGGGTACCCAGTTGGTCTTCAGGCTAGCCAGAAATGTTGCCTGGGGTATGCCGGCACTGCAGCTGTTGTTGGGGCACTTAGGAAGGAAAACACAACATGCACTTTAACCCTCAAGTTGTATTCAGGAGCTGGAGGGCTCAGTTCGTAAGGATCAATCAAAACAATTAAATCAGGTGACACACTTGGTTTAAGCTCTGTTGCAGGGAGCAACTCTGATGTTTACTCAGAGTACCCAGACCAGGATGCAGGATGGATGAAATGGAGACCTTAGGATAAAGTGCTGGTTTGCCAGGAGAAGCAGGGCACACATGATGCACCGTGGTGTCATTCCTGTTCATTGGTGTTGAGCAGGGAGCTGAATCCCTAGGCAGGTCACTCGCCAGTTGTAACACTGCAGCATGTATGGCAATCTAGGCCAAGATGGTGAGGCCCAGACCAGGTGAAAACATTCTGATACAGTCCAGTAACTTGCTGGATGCAGCCTCCAGCAAGCATGACGCAATCAACAAGGTGGGCAACCAAATCGAGACCCACTTTCCACATTCAGCGCAATTATAATAAAGGCAGGTAGATATTACAGTTCAGATGATACTCCAGTTGCAATCAACAGTGTCTCTGCACAAACCATATGCTATGAGGTTGTTTCAAGTCCTGACAGGCAGATTGCACCAAGGCAAATCTTCAGTCCACACCAGGCAAATTTCACTTTGTCACAATTCAGGATCCTGGTCACAATCACAGCAAATTCAGAGAAAGTCTGAGATATTAATACAGACTTCTTCACTCAAGAAGATGGTAGCAGGCAGGCCAGACACAGCCTTCCCACCGATTCTCCTGTGCTACTATGCAGGAGCAGCTGCTCTAATCACTCGTGCTGTTCACTCTCTCAACTCCATCTATACACTGACTCACTGCTGCAGGTAGCTCTGGGACTTCCCAGTAATCCAAAAGGTTTGATTGTTTGATCCATCTGTCTGTCACAGCAAGGGCTCCCCCTCCAGGTCCATTTAGGTGTCAAACAGTAAAAACTACAATTCCTACAGAAATTCACTCCCACAAGACCCCTGGGGACAGTCTCTATGTTAGAGTCCCCAAAGATACTGATTGGTCCAAACTAGTAGTCCAGAACCAAGATGGTGGTGCAAAACTGAAAGTCCTTACTGCAAAGGAAGGCAGGTTAGACAAACTACTATATCACTAATATTAAAGCAGATAATCAGCAAACAATCACAGATTCTAGTAGTGATTCCTCTGCACAATTAGCGATGGCAGAATAAAGTGTCTGTATTGCAGCCCTGGCGAGACTCGAGCTCGAAACCACTCAGCCACCACCCAGAATAATTATAACCCATGAAAATGATGCCTCTTAAAGAGACAGGCATGGAGACTAATAGGGCACTCACATGCAAGCACTTTTAAACTGTTAGTACACCAGCCTAGCAGTGGGTATTAGGCAAGCCCAGGAAGACATTTTAGGAACCCCCATTTGTAGGGGGGTTACACACAGATGTAAGTCCAAATCTGCATCACGTTCAGGCTCCTTGATCAGTTCTAAGGTACAAAACTTAAGAGATGCAGCACTGTGTACAGCAGAGTTAAAGTGCCTTGCTACTGTTGATTTTAGGTCCTGCCCTTGGTCCAAACATTGTTTGATTTCAGCTCTTATCTCTGGTAAGGGGTCTCCATCTATTTTTTTTTTTGTAATTTTTTGTATTGAATAACAATCTCATATATTCTTGTTTATTGTCTGGATAATTCAGAACTATCACTCCTTCACTCTTGTCTGCTATCTGGATTGTAATATCCCTGTCATTTTTCAATTGTTTTAAGGCCTCTTGCTCGGCCCTTGTCAAGTTTGCCCCTAACTGTGTAGATGTTGTCTTCTTCAATTGCTCTGCCTTTATTTAGAAGTTTTACAAATGTTTCTATAGCATGCGAACAGTTCTTTGGAGGGTTGTAGCTTGATTTTTCCCCTACCCCCATTCTAAAAGTGGCAGCCATGATATGGTCATATATTTCCAGAAATTTTGCGAAATATTTCAAGAGATTCTCTCTGGTGACCCATAGTGGTAGTCCAGGCAGGTAATAAATTTCCAGACATATCACAGACATTTCAGGAAATATCTGACCATGTCTATTGCTGCCACTGTAATTTATTTTTTTCTTGGACTCTCCCCTCTATCCAGTTCTGCATACTGGTACTCAAGTCTTATTTTTCTGTAAAACGTTTCTAGGCCTATCCTTGGATAAAAAAAAATAATAACCATCATTGGGGAAAAGGAAAGGCATAATGTTAAAGCTTCAATTTGCTGTGGAGCTAGTGGTTTGGTACACACATTTAACACTGCCTCCTGTGACCTCTGTAATACCCTTGTGCTCGATGTTGTTGTCAGCCTTAGTTTCCTCCTCCTTCTCCTCTTTCTTCTCTGTTTCCACACTCTCCATATGGGCCTCTCTGTTGTGATCATAAATTGTATCTCACTGGCTTCCTGTTTTATTCCTTGTGCTAGCCTGGTACTGGGTTAATACTGCACTTATAAAAGAGCACCACAAAAACCATGTAGTGGAATGCGTGAAAACATTTGCAGTGACAGGGGTATAACAGCATCAGGGAATTAACGCTACCCCTGTTGCTGAGTGGAAGGAAATGAAAGGGCTGAAGAAGGCTGTGCTGCTGGGTTCTGCTGAGCCACTCCCATGGTGGAGTAGCTAGGGCACCAGCACACAGCAATGAAAGAGACCTGGGTCCACAGTTTGGATTGCCCCAGGTCTCGCGGTACTGCAAAATTTTTTTTAACAACACATTTTCCCCCTCCTTAGTTTCCCCATCCTCAAAGTCCACAAGCCCTTGGAGTTGGTTATGTAAAGTCCAGGGGCTGGGGGGGGTGAAGCTCCCCATGTCAGCTGGTGTTGGGGCAAGGCCCCCCCCAACAAAAAAGAAAAAGTTCCATTGTTCACAATGGGTTATGTGCGTTTCTTGTTTGGTTGGTGTTTTCACCAACATTATTTTAGTTTGCACTATTTTGGCTGTGGCATTCTTTGACATGCTCTTTTGTCCGTGGCATTATGACCACATGCCATCTGACCTGATGTAGATGGCTGTGGGATTATATTGTGATGTTGTCTAAAAAAGGACTCTGTTGAGGATTAATCTGTGGTTCTTATATATTGCATTGATTTGTTACAAAACTCCCTGAGCTGTCACTGTCTGAGTGTTCTCTGTAATAGTGCAAAGATCTTTGTAGTTTTTTCATATGTGTATACATTGTTGTCTCTGTAGTCATTCCTGTCTCTCTGGAATTTTTATTGTTATTTATTTATTGAGTACTAGGATTACAAAACACCTTTGAATTAATGTTTTTTTACAAAGGTTCCGTGCCAGAAACAATAAAAAGACATACAATGGTGGTGGTACAGAAACAAGCAATTAACATGTAGAAATTACCAATAAGGTAAAAAAAAACAAAGCCAGGGTAGTATGAGGTGGGAACAGAGTGAGGAAAGGTGAGACAGAGAAGGCAGTCACAGAAGTGGCATTGTCATGTAAGTGCTGGTGGCTACCAGAAGTGAACGGTAAGTCAGGGATGTGCAGGGATAAGGGGAGCTAGGGAGCAAGGGAAGAGGGGATAGAGGGAAAGAGAGCAAAAGAGCAAGAGGGAAGGAAAGGAAGTGGTAGGGAAGGGAAGGTGAAGGGTGGTAGGAGATGGGGTGGAGGATGGGAGGGGAGGGGGTACCATCGTGGAATAAAAGGGGAGATTAGGGGTGGATGAGGTGTGGGAAGGTGGAGGAAGTAGGTGGAAGAAGACTGGGGGAGGGAGAGGAGCAGTGAAGAAAACTGGGGGCTAGTGGATACAATTGCTGTTGCAGAGATTGGTGAGGTGGTGAAGCAGCTTGTGTTTGTAGGGGTCAAGCTTATTCTCAGTTGTGACTTCAGGGACAGTCAATTCAACAGGGAGGGGGCCCTGATGTAGAAGAAGTGATGGGCTTGAGAGGTTCGGCAAAAGGGAACTAGGAAAAGTGATTTGTTGTCACTGTGGGTGCTCTGGGTGTGAGGGGTGGGTAAAATGAGGGCATGTGATGCTGTAGGGGTAAGGTGGAGGTAGATTTTCTTAACTAGGATGCAAGTCTGGTAGGCTATTCTTCCTTGAAGGTTGAGCCAGTTAGATTGTTTATAAGTTTGTAAGTATGGGTTCTTTTCCCAGCACCAGTGACCAACTGCCAGCAATTATTGAAAGCAGTTTTTATTCTTTTCAAGCTAATATCGGTAGCAGGGCCATAAAAAATTAGTCCGTAATCAATGATTGACAGGACAGATCTGGTTACGGCACTGCGCATTGCCTCAGGTGAAAGGCAGTAGCGATGGCAATAAAGGATCCCTATCCTCAAATCTATAGCTTTGAAGATGATTCCAATGTGAGTGCTACAGGTGAGTGAGCTGTCAAGCATGATCCCAAGATATTTAAACTCTTGTACTTGCTCCAGTGGGACGAGATACTTGTTCAGGATGGTGAGGCTGGATGTTTTATGTTTGCTGTGGGAGTTATAGAACAACATAGCCTTGGCTTTTTTGTAGTTCACTAGGAGTCTGAGTTGTTCAAACCACCTTTCGACAAGGCTAAAATTTGTCTGGAGATCACGGGAAAGAAGGAACTGGTCAGTGTGCATGGAAAAGAGGACTGCATCATCTGCATAGAGTATCATGTCATTGTAATTGGTTGATGGGAGGATGTTGATAAAAAAGCTAAAGAGCAGCAGACCAAGGATGGATACTTGGAGTATCCCAGATCACACTGGGTGGCTCTCAGATAGAGAGTCGCCGATCTTAACTTGTTGGCACCTACCCTTCAGATAACTTGCAAACCCATTGGTGACCTCAGTAGAGAGGCCTAGAACAGGGAGGGAGTTCAGCAAGAAATGATGGCTAATGGTGTCAAAGGTCTTTGTTAAGTCTATATACACCACAACTAGAACATGTCCCGAGTCCAAGGCCTTCTGGATGTGACTGGTAAATTCAAGTAGGGTAGTGGTAGTACTATGGGCTTTTCGAAAGCCATGCTGCTGGGGGCACTGGACATGATACTGTATTTTATGAGGTATTCCAACAGTTGGTCTGCCACAATGCATTCGAGAGCTTTGGAAAGAGAGGGAAGGGTTATGATGGAGCGGTATTTGTTGTGAGCAGACCTTTCACCACTTTTATGGATGGGTGTTACAACAGCAGATTTCCATACTTGGGGGAACTGTCTGAGGGAGAGGGAGAGGTTTAGGAGTTTGGTGAGAGGGAACAGAACAGCTTCAAGAGAAAGGGAAAGAAGTTTCAGATCCAGAGTGTTACTGCTAAATCTCGATTTACCTAGCACCATGAGGAGGTATTTTCATTCAGTGATGGTCACTCTCCTGAAATGGAAGGGAGGTGTGTTTGTTGGGGGGGCAGACTTTACATTGTTGCTGGGCCGGGTAGAATCATTGAAAGAGTAGGGGGGGTGAACACCACTAAGATCTGTGAAAGAGATGTTGAAAGTGTCTGCTATTGATTTAGGGTCCTGAATAATTGTACTGTTAACTTCAAGCATTGAAGGGGAGAATTTATTTGGTTTCCCCTTTAGGTGTTTGATGTTTCCCAGAAATGTTTGCTGTTTCTCCAGGAGTTTGTGAATTCACATTTGTAGTAATCTTCTTATCTTAGTATTCTATATTTGTTGTTCAAATTCTTTAAATTCTGTGTCTATTCTGTCTATAATTATCTTAAATTAATTAAGATCTTATTTCTTCTTGTAATTGACATTATTGGTCAGTATCTCATTACAAGGCTTACTTCTTTCATCTATAATAGCTTCAATATGTGCCACCATGAAATCATAGGAATACTTATTATGGATTCCATCCCATCTTTATTTATTTATTGAAATGTTTCACCAGGAAAAGCACACTGAGCAACAAGTTGCTCTTCTCATGGAACCTCCTTGGGGGAAGGGGTACAAATTGTGAATATAGACTTGTAAGCATACAATCAGTGACAGTTACATCAATGAAACTTAAACAGACAATTACAGGTATCCAATGGCTATTGCAGGGGAACATAGTACAGTATAGTACAGCATAGCAAACATTGACAATTACAGCAATTTCATTTCTTTATTTTATTTAGTTTTTGTTGACCGGGTGAGTGCACTAGACAAATCCTGCTTATTTTCAGGCACGACCCAGGGAAGGGGGATACAGAATAATGCCAACTGACCTTGAACCAGATTAAGCTGTTTGCAGTATTTTTAGTGAATGAAACCAGGACAGCCATTTATAGGTATACAGGGTATATAGGTATATAGGTATTGGGTCCAGTCCTTTTTAATGTCTTCATCAGTGACATTGCAGAGGGACTGGAAGGAAAATTATGCCTTTTTGCAGATGACACAAAGATCTGCAACAGGGTTGATACACAAGGAGGCGTGGAAAGGATGAATAGGGACTTGGCAAGGTTGGAGGAATGGTCAGAAGTATGGCAGCTAGGATTCAATGCAAAGAAGTGCAAAATAATGCACCTGAGAAACAAGAACCCAGGAAGAATACACAATGGGTGGGGAGGTAGTAACAACAACAAAAGGAAAGGGACCTGGGGTAATCATATCAGATGACCTTAGGTTAGCAAGCAATGTGAAGAAGGCAGTGAGAGGGCTGGGGGTATACTGGGATGTATAGGAGAGGCATCAGCAGCAGAAAACAGGAAGTTGTTATCCTTCTGTACAGACGGTTGGTGAGACCCCATCTGAGTACTGTGTCCAGTTCTGGAGACCCCATCTCCACAAGGACATAGACAGGATAGAGGTAGTCCAGAGGAGGGCAACTAAAATGGTGCAGGGTCTGCAAGAGAAGCCGTATGAGGAGAGACTAAAGGAGCTTAATATGTATACCCTTGAGGAAAGAAGGAGAGGGGGACATGATAGAAACTTTTAAGTACCTCATTGGAATCAACAAAGTCCAAGAGGGTAGCATCTTTCAGAAAAAGAGACTTGCAAGAACAAGGGGACACAATTTAAAGATAGAAGGAGGGCAGTCAGGGCAATGTGAGAAAGTATTATTTCACAGAGAGGGTAGTGGATGCATGGAACAGCCTTCCTGAGGAGGTTGTGGGGTCTAAAACTGTGGGAGAATTCAAGAATGCATGGGACAGACATAAGGCAATTCTTGTGGGGGGTAGGAAGAAATAGGCTGTTGGTTAACTAGGATCTACAGCCTATCCTGTAGGTAGGTAGTGAAATGGGCAGACTAGATGGGCCAAGCGGTCCTTATCTGCCATCAAAGTCTATGTTTCTATGTTTCAATCGGTTATTTACAGCAAGTGCGATTTAACAGTACAAGTGCAGGTTGGATGCAAGTAGTTTATGCTACATGTATTACAGTAACATAAGAGCCTAAGTAACTGAAGGACAAAACCACAACAACTGAGTCAAGAAAAGAAGATAGGGTAGAAGGAGGGGGTGAGGCAGCTAGAGATCCAGTATTCGAGGTGGCACTAGCAAGAGCGATTGACAGATAGGCAGCTGAGTAAGGCGGCAGTTAGGGATGATGTGGAGGATGAGCGATGAATCTGGGTGGGGGAGAGTTCCACAGCTTAGGGAGGTGGTGGGAGAAGCCATTTTGTCCCACTTTAGTGTTACCATGAGGGATTGCAAGGGACCTTGTGTTACCTGAGCTGAGAGAGTAGGGGAAGGGGGAGGAATAGATAGAGTGGTAGAAGGTAGGGAGGAAGAGAACCAAGCTAGAATTTAGAGGTGAATTTTGCACAGTGGCTGGTTCACCTGTTAGTAAGTGAGGAAAAGAAAAGGACAAGGGGAGATGCAGGTCACAGTGGTGAGTGAGAGAGTCAAAAGTGAAGTGACAGAAAGAGTTAAAAATGATGTCCAGTCTGGTTAGGGCAGACAATGGAGCAGCACTGTAGACTATGTTGCAGTTGTCAAAAATAGGGAGGATCATCTTCTGTATAATCTCATGCCTTGCTGTAAATGGGATGCACTTATGGTTTCTATACAATGCACCTAGCTTGGGGTGCAGTTTTTTTTCAGAATGGCATCACTATGAACAGAGAAGTTAAGGTGTTGGTCCAGCCATACCCCAAGGTATTGAAATGAGAAAGTGTCCTTAAGAGTAGTGCCATTAAGGGTGAAGAAGATGGCCATGACAGTTAGCCTTGAGAGTCTCTGCCTAGTGTCAAAGGTCATGGAGACAGTCTTCTTTGCATTCAGAAAAGGCTGGTGTGATCCAAACCAGAGCTGGATCTTATTGAAGTCTTGCTGAAGTCTTGTGGTCACATCACTAATAGATTTGCCAGATGTGTATATAACAGCATCTGCATACATATGTATACTTGCAGACGAGCAAACTTTTGGAAGGTTGTTCAGAAAAATAGAGAAAAGGAGGGAGCCAAGCACTGATCTGGGTGGGACTCCAGTGCTGATGGGGAGAGGAGGGGAGATGGAGTCAGCTATGCAAAACGATTGCGACCTGCCAGTCAGATAGGCCTTGACCCAATTTAGTGGCAGTGGGAGTGAGGCCAGATGAGGAGTGACTAACCAGCAGGCGGGCATGGGAGACTGTGTCAAAAGCTAAGTCAACAAATATGGCAGATGTGACCTGGCCCCTATCCATTCCAGAGGTAATGGAGTCAGTGAGCCTCAGTAGGGAGGTGGCAGTAGAGCGTTTTTTGCTAAAACCAGACTGGAAAGGAGTGAAGGAGGAGGAGTCATCAAGAAAGGAGGAGTGTTGGGCTGGCCCACCAGCGCAGTGGTAAGGTTACCACCCAAGGCACCAGTGACCCGGGTTCGGGAACAGACTCGGGCAGCTGGAGGGTCAGCCAAGGGGGGGATCAAGTGCCAAGAGGCTGCTCTCCTTCTCTGTGGTAGGTGGGTTTGTCCCACCACTATACTGCCACCTGGGTGACCACTGGTGGAGGCAGGGACAAATGGAGGGAGGGAGGAGGGAGGACATCGGCTGGGAGCCGGAGCGATGCATGTCCTGACATGCCCCACCCCTAGGCTGTCCCAGTGAGCCGACGTCCTGGGTGGAAGAAAACCAGAAAACACCCCACAGCACTCCTGGCTTCGATCTCCAATGCCCCTGCCAGCACCAACAACATTATCCCCAATGAAATGTTGATATGTTGGGGTGTAAGGGCCCCACTCCATGCCTGTCTGGGAGGTATAACAAAGGCTCCATGGAGGATGGACTGAGCTGGTGCCCAGCTAGAGAAGTAGAGATGTACAAGGCCACAGGAGTTTCCCAAAGAAGAGGAGTACTGCTGCAAGAAGGGGGCATAAAGAGAAAATAAAAAAAAAGAAAGAAAGGAGGAGTGTTGAGATAGGACAAGGTGTTCTTGCAACTTAGCCAGGGTTGGGAACAAGGAACTAGGATGATAGTTGCCCTTGGGTAGGGGGAGGACAGTTGCATGCCTACAGGTTGAAGGTACGGTAGCAGTCAAGAAAGACAGATTTAAGAGGACAGATAGGGGTTATGAAATGGCAGGAGCCAAAAGGTAGAGCAGCTTAGGATCAAGGCCATTGGGAGAGCTGTCCTTGGAGGGATTGATAGCAAGGACAGCATTTAGGATGCCAGCAGGAGTAATTATAGAGAAGAAAACAGAGGAGGAGGGGAAGGAGAAGGAGGAGGGGGAGGAGGATGGGGTGGAGAAGAGGCCGACATTGTAGGAGGAAGGGGAGCAGGTTGTAGTTCGAGGGATGGAAGCTAAAAGACCAGAGGCACAAGTAGTAAATTGGGTGTTAAAGCACTCAGCTACTGACATATGGTCAAAGTTGAGTATGTTATTTTGCTTGTTTATAGGAGTAGGTGGGTGAAATCAGGGAGAGAAGTGTGCATGTACCACCTTCCAGAATTTCGAAGGGTTGTTTATATTGGTTTGTCCAAAAGTGCTTGGATTTCCTGAGGTGGATAGCCTTTGTGCATACATTGTGAAGCATGCGGTAGTGTTAGTAGCCTTGCAGGAGCTTAGTGAATTTGGTTTTATGCCAGGCATGGTCACATGATGTTTGGCAAGCTAAGAATTCCGGGGTAACCCATGGCAAGTGATTCCCTCTGACTGTGGTCTTATGCAGTGGGATATGGTGATTCCAAGTGTTGAGAAAGCAGGTATTGAAAGAATTCAGGGTTTCATCTGTATTGGTGGCTGAGGTATTCAGCATCCATTCTGTGTGCAAAAGGTCACGGAGAGGGGGTCAGGACAATTGAATTATAGGAACGAGTGAGCAGAATTTTATGGGTTACTTTTGGTCTATGGATCTTACATACCAGCTAAATCAAATGTTGCTCACTTTGGGCATCTGGCAGTAATCCAGACTTAACAATTGTATGTGTGTGCATAGTGAGAGCCAGGTCGAGAAGGGAGTGATTATTAGTTTTGGTGTTCAAGTGGGTAGGCTCCTGACTGAGGTTAAGGGCTGTTATATCAGAATGGACTTTGCTGTGGGTCACAGATAGCCAATTTAGATTAAAATTACCCATGATGTATAATTCACCAGAGTGGGCATGGGAGACTAGAATGGAAATTAGGTTGGTAGCATTTTTGGGTGGGAGTCTAGGATGACAGTAGGCACCTGCTATGTAAATTGGGAGCTGTGAATGGCAGAGAGATGTTTATAATGATATCCTCATATGAAGAGATGGTAGTGGGTAGCATGATAGTAAATTGTAAGGAGGAGGAGACGTATATGGCCAGTCTGCCTCCTCT
This sequence comes from Neoceratodus forsteri, assembly GCA_016271365.2. Classification (NCBI taxonomy): domain Eukaryota; kingdom Metazoa; phylum Chordata; order Ceratodontiformes; family Ceratodontidae; genus Neoceratodus; species Neoceratodus forsteri. The sequence goes on from CM057452.1 coordinate 784,375,721, forward strand.
ACCATCTCTATCCTGGTGGGTAAGAGAATAACCAGGGATGGAGATTTCCTGGTCTGCTATACTATCAGTCAGCCAGGTTTCCAAGATAATAAGTATGTCAGGGGGATAGCCAAATACCATAGTTTGAAGTAATGCAATTTTTGGTGCCAGACTACAGTTGTTTAAATAAAAGATTTTTAGCCCATTTGGTAGAGCAAAGGGAGCTTTAGTAGAAGGGGTGGGGGTGGGGTCAGGAACACCATGGATGTTAGATGCAGAGGGACCCAGGTTAGGGTTAGAGTCCCCTGTGGACAGGATGAGAAGAGCTATTATAATGAAATTAAGTTAAGGGGTATTTATGCTTGATGCAGGAGGTGCCTGGAGTAAGGTGACTAGTGGAGACAACATACTGAGCCGAGGATAAGACTGAAAAATAGAGGGTAGCCCTAAGATCAGTGATAACAGTTAGAGAAGGACATGGGAGTAGTGAGAAATGCCTCCATCTAAATGTGTCTGGGGAAAGGGTAACAGTATGCTATAGACCAGAACTGCATAGTAGTGGTGTGGCAGGCATGGAATGGGACTCAGTATTTGAAGCACGGGGACAAGGAGAAGAGAGGAGGGGGAGGAACACAAGTGGGAGGTAATGAGCAACTGGTTGCATTTTAGTTAGTTAGATTACTGACTGGATGCCAGTAGTTAAGATTAGTGCCCCTAGTGTTCACTTCCTATAAAATGTAAATGGTAAAACTGACAGTTAATTACAGATCAGTAACACTGATTAAAACTTAACGTTTAAACCTTATAACTTAAAACAGTCATAACAGGGCTGTAACCACTAAAGTAACAGAGCAGGAGTAGAGAAAGAATAGTGACTATAACCTGTCAATCAGCAGTTGTCCTAGATTTGAAGTGACCAATCAGAGATTATCAGTAAATGGCATCAAAATTCCAAAAAAGGTAGGTAGTGCAACAGTTCAAGCTGCAATACCTGGGGTTCTAGTCATCAGATATAGAGCAGCCTGAAGTATCTAAAAGGGTTGGCTAGAGAGCAAGTGAGGAGGGGCCTATAGTTGACAGTGAAAGATCATCTTACTTCAGTCACACTGCTAAAAAGAACTAAAGTCCCTCTAGTGGTAGATCTTCATAATCTGCTAATGGGAAACAGGACATGGTTGTACCTTGCCTGGGTCCAAGGGAGCCTTTGCTGGCTTTATGGTATGGGAAGCGGCTTTAGCAGAGCTGGCCACACCACTGAGGAGAAGAGAGATAGATGAATCAGGCTTTGGAGTGTGTGCCCAGTCAGGGAGCTCTGCTTGCCTGGGTCCAAGGAAGTCTTTGATGGCCGGAGAGTATGGGCAGTGGCTTTAGCAGAGCCGACCACACTGTGGAGGAGAAGAGAGCAAAGTGGGTCAGGCTGTGGTGTGTGCGCCCGGTCAGGGGCATCTGCTGCCATCTGTCAGAAAGTTTCTGAGAATAATCCCTGAATGTGGTTCCACTAGGTCCTGTAGTCCTGTAGGAATATGTTTTTTTTCTAAGATACTGAGAAAGTATTAATGAATGTCAATGCAGTTTTTTGTCTTTTTGTAAAAGATGTTGCATCTTATTGATCAAAGTTTTAGTTGTGACAGTCTCAGTCCAGTGTTCCTCTAATGAAATTTGGGCTAACACTTGATTGGTTTGTTCTTCTGTGTATGCAAATGGAGGGACAATTGTTTTTGTGGTGGAATGTGTTTCTGGAAATAGATTCATGTTATGAAATGGTAGTCTGTAACCAGATAGGATAATTTGTTAAAAAGCTGTTGCTGATTATTGGTTTCTTCTTGAGGTTTATGAGTGAGTGAGTGGGGTCTGATGTTATGACTACTGGCACCTGACCCCAGGAGAAGGGAAAAGAAAAAAGCTGGATGGGAACTGGTATAAGAAACAATATTTTAATTTCAAAGAATCTTTTACAGTTTACATCTCAACAAAAATAAAAGTACTAAGATATATATAATTGGAAATACTATCGTTAGCTCTACTGGTCCTTTACATGGAAATTTTATTTCATTTTGTTTTTAAATGGCTAATAGCTGAAAGATGTATTTTATTATTTATTTTGGAAGCCTCAGGATCATAGAAAGTAGCATAACCTTCCCAAATCAAACTGCTACAATAAGGGGGAGGTTGGATCCTGGTTGCTTAACCCAAATTTAAATCTTGGTCTCTTTGAGGAGAATCTCCCAGTTTCTTCCTCCTGTTTACAAAACAGGTGCTCAAATACCTGGTTTGCAAGGATACAGACTCACTGGAGTCACACTACTGTTGGATTATTATTATACTGTATACTGCTACAGTACGTATATCCATGTTATTGTTGTTAACATTGAAATTACTATAACACAACTTTAATGGCACAGATTTGTTTTCTTTTCTTGTTCTTAATTTGTCCTCCCTTAATGAGACTAGTCTGTTAGCACTTAGTAGTTTACTGTTGTATATCTATTATTAAACATACCTGTTGGTTGGTCACTACTAGTGACACCTCCAAGGCATTGGAAATCTCCATCATTCGTTATCCTTTTTGTTTTATAATAACATCTGTATTTTTAATTTTCCATAGAAAAAGCCAAACAACAATATGTACACAAGAAAGACAAAAATTGTTCCAACTCATGCATATAAACATACAGATAAATTACAAAGCAAAAATGAATGCTTGTTCAAAATAGAAATACTAAAAATGTACTCATACAAAAAATAGATAAAATTATAGACTAGTTGTGGGTGACACAACTTAATTAGCAAACTAGCCATCTATAGAGAAATGACAGAATAAAAAAGTTAGTATTGAGGATGGGAGATTTGTAAATTCTAAAAAAACAGGAAAATATTTAATTATGGTACAAACGTCTGCTCCAACCCCAGCCACAATAGCATCCACTTCTGCAAAATTAATTGTAATACTGCCATACAATCTAGATAACAAAAAGAGCATCTCTCATAATTATATATCAAGTCTACAAGCTGTATCCATTTGGAAAGCAAAGGGACTTGAGAAGTAGGCCCCAATTGAGTAATAATCTTCTTTGCACATACTAGCAATAATTGCAATTGTTGCTTATTTATTTGTATATCTTGTAAAGGAATATACAAGAGAATTAGACTTGGAGGTAACGGGGAAGGGATGTCAAAAAGAGAAGAGAGGACCAATATAATTTGATCCCAGAAAGGCCTTAAGAGAGGGCAGGACCAAAATATATGGGTCTGATCAGCTGTCGGATCCCCATATCCCTGTCAACACACAGAGGATGAGTTATCTTGATACTCTGCCACAATTACTGGGGTCTGAAAAAAGATCATCTGACTTTTCTATGAGAACTTTTCAGGTAAAAAGAGATAATGAGTTTATTAGAAACAAGTCAATACCTTTCTGAAAGTGAGAAATCTTAGAGCTGGTGGAGATCACTGTTCCATATATTTAAGATAGATCAAGATCAATAAAGTAGACTCAGTTAAATGAGATTGGGGCACGGAATAAATATAAACAATTAAATGAGGACAGATCTCCCCACGTTGATGACGTTGAACTAAAACAAAAAGGGGAGAGGGAGTTTCGGATATTCATCAGTGAGATACTGGTAGCATACCAAGAAGCATCACTCTTTATCCTGATGCTTATGTACCCCTCCCACTTGCATTGTTTCCTCCATCCCCTCCACCAGTATTCCCTCCTCCAGTATGTCAATCCCTAACCAGTCCATAAAGCTCCCCCTCCACTTCCAACTTTTTCAAACTGACTCACAGGATGGTAGGACAGGGCATTGGTTTTACAGTGCAGCTAGTGTCTTGGAGTGTAAAAGAACTAAACTGTTCAATGAAGTTGAAGTTTATTTGAAGTTTATATTTTAGCAGGACTGAGCACTAGGAAAAAGCCTGCTTGCAGGATTGTTCTGTATTAGGCATACAAGTTACAACATAATTGTATACTAACAAACAGAATAAAGTGACAGAATTATACCAATATTCAGGTACAGTCACATACAAACACAAGCTATTGAGCAAGTGCCACTCTAAAAATGTTATAACTGGAGAAGTTTCAAATCTTTTGAGGTAATGAATTCTATGCATTACCTGCAATATAAATGACATTGTAACATAACTTGATCTTGTTCTGGGGACTACAAGTCCCCTTTCAGTTAGTTTTCTTAAAGAGTATTTTGAAGAAATCAGAGTTAACTTGTCCAGTAAATAGGATGGGTCTTGGTGCCATACAGTTGTATAGAAAATCGAACAGTTGCTTTTCTCTACTAATTGCTAAAGATATCCATTTTGCATTTAGAATCAATGTACAGTTATGTATCATTGATGGTGGGCTTGTAAAACCTAAAACATATCTTGCTTATGCTGGTGCAGCCCGTCCAGTTTCTGTAGGAATCCCTTTCCAGCCATTCCATAGACTGCACTACCATAATACTGCACAGGTTGCATAACTGCTGAGGCCAACCTTTATCTGTTCTCATTTGTCATACAAACTTTCTGTCTTCTAAGTGCACCCAGTTTTTGTTATAGTTTGGCACACAATGTAAATAAATATGATCATTGAAATTAGTTCAGAATTGAACCACAGGCCCATAGAAACATAGAAACATAGATGTTGATGACAGATAAGGACCGCAAGGCCCATCCAGTCTGCCCATTTATTTTTCTGCCTTATAAATGTGACATAGGCCTTTGCTCTGTCAATGGCCTATCTATTCATACTCATCTGTATTGCTCCCTTACACCTATCCCATGCCTGTTTGAAGCCCTGCACTGTATTCATATCCACCACTTCCTGAGGTAGGGCTTTCCATGCATCCACCACCCTTTCTGTAAAAAAGAACTTCCTCACATTACCCCTTAATTGGCTTCCCTCTAATCTCATGCTGTGTCCTCTTGTCATGCATTTTCCTTATATTGAAACATGTTAGAGTCTTTCACCTTGTTAATGCCCTTAAGGTGTTTGAATGTTTTGATCATATCACCTCTCTCCCTCCTTTGCTCTAAGGTATACATATTGATCTCCGTTAATCTGTCCTTATATGTTTTCTGATGCAGTCCCTGCATCATTTTGGTTGTCCTTCTGTGGACTGCCTCAATTTGGTTAATGTCCTTATGAAGGTGTGGCCTCCAGTACTGCAGATCCAATTGTGGCCTAACCAGTGTCTTGTAAAAGAGGGATTATTACCTCCCTATTCCGACTTGTGATACACCTACTAATACACCCCAACATCCCCCAAGCCTTACCTACTGCTTTAGTGGTCTGCTTGGATGATTTCAGGTCATTGGTGATGATGATGCCCAAGCCTCTTTCTTCCCTTGTGACTGCCAGCAACTACCCTCCCAGCCTATAGGTGGCTTCAGCATTTCTCTTCCCTATGTGCATGATCTTGCATTTCTTTGCATTAAACCCCAGTTGCCACTCTTCTGACCATTTTGCTAGTTTATCCAGATCTCTTTCTCATTCTGGCCACCCCATCTGGATTATCTACTCTGTTGCATATCTTGGTGTCATCTGCAAACAGACAAACCTTATCCTCCAGTCCATCTGCAATGTCACTGATGAAGATATTGAAGAGGACTGGCCCCAGGACTGATCCCTGAGGTACCCCACTTGTGACTTGCATCTCTTCTGACTGTATACCATTTACCAACACTCTCTGTTTTCTGCCCGTCAACCAGTTTGCCACCCAGCTGACCAAATTCTGACCCACCCCCAGCCTACCCAGTTTATTCATCAATCTTCTTTGAGTAACAGTATTGCAAGCTTTGTGAAGTGAAGGTAGGTGACATCAACTGCTCCCCCTTAGTCCACCACTCTGGTTACCCAGTCAAAGAATTCTATGAGATTAATTTGACAGGACCTTCCTTTTGTAAATCCATGCTGTCTTGAATCTTGTTCTCCTATGGATTCCAGGTGTTGCACTATCCTTTCCTTAAGGAGTGCCATCAAGATCTTGCCCACTACTGAGGTAAGATTGGCTGGTCTGTAGTACCCTGCCTCCTCCCTGCTACCACTTCTGTGGAATGGGATCACATGAGCCCTTCTCCAGTCTTCTGGGACCTCTTGTGTGCTCAGAGACTCACTAAACAGTTCTGATAATGGCTCTGCTAGTTCCACCCTTAGCTCCTTTAGTACCCTGGGATGTATGCCATCAAGTCCTATTGCCTTGTCCACCCTGGGCTTCTCAAGCTCTTGTAGGACCCTTTCTTTTGTGAAGGGACTAGTGCTCACCTCCCTCCCCCCTGTGTCCATGTTGCTGAGCCGTGGGGCCTGCCCTACCTTCTCTTCAGTAAATACTGAGCAGAAGTATCTAATTAGTATAGATGTTTTTACATGGTCCTCTTCCTCACATGCCCCCTTATCTCCTTTGATCTTAGCAATACTCCCTCTTGACTTTCTCCTTTCAGTAAAGTATCTCTAGAAAGTCTTGTCACCTTATTTTACTGTCTGTGCTAGTGTTTCCTCGGTTTCGGCCTTTGCATGCCTTACTGCCTTCCCAGGTCCCTTAGGGAAGTTTGGTATTCCCCCCTATCTTCATCCCACTGTGTTCCCTTATATTTCCTGAATGCCAACCTTTTGACTCTGACCTTTTCTGCTACTGTTTTTGAGAACCAAAGTGGTTTCCTTCTTCTTTTGTACTTCCTTTTCTCTCTAATACAATGGGATGTTGCTTCAAGTATTGCATCCTTAATGTTTGTCAGCTTTGCTTGTACTCCCTCACCTGTATTTCTTTTTGCTAGGGCTAGCTTAACTCTGTAGGCCATCTTATCAAAGTCAGCTCCTCTGAAGTCCCATATTATTGCCTTGGAATGGGATGATTTAGTTGTAGTGGCCAAATTGAACCATACTATGTGATGGTCATTGGCTCCCAGGTGACCTTCTACTTGGAGATCTGTGATCCTTTCCCTGTTAGTCAGAACTAGATCTAGGATAGCCCTGTCTCTTGTGGGTTGTTGTACCAGTTGTTTGAGGCCTTCCTTCTGCAGGGAATCCACCATGTGTCTAGTTCCGGCAGATGTTCCTGCTGGTATTGACCAATCTGTATCTTGCATGTTGAAGTCTCCCATTATTAGAACCTCCCCTTTAGCTGTTATGTTTTGTATATCTTCTAACAGTAATGTGTCTATGCCCTCCCCTGGTCTGGGGGCATGTGGACAACCCCAGTTCTTATTGCTGTCCCATTTTCTGTTTCCAGGGTCACCCACAGTTCTTCTGGCTCCTTATGTGTATTCTGAATTTCTGTAGCTTTGATATTTTCATTGACATACAGGGCCACTCCATCCCCCCTTTTTGCACCTCGGTCTCTTCTGAACATTACATAGCCAGGTACTGAAGTCTCCCAAGTGTGGTTACTGGTAAACCACTTCTCATTAATTGCTACTATGTCCAGTTTATCCTCTGTCATTATTGCCTGCAGGTCTGGGATCTTGTTTCCCAGGTACTGGTTTGGATTTACCTGATTGATTTTGACACTGTCCAAAGAAAAAAATAGTTAAATCGCTTGACACGGTTATTCATTTCTTAGGACTGATTTTTTTTTCTATTATTCAAAATCAACCTATTTTGAACTAAGAATTCTTCTAATTTGTTAAATTCCAATTGTAAAACTTCCTGTATCTCATTCTGCTTATGGGCTTAGAAGGACCAGGTCATCAGTGTACATTTTAACAGTAACAGTTGAAGATATCCTTGATAAATCATCTAAGAAAAGAACAAACAGTAAAGGACCCAACACTGATATCTGCAGGACCCCCTTCTCCACTGTTCCATCATTGGAAATTGTACCACCTATTACTAAAACATGGGATTTATCAATAAGTAAGATCCAAACCATTTCAACACTTCCTGCCCCATCCCTTTACTGGTCATCTTGTGAAGTAGCAGCTAATGATCAGCTGTATCAAAACCCTTTGTTGGATCCATGAACACTCCTCCCATGCACCATCTTTCTTCAAGTGCATGAGAAACAGCATCCATGAAATCCAATGTAGCAGTCTTCGTAGAATGGAACAGTCTGAACCAAGACTGCTGACAGGAGAGCAGATCGTAGAAACTTAGATACTCAAACAATAGCTCTTGGATTTCCTTCTCTAGAAGCTTGAAAACAAGTGAATGTAAAGCTATAGGTTGATAATTGTTCTCCTTTATAAACCGGCATAATTCTTACCTTCTTCAACACAGTAGAGAAGGAACCAGAGAAAAGACTTTTGTTTAGCAATTGTATCATAGTTACAACAAACATGTCTGCTCCCTCCCTCAACAACCTGGCCATGGTGCCATCCAGACCACTGGATTTAGATTTGGAATGTTGATAATGGTTTAGATAGGTAATTCAGGAATGTCAGTTTATTGAAATTCCTGTAGGACCTAAACTCACTAAAGGAGATATTTTCAGTTTTGATCTGGTACCCTAGTTCAATTCCATAGCTAATCTCACAGTGGTGACCCAACAAGGGTCGACCCACTTCACCTAACCCAGGTTTTAGGTCCTTTGAAATAAAAATTAAATAGATTAGATTTATGGTGTGCCCCCCCCCCATTACTAATTATTAAATCTTGTGGGGGCATCAGTTGTCTGTTTTACATTAACTAAGTGAACCAAAAGTCTCTTGTAATCTACTTCCCTTTGACCACCCCCATAGGCATTAAAATCCTCTACTATTATTAAATGTTCTTATTTTACTAATACCTCAGATTGGAAAGAAAATCATTGAACACCAGTGAATTTACATGAGGGTGTGAATACAGTGCAGCAGCTATTAGATTTAGTCTCTTCACCTCCATCAACAACCCTTCAATTCTCCTTATACAGAATTTCACTAAGAAACTACAGGGGTCCAAATCCTCTCCTATATATAATAGGAAACACATGTATTTTTTAAATGGCTTGTAACTTTTAAAAGCTATTTCTGCCTCTCCAATTTGTGCATCCAATCAGATGATTTATATTGCCAACACTGTTAGCTTTACTGTTTGACACCAAATTCTCAATTCATTCATTTTATGCAGTAAACATTGAGCATTTGTGCTGCGAATAGAAATCTGACTCACTTTTTTGGGCCCAGGGTTAACTTCTACATCTCCCACAAGCTGTAGGATCAATAGACAAAATTGTGTTTTTGATTGACCCCCAACTACTCCTGTACAAACTCTTAAATTCAAACTCCCATACTGCACACTCCCTTTATTGTATTTTGGGATCTAAGCAGACATTCTGTATTTTTGTTATACTGATCACTGCAATTACCATATTCAATTTTCACAGGAAAACTTCCCCTAAGTTGCACCCTATCTGATCTGCCTTCACCTCTATAGAAGTCCATAGAAGGAACAACACCCCAAGACATATCCTAATGAAGATAATTTTTCCCTTGAACCCTAATAGTCCTGTCACTCAATTTAACACACAGCTTTTGTTGGTACACATCCTACTGCTGATTGTTAGCAAATTCTTAAATGATCAATAAATAATGATATACATCAATATTATGACAACCAAAAGAGTAAAACCACATAGTATAGAAGAATACAAAATTGTAATTCAGCTGAATTTAAGCAATGACCGCAAAAAGAGTCAACCACTCCAGCAATTCTATAAACAACACATAGAGTTCAGGCTTTCAGTATAGCATCAGCATACTGGATATATAACAAGGCTGATTAAATATAGATCAATATACTAAGGGAGTACAACAATAAAGCAATCTATAGAAAAAAAAACTAAGCAAATCCCCTTGAAAACATTTTCAGACTTACATTTCTACTGCTTAAAAAGTGACCAATCCCTGGTTTTGCAGTTGTCAAAAACACTTCTGTAATGTCATGTTAGATTGTAACAATTAGAAACTTCACAGCATGTGAAAAAATATAGATGGCAAGAACAGCAGCATATTCTACAGAACCTACATGGAAATGTGTGATACATTACAAAATATGTCACACTGCACCTGCAGAAGTGTCCAGAAAAACCTAAAAGTAAAACTTGGCTTATGTGCAGTTTACCGTACAAACACCCTATATTAACCATTACTAACAGCAGATTATCTTGCAAACCTTATGCCCTTAAACGCAATTGTGAAAGTTAACCCTAGATCAGCAAATATTCACTCACTGCTGAGCAGAACAAGCAACTGTTTTTAGTCTTACTTCTGTGAAGTGGTGCTTGTGCCACGCAGAATTGTGCCACAGTGTTCGCACCATGAGACAGCATGGGTTTTATGCAAAGGTCCACCCCTTCACTTGGTACCTCAGTAGATGGCTTGCCCCAGAGCCTACTGCCAATTAAAAGCACAGGTCTTCACAGAAGTATGTGATGATTTCACACAGCCTGTCTAGCTGCACAGTCTTTGTACTACACCACAGCTGTGGAGCTTCCCAGCAGTTGTAGTAGCTGAAAGTGCCAATATACAGAGTCACAGATGGCACAAGCTTTATGGTTGTAAGCCCTGCCCTACATTTGGTGTCTCAGTAGCTGTCTCTCCCCTGAGCCCACTGCCTGCTAAGAGCACAGTTCTTCACAGAAGTTCATGATGATTTTGCACAGCCTGGCTGGCTGTACAATCTTTGTACCATACCACAGCTGCGGTGCTTCCCAGCAGTTGTTGTAGCTGATAGTGGCTATAGACAAAGTCACAGGTGGCATGAGCTTTATGCTTCTAAGCCCTGCCCTGCTTTTGGTGTCTCAGTAGCTATCTCTCCCCCGAGTTCACTGACTACTAAGAGCACAATTCTTAAAGAAGTTTTGATGATTTCACACAGCCTTGCCGGCTGTACAGTCTCTCTCCCACACCACAGCTGTAGTACTTCCTTGCAGTTTTAGTAGCTGAAAGCAGCTGTAAATGGAGCTGTAAGTGGCATGGGCTTTATGCTGCTAAACCTGCCCCCTGATGAGGCACCTCTGCATTTGGTGTCTACATATGAACATATGAAAATGTCAGCAGAAACAGGTCTCATGGTCTATCAAGTCTGCCCCGATTGTGCAGCTAGCACCTCAGCTTGCAGCTGCCCCAACCTCCCCACCCCTCTTCATCATTACCCCCCAATCACTCTGTCCCATCCCCTGTTAAAACCACCCACCATCCTAGAGGATGACACCTTCTCAGGCAGAGCATTCTGTTTGTCTACCACCTGTTCTGTGAAAACATGTCTCCTGATTTCCCTCCTGAATCTTCCTCCCTCCAATCTCAGATGGTGCCCTCTCATATGCCTCCCTCTTCTAATCTGGAAAATCCCGTCTGTATTAGTCTTACTTATCCCCTTTATGTATTTAAAGGTTTCGATCATACCCCCCCTTATCTCTCCTCTCCTCCAGGGAGTACATGTTCAGCTCAACCAGCCTATTCTCATAGGACTTTCCCTCCAATCCCTGGATAATCTTTGTCACCCTATGCTGCACCCCCTCCAACAATCTGACATCCTTTTTCAGGAATGGGAGCCAGAACTACACACAGCATTCCAGGTGTGGTCTGACCAGCGATCTGTACAGGGGAAGAATCACCTCCCTATTTCTGGAGGAGATTCCGCTCACTATACACCCCAGCATCTTGTTGACTTTTGCTGACACCTTTTAGCACTGAGCTAAGTTGTTAAAACTCCCCATTATAAGCACCCCTAGATCCCTTTCCTCCTCAGTGCTTTCCAACTGTACCCCTCCCAGTTGATAGCTCCTCCCCTGTTTCCTAGCCGTGAAGGGCAGTACTAACATACTAACATACTAAATTGCCGGCAGAATAGGCCTAACAGTCTTTCGTGTCTGCTCGTTTGGTCAGCCCCCACCTTGTGCTTCTTGGCGCTGAACCCCAACTGCCATGTTTCTGACCATTCCTGGAGTTTTCCTTTTTACTTTCTTTTTATCCTCACCTCTACTTGCCCCAACTCTCCACTCAGTTGAACCCCTATAGTGCACAATACACATTTACCCTCCTGACTCAAGGTCTGCCCTAGAGTGCACAGATCAACTCCTGAGGTCCTTGATGGCCCGGATTGCCCCCAGGTGGGGTGAGAAGAGGTCCCCCTTACCTTCCCTCTGTGTGTTTCCAAGGAGAGGGCTTGCACAGTGGAGTCTGCCCTGTTTGTCAGTGGGTGGCAAGCATGCTGCTTGAGAAGTCATCACCTAGGAGATGAGAAGGTTTGTTTCCGTGTTCTGTTCCCCAACACTGGCATGCAATGGGGAGCAATGGGTCAGGCGCATGCTGAGACGTGTGTCTGCGCCAGTCCCCTGCCAGCATCAACCCTATATTGCCGCATCCCCCGACCACACCAACATCCCCTGAGTTCACCAGGAGGCAGCGGTCTAGCGGCGAAAGCTCCCATCCCATCACACGGAGAAGGGAGAGTGCTTATTAGGTGCTCAATCCTACTTCCCCCTCCCGGCTGACCCACCGGTGACCAGAGTCCATTCCCGAACCCGGGTTGCTGGCGTGGAGTGAGGGGTGGCATCCAGTGCCTCAACCCTCAGTGCCACCAGGCTGGCACCATTCCTGTAGTTTGATCAGGTCTTCCTGCAGCCCCTTCCAGCCCTTGATGTCATCTACCACAATGCCATCTTCATATCCTCTGAAAACAAACTGATCCTACTCCAGATCCCAAGTGAGATATCAGCTATGAATATCTCAAACAGCACCAGTCCTAGTACCAATCCCTGTGGTACCCTGCTCGTCACTGCCGTCAGGGATGTGAGTCCCCCACTCACTACCACCCATTGCTGCCTTCCATTGAGCCAGTTATTGATCTATTTGACCATTGTGTTCCCACATCTATATACTCCAGCTTCCCCCACAACCTACCATGTGGCATGGAATGAAAGGCTTTGGTGATGTCTAAATACAGGACATCCAACGCATGGCCCATGTCTATTTCCTTGGTCATCCAGTTGTAGTACTCAATTAGGTTTGTCTGGCAGGATCTGCCCAAGACAAACCCATGTTCTTGATAATCCAGGAGTCCATTATCCTCCAAAAAGGTCACCAGCCTTTCTTTTAGGATAGCCTCCATGATCTTACCCACAATTGACATAAGGTTCACTGGTCTGTAGTTGCTGGGTTCATCCTTAGGGCTACATTTGTGAATGGGCACCACATGGGTCACCCTTCAGTCCTGTGGTATGCATCCTGTGTCCACAGAGGTATTGAATAGGTCAGCCAGTGGTCCTGCCAGGATCTTTGCTAGTTCCTTAAGTACCCTAAGGTGAATGCCGTCTCATCTCCATGCCTTGTCCACCCTTAGTGCCCTTAATCCTTCTATGGCACTGTCCTCTTTAATCCCTATATCAGTCACCCCTTCCCCCACACAGCTCACTCCACCCATCCCTTGTAGTATCTGCTCCCTTTCTCCTCCATGAACACAGAACAGAAGTATTCATTTAGTGCCTCTGCCTAGAAACATAGAAACATAGACTTTGATGGAAGATAAGGACCACTTGGCCCACCCAGTCTGCCCATTTCCCTACCTACTGGATAAGCTGCAGATTCTAGTTAACCAACAGCATACTTCCTGCCACCCCCACTACAATTGCCTTATGTCTGTCCCATGCATGTTTGAATTCCCCCACTGTTTTAGACCCAACAACCTCCCCAGGAAGGCGGTTCCGTGCATCCACCACTCTCTCTGTGAAAAAAAATGTCCTCATATTACCCCTGAGCTGTCCCCTCTATCTTTAAATTGTGCCCCCTTGTTCTTACACATCTCTTTTTCTGAAAGATGCTACCCTCCTGGACTTTGTTGATTCCCTTGAGGTACTTGAACGTTTCTATCATGTCCCCCCTGTCCCTCCTTTCATCAAGGGTACACATATTAGCCTCTCAGTCTCTCTTCATATGATTTCTGATGCAGACCCTGCACCATTTTAGTTGCCCTCCTCTGGACTGCTTCCATCCTGTCTATGTCCTTGCATAGATGAGGTCTCCAAAACTGCACACAGTACTCCAGATGGTGTCTCACCAACTGTCTGTACAGAGGGATAACCACTTCCCTTTTTCTACCTGTGATGCCCCTTCCTATGCATCCCAGTATCCCCCTGGCTCTCCTTACTGGCTTCTCACATTGCTTACCCACCTTTAGATCATCTGATATGACTACCCCCAAGTCCCATCCATTTTTGTTGTTGTTAGTACCTCCCCTGCTATTGTGTACTCTTCTCCTGGGTTTTTGTTTCCCAGGTGCATTACTTTGCACTTCTTTGCATTGAGTCTAAGTTGCCATATGTCTGACCATTCCTCCAACCTTGCCAAGTCCCTTCTCATCCTTTCTACCCCCCCTTGTGTATCAACTCTGTTACAGATCTTTGTGTCATCCGCAAAGAGGCATACCTTTCCCTCCAGACCCTCTGCAATGTCACCTATAAAGATGTTAAAGAGGACTGGACCCAGTACTGAGCCCTGAGGTACTCCACTAGTGACCCCCCCCCTTCCTTCGGAATGTGTTCCACTCACTATTACCTTCTGTGTCCTGTTATGCAGCCAGTTTGCTACCCAGGCTACCACCCTGGGACCCAGTCCCAGGCTGGCTAACTTGTTTATTAATCTTTTGTGCGGGACTGTGTCAAATGCCTTGCTAAAGTCTAGGTAGGCCATATCCACAGCCCTTCCCCTGGTCTATTACTTCAGGCACCCAGTCAAAGAAATCTATTAGATTCATCTGACATGACCTTCCTGCTGTAAATCCATGCTGCTTTGGGTCCTGTGCCCTGCTGGGCTCTAGGTACTCAACAATTCTTTCTTTCAGAAGTGATTCCATCATTTTCCCTACCACTGAGGTCAAATTTACAGGTCTGTAGTTTCCTGCTTCTGCCTTGCTCCCACTTTTGTGAAGTGGAATCACATCTGCCCTCCTCCAGTCCTCAGGTACCACCCCATCCTCCCATGATTTGTTAAAAAGTGTGGTCAGTGGTGTCACTAGGTCCTCCTTTAGTTCTTTTAGGATTCTGGGGTGAATCCCATCAGGCCCCATTGCTTTGTCTACCTTGAGTTTTAGGAGTTCTTTCAGGACTCTTTCTTCTGTAAATGGACTGGTGTCAACCCCCCTACCCAGAGTGCTTCTGTTGTCTGGTTTAGGTAATTTCTCCTCATCTTCTTTTGTGAATACTGAGCAAAAGTATTCATTCAGTATCTCTGCCTTTTCACTGTCTCCCTCTGCCCACCTCCCCTCTCCCTTATTAATCTTCACTATTCCTCCCTAACCTTTCTATGCTCCTAATGTACCTATAAAGGTTTTATCCCTTCTTAGCTGAATTGGCTATTTTTTTCTCAGTTTGGGCTTTTGCTATTCTGACTGCCTTCCCCACTTCTTTCTGCTTCAATTGATACAGTTCCCTGTCATGCTCCTTCTGTGATGCCTTATACTTTTTGAATGCAGCATTTTTTTCCTTAACCTTCCCTGCCACCTCTTTTGAGAACCACAATGGTTTTTTACTCCACTTTGTTTTCTTTATCTGTTTCACACAAAGGCTTGTTGCCTCTATGATGGCAGTTTTGATTTTTCTCCATTGTTCTTCCACCCCTCCTTGTTGGCCATTTGCTAGTGTATTCCTAAGGGAATTCACCCATTTTGTCAAAGTCAGCCCTTCTAAAGTCCAGTATGCTTGTTTTTGTATGGCTTGTCTCCATGGTTGTGCTTGATGTGAAGCACACTGTGCAGTGGTCGCTTGTTCCCAGATGTCTACTGACTTCTAAATTTGTGATCCTCTCTCCATTTGAGAGCACCAGGTCTAGTATTGCTCCTTCCCGAGTGGGTTCCAACACTAGCTGTCTAAGGCCTGCCCCCTGCAGGGCATCGAGAATGACCCTGCTCTTGGATGTGGCTGCAGTACATGTCATCCAGTTAACTTCTGCCATATTCAGGTCCCCCATCAACAGTGTCTCCCCTTTTTGAGCCATTTTGAGAATGTCCTCTATCATTTTCTTGTCCATTTCTTCCCCTTGAGATGGGGGTCTATATACAACCCCTCTGCGGATTGTGATGCCATTCCCTGTCTCCAAGGTGACCCAGAGTGCCTCTTGTCCTCCCCCTTTACTTTTTAGTTCTGTAGCTTTGATCCCTTCCCTTCTGCATAGAGCTACTCCACCTCCTCTTTTCCCCTCCCTGTCCCTTCTATAGACTGTGTACCCCGGTATGTTGACATCCCAGTCATGGTTCTCCGTGTACCATGTTTCTGTGACTGTCACAATATCCAATTGTTCATCTTCCATCAAGGCTACTGGCTCAGGAAGCTTGTTTCCCAGACTACGGGTATTGGTACTCATTGCCCTCCATTTAATGTTGGCTTTATCCTTTTTTCCCCCATGCCTGCTCTTTTTGCCCTTGTCTATTTTTCCTTTTACCCCTGTCCTGCCCTCTGTTGAGCATTGTACCTCAGTGTTTACCTTACTACCCGTCATGTTTTGTGGGGGGTGGCTTGAAATTTACTGCCTCTTATTAGCACCTTCGCCCATGGCTAGTTTAAAAGCTTGCCAAGGAAGCATTTAAACCTGTCACTTAGGATCTTGGTTCCCTTCGTGGACAGATGCAGACCATCGTGCCAGTATAGACTTTCATCTCTCCAGATCCACTTCCTTCTCCATGCATCCTCTGTCCTTCCTAATCCTCACAATTTGGTCTTTGTTCCTCCTTCTCTCGTTTATGTATCTGAAGAAATCCTTTTCTCCATCCTTAATACTCTGTGCTAGTCTCAGCTGTCTTGAAGCCTTGACCACTCTGTCTAGCCTCGTAACCTTGCTAGACTTCTTCGTATACTCATCCTTGTCATCTTCCCCTCCAGATCTCTTGAGTCTCTGAAATGCTTTCTCTTGGCCCTCACCCCCTTCATGACCCCTTGAGTCAACCAACTGGGCATCTTTGCCCTTCCCTTCTTACTTTGTGTCCTTGTACATGTCCCAGTTTTCACCGCCATTCCTTTTTTAATAATGTCCCATTTTTGACTAGCATCCATGCATGGTTAAATTCCCACCAGATACCTACCCAAAATTTCCCCCATACTTTTAAAGTCCACCCCCTTAAATTCAATCACCCTTGTTCCTGTACACCCTGTTTCCCTACCCATATTGAGCATGAACCACACTGAGTGGTGGTCACTCCCAGCCAGAGGGTCCTCGACCTCAGATCCTTTACAGACTCCCCATTTGATAGTATGAGGTCCAGAATGTTTTCCAATTTAGTTGGCTCATGGACCAACTGCACCAGGAAGCTGTCCTGAAATGCTTATAATATGACCTGCTCCCTTGCATTCATGGCATCTGGGGTGCTCCACTCCATCCCAGGTAGGTTGAAGTCCCCCCATCACCACTGTGTTCCCCTTCCTACAGACCCTTCTAATTTGCTCAGCTAACTCTTTATCCTGGTCATCCCCTTGAGCTGGTGGTCTGTATATTACCCCCATCCTCAGTGTCCTACCTTTCAGGCCTTGAAATTGCATCCATAGGGTCACTGTACTGCCTTCCTCCCCATCTCCCTTATATACCTTATCCCATCCCATACATAGATTGCCACACCTCCACCTTTCTCCTTATCCCAATACTTCCTGAATATCCTATACCCTGAGACCACCATATCCCAGTCCTGTTACTGGGTGGCCCATGTTTCCATGATGGCCTCAATGTCCACCCTCCATACTGCCAAGAAGGCCTGCAACTCAGCTGACTTGTTACCTAGGCTTCTTGCATTCAAGGAAACCACCCTCCACCCTATTTCCTTCCCTACCTATCCCAGCTTTTCCCCCTCTCCTAATCCCATCCCAGTGCAACTATCCCTATTCCTTCTCCTTCAGCTTTGGGGTAAGCTCGTTTGGCTCCCCTCCATGGGATATCTGCCTACCAGCTGTCCACTCGCCACACCCCCACCTAGTATAACTCTACCTTTGCAGCTATGTACCCCCCATCTTCTGCTTTAATAACCCCTTCCCCTCCCCACTCAGGTGTAGCCTGTCCCCTGCATATAGATCATTAGTGTCCCAGGTTCTGCCGCAGCAACACACCAACCTGTACCCCCATGCATTGACACCATTCCCCCAGCCACGTGCTGAACTCCTCCAATTCTCTCTTTCCTTGCTGTACTTGCCCAGGGCACTGGGAGCACCACTGAGAATGCCACCAATTCCCCAACTCCTCTCACAGCCTTCCCAGTTCCTCAAACCTCTCCCTTACTATTTCAACCATCTACCCAACCAGGTCATTTGTACCCACATGCACAATGAGATGCGGTTTCTTCCTACCCCTCTTTATGCACTTAAGAATTGACTGTCCCACCCTGTCTGCCATTAGCCCAGGTATGGACTCCACCCATGTGCAACTATTCCTTTAGCTCTTACTGCCCCATCTGATCCCTTTTAGTATGGAATCCTGCAGCACCAGTACACCCCCCCTTCATTCCTCATCTCTACCACACCCTAATACCTAGGTACCTATCCCTCGAGTCCATCACATTCATAGCTCCACCCTTGCTCCCTGCGGCTCCCCCCTCCTGCACACCTGACCCATCCCCGCCCCCCTTAACCATTCTCTCACTATCCTCCACATACCTCCCTTTGACCGTTGCCCCTCATCCTCTGCTATGCCCTTGTCATCCTCTCCATCAGCCCTGCTTCTCTCCCCTGTATCCCTGCTCCCTTCGACCATCCCTCCAGTTGTGCCCCTCCACCTTCACTCCTGCCACCCTGCTATGACCTACTACTGTCCCTTTGCACTTCCCCCCTTTCCCTCTCCTGCCCCCTCCTGGAGATCCTTCACCCCCTCCTCCTCCCCCAATGTTGCCAGCACTGCAAACTTATTACCTGCCCCCTCTGTAATACTGTGTGCTGGCCCTTCCTCCCTCACCTGAGCCTTCCCTTCAGTGCCAGGCCTCCAGTCCATTTTGCCCCAACACCCCTTCCCCATCTCCTCCCTCGATCTGATGTTCCTTCCATGTGGTGTCCTCATGTTACTCCCCATCCCCTCCCTCATTCCAGTGTTCTTCTCCTGTGGTGTTCTCATGTTACTCCCCATCTCCTCCCTAGATCCGATGCTCCTCCCTTGCAGTGTCCTCATATTGCTCTTTGAGGGAGGCATTCCTGCCCCAGCTTCCCCTCCCACCCCTCATCCTCTCCAACTCTCTACAAAGCCACAGTACCTCCTCCTCGAGTCTTTTCAGCCTGTGACAGATTGGACACCCTCCAGCCTCCACAATATGTTCATCCAAATTGCCATCCCACATCCTTACATCCCACTATCCTACCCATGATACCAGTACTAACTGCAAAATACTTTTCTGTCTATTAGTTTCTCACCAGTCCAGTCCCTACTTAAAAATACAATACCAACTCTACTTGTGGAGAAGCACAAAACACTACTAACTATGATACCATACCCATATCATCCATAAGTTTCCCAGCAAAATACA
Source organism: Neoceratodus forsteri (assembly GCA_016271365.2). Taxonomy (NCBI): domain Eukaryota; kingdom Metazoa; phylum Chordata; order Ceratodontiformes; family Ceratodontidae; genus Neoceratodus; species Neoceratodus forsteri. Next base: position 784,395,093 of record CM057452.1, read on the forward strand.
GCTTGAGATGTTACATGTAAGTACAAAACACAGTACTATCTCTATGTTTTTAACTTTTACCTCTTTAACCAGAGCTACATATCACTCTGTAACATTACAAAGAACAATCCCCTCTGTTAGGGCAAGTTAGTGGGTGGGCCTGGTAGTGCTTTCCACCAATCCCAATGCAGCTCTGTCCCAATACATGTGGATAAGCTGGTGGTGGGAGGGATGGAAAAGGGTGGGATTTGGGCCCACGGCCACGCCAGTGAGTCAATCAGCCCCTTACACAACTGCACACCTCAGCCCCTTTCTTCAGGCAGGAGCAAACACATCCCTGTAGTTCATGCTTCTTCTGCTTCCAGCTCCAAACTGAGGCACTTTAACTAAAATGGATCTTGGTTAATCTCTTGCCTCTCCCTCAAGTCTACCTCTGTTTGCAGTTTCCTGTCTTTCAACTTTCACATAATTGAACTCCAAAATACAGCCCTAATCCAAACAGCATTGTTTTAACACCCCAAATACAGCCCTAATCCAAACAGCAATGTCTAAACACTCAAATACATATCCCTTTCCCAGTAGAAGCTATTTGAACAAAAGCCAACTAAGGAAAACATACTTCCCTTTAGTTCAGTCTCACACAAACACCAGGACACACCTGTAGTACATGCTTCTTTAGCTTCCAGCTCCATACTGAAGCAATTTAACTAAAAGACTCTTGGCTAATCTCTTGCCCCTCCAACAAGTCTACCCCCTATATGCTATTTCCTGTCTTTCAACTGGCACAGAATTGAATTCCAAAATACAGCCCTACTCCAAACAGCACTGTTTAAACACCCAGGGCCAGATATTCAGAAGGCTTGCACATGGTGCAACACAGTCGTGCCATGCTCAACCCACTGATGCTCCCTGGCATGATATTCAAAGGGGGATTGAGCCGTGCACAAATCCCGATGCGCTGGAGTGCATCAGTAATGTATATGGTGCAGGTGCGGGGTCGTGCCCATGCATACTCCGCACATCCCGATATTCAGCCAGGATGTGCTGAGCTCATGCATGAGCAACCCCTACCTGTGCTGCACACAGGTGAGCCAAAAAAAAAGGAGCAACAGCTGGCCACCCACAGGAGAGCTGCCATATTGCAGGGTGCAACATGGCAGCTGCCACCTGTGGGTGGCCACCTGAGCTCTGGCTGCACCTTCCTGGTAGTGCCCCCCCATGCCCAATCGTGGGCATACATATGTTAAAAAATGTTAACTCTCTCCCTAGTGGTCCAGTGGACCGCTCACAGCCTGATCATGAGCATTTGAAGTAAAATAAATGTGCTATATCCCTGGTGTTCCAGTGGACTGCTCGCAGCCCGATCACGGGCATAAGTATGTTTAAAAATGTTAACTCTCTCCCTGGTGGTCCTGTGGACCACTCGAAGTCTGATCGTGGGCATTTGCTGTAAAAATGACACCCCAATCCAACCCGGTGGTCAACAGTACTCCCCTCCCCACCGCCCACTGAGACCTACCCTGCTCCCCTGGTAAGCGGGTGGCAGCTCTCCACCACTTGCCGCCCCATCGATCCCATCTGACATCGCACGGTAGGTTTACACCTATTGGTTCACAGTGTGAGCCAACGGGCATTAGTCTGCATCAGACATATCTCAGATATGTGAATGGATCCATCTCATATCTGGACTGTGTATAGGCATGGGCTGCAAGTCCATTGGCTCACACTGTGGACCAATGGGCGTTCAGCCCTACCATATGGTGTCAGTCGTGGGTGGTGGGGCAGCAAGCAGGTGGGAGCTGCTGCCCACTGCTGACCGGGGGGCAGGTGGTGGGGCTCTGTGGGTGGGTGGGTGGGAGGGGGCTACCACTGACCACCAGGGTTGGATTGGGGTGTCATTTTATATAACAAATGCCCATGATTGGGCTGCAAGCGGTCCACTGGACCACCAGGGATATAGGACCTTTATTCTACTTCAAATGCCTGTGATCGGGCTGTGAGTGGTCCACTGGACCACCAGGGATATAGAACTTTTATTCTTCTTCAAATGCCCACGAACAGGCTGAGAGCAGTCCACTGGACCACCGGGGATATTGGATGTGTTCTGTACTATACACATGCCCGCGATCGGGCATTGGGTCTTTTTGCCGTAATGTGCAGGGGGCATCAGTCCCCGATGGCTGCTGCCTGGCAGGGTGCCAGGTGTAAGTCGCCGGGAATCAGCGCACCTGCATGCAAATGGGGTCATAATGACGTGCTCATGGACCCATTTACGTCTTGCATACATTATGGCCCCATTTGCATGTGCACTTTTGAATATGGTGGTTGTTGTGCCTAGCGCAATGGAACTTGCGCTAGCGCATCCTCCTGCTCCACTCTGGCCACTTGCGCTGGCGCAGTGCAACTGCACCATGTGCACTGCGGGTGTCCAAGGTGGATATTCAACATTGCTGTGCCATGGCACAGCTCTGTTGAATATCACCCTTTCAACGCCCCTGCGCAGGCCAGTTGCACTGCTCCCAGGCTTGCACCACAGCCTGGTGCAGTCTGAATATCCGGCCCCCAAAGTACAGCCCTAATCCAAACAGCACTGTTTAAACATCCAACTACGTATCCCTCTCCCAGTACAAGCTAGTTGACAAAAGCAAACTTATGAAAAAATACTTCCCTTTAGTTCAGCATCACAAAAATACCAGGACACCCCTACAGTACATGCATCTTCAGTTTCCAGCTCCAAACAGCTCTCAGTAGCTGGCTTGCCCTAGCTCCCTGCCTACTTATAGCACAGTTCCTGACAGAAGATCATGAGGAGGTTGAAGGTTTTACAGCACTTTAAGTCACTCAGAGCAGACGTTGCTCTACTCCAGAAGGTGCATGTCACTGGGAGATTATACACTGGCATTGGAAGGCGTAGGTGGGTCAGCTGGTATACAGCTCTGCATCCTCTAAATCCAGCAGGGTAATCATACTGTTCAACAGTGCACTTCAATGGTCTATGAACAATACTAAAGCTAACACACAAGGAAGGTGAGTTATGACTTTGATTTCCTTCCTGGGAGGTATGGTCAATGTAGTCAATGTTTATGACCCCAATAATGACAACACAGATTTATTTCCCAAGGTGAGACAGGCACTTGCAGAATTCCAGGGCAACCAGCAGATCCCACAGTTAACTGGTGGGGATTATGACCTGGTTCCTGACCCCTTCCTGGACTGGTCTAAGATTACTACAGACTCCTCGCTTAATGCCCGAGGGACTTCATCTGAATTAACGGACAAGTCGGGGTTGGCAGACATAGAGTGGAGAGACAACTTGACTGGTCAGGATTATACATTTTATTCCCCAGCCCTCAGCTCCTACGGCAATATAGAAGCTTGGCTGACTGACTCCCTGGGGATCCTGGGGGTATCCGATTCAAGCACTGAATAGCTTTTTGTATCTTATCATGCCCCATCACATTCTTTTTCCAGCCTGTGAGTTCACATGCTGTCTCTCTCAGATTGATATGTAAGCCCATGATAGTTAGGGACACCAACTTTAGGGAGCAGATCTTGCAGCAGACAAAATTCCATGTGGAGCTGAATACAACTAAGGATGTTTTGGCAGGCATTATATTTGTAGCCTTCAAGGCATACTTACATGTCAGGGTAATCTCCTCTTCTGCTCAGAGAAGACAGGAAATCAAACTGACTGATCTCAGACAGAAGCTAGGACTACTAGAGGTAAAGTTTAAGAGCATTCCTACCACCTTTCTCATGCTGGCAGTACAAATCCCAGCTCTTAAGTATAAAATAAACAATCTCATGCACCACAAAATGGGGTAACAACTCCTCTGCTACAAGTACACTTTCTGGAAGTCCAGTGAAAGAGGTGGAAAACTTCTCGCCAACAGATTGAGGAAACAGAAAATTGAATCACTCATCCTGGTCCTCTGAAGCAGGGATGGAACAATTGTTTCTAAATCCAACAGTATTAATTAAGTAATGAAGCAATACTATGAGATGCTGTACATACAGAGAAGTCAGCAAAATTCACTCTGCAAATTAATTCATGATTTGTGCCCAATTCAAGAAGTGAAATTCACCAACTTCACCAATTCACCCGACCATGAAGTGTGGAATTTCATGGGTGAAATTCCAAACTTTGTGGCACAATATCCCTGGTGTCTAGTGGTCCCCTCCTTGGCCCATCAATTGCTGGCCCCAATGTAAAAAAAAAAATTATTTAAATCCCTGGAGTCAAGTGGTAACCACCTCCGCCGATCGCCAAAAAAAAAATATTATAATTTAAATCCCTGGTGTCTAATGGCCCCCCACCCCACAGATCACGCCCAATGCAAAAAACAAAACATTATTATTATTAAAATCCCTATTGTCTAGTGGTCCCTCACCCCAGCCGATCTCCAGCCCCAATGTAAAAAAATAGTTATTATCATTTAAATCCCTGGTGTCTAGTGATTCCCTCACCCCACTGATTGCCAGCCCCAATGCTCTGTCCCTGGTGTCTGGTGGATCCCCCACCCCCCGCCCCATCAGAGAGTGGCCCACCACCTTGCTCCCCCCAACAAGACTCTGAGTGGGTGACCAGCACAGTCCTCCACTCCACCATGGCTGGCCTCCTAATTGACCTAGAATAAATGAGTGTGTGCTTGTACAAGGACATACTCATTCATTCTAGGTCAGTCGGGTGGCCAGCAGTGGTGGAGAGTGGAGGGCTGTGCTGTTTGCCCACTCGGGATCAGGTTGGAGGTGAGTGAAGTGGTTGGGCAATTCCTGACAGTGTGGGCGGTCCACTAGACACCAGAGATTTAACATTGGGGTTGGTGAACGGTGAGGCCGGGGAACCACTAGACGCCATGGATGTGGGGAATTCACCATTTGTAATGTCTCCTTGCTTCAGGTTTTTTTAATGCATTTTGCACTTAAAAAAACAAAACAAAAAAAAAGCAAGACAAAGTTACAAATGGTGAATTCTCCCTAAATGGGACAACTCGTGAACTGATCCGCGGAGACGAATTTGGTGACTTCAACCAAAATTTGCCAGTGTAGTAAAAACTTTGCTGCACTTCTAGGTACATAACCCAACACTCCTCATCTTATTCAATGCTGATCTTAGGACTTTTTTCGGCCCTTCTACCCTACCAGTGCTAGCCCCAGAGTCCAAACAGCTTCACCAGCATCTAATGGAGATCTAACTCATAGCTGCTTTACATCAGTAAACCAAAGCAAAACCCCAGGCAGAGATAGCTTCACAATTGATCTCTATCAAATTTAGCTATAGGTGATCATCCCACCCCTACTGGCACCACTTTAGGAGGCCCACAATAAAGAGATCTTTCCCCACCATGAAGGAAGCCTTGGTGATTTTGCTACACAAAATCTCCAGTGATCTCTTTAACAGTGCAAACTTCCACCCTGTCTCTTTAATCTTGACTGGCATAAAAATCTTGTCCAAGGACTTGCAATGAGGGTCAAGAAAGTACACCCCACTCTATCTTTGGCACTAATCATTGCTTGAATTTCTCCCCCCACTCTGAAGCTGAGCTCCTTATTTGGGGACCCATTCAATTCAGTACATAAGTACCTCAAGGTGATTCTAGATCAACAGTTAGACTATTCACTTCACATAAACTGTGTAGTGGAAAAATGTTTTGCCAAACTAGGGGCTCTCTTGAAGGTTAAAAACTGTCTCACTTATAAAACCTGTGGTTGAGCTCTTAATCTTCCCATTGCTTGAGTATGGGGATGTAGTTATGCCTGGAGCCCCATCCTCTGCCATAGTGAAGCTCACCATCCTCTTCAACTCACTCTATAGGTTTGGGTTCCATGTGTTATGGGTGACTTTTTAACAGTGCCAAACATTACAGCGAGTGCAAGTCACCAAAAACCACAATGGTGACTTGCACAACAGCGAAGAAAAAACATCAAGGATTGGCCCCATCTCAAATACTGAACACTTACAACAATTTTTTTATGCTGGGGCAATGACTCCCGCACCTCCCATGCGGGTGCCTTTGCCCCCTTCACCACCCATTATTAATATGATCAACTCTGGGGGGGGCCTGACAGAGGGGAAAAGGGAAACATTGGATGGGGGCATCTCACCAAATGCAAAACAAAGTTCTTGTATGCCGCAAGCATAAAAAAATATACCAAAAGTTCTCACACACCACAAGCTGCGAACCCTGAGCCTTCTGCACTAGTGGTGTACATCCTACCACTGCACTAGATGGCCAGCTCAAATTTGCTCCATCAGTCTGACTCCCATATTATGTTACCACCCTCCTGCCATCCCACACTCACCCTATTCCTACATTCGCTATTCTTGTTCCAGACCCTGGCTATTCCCCAGTAGCTATTCTTTCTTACTCACTTTTATTACGGTGGTCAAATTGAGTGACTCATACTGAGTCACTCAATTTGACTCACCCCTATCACTGGATAGCATAGGTTTGTGTTGGCCTGCCTCCCCATACCCATCATTGCACAGTGTATAAGGAGCTAGACTGGGCCTCCCTCTCTGGGAGGCAATCCCTCCATATTGTGTTGCTTAATGCCAAATACTGGTCTGAGAAACTACTGGAGTAGCTTAGTGGCATATTTACCCCTTTTTCCAATCCCTCATACTACTTAAGGTGAGAAAATGGAAAAAGACTACATATTTCTAGATATAGACTCTCTGCAGGACATGCCTCTATCAGGCATAGACTTCCCCACATATGTAACAGTCTTCCCTCCTCCTTCACCTGCATTACCAGTTTCCAGTCTGTGAACGCTAAGCTTAAGGAGTACTACAAGGCCCCATTGCCCTGTCCATACTATCATAGAGGTATTCCCTTACTGTACAGGAGCCTGGTACTGATTAGATTACTCCTAACCTGAGTTGGGCCTTCCTCCTAGGTATTCTACACAGCAGTACATAACTTCATTGTATTGTTATGGGACTGCACTTTAATTTTATCTGTGAGATTGAAATGTGAATCAGCTATATATATGTATGTATGTGTATATATATATATATATATATATATATATATATATATTTATATTGCAAAAGATAAAGCAACAAATGTAGGGAAATTTAACATTAGAATTTCCAACCCTAAAACACCTGCCCCACCCCTGAAGCGAATGAGGGGTGGAGTCTTCCATGGGGTTGTCAACCGTAATACTCACCCCATTGCAGTAACAGAAAAGCTAAGATGTGATGGAGACAGGTGTATATATTTCATGAGTGCATACGATGGGGTGAGCATTAGGTAGCACTCCCACAAGCAAATAAGCCTTCAATTATGCCTTCTTAAAAAGTAAGGAAATTCTCTTCAAAAAACTTTGATAATGCACTACTGGAGTTCCCTACAAATATACTTTCTCAAAAAGTAAGGACACTCTCTGCAAAAAATGTTGATAATGCACTATTGGAGTTTCCTACAATTATACTTTCTCAAAAAGTAAGGAAATGCTCTGCAAAAAACTTCACTAATACATTATTAAGGTCCCAGAAACAAAAGTTGGGAAATGTGGTCTTAGGGTTTCCAGCCTTGAGACACCACCCCCACCTTCAATTTCCAGCCCTAACATCCCACTCTCACCCTGCATGCAGAAATATGTGTGGGGGTGTGTGCCTTGGGGTTGTGAAACCCAATGCTCAATCCATTCTCCTATACTGTACCCATCTCAGCTTACTTACTCATGGAATAGGGTGAGTGTTAGGGTTCACAACCCCAAGGCAAACCCTAAGACCGCATTTAATAACTTTTATCACTGGAACCCTAATAGTGCATTAACAAAGGTTTTTTTGCATATAATTATACAGGCACACTAGTATATTAGGGTTGAGTAAGCATTTTTATGTTAACCTCAATTCTGACACCTTAATAACTTTGCCCCAGTTCAAATGATTTACAGGAAATTTACAAAACACAGCCTCTGTGCTAAGATCTCTTGACCCTGAAAATTTCATGTGGATCGGTTAAGTGGGGGCAAAGTAACAGAGGTGCAAAAAAAAAAAAGTAAAACTCACCATTTTTGAAAATTTTTAGACTTTTTTTGCCATCTGAAAACTAAATCAAATGAAGCTTTCAAACATGAAACTTTCAGGGTTGATAGAGGTTGATCCAAGGTGGGTGCTGTTGTTGTTTATAGGTCCAAATGTAAGTGGTATTTAAATTTTTTATTATATTAAAGTTATTTCAGATAATTGTTATTGCTCAGACATTTTTTTTATATCTGGCTCTATGTTCATAGTATGTCAATATTTGTAATAATGTGTGTTTTTCTTGATTTTAATAAAGTTGATTCAATTTGAAAAAAAAATATTTATGAAAAAAGTTCCATTTGTGAGCATGTGTAGGTCAAAACATTTGCATTCTATGGACAACTGAATTTATGTGAAAGCACAATGTCCTGTTGTGTTTCGTAATGTGCATCATATCATATACTGTTGTTGCTCGTATAGCACAACACCACAATATATGATACGACATACATAATAGAAAAAGCAACCCTGAGATGTAAGAACCTTTTCCCTGGTGACGTGTGGTCCCTCCCCCACCCAATCACCTGCCAAGTATGTAATAAAGTTTTCGTTGGTGGCTAGTGGTCACTCCCCCCCCACACCATCACCCTTCCCTTATGTCCTGTTCTCATATTTCTTAATGTGTAGCTATCATACACTGTGGTGTTTTGTATATCAGAACACCACTGTATATGTCTAGTGCTATCCCACCATGCAATTACTCTCATTGGTTTTATTCCCTTCTTCCAGATGTCTAGTGGTACCCCCTATCCTATGATTGCTGTTCCTGTTATATTTTTATTTTCATTGGTGTCCAGTGGCATCCCCCACCCTTTGATTGCTATCCTCTTTTTATTTCCCTTTTCCCTGGTGTCTAGTGGCACCCCCCACCCTCCGATTGCTGGCTCCATTTATCCTTTCATTTCCCTGCTGGCTAGTGGCCCCCCCCCACCCTCTGATTGCTGGCCCCCTTTATCCTTTCATTTCCCTGGTGTCTAGTCCCACCCTCTGATTGCTGTCCCCAGTTTTATTCCCTTTTCCCTGATCTCTAGAGGCACCCCCTACGCTTTGATTGCTGTCCCTGTTTTATTTCTCTTTTCCCTAGTGTCTAGTTGCACCCCTCACCTTCCAGTTGCTGTCTTCATTTTATTTCCCCTTTCCCTGTTGTCTAGTGGCACCCCCATCCTCCCATTGCTGGTCCTATTTATTCTTTCATTTCCCTGGTGGCCATTGGCATCCCCCAACCCTCTGATTGCTGGCCCCCTTTATACTTTCATTTCCCTGGTGTCTAGTGGCAGCCCTCCTGACCTCTGATGGTCAAACCACCCGACTGGTTCCACTACCAAGTGGTGATGGAGATATCCGACTTGGTGGTGGAACCAGTCAGGTGGTCTGACCATCATACCATCAGTTTCAGTTTTGAGGCACCCCCTAGGAGGCCTGCCCCTGTGAAGATGGTCCAATACCGCACTTTAAAGGGTGTATCCCCTGATGGCCTGATGGCGGTGTTGGGCCTATCGAGTATGCCGAGTGAATGAATGGATCCAGGGGATCTTGTACTAGATTATAATAAAGCAGTGACAGAGGCCCTGGATTCCATTGCTGCTGTTCATGTTCGTCCACTCACCCTTAGCCCCAGATCTCCATGGTTTGATGAGACTCTGAGGGAGTTGAGGAGAGTTGGAAGAAGATTAGAGAGGCAATGGTGGAGGTCTGGCCTGGTATGTGACATGCTTAGTTTGATGGACCATTATTCAGTCTATCAATCAACAATTTCCCATAAGAAAGCAGAATTCCTTGTCCAGGGAAATTGCTGCCATGTGGAATCGACCAGCTCAGCTTTTCCGGACCGTCGACAGACTGTGCAATCCACTCTGTCTTAAGCCCAGAAATGCTTTTTCTCAAGAGCAGTGTAAGGAGATTGCTTGATTCTTCACGGATAAGGTTGCCATGATCAGATCCGATATCTGCCTGACCCTTTCTCAATGGAGTAGCAGTGGTCGGCAGGAGATTTCGGACTCCCAGTTTGTGTGGTGCTACTTTAGCCAGCCCACAAACAGTGATATTGTGATGGTTATCCAGTTGTTACGTCCTACCAACTGTAGTTTGGATCCAGGCCCCACGTGCCTGCTGATTGGCTGGGTTGATGTCATCGGCGGGTCCTTGCTGAGATAGTTTGCTTGTCCTTGGAGTGGGGAATCTTTCCATACTCCCTTAAGGAGGCCGTGGTTCGGCCCCTTCTTAAGAAGTCCTCCTTGGATCCTGACTGTCTAGCAAACTATAGGCCGGTCTCTAACCTACCCTTTTTGGGTAAGGTTATTGAGAAGGTGGTGGCATTACAGCTGCGGGACCACTTGACCAGCCACAATACCCATGATTCTCTCCAGTCTGGTTTCAGGAAGAGACATAGTACCAAGACAGCTCTTGTTTGGGAACTAAATGACCTCCTGATAGCGAAAGATTGAATGACTCATTCCATCTTGGTCCTTCTTGATCTCTCTCTGCAGCATTTGATACTGTGGACCATGGTGTGCTGTTGGATTGCCTGATGTTTATCTGTGGAATCTTGGGAGTTGTCCTCAGATGGTTTCGATCTTTCCTCATGGGTAGGACTAAAAGAGTGGTGTCTGGGGTTTGTTCCTCAGCTCCATTCCCCCTATCCTGTGGGGTGCCACAGGGATCCATTTTAGCGCCCATGTGGTTTGCAGTGTATATGCTGCCATTGGGAGTGATTATTAGACAGTATGGCTTGAGTTTTCACTGCTATGCAGATGATACTCAGCTATACATGTCATTTGTGCCTGACCAAGATGATGCTGTCTCGGTGTTAAACAGCTGTCTGGCCAAAATTCAGGCCTGGATTCATGTGAGCTGGCTATGGTTGAATCCTAAAAAAACTGAGGTGTTGGTGGTGGACCTGGGTCTTCGTGAGGTGGGTATGTTGGTAGGTTCCCCTTCAGGTCTATGGCTTGAAGGCATCCAGCTAGCTACCTCAGACCAGGTGCGGAACCTGGGTGTTATGTTTGATGACTGTTTGACCCTAAAGTTACAGATGTCAGCAGTTGTTAAAACCTCTTTTTACCATCTGTGAAATATTGCCCAGGTGAAACACCTGGTTCCTCCAGATGATCTTCCAACATTAGTTCACGCCTTCGTTACCTCCCGCCTTGACTACTGCAATACCCTTTACCTAGGGCTACTAGAGGTTGATATCTGCTGCTTGCAGCTGGTGCAGAACACGGCAGCCAAGCTATTGACTGGTACTTCTAGAACCAGTCATATAATGCCTGTGCTCCGCGGTCTGCACTGCCTGCCGATACAGTGGTGGATTACCTTCAAGGTTGCTTTATTAACCTATGAGGCTCTACACGACCAGGGACCAGGTTACCTGAAAGATCTCCTTTGTCCCTACTGTCCCCTCCATCCTCTCCTCTCTCCACCAATGAGGGATTGCTAGAGATTCTCAGGGTTCGATTACAAACATCTGGAGCAAGGGCATTTAGTTTTGCTGCCCCGTCCCTGTGGAATTCTCTACCTCATTGGGTACGAGATTGCCTAACCGTCCAGAGTTTTAAGAATAGTTTGGAAACGTATCTTTTTGGTTTGGCATTCGGGGATTAGTGTTGCTGCTATTATATTGTATTTTACTATAATTTATATGTTTTGTCTTTAGGATACTTTATTTTTATTTTATATATTTTATTGTCCAGGTGCCTTGGTTCTAGAAAGGTGCCTTTTATAAATAAAGAAGATTTGATTTGATTTGATTGCTGGCTCATTTATCCTTTCATTTCCTGGTATCTAATGGAACCCCCACCCCACCCTCAATGCCATATGTATTCCTGTAAAAAGAAAATGGTCCTGCAATGTCTTTTTACCTGAAAGAAAGAAAACAGTTGCTCATCATTGCCTCCGTCCCCCTACCCCCATCCCAACCCTCGCACATAACACTCACTACTCAACACCCCCCCACTCTATATGTATCTGCCGTGGTTGTATGCTGTCATCTCCTGTGGACCGAGACATGACTGAACTCTTCAAAGCTGAGTTGTGAACTGAGGAATACAGGTAAGTGCTGTATAATGTATTTTAGTGGCATTTTCAACTTATGTTTATAACTTTGCCATTTTTAGGAATTTTTTCACCGAATTTTCAACATAACTTTTTTGGACCCCACCTCATGACCACTGGCAGTGTCGTTTCATTAAATGGGCCCAGAAGATGATTTTGCTGTTGCAGCACAAAATCATCTTTTTGGATTGAATAATGAAACTTCATTACCAGTGTTCATGAGTTGGAGTCACAAAAAAGCCATGTTGAAAATCTGATGAACAAATTCTTAAAAATGGCCAAGTTACGAGCATTCATTAAACTTTTTCCACACACATGTAAAATTTTGGTAAGTTTCAATATTTTGACTCCAAATTTTAAATATAGTAATTTTTTCACACCACTTCATGAACATTACAGCTGTCATTTTTCACTTCCTGACTGAAACATGTTTTCACACATGTGGCGCAGAATGGTGTTTCGGCAGAAATTTGAAAATTTTCACCTACCTGGTTCATGAGGTGTGGTCATAAGAAGACTGTGTTGAAATTTGTGGGTCGAAATATTAAAAAAAAAAAATGTATTAATTGGCATTGTTTGCAGGGTTGTCCGTTGCACCACTGGGAACATGCTGCCTTACCTTGCCAGTGAGCTGAGTTCAAGTGTGAACGTAATCAGCCAGTTTAATGGGACAAGGCTGATGGGAAAGGTGCTGCAGCATGCAGCACCAGCCCCAGCCTGGGTAGAGAGAGAGCAGTGTTTTGGCACAGATGTCACATGCTGCCTGTGACAGGGAACCACATCCACAAGGTATCGATATGTGTGCCAGGGCCTGCTGGGCCCATGAACTGGGTCAGGACAGTCTCCTGTATTGTATTTATCTCATTTGGAGCAGGTCACAAAGGGACCTGTGCAAATGAGGATACAATTCCACTATCAGAAAAAGAAGGGAAATTCATTGTGAAAAACTACACTAATGCAGACATTAGGGTTGTGGAATGCAAAAGGCACAAAGAAGGGAAATGAAAAACATTAGGGATTTGGGTGTCCAGAGAATGATGAATCAGTTGTGGAGTTCAACTTGTGGTTGTCAATCCTAATGCCCACCCCCACCCTGATCAGACAAGGTCAAATCTGATGTCTTCATGCAGGGTCCATAGGGCCCTGCATGAAGAAAGCTCTGACAGATTATGTTGGCCATATTGAATCACTATGAGGCACGAGGCTGGAGCTGTATCTTGTGCTTCGGACTGGAGGCTATGGACTGGGGGGAGTGGGTGGGCATTAGGATTGACAACTCCAAGTGAGACCCCACCACTGATGCTCCAATATACTGGAGATCCAAACCCCTAATGTTTTTCATTTCTCTTCTTTTTGTACTTTGCGTTCCACAACCTTAATATCTGCATTAATGTAGTTTTTTGCAAATGAAGATAGACAGATAGATAGATAGATAGATAGATAGATAGATAGATAGATAGATAGATAGACAGACAGACACACTCACTCTGTAAACTGATGACTTTGTATGTGTTTGTTCCTGTACATTGGATGACTTTGTACACTACCGGTCAAAAGTTTTAGAACACCCCCATTTTTCCAGTTTTTATTGAAATTTATGCAGGTTAATGTCTCAATGTACTCTGAAATTAAAGCATAGAACAAATAAACAATTGGAGATAAAAAAGAAATCATAGAATCATTTTGTTTAACAAAATTTTATCTAAATTTTTGACTCATCAAAGTAGCCACCTTTTGCAGATATACTGTAACCGCTGAACACACTCATGGCATTCTGCCTACAATGAACATCAAATATTGCTCGGGAAGTTCTTCCCAACACTGTTGCAGAAGTTCCCACAAATGTGTTGCACTTGTAGGTTGCTTTGCTTTCACCCTTCTGTCCAGTTCAAACCAAACCAGCTCGATGGGGTTTAAGTCTGGAGACTGTGCTGGCCATTCCATGATTTGAAGCCTACCGTCTTGTTCTTTTCCTCGAAGGTAGTTCTGACATAGCCTGGAGGTATGTTTTGGGTCATTGTCTTGCTGTAGAATGAACCCTTGACCAACTAGGTATAGACCAGAGGGTATTGCATGGCGCTGCAAAATGCTGTGGTAGCCCTTTTGGTTCAGGGTGCCAGTCACTCTGTGCTGTTGTCCTGTGAGCCGCCTATCACGCAAGCTGTTGACTCTCAGAAACTTGTCTTCTGATTCTGTTGTGGCTTTGGGTCTGCCAGACTTCCTGTCAGAGTTTCCTCCAGTTTCCAAGTGCCTTTTGATAGGTGTAGGAAACTGTACCACTGACACCTTTGGCTTTCTTTGCAATTTCTCTACAGCAGTTTTTGCTAACCTAAACTCTTTTTTTAACCTCTAGCAGTTTATCGCTTACCTTTGTACCATTTCAGGTTATTCACTGGACTTGAATTGCTTAAATTTCAATAAAAACTGGAAAAATGGGTGTGTTCTAAAACTTTTGACCGGTAGTGTATATTCATTGACTTGCACATCTTTACTATAGGATTAGTTGTATTGTCTTGTATTTTCTGATTCCTTTCCTGCCCCCTCCCCAAGGTCACAAATGGAAATGAGCCTATTTTGGACTCTGTTTGCTTACCTGGTAAAGAATGTTACAAATAAAATAAATACATAATCCATCCCACCTAAACAGGCTATTGTAAATGGAAAATGGAAGCTGAGAACATCCACACAGTACTTTAGTTAAAGTGTCACATGACTCAGTCTAACACACCAATGGCTGCAATAGTTATGGACTTCCGAAAAGTGTTCTACTTTGTAGAGTGGGACTATGGACTTGCAGAGCTGGAAATGTGAGTTCAGTCCTCATTTAGAAGCTGGACGTCAGCTCTGTACAATGATTATGAATCATTAAGGTGATTCAGCCAATCAGCACACAGAGCCACAGTACCTCTTATTCTGAGGTATGAGATGAAATTGAGTGGTGGAAGATTCAGGGGCAACATGTGAAGGTTTTTCTTCACAGAGTGGGTGGCTGACCCATGGAATGGTCTACCAGCTGGAGTCACTGACTCTAAAACAGTTGGGGGATTCAAAGCAGCTTGGGACAGACACAAGGGGATTGTGTCACAGAAATCCTAAAGAGGGGGGTTGGGGTTAGGGCTCAGGGCAGACTAGATGAATCTTTGGTCCCCATCTGCCTTCAATTTCTATGTTTCTGTTTCTATGTTTCTATTCTGTGTACAGTGTACTCTTGTGAAGGAGGAGTAGAAAGGACCACTACACTTCAACTCCGGGGGGAGGACAGCAAACTAAAATAAATGAAAGACTCTAAACTTATCATAACCATTCAAGCTAAACTCAAGCGATTTATAATAAGATAATAAGGTCTCTTGGGGATGCCTCTTATGGCATAAGAGGCTCCTCTCATAAGGTTTGGGCAGACAGAACCATTAAACTTCACTTTGCAATCCTCTCACCCATACCTCATTTTCAGAGTCTTTTTGTACTATAAGAGACATCTCTCAGAGGCCCTATTCATTTATAACCCATTGCAACAGTCCTTACAAATCACTGTGCTATTTTCCTGAGTTACCTCACAGGGCATGTGCAACGGGTAAAAATATCTGGTACCCTCTTGGACTCACAGCAAGTGTCCACCGGGGTTCTCCAAGGATCCATATTGAGCCCCCTGCTGTTTAGCCTTTTTCTAAACAACTTCCAACTAATATGTCAACAGAAAATCCTTCTTTACGCAGATGATGCGGTTATTTACTCCATCCTCACTGACCCTGCCATCCTAGAACAACGTCTTCAACATGACTTTAACAATGTGGAGGATTGGTTTGATCATGCTAAGTTGGTTGTCAACCACAAAAAAAACAAGACCATGCTTTTTGCCCCTGCCCATAACTGACACAAGACATCAACCATTAACATTCTAAGCAATCAAAACGTAGCCATAGAAATGGTCCAAAACTTCAAATACCTAGTGCTCACCCTAGACAGCTCCCTTACATTCTCTACCCACATAGTCAGTGTTGCTTTATCTGCAAACAGTAAGCTCAGTCTTCTATATAAACACCATAACTGCCTTACTGATAAAGCCCTCCAGCTCGCCATCACCAGCTCAGTCTTCTCAACTATCAACTATTGTCTTGCCATCTATAGTGCGACGCCTGACAGTACCCTTAAACAGCTTGCCACTATGTTGAATAAAGCCTGCAGGCTTGCACTAGGGGCTCCGTGCCTAACCCATACCTAAATCTGGTTGAGAGGACCCGCTACCAAGTCTGTCTACTAGCCTTAAAAGCAATCCTAGGCCTGTTACCAACAGGAAGCAGTTCCCTCCTTCACCTGATTGAGCCTAGTAGGACTACCAGGGCATCAAACAATCTCTCCATCAAGGTCCCCTTCTGGTGCAACTCTCAAGGGCAGAGATCCTTTGAATACAGAGCCCCACTCTGGCTTAGCTTGTTCCCACCCAAGCTAACCGATCTCAGTAAAATTGGCCAATTTAAATCATCGCTCATATCTTTTTTTTTTTTTAATTGTTTAAACAATTGTGGTGCACTAAGCTGAAAAATTGTTTACAGGTGTGACCTGGGAGCACAGTGAAGTTAAGTGACTTGCTCAGGGTCACACAGTATGCAAGTGGGGGCTGTGGGATTCAAACCCAGGTCTCCAAATCGCACCTGTTTAACCAACAGGTATGCTCCTGCTTCCCCTAATCTTCACTCTGTGTCGCTGATACTGAATACACCCAACCCAGCAATTCTTTACCACCTACCTGTAACTCACCCCCCATTTTTCCCATCCCCCAGCTCCCCCTTTCCACACCTGCCCCTCCTTTCCATTTCACGTTTCCCAACCCACCCAACTCCTTCTCACCTTCTGCCTCATCTCCCCATCCCCCTCTTACCCCCCATTCAACAAAGTAACCTGTAGCCTGAGGTTACCGCCACCCCACTCCACCTCCTCTAACTATTCCCCTTCCTCCTATTCAAGGCCTACTGTGCTGCCTAATTAACCTTCCATCCTCTAATATTAATTATTGTATATTTCCAGTTTTAGTACAAGCAGCTGAAACAATTGATCAAGTCTATGTAATTATTTCCCTATAGCTTTCTCTGTGTTTCACATCTGTAATTGTAGTTCAAAGGTCGTAATCCTTGATTTCAATAAATAAATAAAAATAAATAAACACTGTCAACCCCCTTCAAACACCAAAGGGGCATATGACCCGGGCTTATTGTATTGTACTGTTAACCCACCCATCTATCCCACTGTTTCCCTAACCGTCCCTTAAAACTGCACCCACACACACATTCCTCCCCTGCTTTCCACTGTTGTCATTGTACAGAACACCACACTCCCCTTCCCTGATTTTACATGTAACCGTATAAAGTTGTTGCTGTTGTTGATGTGTTTTGCAGTAAACCTTTATTTATCTGATCAATTGTCTGTGGTCATTCACTGTGTCTTGTGGTTGTGTTGGGTTGTTGTCTGCTGCTGTCCTCTGTCCCCTTGTTGCCATACACATATCTGCAGGTGTGTTTTGGCATGCAGCTCACACCTGCACCCCTGCCATATCCCTCTCACTGTGTGCCCATTGTGTTGCTTGTGGCATGTGGGAGGGCATAGTGTTATGCTGCCTTTGTCTGTGCCCCTGGTCTGTGTGTGATGCGTGTGACATGCATCCATTGTGCTGCTGCACTGTCAGTCATCAGGCCTACATGGGATCTACTGTGGTTTGGGGCATGTTATGCCTATGTGGTGCTATGTTCTCACATGTGTCCCACCAGGCCTATGCACTGGTGTGGCCCTGTGTGGCTTCATACACCTCCACAACCCTAGTCTCATGTGCTGGTGGCTATGTCCTTTGGTGGTCTAGTTGCTGCATGTTGTCCCCAACAGATATGTTGCACCTTGAAGGGTAATGGTGTGCCTATCATATGTGCCAGCTGGGGTCCTGTGTGGGTTGTGTTGTGTGCTGCTGTGTGTTGCTCTGCATGCCCTGTCTGTGCACGTCCTCTGCTGTGGCCACTGTTGGGTCCTTCACCTCTCTGGCTTGTACCTTTGGCCATGTATCCCTGCCTCCTATATCCGACTGCACTTTCCACCTGTTGCCCCTCCATTCCCTGCAGGGTTGTTCCTCATTCACTGTTCTGCTGCCCTGGGTGGTTTTGCACATCATGGTCATGCTGAGGCATCTCCAGCTGCAGCATGCACCGCCCATGCGATTCACAGCTGGGATTCTCATGGGGCATCCTGTGATGCATCCCTTTGTGGATCACACAGTGTTTGGTCCATGCATCCTGGTTGCACCAGCGCATCTCATTCGCTCCCAGCGCATCTCCTTTTTGAATCCTGCCCCACATAGTTTTATCTATAAAGCATAGAAACATAGAATGTAGCAGCATCTAAGGGCTAGTGAGCCCAGGCAGTCTGCCCATTTTTTACATTCATTTGCTGCAAATCTGCTGTTGATCTATAGTGCCACCTCTTCCCCTCCCTTCCTATCTCCTATATTACCCGTGTACCTGTCCTGTACATTTATGAATCCCACCACTGTTTTTGTCCCGACTACAGTACCTCTGCTGGAATGCTGTTCCAGGCATCTATCTCCCTTTCTGTTAAAAAGTACTTCCTCACATCCCTCCTGAATTTACCCCTTCCAGCTTCATATCATGCTCCTTTGTTCTAGAGCATGTTTTTCTCTGAAAAATCTCCCCTCTTGTACCTTATTAACCCACCCGTCAAGTATTTAAAGGCTCTATCCTATCCCAGCAAAACAACAAATCAGGCTCAGCAGTGAAATTATTATTTATTTATTATGCTTTATTCCCTTGCCGCCAGATGCCCGGTACCTTGGCCCGGTCATGGACCTCAGGCTTCCACCTCCAAATTGACCATGACCCTCCAATACCTCCTGGCTTATCCCCAAGGTGGGATGGTGGCACTACATTCTCCCAGTTTTGCAGATGATGGGATAGGTTGGAGGGCTGGCCTGGAGGCTGATTGAAGCCGAGGTGGACTTTATCTAGGGCGGACAGCAGCTGAGCTTTTTTCCTGGTTTTTCCTGGGGCAGGGATGTGCAATGAAATCCAGTATCCTCCCCACCCACTGAACATTCTGGTGCCGGTTGCTGCAGCACCCCAGGCCTCCACCAGGGGTCTGTCAGGCACTGGTCGCACTCCCCCCTCCCCCCCAGAGAAGGAAAGCAGTCCTCAGGATAGCCAATCATTCTCCCCCAACTGGCCTTCTGATGTCCCGGGTCCATTCCCAAATCCAGATCACCAGTGTCGCAAGCGGAAATCCAACTGCTGCACAAACAGGCCAGCCCATGAAACCATCATTTGAAAAACAGCCTTACTCTTACTGAAGTTAAAAAACTGTTTATCGAAGTAAATCACATGCACAGACAGCAGGGGCCTGATATTCAAATGTTTGCCCAGTTGCAAAGCCAAGTTTGCCTTCAAAAACTAGCTTTCCACCGATGTCCTTTATTGAAAATCCTAGTTAGCATGGGCAAACAGGGTTTGTGCCCAGGGAATATTCAAGGGGGGTGCAATTCAAATGAAGTGGCAGGGACCATAATATTGGTGCAGTCCAATATTCAGAGTATGTGCACCACTTAAGGCCATTTTGTGGAGTCCTCTTGTGTGGTGCAGATACCGCCAACTAAAAACATGACTTACTCCCATGCAACCCTAGCAGCTGGCAGAGAAAGTGAGTCAGCTCTGCACCCCAACCCCCAACACAGTAGTCCATGGCACTAACGGTCTCCACCCCCTGCTGATTGTTGGCCCAATGTTAAAAATTAACCATTCCCTGATGCTAGTGGTCCCCTTGCCAGTCGCTGGTCCAATGTCAATTAATTCTCTGGCATCTAGTGGTGCCCCCCCCCACACACACACACATGGATCGCCTCCCCAATCTTACATTAAACATTAAAAAAACAATTATTATTATTCCAAAATATGTCATGCCAAGGCATTTTCTTCCACCCCCAATTGAACATATTTATGAAATCAAGAGGAAAGCAAGGCTGGTTTTAATCTAAAGGTATACAAAGCCCCAGGGTTAAAAATAAAAACTAATGAAATGTCAGCCTTCATTTGGGTCTCCTTGTATTTCCCAAAAGCTGTCCCCCCCCCATTGCCTTAGAAACATAGAAACACAGAATCTGATGGCAGATAAGAACCGTTTGTCCCATTCAGTACGCATATTTTCCTCTACCTGCTTATCACCACAGACCGAACTTGATCTACAGTTCTTTCTCACTTCCTCCCTTCTTTTCCAATACAATTCACTTGTGCCTATCCTAGGTATTCTTGAACCCCACCACTATTTTGCCCCCACTACCTCCACTCGAAGGCTATTCCAGGAATCTACCACTCTTTCTGTGAAGAAGTAATTCCTCACATATCTCCAGAATCTATCCTCCAGCTTCATAGCATGTCCCCTTGTTCTTGAACACATTTTTTTTTCAGAAAAATACTTCCCTCCTGTACCTTATTTTCCCCCTGTGAAGTATTTAAAGGTCTCTGATGTAGCCCCTCTTTATCCTTCCTTTCAGGGTGTACATATTGGGGTTCTTTAGTCTTTCCTCGTAGGGCTTTTAATGCATACTCTGCGCCATTTTAGTTGACCTCATCTGGACTGCCTACACTTTGTCTACGTCCTTCCAGAGATGTGGTCTCCAGAACCAGACACAGTACTCTAGGTGGAGCCTTAACAGCAATCTATACAGATGCAACACCATTTGCCTCTTTTTGCTGGTGATACCCTTTCCTGGTGTGTGTTCTTGCTTGCATACCTGGGGTGGACATTCATTTCAATAGCTATTATCCTGGACTAAAATAGATGACAGAGCATCTCTGAAAGTTCTCCTTTAGAGTATTCTACAAGGGACAAAAGTTTAATTTAATTTTCATTTTTATATTTGTAGGCCAATGGGCATAAATGCCTGTTTTCATTAGTGACAAGTTTAACATATAACAATAAAATGCAATTAATTACAAAACAGGTACAAGGCACAGACAGTACAATCAATGAATATTAAAACATTTGCAGGTGTTTTTTTATACATGAATGCTCATTAAGTAATCCTTTAAAAATTGAAATGGTATTTGCATTCCTAAACTCAGCTGGGAGGGAGTAGTACTACAACCCCTATATAAAAAAGATCTCTGACTAGATGATATTTTAAAACAGGAAACTATGTATTGCCTCAACAGGGCTAATCTGGTATTATGTGAATAAGCATTGATCTTAAATAAACATGAAATCATCGAGGGAAGTATACCCAGAAAGTTTAATTAAAAGAAGAAAGTTTAATTAAAAGTTATCCGTTGGCAAGTCCCGTGAATGTAATCCTAATATGACCTCCAGATATTTCATCTATTTTGGCCCCCATTTCATAGGATACTTCTGTCAAATCTTCTGCAGAAAGTGTAATAAAACAGTACCACCTCCACTTTTGTTGTATTTAACATATATCCTGACAACTGAGAAAAGTAAGTGATTTCAGATATCACCTCTTCGAGACACCCCTCTGGGTTTTTGAAGTATAAAAGGGCGCTGGGAGGGGAAATTGTTTAACCAGAAAAGGCACACTATGTGTGACCTGGGAGCACACGGAAGTTAAGTGACTTGCTCAGGTTCACACAGTATGCAAGAGGGGGCTTATGGAACTCAAACCCAGGTCTCCAGGTTTACAGCTCAGTGCCCTTAACCACTACGCTATGCTTCCTCCATAAAAGAACATCATCACCAACACATGCTAGGTAGTTCTCATCTGCATACTCTCAGTCCCTTGATGTAGCCTCAGGTCTCAAACATTGAGCCAAAGACTCAATGTACAAAATGGTTCAGGGCTAATCAACGATCCCTTAATGCTAAGAAAATGGTATCCATGTGTTTTGGCACATAACAGAGGCTTTCTAGACTCCCTTCACTCCCCACCTTCTTCACATTCGATTGGGGAAAAATAGATGACGTACCCTCATGTAAGTATCTCAGTTTCTGGCTTGACCGCCACCTTGGTTTTTCTAAGCACGTAGATGTAATGTACAAAAAACACCACCCTAAGTTTGGTGCAGTTTATTGAAACAAAAGCATATCCCCATATCTATCCTCCGGAACATCATCACTAAAATGATCCTCCCCATTTTTAATTATGATGACTTGGTCTATGGTGCTGCACCTAAATCCACCCTGGCCATACTGGATCCCATCTTCCACTCCTTTTGACATTTGCCTTGGCCTGTCTCCCTTCCCCCCAGACTCACCACTGTTCTCTGTACATTTTTCTCTCCTTCCCTTCCTTGAATGACCACTTTTTCATCCACCGTGCCTCCTTTATTTTTCAATTCTTGTTGGCTTCGGTACCTCCTTACCTCAGCTCTCTCCTCTCTCCTTTGCTCCCCTCCACATACTCTCTCCATAACTCAGGTTATTATTCTCTTTTACTCCCCTCTCATAAATTCCTAGCTGGCCAGTCTGGTTTCTCCTTCTGCCTTCCTAATCTTTGGAACTCCCTTCCAATAACAATTCACTCTGCCACCTCCAAACACTCTTTTTCCTCTCTTCTCCATGGTCACACTACCCCGTTCTGTAAATGTCCTTAGCCCCACTGCCCTACACTTCTTCTTATCTACTCTGACTGCTATATGTCTAGCTACCCCACCTCATCCCCCTTCCTCTCCCCCTTTACTCTCCTCCGCTTCCTCAGTCTCCCTTACTTCTTTCTCACTCCCTCCCTCCCCCAGTAATCACCCTTTCTCCCTCTTCCTAATCTTCAGCACTCTATTCCTCCACCCTACCCACCATAATCTATTCTCTTCTCTCTCTTTTATTCCCACCACTACTTTACCTTTTCACTCCCTCTAGCCTCTCTTTCCCACCCCCCTCTACTTACTTTCTCTTCTACCCTTTCCTATATTTGTGATGTTATTTTCTTGTGTGTGCTGGGCACTTCATATTTCTGTTGCTTAACCTACATTATTATTTCCTCTGGTAATGTATATTATTGTAGATACTGGGCTAGATATTCAAAGGGGTTGCCCCTGGCACAAATGAGTTGTGCCAGCACAACCCCAGAACAGCACCCCAGGGCAATATTCAAAAGTGGGAATTGCGCAGCTCAATTCCTGATGCACCAGGGTGAAAACATAGAAACATAGAATGTGACAGCAGATAAGGACCGCTTGGCCCACCTAGTCTGCCCATTTTCCTACCTAACAGATAAGCTGCAGATCCTAATTAACCAACAGCTTACTTCCTCCTACCCCCCACTAGGACTGCCTTTTGTCTGTCCCATGCATTATTGAATTCCCCCACTGTTCTTGACTCCACAACCTCCTCAGGGAGGCTGTTTCATGCATCCACAGCCCTCTTTGTTCAAAAATACTTCCTCACATTACCTCTGAGCCATCCCCCCTCTATCTTCAAATTGTGCCCCCTTGTTCTTGCACATCTCTTTTTCTGAAAGATGCCACCCTCTTGGACTTTGTTGATTCCTTTGAGGTACTTGAAAGTTTCTATCATGTCCCCTCTCTCCCTCCTTTCCTCAAGGGTATACATATTAAGCTCCTTTAGTCTTTCTTCATATGTCTTCTGGTGCAGACCCTGCACCATTTTGTTTGCCCTCCTCTGGACAGCCTCCACTCTGTCTATGTCTTTGCGGAGATGGGGTCTCCAGAACTGCACACAGTACTCCAGATGGGGTCTCACCAACTTTCTGTACAGAGGGATAACAACATCCTGTTTTCTACTATTGATGCCTCTCCCTATGCATCCCAGTATCCCCCCAGCCTTCTTTACTGCCTTCTCACATTGTTTGCCCACCTTAAGGTCATCTTTCTGCTTTAACTGATAAAGTTCTCTGTCCTTCTCCTTCTGTGTTTCTTATATTTCCTGAATGCTATACTTTTCTCTTAACCTTCCCTGCCACCTCTTTTGAGAACCATAGCATTTTTTTCCTTCATTGTGTTTTGTTGATTTGCTTTACACAAAGGCTTGTTGCCTATGTGATGGCTGTTTTGATTACTCCCCATTGTTCCTCCACCCCTCCTTCTTGCCTGTTTGCTAGTGCTTTTCTGAGGCACTCTCACATTTTCCCAAAGTCAGCCCTCCTAAAGTCCAATACTCTTGCTTTTGTATGGCTTGATTGTATGGCTGTGTTTATCGTGAACCACACTGTTTGGTGGTCGCTTGTTCCCAGATGGCTACCCACTTCTAAATCTGAGATTCTTTCTCCGTCCCCATTTGAGAGTACCAGGTCTAAGATTGCTCCCTCCTGAGTGGGTTCCAGTACTAGCTGTCTGAGGCATGCCCCCTGTAAGGCATCAAGAATGACCCTGCTCTTGGATGTGCCTGCAGCAAAGGTGCTCCAGTTAACATCTGGCATATTCAGGTCTCCCATCAACAATATCTCCCCTTTTTCTGCCATTCTAAGGAAGCCTTCAATCATTTCCTTGTCCATTTCCTCCCCCTGAGATGGGGGTCTGTATACAACCCCCATGCGGATTGTGGTGCCATTTCCTGTCTCCAGGGTGACCCAGAGTGTCTCATCTGCTCCCTGTTTACTCTTTAGTTCTGTTGCTTTGATCCCTTCCTTTACATAAAGAGCTACTCCTCCTCCTCTTTTACCCTCCCTGTCCCTCCTATAGATTGTGTATCCTGGTATTTTGACATCCCAGTCATGGTTCTCTGTGTACCATGTTTCTGTGACTGCCACAATATCCAGGCAACCCTCTTCCATCAAGGCCACTAGTTCAGCGAGCTTGTTACACAGACTACAGGCATTGGTACTCATCACCCTCCACTTTTTGATGGCCTTACCCCTTTTAGCCCCATTCCTGTCCTTACTGCCTTTGCCTTTTTACATTTACTTCTGTCCTGCTCCCTAATGACTTCTCTACCTTGGTGGTTACCTCACTAATTACTGTTGTTTGTGGGGAGGCTGGGATTTCCCTGCTCCTTCTCAGTGCCTCCCTTTGGCTAGTTTAAATGCTTGCCAATGAAGCATTTAAACCTCTCACCTAGGATCCTGGTTCCCCCGACAGATGCAGACCATCGCACCAGTATAGGTCTGCATCCCTCCAGGTGGCTCCCCAGTCCCCAATGAAGCCAAAACCCTGAGCTCCACACCAGTTTTTCAACCATTCATTGAATTCCCTGGTGAGAAGTACCCTAGCATCACCCTTGCCATAGACAGGCAGCACCTCCGAGAAGGTTACTGTATGCGCTACTTGTCTAAGGCCCCTCCCCAACTCTACAAACTCCTCTTGCACTGCTCTGATCCCATTCCTAGCCAGATCATTTGTCCCTAGGTGGACAATGACATCCAGCTCCCTCCCTCGTGCAGCTGCTCCCACAATCCTGAGGATTCGCCTCCTGTCCCTCCAAGCCGTGGAGCCAGGCAGGCACCTTACCTCCCTCTCCGCTTCCTCCCCCATTTCTACCCAAAGATAATGTGTGCAGCACATTACCAAGGGGGAGTATCCATGCATATGTGGCACATCCTGATATTCAGCCCAGGATGTACGATGCATCTGCTGGCACAACCCAGAGATGTGCTGCATAACTGGGCTCAAAGTTGAGCTGTTAAAAATGGCTCAAGTGCTATGCACCCACTGGTGGGCCACTGTAGTGCAGTGCACAACACAGCAGCTGCCGGACATGGGTGGAATCACCCCCTCAACACTGTGCACAAGCACACACAATAGTCCCTAGTGGTCAAGTGTTTCCCCCCCATCCTGTACTGCCGATCACCATGATTTTAATAAAATAAATAACGCTGGTGGTCTAGTTGTTCCCCCCTCCTATTCTGTATTGCTGATTGCTGTGATTTTAATAAAATAAATAAGCCCGGTGGTCAGGTGGTTCACTTCCCATTCTGTACCTCCACTTGCCATGATTGTAATAAAATAAATAACCCTGGTGGGCCAGTGGGTTCCCCCTCCCTGGCTGGATCCCTGATCATTGTCATACTGAGACAAGCACTCTCCTTGGTAGTCCAGTAATACCCCCCCCCCGCCCATATTGGATCCCCAGCCCACCCAGCTCCCCACCCCTTGTCATAGCAGGCAGCATCCCTGCCTCCATACCATCACAACTGCCCACCGAATGACAGCTTACAGTAGTGGCTGCAAGCTTATTGGTCCACAGTGTGGACCAATGGGCTTGCAGTGCATAGTGTAATAGTCATTCACACCTTTGTGAATGAAGTCATTCATGATTGGGTTAAATCCCAGTACTGACACTGTGATGCAACATGTGGGGGAGTGGTGGGGGTGATGCACTCCTGAGGTGCTGTCTTTCAGATGAGATGTTAAACCGAGGTCCCATCTGCATGTTCTGGTGGTAGTTCAGGTGGATGTTAAAGATCCCATGGCACTTCTCGGAAAGAGTAGGGGAATTTTTATTAATATAACATCAAAAACAAATAATTACAAACAGTGTTAAGTCACACAAAATAATATACAAATCATAAGGTAAATAAAATCAAATAAGTATTGCAGTCATATGTTATCAGATAATTGTGAAAATAACCATATATAAATCTCCCCTTTACTAAAAGAGTAGAGGAATTTCTCAGATGTCCCGGTCAAAGTTCTCCCATTCACAAAAAAAAAAAAAAACACTACAAGATTAATCTTGTTCACTGTCAGTTGGCATCCACCTGTATCCCTTCCTCTCACTCCCGGAACAAGGCTGAAAATAGGTGTAAACCCTAGGCAGCGCTATCTCTAGGGTTACCACCCCTGCCTGTCTTTCTGACAACAGGTTGAGGGGCCTGAGTTCAATATGTTAGTGCCTCCACCCAGAGTAATATATTTGGGGTATCTACCTAACCTGGTAGGATCTATGTCATAATGGTGAAAGCCTAAAGTCGATCGCCGTCATGCAGAAGTCAAGTGTGCTGAAAATTTGTTTCAGCACTCTGACACCACGGTGCACAGCAAAAGGGTACCGGGGACATAGTTTTTAATGTTTTCTGTGGGGCTGACCCCACACCACCCATTCTCAACTCCAGGGGTGCATGTTGGGGGTTGAAACATAAAAAGGTTCAGTTGGGCACACAGAAATGCACCAGTGCATGGTCCTGAAGCCAGTACCCTGCTGACTGATGCCAGCAACCCACCCACTACGCCACGGGGTCAGCATGGCAACTGACCATGGCATCACCCCCATATGCATCGCTGTGTGTGCCCACTCCCACCCCCCTGTGTGTGTGTGGGAGTGGGCACACACAGCCTACCCCCCCATCCAGCTGCTGTATCCCCTCAAAGCCGTTCCTGCAATGTGCAGAGGAGTGGGTTGCCATTATTGTCGGCACCCTCTCCCCAGTGCCCTCATCATGGGCTGCCACCTGGATAGCCCTCTGGGAAGATATAACCACCCACCAGCCCACCTAGTGACCATGAACTTTGTATTGTGGAATAACCCTTTACAGCAATTAATACACAGTTGGCATTAAACATTAACAATATGCACCCACTCCTTGTACTTACCACCAGGATCTGGTTTTCAGCAATTCCCCTGGAATCCCCTGTAAAGACAGCATTAAAAAGGCAGGGCAAGTATGCACTTTCAATACTGTAACAGGTTTCATTGATTCTAAATCAATTAAGAATATGCTCATAAGCCAGTTAAACATGAAACAGCAATTCAGTTTTATTAAGGGGACGTGAACAAGGGTGGGGCGTGAATCTAGAAGAATGATTACTCTACTGTGTTGATTTAAGTTACTCTGCATGCATGTACTCTAGTCCCACAGTAAAACAATTTGACAACAAATGGGCACCCAGAATATTATGCTGGCTGTCCAGAATCAGTGCCCAGGGTTGGCTGGCGTTGCACCTATTGGTGGGTCCTTTGATGGAAAGAAAGGCAGCTAAACATGCAATAACAAAGACCTTGATAATTCATATCCTCAGCTGGTGGCCCAGCCCAGCGTAACCCAGTAACACACAGATGAAATCAAATAATATCACAAAACGAGTTAAAGAAATGTTGCAGGGAGCTACCCTGAGTTTACTCATAACACCAGTATGAAGAAGATGGTCTGGCTGTATGGAGACTTGTTATAGAGTACAGAAGAGCATGGGGAAGCTGGGCCTGAAAGACTCACCTCTACCGCATGACCTTTCCCTCCAGGTGGCCACAAACTGTGATTTCTTACTGCTCAGAGGCTGCATCCCCAAGATGGTCTCTCATCGAGAAAACAGTAACTGATGCAAGCATAGTCAGCTTGAGCCAGGTTTGGCTTAGGCCCAAGGCTGGATAAACACTTCTGGCAAAGTTCAGTGTGTTTGCTGGTGAAATGCTCCATTTGGCAGACAGTTTGGTCACTGGCAAAGATAGGCTCCTTTCTGGCAATCAGGAGTCCCTGGACAGTATCCCTTAACCCACAATAAACATTCAGCACATGTAAGGAAAACAACATTTACTTCTTTACCTCTCAATTCAGTTTCAGGCAGGTTCACAATTGCAGTCGATTCACTGAGCAAACCTCTTAATCAGAAAAAGGCAATCTCTCACACAAATCTTGGGCAGAATGCTTCACAGGAGCTCCTCTCCACCCAATATCTCGAGCTGCTCTTCTCAGAGTCTTTGGGCTAACTGCCACAGTTTAAGATTTGTTTCGGACTAGTCTGATTACTGTTTTCAGGCAGTCCAATGTTGGAAATAATAGCAGGGAGGCAAGTCAGGCCTCTCCCTGCCAATTCTCCCCAGTTCCTTTCCTGGAGCTGGCTCACAGTAGCTCGAGCTGCTCACTCTCTCAGCTCTCCAAGCAACTGCCCCTGTTTTCTAACAGTTCCTGAACTAGTCCAGTTTTCTAGCAATTGGCTAGGGGAGCTGTCAATCAGAATTCTGGTGCTCCCATTTGTCAGCTTAGCTGCCTGCCTGTAAAACTACAATAACTAAAGCTTTTTCCATAAGGTACCTGAAATAAGGACCCCTTGAGGTCCCCGGTGTCCCAATTGATCCAAATTCCTAGAAGTCCCAGACCAAACATGGTGGTTCCCACTTGGAGGATAAGCTGCAAGAAGGCATATTAAAACAAGAACTCTAATTTAAACATAACATCAAGTTAGAAGTAAATATCTACAGTACTAGTTATAGCTTCCTCTGCTTTACCATCAACCCCAGAGTGGTGCAAATTAAAGTGGTGCCTGGCCAGTCATGAGCTTTGAAGCACTCAGATCCAGCCCAGATCATTTACTGTATACATACTGGCTAGTGTCTTAAAGGGACAGGCACAGAGGCACATCATCGCACTCTCACACAAATCACCAGGATAAAAAAAAATAACCAGGGAATTACTATCTCTGCAGAATATCTGCCTGGCAATGGGCATTGATGGAGCCCTGGGAGACACTTAAGTTAAGCCCCAAACTGGAGGTGGGGGGGAGCAACATAGGCAGAATTGTCTAGTCCTCCTTTCCTGGTCAACAAAAACTAAAATGAAATAAAAAATGTACATTAAGATGGTGGCCAGCCATGGAGGCAGGTCGGTTGAGCCAATCACCCATCATTGGGAAATCTACTAGTTTTAAAGTATTACAACAGAAAAAAACTTGTGGGTGCTAGGGGGAAGATGGTGGGACTATGTTTTTGACAGAGGGTGGGATGGATGGGGGTTACATTTTTACTGCTTGCTTGGGCTGAGAGAGGAGTTAGGTGGCTGTTTCCGTCTTTCTTTTTTTTTTTTGTTAATGGCCAAATAATTTCCTGAATATGAATAGTACCCTATTCAGGAAGGTCTTCCAAATATTCAGAAGCCCAGATATTTGTGGTATTTGGAAAATAATATTCGGCCCCTGCACAGCTCTAGTAGTTTAATATGTCATTTTGCATCTGGGTTAGTATCAGAATAATTAATTGCTTAAAACAGTCCTGTAGCTCCTGTATGGGCTTGTTAGATTTAGTGTTATACAGTATAAATATACATAATAATATTTGAAAGCATTTGAAATTTCCTGAGACAGTGAGACTCTTATCCCAAATACCTGGATGTTGTATCCGTTGAATTAAGGCCCTAGCCCACTGGACTCTCAATCTGCTCACTAGGAATTGCAAGGCCTTGGAATTACCATTATAATACTGTTTTTATTTTACTTTTAATATTTGTTCACCTTTGTAATTCAACAAATCTCCAAATTCCTTCTCCTTTTTTGTCAGATCTTCTCCCCATGTCTTAATTTAATCTTCTAGAGCAATTGAATTTCTGCTATGTTATTCTCTAGTTCATTCTGTTGGGATCCCCTTTCTCGTTTTCTCTTTTTTTTTTGGGGGGGGGCACCACTGAAATTAATTTACCTCCTCAGGATAACCTTCATGGTGAATCCATAAAATCACAAGGGAGACACACAGGGACATTGCTATCCTGAGCAGCTTGTTTAATTACTGAAGGTATCATCAGTTACACCTCACAATCTTTCAATAAGGAAACATTCAGCTTCCAGAAGATAGTTTTTCAAGGAATATTAAATTCCAGTTGTAATTATATCAGGGCATGATCTGAGAGACCCATCAATCACATCCAACTGCTAGTTAATTTCCCTGTACACTCCTTCAAGACTAAGAAGTAGTCTAAATGTGAATAAATCTGACATGAGGCAGAAGAAAGATTCAATCCCTTGCGTGACCATATAGGGTTCTCCAAGCATTTATAAAACCTAGCTCTCCTAATAATTTCTTCATGTTTTTAGCAACTGTATTTTCCCTTCTTAGGCTTTCTGATGTGCTGTCTAGGTGTGAGTTAAATGTCAAATTCAAAACATCACCAAAAATAATCATATCCCATCCTCTTTCTTGCATCTCAGTGAATATGTTCCTAAAATGGCATAACCTATGGCTTAGGGGTTCACATACCGAGACCTGTTTTAACAGGAAAACATGAAAATTAGCACATCCAGGACAAAAACTGGCACCAAACCCATGTATTGAATGCATACACAGAGAAAAGAGTGTTTAAAAATTCACTGCCAAGTCTGTGCCCAAGCATGGGAATGCTGACTTCTCACAAAAAGCACTGATCAGTTTTATTTAATTATTTATTTAGTTATTGAAAACAATCTTTGAGCACAAGTGGTCATTTACAAAGGTTCCACATCAAATAAGTAGTCACATAAACATGCAAGTACAATAAGCAATTCCGTGGAAATGCAGTCGAGTCAGGCTCCTAGCACTTAAGGCAGAACAGTTACATAAGTTTTGAAAAAGAAAATCAATACAGATGGTTGTACAAAAAGTCACAGGTTATGTAAAAAGATAAACCAAATAAAAGTGTTTAATATTACAACTGCATTGGACTGCTAAGGCAGACCATAAAGATCTTTTAAATGGATTTAACTTGGGGAGATTCAGCAGTGTATCAGGCAATTTGTTTAACCAGATTGCGGCCCTAACAACAAATGACTGCCTTCCTAGCTGAGTACACCAGAAAAGAGGCTTATGGACATTCCTGGCCATGTTCCTGCTTCTAATTATTTTTTTTTGTTTGTATTTTTAGTTTAGTTTTTGTTGACCAGGAAAGGAGGACTAGACAATTGTGCCTATTTTCAGCCTCATCCAGGAGTTGGAGATACAGATAAATGCCAACTGACATTGAACCAGATTAAGCTGTTAGTGGTATTTTTAGTAAATGGGGAAAATTTAACCAAGACACTGGGGAAATTACTCTGCTGTGCTGCAGGGTGTGGTTGCTGCATGTGAGCACAATGGAGGACTCCAGTCTGGAGCTAGAAGATGAAGGAGGCTTAGCAGGAGCTGCTTCTACTGTGATGGGTGATGTAGACACTAACATGGAGTGCTAAAACAGATAACAGCAAATTGTGTAGGAGCACAAAGAAACAAATGAACAAGCAGCTGTAGAAATGGTAGACACAGGGTTCACTACCAGTAACAATTTTAAAGAACAACGATAGATGCCACAGATTCAGCTATAGAACATAGAAAAGAAACTGCAAAAAGTAAAACAGTAGCAACCAGAAAAGTATAAGAAGAGAAAACAGGAACCTAAAATTCACCCAGAGCAATGACGGCATCAGCAAACAAAGTTTTTGTTTTTGGAGCATGGAGCAAAGCCCCAGATGTCACTACCGTGGAGCTGTCCATAACAGCACAACAACTGACATCTAAAGACACAGAATCATGGTCTCCAAAATGAGCCCTACGAGGAGTGGGATGGATTCAGTTCCCAACTTGTACGTGGATACCAGATCCTTCTATAGTAATCCCAGGCACAGTACAGAATGAGATGGAGGTTTGCTCTACAGCTCAACTAGTTCCTGAAGTGGATACAGGTCCTGAGATGCCTACAGAGGGCACACAGACAGGTGCAATCTCATTTTCTCCCTTAAATAACTGAGGTATTTTTTGATGCACAATTGGGGGAACAACTTTTAAAAACAGAGCAGGATGCTACTCCCCCCCAGATGCAGAGGGAAATGTAAATTCTGAAACTATCCTTGAAGTCACTCCTCCTAAAGACAATAACCCCACATATGCAAGCTTGTTTCAGAAACCTGTGGAACTTGCAAAGAGGAGAAATGCAATATGTCTGAGGTACCTGGGTGGTATGGAAATGCCACCAGACAGGTTCTTTGTATGAAAATGCATTATACAACAATCTCTGGGGTTTACTCCAGTGGATGTCTATGCCCTGATACATACTCCAGGTGAATCAACATTTAAGTTTCCACACTCCAGATCTACTGGAGCATTTCTGGAGCAAACATAAGACTTTGAAAACAAACCACTTATGGGCACTGTTCCAAGTTATTCTCCTAGCAAAACAATCCTTCAGGATTATTACTGTGCTGTTCAGAAATGAGTGGGTTAATATAACAGGCATACTGTATTGGCTGGAAAAGAAGTGCACAGTTCAAGGGACCCCAGACCCTATTTTGGATGAGGAAGGGTTCTGGAATGGAGGGTGGTGCATCACAATCAAATTGAATCACATAGCAAATGAAGTATAACACCTGCCCAATTGTCTATATATAGGTAGAGATAAAGGCTTCATTTTTTTATCCTGGTAAACCATGACAATGTTTCAAATGTGGCTCTGCCAGGCACATCAGCCTGAATTGTGATATTTTAAAATGTGCATAATGAGGGGAATCAGGGGAAGTGGGCCATGCTGGTTACCACTGTACAAACAAGCAGAAATGTAATTTGAATGACTAAGAGGATCACGCTTTTCCAGATTGCCCCATGGGGTGAAGGATTTTTATATCCATAAAGCTGCTAAGGCAGCTTCAGGGCCATACTTTTCAAGGCAGCCACCAGCACAACCACAAGGTACACAAGAATTTTGGTGAACACCTCTATAGGAGATGGGCAAGTTGAAAACTCACATTAGGCTCCTGACAAAAGGCAAGAGCCTAGACTGGATACCACAGTCATGCTCCCCCACCCCCACCACTAGTGATGGAAGAGCTAGAGTTTCTAACAGTACCAGCCAAGAGAAGAGGGAACATCTCACAGCCTGTTGTTGAATCCTCAACAGAGCTGCACCCCACTCACAACCCCTTCTCAGTTCTATGGGGTGGGGGGACCCAGTGGTTGATATGGAGTCAGACAATGCTTCAATAATGTCTTCTCAATTAGATGGTCTCTCTGACACAGAAAAGATGATTGAAAAGAAGGAAAACCCAAAGTGAAGATGAACGGGAACCAAGGCCAGTTTAAGAAAGGCACTATGAGGGTTCTTTAACATAAACTTTTACATATTTTGAAATACAGATTGTCAGTCACATCACTGAATGCAAACAGCATCCTGTCAAAAAGAAAAAGAATGGCAACATATGCATTATTTTCAGATTCTGACTTTGATGTAGTGTTTCTTCAATATACTAGACTAGGTACATCCTATGACATTTCCACTGCCAGTAATACTTGAATACGTGGCCCCAGTTTTTGGTCAATGGGAAAGACCCCCTGCAGTGGGGTGGGCATCTGTTTTATGGATCAAAATATAAATATTACCCACTTGGTCAACATAGATCCTGGGAGGGCTTAGTTACTTGATGTACGTTTACATGATATAGAGTTTCGTATGATTAACATTTATGCCCCACAGACTAAGGTGGGGAGGATCGAATTACCAAAAAAGACATAACCATACCTATTCACAGGAAGAAATATCCTTTTTGGAGGTGATTTTAATTGTATTCACTTATTATAAGATAGAGGACTGAAAAAATAACAAAAATATATTGTGATACGTCCTTTTAAATCAACTACTTTTTCAGACATGATTACAGGATGTGTTCGCACAACCATGAGCACCATGCACATACTTTGGGGGATCAGTTTCCAAATGTATTGATAATGTGTTTATATCCCCCACATTACCAATCAGATCAAAGAATGCCATCTTAGTTGTGTCCTCTGACCATGGACTGCTTAGTCTGACCATTGTCAACTGTGCCAACACCTCTAAGGGGCCGGGATATTTGAGACTTAATTTAAGTTTATTAGACAATCCAGTAATAGTGGAGGGTTTTAAACAAATTTTGAATGCTAGACAGTTAGTGATTTTTCTGCATGACTCCTTAGATGAGATGTGGTAGGACAGCAAAACATACATCGAAGAATATTTTCAAACAATGGGGAAAATTAATAGGAGATTGAAAAAGAAACATAATGCGAGCTACGCTCTCAATTATATTTTTTACAAACACTACAACAAGGAAATACAATATCATATGTTAACCAAATACATAAAATAATGGAGGAAATGTTAGACATACAATACAGTAGAATGAAATCTTTGGAAACATAATAACGTTTCAGACTCTAAGGCAAACAAAGGCAGATGAACCCATTTGAAACTTGTTTGAACCAAAGATGAAATAAAGTAATGCATAGTGTAAAAGGAAAGGAAGGTCAGGTTTTGAAAACAAACAGAGAACTATTGACTGAAATGGAATCTTATGTTTCCCGCTTGCTTCAGGAAGGGGGACAACCAGAACCAAAACTGAAGAATGGGTAAACTCATGTGAGGTGTCAAAAATTCCGGCTTATTTCCTGGACTCTTTAACCAGGGAAATAACCACACAGGAATTCAATTTGTTTATTTGTATGTCCACTAATGGGATGGCCCCTGGGCCCGATGGGATTCCAAATGAATTGTACAAATTCTCTTTTTCAGAATTACCTAGAGAATTGATGCAGGTTTTCAATTATTTTTTACAAAAAGACAAGCTCCCATGCAGCATGTATGAAGGGCTTCTTATTTTACCATATAAATCAGGTAATACTGAGCATCTTACCAACTGGAGACCTATTACATTACTAAAAGCAGACTGCAAAATATTGACTAAACTGCTTAGTAACAGGATAGCAATGGTACTAGATAGTATTATTCATCCTTTCCAGTTTTGCTTGGTCCCAGGAAGGAAAATAACAGACGGCCTAATAATACTTAGTGAAATCATGGAAAAAGGGAATTCAGAGGAATTAAGTAATTATTTTGTAAGCTTAGACCAGACAAAAGCATTTGACAGGGTCAAATATTCTTATTTATGGTACTGTATGAATTCATACGGGTTCCCAGATCAGTGTATAAGGTGGATTCTGTTATGTTATAGACAAGCAGTAGTGATACCATATAAAAATGGCTGGACAGGGAAAAAATGTGACATAACCAGAGGAGTTCAGCAGGGATGCCGTTTAAGTCCTTCATTATATATCTTAATGTTGGACCCACTTTTACATAAAATAAACAGCAACAACCTAATTAGGGGGATGTTGGTACACAGTGAAGATATAGTGATCAAAACAGTAGTCTACGCAGATCATGTGTGCCTCATATTAGCAGATCAGTCATCAGGTAAGAATTTAGACCAGATTTAAAAAGAATTTGGGTTAACCACAGGATCAGAATTTTATTTTCAAAAAAGTAAGTCCCTTCCAATTGGGGAATTTGACATAGGCCAGAAAAAATGTATGAATGTCCCTATACAAACAGAGGTACAAAAAAACATTGGGAGTATACCTCATACAAGGAGACATGAGTTTCTATAATTGGATTAGAAAATGGATAAAGGTAGTTGAGGCCTCTGATTGGCTGAGGGACTTCTCTAGGTGGGCATCTATCAGACAACAGATGCCCACCTATTAAAAAGTACCAGCCCAGCCAGCCCCATCACCAGAATCTTGGTGCCAGCCTGCTCTCTAATTGGTTAGAAGTCCTCATTTTCAATTCAAATATCCACCATTTTTATTTGTCGCTTATGAGAAACAGTCGCACACAATGGTCTGCATTTCAATACAACTTACTAACTGTAGGCACACACATTTCTTCATTATTGTAACTGAACATCAATATCTGTAATATTTGACTGTCCTCACTTACTCGTTCTCCCATTGACCACAGGCTGTCATTCCTCCTCCCATCAACAACGCTGTCTGATTCCTACTCCTGTCGACCATGCTCATTGCCAAAAAACAAAACTGCCTGTAGCACACAATCGAGCAACGCAACCTCACCTTCCAGTTAGATCCCTGCCATACTGCCCATTTTACTTCAGACACTGCCTGCCAGATCGCAACTCACCTAGCAAGACTGCTATAAATTTAAAAAAAAACATATTCACTTTCCTGAAACCCACTCATTTTAAACCGGTCTACTCTCCCGACTGCACTCTCATATCGACAAGTAGGCTATCACTTTTTTTTTTTTAAGTCTTTATTTTGCGGTCTGCATACCTCGGAACTCTGCTCATTTGAATCGGGTCCACTCTCCCGACCGTGCTGTCCTAACGCCGTTGCCCACCAACAGTCACTCTCTTAAAAATGCACAGACTTCCAAGTGTCCCTGATGAACTAATTTACTGCAAACTCCACAGGAAGAGCTTACACATACAGTTACTATAGAGCACCTGTACTTTGAGATGCAGACGATAAAATTGACTTTATTTGCCCTGGTGGAAGACTTTAAAGATTTGAAACCCACTGTGATGGAAATAACCAGGCAGGTGTCAGACGTAAAACTATCTCCTCATCACAAGCTCAACCACATTTATTTCAAACTCAGTAGAACGGGGGTTGCGTAAAAAGATTAAAAATCAGTCTCAACAGTTAATGCAGGCGGAGGAACTATTTTATTAAAAATCTTACTTTAAATACAGTTTTCATTAATATTTTTCTTATTAAACTTATTTTTTTGACAGTGCCCATTTTCTAAGCACAATAATACCCTCCAGAGTGGGCGGTATTGTGCTATACTGGACCTTCCAGGGGTTATAAGGCCCTCTGCCTGCGGCGTCGGGCCTCATTATGTCCCTGGGCGGTCCAGTATAGCACAATACCGCCCACCCTGTTGGGTATTATTGCTTACCTATTTATTAAAAAAGGACCAGAAAAAAATAAAAAGATGGAACACCTGGCATATGGCAAAACTGAAGCAAGTATTTATGGTGAAAACTTTCCTTCTGACCATGTTCTTGCAAGAGAGTGATCTATTCCCAACCCCCACTCAACTACAGACAACTCTTTATAGTTGTTTTTTTTCAATGCATCTGGGGCAGCAGGCTGAATCCAATCAAAAGAGGGATTACCTACTTGCCTATAAAAGAGGGTGAGTTAAATCTGATTAACCTGCTCAGGTTTTTTTGTCTGTATTTTCATATATTCAAACCTTAAACCGACAATACAGAAATCCGGCAAAATATGGGCACCCTGGGTATTGGATCAGGTACAGCCTTGGTTGGCCTCTTGGGAGCCTGCACTAGCTATCCCAAAACAAAAGTCTTTGCAAGAACTACCTTCATATATGCAATATTGTTTCTGTAAATTAAATCATGGAGCATTACCAAACTAATCCTAGTTACACTATCCAGGAAAGAATTATATGCCCATATCATCAACGCATTTTTCTAAGAAATACCCCAGTATGAAACTTGTCCCCGGAGAGAGCCTTAGTCAGATAGGAGACATGCTGTCCAACCAATGATTAGCAGGCATAATGTGAGATTTTCTCGGGCTGTGTACACACAGCAAATTAAATGTGAACAACCATTTGAAGCATAAGGATGTGAGTGGAAGGCATTGCCCGAGAATAATGTTACCTCCTAATAGATTTGAGACAATGGAGCATTTATATTTCCAATGTCCTTATATCATGAAATGTTGGAGTATCTTATACAATAAATGGAAAAACTTGCCCTTTTTATTATTATCCATAGAGATTTTATGCTTAGGAATCTTACAATTAAAATGGGCTAAATATGATCAGGGAACCATAAATGTAATATTACTTTTGATTAAATATAACATCTGGCAAACAAGGTGTCAGCTTACTCTTCAAAAAAATGGTGATCTCAGCAGAACAATTGTTCTGGACCATACATAGAAACATAGAAACATAGAATTTGACGGCAGATAAGGACTGCTTGGCCCACCCAGTCTGCCCATTTCCCTGCCTACTGGATAAGTTGCAGATCCTAGTTAACCAGCAGCCTACTTTTTCCTACCCTCATCACCTAGAATTGCCTTATGACTGTCCCATGCATGCTTGAATTCCACCACTGTTTTTGACTCCACGACCTCCTCCGAAGGCCGTTCCATGCATCCACAACCCTTCTGTGAAAAGATACTTCCTTAAATTACCTCTGAGCCGCCCCCCCTCTATCTTCAAATTGTGCCCCTTGTTCTTGCACACCTCTTTTTTTGAAAGAGGCTACCCTCTCGGACTTTGTTGATTCCCTTGAGGTACTTGAAAGTTTCTATCATGTCCCCCCTCTCCCTCCTTTCCTCGAGGCTATACATATTAAGCTTCTTTAGTCTCTCTTCATATGTCTCCCGGTGCAGACCCTGCACCATTTTAGTTGCCCTCCTCTGGACAGCTTCCATCCTGTCTATGTCTTTGCGAAGACTGGGTCTCCAGAACTGCACGCAGTACTCCAGATGGGGTCTGACCAGCTGTCTGTACAGAGGGATAATAACTTCCTGTTTTCTACTGGTGATGCCTCTCCCTATGCATCCCAATATACCCCCAGCCCTCACTGCTGCCCTGTCACATTGCTTGCCCACCTTTAGGTCATCTGATATGACTACCCCCAGGTCCCTTTCCATTTTTGTTGTTGTTAGTATCTCACCCCCCATTGTGTACTCTTCCCCTGGGTTTTGTTTCCAGGTGCATTACCTTGCACTTCTTAGCATTGAATCTAACTGCCATACATTTGACCATTCTTCTAACCTTGCCAAGTCCC
Source organism: Neoceratodus forsteri (assembly GCA_016271365.2). Taxonomy (NCBI): domain Eukaryota; kingdom Metazoa; phylum Chordata; order Ceratodontiformes; family Ceratodontidae; genus Neoceratodus; species Neoceratodus forsteri. Next base: position 784,434,357 of record CM057452.1, read on the forward strand.
TTTTCATCCTTTCCACCCCACCTTGTGCATCAACTCTGTTGAAGATCTTGTGTCATCTGCAAAGAGACATATTTTTCCTTCCAGTCCCTCTGCAATGTCGCTTATAAAGACATTGAAGAGGACTGGTCCTAATACTGAACCCTGCGGTACCCCACTAGTAACCCCCCTTTCATCAGAGTGGACTCCATTTACTATTACTCTCTGTGTCCTATTTTACAGCCAATTTTTTACCCAGGCTGTCATCTTGGGACCCACTCCCAGGCTAGCTAACTTGTATATTAATCTTTTGTGTGGGACTGTGTCAAATGCCTTGCTAAAGTCTAGGTAGGCCATTTCCACAGCCCCTCCCTGATCTAATACTTTGGTCACCCAGTCAAAGAAATCTATCAGATTTGTCTGGCATGACCTTCCTGCTGTGAGTCCATGCTGCCTTGGGTCCTGTGCCTCTCTGGCCTCTAGATACTTGACAATTCTTTCCTTCAGAAGTGATTCCATCATTTTCCCTACCACTGAGGTTAAACTAACAGGTCTGTAGTTTCCTGCTTCTGCCTTGCTCCCACTTTTGTGAAGGGGAATCACATCTGTCCTCCTCCAGTCCACGGGTACCACCCCATCCTCCCATGATTTGTTAAACAGGGTAGTCAGTGGTGTCACTAATTCTACCCTTAGTTCTTTTAGAATTCTGGGATGAATCCCATCAGGCCCCATTTCTTTGTCCACCTTCAGTTTTAAGAGTTCTTTCAGAACCCTTTCTTCTGTAAATGGGCTGGTATCAACTTCTGTATCCAGTGTGTTTCTACTGTTTGTTCTAGGTACCCCTCTTTCTTTGTAAATACTGAGCAAAATATTTGTTTAGTATCTCTGCCTTTCACAGTCTCCCTCTGCCCACCCTCCCCCTTATTAAGCCTCACTATCCCTCCCTTGGTCTTCCTTCGCTCCTGATGTACCTATAAAGGTTTTATCCCCTTTCTTAACTGAGTTGGCTATCTTTTCCTCGGTTTGGGCCTTTGCTGTTCTGACTGCCTTCCCAGCTTCCTTTTACTTTAACTGATACAGTTCTCTGTCCTGCTCCTTCTGCAATTCCTTGTACTTCCTGAAAGCTTTCTTTTTCTCTTGAACCTTCACTGCCACTTCCTTTGAGAACCATAGTGGTTTCTTACATCGTTTAGTTTTGTTTATTTGCTTCACACAAAGGCTTGTTGCCTCTGTGATGGCAGTTTTTATTATTCCCCATTGTTCTTCCACCCCTCCTTCCTGCCCACGTGCTAGTGCATTCCTTAGGCACTTACCCATTTTGGCAAAGTCAGCCCTCCTAAAGTCCAGTACCTTTGCCTTTGTATGGCTTGACTCTATTGCTATGTTTATTGTGAAACATACTGTTCGATGGTCGCTAGTTCCCAGATGGCTACCCACTTCTATATCTGTGATCCTCTCTTCATCTCCATTTGAGAGAACCAGGTCTAAGATTGCTCCCTCTCGAGTGGGCTCCAATACTAGTTGTCTAAGGCATGCCCCCTGTAGGGCATCTAGAATAACCCCACTCTTCGAAGTGGCTGTGGAAACTGCACTCCAGTTAACATCTGGCATATTCAGATCACCCATCAGCAATATCTCCCCTTTTTTTGCCATACTAAGTATACTTTCTATCATTTCCTTGTCCATTTCCTCCCCCTGAGAAGGGGGTCTGTATACAACCCCTGTGCGGATTGTGGTGCCATTGCCGGTCTCCAAATTTACCCACAGTGCTTCTTCTCCTCCCTGTTTTCTCTTTTGTTCTGTTACTTTGATTCCTTCCCTTATGTAAAGAGCTACTCCTCCTCCTCTTTTACCCTCCCTGTCCCTCCTGTAGATAGTGTATCCTGGTATGTTTATGTCCCAGTCATGGTTTTGTGCAAACCATGTTTCTGTGACTGCCACGATATCCAGATGTTCCTCTCCATCAAGGCCACTAATTCAGAAAGCTTGTTACTCAGACTACATGCATTGGTACTCATTGCTCTCCATTTTTTGATGGCTTTACCTTCTGTTGCAGCATCCCCCACTGACCTTTCTACCTCGGTCTTTTTCTCATTTAGTACCCTGTTTTGTAGGGAGAGGCTGGGATTTTCCTGCTGCTCATCAGTGCCTCCCCCCTTGACTAGTTTAAAAGCTTGCCAATGAAGCATTTAAACCGATTGCTCAAAAGACTTGTTCCCTTCCTGGACAGATGCAGACCATCCTGCCAGTATAGGCTGGTGTCCTCCAGGTGGAACCCCAGTCCCAATGAAGCCAAACCCTGTGCTCCACACCATTTTTCAACCACTCATTAAACTGCATGGTGCAAAGTACCCTTGCCTCACTCATGCCATTTACAGGCAGCACCTCTGAGATGGTTACTGTGTGTGCTACTTGTCTTAGACCCCTCCCCAGTTCTAAAAAGTCCTTCTGCACTGCTCTAATCTCATGTTGAGCCAAGTCATTTGTCCCTAGGTGGACAATGACATCCAGCTCAGACTCCCGTGCAGCTGTTCTAGTGATCCTGAGGATGCGCTTCCTGTCCCTACAATCCATGGCACCAGGCAGGCACTTTACTTCAGTTTTCCCTGCTCCTCCCAGTTCTATCCCCCTAATAATTGAGTCCCCCACCAGGAGCTGCATCCTTTCCTTGTGGCATCCTTTGCCTCCCTCCTGTGGGCCTCCCTTGTGACAGGCGTCCTCAGCCTCCTTAATCTCCTCTGTGGGTGCATCCATAGGAGAGCTGTGCTCCCCCAGAATGGTGTATGGATTGTGGAGTGGAACAACTGACTGGGTGTGCCTCTGTTCCACCCTCCTCACCCTCCCTGAGCCCACTGTGGTCCAATTGCTGTGCTTTCTTTGCAACCTCTGAGGTAGTGGTGGTGGCTCTGGTGCTCCCTGGATGGGGGGTTCCTTCCTACCATCAAGTCTGGCCTGGGGAAGGTTCTCTTACTGCTGTCCAGTGTGGCCTGAGCAGAGCAACTTCCTCCCTCAGGGCAGAGAGTTGTCTGCAAATAGGGCAGCATCTCAGCCTCCAGAAAGACTCCCGGAAGATCAAGCGTCCCCACAACCATTACATTGCACTACTCCCCACATGACTATGTACTTTTTTTTTTGTGTGTGTGTGTGCTTGTGTGTGTGATTGGTTTGTTATATAGAAATATATATATATTATATAATGTATATGATATTTTCAGTGCTATGTGCTAGAGGATATGACATTGATATGCACCTTGCACTCTTGAGGAAATGATGTCAGAACCCTAGGTATAAAGGAACTATTTCCGGGGGTGGGGTGAGGGTGGGAAGGGGTTGGCCTAAACTGTGCCCTCAAGAAACAATCAGCTAAGAGCTCTGACCCACCGCTGCAATGAGTGCCTTCCTGTCTGCAAGATACTATACACAACAATTTGACAGAGAAAATCCCCTGCTAATCAAACAGAGAAAAATCCAGACATCCAAATCAGACACAGGTAAACCTCCCCAGCCCCAAAACAGCCTGGTGGGTTGTGCTCTGAAAAGCAGTCAGCCCCAAAATAAGTCAGCTGTGCTTTGAACTCTTCCTGCACTGAAAATCTTTAAGAATTGTAAAAAGACTGTCTTTTCCTGATAATTGTAAATTCCTTCTTTCACCTTTCATTTAGAAGCAGCCTCCACCTGCAGTATATCTGCTACAAACCACAGACAATTGAAAGGTTCCCCTCCCTCTGTTGTGAGCACAACTCGCTTTCTTGCAAATCCTATGTTCAATATTGCAGCTCCCAACAAGAGATAGTTTGGCTAGGAAAAATATTAGCTGCATACATTATGCATTACATAAAATAAAACAACAGGACATTTTACATTGTTCATCACATATGTTACAGAAAAGGTGAAGACATATGAATAAGGCATGCTGGCGTAGACTTCAGTCAAAATGTAACAAGGGGCTATGAACAAATGTGAATAGCTTGGTTATTGGATCTTAATAGGCCTCATAGATTCAACCCTGGGGTAGAGAAGGTGCTTGTATTCAAACATTGAGCTACACTTTTTATTTCAAGGAGATGTTTATTTTTTTTCCAGAAGGTTAAGAAGCAGAATATAATAGCTTTGTATTTGTTCATAAAAATGGGGTTAAGGGACTATAGTAACACAATTAAGATGGATCCAGATATAGCGCATGTCTTTTTATCCATTTTATATTTACAAAAAGAGGGAGTCAGAAGTATGCTTTAATACGTATTTTCTTTATGTTTATTTACAAAGTGGGAATGATTGTTAAGATTTTCAATAAAGAGTAAGGGGAAAGTGGTATGAATTTATACTTATATAGTTTGAATTCATACTTTTTGAGTTAGGTATAAATTTCCTAAATGGAAAAGGTTTCCTAATTTCAAATGGGGGGGGGGGATATTCAGTATGCTTTAATACTTATTTGATTTATTGTTTGATTTTGTATTACTTTCCAATGTCTGAAATGTATTGCATCATGATGATTCATTGAAGTTATAATAAACAAATTACTCTACTCTTTTCAAGAAGTGCAATGGGATCTTTAAAATCCACCTGAACAGGCAGATGGGACCTCACTTTAACATCTCATCTGAAATACAGCACTTTCGTAGTGCAGTACTCCCCCCCATGCTATACCACAGTGTCAGTATTGTGACCTAACCCAAGTGCCTGGTGTGGGGAATGAACCCACAGCCTTCTGATCGTATGGCCTCAGAGGTGAGTGCACAACCTGCTGAGCCACTGGCACTGATGAACAGAATGCAGAAGCAATTTGTTAAAGCAGGGGGTATTAGGCCCAAGAGTCCATTTTTGCCTAGCAGACAGGTCTGGAGCTTTATTCTGCTAGGTAAAGGTAGCCAGTTAGTGAGTGGGTAATGGGTTCAACTCTAAGTGCAGCTATCCTCATCAACCTACAATGTGTCCAACAACATGGTTTTCAGAAAAGGTCACAGCACATCTATGGCCCTACTGGAATTCACAGGTTTCATTCACCATACTCTTGATCAGGGCAACTTGTTGGCAAAACCTTTATTGACCGGTCTAAAGCATTTGATATGATCAATCACCATTTCCTGACACATAAACTTTTTGGGCTTGGTATATCCCCAGACGCCCTAAAGTGGTTCACCAGCTATCTAGCAAACCACACACAACAGGTGAGAATAGGGTCTACCCTTTCTGCTAAACTGCCTGTCTGCTCTGGGTTCCTCAAGGCTCGATACTGGGACTCCTTCTATTTAGCACTTTCCTCAATAATGTTCCAGCATCCTGTTCTGAACCAGTACTCCTCTACACAGATGATGCGGTCATTTTCTTAGACTACTGACCCTACCCTCCTTTAAACCCAACTTCAGGAAAGTTTTACTGACGCTGAGTCCTGGTTCACCTCTCATAAGTTGGTGCTTAATTGCAAAAAAACAAAGGTCATGCTCTTCCATGGTACCCAGAGCAAGCACAAAGCCAAACAATTGGTGATGAAAAACAGTGCAGGTGATGCCCTTGATCAGACTTAATCTTTTAAATACCTATGAGTTACTCCAGATAGTACGCTCTCCTACTGCCACCATGTCGAGAATATTGCCAAGGCAGTTAACATTCGCCTAGGCCTTCTACACAGACACAAACACTGCCTTACTACCAAAGCCCTCAGCTTGACTGTCCAAAGTTCAATTATGTCTATTTTTGACTATGGTTTGGTCATTTATGGTACCGCCATGGACACACCTCTATGGCAGCTCACCACAGCTTAGAATAAGGCATGTCATCTACTAACTGGTGCAGCATATCGTACTCACATTTGTGACCTTTACGAACAAGCAAACTGATTTCATCTCAAGGCTCCCATTGAATATCAAGCCTGCCTTCTGGCTAAGAAGGCAGCTCTTGGTCTCCTTCCACCAGGTTCCCTTCAGCTTTTCAATCCCTTCAAGGGCATTTTCTAACACAAAAAGTTCTGTGAGCCAAACTTTTACTGTCCCTCGCTGTCGAACCTCGCTCCAATAGTGATGCATTGCAGTTAGAGTTGCTAATTTATTTAATTTCTTTCCTCCTGAGATTGTGATGATCGCAACCTTGGGACCATTTAAGCAGAAGCTGCATCAATTCCCAGTTTCCAGATCATCTTGTGACTGCTATACCTAATCTTTGCAAACAGCTAAATGCACTGGGACATCCCTCTTTTACCATTCGCCCCTGTATAGCCCTACCCTGTTGCTGCACTGTTCCATGTACAGCACTTCCTTCCTTCATCCCGTTCCTGTCCCCATCCCCTCCCTCATTTCATCCTACCTCATCCCCACTCCCTCTACCCCATTACTCCCACTTCCTCATCCCTCCCTCCTCTCTGTTTCCTTACCTTGTTCACTCCCTCTACCCCCCGCCCCATGGGTCTTTTCCTGCATAAGCTTCATTGTGGCAGCTCCCTCCTTGCACTTATTTTGCTCCTTCCACACCTCAAATCACCCCCATCCTTCTCTCCTTGTAATCCCTTCTGCCTCTCTTCAGACAAGGCCACTGGCTGCACTTGACACAATAATTATCTTGCCATATTTTTTCTTTTGTTCATGTAATTACTTTCCTCATGGTGTACTAATTACTGAAACCATTGTAATTTGTTATTCGTGTGACTTGACATGGAACCTCTGTAAAAGGTCTTTCCGATTTGATAAATAAAAAAGAAAATAAAGTACAAAGCAACATGCCTTATTACAGATCAACTTTACTCTGTTTAGCACAATGTCACAAGGAGCAGCAAAGACAAGAAGCCCATAATCTGCAAGAGACAGAATGGAGCTTGTCACAATAAGAGAAAGTGGTTCGACTCACAAATGTACAAGATCACATAACAAAAACAGGCAAAACAGAAACGACTGGCACTGACACCATTTCACTTAATCAATACTATTTAATAAAGTGCAAAAATCACTTAAAGACACCAATGTAAATGGGGAAGATACAAGAAACAGCCTTCAAAGGCCTTTGAGGACTGTTTCTGGTGTTTTCACATTTACATTAGTGTCTGTAACTGATTTTTGTACTTTATTAAATAGTATTAATCAAGTCAAATGGTATCAGTGCTAGTCTTTTTTGTTTTACATTGAATAAGGCACCTGGTCTTTTGTCAGCTATTTTTTTTTTGTGCATGCACACTTTCTCAGGGAGGCTGGTCATGCATGAAAGCAGAATGCAACATTATTGTTGCACTGTCTATTCACTGTTTATGTGAATGTCTGGCCTCCCTGAGGAAGTATGCATGTGCAAAACCAGTCAGGGCATTTTGTGAGGTGTCAGCGTTCTGATGCTTGGCACTGTATTCTCTGTGATTTTTTTTAACACTCTTCACTGTGCTTGAATCAAATACTTGTATGGCCATACAGAACTGTGTTGGTGGCAGTTTGTTCTGGTTGTTGCGATATAATTTTTTTTTTTAATCAGGCACATCCATAAGCAGAGCAACTTTTCCCTGTTGGCACAAACCTGGAAATTACCCATGTACCCCTCCTTTTCTTTTATGACATCAAATATCTCAAGGGTTGTGTAAGTAGGAAAAAATATGGCAACATCCCGCTTTTGTATGGCCTGATAAGAGAAGGATTGGACCTGCTGCTACCTGCATTTGTTTAATTTATCATGTTCATGTGCAGACAAATGCATTTCCAGCACTAAAATAAAGGATGCTTTAGATTTATGTAAAAAGGACATCATGTTACCTCATTTTACTGGGTGAGTCACATTGGCAATACATGACAAGATAGTGGTATCAGTCATAGCCATGATTACCATGAAAATAAAAACAACAAAAAACCTCTAGAGCATCCCATTGAGGGGAAAGGCACAGCCCCATCTTCTCTCTCTTAAACACTGTAGCACATTGCAAATAAATTCTCCTGACTTGATAATAATTGGAAACCACCACCCAAACAGTGACAACTGGGCAAGAAACTGAATCTTTTGAAAGCATAGTGACCTTCCAAGGTAGAAGGTCAAATATCATTGATCTTTTATCCTCTCTAGAGCCTTCCTCCTGCTTTCTTCCTGCACCAGAACAGGGGTGGGGGTGAACCTGGACCTGGATCTGTGCCACCAAGGATCTCCTCCAGAGCTCAGTAGCTAGCTAGTGAGTTCTGTGTTCTGTGGAAAAATAACATCAAAAACCAACTTAGCAGACCTATCATCTCCTACATATAATCCCCCTGTTCCAATAGTAGAATAATTAACTAATCTATAACTCAGATCCCAATGCTTCTGTAGTCCATAAAGGGCCACAGGATATCACAACAGAAGTTGCTGATGCCTACAGATTTGTGGAAGTACTGTACAAAAGTGTCTTCGTAATAAACCCATGTATAGTTGGAATATTTTTCACCTGTGCCAGTAGTCCAAATAAGTGGAACAATCCAGCCTAAATGTGCAGGATTTTAGTCAGTTATCCTAAAAATAGATGGAGTGATAAACACAGTACTAACCAGTTGTATCAAAATAGGTTCAGAGCAATTCTTGAACTACTTTCCCCTAATAGTGCTCCAAGAAGGGATGTCAGCCCCATGTCAAGAAAATGCTAGATAAGCATACCACAAACAAAGAGGTAGTGCATGTAGATGGAGACAGATGATCTGAGGTCCCACATAGTCACTTAGACTGTCCACTGTAACATGCAGTGGCACAAACCCCCCTCTTCCATGCAAGCAACTCCCACAGCTTCAACAGGACACATGCCCAGCAACACTGAGTGTTATACTAAGTACTTTGCTTGTACACATGGGTAGTCTTGGGATCTGTTCTCCTTGTACATGAGACATGCAGAAGGACTGTATCTGTTTTCTTCATGTCTGGGCAAGCACAACCCACTAGGGAGGGATGCTTGGGTAACATACCAAGAAATGTGCTACACAGCACCTCTGAGTCCTCCAAGGTGCACGGGGAGGGGGGCTCCCACACCCACACCCACCGAACAACCACTCACCCACAGTGGGATGCCTTTCTCTTCTTTTTCCCTGTAAATCTTGCCCATAAGTCAATGTGAACAGGGTGATTTCATGGCTAAATTAGTGACCCAAATACTGCTAAAGGGCAGGAGTAAACAGTAGTAAGTACAAGGTAATGAACCATTAGATTGGAATGTCTGAATCACTACTTCTCATTAATCAGCACAAAAATGAGAAGGTTAGTCACTAACAGTTGACCCATTAGACTGGAATGTCTGAAGCACTACTTCTCATTCCTCAGCACAAAAACAAGAAAGTTAGTCAGTGACGGTAACAAAAACATTTTTTTTAAACTAAGTATGCTTTATTGAAAATTGCAAGAGAAAACACAGTTACAAAACACCAAGACACAACAAACAACATCCACCCACACTGATCCCCCCAATAAAAAAGATGGACCCACATAGAAAATTAACAAAGAGATCCCTCCCTCCCCAGCCTGACCCCCAGTACTCTGGAGATAAACTAATGTGACTCTCAATTTATATACAAAGGAGAACTTTTCAGTAACTGAAACATAAACTATAGAAAAGGACAGTAATAATACATAAACAGAGATAGTGCTCCATAGGGTCCCCACATTGACTAAAAACCCAACCTTCTTGTGGGACATGGTAAAAAAGCTATGTCTCTTGAAGAAAGAGTAAAATGTACAAAGGTTCCCATATTTTCTTATATATGTCTAAGCGATTTGATATACTGGCAATAATTTTTTCTGCCCGTAATGTAAACAAAATCTCCTGGTACCATTCCAAATATGACAGAGTGGATTGATCACACCAGTGACTCAAAATAATTTTTTGGGAGCCAACCAAAATCAAAGCCACATGGTATCACTGGTTACCTATGTTGTTACCCTGAAAAAAAAAACAATAAACAAATTTTTGGAGAAAACACTGATTCTAGTCCCAAGTGGGGATCAAGGTGTCGATGAATGGAGTCCCACAGGGGCACCGCCCTGTCACATTCCCAAAAAATATGAAGCAGGGTACCGTTACCTGGCCATATTTTGTACACTTATCATGTGCCAGTCTGCCCATTCTGTACAATTTAACAGGGGTATAGTAAAAGTTGGGAAGTAGTTGAAATTGCATATGATGGTACCTATCCAACTTAATAAACTTGTACAGGTTAACCCATAGCCCAGACCAATCATACGGTTTTCCAGATGAGGGCAAAGCTTTATCCCAATATTTAGCAGCTCCTGTCACTCTGGTAGGAATTAAGTCATAAAAGTAATTATATAAAGAAGAAATAGCATGGGGTGTACAGGCTTTGGGGACTAAGCCAAGTTTAGTTGTGCCATACACCCCACCCAAAATAAATACACACTAAATGTGAAATTTGGAAAAATTTAAAACAGTGTCTAGTGGAAATATGGAATTTTTGCTGGGTTTCATGGAATGTTACCATATTACCATTTCTAAGAAGGTGCTCCACTAAATTAGCCTCCAGATAGGGCAAATAAGCAGAGTTAAGAGTCTGTATTACAATTCTGAGATTTGGGTTCCCTAGCAAGGGTAGTGTTACATCTTTCTTTGCATCAAAATGAAGGAGAGTACATAATTTCTTATGCACTTGGAGTGAAATAGCAAATGGAGTATTATGCAAGGAGTGGGGAAGCTGGTTATAAGAAACATACAGTAAAGTTTTAATATTTAAGTGGAAGTGGCCACAATAAAAACACTATCTCCAGCCATTGAGGGATATGCATGTACCTAGTATAGTCTGAATAGGGCCTATACCATTGAAGAAAATGAGTAGCCTGAATTTCTAAATAATATAACTAAAAGTTGGGGAGACAGAGACCCCCTTCCTTGTTAAGTGCTGTTAACTTACTAAAGGCCCTCCAAGGGGGTTTACCTTGCCAGAGAAAAGAGGATAGTATGCAGTGTAACTTATTAAAGCAAGACTGAGGAATAACTACATTAAGCATAATAAGTGGGTATAGAATCCTTGCTAATACATTCATCTTTATATAATATTCACTCACCCCCAGAAAGAGATAGCTAAGAGGGCCCATCTATTCAAGTCCAGTTTAATCTAGTCAAGTAGAGGGTTTAAGTTATAGTGTTTCATTTTATCAGGAGATGTATTAATGTGTGTGCCTAAGTATTTAGGCTTATCTTTAACCCATACAAGTCCTAAATGTTCAAAGTCTACTTTATTAGTCAAACCATTCAATGGTATAATCTCGGTCTTGCCTGTGTTTAATTTGTGGTTAGAAAGCACCCCGAGATGGGTAATGATTTCCAGGGCAACAGGCAGGGATGCCACAGGATAAGATAGGTGTAATAAAATATCATCAGCATAGACCAACATTTTATATGTATGTGGTCCTACAGGTATACCTTTTACCTGTGGAGCATTATTAATTTTTCTAATTAAAAATTCTGAAAAAAATTGAAAGAGAAAAGGGGATAAAGGGCATCCCTGCCTGGTGCCCCTCCTTAAATGAATGGGATCTGTTCAGACACCACAGAATAACACTCAGGCTGAGGGGTTGGAACAGAGAATCTTAATCCACTGCAGAAACTCAGGTGGGATCTGATACCTGGTGAGTAAATTGAACAGGAAGTTCCATGAGACACTATCAAAAGCTTTCTCCACATCCATGGAGACTAATGCAGCCAGCTTGAATTACTCCCTGCATGTGAAAATCAAATGCTGTAGCTTCTGAAGATGATCTGCTGATACTCTCCCAGGGACAAACCCCACCTGTTCCCTACTAATTAAAGTGCCCCACACCTGGTTCAGTCTGGTGGCCAACATTTTGGACAGTATTTTAAGATCTAAATTAATAAGCAAAATAGGCCAGTAACTACTTACTCTTAATGGGTCCTTCCCAGGTTTTAATAAAACAACAATCAAAGTTTCCATTAGAGAAGAATCAGAGAGGCCATGTGAGTAAATATAATTGAAGGTGTTTAACAATATTGAGGCTAGCAAATCTTTAAAACTTTTTATAAAAATTTGCTGTATAGCCATCTGGCCCCAGTGCTTTATAAGGGGAGAGGTAGTCAATGGTAGCTTTTACCTCCTGTCAAGATAATGGAGACTTTAAAAAATCAGCTTGTTCATCTTGCAGCTTTGAAAATCTAGATCTTGTAAGAAAGAATCAAGGTAAGAAGGAGCAAGCACTTCTGGATCAGGGTATATAGAGTTTGATAATACTCTCTAAATTGAACTATTAAATCCCAGGAAGAGGAAAATAGTTGGCCAGATTCAGAACAAACAGAAGAAATAATCTGGTCCATAGCTATGGTCTTCAAATGAAGAACGAGAAGCTTGCCTGCCCTCTCACTTTTATCACAATATCTGGCTTTAGTAAGCAATAAAAGATGTTCTGCTTTTTCATTTAGGAGCTTGTTATACTTGTCCCAAAGAGATTCCAACTGCATACAGGTCTGCTCAGGGGAATACAGTGAAAGCTGGTCTTCCAACACTCTAATCTGATTTAATAAATCATTGCTAGCCTGGGCATATTTTTTTCTGTTTGGAGGAGATACGAATAATCTTTCCCCAGAAAGTACATTTCAGGGCATACCATAGCAGATCTCCTCGGGGCATAGAATGGGAATTTGTTTCAAGAAAGGATTGAATGAATTTATTAAGATGCTCCAAAATCTCAGATGATTTCAGAAATTGGTTATTAAAACACCAGGATTTATCTAGACTTAATGACATGGAGAAACTGAGGTAGATTATGACCTGATGATGGTCTGAGATAACTTTAACACTGTATTGACATAATTGAATGCCCTGAAGGTGCCCAATTCCCAACCCCCCAAAAAATCTATTTTGGAAAATGAGTTATGTGGGCTTAAGTAAAAGAAGTACTCCTGCTTTGATGGATTGAGAACCCTCCATGGATCCACTAGGCCCAAAGAATCGATACGCTCTCTCAGTGCCAGTTGGCTCAGTGCTAAACTTGAGTGTCTCAACCCAGATGTATACAATTCATTATTAAGCACTAGGTTCCAATCACCTGCCAGAAAAATGGGAAGAGATATCCAGGACAGCAAGAGGTTTAAAAGATTCCCAAATACGCTGGGTCTCCTGTTGTGGGACCACATATAAACCCACAAAACCACTTTGGTATGCCCAGGTAAGGCTCTGAGTAGTGTATATATATATACACCTTGATTATCCATCACCTTCTGCAATAAACAAAATAGGACCCTTCAGGCTATGAGGACAACAACTCCCAGTTTGTGGGAATCTAGCCCTCTACCAACAACCTGACCCACCCATGAGCTATGGAATAGAGAAAGCTGGACATTGGCAGGTGTGTTTCCTGAAGGAAAGCAATACTGGTTTGTAACCTATTCAGATGTAGCAAAAACGTAGATCTTTTCATTGGGGATTGGGCACCTTTAGCATTCCAAGAACTAAAACAAAAGCCTTATAATGCCATATTCAATACATATCCTATTATATTCTAGTCTCCCTACCCATATAAGATTAATACCAATTGTATTAAAGTCAGAAAACAGTCCTCTCCAGAGTACTCCTACCCTGCATGAAACTGAGTAAGTTTGTCCAACCTGCAGAAGAGAAAACCAAAACAATTTATGTCTTACCCATTAGACCAAAACCCTACCCTTCCCTAAGCCTCCCACTCCATACTCTATGAGACAAATAAAATCAAAGATAGTCTAGTCATCCAATCACTACACATAGTGCCTGGCACATGATTAGCCTGGCACATGATCAGGACAGTGAGTTATCCCTGCCAAGGCTCTCACCCCAACCCCCCTTAGACCAGCAAAATTGCATGAAATTATATATACTGAAAAGAGTAACAAGCACAGTTTTGGTAATCAAATCCTAACCTAAGATATGAGAAATATGTAAATATTAATTAGCCAAATAAAAACTGCAAAATACTCCACATTTTTCTTTTAATTTACTATACTTTATTGAGTTCCTGTGAGTTAGGTAATACAAAGTAACAGTAAGATTCAAATAATGCAAACTGCAAATTACAGATTACCTTATTGCATCGGCTGCTACCCTTGGTTACTCGGTTACTCAGTTAATGGACAAAAGGAGGCCTAGGCCCATAGAGATTGTCCTCCACACCTTGTGGATCATTATGCCCTGTCATTTTGAAGCCATTTGTCTGGTTTTGTTTTAAAATTGTTTATATTATCACATTCTATAATGTCTTGTGGCAAAGAATTCCAAATTTTTGGAGCTCTAACTGTAAAAAAGTGCTGTCTTTTATTCATTTTGGTTCGATCAATTTCTATTTTTTTATTATGATTTCTTGCTACAATTTTCCTTACTGTAAATGATGATCCACATAATTCCATTAATGTTGTGGAATGCACAATCTTAAAAAGTTGAAGAAGATTGCTTCTTGTTCTTCTAAGACTTAATGGATACAATCCTGTTTTTTGAAGCCTAGTTTCATAATCTAAATGAGAAAGATGTGGCACAATTTTTGTTGCCCTTCTCTGCATCTGTTCTAGCCTAGTAATGTCTGCAATCAAGTAAGGGTTCCAAAAGGGTGATCAATAATCTGTGTATGGTCTAATATGTGATTTATAAAGAGACATGATGCATTACTCAGATTTAATAATAAACATATTGTTTATTCTATGAATAAGTGCATTAGCTTGGTTGGCCAATTTATTACAATGATCAGTAGATGACAATTTGTTGTTTACTAGTATTCTCAGATCTCTTTCCACAGCTAATTCTCTAATACTAATATTATTAAGAGAATATGATTGCTTGGGGTTATTTTTACCCATATGTAAAACTGCGCATTTTGAAACATTAAAAAACATTCGATTGATATTTGCCCAACACTCAATACTAGCAAGATCACTTTTTAGAATGTTTCTATTTCTGTCACTGTCAACACAGCCTCCCAACTTAGTGTCATCTGAAAATTTTGAAATTATATTATTTGATGAAATAGTCAAATCACCAATAAAGATACTGAATAATGTTGGTCCCAAAGCAGAGCCCTGGGGAACACCACTCGAAACATTGCCCTTTTCTGAAAGTTCCCCATGCACCCTAACAGTCTGTGTTCTATTACTCAGCCAACTATGAACCCAAGACACAATATCATATGAGAAACCCAATTGAATTAGTTTATTTAACAAAATGGAATGTGATACCTTATCGAAAGCTTTGCTGTAGTCTAACAAGATAATGTCAACTGGGATATTAAGATCCAGGTTTTTACTAATCATGTTGTAAAAGGATAACAAGTTGGTTGTGCATGAGTGACCAGATTTGAACCCATGTTGTGTTATATCACTAATATTTAGGGACTGCATTTCTTCTTCAATAAGGGATTTAATATTTTTTTCCAATAATTTACAGGGTATAGAAGTGAGACTAATGGGCCTGTAGTTTTCTGCTTTAGAGTGAAGTCCCTTTTTAAAAATAGGGGCAACAACGGCTGTTTTCTAATCCAAGAGAACCCTACATTCCTTAAGAGACTTATTGAAAATAATTGTAAGTGGTAAAACAATTGCATCAGATGTTTCTATAAGAAATTTAGAGGTTATATTATCTGGGCCAGGGTTTGTTGTTGTTTTTTTTTAACTTGTCTAAAAGTTTATATGTCTCTTGAAGTGTAATAGTATAGTTAAGTTTGTTACATTTATGGGAAAGTGGTACATATTCTATTCCTTGCTCAAAAACTCAACAGAAATACTTATTAAATTCCATAGCTGTCATCTTATCTGAAATTATTGTATTATCTATAATTAGTGGGTCTACACTTCTAGTATCTCCCTTTTTTCCATTCAAATATGAATATAAACTTTTATGGGAATCTTTGGAAAGGGCAATTTTGAAATTCCAAGTTACGTTTGTCTAATATAATGGATTTCTTTAAATCCTTAACTGCCTTCCTATAGTTTAATAATATTCCTTCTTTCTGATCTAACTGACACTGTTTTAGTTGTGTAAATATCTTCTGTTTACGTAAACTTTGTTTCTTCATAGAACAGTTGTACCATCCAGGGATTTTACATTTATTGTTATATATTTTTCTTACTGGTACATATTGATTTTCTAGTTTGTAAATTATATTTTTAAAAGTGTACCAAGCATCTTCTATATTTAATGGAGAAAGTAATGAGTCCCGTGGAATAGCCTTAAGATGCTCATTAATTTTAGGAAAATCAGCTTTATCATAATGTTTTATCATGAGTTTATTCCTAGGGGTTATGTATACCAAGGGAATTGTAAAGAAAATAGTCATGTGGTCACTATTACCTATTGGGTCAATTATCCGTAAGTTAGTTAAAGATGCTACCATATTGGTTATAACTAGATCTAATGTATTTGTCCCACGAGTGGGTTCTCAAACTAATTGAGAGAGACCCAAATCTATAATTGTTGAGGTTAACTGTGTATCATATTGATTTGAACCTGTTATATTATCCCAATTAATAGATGGGAGGTTGAAATCACCCCCAATAATTACTTAACCCTTATCTGCCAATTGGGAAATCTCTTTAGTTAATTGTTTAATATAACCGATATCTGAAGAGAGTGGATGATAGCAGGTTCCAACCAAAATCTGAGAGTGACCATTAAGTTGTAGGTTCACCCAAATACTTTCTGTCTGTGAATTTGTTGGAAATTTAAAAGGTGGAATATCATTTGTAACATATAGGCTCACACCACCTCCTTTTTTATTATTTATCCTATTTTTACTATAATGTTTAAATCCAGAGATTTCCAAGATCCATTGTTTGTTGGAGTTACTCCACATGTCCGTTATGGCTATTAGTCCTATATTCAGTTCCTGGATTTTTATTTCTAATTCGGCCATTTTTGTAATGTTAAGTGACTGTGCATTGAATGATAGAATGTTTAATTTATCAGCATTCAGTAGGTGGGTCTTTAGATGTTGGTAATATCCTTATCTCCCCCTTGTTGTTAGTTTAAATGATTCTTAATAAATGTTGAAAATTGATGTCCTAAAAGAGAACTCCCCCTTCTGCTGAGATGCAGACCATCCCAACAGGAAAGAGATGGATTTTCATTGAATTCTTCCCAGTGTGTAGGGCAGGTAATATCCTGCCTATAGCATCACTTACGGAGCCATTCATTTAATGCTCTGATTTTATTCAAAATTTGATTAGTGGCTCTAGGAACAGGGAAAATCTCTGACATGCAAATGCTGCATCCCCTCTCTATCAAAATATTGCACAAAGAGACAAATTCCTGTTTTAGTTGCTGAAAGGGTATTTTATTAATGTCATTAGTTCCAGCATGAATAATCACTAAAGTATTTTAGCCTGCTGCTATGAGGGCAACTTTAGTCATGAAAAGTATATCCGAGACTCTTGTCCCCCTATAAGTTGAGTAGGTTCAGTTCTCTTTATCTGGATTACAAACAGCATGATCAATATATTTAATCATTGAATCACCTAGTACATAAACCTGTTTGTTAATTGACTTAAGGGGGGGTGTTCTTCTAGGTTGTTGGAAGCCTGTGTAACCTTTGTAGTCCATTGTACTTTTTGTTGGGAAGCCAAAAATGAAATACTGTTAATTTCAGAGGTTAGGTCAAGGTATTCATTATTAATTTTAATACACTGATCAGAATTAAAACTGGTTTCATGAATTGCAATCAGTCCCAGTTGTTCAAAGGAATTATGTAATGGAATCAGAGGGGAGGAATTGAAATGCAATTCCTTTGTCTGTAATGATCTGCTATGTGGGATAGTAGACCAGGGCATTTCCTCAGTTAGTTGATGTGATGTAAAGGGTGATTCATAGGGGAAAGGAGTGGAAACATTAGCAGAACCTTCAGTTTTAATTGGAGACTTTAATATAGGTCTGAGTGATTTAGTGTTGTTTACAAAATCAGTTTGAGTGGTGTTTGTACTATTAGCTTCTAAAAGGAGAGACATAAGGTCTATATACTCTTCCAGGGCTTCAGTTTCTACATTGACTACCATTTTAGGTGTTTCAGTGTCATTTTGATTCCTGTTTTGAAGATGTACAATTTCTTCCCGTAGAGTAGTGACTAATTGACATCTCTCACAAACAAATTTGGCTGTTTGCCAATAGCTTACATCTGGCAAGATGAACAATACTTATTTGCTCTCTTCATTGCTATATATATATATATAGAGTTCCCAAACGATTTATAGTATTTTATATTTACCTTGTTACTTAGTATGATAGTAACAAGTGGGCCTCTGTCCCAATGTACCAGTGGGGCATGGTAGACACTTCTGCATGCAGCCCCACTAGCACGAGTCCTTATGATGTGCTACACCGGAAGTGCCTAACAACTGTACTTCTGGTTGCGCTCCGAATACAGAGTGTTTTAAAATAAAAGAGCTGGCAGCTTATTTACGACAAGCATCCCCAGTGTAACAGATTCTACATGGAAATAGCACTTAAAAGTGCTTTGCAGTAGTGAAATAGTGCCTAGAGCGATTGGGGATATCTGGGACAGATAGACCAGACTTCCAGAATCCCACAATGATCTACCAATTCACCAAGAAGCCTTGGTAATAGGATGATACCCTTCCCACCAAAGCTCAGATAAAATCACAATGTACAATTTAGAAACACACAATAAAGGTATATACTGTCTACACCTCTCTCCAGAGGTTCGCCATTAAGTGGCAAACTCTCTAGTAGAGCCCCACTCGCTAGTGCGAGTCCTTATGATGTGCTAAACTGGAAGTGCCTGATGGCTGTACTTCCGATTACGCTCTGAGTACAGAGTGTTTTAAAATAAAAGAACTGGCAGCTTATTTGCAACAAGCATCCCCAGTGTAACAGATTTTACATGGAAATAGCACCTAAAAGTGCGTTGCAGTAGTGAAATAGCACCTAGAGCGATTGGGGATATCTGGGACAGACAGACCAGACCTCCATAATCCCACAATGCTCCACCAATTCACCAAGGATCCTTGGTAATGGGATGATACCCTTCCTACCAAAACTCAGATAAAATCACAATGTATAATTTAGAAACACACAATAAAGGTATATACTGTCTACACCTCTCTCCAGAGGTTCGCTATTAAGTGGCAAACTCTATACCACAAAGATATCACAGAATTTACATTTTTAAACTATTACACTGCATCCACCCCCCCACTCTCAACCAATCCCTTACCAAGTGTTATATCTTGTAAAGGGGAATCCAGAACCATCAGACCCCAAGGAGTCTGTAGGAAGGAATAGGGTTTCCATATGGACAACAATGCTTCAAGAGGACCCCATATGCCCAGAAAGGATGTAGTCCTATTTCACATAGATGCAATATGTTTCTCTAACTGTAGATCCAACATTTCTCTGTGCCATTCCAAGACTCAGGGTAACACCTCTGCTTTCCAATGTCTCATGATTATCAACTTAGCTGTTGAGGCAATCAGAGACAGATGGGCCTTCCTAATTCTAGGGGTACCATAGGGGAAAAGATTGGGCTATCATATTTTTGGGGGTAAATAGGGTATTCAACCCTAACAGCAGGTCCAGTGTTCTTTGAATAGAATGCCAGAAAACCTGCACCTTCGAATAGGTCCATAACATAAGGTACAAGGTACCTGAGGCTTCTGCACACCTGGAACAACTCAGGGTAGGGCTCCTATAAAATTTGTAAATTTTAACCAGAGTAAGATATAAATTATGCATGATATTAAACTGCACTAACCGGAGACTGTCTTGCTTAATAAACCTATAATTATTTTGCCAAAGTTTCCTCCAAGTCTCTGTAATTTCAGGCAGTGCCAACTCTGAAGTCCAATAATAACAAACACCTGAGGGTAACGAAGGGTCAGACACTTGCAAATATTTATATACCATGAATATTGAATCTGGCTGATCTGTGATCTGTAAAATTTCGGATAATTCAGGATTGGAGGGAGTATGAGTAAAAACTTCTTTCTTAAAACAAGAGATAGCCGCCCTTGTCTGGATAAACTTAAATTTACACTCATTTGGTAAATTGTAACATGCCTGGAAATGTAAGAAGGAACCAACTTTTCATCTTCTAAAAAATCAGAGAGCTTACAAGTGCTCAGTTTGCCCAGGAGGGAAATGTAGGTTTATTTACAATTTTAAAATTAGGGTTACCATAATTGGATGAGATAAAGATTGTGCTAAATCCATGAGCAGTGCTTTTGAATCTGAGGTAGTGCTTTAAGGGACCACCCAATCGGGTTTCTCCTTAATGGTTTGGGAATGTGGGGGGGGGAGACATACAAGAGAGCTGGTAGTGAACATAGATAAAGTACATCTGCTGACTTCTTCAATTGTAAAATAATGCTTTTTTTATTTATTTCAACCTTGTACTGTACTGTATACACTGTATATACTTTTTCTTCCTTGTATATTATTGCTTTTTGTATACCTGCTTCAGTACTGTACTTTGATGTATTCATGACCAGGTTCACCTTACAAATGAGCCTTGCTCAATGGTGCCTGCCTGAATAAATAAAGATTTTGATTGATTGATTGATTGATTTTGAGGCCAGGTTCTTCTCTATTTCCAACCATATTGGAAGATAGCCTTACATTTTGGTGGCATGGGCATCTTTAACCCAGAAAGCAAGCTTACTTAAATGATAGGCTCCATAATATAAGAAAAAGGGAGGGGCTGCTAGGCCTTTCTGAGACTTAGGAGCTGTCAGTTTAGTATAGGCCTGCCTAACCCCTTTCCCCTTCCAGAGAAAGGCATTAAGCATTGTCTGAAACCTAGAAAACCAGACCCAGGGAAGGAAACATCCAAACATACACATAGGGTACATAATTTGGGGGAGCACATCATTTTAACAATGTTAATCTTCCCCCAAAAGAAAGAGGAAGGGTACCCCATCCATCCATGTCCAATCCCAAAGTCCTTAATAAATTTGTTAAGTTCTCCCTAACCATAGATGCCAAATCCCTGGACCCTTTAATACCTAAATATGTAATGGATTTGTCCTCCCAGGATAGGTTATAAGCCATCAGATCAACCTTGGTAATTTTATTATTTAATGGAAATATTTGGGTTTTAGAAAGGTTCAGTTTGTAATATGATAGTTCAGAGAAGGTGTCAATTTCCTTCAAGAGGGCTGGTATAGAAGTTTGGGGATTCTCAATGTGCAGTAACAAATCATCCACATATGCCAAAAAGGTGTATCTATTGTCCCCTATTCTGATACCCTTACTTTCATGGGAAATCAGTAACTTACATATTAGGGGTTCCAAGTAGAAATTAAACAGAAGAGGGGATAGTGGGCATCCCTGTGTGGTGCCTCGTTGGAGGGGGAAAGAGCTGTAGAGCATCCCATTGCACCAAACTCTCGCTGTGGGGGCAGAGTATAATAAGCAAATCCATTTAAGAAAATTATCAGGTAGTCCAAAACTTTCCAGAGTCAAGAAAAGAAAGTCCCAGGAGACCCAATCAAATGCCTTCTTGACATCCAGGGAAATAAGCTCAACCAGGTCATCTGAATCCCTGGATGCCGAGATAAGATGTAACAATGTCCGCAAGTGATCTCCTGAGGATCTTCCAACCATAAATCCGACTTGCTCATTATTAGTAAGATTACCCATTATAGGGGCAAGTCTATTAGCTAATATCTTTTCTAGGATTTTAACATCTGAATTAAGCAATGAGATGGGCCTGTAGTTCTCAGGATATAGAGAGTCTTTCCCAGGTTTTGGGCTAACGGTAATAAGTGCTTCCTGGAAGGTGGAATCAAAAAAAACATTTTCATACCAGTAATTATACACTTCTTCCAAGACCGGGGAAAGGATAGTACAGCAAGATTTATATAGATTGTTAGATAAGCCATCAGGAGCGAGCAATTTGTCCAAAGATAGCTGCTTTATAGCTGACTGTGTCTATCTAATAATAATGCGGGCTTCTAGGGGGGGTAATTTCCATGGGGGATACTTGAGGGAGCTCCACTGAATTGAGATACTGTGTAATCCCTTCCTCTAATGGTTGTGTATGGGAATCCATTGAATAAAGCTTCTGGAAAAAAGGTTCCAAATGCTTCAGCTATGTCTTTAGAGTCATTAATTACAGGTCCCATCCTTTACAGGACAGAGACCAGGAATAAATCATGAGACTTCTGCTTGTCTAAGCCCGATTGTAAGTTACTTGCCCAATTTTTCTCCTGCTTCAAGATGGTTGAGCCTAGCACGATGAAGGAAAAGCTTCACCTTCTGGGCCATCGGGTCTGCATATTGGGCTTTACATGTGTGCAACTTGGCCTATTTATTTCCAGCAGAGGTCTGAGTTAAGGTCCTGTCAAGAGCAGAAAAGGAGCTGAGTAAAAACTCCACTTGTGCTTTATGTTGATGTGATCTAACAGCTGCCAGATAAATACATTCATTTCTTAAGGAACATCTCAGTGCTGCCCAGACAAGACTGATGTTGTCTACTGACCCTTTATTAAATTCTAGAAATGAGGAGATAAACTCTTTAATGTGCTCTAAAGTTGCTGTTTTTTGGAGCAGCTGGGTATTTAGCCACCATAATGAATTCCGTTTGAGACCAGGCCCCAACAGGTAGGTAAAACTAATAGGTGAGTGGTCAGACAAGACCCTAGCATGTATGTTTGCATCAATCACTCCTGGGAGGATAGAGGAACTGGCTAAAAAGTAATCTATTCTTGAGTATGAATGATGGAGATGGGAAAAAAAGTATATTGCCATTCCTCTGGGTTTAAAATTCTTCAGATATCTAGAAGACTTGCCCCCTGCATGAGATCTTCAGCACTCTTTGTACTGGGGAAAGGCCACATTTTCTACCATCTGATCTATCTAGATGCACTTGAGGAACAAGATTCCAATCACCACCTAGAATTGTCAATTTAGCAGGGTTAGCAGATACTAAGCCAAGCAATTGTGTAAAAAATGAGGAGGATCTATATTTGGGCCATAGATTGCACCTAGTAACACCAGGAAGGATTCTAGAGATCCATGTAATAAAATGTAGCAGCCATTTGGACCCCAAACTTCTTTTTCCAGTCTAAAGGGGATGACCCTTGCAAATAAAATTGTCACCCCACCACGCTTAGTGGAATTCCCAGCACCAAATGCTTGTCCCACCCAGGTTCTTCGTAAGAGAGAGACATCCTCTCTCCAGAGGTGCATTTCTTGTATACAGGCTATACCTACTCTAAGATGGGCAAGATGTTTCAATATAATTTGCCACTTACACCTGCCCTGGGTCCCTTTTACATTCCAGCTTATGAAATTATAAGGTCCTCCCATACTATTGTGACATAGGGTGGTGAAAGGATGTGCATCTGGCTAGGTGAGAAACAATCCCCACTAATCCCTTCTGAGGAAACTTAAAACAAAAATGATAAAACTTGGCAATTCCCCCCTCCCACTTTGTAGAACAGATCAGTAGGAAAAAGTGAATTTTGACCCCTTGAAAATCCTCTCCCCTCTCCCCATCCACAAAAAGATAACCCTTTAAACATACCCTCTATTAAACTAACCAACTACCCCCAGTTCTAAACAACTACACTACTATTATACACTGACAGGTGATGTTTCAATGCAGAGCAAAAGAAGTCAACCTGCTACCCTCAATCCTCCCCCTTCCCTTCCCCCCGGCAAACTTACTAGGCATAACTATAAGTGGTTAATAAAGTACTTGAATGGTTAAAAACAAGGATTACTATGGGATCCCCCCTTCACAGTATTGAATTTGAGCTAAAAATAAATTGAAGACTTTATCTCCCTGAAGATAACTGACATCATTAGGGATCAAACTGGAGATACTAAAGTAAAATAACTTCAAAATTGTAAGACTGATATATATATGGAAGGTCGTCTATGTAGACTGGCATTAAGGGCATCAACTTAAAAACAGAAACCATGTGCTCAGATCATTAGGAAACACTACTCAAAAAAAAAAGAAATAGCTTTAAAATCAGCTTATTGGCTTCATCACTGAACTCTGAATATTATACAAATTAGAAAGAAAATTAGAATCCAAATAGAGCTCCTTTAGCATATAATTATGTTTCCAGCAAGGGTGAAATTCTGTCCAAAAGATAAAGTAAACCATCTGATTGCCCTGTTAATATTTAAATCATAGTTAAAGACAATCTGCCATTTGGCTAAGTCGTAGGCCCGGGATCAGATCAAATGAACAAAGTTTTGAAGTTGATAAAGAGGTGTCTGGTATGATCTCCATATCTTCCTCCCCTGAATTGACATCCTCGCAGTCATCCAGTGCCCCCCCTCCTCCTCCCCCGGTGCAGGCGATGCAGGCTCTTTGTCTGGCCAAGGTTGAGGAGGGGTGCTGGGACCTGGGGTTGGCCAGGGGTGGCAGGGGGTGGAGTTCTTGACTTTGTCAGAGACTTAAGCTTCTCCATGACTTTCAGCATGAAGTTCTGCTTGGCTCTCAGGGAACTGCATTTCTAAGAACCACCACTGTGTGTCGCTGTATATCTATATTTCAGCTGCATAGTCAATCTTGAGCAAGTAAGGCGTGTCACCATTTCACAGTAGACAAAAGTTACAGAAAGTCCCATCTAATAGAGTATCTTCAGCACAAACAAGAACAATTACCAAATTCTAGTCACTTGAATAAATCTGAGAGCAAAGACTTCAACTCCTGAGTTGCACGTTCTGGGGTCTCAAAAGAGAGCCACTGATCACTGATCTTGACTTGCAAAATCACTGGATATTTCACTTGAAATGGTTTTCAAGCTGCAATCAATTTAGTGACAGTAGGATGGAGCTCTTGCTGTTTAATTCACACAGAATGAGGCAAATCTTGAGTAATATGAATCTTCTTGCCCTCCCATTGCATCTCCTGTAGATCTCAAATTCTGGCAAGGATGTGCTGTTTGTCTACAAATTAAGCAGTTTAAAGATGATAGATAGGTCTTGGTGGGGAGCCAGCGGTGGAAGGGGGTGCAGAGCATGATGAGCTCTTTCAATTATATATGTTGCTCCATTCGGCAATGGCCTGGCTATTTTTTCACCAGGTTTTTGCATAATTTGGATAGGTGAGACACCCTCCTCTTTTTCTGGCATGCCTATTATTAGGAGGTTATTGCGCCTACTGCATCTCTCAAGATCCTCAAGCTTTTCTTCTAGCCTCTTAATGTGCTTATTAGTACTGACCATTTCCAGCTCAGATTTCCATTATTTTCTTTCAACTGAGATGACTCTGGCTTCTATATCCCCTACCCGTATTTGCAGGGATGCCACTGAATCTTTGAACAGCTGCAGATCTGCCATTATAGTGGTCAGTGCAAGTTGCATAGGCTGTATTAGTTCAATAAATCTTTCTTCAGACAAGGCCGTGTGGGCGACTGGTGGTTTAGTCAAAGTGGAGGCCTGTTGTTTGACCCGCTTAGCGGCCTTGTCTTTTTCCAGAGTGGGGGGCAGTGAGTGCCGCGGTGGAACCTTCTTCATATAAATCTCCATTACGATGCTCCAATCAATGCTATTAGCACTTACAGCTGCTGGATATCTCTTTTACAAGGAGATCAGGCACCCAATGAAACAATTTAATGGGGATATTTTCTGAAAGGGAGTGGATCAATTGGAGGTCAGCTGCTGCTTCTTAGCCTGCTATCGTGTGACCATCAAAATATTCCACATTTTAACCCTTGCATGGCCGCGGACTGATACATCAGTCCAAAATTCCTATACATTCTAATTCTGTTGGCAGCCTAAGAGTTAAGACTGTGTGGTTTAGTGAAAATCATAGAAGAGAATGGTCCTAAAGTAAGCCAGAATAGAACCAGAATAAGACCATAGATACCTATTTAAATTAACCATGGCTGATATATGGCAAAACTAAAAACAAGGATGTAGGAGTAATACTATGTCCAATCAGACCCTATTCAGCAAATTGCTTGTAGGTCCCAAAACAACAGGTACCAGTCTTCCTGAACTGTATTCCAAGATATATACAAGCCATGCAGAGTACATGAGGGGTGATAAACTGGGCATGCATTGTACCATCTTCCATTGGGAAAGAAACAAAGGTCAAAATAGAAACAACAGTCGAGGTATCTTTACTAAAAACAGGCTAAATATCCTCTTACATCAAAGTTCAAAAACCAATTTGGCCTTATTCCAGAAGACCACGAAAGAAAGCCATAGCCCAGCTACCACCAAACATGGATTCCATCAAGGGCTTGTCAGGACAGATGTATAACATTTAGGGTAGTAAAAATCCGCATGGGTTAATTATTATGCTAAACGTCTTCTGCGGCAAAGTATTCTAGGTTAAATATGCCCCAACCAAAACAAATAAATAAAAATCACAAAGTGAATATACAAAATCAACAGGTGGATAGAACACAAGAAATCCTGGCAGGTAGAAGTGTCAGACCATGTCCAAGTAAAACTGATATTGTCAATAAGGAAAAAAAAACATAACTTATCTGAGGATATCATCCCTCTCGGAAACAGTGTCTCCTCGCACAGCTCGATAAGTCAAACCTCAAGCGATACAGAAATAACCATCAAAGTAAAATCCTGATCTGGAGAAGCTGTAGTTATGAAACTCTGGTGGCAAGCAGTGGCACTCTTCACAAGGGTAAAGTAAAGTCAAGAAGTGGCACACCAATGGGGAAGCAATATGTAAATCTTCAATTCCAGCTCAATACCTGAATGGAATGCAAAACAGGAATAGCACAGTCAGAGCTGGGGATAATAAAAAATGCCAGCAAACCTGTTCCATCATCATGGACCAATGAAAGATCTTGCTACAGTCCAGGAATCTGGTCGGGAGTACAGGCATAAGAAGAACATCAATAAAAGCTATCCCAATTGAGAGGTTAAGAATATTGTAACTTTGTAGTTGGAGGTGTTTTTTAACTTAACAGAAGGACTAAACACAGCCCAAAAAGCAGACTCGTAGAAATAGGAGAGTTTATCCAGATAATAGGGTATCGGTGTAAAATTCTGCATCAATGCAAAACTGTAAGTCAGAAAGTGTTCTACGACAGTATTACAAACAAAAGCCAGTCTGTCTGGAGAGTTCAACATAACAGACTACAATAACAACAGATAAGTCAACAATCCTTGAATAGATGGAGAAGGAGGTCTTCTAGGGCCGATCCAGTTTTGTCTGTCGAGTCCTTGAAAGATCTTGCTGCGGTCCAGGAATCCAGTCCAGAGAATAGCCATGGAAAGCACAAAAAGAGAAAGTATCCCAACTAACTGACAAGTTAGGAATAGAGTATCTTTATAGCTGATGGTGTCCTTTAGCGTATCAGAATGGTCTAAATACTTCCCAAAAGGCAGTCTCTCAGAAACTGGCAATTTTATAAAGAAAATCATATATCAGTGAAGAATCCTACATCAGTGCAAATTTGTAGATCAGAAAGCATTCCACATTAGTATTATGAACAAAAAGCAGTTTGTCTGGAGATCTCAGCAAATCAGACTCCAAAACAACAGATAAATCAACAAGCCTTGAATAGATTGGGGAGGTCTTTTAGGTCAGATGCAGCTTTGTCTGTTGAATCCCAGCATTTCCAGGTATTACTGATTAGAACCTGCAGTCTTGCTGGGTAAAGCATTTTAAATCAAATCCCTGCCATGGCCAATTTTGTCACCAGGGGATGGTAAGCTGCCCTTCTTTGCTACATGGAGTTTGGGAGATCTTGAGTTATTCTCAGGCATGTACCTGCCCAGGTAACTTCTCTCAATTCACAGATTTTTTTGTGAAAGATGTTGCTTATCCAGATAATTGAGAAATTTCAATATAAAAGGTCACAGAGGAGAGTCCGTGGGTGGTGTCGACTGAAGAGAGTGGTGGGCCCGTTCGATAACATTTGAGGGATCATTGGGTGACAGGCAGGTCAATTTAGTGCAATATTTCTGCACAAACAGAACTGGAGTGGTATCTTCAGCTTATTCGGGATGACCAAAGATCACAATATTGCATCTGCAACTCCTTCCTTCTAAATCTTCCATTTTCTGCTCCATATGTGTGATCTTTTATTTGATAGCATTTAGATCTGGTTCCATTCTATCTCTCCATGACTCTATAGAATGTGCACAAACTTCTACATCTCCAACACCTCTTCTGGGATCATTCAAATCTGATCTTAGAGATTTCATTTCTTGAGTTAGTTGATGCTGGGTGTCTTTAAATGGGGTAAATTTGAGCAAAAAACATTCCTCCAATAGTGGAGTGGCTCCCAAAGTAGTAGTAGCAGAATAGTCCACCTCAGCTGCTTGGACCTTAGAACATTTACTAGACTTGTCAGGTGTGGTTGGAAGAGTATGTTTGGGAGGCACTGACTGCATCTCAGCATCCATTTTCTGCAAAGTGCTGCCAACAAAATCAATCCCAGAAGAAGGCTCTAAGATAAGGCAATAAATTCAGATTGAGTACTGTACCAAAGTCTAATTATTTTATCAGTGTAGGGTTGATGGAGCAGGAGCCCAACATGGGAGCAGCTACTCAAGCCTGGGCATCATGTGACTAACCAAAACATTTGTGTACTAAACATCAGAAACAAAAGAATTTATCTAAGGAAGAGAGCAGTTTTTACACTAAAGTCAACTGAGCCAGCAACATTTCAGGTGGGAAAAATCTGCTGTCTGCCAGTGGAGCAGTTCGGTTAACCTGCACAGAGAAGGGATCAGAAATTAAACAAACAGTACCTCCAAAACAGCATTCAGTTGCCTGCTGAGACCCTGCTGTCTTGTTAAATTCAGCCTGTTTGTAGACACTGCAACAAACACCATAAAACATGTAATGCTACAGCTGCTGCTTTTCTGCCACTCACCCAGATCTGCTGTCTCCTAACTGATATCCAGTCATCTGCTGCTTGATGTTTCTTTGTGATTTTCACTGTTTGTTTTACCATCATTTACCATCCCTTCTTGTGAAAAGTCAGAGCCGACTCCTTGGGGTATTTTTCAATTTGAGACCCTCCTCCCAAAACACACATAGTCTGGCAGGGTATGATATGTGAAATTGCATCTGCTTTTCATTAAGAGTGTTTAAAATGTCCCCTTGTATCTGTTTTTTTCTATGCACTTTTGGGAGGGGGGGTGGCAATCATGATCATGAAACAGACGTGCCCCATTATAGCTGATATCTTTTTATCTCCCAAGCTAAGTGGAAGAC
Source organism: Neoceratodus forsteri (assembly GCA_016271365.2). NCBI lineage: Eukaryota > Metazoa > Chordata > Ceratodontiformes > Ceratodontidae > Neoceratodus > Neoceratodus forsteri. The sequence continues at coordinate 784,463,403 of CM057452.1, forward strand.
GTGTTCTTTACACTTATAACTGGTGAACTGACCACTGAGTAGGGCTAAGCCTAAGGGTCTAATGGTTTAATGAGAAAGGCTTGTTGGACCTGCTTGATGAGCATCTTCATGCCTACTGGTAGTACAGAATGTTGTACAACAAATCGTGCAGGAATTTTGAAATTTTACCAGTGTCCATACCCTCAGGGAAAGAGTACATCTGGAGATTTTTTCATCTCAAGTGCCCTTTGATGTCTAAACATTTGTCCTGCAAAGATTCTGTACATTGTAAGAGGAAGAACATTACTGTAGTAAGCATTATTGTGCCATCTTTTATTATCCAGACTATCTCTTTCACTGCTTCAACCCTCTTCTGCAACACTCTAAGTTTTTTGTGTAAACGTTTGAATTGGTTTTTATTCTCACCACAAAAGACTCGTATTTCCTTCTATAAATCTCAAATCAGCTTTGAGTTAATGTTTCAGCCTCTGCATAGGTGTCAAAGTTTGGGCCCTTGGAGCTAGATATGTGTGACATTGGCAGATTTCGTTCTGCCAAATATTTAGTGAAATTTGACTGTTTTGCGACATTTTTCACAGAAGTGAAATTTGGAATTTAGCCCACGGAATGTGAAATATTGCCCACAGAAGGCAACATTTTGCCCACGAAATGGTGGAATTTGCCTTTCTTTGGCAAAATTTTGCCACTTTTCTGTTGAACTTTCACATTTAGCAGGCAAAATTCTGCATTTCACCCCCCCACAAAATATTTTGCATAACGGGCAAATTTCGTGAAATATTTTACACTGCAAAATTGCCGATTTTGTGAGAATTTCACAGCATCTCTACTTGGAGCTGCAGGGAACAGACTCCTACTCCGGTCGGCAATAGGCTGTCTCAATCCAGAACCATCTTTGCTCAAAAATAGTTTTTGGCTGGAATCTCATCTTCCTATGTTTTCTGACTCTCCTTGAGGACAACATTTATAAAAGTTCACTAGTTTACTTGATATGCAAGGATTTTAAGAAATAAGGAGGTTGGGAACTCTTTGCTCAGCTTCTGCTTTGGTCCATGAGATCACCAGAAGTCTCCAAATTAATAGCTTTTAGACCTCCAAACTGATTTGTGCCAACATTCCCCAAAAATTAGCCCATAGGACTGAGACTGTTCATGCCAAGTTTTATATTCCTAATGGTTAAGACAGGCAAGATTTACTGTAATCTGTTAAATCTCCCATTTTTGACACACACACACACTAACTCAACCCAAACATACAGTTGCAACATCACCTGTGTTCTAGGAGATGGATGCAGTGTAGTGCAAGTCAGGTACAATACATTATAAGCATAAGTTTCAAGCCAAGTTTTTTTATTTGTTCTGTCTGCAAATCTATCTAGTCCCATATTATTTAGTCTGCACTTAACCAAGAAATGTAAATATTTTTTAATACATCAGTTTTATTTCATATCCAGAGCAGTACTGAGGGAAGTCAGGGAAATACTGGCTGCACCTCTGGCAGTTCTATTTAACAGCTCACTTCAAACATGAATGGTTCCAGAGGCCTGGATGAGGGTGACTGTAGCCCCACTACACAAAAGTGGTAACAGGGAGGAGGCTGCCAACTATACATCAGTCAACCTGACACCAGTGCTGGCAAAGTTAAAGGTATCACTGCTGAATGGAAGGATTGTGGAATATCTTGAATCCAGAGGGTTTCAAGACATGAGGCAACATGGGTTCTTAGAGGGGAGGTCATTTCAAATGAATCTGATAAATTTCCTTGACTGGGTGATTAAGAAACTAGATCAGAGTGGAATGGTGGAGGTGACATAACAAGACTTCAGTAAGGCTTTGTACACTGTTTCACATAGAAGACTAGTAAGCAAGCTGGATAGCTTAGGAATGGGTCCAACAGTGGTAAACTGGATAAGAAATTGATTAGAGGATAGGTAACAGAGGGTGGAAGTAAACTAAGATTACTCTGAGGGTGTGGGGGTGACCAGCGGGGTGTCTCATGGCTCAGTGCTGGGACTGGTCCTTTTTAATGTCTTTATAAGTGACATTGAAGATGACTTGGAAGGGAAGGTATGCTTCTTTGCAGATGACACCAACATCTGCAATACGGTGGACACTCAAGGGGGAGTGGAAAGAATGATCAATGACATGAGAAAACTGGAGGAGTGCTCAAGGGTATGGCAACTGGGTTTCAATGCAAATAAATTGCAAAATAATGCACTTAGGGCACAGAAACCCAGGGCAGAATACAAAATGGATAGATGTTGGTGGCTACCTAGGTTAGAAACTGACTGAGTGGTAGAACACAAAGGGTGGTAGTGGATGGAATTCAGTCTATAGAAATGGAGGTGATCATCAAGGTGCCTCTGGAATAGGTGCTAGACCCAGTCCTCTTTAATATCTTCATAAATGACATCGCAGAGGGGCTTTAGGGGAAGGTGTGCCTCTTTACAGACAACAAAAAGATCTACAATAGGGTAGACAAACCAGGGTGTGTGGAAAGAATGAGAAGAGACCTGGACAAACTGGAGGATTAGTTAAATGTATGGCAGTTGAGATTCAACATAAAGAAGTGCAAAACTATGCACTTAGGTCATGGGAACCTGAGAGAGAAGCACTTAATTGGGGGAAGGTACTGTCAGACACCAAACAGGAGAGGGACATTGGAATAATTATATTTGAGGATCTAAAGGTGCTGGACAGTGCGAGAAGGTGGTTAGAGGGGCCAGTGGGATGTTGGGATGCATAGGGAGAGACATCACAAGCAGAAAAAAGGAGGTGATGATGCCAATATATAAATCATTAGTGAGACCTCATCTGGAGTACATTGTCCAGTTTTGGAGGCTGCATCCCAAGAAGGACATAGACAGAGTGGAGGCAGTCCAAAGAAGGTCTACAAAAATGGTAAAGAGGCTGCACCTGAAGTCATATGAAAGAGCTCAATATATATTCTCTAGAGATGTGAAGAGAGAGGGAGGACATGATAGAGATGCATAAATACCTTAAAGGGAACAATAAGGTACAGGAGGGTAGCATCTTTCAGAAAAGATGATGGACAAGAGCTAGGGGACATGATATGAAGTTGGAGGGAGGAAGAAGCAGGGGTAATGTGAGGATATATTTATTTACAGAGAGGGTGTTGTATGCTTGGAACAGTCTCCATGCAGGGATGGTAGAGGCAAAAAGGGTAGAGGAATTCTAAAATGCATGGGGCATGCACAAGGGAACACTAGAAAAAGGGAAGAGTAGAAAAGCCACAGATCAACTACAGTCTGCAGCAGAAGTTAAATTGGTTAGAATAGATGGGCCACGTGGTCCTTCTCTGCTGACAAATTATAGGCATCTATGTATCTATGAGTGGTACTGGCAATCACCAAGCAGGAAAGAGACCTGGGGTAATCATATCAGATGACCTAAAGGTGGTCATGCAGTGCAAGAAGGCAATAAGGCAGGCTAGTGGGATGCTGGGGTGCATAGGGAGGGGTATCACCAGCAGAAAGAGTAAGGTGGTGTTACTTCTTTATAGATTGCTTGTAAGACCCCACCTAGAGTACTGTGTCCAGTTCTGGAGAGCACATCTCTGGAATGACATAGAAAGAGTGGAGGCTGTCCAGAGGAGGGCAACTAATATAGTGTAGGGTCTGCATTAAAAGCCCATATGAGGGGAGACTATAGGACCTCAATATGTAAATCTGGAACAAAGGAGGGAGAGGGTGGATAGGACAGAGGCTTTTAAATACCTTATGGGGATAAAGCAGGTACTGTACAGGAAGGAAATATATTTAGAAGAAATGTTGCTCAATAACGTGAGGACATGCTATGAAGTTGGAGGCTGATACTTTTGGGAAAGATGTGAGGAAGTATTTCTGCACAGAAAGAGTGGTGGATTCCTGGAACAGCCTTCCAGTGGAGGTGGTGGGGCACAAACGGTGGATTTGAAGAATACATGGGATAAGCACAAGAGAATCATGGTGGAAAAGAAGGGTGGAGAGGGGGACATAGCTGTAGATCAGGCATGGTCTGTAGTAATAGTGTAGGTAGGGAGAAATAAGACTGGATGGGCCAAGTAGACCTTATTTGTCATCAAATTCTATGTTTCTGTTTCTGTTCTTCAGTATTCTGTGACTCCCTTGCTATATAATTGCTGAAATTAGTTATAGTTCATCTGATGAATAGGCAGCTGAAATATAATGAGCAGAAAACCTTTTGATTCTAGATGCATTATGACATCACTTCATCTGTTCTGCTCAGTGCTACTTTGAATGAGCCAAAGCTGATTTAAAAGATAAGATAACAGAAAGAGGTTACTGTGTGTTTCCACACTAAGAATTAAAGATGAAAATTTACTCTGGCCATGAAATGAAACATTTATTTCAAAATTACATTTCTCTTTTTAGTAATTTAGAATTTAACCAATTTTGCTAGCATGATTCTGCATTCCACACAACATAAATGCTGGTGAATCAAATGTTCCTGTTACAACTTACCACATAATTTTGTGCTGTAGTTTTTCTTTTATTCCTTCTAGCTACAGTGGTCACTCTCTACAGTAAATACCTCTGGAGCCAGCTGAGGTGAACAATATAGCTAGGTGTTCACTATAGTGAGGTGGTGATATGACTACTTTCAGAACAATGGGAACCATTAAAGATGTTCACTATAAAAGGGAGTTTGTTATAGAGGTGTTCTTTACACTGAGGGAGCACTGTATATTGGAAAGGTTTGAATGGATCTGAGAGGGGACATGAGATAAAGTTAGTTGCCAGAGGCATGCCAGATGGCTCTGGAGAGTGAATAAAATGTCTTTTTCCTGTATTGAAGGACCCCTGGCCAGTTACTGGAGTGCTGAATGTCAAAACAGCCCTTTAATGCTTCAAAGCTAAAAAGGTCCTTTTATGTTACAAGAGAGGTCTTGGCTAATGACTGGAGCCATATCTCCTGCTGTGCAAGACAGAAGATAGTATAAGCTTGGTCTCCTTTGGAATACATAACCCCCTGAAGTCCAGATCATACTGGTTTCCCAAGAGGACCCAGCTTTTAAGACACAAAGAAATGTCCTTGAAGTGATGTCATAGGACATGTGTGATGAGGGTGGGCATAAACTGGTTTTTGGTATCCTTGTCAACCTGTTTGTGAGAGACAAGTTAGTTAGGCTGAGACTCCAAGAAGTTAATATCTAAGGATGGAAATTTCCCTAATTCACCAAGGTGTTCTGTGTGGTAAGCTCTTTCTACTTTGGCAATTTAGCAAGTGTAGAAAGATTTTTTAGAGTGCTTTTTCTACTGTTAAAAGCAGTTTATTTGTATCTCTGTAGAAGTAAAGTACAGTCCTGATTATCTGAACTGCTTGCGTGACATCAGATCAGTTTGGATAATCGGGAGTCCGGATTGCATTGTTTGTAATTTAGAACTGTGCTGTAAAGTACAATATTTAATGTCTTGGCTATTTTTAACCCCCATATACCCTCATATACCGTCCTACTTTCCATACGTTTAGCTCTGCAACTCCCCATTGTAGCCTTGCACCATTCTCCATCCAAAAACGAAACACAGGACTGCCACAAAACTAGAACACAGGCAGCAAACATAATCAGCCAGTGAGCAGAGCAAGTGAGTTTGTAACACATGCAAATTTTCGCTTACCCTCACATACCCTCCTACTCACCATACTTGTTGCCCTGCAACTCCCCATTGTAGACTTGCATCTATCTCCAGTCAAAAACAAAATGTAGGACTGCTGCAAATCTAGAATGCAGGCAGTAAACATTATCAGTGAGTGAGCAGAGCAAGTGAGTTCATAACACACTTAAATTTTCCTCTTAACTTGTGGAAGTGAGGACACTATCTGTATTTATGTCATTGACAGCACAGCAGAAAGAGAAGCATTCACAAAAATGACTGCATTAGAACAGACTGCATGGCTGGAAACTAAAAGCAAGATAGAGCACAAAACTACAAAACAACAGCACCATAAATTTCTGTAACTTTTTCCTTCACTCTCACTTTCGTTCTCTCACCATCTCTCTCGACACACCAGCACTTTGAAATACTGTAATTTTAATTTAAAGTGTTAGTAAGGGAATAAGGGTGTGAGTACAGCTAATAAACAAACAATTTTACTCGGGGGGGGCGGGGTAATGAGCTCAGCCCCATCCACACTTAGATTTCTTCCTGACTGTGTGGTTCTCTTTCATGGACCTCTTCCAGACATCTTCCGTTGCAGCTGCTGGTTAGGTTAATCAGTAACAATAACCCTTGGGGGCAAAAAGAGTTCAACAACACAATATAGTAAGATGCTGATTATCTTACCTGATCATCCTATCCTATTTATAGAGAAAAACTAGGGCAGCAAGGGTCCAGTTCATTAGATATGGATTTTCAGATGATCGGGGTTTGGATTCTTGGGACTGTACTGTACTGTTTCCCATAGATTTAATGTAGTATTCTGCATTATGTGTGTCAATATACTGAACTATTGCGTTATTTTTTATATTCATCATGTTTCAATGACAGAGTCCTTTGAGGTACCAATAACTTGGCTATAACTGACAAAAACTCTGTTTCCATCTCTGAAGAGAAGGCTACATTTATCATATTTTGTTTCTAAAGTGAGGTATTATCAGCTGTGAAAGAGTGGGTTTGATCATTTGCCCTATGGTAAGGAGCACTATACTGTGTGTGCAGTGGCTCTGGTGAGATTCAGACCTAGTAATACCCCAAGGAGAGTGTTTATGATGAGTGGTGGCAGTTACTGAAGTACACTTGCAGTCATCTGATGGGTTTGAGAAAGCTGGTAGCAGTGTACAGGCTGATGTTGAGAGAGACCAGTGTATTGCCACCTGGAAGCAGTGGGTGGGATCTGAAACAGTTTTGCCACTATAAAGATTATCTGTCCAGTCACAGAATGGGATGTACAAAAAAGGTTTGATTATTTTTCTGATTATTATTACAGTTTCATTTTGTTAGAAGCAAAAGTAGGTAGACAGAAGATACTATGTCTGGGCCACATGAGAAATGTACATGGCCAAATCTGCAGGAGCTGTTGAGAAGAACAGAACTGCATTTGGAGGAAAGCCAAACATGGGCTGAACTTATTGACATCCTCAAATGAAGTGACCAGGAAAGTGGTGCAAAAGTGGTCACTGCTAGCCAAAGTTTTGAGAAAGAGGCTAGGCAGAATGCAGATGAGCTACCAACTGCAGAACCAAGGCAACTGGAAACAGGGCCATCCCTGAGCACATTGCTCTTTTTCAAATGTACAACCTAGGGGCTACACAAATAACTACTTTTATCAATCACATGGATGTGGTGTGCATACTTATGGAACACATACTAACAAGGGAAAGAAAGAAGTAAGTGCCTCAGCTGGGACTTGAACGCTGGCTGCCCCCCATTTCCAGTTGCCTTGGTGGCACAGCTGGTAATTTAATCAGAACAGTAGTCCTGGCAGACTGGGTTCAAGTCCCAGCTGATGTACTTACTTCTTTCTCTGCTTTGCATGTATGCATTCCATTAATGTGCACACCACACCTTGTGATTGGAGAATGCAGATGAGCCAAAGACTATGACTAGGACAGCTGTGCAAGGTGACTGGTTTTAAATGTTGGAGCTGGAGCGTGCCCTGGTTAAGAAGAAAGCAAAAGAGAAACAAAGCATATGTGGATTTGCAGGGTACAGAGTTGAGAGCTGGGGAGCAAGAAAAACTATGCCAGCATAAGATCCAGCAGAGAGGGGAGGAGTGAGAGAGGCATTACCAGGACTAGCAAGAGGAGTGAGAAAGGCAGCACCAGCAAGAGCGAGAGAAGGGAGAGGAGTGAGAAATGCAGCACCAGCATGAGATCCATATGAAGGCACTTGAGCGTGAGAGACAGAAGAAGATAAGCGCCTGTGAAATAGAACCTTTGGAGTTGCTAACTGTACAAAAGGCACACACAGAGCTCAAACCCTCCAGTTGTGGTGGTATTTTATTATTTTAAAGTACATTAGATAGAGGGGGGTGTGGCCTGACCAGGCAGAAGATGGCAGCATAGTTCAGAATCTCTGCAGGAATTACTGCAATCTAACCTCATCCAGCCTTCACCAGACCTTTCTTTGGTATCGACTTCTGTGACCATCCTGTAATCTTACTGCCTGATACAGTTTGTAAGTCATTTTTGATCCATCATTTACTTATATTCAATTATTCTACACTGTACTGCTGCATACTAGGCCTCATCCTTCAGCATTATGGCAGATCTCCAAGCACAGCAAAGCTCAGTTGTTAGAGTGGAAGTAATGTTTTCTAAACTGATGGCTGAGATTATTGATCTAAAAACCTCCACCCTATGGAATGCGACCACTCTTGAAACATTTAGCCAGAAAATTGCATTTAATGAGAAAGAAACAGCCTGTATCACCACTACTATTCATGACCTCCAGGCTACTGTTCGCAGTCAAGATCAAACTATTAAATCCCTACAAGGATCCCAAAACAACACCCACAATGTTGAACATAGATGGTGCCATCACTCTTAACCATGTAATCATTGCCAACGCATTTAACACCGCTTTTGCTGACCTTAGTCATGTGCTACCCCCTAACTTTTTTGATTCCACCACAGTCAACCCAGCTCCTGTTAGTTCAGGTTTGCCAACAGGGCACCCTCCTTTCCATTTCAAAGCAATCCTGGAAAGCCTAGCTAAAAACACATTCTTAAAGTGCTTGGAAAGTCTAGAGTCAGTGGCGATTCACTGGATATGAAACTTCTCGCCCTCACCATTGACAAAGTCCTGCTCCCACAAACCAAAATCCTCAACCATTCTTTATACTCTCCCAGTTCCCCCAAAAGTGGAAACTGGCAATGGTGACTCCAGTCCATAAAAGTGGTGACAAGACTCTCATGAACAAGTACAGGCCTATATCCATCCTCCCTCCTCTATCCAAAGCCTTGGAATGGATTGTGGCTGATCAGCTCACAGAGTGCCTTGTAAAATACAGCCTGCAATGTTCCCAGCAGCATGGCTTCTGCAAAGGGCACAGCACTACCACGGCACTCCTCGAATTCACCACACATATCCATCATGCACTTGATCAGGGTCAGTTGGTCGGCGCCTCTTTTATTGATCTGACTAAGGCATTTGACACTGTCAATCACTCCATTCTCCTCAAACAATTATCCCTCCTTGGTCTTTCAAGTGAAACTGCCCTTTGGTTTCAAAGCTACCTCAGTAACCAGACCCAACAGGTCAGGATTGGTGAATTCCTCTCATCATCCCTACCAATCCACTCTGGAGTACCCCAAGGTTTTATCCTGGGTCCCTTGTTATTCAGCATATTCCTGAACAATCTCCCTGCCTCCTGCCATGACAGAATATTACTGTATGCAGATGATGCAGTAATCTTAACTTGCCACACCAACCCCACCTCCCTTCAGTCTCAACTACAGAAAAGATTCACAGAAGTGGAAGACTGGTTTTGCTCACATAAACTCATCCTTAACCACAAAAAAACTAAAACAGTGTTGTTCAATGGAACTCACAACAAGTACAAGGACCATGAGCTCATAATAAACAACCACAAAGGCGTCACTCTTGAGCAGGTGGATATGTTTAAATATCTGGGCCTGACCCTTGACTGCTCCCTCGCGTATACCAAACACATTGACAATATCGCTAAAACTGTGAACTCCAGTATAGGGCTACTATAGAAACATAAACATTGCCTAATGGCTGAAGCTTTGCACCTCACTATCCAGAGCTCTGTTATCTCAACTATTGACTATGGGCTTGTTATCTATGGATCTGCTACTGATACTGCACTCCGGTGCATAGCTGTAGCCCTTAATAAGGCATGTAGACTCCTTATTTCAGCTGCACTCCTTTCTCACACATGTGAAATTTATGAGTAGGCTAATTGGCTCCAGCTATCCAGCAGGCTAAAGTACCAGTCCTGCATCCTAGCTAAGAAGACATCACTGGGCCTTATGCCCCCTGGAGTCCAATCAATATTGACCCTGCAGCATGTCCGCCACCTAACCAGAAAATCGGACAGTCTAACCTTTACAATACCTCACTATCGGACCTCTCAAGCTCAGAGTTCTTACCTTGTCAGAGCCTCCACCTGGTTCAACATGCTACCTACAGAAATCTCCAACATTGCCATGATTGGTGCTTTTAAGTATAAACTGTGTCAACACCTCGTGGCTAGTGCCTTCTGTGATTGCTTCTTATAATCCCCTCCAGGCATACTACCCTCAAGCATCCCTCCTCACTGCCTCAGCTCCTCCTCCTCCTCCTCCTCCTCCTCCTCCTCCTCCTCCCCCCCATTACTGGGTATAGGATGAATCTGTCTCCTTTTCTTTTTCATCCACCCCTTTCCTCCTCCCTTGCTGTTTCCCATCTACCACATACCCAATACAATGCCCTCCCCATTTCTCCCCTCCTCCCTCTCTCTGTCTCCCGTACCACCCCCTCACCACCACTCTTCTTTCTCTTTTCCCACTAACCCACTCCCAACAAAGCTTCACTGATCCACCTATGACTTGTACTGTATAATTAACTCACAACACAATTCCTTGACAATGTCTTTGGCTGCTTTATTGTAACCTTATTTGTCTTTTTTTTGTAAGTTCCATTGTAATGATCATGTTATGCTTTGTACCTTATTGTCCTTATTGCTTTGACGTGGAACCTTTGTAAAAGAGCCCTCGGCTCAAAGGTGTCATCTGAAATACAAATAAATAAAAAAACATAAACAAGCCAAAATTGATGATATTGAAAATCGTAATCGTCGCAACAATTTACAAAGTTTTGGCTTCCCTGAAGGTGTAAAATTAGGAGACACTACCGCACTTTTATTACATGTACTGCCTGCAATGCTTAAACTGCCTCCTGGCCTAATGTTAATCATTGAGCGGTCTCACTGCACTCTGGGTCCCAGGCCAACATCAGATCAGTGACCAAGGCCCATCATTACTCACTTCATGAACTATTCCCATACAGAATTAATACTGAAACGAGCCAGAGAAATGGGGAAACTTCAGTGGCAAGAGTTTAATATTTCCATCTACAGAGACTTTTCAAAAGATTTAACCATCAAAAGGAAGGCCTACAAATTCACTTAAACAAATCCTCCATCAAAGAAGCATTAAATTTGCTCATTACCCAGCGACGCTACGCCTTTTTTCAGGCTCTTCCTTCAAGGATTTTGAAACACCTGATGCCTTAGCCAACTATCTGGAGGTCTCTTTCTGTAATCTTTCCCTGGGAGGTTCAGCAGCAATTGGCAACCTGGACATAGCTTTGGTATCAGCATGGAGGGTGGACGATGAGGTACAGGAATGTGGGGAGAGTGCTGCAGAACTCGCAGCCCAAAGCAGCACTACCACAACTGATTTGACCCCAAGGCAATAAACACGGCTGCAAGAGAAGCTTCTGTAGGGGCATAATTCTTCAAGACTTTCATGCTGTTCTGGCGAGGTTTCACCCCAAACACCCCAAGCTGCAGCCTCTCACCTTCAAATCAACCCCTCTATTCCCTTGAGCAATAAGTTTGCTGTCTTGGAGGATGACATGTGCTCCTCGCAGGAGGATCTTTCCCAGCAAATTTCAGTCAAACATGCCTCTAATTTGGTCCCTGTGCCTCAGGAATGTATTTCTGCTGATACTTCATGGGCAGAAGTTGTTGCAAGTTCCCCCCAAAAATATTTAGAGCCACCCAGAAAGAAATGTAAGGCAAAGACCAAACACAAGAACATCAACAGTCACAATCCTGCTAATAAATCTAAGGTGTCATGAGCTTATATGGTCAGTAATGAGGTCACAGTTGCTATATCTTGGTAGGTTTTAATTCCAGGATACTTAAAGGGAGTGCCAGTACACTTTTTTCTGCCTAGCTGCCCGGTCTACAGTCTATGCTACCTGGTTGCTTTCGTTCCCAACGCGTGCAGAAAACAAAGGCTGTACATTGCGGAGCAATCAATTTACTTTTTGTTTTAGTGTTTAAACGAGCAGCTTAACGGTCTTCAAGGGAACATTGGTATATCAGCAATGCTTTTCTAACCCATTATTTTAGTGTTAGGTCTTATGCATTACCTCACCAAACAGAAAAGAGCAAAGAGCACCAGGATACGTGTGGTGCTCTATACAAATCGACCAGTAAGAGTTAAATATAAGCACCCACACAACTCAGTAACAGCATCCGAAAGATATAAAATCCAAGTCTGTTTATTGCAAACCAAAGTGCACACTGAAAAAAAGGACTGATGTTTCACTTGGCCGGCTGCCAAGCTTCCTCAGAGTAAAGGACACAATAAAATTACTTCACTTAAATATGCTGTCAGCTATGTCATGTGACATAACACCACCAATGTGAACACAATTCAAATTAAATTGAATTGGGTACTACTACCTTAAAGGTACACATGATATATCCACTTGCCCCATACTAATGCTAGGTAACACACAAAATATGGGCAATTACTGTTCTTAGTAAAAATTATTACAATTCTCAAGTATGTATATTGTAAAAAACAAGCAACATGTTTAACTTATGTTAACTTATGTATTTGACTACTTCTTTATTACAAAAAACATTAGCAAGTTGCTTATAATTCATTAATGTTAGAAAAAATCTATACGTGCAGTAAACCTGCTAAAACTCATTCTTAAGTAAGGCTTTTTATCTTCTCAGAAATACATAAATCATTATTTCTTTTAAAATACTACTGATTCAAAACTTTCATTAAGACCCCTATCCGAGCCAATTTATTTGTATTTCTTTAAGAATGCAGCTAACTCAATGTTCTCATTAAGCCCCCTATCAAAACAAGCATTCAAAGTATAAATCCAAAAACTCTCTCTTTGCCCTATTTTTTTATTCAGGTCACCACCCCTAGAGCCCAAGGACACCAATTCAAGTCCCCAAAAATTGTAGTTATGTCTACCCTGGCCGCATTTCAAAATGTGTTTGACTATGGCATACGAAGTATCAGATCTTTCAACTGCCCTAACATGTTCACCAATTCTAATTTTTAATTTGCCGACAGTTCATCCCACATAATAGACACCACATTCGCAAGTAAGCAAATATATCACCCCCATGCTGTTACATGTAACAAAATCTTGCAGTTCAATGTTATCACCTGTCACTGGATGTCTAAAAGATTTACAGCAATTAATGTATTTACAATACATACAATTCCCACATTTATAAGTTCCCTTTGGTCTAGGTGTTAACAATATTTGTTTATTTTTCACATTAGACTCCACCATATTTGACACAACATAGTCTTTCACACTTTTGCATTTGCGGTACACTACATTGGGACCACATCTAGTTAGTTCACTCAATTTGGGCTCTAGATCCAAGATAGACCAATTGTTGACTACAATTTGTTTGATCTCACATGTTTGTTTTGAAAAACTGGTAACGAAAGGACAGTCAATGCCTGACGTGACCTTTTGTTTATATACCAAGGTGTCCTGCCTGTCCATCTCATCCACCCTTTTAATAGCCGTTGCTATGCTGTTGTTGCTATACCCCCTATTTTTGAAAAGTAATATTTGTTCACTACGTTTCTTTACAAATTCTGAATGTTCAGAACAATTACGCAAAGTCCTTATCAACTGACTCTTGGGTATATTGAATTTAGTGTGGAAGGGATGACAGCTATCAAATCTTAAGATGGTATTTCTATCAGTGTCCTTCTGATATAAAGTAGTGCATGCTCCTCCTTTATTATCCTTGTATATTTTTAAGTCCAAAAAAGTTACAGTGGACTGATTGATCTCATATTTATAAGTAAGACTGTTATTAGTTTGTTCCATCCATTGTATGAAGGAACCAAATTCATCAACTGTCCCCTTCCAGACTATCAATATATCATCTATAAAACATCGCCACAAATCCACCAAAAAGTAAAACGGATTAGTGGCGGCATCATACAGATGATCAATTTCCCATTTACCCACAAAAAGGTTAGCATAACTTGGTGCCATTGTGGTACCCATAGCTGTGCCTCGCACCTGATGATACAATATTCCATCAAATACAAATACATTCATTGTCAGAACCATTTCTGCCAACTGTAATAAAGAATGTGTGGGGGTTTTTACTAAGTCTTCTTCAGTCCTGGTATTTAAAAAATACCCTAAAGCTTCTATTCCACTATCATGGGGTATAACTGTGTACAAAGAGTTAACATCAACCACTGAAAAGTAGCACGATTGTTATGCTAACCTTCTTGTGGGTAAATGGGAAATTGATAATAATAATAATAATGATTTATGTATTTCTGAGAAGATAAAAAGCCTTACTTATGAAAGAGTTTTAGCAGGTTTACTGCACGTATAGATTTTTTCTAACAGTAATGAATTATAAGCAACTTGCTAATGTTTTTTGTAATAAAGAAGTAGTCAAATACATAAGTTGACATAAGTTAAACATGTTGCTTGTTTTTTACAATATACATACTTGAGAATTGTAATAATTTTGACTAATTTGAATTGTGTTCACATTGGTGGTGTTATATCACATGACATAGCTGACAGCATATTTAAGTGAAGTAATTTTATTGTGTCTTTTACTCTGAGGAAGCTTGGCAGCCGGCCAAGTGAAACATCAGTCCTTTTTTTCGGTGTGCACTTTGGTTTGCAATAAACAGACTTGGATTTTATATCTTTCGGATGCTGTTACTGAGTTGTGTGGGTGCTTATATTTAACTCTTACTAATTACCTCACCAAACAGGCTCTCTGTATCTAGCCTTTTACTCTCCAGTTTAGCAGTGCATCAGGTTTATAGTCTTTTGGCTGTTCAGCTGCATATATTCAATCGGTATGCATCCTGATTATTGCCTTTTCTTTTTTCATATGTGAATTATTATGTATTACAAGGCAATTTACCCCTTTCCTCTCCTGATGACAGGTTCTTAAGTATTATTGACAACTACATTTAATCTATCTCCTTCCCTACACTACATTATTCTTATTACCTCCTGTTTGCAATATGGAACTATCATTAGCACTCAAAGAGGTGGGTTATGTTTTGCATACTGTTGCAAAGGATTGTCAATCTACATCTTCCTTATGCTCCTTATTTTACTTGAAGCCTAAATGTATTATAGAAATCCACTACTGTGTGGTCCCTCCTGTTTTGGGGCTCACTGGGCCTAGTCTTCTAGACCTAGTCACCCTATATAACACCAATTTAGGTGATTTTCAAGTAATTGCAGCTGATCTTTACAATTACTATCTCTTCTGTCTACAGCAATCACCAAAATCTATACCTCTCCACATAATCTGATTTGCATTTGGCTTAGGGTGTAAGGGCTTAAATTGACCTCCCGTTTCTTCTTTCCCCCTCAATATTGTATTTATTATGTACTTATTCTGTTGCACTGCAAAGTATACTCAGAGTCGCTCTAATGTGGTAATGATCTACTTTTCCTTTTATATTTGTTTATTTGCATTGCACATGGCTCCCTGAATTCCTTGCTCTATGTCTAGGCTGTACTGGCATCTCATATACTGTATGGTTCTTTAATTTACTGTTATTTCAAGTTGGTATATCATGTGTTATTACTACTAATGTTTATAAATAAGTTCTGGTGTTTAGCTTTATCCTTATACCTTGTCCTGTCAGCTAAGAATTAAGCTGAGGTTATTACATTCCCCTGCCTTTCTTGGTATTATTCCCTTTCAGTTTAGCTTATCAGGAATATTTACTTTATTATATTACTGAGATCAGACTTAAGTTTGGGCTGATATTTATAACCAGTCCTCCCTAATCTCCTCCCTACATCGACACCCCAGAGTGTGGTGAGAGTGTCTCTTAGCCAGTTGGCTGACTCATATCTCCTCACGCCCATAAAATGTTTTCTTTGTTATTCAGCTTACTAGTATTGTTCTTATTGTTGTTAATGACTTTTCTTCTTCCCCATCTCTATTCTAACTTTAATAAGATATCTGTGCCACCCATGTATCATATATCTCACTTTTTTAGCTTGAATGTTCCTGCCACTCGCTGCATATACATAAGCTCTCTATATTGTATTCTAATCATCCTCTGCCTCATTTATTTGTCCCTTCACACTCCAGTGATTATTTCATTTCATTAACACTAACAATATGAGTGGCATACTTTTATATACATGGAATGTGGAGGGACTTAATTCTCTTTGTAAGCGGAAGCAAATTCTTTCACATCTCAACAAACATAATACACAAATTGCTTTCCTTCATGAAACAAAATTATTAGCAGAGGATGTTCAAAGACTAAAAAAAGATTGGTCGGTCAGATCTACTAATCATCCTATACCTCAAAAAAAAGAAGGAGTTGATATTCTTATTTATAAGAGTCTCAAATGGTCCCTTGTAAACTCCATTTCCGATACTGATGGCAGATGGGTGATGGTCAAACTGAATACCAACTCTGGTCCTCTTCTGCTTGTTAATGTCTATGTACCCGACTCCGATTCCCAGGAGTTTTTTCATAATTTAGCTCAACCGATTCTATCCTTTAACACTGATAATACACCAGTTATTCTTGGAGGGGATCTTAACTTAGCTTTAGAAGCTAGCATTGACAGAAGTAACCCCACTACAGAGGCCCACTGTAGAAGTATTAAAGCCCTCTCATTACTAATGCAAGATGTTGGATTAGCTGATGTATGGTGCCTCCTTCACCCCCTCGATCGAGAATTTACTTTTTACTCCTCTCTACATAAAACATACAGTAGAATTGACTAGTGGTTAGCCTCTCCTGTTATAATGGAAAAAAAATATTAATTCATTCATCTCTCCCATCATAATCTCAGAACATTCCCCTGTCAAATTTCAACTTTTGTGGGGCATATTAGCACCTAAATCTTCTTACTGGCGGCTGGACCCTTTCCTTCTCAAGGATCCCAATTTCTTACCCATGATCAAAGCACAAATTCAGGACTTCCTCTTTCACAATATCCCAACCGAATCTACGATGTCCACTATATGGGAAGCTCTTAAAGCTATGATTCAAAGGAAAATTATCAGTTATGCTGCACATAGAAAAGAGTAAGGGAACAACAGCTGGCTGACTTGGAAAAATTTCTTAAGGCTAAACAGAATATATACTTTTCTTCTAATAAGCACTGTCCTGATTCTCAACTTCATCCTGAAATTCTTCAACTTAGAGTTAAAATTAATGAATTAATTTCTTGTAAAACCGAACTGGCCTTGTTCAAACTTAAATATAAGTTTTGGGAACACGGTGATAAAAATGTGAAACTCCTCTCTTACCAGCTCAAAACACAACAAATGGAATGACATATCCTAAGCCTAAAAGATGAACAGGGTATGATTCACTCCGACAACTCCTCTCTAAACTGTATCATGAAAACCTTTTTATCAAAAACTATACTCTAACACAAATCCTCCATCTAGTTTACAAATTCAACAGTTCCTTAAATTGTTACATCTTCCTCATCTTTCTACTCTTGAAACAAATTAGTGTATAGGCATACTCTTCTAAACCCATACATCTGACACTGGACTAATTTATCAGTAAAATTAAATAGTACTCTTCTTAACTACAATATTTCAGACACACAATGGAGAAATTGTTGGGGTATTGCACATAATACCTTTAAAGATGCCCGTAGTTCTTTATTTTTTTTTTTTTTTACAATTGTTTAACCAGGTGAGACACACTAAGCTGAAAGCTTTTTCACAGGTGCAACCTGGGAGCACAGAGAAGTTAAGTGACTTGCTCAGGGTCACACAGTATATGCAAGTGGGGGCTGTGGGATTCAAACCCAGGTCTCCAGATTTGCAGCTCAGAGCCTTAAACCACTGTGCTATATTGCCTCCTACAAACTAAAATCCTACATTATTGGTATAGAACCCCCTCTGTGCTTCAACAAATGGGCCTATTAAATAATAATAATTGCTGGTGCTGCAATTTGGCCAATGGGGCTCTACTTCATATATTGTGGTCTTGCGCTCACATTAATAAGCTCTGGCATAAAGTCTGTTTACTTGCCTCCAGAGTAACAGGACAAAAACTACCTTTTGATCCAAAGCTATTCCTTCTAGGCATCCTTATCCCCAGTAGCTGTTTCCTCTCACAAGCACACTTTAGATGGCTAAACATACTGTACTTTCTCTTCAGGTCAAACATTTGATTCTTATGAAAAGGAAATCAACTCTGGTGCCTTCTCTTTCAGATGTTCTTCAAAGCCTCTCTCAGTATACTTCCCTAGACCAATTATCTCATGTTACTCATAACCAACTCACTGTATATGACAGATGTTGGCAGGATTACTTCAAGTACATGGAACCTAGTTCTTCTAGACCCTAATTCTTAGGGATATTTAGCCCTCCTTCTTATTTTACTTTTAGACTAGGTTTTCTTGAAACTTTTGTGCACAGATTTCTCCTCTTTTTTCCCCTTCTTCCCTGTTTTCTCCCTATCTCCTTCCCTTCTTCCTTGCTTTTCTCTCTCTTCTTTCTTTCCTTGCACATTTTTCTCTTATCTTCACCTCTCCATTACTGAACATTGTTCATATTACCATAGTTATCACTTTTTGCAATTTACCGAATCACTTGACATAGCTTGCCCTAGCATGTATTTGGTTCATGGTTGCCATTTCTGATCCTATAATATCCTATTGATTGTAACCCTTCTGTTCTCCACTTACATCCTGTCTAGGTTTGTATTTTATTATCAATATACTGTATGTATATAAGGCTTATCCAATATGTTTACCCTAAATACTGTGTTTTGTTAATTGATATTTTATACCTTACATGGAGGGTAGTCTTCTATTGTATTAGATGTGTTCTTTGTTATATACTCAAATTTCAATAAAAAGATAAAGTGAAAAAAAGTACATTAGATACACAGAGGTGCCACTATACAGGAAGTGACTACTTCCTGGGCTTCCAGTTGGACAACATAAATAGGTCAACCCAAGCGAGTGGGGATAGTCTTAAAACTGATTGTATGCTGAACTGCAGTCTTCTGGTGAGAGAATGCACAAACCTACTTGATTATATTTACGAACAAGTTGGAGTACTAGCATTCCTCTGGTGAGAGGGATTAAGTGGTCTGTTAAAAGGCAACTGAGGGAGACAAGCTGTATAAGGGCTCAATAACAAGGAAGTGCTCTAGTTGCAGGGAGCATTGTGGGATAGTGGTAATCTGTCTGACACCTCTATTGGCTTTCTATGTTAAGTGCCTGTGAAATAGAACTTTTGGGGTTGGGAATGGTGCAAAAGGCACACACAAAGCTCAAATCCACCAGTTGTGGTGGAATTTTATTATTTTAAAGTACATTAGATCCATGCAGGTGCCATGATACAGGAACTGACTACTACCTGGGCTTCAGTTTGAATGGCATAAATAGGTCACCCAAAGCAAGCAGGGTGAGCATGAGATGGGCGAGCTCACACAGAGACACACACACATCTGCACATGTCTGCTGTGTCAGTGGGTAAAGTGGGATCAAGAAGCTATAGGAGTTAGTATCAAATGAGCAGTCTTTAACATAAATACACCATGCTGGAACCAATGGAGAGCCTTCTTGAGATACTTTGTGGAACAGGTACAGCTATAAAATGTGTGGTTTTCCAGATGTATGCCACTGCAGTCTTTGAGATAATAAGTGGGGATTTCAAATGTTCAAAATACAAAGAATTTGACACACTTAAAAAGGATATGCAAAAACTTCGATCTAATATAAATCTAACCAACAGCAATATAGAAAAAGCTGCAGCATCAATTAATGAATCAAGCAAAAGGGGGTGCAGGGAGAATGATGAAGAGACTCTGTATGAGGGGGAAGGTGACAGCGAATGGTGTCAGATTAGCAAGCAGAAAACCAAAAGGAGATATGCTGTAGGAAAGGAAGACATTGGCCTAGAATAGATAGATACACAGCATTATCACACTATACAGGGCAGTCCTCAGATGGGGCAGATCTATATCATGACACAGTACCAGTAAATGGACAAAGAAAGTGAATTTTAGAAATTGGACACTCCATGTTAAGAGGCTGTGATACTCAACTATGTGCAAAAGACAGATTCAATAGAGTTATGAACTGTCTACCAGAGGCAAGAGTAAAAGATCTGAAACAGTGTGTACAAAAATTAATCCACCCAGACTTTTCAACTGTAGTCATCCATGTGGGAACAGACAACATAGGGAAGGAACACGAAAATGACATGGCTAGGGATATCTTGGAACTCAATAAACAAATAAAGGACACAGGAGCAAAAGCCATAATATCAGGAATCCTCCATCTCTATAAATGTCACCCAGAAAAAGCAATACAATTCAGAGAGTCAACATACCTATCACAAATGGCTGTAAAAAATTAATGGAATCTTGGGACATATTTTTAGAAAAAAAACATGTGTACAGTAGGGATGGTATGCATTTAAATCATGCAGGAAAAAATATTTAGGGGAGACTGTTCTGCAGTACAGTAGATGGAAAGAATTTAAACTGGAAGGTGGGAAGGGGGCTACAAAACATAAACCCAAACATCAGGTGCTTGTTGGTAAATGCATGATGTTTAATCAACAAGAAGGCAGAACTTTAATTGATTTTACACTAAGAAAAAATACAAGTAGGCACTATCACTGAAACGTGGTGGAAAGATGACACTAAGGAAAGAGATCCATGGCTATAATGTGTTTCATGCAAACTGATGCAATAAAAGAGGAGGGGATGTAGCACTGTATGTGCAAAACAGCATTGGAGCAGTAGAGGTAAACTACACAGCTGAAGGATATTGTGACACTGACCGACTGGAAATGTTGTGGGTACAGATAAACCCACAAAACAGCAGTAAGATACTCCTGTGTGTATGTTATAGATCTCCAAATCTATCATCAGATGGAAACAATATCCTAATATACAAGCTTAGTGGTATGTATATGGGCGAACATACAATTATCATGGGAGGCTTTAACTACCCAACTATAAAATGGCATAAACTAACCTCATGCAGTGTCATGGAGGACAGATTCCTTGATTATGTATTAACAAATAACCTGGGCCAGATTGTAAAGGACAACACTCATGGTGGCAATATACTGGACTTGATATTTAAGAAACTATCGGGCCTTCCAGTGGCAAACAATGACCCAGAGGACTTGGTGATGGCCTATAACAGGCCGTCTCTGTGACGCTAGATGTCATTGCTCCAGTCCATGTTCATCCGCTCTCCCTTCACCCTCAGTCCCCTTGGTTTGATGGTACTTTGAGGGAGATATGGTGACTAGGATGAAGGTTAGAGCATTGCTGGTGGAAATCCACCCTGGATGCTGACTGCCTTAGACTGATAGATCATTATCAAGCCTATCAATCTGCAATCACCTGTAAGAAGGCAGAGTTCCTTTCCAGGGAGATTGTGGCTGCTGAGAACTGACCAGCTCAGCTCTTTCTAACTGTGGACAGATTGTGCAACCCAGCCTGTCTGCAGATTCTAAGACCTTTTTTGCAAATAGAGTGCAATGAGCTTGCTCGATTCTTTGCAGTTAAGGTGGCTGACATCGGGGTGGTGCTCCAACCAGCACACACTGTGGGCATTGCTTTTGATTGGTGCTCGGTCATGGACCCTCATTTTTCCTGGATTACCTTTGACTGGCTGGAGTTCATGGATGTCTTGCAGATTGTCCAGGGTATGCACCCTACATGCTGTAGTTTGGACCCAGGACCAACTGCCCTGATTATGTGTTGTAGTGACATCATTGGCCCAGTCCTTGCATGGATAGTCTGGTGCTCCTTGGAACAGGTAAGTTTCCTTGATCCCTGAAGGAGGCAGTGGTGACTCCCCTCCTGAAGAAAGCTTCTTTGGACCCAGATTGCCATGCTAACTACAGACCAGTCTCAAATCTTTCCTTTATAGGGAAGGTGATTGAGAGAGAAGTGGCCCTACAACTGGAGAACCATTTGACTATCCATGACATCTATGACCCTCTCCAATCTGGTTTTCAAAAGACGCACAGTACTGAGACGGCATTGATTCAGGTGCTCAATGATCTCTTGATGGCTAAGGATTGGAAAAACCACTCCATCTTGGTTCTTCTTGATCTCTCATCTGCATTTGACACTGTGGACCATGGGGTCCTTCTCGATCACCTGAGATTCATCTGTGGTCTGTCAGTTACAGTCCTCAGGTGGTTACATCTTTCCTCACTGGAAGAACTCAGAGGGTGGTGTTGGGAACTCATTCTTCTGATCCAGTTCCTCTGTTATTTGGGGTTCCTCATGGTTCAGTGTTGTCCCCCATGTTATTCACAGTGTACATGCTGCCCTTCGGAGACATTGTAAGAAGGCATGGGCCAAGGTTTCACTGCTATGCCAATGATACCCAGCTATACCTTTCTTTTGCACCTGACCAGGATACAGCTCTCTCAGTATTTAATAACTATCTAATTGAAATCCAAGGCTGGATGAATTTGAGCTGGTTGAGGTTGAACTTGGAAAAAGGCGTAAGTGCTGGGTGTTGGACCCAGGGCACTGGATAGGAGGATCAAGGGTGGGTTCCCCTTTAGGACTTTTCCTTAGGGCTTTTCCACTCCCTACTTCTGAATGGGTGGGGAACCTGGGGTGAATTTTGATGAGGAGCTAACACTGCGATGGCAGGTGTCGGCAGTCATCAAATCCTCTTTTTTTATTTATTTAGCTTTTGTTGACCGGGTAAGTGCACTAGACAAATCCTGCCTATTTTCAGGCACAACCCAGGGGGAGGGGGATACAGATGAATGGCAACTGACCTTGAACCAGATTAAGCTGTTGGTGGTATTTTTAGTGAATGAGGGAAATTTGGCTAGGACACCGGGGAAATTCCCCCTACTCTTTTCGATAAGTGCCATAGGATCTTTAACATCCACCTGAACTACCACCAATCCAGGCAGATGGGACCTCAGTTTAAAGTCTCATCTGAAAGACAGCACCTCAGAAATGCAGCACCCCTCTCATACTGCATTACAGTGTCAGTACTGGGATATTAACCCAAGTGCCAGATGTGGGAACTGAACCCACAGCCCTCTGATCTCCCAGCCTCAGAGGTGAGTGTGCTACCTACTGAGCCACTGACACTGCCATTTACCATCTGAGAAACATCTCCAGAGTTAAGCACCTTGTCCGTCTGGCACTCTCCCACATTAGTCCATGCCTTTTTGTCCTTGCACCTTGATTATTTTAATTCTCTGTACCTAGGGTACCTGAGGTTGATATCCGCCACTTGCAGCTGGTGCAGAATGCAGCATCCCAGTTACTGACAGGGAATCCTCTATCCAGTCATATTTCATTGGTGCTGCACAAACTGCACTGGCTGCCAGTACAGTGGTGGATCACCTTTAAAGTCAGACTTCTGACTTATAAAGCCCTACATGGACTGGGCTCAGACTACCTGAAAGAACTCCTGGTTCCTTACTGCCCTGGGCAATCACTCTGCTCATCTGACAAGGGGCAGCTAGAGATTCCAAGGATGTGTTTAAAATCTTCTGGGTCCTGTGCATTTATGTATGTGGCCCCAACCCTTTGGAATTCTCTACCCCATCAGGTATGGGAGTGCACAACTGTGGAAAGATTTAAACAGGATCTTAAAACTTTTTTATGGAACCAGGCATATTCTGTATGACCCAACTGATGTTATTTGTATTTAATTGTATTTATAACTGTATTTATGGTATTGTTGTTCATTTAACTGCTTTGTAATGCACATTGTTTTTTTGAAAGGGGCACTATAAATACATTATTATTACTATTATTATTATTAGCCTAGGGGATGATGTAACAGACTGTTTAGAAGAGAATCACTAGGTGATGGTGACCATAATATGGTACAGTTTACCGACAAAATACATTGGAACCCTCCAAAAGATTGCACAAAGGTCAGATGCCATAAAAGAGCTGATATTCCCAAAATTAAAACCTATTTAGAAAATTGGGACTGGAAAACAGACTTTAAAGGAGCAACTGTGGAAGAGAGGTGAGAGGTGTTACTAAGCAAATTAAACTATTGTTTTGACAAATTTATACCTGAAATCAGTAAGTATAATAATAATAGAAAACACCCAGTATGGTTAAATAAGGATATTAGGAAAAATATCAAGCAAAAAAAGGTCATACAGGAAATACAAAAGGAACCTAACTCACGAATATTTGACAACATACAAACATATGGCTCAAAACTGCAAGAAAGACATAAGAGAAGTCAAAAGACTATATGAGCTAAAGATTGTAACAGACTCATCAGGAAATAAAAAGATGTTTTATAGGTATGTAAATAGTAATAAAAACGGTAAAAACATAATAGGTCCAATAAAAAGTGATGATGAATTAATTAGCAATGGGAGACAAATTGTAAACATCTTCAATGCTTACTTTAGATCCATATATCAGCCACGGGTAAACCAGGGTCAGGATAACTTCCAGGGGAAGCCACTAGGGTTATTTTAGGTGTAGTGGATATCAGAAACAGGTTACTTAAACTAAGACCAAACAAATCACCAGATCTTAATGGGTTACATCCATCTTTTTGGAAAAAAAATGTAGAGGAAATATCAAGTCCCATAGCAGACATCTTCTCAGTTTCTTTTTCTGAATGTATAGTGCTAGATGGCAAAAAAAAGCACCTGCTATATAAAAATAGCATTAAGATTGATGTCATTAGCCTAATATTGGTTATAGGTAAGATAGCAGAAGAATACATCAAGGAAGAACTATTAAATCATGTCCAGGTAAACGGACTAGTAGATATACACCAACATGGATTTAGGACTGGAAGATCATTCCTAAATAATTTATTATATTTCTTTGAGCCAATTAACACTGCTGTAGACTCAGGACTCCTTGTTGGTGACCTCTTCCTGGACTTCTCTACAGCATTTGACAGTTTGCCACATCATTTACTAATCAAAACGCTGCAGGGCTTGAAGGTACCTACATACATCATACGCAGGATTCATGCATGAGTCTTTGACAGGAAACAAAGAGTATCAATGGCAGGACATGTAGTGTTATCGGTGGCTGTGGCTAGAGGGGTACCACAAGGGTCTATACTGGGGCTAACTTTATTTGCCAAATATATATATATATATATATATATATATATATATATATATCAACTCTACAAACAAATTCTAGCTTTTGGCACAGTAAATTTGCAGACAACATGAAAGTAGAGGCAGTTGTGGAAAATGAAAAAGCACCAAAAGAATTCCAGTTCAAAACTGACAACATTTTCCAGTGGCCAGAGATATACAAACTACTCTTTATTTATTTATTAAACTTTTGTGACCAGGTAGGCCCACTGGGCCCCGGAAGTTCCTTTTTCAGGGGTGACCTGGGATTACATAGCATGGTAAATAACACAGTAAGATTGACAATTATACAATATGATACAGATTATGCAGTAATTTACAGACAGCTGGTTACATATGCTGAGATCAGCCTGCATTCATTGTAGCTGCATTTGTGGTAGCTCTTTAATGTGCATAAGTGTAAGGTTATGCATATTGGAGCTAAAAATAGGAATGTAAGTTATTATATGAATGGGATAGAAATCATGGAGACAACTAATGAGGAAGACCTAGGCATCATAGCAAATAACAAACTAACAAATAACCAACAGTGTAGGGAAGTGGTATCAAAATGAAACAAGATTATGGGATGCATATTGAGAAAAATAGCAAGCAGAGATAGAGATGTCTTGGTGCCACTGTACAGCACCCTGGTTGGGTTTCACCTGGAAAACTGCAACCAGTATTGGGCACCCTACAAAAAAATGTGATATTAAACTACTGGAGGGAATACAGAGAAGGGCCACAAATAAAATCAAATATTTTGCAGGAATGCCATATGAGTAGAGGTTGAGGGATCTAAACCTCTACTCACTTGAATACAGACATGTGAGGTGTGACCTGCATTTGGTATATCAATCAATATGCAACAACAGCTTGATGAGTATGTTGGCTAGGAAAAAAAGTTAACAGAAAGAGAAAATAGAATCCATAACATCTAATTAAAGGGCTCTATCTATAAAATTGAAAAAAGAACCCACTGGTTTAGTCAGAGAGTGGCAAATGTATGGAATGGTCTGCCAAGAAATGTGGTGGAGAGCAAGTTATTGGATGAATACAAAAAAGCCTTGGACAAAAGCATGGGAGAAACCAAATATAAATACAATGAAAAAGTAATTGTGAGTCATATGGCCTTTAGGCTTCCAACATGTATTTACTATGATACTATGAGATTCTACACCAGAGGACAACACCACCAACTGTGAATAATGGCATGAGAGGTTTGAACCTGGAAGCCAACATTATTTCTAAATTGTTGACCAGATATTGTTGGGGTGAGGGGATGAACTGGATTTGTTTTCAAGATTGTTTGAGAGAATCTCTGGGCACTGTGAATTGGGCAGCAGTTCTTGGGTGACTAAGTTACTGCCACTGCTTAAAGGCAAGGCATTAGAAGCTTTTGTCATAATGGACAATGGGGGACTGCCTGGACTGTAATGAAGAGAAAAATGCCTTCCTAAAGTGTTTTGAGTTCAATCCCCAGCCCCATAGGCAAAAATGTAGAGGGTTAAGAAAGGCACCAGGAGTCAGCTATGCTGAAATGTATGTTCAGCTAAGTAATTTGTTAGAACACCTGTTACAGGGTGCAAAAACTTGCTCTTCAGAGGAAATAAAAGATTTATTTCTTCTGAAATACTTCCTAAAAACTGTATCTTAGGAACTAAGAATATGATTGTTGGATAGAATTCTGAGTTCCAGAAGGGGGGGCAACTGAGAGGGCTTATCAATTCATAGTCAGCTGATCATCTCCTCATCACAAAGGTAATGGAGGAGGGGAATCAGCTGTTTTTTAAAGGAACCCTGGGGGGCATCATAAAAGAAGCCAGCTTGTAGCTGAAACAAAAATGGAGACCACCTGGTTTCAAAAGCTAGGGGACAGATGAATGCAGGTGCTATACCTGTCAGAAACTGGGGCATTTGCCTTATGATTGTCCAACAAAATGTGAAGAAAGGGGTTACTGCAGCATGAGGGGTAGCTCTGGGAGTTCACAGAAGATAATGATCTATACACAGAGTGCAGTGCCTGTAACCCCAATGCACACATGCACACTGTGTTTGTAAATGGATGATGACCCAAGGATTGAGGCACTCTAGGGCCTACATTTCTATGATGAAGAAGGATTTGATTCAGAATGAGCAGTTCCTGCCTGGGTAGTTTTCTAGAATTAGAGAAGTGATGGGTCCTGCAGTCTCAGTGCCAATGACCCATATATTTCTAAGTTGGGAAGGTGGCCAGGGCATAAAGGACATGGGTGTCATGCCAGACCTACTCATGGATGCAATCATGAGTATGAATCTAATAGTAAGGAAATTACTGAACGTGTGCCACTATCTATAGCAAGGAGAGAGAACTGTCAATGAGGACACAGAGGAGGCAGTGCATGAGGTAGCAACTCTTACCTCAGTAGTGGGAGAAGTTGTAGCTGAAGAATGAGCTCAGCACACCAGTTCAGCTACAGACTGAGGAAAGCCTAGCCATGGGTGGCTCTCCAACAGACAAATGTGTTTTGGGGAAGGTCAGAAGTACAGAGCAAGGGAGAGATCAGCAAATTGACCCATCCCTGCACAAATTTAGGGAGTTAGCCACCAGTGTGGAAGGCGGCTCTCCAAGTTCTGAGACAAGGGATGTATACTGGATGAATGCGTTCCTGTACCATATGTGGATTCCTCAGTGAGGACTGGAAGAAGTTGACTCTGGCAGATTGTGATTC
The DNA here is from genome assembly GCA_016271365.2 of Neoceratodus forsteri. Taxonomy (NCBI): domain Eukaryota; kingdom Metazoa; phylum Chordata; order Ceratodontiformes; family Ceratodontidae; genus Neoceratodus; species Neoceratodus forsteri. Next base: position 784,491,163 of record CM057452.1, read on the forward strand.
CTAGTGAGGACAGGAAGCAACGCCTGGCCTTAGCCCATGACGCACCCTTTTCTGGATACTGAGGGGTCAGCTGTATAAAAAGGTGGCTAAAAACTTTTATTGGCCCAGCATTTTCTAAGACATGGCAAACTACTGACAGCTTTGTCTGCAGTGCCATGAGAGGGTTGAGTTGGGGACATGGCTAAAGCAGCTTTGATTACCTGGCCTATTATTAAAGCGCTATTTCAGCAAGTTGCCATGAACATTTGTGAGGCCAATCAGCACCCCCAGTTGCACCAGTGAGTGGTACATTTTGGTGATCATAGATTAAGCAGCAAGGTATCCAGAGGCAGTGCCTTTGTTCTCCATTGTGACTGTGAATGCGGCTGATGAACTTTGGGGGATATTTTGCAGGTGGGTTTTCCCTAGCAGATTCTGTTAGATCATGCCAAATTTGATAGTTACTCTTTGGAAGAAGTGTTGGGTAAGGTAGCTCATGGCCTTGCTATATCACCCCCACACTAATGGTCTGGTCAAGCCATTCATTGGGTCTCTTAAGATCATGTTAAGGGTATTCATGGACTTCATGTGAGAGAGTGGAACAATTAATTGCCCCATCTATTATTCATATAAAGGGAAGTCCTCAGGTGTCCACAGGGTTCTCACATCCAAGCTCCTGTTTGGCCATAGGGTAAGGGGTTCCACTTGATTTATTGAGAGATGAATGGGAGGGTGAACTTGCGCTCCAAGAGGAATCTGCTGTGAGGCATGTCCTTAATTTTAGGTCATGGCTCAAGGTGCTTATGGGGTTTGTCCAGGAGCAGCTAGTCTCTGCACAACAGAGGCAGAAGATGTGATATGATCATAGAGCCAGAGTCTGGGAGTAAAAAGCTGGTCTGCGGGAGATGGTACTCATCCCCATCTGACAAAATAAAGTACAGGTGGCTTGGGAGGGGTTTTACTCGGTGGTCAAGAGGGCTAATGATGTTAAAACATGTACCATATTGTTTACTCTGTTGTTTAACTTATTGTCACCCAGTGTTGTTTCCTGAGATTGTCATGTACTCTAATGTTGAAGTCAATGTATTCCACTATATTGTTTTATAGGTTTGTACTCTCCCAGGTCATGCCCAAAAATAGGCGAATGTTTGCCTAGTGTATCTTACCTGGAAAACAAAAATTAAATAAATAAATACATTACATGGGTGAGCTACCAGACAAGAAGCTAAAACAGTGAGTTTGCCATGTAAATATGATGAAACCCTAGCTTGACCAGGATAAGATGGTCTTGGCTACATGCAGCTGTCCAGTGAAGACCAAAGCAGACCCACTGATGGATCTCCTGTGAGAGATTTAGGAAGAATCCTCAGTGGATGCTGTCACCCTCTTGGAGCAGCTGACACTGGCCCAATCTGCCAAAAATGTGTGGTGTGCTGCATACATTTGGTGAAATGTTCATGGGGAAGCAATGGTATACTGTACACACTGGTAGAGCATCACATGGATACAGGGTCCCAAGCCCCACTGAGACAGCCAGCCAACAGAGTCCCAGAAGGATTAAGACAAGCCACAGAGGGGGAGTCTAAGAAGATGGTGGCTCTTCAGGTGAACCAGGAGTCCTGTAGTCCCTGGGCTTCCTAAGTTTTACTGATCTCCAAAAAGGATGGGACCATGAGGTTCTGCATTGCTTACCACAATTTCAGCAGCTGCACTGAGTTAGATGTATACCCCATGCCCAAGACAGATGAGGTCCTAGAGCGTTTAGGGTGAACCCTTCACCTGTCTGCCATAGACATGGCAAAGGGTTATTGGTAGGTACCCCTGGCCCCTGAAGGCAGAGAGAGGTTAGCCTTTATCAATTATTTGTATTATTCAAGTTCATGGTAATACCATTCAGGATGAAGAATGCACCAGCCACCTTTCAATGGCTTGTGGACCACACTCTGGATGTGGCAGGAGACTTCACTATGGTATACATAGATGACATTTGCCATCTATAGCCAGACTTAGAAGGATCATGTCAGACATGTGACTGAGGTGTTCCACAGACTGCAGGCTGCTGGACTGATATTCAAGGCAGAGAAGTAGAAGATAGGAATGGCAGAAGTCCCATACCTTGCACACCTGATAGGGAGTGAGTACATCTGGCCTGAACAAGTGAAAATTGAGGTCATACAGGGAAGGGCTATGCTCATGACCAAAAGAAATGTACAGGGCTTGCTAGGGATGGCAGGGTGCCCCCATAAGTTTGTACCAAGTTTCAGCACATCACCAATCTCCTGTCTGAGCTCACCAGGAAAAAATGCTGGAAAGGGTTCAGCAGATGGAAACCTACAACACTGCAGGAGGCATTGTGTTGGCCACCTGTGAACACCAGCCCGGACATATTGTATGTGCTGAGTGTGGGTGAAGCTTGGTTCTTGGGAACCTTGTTAACTTGACTTTTGTGACAGACAAGTTAGTTAGGCTGAGTCTCAGAGAAGATAACATATATGGTTCAAGTCTGCCCTAATTCACCAAGGTGTCCAATGTGGTAAGATCTTTCTACATTGGGAAACGTAGGAAGTGTAGTAAGATTTTTCTCTGTGTTTTTCCTACTTTTCAAAACATTTTGCTTTTATCTCTGTAGAAATACTGTTCCCCATAGACTTAGTTTAGCATCCTGTATTATATGTGTAAATATCTTGAAGTATTAAAATATTATTTCTTATTTACTTCATGTTTCTGTTACTGAGTCCTTTGAGGTGCAGACAACTGTGTTATAACTGACAAAAAAATGTTTCCATCTCTGAAGAGAAGGCTACAGTTAATATATATATAATTTCTAAAGTGACGGTTTCTTAGCTGTGACAGAGGGGGATGGGTCATTTGTCCTTTGATAAGGAACACTGTACTGTAGGACAGTGACTCTAACTGGTATTCAGATCTAGTGATACGCTAAGAGAGTGTCTCTACTGAGTGGTGGCAGCTACTGAATTCCCTCTGCAGGCATCTAAAGGGTTTGAGAAAGATGGTAACAGTGTACGTGCTGAGTCTGGGAGGGACCAGTCTGTTACAGTTTCCTTTGGCAAACATCACATTACAGGCAGCACATTATTAGTCCACTAGTAATGCATAAATACATAAATAAATAGCCAGATTTTCAAATAGGAGCAGGCTGACAAACAGGCAGATTTTCCACCCCATCACTATTCATTCATTTCTGAGCACAACTATACATTAAGCTCTCCTATAGAACTCAGTTGGCAGCTGGTCTTGGAGGTGAGAGGTGGGCTGTGCCAGTCACTGGCTGGGGATGGGTGAGGGGGGTGCTGGGTGGATTGGCATTGCTGGGTGAAGGGTGGGGGCCACTAGACAACCAGGGTTGTTGTGTAGTAATTAATTACTGTTTGCGGCAGTGTCTCAGGGTCTAGGCACAGGTGGGGGGTTGACAGTGCTGCCCTGTGGGGCCTTTATTGGTGGGGGGTTTGGGGCACAAAGTGTGTGGGCAGCCTTGCTGGGCTTTTAATGTTCAGGGGATTGGGGGGCATGTATAGTATGTGGGAGCGGGGGTGTGAGATGCCCATTGGGTCAACAATGGAGGTGTTCTCAGTATGGGGAGAGGGCACATGGAGTGGGTGCTGGGCTGCTGATGGGTCTACAGGACCCCCAGAGGACGTACATATGGTTACTCCAGCTAAATGCTAGTGTAACTTATGTTGACAGTTCTCCTCTGGGGGTTCTTGTAGAATCCCAACATTGGGGACTTTGTTGCTGCCCTTCTAGAACAGGGCGCAACTGCTGTTGTAAACCCCCTAGTGCCATGTTGCAGGGGGTTTAGGGCATAACTGAGGGTGTAACTCCACTTTGGTGCAAGTGGCCTGTGGCATGTTGCAGGCCATTTTGTAAAATACAGCACATCGCAACTGTTGGCGTGACTTGCTACTTGCATCATTCTTTTTGGCGCAAGTGCTTTGCATGATTTAAAAAATACATGTTTTTCATGAGGGTCAAAAATGACCTCATAGGTGCAGTGTCCTACTCTGTTGTACAGGAAAAATGTGTTTACCAAAGGAGAAAAGATGTCAGTCTTATCAATGGAACTGCCTGGTACAATCTGAGTTATGGGACATTTGAGGTATAAATAAACATCTTACATTCCACCACTGCTTTCTTGAAGGCCTGTGTGAATCGAGGTATATTTTCTCTTATTTGTGTATAACCCTCATGTGATGAAAATAATAATGTGCCTAGAAATACATATTTAAACCTCTATTGCTATGTGTCAAAGGTTAATATATTAATGAAAGCTTATAAAGTTAAGAAAATATAAAAGACTACCTATCTCAGTATGTTTACTCTGAGCTCATAAAATCTAACTTAATAAAATAATTCTATCTGTCTCAGTGTGTGTTTATGGGAAATACACACTGTGCTCATAGAGTTCAACTAAAGAAAGAAAATCTAACTAAAATGTAAATTCTTCTTGTTCCAGCATTTTAATCCATGCTGTACTAATTAGTCTAACTAATAATGTCTGTCCCAGCACTTATGTCATGTGCTGAGTGCATAGATTCTGACTAATGATATGCGCATGACCTCTATGACCTCCTACACCAACAGGTAGGGAGCTGGATTATTGTTTGATTGGAGCAGCAAGGAATGGGTGGAGTTTTTCAATGTGTTTGGATCTATGTTTGGAATAGAAATAGGAATGACAATGGTAAACTTGGAAGAGAGTTTTTTTTTGTCAGGAGTTGGGTGGGGAAGTAGACATGATTGGGGCTGGATATTTGTTTAGTACTGAGTGGGAGCGGCAAGGTAAACAGGAAAGGCAGTGGCTCAGATTAGATAGAAGACATCAATTGTGAAACACTAAGCAGGAAAAAAAACTTCAGTTGAGTTTATGCTATATTCCAAGACCAATACTCCCATTTCATTTAATGACAAAATGTAAAGTTAGTACTCTAGTAAATGCAATTCACTATGTTCATTTCAATGGAAAACTAGAAAAGTACCCCAAATAAGTAATGATTCTGAAGTTTTTCAGAAAAGTAAAGGTGAAGTTCAAGAGAAAGTAATTGTTTTGATTCAACACACTGAATCAACAAGGTTATATATCCACATATATTCATTGCAAGAAACAGTGTTAACGCACCAGTTAGAATTCAACTTAAAACCAAAAAGCAGGTAAATGCGGTATTAGGGTTTCCAACCACAACTCCCCAAACCACCCAACCAGCAAAAAGACAAGCCCACACAAGCAACCACAGACAGCTATCACAAGGTAAGACAAATCAACACGCAGCTGTTTCCAGATGAGACAAATGCAGTACCACTGATGCGCTACATTTGTGGATTTATTTGTCCAGTGCAGAAGTCGGGAACTCACCACCTTTTTTAAAGAAAAAAAAAACCTGGCTCCAATCTTCAAGGTTCCATCATTTATTCGGGCATATAAAAACACTCAGCAAAAACAGACAGACAGACAGTCTGCATGCCTAACACGTTTTGGCATAAGACTATTATCAGATTTGTGGATTTGTATCTGTAGCTACAAAAGTTTAGGCCCCATAGGGGCCTGAACTTCTGCAGCTATGAGTGTGTGTGTGTATATGTCTTACAGTGGACATGAGTACCTGTACCAGAAGTGCTGGCCCCACAGGATGTACAAAGTTAGATGCACAGGGCCTTCTGGACCCTGCACTAAGGGAAAAGTACATTCACATTTATGTGTGACCCAAGAATCCCATTTTTGGTGCAAACAGAACATTTTAAAGTTACAATTCTTGTGTTGCACTTTAGAGTTGCACTTTAATGTGTGACACAAAAATAATGTTGACCCTACATTGAGAACATGGTTGTTAGAATGTGTTAAATCCCACTCAAAAGGTAGTTTCAGAGATCAACAGTGAAATAATGTGTTGGTCTGTACTTGAAAATTCACACCATCCTTGTCCATGAAGTAGGCAGTATATTCAAAATTTAGGAGTAATATATTGTAAAGAGAAAGGGAACATTGTTTAACCAGGAGTAACACATTCAGCCAAAGCTTGTTTCCAGATGTGATCTGGGATCACAAGGAAGTTAAGTGACTTGCTCAGGATCACACAGTATGCACCTAGGCAGCTGTAGGATTCAAAGCCAGGTCTCCAGATCAGAGCCTTAACCTACTGCACTATACTGCCACCATAAAATGGGCAACTTATAAGTAAAAGTATGTGAGACACTAAAATGTGAATTTTAGTGTTGTACACTTTACTGTTGCACATTTGAGTCTAGCATTAAAATGTGCAACACTAAAAATTTGCAAGTCACCAATTTTAGTATGGCAGTATAATGTTGCAGTTAAATGCTCTTGAAATTTCCCACAATCTTTATTCATGAAGTAGGGTCATTTAAACTGTACTTTCAAAATTTGGAACAAAAATTTTGTAAAATGAGCAAGTTATGAGAAAATGTATGTGAGACAGTAAATTGCATAATACATAGATTTATGTGTCACAAATTTGTGTGTCACATTTTGAAATCACCTTTGACCTGTACTTGAAAACTCCCACCATCCTTGTTCATGAGGTAGGGTCATGTAAACAATATCTTCAAAATCTGTGACTAGGATATTGTAAAACAACTAAGTAATGAGTAAAAGTATGTGAAAAAGTAAAATGAATAACACATAAATGTATGTGTCACAAATGTATGTATCACACTTCAAAATCATCTTTTGGCCAGTACTTGAAAATTCTAGCCATCCTTGTTCATTGGAAAGTGTCATATAAGAAGTACATTCAAAATTTGGGACCAAAATATTGTAAAATGACCAAGTTAGGAATAAAAGTATGTGAGACACTAAAATGGGCAACACATACAATTATGTGTCACACTGTGAAATCACTTTTTGACTTGTACTTTCAAATTCCCACCATTCTTGCTAATGAGGCTGGGTCATGTAAACAGTATGTTCAAAATTTGGGACTAAAATATTTTAAAATGGCCAAATTATGAGTAAACATATGTAAGACACTAAAATATGTGACATACAAATTTATCAGTGAAGCAGTGTAAGGAACCTTGCACTGTGATTTTTCCTGGTGTACATACACTGTGACATGCCTTCTTTTCCTCTGTGTCCCATAGATACACTGGGACTGCTTAGTGGGCGAGGGGGAGACAGAGATAGCATGCGCAATTTTTAAACGGGGACACTGGGCTTGTGTCTAAGCCCTGCGTCCCAGCAAAGTTTGCCGCACCTGTAGCTAAGGGTGTGCCACAACTTGTGCCCGATTTTATAATCGGGGATGCAAGTTGCGACAGTACCTTCATTTTATGGTACCTTGCGCTAGTACTGTGGAACAAACCCCCTATCATTGCTCCCCCACGGACTCAAAGGTATGCCAGGGGTAGGTGGCATAACAGTGCTATAGCACCTCAAGACACTTGTGGCAGGGGGTTGTGGCATGCATTTTCAAAAATCGCACTTGCCACATGGTTTACCACAAGTAGCCACTTGTGGCACACTCTCATCCACAAGTCAGCTGTGGCAGCTGCAACATGTTAAAAAATTGGGCCCCACATCTTAACAGACTAATCAACACCATTACAATAGCTTCACCTAGTGGACATAATAAAAATTAAGAATTTTTTCATGTGAGCAACCCTGCTGGCACTGAGGGTTGAGGCGCGGGACACTACACCTCATGCCACACTGGCAACATGAGTTCGAGAATGGACTCAGATTGTTCAGGGGTCAGCCAGGGTGAGGAAGGATTGAGCGTCCAATGACAGCTCTTCTTCCTTGAGGGAGGGGTGGCAATGCAGCACACTCTAGACTGACACCCAGTGGAGGCTGGGGGTCACCACAGGCATGTTGCTCAAAATGGCGTGGACCCACACACAGGGCATAAGATTACCTACACAAAGGAAAAGGCAGTCACCCTGCCCATTGCAAGTGCGTAGGTCCAGGGAGAAAACCAGAGGAAAATGAAACATGGCTGAGAGGCTCTATGTTGGCATGCTGAACCTACACCAGCCCCTTGGCAATCTAGATGTTGGCTTCCATTGGTGGGGGGAAGTCAACGCTCCTCACCACCGGCCCTGTCATGGGGGCGGGCAACCTGTGGGGGATTTGCTGGGTGGGACTGGTATGGGGATACCTGGCCAGAGACATGAGTCTCTTCTGAGGGAGGGGCTGGAGCCATCTGCCAGTGCCCCATGGAGGATAAAGTACCAAAAAAAAGATATATTTTTTTCATGGGTCACAACACAAGCGAAGCATGGCAATATTTGATGATATAACACACACCGTAGTATATTATTGCTTAATCACCTCACTTCTGCACACTGTATTGAGTACAGGATACAACCACTGTACTCAAAATGTACTTTTGTTGTCAGTCTGCTGATCTTCTACTGGCTCACTACAGTACCCTTAACCAGTACTTATGTAAAATAAAGCATAGGCAAAAGTGAATGCTCATTTTATATACTCTTTTGGTATGTGATACCTTCATAAATCACTTGACATTCAATCTGGTGGTTTATGTGATATTACACACATCAGTTGTGTAAAAAAAGTTGTACACTTTACCCATATGTTATCCTCTGTGTCACATTATACTGGTGCAGTAGTGCCAGTATAGTTATGGTTGAACAATAGGTTCTATATTAAACCCCTAACTTTGCACCCTAATAGCGTTGGAAATGTTTGACAAAATTAGCTGACATTTTGCAAGCGTTGTCTAGTAGGCAAGGTCTAAATATGTGGAAAGTTTTGTGACAACATGTGTGGTTCTGTGATCTACATATGTCATTTTCCTGCAGACATCTACTTTTTTCCTATATTTAATATGTTTTTTTTGTTGTTGCTCTCATTTATAGCCTACGCAGAATGGAATTTTAGTTCTGAAATGTTCAAGTTAGAAGCATGTTGTGTTAAGGTAGTCCCTTTGGAAGGTTTCGTGAAAAACTCTTAAACGGTTCCAAAGTTATAAGGATTTATATATATTTTTTTTGCTGTTCTGAGCACACACAGTAGGGTTTTAATATGATATGAAAAATTCCATGTCATAAGGCCATTTTTATTTTCTCACCACTTGCTTCTCACTACAACAAAAATAAAATTATTGTGTTATGACAGCCACCATCTTGTCTCCCCAACAACAAAAACAGAAAATATCTAAAAATTGTGTCATTTTATTTGTTTCATCCAGGTTGTTTCCCACTGGGTGCACTGTGGGTAGCTAAGCTCCACCTTGTCCCTGCCACCAAAGTCCATATGCCATCTCTCTGGGACTGCTGAGCCCCTTTCCCCCACAGATTTCCACCCATGAAGGAGCCGGAAGGGGATGGCCATCCTCCTCCCACCTAGGATTCACAGTCCAGATCAGGGTTTTGGCATGCCGGTGACAAACTGGGATGAGGGCTGGCAGGCAAGGCTTCATGGAGTCTATGGTTGCCATTTTCCTCCTGCTTTTCTACCCATGCCACAGCACCATGAGCACATGCATGTGTAGGTGTAAACTCGTTTTGTTGCTGTGGTCCCTCCTTGCTTATCAGACCCTGACTCTGCCACCTGGCCTCCACCAGGTGGCAACCAAGAAATGAGACACCTGACTCCCCCTCACACTGGGAGAGGAATGCAGTCAGCTAGACACAGGATCCTCTCCCTCCACTGCTGACCCCTGCTATACTAGCTAACTTCCAAACCTTGGTCACAGGCATGACTGTCAGGTGTGGTATCCAGTGCTTCAACTGTCAGCATCACTGGGCTATGAAACTGTGTAAGTTTAAAAAACAAACACCTGAACCCAGTTTTTATTAGCTAGATACTAATGTTTTTTTAAGCAATGGCCAGAAATACCTTTTCTGACAGGCCTGCTGGCACAGCAGTAGAGCTACCACCTGTGGCGCTGATAACCTATGTTCAGAAGTGAGCACAGTGTGTCAGAGGGTCAGCCAAGAGGAGGCTGGATGAGCATCCCATGGACAGGTCTCCTCCACTGGGGGAAGGGTTGTGGTTATCCAGCATACTAGTGACACCCAGTGGAGACTGGCTGCCCAATTAACACTGGATGTTGCAGAGCTTGCACCAAGCCCTGCGTCATCTGCAAGTTTTGGCACGGCTGCACCAAAGCACTGTGGTGCAATGCAGGCTGATTTAAGATGGGTTGGCACATTTGTGACCTTTGCACATTTTACGGCAACTTGACCCAAAGATTTGCAAGAGCACACCTGTCCTGCACTCACTTCATTGCTTATCTTCATCTCCTGGGGGAAAGCCAAGCAGAAAACCTCTTGTCAGAGAGTACTATAAATCCCATGTACCACCTCACAAATGACTCCCCAGGCGTAAGCCTCAGCTGGAGCCTCTGGTGGATATTGGTCTCTCTCCCCAACCCCCTGGGAGAGCCCCACCATAGGGGGCAAGCTACATGCTACCCAGTCTGGGTGGCCTTATGGGAGATGCTGGGAGGTCAAGTCCAGGAACTAAGGATGGAGGTACATCCCGCCCATTGTCTGGGAAGTAAAGAAAGTGTACAAAATATATATAGAATAATGGATGGGGAAGGGTTTGATATGAGAATTTAATGCACACCCGAGTTGTGGGATGCTACATAAACCCCGAGGGTAAAGCCTGAGGGGTTTATCGAAGCATCCCACAACAGTGTAAATCTCATCATCACCTCTCATCTTTTATTTTCATAATAACAGACCAGCAATTTTTCTCCAGCAGTTTGTGAGACTGTTTGGCCCCTTCCCACATACAGAATGTAGGCTAATGAGGCAGCAGCATAGTTTGACTGGCATGGCTCATGAATGTCATAACAACCAGCCGGTTGTTATGGAGAATATCAACCTGGTCAGTACATTGAGAGAAATTGCTGACCAGTTATTATATACATATATATTTATATTAGAGGCAAAAACTCCATTTAATGCATTAGTTAGGGTTGTTCCACAGCAAAAAAGCTAGGAAATTTGGGGTTAGGGTTGAAAGCCCCCTTGGACCCCAGGCCACCCCCAACAGGCATCAGTGTGTGCATTGGGGTCATCAGCCTAACTTTCACCCCATCACATGTGTAAAGAAGCTGAGGTATAGGAGAATGGGTGAGAGTTAGGACGACGACCCCCAATACACACCCCAATGCCGGTTGGGGTGGGCTAGGGTTCAGAGGTCTTCAACCTAACCCGAATTTCCTAGCTTTTTGCTGCTGGAACAACCCTAACTGATGCATTAAATGGTGTTTTTTGCCTCTAATTTCCCTTCTTTTTGAGAATGAGGATGATAAATAATGAAAGGAATGCAGTGGCGGCAGCAAGGGCCACGTGATGTCTTGTTACACAGTAACAGGAACTGCAAAACAAACACAAGCGGTAACAGTAATGCACATGGCAAAGCAAACGTTAATAGAAACACAAGCGTAAAGTGACGCCGAACCAAACAGTTATGTAAACGGAGACATCAAACAGAAGTGCATACAGAATGCAACTGGTAACACACACAATCATGGTACCACAACTGTAAATGCAAATGGTAACAGTAACACCAACAATAACACCCAAGTAAACAGAAATGCAAGCACATATGAAAATGCAAACCGTAATGCACACACTCATGGAACCATAGTTGTAAATGCAAATGGTTATGGTAACAGCAACAATAAAGCCAATAAAAACAGAAACACAAGTGCATATGAAAACGCAAACTGTTACACATAAGCTCATGGTACCGCAATTGTAAACATAAATGGTAAAAGTGACAGCAACAGTAAAGACAACAGAAACAGAAATGCAAGCGCATATGAAAACGCAAACCGTTACGCACACGGTGGTGTAGACGGGAACGGTGATTCGAATGGTAACAGAAGCGCAACTGGAAACGCTAGCTGTCACAGTAACAAAAGGGCACACCCTTCTTTTCCCCAAAAACCGCATTGAAAAAACTAATTGAAAACAAAGAATGTATCCATTATAATTGACTTCAGAGCAGAAAAGTACAACTTGGAATACTAAATTACTTATATCTCAGGAACCGTATGATGTAGGAAAAAAATTAAAATTTTGTATGAATTATTACTTTCCTGGCTAGTTTTGTGAATTGGGGGGCTAAGCATTTTTTTGACAAAAGGTCCGTATCTTACACTGTTTCTGAGATACGGACCCTGAAAGACGCAACGGACGCCATAATGTTATCCTATGGGACAAATTGTCAACTTCGGAGTGCTGTCACTTTGTCACTCTGTAATATTTTTTCTCCAAGCCACCAAAAGGCACATTTGTAGGATGTTGGCTTTCTTACCTCCAAATTTCAGCCCAAAAGACCAAACTGTTATTTTTCAGTAGAGCGGCAAAGAATTCCTGTAATATGGCAGACACCATAATGTTATCCTATGGGAAAAAGTGTCAACTTCATAGTGCCATAATTTTGCCACCCTATAATATTTTTTGACCAGTCCACTAAAAGGCACATCTGTGGGATGTTGCCTTTCCTCCTTCCAAATTTCAAGTAAAAAGACCAAACCGTTTCTGAGATATTCAATGTCAAAGATTGGCAAAATTTCCCTATCTATTCCATTATAAGAAATCTGGTCATCTTGTCCTTATTTTGCGATCAAAGATCACGATCAAAGAATATCACGAACAAAGAATTTGCAGGCTCAAGAACAAAGAATAAAAAATGTAATAATTCAAAAAATAGAAGCAATTGCAGTAAACAACGGCCATGGTTTAACAGAACGAATCCCCCTGAGTAAAACCCATCCTCATTTGACTTCCTAGGACACCCCTGGGCTAAGAAAATTGAATTTTAAATTGGGCCATCTTGTCCCTCGCTCGTGATGCAAGATCGCGGTCAAAGAATCTCACGATCAAAGAATTTGCAGCCTCACGATCAAAGAATTTGCAGGCTCACGATCAAAGAATTTGCAGGCTCACGAACAAAGAATAAAAAATGTAATAAATCAAAAAATTGGAGGAATTGCAGTAAACCACCACCATGGCTTGACAGAATGAAGCCCCCTGAGTAAAACCCACCCTCATTTGACTTCCTAGGGCACCATTGGGCTGAGAAAAATGATTTTTAAATTTGGCCATCTCATCCCTCACTCACGATGCAAGATCGTGATCAAAGAATCTCACGATCAAAGAATTTGCAGCCTCACAATCAAAGAATAAAAAAAGGGTGAAATGCAATTTATTCACCGATTTGAACCCAACCAATGGCATGGTTTGACAGAACGGGCCCTCCTGAGCAAAAACAAGCCCTCATTGGTGTCCCTAGCCCACCCCTGAGCCGAGATATTTGTGTTTTAGGTCACAATGCAAGATCGTGATCAAAGAATCTCATGCTCAAAGAATTTGCAGGCTCGCAATCAAAGATCATTAGTGAGCCAAGAATTAAGATTTTAAAAGCTTATAACTCTATTTTTTGACCGATTTGGAAGGAACCAAAGCCATGGCTTGATAGATCAAGGTCCCCTGAGTAAAACCCATTAAAGTTTTACTTCAGAAGTGACCTCTGAGTGGAGATATTTGTGTTGTGTGATTGGAAAACTGAAAACAAGATGGCGGACCGCGCAGTCAAAGAATTTGGAAAATTCCTCAGGAACAATGATTCTTGAACCATGAGGCTGTAAATTCTTTTAATTGCCAGGTGAGACCAGATGGCCAGAACCAAATAAAAAAAGCGGCTTGTTCAGCCACCAAAGCTCTTTCAAACAAGCCATCTTGCAGAGTGGCACACCACATGATGGCTGTGCAGGACCACATTAAGAATGCCAAAAAGGTGCCTTCAAAAATTGATAATTTTGCATTTTTCAGAACTTTCATACACAAAGACCAGCACTCCGACACAAACACAATTTGGCAAATCAAGAGATCTAGTGCACCCCAACGTGTGTACCAAATTTCAGGCAAATCCATTGAACGGATCCAAAGTTACTAATGTCCAAACTTTTGACTTTAGTATGCAAGTTGGAGCTCAACCCTAACTATATAATATATATATATATATATATATATTCTTGGCACCCCACAATTCAGGGTGTCCAGTTTAGTGAAGGAGCCATTGACCCATGTTCCCTGTATGAGAACAGCAGGACTTTTTTGAATATTGAAGCCAGAGCTGGAGTCATGCTGCTGGCATCAGCCAAAGTATTCAGCCAGTTGACCCCGATCTCTTTGTCTTTGTCTCTCTCTCTCTCTCGCACTTCTTCTCTCTGTCTGTCTGTCTATCTTTCTCCATATATATTTTCTTAAATAGATTATGGTGCCGATTACTGGTACTGCTTCTGTTGACCCCTCCCCTTCAGGTTGCCCACTCCATTCCCAATATTTACATGGCATCACTAGGGTGCCCACCCCCAGTGCCACTGAACAGTAGCTCCACACTGTGGTGCCAAATACCCAATTTTGGAACATGAGTGTTTCCTGAATTAATGAAAACCATCCCTCAATTAATTTTTTTTATCCTATAGAAAAGAAACCAGTCCCTCACCAATCTGACCCACCTACACACACACCCATCCACCTGACCTCACCCTCCCACTCAGCACCCACCACCCCCCAACTCTGCAACCCCCACACATCCTCACTTACCTGAACATGTTCCATGGAACAGATCCACTCTCCAATTAAAGACACGTCAAAGTGGTGGAACCAACAAGTGCCATATGAGAAAATTAAGGTAAGTCTGGCTTAATGTATTTCAACAATGTTTAAGCATTTATTCATAAGTTTCACATGTTTGAATAGTCATACACCAGATTTTCAACATGACCTTTTTGGGACTCCTCCTCATGACCAATGGCAGTGGAATTATGTAAATCTTGCCAGAAAGGCAATTTCTCGGTCACTTTGCAAAATCACCTTTTGGGTAGGATTTGGAAAAATGTCTCCACTGTTGCTCATGAATTAGGGTCATAAAAAGGCTATGTTGAAAATGAGGGGTCTCAATATGCAAAAATGGCAAAGTTATGAGCATACATTGAAATTGGTCTATGTTTGCCCATAACTTTGGTAGTTTTTGATATTTTCCTACTCAGCTTTCTACTATCCTCTATGCAATAATACTTCCCATTCCCTCACTATCCCGTCTAGAAAATCTACTGCTGGTCAATCTGCTTCCTCATAACACTTTCCTAAACTTTGGTCCTCCCTTCCCTTGTCAATTCACTCTGGCTCTTCAGCTTTCCCCTTAAAGTATCTCCTTCATGACTTTTCTTCTGCCTCCGGCATCTGTCCTTGACGCTCTTCCTTTCTACCTACACTAGTTATGCCCAGTATCCAGTCAGAACCACAACAGCAAATATGTGCAATCAAAAAACATGCAGTCATAACAGCGGTGTGCAGATTCAGAGTTAGTATATAACCCAGCATGGTTTTGGACTGTGCGGTTTAGTACTTACCACGCAGCGTGTTTATTGATCATGCTATTTTTCAATGTGCAGTCTTGACACAGGGTCATTTTGCCCTGGTAGTCTGTTTCCTTCATTACCAGTATATACGTTATTCTGATTTGTCTTTAAATGTATATTATTCTCCATGATACACTGTATATTGTATTTGCGGTATATGATTTTCCTCATCACAGACCCCCAGGACACATCTGGAAATGAGCTGTTATCAGCTTAGTATGTCTTTCTTTCTTTCATGGGCCAGATCTTCAAAGCAGCCTTTAGATCAATGCAAGCTGCAGCAAACAGCCACTTGTATTGAACATTTGGGTGCCCAGGATCCTGCATCCAGTTTTAATATGGGAGGGGTCCCAGTGCCAAAGTCCACAAATTTGCTACAAGCTCTCCCATGTGCAAACAAGTGGCACATGGGAGAGGTTTGACAGAGGATGCAATGCAACCCAGCAGCAGTGCCCTCAGGAACCCCATGCCCATGGCTGCCACAATTCCCCAGCAGGTGCCACAGTGATGGCCAGGCATGTACTGGACACAGAGAGTCAGAATGCTATCGCATGCATGTGTCTGTGACTGCCATGCCATCTGTGACACAGCCCAATGGCACTGTGGACACTGCTAGGATGACCACCAGTGGCACACCATGGTGACATGTGCCATAGGCAGTGTCACCCACTTGCAAGATGGTCTCCAGGGTGTCACTCTGTACATGTGGCACACAGCTCTATTTGTTCCTGAATCATGATTATGGGTGTCAGCACTGTCCAATATTTTGTGTAAGGGGGTGGGCTCAAGACAGGGGACCCATCAGAGGGAACACTAAGGGTTGGGTGGCACAAAGGGGTGTTATACCAGCCATAGTCAGGTCTAAGCCTGGAGGGGATCTGACCACTTTGGAAATTCCATTTAAAGGGATGGTGCAACACAGTAATGGTGCATGCCCCAGTTACACCATGGTGAAGTGGCACAAGTCACTTTGGCACACACCAACCCCTGTTTGCTGCATGTCCCATTTGAAAACCAGAAATGATGCAAGGTGTAGCACAGTTAGCCACTTGTGTCTTTTCTCTTTGACACAAGCACTTTTTGTCATTCCTGATGTTTTGAAAATTGGGCCCCATGTGTAAAAAGGGAGTCAAAAAAGACTATCTTGAAAATTTGGGGTCAAAATAAGAAAAAAACATATATAATTTTAAGAAACTTTGTGTGTACTGCCAATCTTCATCCCAGTGGGTATGCCTTGAGATCATATGCCAGTGAGCCAAGTTTGGGGGGGGGCTGACCCAGCTACATGGTGTGAGGGTGCTATGATGGAATTGTTATGTGACACCCCCTCAGCCAGGGAATGAAAGTGCAGGGGTGCTTAAATGGGCCTGGGTACCGTATAGTGACAAAAGCTCTTTTCTTGGCATAGGGCCTTCCCCTCAGCATCTTTGGGTGCTAGAGGACCTTGTCCATTCATTGACATATGGACTCTTGTCAACCCTAATGCCCACCCCATTCACAGAAGAAATAATATCAGAAGTGATCTCCTTTTTTTCACATAGGGCCCTCAAGGCCATGCATGAAGAAAGCTACAACAGACTGTGTTGACAACATGTGGTGAGGCATACTCCTCTACTTCTGAAAAGTATATCACTGTGATGCACTGGCTTGGAGTTGTACCTTCTGCTTTGGACAGGAGGCTTCTGGCTGGAGGGGGGGGAGTGGTGAACATTAGGGTTAAAAACACCAAGGAAGACTGCACCACTGATTCACCAAGACTTCGGAGACCCAAACCCCTAATGTGTTTTACTTTTGCTGCTTGGGGGTGGAAGTAGGGAGTTAGGGCTAGAAACTCTAATGCCACATTTCCCTACTTTTGTGTCATTAACTTTAATCCTAACTAGTGCATTAACAATGTTTTTTTTCAAAGAATTATCAGTTATAAAGCATAGCACACCACAGCATTATTTATGTTTGCAAGATTCGACAGAATTACTGCAATGTGACATAGAGCCTGCAAGCCCCAAACATCACCTAGTGCTATGGTATATTGTGCACACATATGAATTGGTGCAGTATTATGATAAATTTATTTTTATTTCCAATATCAAGAAGTTGTAATGAATTTGTTTTTAGTCAGAAACAGACTCATTCAAGACAAGAGAAAGAATGATGATCAAGAGCCCTTCTGAGTGATATAAAGAATAATAATTGAGTACTGTCATGGTGAGTTCCATCTTTGCACTATCCCTTTGACTTTACTCATAACATTATAGCCCTTTCATTTTCATAGTAAGTTCTTCTTTACCTTATTTTCTGCTTATCTCTGGTACGGTCATACAACAACCTCCCTGCTCAAATTCATTTATTATAATAGAATCACAGCAATAATTGGAGCCATCTGATAAAGTATTTAGTTTATGCATTTTATTATTGTTTTCAGTATAGTTTCCTAATTATTTACATGCAGTTTAAACATTGCTTGAATGACTGAGGGGTGCTTCAGGATATTGTCTTTGGGTAGAACATATCAAACCAGACAGTAAAGATAGAAATCTGCACAGATATGCACTCCCCAGGCTGAATAAATTGCTGACAAAGTAATATAGGATGTGTAGATGGAGTTGTAGTAGACATAATTCAAAACAACCTAATAGTGATTCAAGGTCGATAGGTAAGGAGACAGCTGAATTGCAGAAAAAAGAAAAACTGGTGTTCTGAGACTAGACCTTTATCAGAGAGAAGAACTTGTCTCTGAACACCAGTTTCTCGTTAATGTGCTATTTGGCTGTCTCCTTTGCATCAGACTTGGGTCACTTCTGGGTCCTTCTGAGCTGTGAGGAAAGTATGCATGAATTTCAGATCCATAACACAGATATTCATTCAATCATAGTTTTAAAATGCATCAGAAAGTACTCTGCCTGCTGAACTGCTGTCATGGCTCTGACTATCCTAGAGGTAAATCCTAGAGGTAAATTCTTATCAGAAGTTTTATACAGAAGCTATGGGTATAGTCTAATCAATTTTCCTTTACCTTATTAAACTTTGGGAACCATGAAGCTTACTTTTTAGAGCACAGAGTAATGAACCTGGAGACCCAGGTTTGAATCCCGTGATCTACACTTTACTGTGTGATTTTGAGCTTGTCAGTTAGCCTCCCACAGTGCCTAATCTCCTCTTTCTTTCTCTTATTCTCTTTTTCTCTGTGCTTCCTTTACCCCATCAGTTGGATTAAATCATCTGCTATGATTGCTACTGCAGCTATTTGTGGACAGTAAATCACTTTATGATACCATGAGCTCCATATTCGAACCCCACACAAAAAGGCACACAAACGGTTTTATGTTCATAGTACTTTGCATGTGGCACAAGAAGTATATTGAAATCAGACAAAGCTTTTGCAGTGCTAACAGATTCCTGATATACCACCAGTGTGTATTGCACAAATCAAAGCCTTAACCCTTGTGTGAGTACAAACTACTATATTGATCACACATATGATCCATGACCATACAGTGAACAAGCAGGGGACTTTATGAGACACCAATTCCTTAGAGCTAAAGTGCTGAACTGTAATATTCATGCAAAAATTGCTAGTCACCATACTCATCGTGCAAGACCCTAACACCTTATGTATCATTATCATGGCACATATTTCCATGCAGTGGATGTAGGCTGTTGGCTTACCCCTTCATCTGCCTGTCCCCATGTCTAATTCCCTGGTGTCTTGTTGCATCCCACCCTCTCACTCAACTTATGTATTATTCACTCTCTCCATCCCCACATATAATACCATTGTGTTCAGAGGCATCATCTATCCCTACAGATCACCCCCACCTGAGCCACATGACAGCAACTTGCACAAACCCTCTGCTCATCTCCTTGGCTGGGCACCATCTGCCTCCAATATGCACTCTATTAATATCCAGGTGAACATTTATTTATTTATTAGAATTTCGGATAAATACCTTTGAGCCAATGGCTCTTTTACAAAGGTTCCATGTCAGAATACAAAGAACAGAAGTACAGTTTGTGTGAGATTAGCAGACAAACAGTTTGAATACAAAATTCAGTACAGGGTATACATGGTCTAATGCTACAGGTGATATAAATAACAGTTAGAACAACATAATCAGGCATACATTTAAGAATGATGAGTCACAACAAATAATATTTACATGAATTAAAGCTACCAGAAGGGCATTGTCAAAGGGAAAGGTAGAGTGGAAAAAATTGAGTTGCTGCCAATTGTGCCATGTAGCATAGGAAAGTGGAAGAGAGAGTGGGTGCAGAGGGGTAACTGGGAGGTGGTAGAAGGAAAGGTGGGTGGGAGGCAAGGATCGGGGAACAAGTGCAACACTGGGTGGGGTGAGCAGATTAGAAAAGGGAGAGAGGAAGGGAGTTGAAGGAGGGTAAGAGAGGAAGGTGGTGGACCTGGGCTAGGGAGAGAGGCAGGGGTAGATAAGGGGAGGGTGGTGGCAGGCAGGGGTGGTCATAGTAGAGAGGTGTGAAGAACAGAAGTGACTACCTGGGAGGTTAGGATAAACAGTCACAGGTGGTTCTGGACAAAAGCGTTTGATGTAGGTTGTGTTTGAACAAGCAGAGGGTGCCTAAGCTGGTGAGTTCACTGCCCAGGGAGTTAAACATCAGAGGGGCTCTACCTGCAAAAGCCCACTGGCCTTGGGTGGTGCGACAGCGGGGAACAGCCAGAGAATAGTTGTCAGAGATTCTTGTGTAACACGGGTGGTTGGCTGGGCTTAAGAGAGCCTGAACACCAGGGGGCATGAGTCCCATCAATGACTTTTTTGCTAGTAGGCAGGTTTGGAAAGTAATCCTTCCCTGAAGTTGTAGCCAGTTTGACTGTTCATAGAGGTCGGAGGTATGCATGCTGTGGGCAGCACCAGTAAGCAGTCTGCAGGCCCTATTCAGTGCTGTAAGAATTTGCTGTAGTGCTGTAGCTGTGGCTGCTCCATAGATAACAAGCCCATAATCAATGATGGAGACAATAGAGCTGTATATTGCTAGCTTAAGGGCGTCTGGTGTCAGGCAGTGTCTATGTTTATAGAGAAAGCCTATATGGCGATTGTATTTACAGATTTTGCTGCTGAATCAATATGGCTGGAGAAGGACAGAGTAGGGTCCAGGATTATACCAAGGTATTTGAAAGTCTGTGTCTGGTCCAGGGTAGTGGTGGGTGAAGTGGGCTCAATCCGCTCCATGAAGCATTTCGCAGAGCACAGGAGGATTCACAGAGTGCTCTGCAACTTGAAGCAGAGTATTTTGCGTTATAATGAGGAATGCGAAGTGCATTGAAAACAGTGACTTCACGTTACCCCGCCTCCACTGGTCACTACATTGCTGGCAGTTCACTTTGCCTCAGTTCGCCTTGTTTTTGAGCTCCAAAGGCGGATTTTGCAGCAATTCATGGGAGTTCAGGTCACATGGGCTCTATGTTGATCTGCACAGCCTCATTTCAGGGTAGTATGAGTAGGAAGGAGTAGAGACAGTGTGCTCTGACAGCTGTCTGTAGGAATCTTTTAAAAGCTGTTCAAAAAGCATTTTTGCTTTTTTTTTGGGGATCCCAACTGTAGTTCATCGATTGTAGGAAACCCTCCTGTGCTCACATCATAGAGCGTTTTTGTTTGTGTGTGGATTTTGAATGTAAATTTACAACATTGAGTGTGTGTGGTGAAAGACAGTGAAGTGTGCTGTGTGGGGGAGGGGCTTATCTGTGTGTAGGTAGATTTAAGTTGGAGAACTAGTGATTTCTTTGTGTTTTGGTTATATTTTTGTTATATAACTGACTGTGTTACTGTACACATAGTAAAATTGTCAGTAATAGTACAAATGTTCTTGCTGTTTGTTGTGTGAATGTGGTGTAGCATGTCATAAGGTCAGGCTGTTAAAATTACACAGTTACATTACGTGGCAGTACACTGAACTTTTACATTTGCATCGCATTCCTCATTCAGCATTGTACACAAAGTGTTCTGTGTTGTGTGTGCAGTGTTTCGTGCATCAAATATAATACACCTTTTAAAATTTGTGACAGATTAGTGTAAGTGCAACTAAGCACAGCAGTATGAACCTGCTATCCACTGCAGCTGCCTGATTTTGTACTGTGATCTTGTTCTCTGTTCTTAGTTTTGCTGCTTGTAGTGCTGTAAAAATCAGCACTGTCTGTATTCAGTGCCCCCCCCCCATGTTGAAAAGGTATTTTTTACCAGACTGGATTGTTTTTGTGACCCCATCAGCACCACTGGTTACTGAAGTTGCTTTAATTCCATGACAGTGTCACAACACAGTAGTCTCTTATCTGTTGCTGAAGCCACAGTTGTTTATTTTGCTTCACATCCAGCCAGCGTCCCTCCAGTCAGAAAGTGAATGTATCAAAATCTGAATTTGGTAATAATATTTGTGGTTGACCCCCAAAATGCCAGCAAAGAGACATGCAAGTAAAGCTATTTCTGGACATGGCAATGTTGGCAGTAAGAGGGTCTGTGGGCGTGGTAGTAGTAGTATGCAGACGAAGAAGTGCATTGCTGATGTGAAGAAAGGTATTTCTCCTGCAATTCTTCTACAGTCCAATCAGTAGCTTTACTGATAGTTGGAGGAGATGATGTTTTCCCAGCCGGTGGTGTTAGTGTTACTGGTGTTAGTGCTGGTGGAGGTAGTATTAGCATTGTTGCGTCACGTTCTAATTCCGACCGGTGTACCATATCCAAACATATTGAGTGTGAAGTAGTGCAAGTGAGTGACAGCGTAGATGATGTCATACTTCCCAGTAACATCCCATTAACTGAACCTGATTCTGATGATCATATCAACGATAGCATACAATGTGACATTCCATCCACCGTGGCACTTAACGTCACGCATTTTCCATGCAGTGATTCACAGTGTGGTGAAAAAATATCAGGTGATGGTGATGTAGATGCTGATGATGAATGTGATGATGCTGATGATGATGATGTTGCTGTTGTTGCAACATGCAGTCCACATGTTAGCATCCAAGCAAGAAAATGTGGATGTGTGTGACAGTGACATTGATGAATATGATGATGATGATGTAATTGACCCCAGTTGGGAACCGGAGAAAAATAAATTAAAAGTGGCTGTGTCTGAATCTGTTTGCAGGAATACTTCCCCCCCCCCGTAAAAACTTGTGATTTACTGGTTTTAGTGGACTGTGATGATGATGATGATGATGATGACGACCCAGTAATCAATATGATAGGAAGTCATGGTGGTCAGTTACAGTCCAGGTGTGCAGTGCCAGAAACATCACGTGCCCCCCCCCACTTTAGTGCTTAAAATAACAGATTTAAATAAGCCACATCATCATGGACGTGTTAAAAGCAGAGCATCACAGTCCCTTGTTTGGAATTTTTTTGTTCAAGATGCAAATAATGATTCAGTTGCAATCTGTCAGGTTTGCCATGTGCGTGTGAGTCGAGGTAAAAAGGGAAGCCATCTTGGGGCAGGATGACAGCATACGCATCTTAAGAATAGGCACTTGGCTCTGTGGACCCAGCACAAGCTGGCAGCTAATACCAGACTGGGGCAGTCACCCATATCACCGGCAACCATAGCCAGCATATTATCCCCTTCCATGACTGTTAAGTCCAGTAGGAAATTAAAAGTGTGCAGTAGTGTGGTAATAAGAGCAGAGGATTACTACAGGCATGATGAGGTGGAGGACCATAATGACTTTGAAATGTTGTCCAGTGCTTGGGAGAGTAGCAGTTTTTGTGGTGGTGGTGGTGGTGAATGCATTATGTCTAGTGCAAGTGGCACATCAACTCTGGTTGGCAAATCTGGAAAAATAACATCATTTCTGGGTTTGTCATCATCACCTGTGCAAACGTCTTCATCAAATGTTCACATTCCACCCCCTGTCAATGCCATTCATCACAGAGCACAACCATTTGTGACCAACAACACACCCTGTGTAAAATGTTTGTCAGCCTACGTTAGAGTGTTTTTGCGCATATGCTGAAATACCCCCCCAATCATACAGTGCCACGTGAACTTAATGCTGCTGTAGCGGAAATTCTGGCAATCAATCTTTTGCCCTTCTCCTTTGTGGAGAATTCTGGGTTCTGGTGATTTGCTGCCCATGCCTGTTCAAAATGGAAGGTCCCATCCAGGACATACTTTTCTACCCATGCAGTTCCCGAGTTGTTCCGCACTGTCTCAGACTCAGTAAGACATGCCCTTCAACATTCCTCCTCTCCATTCATCCATTTAAGTATGGATATGTGGACAAGTGGCAAAACAGCAGGGAGTTCATATCTGTGTATAACTGCACACTGGGCACATGTGCCGGGGGTTGTTTGTGATGCTGGTAGTGTGATTAATCAGTGCAGGAAGGTGGATTGTGCAGTAGCAATCTTTCTGGAATTTGCCAGCATGCAGCAATTGCTATGCGCAGTGTGACCTGTTCACACACTGGTGAGAACATGTTGGATATGGTACTGACTGAAATTGACAGATGGCTAAACTCTCGGTCCCTGAGACTGGGTTCATAGCAAGTGACAATGGGTCAAATGTGGTGAAATGCATCATGAATGGTGTTTTTTTTTTCGTGTTCCATGCATGACCCACTGTTTAAATCTTGTGGTTCAGGAGTTTCTGCAGCACCCTGACATAAAGGAAATGCTGACCATTGCAGGACGTATCTGCTTTCACTTTTCAAGATCTGGAGAGGCTCGTGACCAACTGCAGCAGTTGCAGATACAAAACAGCCTGTCTCAGCACCGCTTGAAGCTGGAAGCTGTCACCTGATGGAACTCCACGTTATACATGGCAGAGAGGTTGTATGAACAATACCAAGCCATCTCAGAATATCTTGTTATGCATACTAGCTGTGACAGTTCTGGGGCCTCCATGTCTATGACCACTGAACAGTGGCACCTCATGGACTCTGTAATAACAATTTTGTGGCCTTTTGAACATGCCACTGACACAGGCAGTGAGTGGCAAGTCTGCTTCCATTAGCCAATCAATTCCACTGCTGTGGGTGCTGAGACAGACATTGGTGAATGTACAGCATAGTCTTTATGTTGCCCAGAGACGGTGATAGCAGTATGTTGCTGCAACACATGCTGACAGTATTCGACCAGAATCATCACATTGTGAGCATTCAGTGTAGTGACAACTTTGCCATGGCAACATGCTGGACCCACGATACAAACTTGGAATTGCATCAGTACTGGAGGGAGATCCTGAACAGGTAAAAAATATCAATGGTCAACTGGTTTGCTTGGTTCATGGGGCACAGAAGTCACGTGCCAAGGTTTGCAAACCTCAGCAGCATAATCCAGCTGAAGGTGTAGCTGGAGAACCAGCAAGCATATCATGCAAGGGTAAGGGGACTGTAGTTCCTGGTGGTCTGTCATCCAAAGTCGTTGGCATCAACCTGCTTTGGGAGGCTTTGTCCCAAGTGGGTATTTGTGAAATCAATGATTCCGGTGAACAGGCTGATGCATCAACAATTGGACTTAGTGCGGCACAGAGAATGGTTGAGTTATATTTGTCTGAAAACAGGCATCTGACAATAAGTGAAGATCCTCTTTTGTACTGGAGTGGAAAGGTCAGTGAATGGCCAGAGCTGACTGCAGTGACACTGAAGTACCTCACATGCCCACCCTCCAGTGTAAGTGTTGAGAGGGTATTCAGCTCAGCAGGTGCAATTGTCAGGGATCGCCAGACAAACCTGTCTCCTGCAAATGTTAGTTTGCTAACATTCATTAAAATGAATGACAGGCACATACCAGCACAGACTGTAAATCCCCGGTATTTGTACCCCGCCCTAGTCATGGTGGTCTTGGTTGATGTGGAAATGTGGCATCCTGGTGGCACTGGCAGTGACTGCCTGAAACAGCCCACCACTGACGTAGAGGATGACACAATGGAGAAAGAATTTCCCAGTGGTGAAACTTCAGACATCGATGACTGTGAGGGCAGTTTTGTTTATGAAGA
Source organism: Neoceratodus forsteri (assembly GCA_016271365.2). Lineage (NCBI taxonomy): Eukaryota > Metazoa > Chordata > Ceratodontiformes > Ceratodontidae > Neoceratodus > Neoceratodus forsteri. Next base: position 784,516,497 of record CM057452.1, read on the forward strand.
TGATGATGTGGTTAATGTTGGCAGGTTTTAATTGCAGCATTTAAAAGGGTGCGCCCCCACCCCGGACCACCACCACTGGGACTGAAGTTATCCAAGTCTGCTGCCACCATGAGTCTGTCTGCCCCCCACAGACCACCACCACCACCACCACTGGGACTGATGTTATCCAAGTCAGCTGCAACCATGAGTCTGTCTGCCCCTCATGGACCACCACCACCACCACTGGGACTGATGTTATCCAACTCTGCTGCCACCATGAGTCTGTCTGCCCCCCACGGAACACCACCACCACCGGGACTGATGTTATCCAACTCTGCTGCCACCATGAGTCTGACTGCCCCCCACGGACCACCACCACCACCGGGACTGATGTTATCAAAGTCTGCTGCCGCCATGAGTCTGTCTGCCCCCCACAGACCACCACCACCACCGGGACTGATGTTATCCAAGTCTGCTGCCACCATGAGTCTGTCTGCCCCCATGGACCACCACCACTACTGGAACTGATGTTATGCAAGTCTGCCACCATGAGTCTGTCTGCCCACCCACGGACCACCACCACCACCAGGACTGATGTTATCCAACTCTGCTGCCACCATGAGTCTGTCTGCCCTCCATGGACCACCACCACCACCAGGACTGATGTTGTGCAAGTCTGACACCAAGAGTCTGTCTGCCCCCCACAGACCACCACCACCACTCGGACTGATGTTATCCAAGTCTGCTGCGCCATGAGTCTGTCTGCCCCTCATGGACCACCACCACCACTGGGACTGATGTTATCCAACTCTGCTACCACCATGAGTCTGTCTGTCCCCCACGGATCACCACCACCAGTGGGACTGATGTTATCCAAGTCTGCCACCATGAGTCTGTCTGCCCACCCACGGACCACCACCACCACCAGGACTGATGTTATCCAACTCTGCTGCCACCATGAGTCTGTCTACCCCCCACGGACCACCACCACCACCAGGACTGATGTTATCCAAGTCTGCTGCCACCATGAGTCTGTCTGCCCCCCACGGACCACCACCATCACTGGGACTGATGTTATCCAACTCTGCTGCCACCATGAGTCTGTCTGCTCCCCATGGACCACCACCACCACCACTGGGACTGTTGTTGTGCAAGTCTTCCACCAAGAGTCTGTCTGCTCCCCATGGACCACCACCAACACCGGGACTGATGCTATCCAACTCTGCTGCCACCAGGAGTCTGTCTGGCCCCATGGACCACCACCACTACCGGAACTGATGTTATGCAAGTCTGCTACAGAGAGTCTGTCTGCCCTCCATGGACCACCACCACCACCATCAGGACTGATGTTATGCAAGTCTGACACCAAGAGTCTGTCTGCCCCCCACAGACCACCACCACCACTGGGACTGATGTTATGCAAGTCTGCCACCAAAAGTCTGTCTACCCCCCATGGACCACCACCACCACCACCGGGACTGATGTTATCTAACTCTGCTGCCACCATGAGTCCGTCTGCCCCCCCCACAGACCACCACCACCACCACCACCACCGGGACTGACGTTATGCATGTCTGCCACCATGAGTCTGTCTGCCCCCACAGACCACCAGTCCACCAGTGCACCACCACCACCAGCTTCTTAACATTTAAACCATAAAGTGAGTATGTGCACTTATGTTTGTTATGCTGCCTCACTTCCTTAAGTTGTCTGTTTTGTTTTCTGTAGCTTTTCAGAGATGCAGTGGCAAAACACATACAGTACACTTCTTTTGTTTCTTTTATAGGAGAACAAAAACAGGCTCCAGTGCTATTACTCATTGGGAAAGATGCTGTAGCTACAGAGAGGAACTGATGTAATGTCCATGTGAAATCCATTCTGGTAAGTATGAAGATTTTATTTCATCTGTTTCATTGCTTTGTAAAGTCTGCTGCAAATATTGCACACAACAGGTTGTCTTAGTAGTTGACAAGATGTGTCTCTGAAATGTAACTTGACAATAGGGATTAAGGTTTGAGAACCAGGAAGGGACACATAACAATGAAGTTGTAACTTTTAAGAAGTCATTCATTTTTTTTTTTTAGGAAAATTCACTATACTTTGTTGTTCTGTCAAAGTGGCCTTACCCAAAAAAGTTCTTCAACATCAGGCACACCCTTCCCCTGACCTGAGCTTGGGCACACATGTAACATGTAGAAGTCATTTCATTAGATGACCATGACCATCGTTAACAACCGGACTCCAGAAGGATGCTGATGAAATCTGTGAAGAAGTAAAAAAAATAAGAAACCATTACAGACGAAACTGAAAATATGATGCCCACACTTCCCCCCAAAAAAAGAAATACTTACCTTCATGTGCTTGAGAGTTATCCATTTACATTTAAGTGTAAAAAATTCTCAATGAGCACTGGAATGTGCACAGCAACAGTTTGGAGTTATCTGTGTGATGCAGAACAATAGCATGAGTACATGTCCATGTCAAGTTCAACCCCCCTCATCATCACCTACAAAATACACAACCATATAGCTATATATATATATATATCTACTCACCAAGGCTACTATTAGTGTACATCCAAAGGGCACCTTTCAATCCAGTTGAGATGATCACATTACATTTGGTGGAATCATCTCGCACAACACATTGGACCAGCAACAGGAACCTCACAGTCATCATTTTGTACTGGGGATGGGGTATGTGCTGAAACAGCCTCTTTTCACTTCGTTTCCACTTGTCAATTTTCTGCACACAAGGAGGAAGCATTGTGAGCCTGCGGAAAAAATCTGAGGACTCTGTGCCACCACTGCGCGCATGACTGAGTACGCCATTACTTCTGGGGGACTTTGTATGTGCTGAAACAGTCTCTTTTCACTTCATTACCACTTGTGAATTTTCTGCACACAAGGAGGACGCATTGTGGGCCTACAGAAAAAATCTGGAGACTCTGTGTCCCTTTTGCGTGTTCTGTGATTGTTGCTGTGAGCTCATAGTCATGATGCCATAGTGAAATTTTTACAATTAAAGCAGCATTGCAAGAATGTCCTCACAGTTCTGAACTGTACTTTTTTATGCTACTTTAAATTGCCACAGCAACCACTACTAATGTGCAAGTCATCAGTGATTTGAATGATACGATTCTTCTCACAATTTATGTCTGCTTCTCTTACTCCTATTTTTTCATGTATGAAAACAAAATGAGCACGTCTTCCAATATTGTTCCAACCCGCTTTGTATTTATTTGCAGCTGCTTTTCAATAACTATTGTTCCGTGGTGTCATATAAAACACTGACTGATGCATAACTGTTAGTTAACAACAGAATTTATATGTGACAACTACTTGATGTGATGGAGAAAAGCAGAGGAAAACAATGACAAAGACCTGATCACACTCACTGTCAGCAGCACCAATTTAAAAGGAATGCTCCTTTCATTATTTCACACATGAAAAAAGGTAGTACAGCACACTCAACTACTACAAATTATCGTATCATTCTAGTCAGTCAGGATGTAAGTAAAGGAAGTTGTAACATATCATTAATAAATATAGATCAGACTTATCAACAGATTGTTGCTCTGCTGCTTTACAGACAGTCAACACATTACATAGTTATGGTGATACACATAAAATAATATGTGGGGGCATTACTACCACTGGAATATTTCTTGCTCCACAGAGTGCAATATATGTCTGTGAAAACCACCCATAATTTCATTGCAGTGAGTCACATGATGGAGGAATTAATGATCTGAAAAACAACCCACGTTTGTGCCACACTTCCTCAGCAACGTTAAGACGTGATGGCAGAGGGGGGTGCAGGTGCGTGCTCCACTATACTGAATGTCCAGCAGCTATCCCAAGCAATGTTTCCTAATGTTAAAAGGTTCACTTTGTGGTGAAATGTAGGATATTTCCACTACCAAGGCTCTTCTTACTGGAAATGTGGCTATACATTTCACAACAAACTGACCATTAACATAAAGAAACATTCGCAAACCTGCACATTCCGATATTCACTGTAAGGAGCACACACACGCGGTCTCCCTGCCATCATGTCCTAATGTTGCTGAGAAGGGAGGCAGAATGTGGGCAGATTTTCAGAATGGAAATGCTTCTGTCACATGACTCACTCTAATGCATTTACGCATTGTTTTCAAAAAATGTATTGCACTATGTGGTGCAAGAAAGATTCCTCTGGAAGGGAAAATGTGTATGATTTAATAACAAAAAAAACAAAAACACACAACAAAAGTACAACACAGTAGTGGGGTGGGGTCAGGGGAGTGGGTGTGGGTGTGGGGGCAGAAAACAATACCGGGACTTACTATGGCCGTGGGATGCCGTGGTGGTCCAGCAGCAGGTGCAGCACTGAAAGTATTTGCTGCTGCTGTGCTTCCACTCTGGTAACCTGCTGCTCCAAATTAATGAAACGCTCGTTGTTTTCATCCAGTGTGTCACAGACTGTGGGTAATGATGGACCAAAGAGGCGGCTTTGAAGTAGAAAACTCAAAAATATTTATTCAAAAAAATAATGAAGAGCGAATTGAAAACAACAAAATTAAGAGAAGCAAAGCAAAATGAATAACAATAACCATAGGCTAGCAAATACTAGCTTCCTAGGATGCTTACAACAGCACATCCAGGTCTGATCTCTTAAGATCAACTGAACTGAGCTAGACTGAGAACACAAGTTTTTATACTGTCCAGGGATCATGTGACTACTCAACTCCTCCCCTGAGCCTTTTCTGGAACAATATTTCTTTAATTACAATACATTTTAATTATTTCCAACATTACAACATCTTTATTTCAATGCAGCATTATATTACAAGGAAAATAAATGATGTACAGCCCTTTTAAGTGATTTTGGTAGCAATGCTAGCTGAAGCAGGCACCGCCCCCCTTTAAGCCAGAGCACAAAAACAGCTGACTAAAGGCCAGCCAGCTCCTAGAGGACTTGCTGCAACAGGAAGAGTCATACATGGCTTTTTGGAGAGCCAGAAACACTACAAAGCCCTTGATTCTCAGATAGTTCAAACGACAGCTTCAGTCCTCACAATCCACATCCTATAGGTATGCAGTGCCATTTTTAATCCATTTTACAACAGCACTCTTCATATTTGGGCTATTAGAAGGCAAAATGCCTTCGCGAATGTATGCATGATCGCGCGGTAAATTTACCGGCGATTGCAACGCCGAGAAGGACTTCAGCGGTGAAACCAGGTTGGGACAGCCACTTTTAAAAGCGCTCTTATGGAAAAGAGCTTACTGGGGCTAAAACTAATGGGCTACAAAATTAATTCTTTCTTTCACCAGCCTAAAATGAAAAATGGCACAATGGCTATTCAGAACCTGATACAGGGGAATCTTAAAGAGACAGTGTCCTGCCATACTATAAAATGAAAGGCTTTATTATATTTATATGGAACTTCCTCTTGCCTGTAGTCATTTTAATTTATACTAATGAGTGCTTGTACCATATAGAGGGGTTTGTAAACCCTACATTACAAAGAAAGAAAAATGTTTCTGCAGAAACCATCTCTATATAAATATTTCAGTCTGAGATGTGTTTTAATACAGATAGCCCTGATGTCGGCAACTGTTTAAACTGTGTTTAATGCCACTTTTCCTTTATTATAGGCATGACAATGGGACCTTAATGTACTGGGGAAGATACACAGATACAAACAATAGACAGACATACATATAAAACAAAATGGGTGGCCAGCCCAACAAACAAACATATAACTAACAAGACAAGGACAAGAAGCAGAAGTACATTCCAGACCCATTATCTTTCCTAGAAATAAAAAAAAAAATGTGGAAGTAGTTCCTCTTTCACACAGTGCTGCCCACACCAGGAGGAGGTCAGACTGGCTAACAGGGACTGTGCCGGGGTCCACTGCAGTGGGTAATCCAGGTAGTGGGGCTGGTGGTGGTCAGGGTGGTGCTGGTGGCTATGGTGGCAGTGGTGGTGGAGGTGGTGGGGCACCTGATGTAGCCCTCCTCCTCCTGCTGTGGCAGTGAGTGCTGCAAGGCACATCTCCCACCCGAGCAGCAACCTCGGCCACTGCCACGGAAGGACCAACAGGTGGATGCATGGCCCCTTCCATGGCAGCCTGCCACTCTGTCTTGTTGTGATTCATCATGTGGATGCGCTGGCCACCGGTCCCCAAATGTATCCCAGGGGGACCACAGCACACCAGCACACCACTCACATGGCACTGCTCCACTGTGCTGTCTCCCCCCACACAACTAAAAAACTCCCACATTGGGGAGCTGTGGAGGGGACCAGACACAGTAAGCACTTGGTGGGCACGAGTCCCACCACCACCCACTATTGCCGGGGCCACCTCCTGTGGCTCTGGAGGTGGTGGAGGGGGTGCTGGAGCCCCAACAGCTTCTGCTAGTGGTGGTGGTGGAGAAGGTGGACAAGCAACAGCCACCGGTGGCACCGGTGGCATTGGTGGTGGTGCTGCTGCTGCTCCTGTTGCTTCTGCAGGGGAAGCAACACTGGCCAGGAGTCTAGAGTGGTCCAATATAACATGACCACCCCAACCCCACTGGTCTGCACTCCTCCCCTCCTAATGCTCCCACGTGCCAGCGACTCGCCTTCCCTGACTCCAACCTGACCCTTCATCCTCCTGGGTCCACGGGATGACACACACACACACACACACACACAGACAGTGGACACACACACACACAGACAGTGGACACACACACACACAGTCAGTCACACACAAAAACCAAAAACAAAACTTATACAAAAAAATTCACTAACCAAAAAAACACTAACACAATACAAACACTAAATAAAATAGCTTTTAAAAAAAGCTGTTTGAATTGGATTGGCAGTAACGACTCCAAGAGCCAAGCAAACTCCTCTCACAAAACAATTTTGCTATCTCCCTGTACAAATGCAAAGGAGAAAGTGAAACTGCTTCTCTGACTCACTTCTTTCCTGCCTGGCTAAAGGATGTGACTTACAGTACTGCAGGCCATATGATGTGTCTATTTTCTTCTCACTTTGTCTTACTTCGCGTTAAGGCATAATGAGAATGTGAAGTGGTAATGATAACACGAAGTGAGCACTTTACAGGGTCCACTTCACGCCAGTTTCATCGAAGTGAAGTGGTCACTTCGTGTCCACTTCCCGGGCGGATTTATATTTCACTGCATTTCTAGTCCAGGGTCACACCCAAGCTGTTTTTGATTGCCAGCTGTTGGTGTTTATGTTTGTTATGTGTGCCATGGAACAGCATAGTGTTTGTTTTCTTGTAATTTAGCACTAGTTTCTGTGAGACAAACCAGGCCTCAATTTGCTTGAAATGTTCCTGCAGTTGTTCCTCCAAGAGGAAGGGGTCAGAATTCTTGGAGAAAATCACTGCATCATCAACATACAGAATAATGTTTTCATCACAGCCAGAAGGGCGATTGTTCAGGAAGATGCTGAAAAGAAGGGGTCCCAATATTGACCCTTGGGGAACACTAGCCCAGATAGGTAGTTTGGAGGAGAGGGAGTCACCAATCTTAACTTGTGACCGGTTGGAGAGATAACTGTTGAACCATTGTAAAGTGTCATGAAAAATCCCTAAGTTTCCAAGTTATTCCAGTAGTAATGGATGGTTGACTGTATCGAAGGTTTTCGAGAGGTCTATAAAGGTGGCACCAGCAAGTTGTCCTTGGTCTAGTGCTTGGTGACTGTGGACTGTAAATTCAAGGAGGGCAGAGGTGGTGCTATGTCCTTTGCGAAAGATATGTTGCTGTGGGCATTGCAAGTTGTATTTCTCCAAGTATTCCACCAATTGGTCTGCAACGATTCTTTCAAGAGCTTTGGATAAAGGGGGTAGGATGGAGATGGGCCTGTAGTTACAGTGTAATGTCCTATCCCCAGACTAGTATATTGGGATCCCCAGGGCAGATTTCCACTTGAGCAGGAACTGGAAGAGCATGAGGGACCGGTTAATAATCTTGGTAAGAGGGTGCAGGATATTATCAAGGGTGAGGATGATGAGCTTCAAGTCAAGTGTGTCCCCACTTGATCTGGATTTTCCAAGCACCTTGAGGAGGTATTTTTTGGCATCCCTTTCAGTAACTGCCTTGAAATAGAAATGTGGATGATTTGTATCCTGAGTCTGTTGATATTGGGAGGCTGTGGTTTGGCTGGTGTCAAAGAAGTTAGAGGGAAACACATGGCTGAGGTCAGTGAATGTCAGATTGAAAGTACTGGCAATTGTGGTGGGGTCCAGGGTGTTGCTGCCATCAACCTTTAGCATATTGGGTGTTGCTTTGGACTTTTTCCCTATCACTTCAGAGAGACTTTGCCAGAATTTCCTTCCATCCGACCATGAGTTTGATAGGGTGCTTCTGTAGTAGCTGGCTTTTTCAGTGTGGATAGCTCTGGTACAGGCATTCCTGGTGGCCCTGTATGCCTGAAAGTCTGTTTGGTTGCCAGAGGCTGTGGCACAAGTCCATAGCAGGCCCTGAGCATTTAGTTGGTCTAGGACTTTGTCTGTGATCCAAGGGTTGTCAAGACATTTAATTTTGCATTTCTTAAAGGGGGCATGGATATCACATGCTGCATTGAACTTTGAGATGAAGTATTGAAGTGCAGCATCAACATCCAGAGCAGTGTCAATTGGTGACCAGTTTTGTTGTCTCAGAGTGACTTAAGTGGTGCAAGGTGTCCCTTGATTAGCATCCGACTGTTGATAGTTTTTGTGGGGGGATTATTGAATTTATTTGACCATGTGCACTGGACTGGGGAATGGTCACTAATGGCATCAGGGAGAACTGTAGTGTGGCTAATATGGTCAGGGCGATTTGAGAGAACCCATTCCAGTAAGGTACAGGTCCCTGTTCTATAATTGATCCTAGTGTGTGAGGTAACTAGCTGTGTAAAATGTGCAGCTGCCAAGGCATCTTTGTAGTTGCTTGCACTGGGGGCAAGCCAGTTGACATTAAAATCCCCTAGCAATATAACTTCTGAGTTAAGCTTTAGATTACTGATGCAGGTAAGGAATGGGTTCAGGCTTGTTGTTGTAAGTTTGGGTGGAATATATACAGAGGCTATTGTTAGAGTATGTTATGGGCCCCAAGAATTACTTTAATAGCAAGGATCTGAAGCTCATCTCCATTAATGGGTAGGGTCAGGGCATGCCCTGTCATAGAATCTTTAAGATAAAGGGCACAGCCGCCCCTTTTTATGGATAGTCGATCCTGCCAAAATATAGTATACCCAGGTATTGCCACAGCAGTGTCAGGGATAATTGGAGACAACCAAGTTTCAACTACAGATAGTATATCTGGGCTATGTTGTACTGTCCAGGCAGTGAGGGCATCTAATTGTTTGGTAAGGCTGCACATATTGATACTAGATAGCGAGAGGGTTCCTGTTCTATGTTGCTCCCTGGTGGTAGCTAGGAGTGGTCCGGGGTGGGGTGAATGTTGCCCGATATTAGCAGGAGTAGCAGTATTAGTCTTTTTAGGAGTTCCTTAAGATATCGGCAGTGACCTATACGTGCACCTTTTCCCTTATACTTATTCTTAGTTGTTGTCTGTAGTGACCTGACTCCTGATAGTATGAACAGGGAGAAATTGTTTGATGATAGGGTTGACCTTGGGCACAGTAGCATTTTCGTGTATCCTAGTATTTGGGAGAAGAGATGAGTGTTGTTGCAGCTGAGACTACTGGTAACCATTCCACTTCTGTGCAAGGAGCTATCAAACAGGCAATCAGAGGTTGGTTGCAGTGGGCATTTAAATATATTGGTAGTGTGGGATGCCAGTAGGATCAGAAGGAGCAGGTGCAGCAGGAACAGGTTAGGTTGCATTCTTGATGTAGTAATATTAAACCATGCAGATAGTTATGTTCAGGGACATGTAGTATAGTAAACTTGTCCAAGGTACCAGGAGTCAGATGATAAAAAGTATTCAAATCCACAGGAAATGGCGAACTAATGGGGACCAGAAAACTGTTGTTACTGTAGATCAAAGACCCAGAATGTATTAAATTCCTGATGGTGATGAACATTGACCCGGGGCATATGCAGGATGTAAAAATCCTTTGTTAGTATCATCCCTTTGTTCTCCAAAATGGTTATGAATAGACCTCAAAGACAAGTAAACATCCTTTAAGAATAAGTCAGACGGAAATGTGGATTTAATGCAGCACTTCACAACTCAAGAGCTTGTATAACAGATTTACTGACCTTAGTTTTGCTTTTGATGGCTTCCAAAAAAGTTGATTATGATGAGAATGCCAAAACCTGGCAGTGATGTTTTGCAGTTTCTAAGTCCAGGAAATGTTCATAGATGTTATGTCCAAGAATGGTCCAGTTCCTCTAAGCAGAAACACATGAAAATCCACAAAAACTAAACTACTGACAGAGACAAACACAGCCAGCCACACAGTTGGTTAACCACTCACAATTAAAAAAAAAACATATTAGACATATCAATATAGTAGTTGTAAAATGTCTCTGAAAAATCAAGGAGCTTTCAAGATTTATCAAATATGTCCTGTGACTAATATTATCAAATACTGACCAGATGTAAGAAGAATAGTTAGAAAATATTGACCCTGTGGAATAATTTATTGCCTGACAATAGTTATGTTGCCTGAAGATAAAGGCTGAAGGCAATATGACTACTGGAAGGAAATAATTCTTCCCATGGTGTCAGTATTTCCCCCCACTATGTCCTGCTACAACTCCAGTCAGTATCTGTTTTATTCAACTTTGCTCGGCCCAAGTTATAAGGATTAGAATGGGCAATAGTTGGAAAAAAAGTGATAATGAACTATTGTCTGGTTCTGATTAACTATTCTATGGCTCTTTGTTTTGAACCTGGCAATATTTCACAAGCCTTGTACTGTATGTCATGTAGCAGCTCTGGTCCAATTTGAAACCAGAATTACTGTGTAATGTTTTATTAACCCATATACAGTATCTGCTGGTATATCAATATAGTGAGTACATGAGCCTGACAGTGGCTAGCCAAGGAGGTAAGCAGAGGGTTTGTTCTGGACACCATTTTGGGACTGGTGTGGGGTATTGGGTGCTCTGGTGGGGGGGGACTGGGGATGTCAATCAACAAAAGGCAACTAAACATGACAACAGGAGAAGCGTGGTCAAGCATATCTTTATGTTGATTAATCATGCTTTTTGGAAGCATTAACTAGTGCTCATATACAGACCCTTATCACTTCCAAAGATGCTTCTAGTATGCCACTGCATTCTATATATAGTAATCCCCCTCCCATTGGAATACACACACGCATTACATTAGTGTTTAACCACTAACAGTTTTGTGCTACATACTATTAGCCTGTTTTTCAAATATGCTTTTGCAGACATTACTTGTGCTGAACATACAAGTTGTTAGCACTGCCAAAAAGCTTCCATTATGCCATTTTGCCTTTTAGTTGGAGTTCCCATCTCATTAGAATACAGCCAAGCAGCACCTTATGTTAGTGTTCAGACATTAATAATTTTGTGCTACATGCTGTTTGCATGTTTTTAAAATAGGCTTTATTATGGCAGTTATGTGTGGTGCAGCGATAAGAGACACCTAGTGTACTAAGGCACGAGGCGCTTGCCGAGTGGCCTTATGCCCTTAGGCGTGTTTTATCAGCACGCAACTCCACACTGGCCGTGGTGTTATTGCGCTTATAAAATGGGCAACAGTAAAGTGAATCACCATTCTTACTTTTTAAAGTTTTTTATTGATATTTAAATTCATAATACAACAACATATTCTAGGGAAAAATAGTCCCTTTTTCTTATTGTATCATTACCTTTAGGATCGTTTCATTGCCATTAGGATTGTATGTTTAACATTTTAAAGTATTTTAAAGTCATTAACAATTGTTAGTTATGGTAAGCAAGGGAAACATTTGGTTTTGGTTTAGGAATCAAACAATAAAAGTGTCCTAAAAGTAATCAAACATGCCTTACTGTACATATTGTAGTCCATTTTATGGTACATTTGTAGTGTAGAGCGCTCACTGGCTTCGTTTTGCTTGTTTTGCTTGTCGTTGTTTTTTGGGTTTGAGGTTTACTTCTATCGATGCGATTAACTTCTTAAACTTAAATGAATAACTTTTAATGTTTAGAAATTCACTGTATAGAATAGGTTTTAGGTTTTATTTCTATTTTGTTGAATCTGCTCGTTTTAGTTGAATCTGCTTGTTGATGCTTCCTGTTACGTCGTGACGCATTTTACTTGGCTAAGGTGATGAACTTTACGTTGTGCATCACGCAGTTGTGTACGTTGAATGCAGAAGTTTTCGTTGTTGTGTTGAATTGGTGTATTACGCTTGTTCCTGGGAAGTTTTCTTCGGGGGTTTGATTCCCGTCGGTAGCGGAAGTTGTTTTATTTCCGGTTATGGCAGCAATTCCGGAGCTGGAGGAAGGTAGATCGTTTTCTTTGGAGAACTTGTCATTTTCATTGGATGCATTGGTTTTACTGGTGTGTGGTTTACTTTTTTGGGATAGTATGTGGCTCCATCGCTGACGGTCTTCAGGGGTGGCAGCCCAATAGGAGCGGAGGCTTGATTCAGATTTGTGCCCTGTAACAGACATGATCTGTCGGGCTTCTAGGCCTGCTAGTGATAGCAGCTGGACAGCTGTGGCTCTGACGGAATGATTGGTGTACCCGTACGACAGAGAGGCTTGTTTACTTATTTGTGGCATTAAGTTAGAAAGGTAGTTTATGCCAAGAGGTTCTCTACTGTACCAAGTGGTTAGTGTTTCTGCCATGGTGTCAGGTATTTTTCTTGGGTGGCATAAAAGCTGGAGGGTTGGAGGAAGTTTTGTAGGTATTTTTGAAGATTTCACAGGGCATAGAGGGTTGTTTGGCAAGGTATATATGTAGCCGTGATATTGTTGTTTAGAGGGTTCGCTTTTTGTGGTTCTTGTGTATTCGTTGAATGTTAGAGTGATGTATTCTGTACCTTCTTCATCTGTTTTTATTTCAAAGTGCTCTGGCTTTAGTTGTCGTAAGCCTTCTCTGCCTCTGCGAGCCATGCACAGTTGTATGTCCAGCCATACTTTATTCAGTAGTCCTCTGGGTGTATCTGGAGATAGAGCAGAAGAGGTTTTTAGGATTTCTAAGTCTTTTTCTGATATGGCAGGATGGTGTTCTGCTCGATCTTTGCCTCTCTTCTGTACTTTTTAGTACTGCTGAAAAATGTTGTTTGCTGGGTTTATTTCAGGATGGTTGTGAAGGTTTATATTTGAGAGGTGGATTGTTGAGGTGTCTGTTCAGGCCAGCTCGTAGCTGTATGAGGCTTGATAGGCTGTATTCTGTGCCATCACTTTGGCGGATTTCGGCATAGAATTTTCGTAGTATTTGATTGAGGTCAGTTGCTGTTATTGTTTTAAGATCTATTCCTATTGCTTTTGAGTCAGCCCAGGTTTCGAAAACTGACAGTGCCCATTTTGTAGCTTTTTGTGTGTTCTGCTCCTTTTCTTTTTCTAGTTGTTGTAGTTCATCGTCTGTGATTTCTTTGTAATGTTTAATATTTTTTCTTTCCGTTTTCTTTTTGTAGCATTTGGGTGCCAATCATTGTTCTGTGGTGTTTGGTGAAGATTCTGTGGTGCCAGTTTGGGCTGCGGAGGTCAAGGAGTTGTCAGCTGTGCCAGTCGTCGACGCCGATGCTTCCGTGGAGCTGTCAGAGGAGCTGTCATTTCATGAAGGTGCTGCTGTTCGCTTTCTTCAAACTGGTAAGTATTTCTTCTATATTGATGTCGAAATTAGCGGATTCATTTGGGACATGTTCCGGACGGCTTCTGATATTCCTGGTTTGAATTATGTTTAAAACTGTACTGTTGTTGCGGTCTTTCCTTTTTACCGGCTTTCGCTTCACGGTCTGAGTAAAATGAATTTCGCGCTCTGGTACAGTGAGCTCTGCCAGTCAGCGTTCTTGTTTTCTCTTGGCAGAGCTCACTGATTCATTTAGGTCATTAGGCTTGTTGCTGGGTGGTAGTGCCGGTTGGCTACAATATCATCTGATAAGGACACGGCTCAGATGATGTTGTAGCCAATCACTGCTTTGGGATTTTGAAGCCCATTTTATAAGCCATTGTACACTGTATGAAGGGATCCACATCTCATTAGAACATGGTTAATCATCACAAAAGTGCTCAGATACTAAGAAATGTTGTGCCATGCAAACTGTTACAATAAATATGATACTTACAGTGCTTACTACCTCTCCAGTGCACAAAGTCAAGATTGTGTCTTACAAAATCTCTTTGAATACAGCTGTTCAAATATGTTGACCACATGTAAGAAAGACACTTTCTACAATCTGATTATTTTCTTTCCTGAACTAGGCTTGAGCCTTTGAATGCAAAAGCTCAGGGTTTTGTTTTCTTTCTGCTTGGAGAAGAAGGACAATTAATTCCCTAGTAAAGTTGAGGGGTTACAAAGTATTTTTTAATTTGGTATTTTTCAAAATTATCAATAAGAGATGACAGTAATTCCCAGTCATTGATTTAGAAAATTAAGTCACAAAGTCGAATCATGAAAAGTTTTAAACATAACCCAAAATGGCCACCATTTATGCTATCTGGGCAATAAAATCCTGCAAGCAACAACGCAAATATACTGGTAAATGCTAGCAGATTCTAGATAATAGATTAATTTTTTTTTTATAGATTAACAAAGAGTTAGGGGGTTTCAAAATGTTAAAAGTGAAACAAGGATTTTTCAAAGAAACTATTCTGTACTACAGAAGAACAAACCAGATTATTCAATTGAAAAAAGAAATGCTGCTTAGCAATAGCATGGTGTCAATGTAGAGCTGTATTTACTAGCAGCCCAGCAGCACCAAATGCAAAGAAGTCTCAGGGTGTTAGCACACCCCAGGAAGTGCCTGCTGGTAACTACAAAATGCATACAGAAGAGCAAACATATACCACATTCCTTCAGGTTCTGTCATGAACAAAAAAAAAAAATCTCCAGTGGTCTGTAGAAGCCTGGATGAGTCCAGGGACTACCACTGGGATTGAACAAAGCAGCAATGGTCCAATCTGAAGGAACTTGATATCTGCTTGAAGGTCTGTGTCCTGTTTGTTACCATATGGTACAGTAAATCTATGGTGTATTACGACCCTAAGACAAAATTATCCTTCATGATGGGCAGCTTGCAAATAAAAGTGTACATTGACGCTTTGCCACTGGCATGCATTCACTGTATGCAAGGCATGTATTACGTAATAGATAAACCACTCTGAGGTGTGCGGTTGCGCTCTGATATACGCATGCCGAGTGCGTCAACCACCCAAGGTGTGCATAAATCAGAGCATGACTGCACTCCTCAGGTGGTTTATCTATCTTATAAAATGTCAAAATAGTTTTGAAGGGGGGTAAATGTGCAGGTCTGTGGTATACGCACAGTCATGTGACGTGTTTTATACAATCAGAAGGTTGGATTTCAACTAGATGTCGTATCCATTTTATAAACTCCTATAACTTATAGTGTGTTGAAACATAGAAACATAGACTTTGATGGCAGATAAGGACTGATTGGCCCACCCAGTCTGCCTGTTTCCCTACCTATTGGATAAGCTGCAGATCCTAGTTAACCAACAACCTACTTCCTCCTACCCCCCACCAGAATTACCTTATGTCTGTCCCATGCATTCTTGAATTCTCCCAATGTTTTTGGCCCCACAGCCTCCTCAGGAAGGCCATTCCATGCATCCACCACCCTCTCTGTGAAAAAATACTTCCTCACATTGCCCTTGAGCCATACCCCCATCTTCAAACTGTGCCACGTTTTGCACATCTCTTTTTCTGAAATATGTTACCATCTTGGACTTTGTTAATTCCCTTTAGGTACTTAAAAGTCTCTATCATGTGTCCTCTCTGCCTCCTTTCTTCGAGGGTATATATATATATATATATATATATATTAAGTTCCTTTATTCTCTCTTTGTATGGCTTATGGTGCTGACCCTGCACCATTTTAGTTGCCCTCCTCAGGACTGCCTCCATCATGTCTATGTCCTTGTGGAGATGGGGTCTCCAGAACCGTATGCAGTACTCCAGATGGGGTCTCACTAACTGTCTGTGCAGAGGAATGACTACCTCCTGGTTTCTACTGGTGTTGCCTCTCCCTATGCATCCAAGTATGCCCCCAGCCCTCCTTACTGACTTCTCATATTGCTTGCCTACCTTTAGGTCATCAGATATTACTACCCCCAAGTCCGTTTCCACTTTTGTTGTTGTTAGTAACCCTTCCCCCACATTGTGTACTCTTCCCCTGGGTTTCTGTTTCCCAGGTGCATTGCTTTGCACTTCTTTGCATTGAATCTAAGCTGCCATGCTTTTGACCATTCCTACAGCCTTGCCAAGTCCCTTCTCATCCTTTCCATCCACCCTTGTGTATCAACTCTGTTGCACATCTTTGTGTCATCTGCAAAGAGGCATATTTTTCCTTCTAGTCCCTCTGCAATGTTACTTATAAAGACATTAAAGAGGGCCAGTCCTAGTACTGAACCCTGCAGTACCCCACTAGTAACCCCCTTTCTTCGGAATGGACTCTATTTACAATTACCCCGTGTCCTGTTTTCCAGCCAATGTTTTACCCAGGCTACCACACTGGGACCCACTCCCAGGCTGGCTAACTTGTTTATTAATCTTTTTTGTGGGACTGTGCCAAATGCCTTGCTAATGTCTAGGTAGGCCATGTCCACAGCCCCTCCTTGGTCTACTACTTTGGTCGTCCAGTCAAAGAAATCTATCAGATTCATCTGATATGACCTTCCCACTGTGAATCCATGCTGCCTTGGGTTCTGTGCCCCGCTGATTTCTAGGTACTCAACAATTCTTTTTTCAGGAGTGATTCCATCATTTTCCCTACCGCTGAGGTCAAACTAACAGGTCTGTAATTTCCTGCCTCTGCCTTGCGCCCACTTTTGTGAAGGGGCTTCACATCCACCTTCCTCCAGTCCTTAGGTACCACACCATCCTCCCATGGTTTGTTAAAAATGTAGTCAATGGTGTACTAGTTCTCCCCTTAGTTCTTTTAGAATTCTGGGGTGAATCCAGTCAGACATCATTGCTTTGTCCACTTTCAGTTTTAGGAGTTCTTTCAGGACCCTTTCTTCTGTGAATGGACTGGTATCACCCCCCCTATTGAGAGTGCTTCTATTGATTGGTTTAGGTACCTCCCCCTCCTCTTTTTTGTGAATACTGAGCAGAAGTATTTGTTCAGTATCCCTGCATTTTCACTGTCACCCTCTGCCCAACCCCAGTCCCCTTTATGAAGCCTCACTATCCCTACCTTGGTCATTCTTCACTCTCTAATGTATCCATAAAAGGTTTTATCCCCCTTTTTAACTGAGTTGGCTATGTTTTCCTTGGTTTGGGCCTTTGCTATTCAGATTGCCTTCGCCACTTCCTTCTGCTTTAACTGGTACATTTATCTGTCCTGCTCCTTCTGTGTTTCCTTATACTTCCTGAATGCTGTCTTTTTCTCTCTAACCTTCCCTGCCACCTCTTTTGAGAACCATAGTGTTTATTTTTCCTTCATTTTGATTTATTTATTTGCTTCACATAAAGGTTTGCTGCCTCTGTGATGACAGTTTTATTTTTTCCCCACTGTACCTCCACCCCTCCTTCTTGCCCATTTGCTAGTGCAATTCTGATGTACTCTACCATTTTGCAAAAGTCAGCCCTCCTAAAGTCCAGTACCCTCACTTTTATATGGCTTGATTCTACAGCTGTGTTTATCGTGACTCACACTGTTTGGTGGTGGCGTGTTTCCAGATGGCTACCCACTTCTAAATTTGAGATCCTCTCTCTGTCTCCATTTGAGAGTACCAGATCTAAGATTGCTCCCTCCTGAGTGGGTTCCAATACTGGCTATCTGAGGCATGCCCCCTGTAGGGCATCGAGAATGACCCTGCTCTTGGATGTGGCTGCAGCAAAGGTGCTCCAGTTAACATCTGGCATATTCAGGTCCCCCATCAACAATATCTCCTCTTTTTCTGCCATTCTAAGGATGCCTTCTATCATTTCCTTATCCATTTCCTCCCCCTGAGATGGAGGTCTGTATACAACCCCCTTGCATACTGTCATTCCATTTTCTGTCTCCAGGGTGACCCACATTACCTCCTCTCCTCCCCTCCCTGTTTACCTATTAGTTCTATTGCTTTGATCCCTTCACTTATGTAGAGAACTCCTCCTCCTCTTTTACCCTTCCTGTACTCCTGTAGATTGTGTACCCTGGTATGTTGACATCCCAGTCATGGTTCTCTATGTACCATGTTTTTATGACTGCCACAATATCCAGGTGTCCCTCTTCCAACAAGGCCACTATTTCAGGCAGCTTGTTACCCAGACTATGGACATTGGTACCATCGCCCTCCATTTTTTGATGGACTTACACCTTTTAGCCCCATCCCTGTCCATATTGCCTTTTTCTCCATTTACTCCATCTTGCACCCTATCATCTTCTCTACCTTGGTGTTTACCTTACTAATTACTTTGTTTTGTGGAGGGGCTTGGATTTCCCTGATCCTTTTCAGTGCCTCCCCCCTTGGCTAGTTAAAATTTATGCCAGAAAAGCATTTAAACCATTCACCTAGGATCCAGGTTCCCATCCTGGCCAAATGCAGACCATCACACCAGTACAGACCTGCATCCCTGCAGGTGGACCCCCAGTCCCCAATGAAACCAAAACCCTGAGTTCTGCATCAGTTTTTCAACCATTCATTGAATCCCAATGTGTGGAATACCCTAGCTTCACACATGCCATAGACAGGCAGTACCTCAGAGAAGGTAACTGTGTGTGGTATTTGTCTAAGGCCCCTCCACAACTCCACAATCTCCTCCTGCACTGCTCTGATCTCATTTCTAGCCAGGTCATTTGTCCCTAGGTGAACAATGATGTCCTGCTCCCTCTCCTGTGCAGCTGCTCCCAAGATCCTACAGATTCACTTCCTGTCCTTCCAAGCCATGGCACCTGGCAAGCAACTTACCTCCCTCTCCCCTCCCTCCCCCAGTTCTACCCTTCTAACGACTGAGTGCCCCACCAGGAGTTGCTTCCTTCTCCTGTGGGGTCTCATGCCACTCTCCTCTGGGTCTACTTTTTGGAGGTTCCCAGCATCCCCCTTGTTCTCCACTGTGGGTGCCTCCAAAAAGGAACCACATTCCACCAGAATGACATATGAATTGGAGAGCAGTACAACTGGAGGGATGTGCCTCTGATCCACCACCCTCACCTTCTCTGAGCCCACCATGGTCCAACTGCTCCACTTTCTTGGCAACCTCTGAGGAAGCTACAGTGGCTCTGGTGGTCCCTTGCAGGGGGAGGAGGTTTCCTAAATCCTCTGAAGGTCAGTCTGGAAACGGGCAACCTCCTCCCTCAGACCAGAGAGATGCCTGCAAAGAAGGCAGCATTGCAGTCTCCAGAACATCTCCTGGAAGACTGCCACCCCACAGCAAGTGCATTGCACCACTCCCCACATGTCTGTCTCCCTTCCTGTTCTGTTTTTTTCTTTTTTATTAATGTGTGCATGTGTTTGCCCTTTACTCAGCATGCTAGGCTATTAAGTTATGACAAGTGTATTTCCTTTGCCCTTTTGGGGAAGTGATGTCAGAACCCCTGGTATAAAGGGAATTATGCACTTGGGGTGGGTGGGTGATGGGCAGGGGGTGGGACCAAGCCCATACCCTCCAGAAACAATCAACTACAGTTTGGACCCACCAACTCAGTGAGTGTTTTCCTTCCTTTCAGCAAGACAACCTGCACAACAATTTAGCAGAAAAAATACCTTGCAAAAACACTTTGAATCAGAGAAAAATAAAGCAGTAATCTGTAAGCATAAAACAGTATCCACCTGTAAGCACACCCTGTAACAATTTAGCAGAAAATATAGCCTGTAAAAAAAAACAATTTAAATCAGAGAAAAATAAAGCAGTAAACAGTAAAATCTGTAAGCACAACACAGTAACAAAAACCTGTAGCCAACACCTGCAACAATTTAACAGAAAATATACCCTGCAAAGGAACAATTTGAATCAGAGAAAATAAAGCAGTAATATGTAAGCACAAAACAGTAACAAACCTGCAGGCACACCCTATAACAATTTAGCAGAAAATATACCCTGCAAAAAACAATTTGACCCAGAGAACAATAAAGCAGTAATCTGTAAGCAAAAAGCAGTAACAAAACCTGTAAACACAACCTGTAAGCACAAAAGAAAATAGTAACACAACAGCATATCTGCTTAACCAAAAGAAGCTTTAATGTTTCTCCTTGCTCTGATAATGTTGCTCCTTGCTCTGTCCTTTCAAGCAAACCTAGAAGAAAACAGCTCAGGTGATGCTAAGTGCTTTTTGCCAGCAAACCTAGTCTTTTCTTTTTTTCTTTTTATTTAGTTTTTTTTGTTGTTTAGAATAGTATAACTGCAGTCTCTGGAGTCTGTCTAATCATGACTCTGCATGGGGGTCTAGCAGGGAGTGGTATACAATGATCTACATTGCATCTGGTTTGCCAGGCAATGGTGACATTTGTCGCTGACCATCTCTGATCTGACTGGCTTGGAAAAACTGGCTAAGGCATGCATTTAAGGAATTGAATCTGCTGGAGAGGAAAACAGAAATAGGAGAAGACTATCCTGTGGAACAGTGAATCACCAAAGGTGTGAGATTTCGAATTTGATTGTCATTCATTGGAGAGGGGCAGCAGACTGATTGAGTGGCAAGAACCCAAAGGCATCAAAAATAAAATAAATACTTCTTTTAATATGGCTTGATGAAGGTTTTCATCAATATTCTGTGTTATTTTTGAATACCAGTCGTTCAACATCACTTTTCTTGGAACTATAATAACCTCATGGGACAACACATGTACAGAAACAGCTGAGAATAGTGAGCTATATTAAAAGAAAAACTGCTTTTATTACTTCAGATGGGAAAAAGTACTAAAGCAGACTCAAGATGTAGAAAAATGGATATCATGCAAGTCAGGAGATGGGGTACTCTTAAATAGAATAAAAAAGCATACATCAACATTTTCATGGCTAGCATGCACTGCTGCTTAAGTGTGGGGCTGTTAACAGTTTGCACTTTGTGTGAAAAAAAAATTAAGCTTACTTTTTATGACTGTATAATAGATTGTAACAGACTGTCTCTGCTGACTTGCAAGCTGACATTTTCTGTAAAGGTAAATGTTGCTGGTCCTGCTGTACTCCCCTGGGCCAAGAACAGTTCAAGAGGACTGTACTTAGCCCTTGGAGAACAGCAGGGCTGGCAAACATCCGAATGGATTTATAAAGTATCCAATGTGCACTGCAGGCTATTTAATCCATCACTGCTGCAGCCCCTCTCTGATGTCAGCAGCAGGGAAGTCTGGGATTTGTAGTTTCAGGAAAATGTCAGTTTATAGATCAACAGAAACAGTGTGATGCACTCTACTATACTGTAGTAAACAATAAAAAAAATATTTGTGTACAAAAAGTGCAAAATGGAATTAGTCTCACATTTGGGTGTGGGGCTGTAAGTGTTGACAGTTTCCCTATAAATGTTACCAGAATTTTTGAAAGCACTGCAACAGCTAATAGGTAAACAGTGCAATTCACAGAGCACAGGAGTAAAGTGGCTTGGCCTATGAACAGAGGTCAGAACACACAATACTGTATCCTGCACTAGCTGTAGGCAGCAGTCTGTTTCACTAGATGGAGTGCATGTCAGTAGTCCAGCTGAGATGTGACCAATGTGTGTATTCACATTCTCATGTTGTTTGAACCCAGGTGAGACTGCAACCTGGCAGTATTCCACAGATAACAAAATCAGCTCTTGACTACATAGAAACATAGACTTAGACGGCAGATAAGGACCGCTTGGCTCATCTAGTCTGCCCATTTCCCTACCTACAGGATAGGCCGCAGATCCTAGTTAACCAACAGCCTATTTCTTCCTACCCCCCCACAAGAATTGCCTTATGTCTGTCCCATGCATTCTTGAATTCTCCCACAGTTTTAGACCCCACAGCATCCTCAGGAAGGCTGTTCCATGCATCCATTACTCTCTCTGTGAAATAATACTTCATCATATTGCCCCTGAACCGCCCCTTCAATCTTTAAATTGTGTCCCCTTGTTCTTGCACATCTCTTTTTCTGAAAGATGCTACCCTCTTGGACTTTGTTGATTCCACTGAGGTACTTAAAAGTTTCTATCATGTCCCCCCTCTCCCTTCTTTCCTCGAGGGTATACATATTAAGCTCCTTTAGTCTCTCCTCATATGGCTTCTCTTGCAGACCCTGCACCATTTTAGTTGCCCTCCTCTGGACTGCCTCTATCCTGTCTATGTCCTTGCGGAGATGGGGTCTCCAGAACTGGACACTGTACTCCAGATGGGGTCTCACCAACTGTCTGTACAGAGGGATAACAGCTTCCTGTTTTCTGCTGCTGATGCCTCTCCATATACATCCCAGTATACCGCCAGCCCTCCCTACTGCCTTCTCACATTGCTTGCTAACCTTAAGGTCATCTGATATGATTACCCACAGGTCCCTTTCCATTTTTGTTGTTGTTACTACCTCCCCACCCATTGTGTATTCTTCCCCTGGGTCCTTGTTTCCCAGGTGCATTATTTTGCACTTCTTTGCATTGAATCCTAGCTGCCATACTTCTAACCATTCCTCCAACCTTGCCAAGTCCCTTTTCATCCTTTCCATGCCTCCTTGTGTATCAACCCTGTTGCAGATCTTTGTGTCATCTGCAAAAAGGCATACTTTTCCTTCCAGTCCCTCTGCAATGTCACTGATGAAGACATTAAAAAGGACTGGACCCAGTACTGAACCCTGCGGTACCCCACTAGTAACCCCTCTTTCTTCAGAGTGGACTCCATTTACAATTACCTTCTGTGTTCTGTTGTGCAGCCAATGTTTTACCCAGGCTACCACCCTGGGACACACTCCCAGGCTGGTTAATTTGACTATTAATATTTTGTGTGGGACTGTGTTAAATGCCTTGCTAAAGTCTAGGAAGGCCATGTCCACAGCCCTCCCAGGTCTACTACTTTGGTCACCCAGTCAAAGAAATGTATTAGATTCATCTGACATGACCTTCCCGCTGTGAACCCATGCTGCCTTGGGTCCTGTGCCCCACTGGCCTCTAGGTACTCAACTATTCTTTCCTTCAGAAGTGACTCCATCACTTTCCCTACCACAGAGGTCAGACTGACAGGTCTGCAGTTTTCTGCCTCTGTCTTGGTCCCACTTTGTGAAGGGAATCACATCTACCTTCCTCCAGTCCTCGGGTACCACCATCCTCCCATGATTTATTAAAAGAGTAGCCAGTGGTTTCACTAGTTCCTCCCTTAATTCTTTTAGAATTCTGGGGTGAATTCCATCAGGACCCATTGCTTTGTCCACCTTCAGTTTTAGGAGTTCTTTCAGAACCCTTTCTTCTGTGAAAGGACTGGGATCGATCCCCTATCAAAAGTGCTTCTGTTAATTGGATTAGGCACTTCCCTCCTCTTTTGTGAATACTGAGCAGAAATATTCGTTCAGTATCCCTGTTTTTCACTGTCCCCTCTGCCCACCCACGTTCATTCTATTCAGCCTCACTATCCCTCCCTTTGTCTTTCTACGCTCACTGATGTACCTATAAAGATTTTATCTCCTTCTTAACTGAGTTGGCTATCTTTTCCTCAGTTTGGGCTGCTATTCTGACTTCCGCCCTGCTTCCTTCTGCCTTAACTGCTACAGCTCTCTGTCCTGCTCCTTCTGTGTTTCCTTATACTTCCAGAATGCTATCTTTTTCTTCTCACTTTCACAGCCACCTCTTTTGAGAACCATTGTGGCTTTTTTTTCATTTGATTTGTTTATTTGCTTCACAAAGGCTTGTTGCCTCTGTGATGGCAGTGTTGATGATTCCCCATTGTTGCTCCACACCTCCTTCTAGCCTGTTTGCTAGTGCTTTTCTGAGGCACTCTCCCATCTTGCCAAAGTCAGCCCTCCTAAAGTCCAGTGCCCTCACTTTTGTATGGCTTGACTCTGTAGCTGAGTTTAATGTGAACCACACTGTTTGATGGTCACTTGTCCCCAGATGGCAACCCACTTCTAGATCTGAGATCCTCTCACTGCCCCCGTTTGAGAGTACGAGGTCTAAGATTGCTCCCTCATGAGTGGGTTCTGAAACTAGCCGTCTGATGCCTGCCACCTGTAGGGCATCAAGAATGGCCCTGCTCTTGGATGTGGCTGCAGCAAATGTGCTCCAGTTAACATCTGGCATATTCAGGTCTCCCATCAACAGTATCTCCCCTTTCTCTGCCATTCTAAGAATGCCTTCTATCATATCCTTGTCCATTCCCTCCTCCTGACATGGGGGTCTGTACACAACCCCTGTGCCAATTGTGGTGCCCTTTCCAGTCTCCAAGGTGACCCACAGTGCCTGCTCTCCTCCCTGTTTACTCTTTTGTTCTGTTGCTTTTGTCCCTTCCTTTACATAGACAGCTACTCCTCCCCCTCTTCTCCCCTGCCTGTCTGTCCTGTAGGTTATGTACTCTGGTATGTTAACATCCCAGTCATGGTTCTCTGTGTACCATGTTTCTGTGACTGCTATGATATCCAGGCATCCCTCTTCCATCAAGGCCACCATCTCAGGGAGCTTGTTGCCCAGACTACAGGCATTGGTACTCATTACCCTTCATTTCCTGATGGCCTTACTCCCTTTTTCCCCATCCCTGTCCTTCTTGTCTTTGTCACTTTTTCCATTTACCCCTGTCCTTCTCCCTATCGACACCTCTATGTTGGTGTTTGCCACACTTACTACCGTGAGTTTTTGTGGGGGCTAGGATTTCCCTGCTCCTTTCCAGTGCCTCCCCCCTTGGCTAGTTTAAATACTTGCCAATGAATGATCCAGACTGATCCCTATAGGAAATGGTGTGGGGCTGTGGGGTGTCACAGGTAGGCTGACAGTACAGACAGACCTATATTACCATGGTGGTTGAGTTAATCTCATATTACATCACTGTGCTTCCTAACTGGTGTATTAAGCTCTTTTTTCTCCTACAGGGTTTTGGTTTGTAAATGTGTATTGTTGTTTGTGCATTTGGTGTTCATAACTGTTGTTAGCTGGAGGTGTGGAAATGCATTGTTGTATAGTCATGGGAAATGTTCTGGAGTGGGGGGATGGGTTGTTTCTGCATCCCAGGAGTAGGTGCCATACTTCTGAACAGGCCAATTTTAATTTTCTGGGTGGAGGCACTATGTTGTTACATTTAGGATATGAGCCCCCAGTGTATCAAGGAGTATAGACATAGCCCCCCCATCCATTATGAATCTTTGAGGCAAGGGGTGTCACCACCTGACAACTCAGAAACCCAGCAGTGACACACTGCACAACCCAAATAGATATTTCTGAAGAACAAACCTAGCACTCACGGAATCAAAGCCATTCTACACACAATACAAAATTGGTTACAGACATGTCAAAAGTCTAATACTATTTATTATACCCTAGTAACTTGAAAATTCAGGTCTATTGATAACAAGATGTTGCATTTCTGCTGTGCTGCGGGGACTCATGGGAGAGGGCTAAAGTGAAATTTATTGGGCAAGAGGAATGGGGTTTCAGGATAGTAAATTATGTTTCAAATTACCCCCAAAATGCACCAGAATACACCAAATTCTAAAAATGGTCTGGAGGCCTAGGCAGCCCCCAGACCCCCAGCTTTTTATAGTTGTCCTGAGCACCCATTGTATGCCTTGCTAAAAATGTCACAGCACACCAGCGCACCTTGTTACAGGTTAATGGGTGTTTTTGCTATTGAATGAGTGGTCTATACTGCCACCATGTAGAAGTGTTTATTTAAGCAATAAACCATGACAGGGTATGGGTTATGCTGAGATTTATCCATGTCTGGTGTGGTTCAGTCATGAGACCACAGTCCAAGTGATCAAGCCACACCAGAAGTGGATAAATCCCAGCATAACCCACACCGTGGAGAAGTTTATTGTGATGATACAATATTTACCTTTTTTGGAGATAGAAAACTAATAAATAAAAGTGTTTTTCTTTGGTATTTTAATTTATTTTTATTGCATGTGTTACTCCACCAGAAAAAAAGTAGTCATTGAATGGTTGCTAGGGCTATTGTTATGGCTATGGTCTGCCTGCACATGCATCTTAATGTAGCCTGATATATAGAGCGCTATCCACTGTCATGCTTTTTTTTTTCTTAAAGAGAGGACTGCGTGTTATGGGCTAGTTATTTATTTTTCTCTTACTGAGACAGCTTGGGAGTAACAAGAAACAGCCACTGTGTGGTGTGAGCACTAACAGGCTGCCATCAGAGAGTGTCTACTTCTGGGTTCAACTTTGCAGTCAGATACAGTAACAGTGTCACGCAGGGGAAATTTCTTTTCAGGGTTTGTTTTTGTTAATTTGCAGTTTTTTATTACAAGTAATTGGAGTCAGAGACTGAGAGAGGGACTGCAGCTATGAGACAGACTGGGAATGGAGCAGAGAGAGACAGTGGGAGTTGAGTGCAGACTGAGCAAGAGGTGAGTTTGGTACAGTCTTGGTGGTTATGGGGAAGGAGTTCTTAAACTCTGTTGGCCCATATGTTCATTGCCTAACTGTTTTGGAAAGCCCATAGTATGTGAATCTTGAGTGTTTCTGGTATTTTGACAGTTACATAGTGGCAGTTAGGAGACCATGGTTTACCAGGGATCCAACAATGGCAGATTTCATGCTTGTGTTCGGGGGGGAGGTGCTCAGAATAATTTTACAGTGGGGGATTCCAGTCAGCCAATCAGGTGTCACCATTCTTGGAGCTCATTGTATAATTTAATATTAAATATACTTCATCTAACAAAATACATCACTGTACATTTTATATTCTTCAAATTACATATTGTGCTAGTTTAAGGTTTCTTGCATATGATGAAGAGATCTATATGACCACGAAAGCTTGTGTAATATACAATCATTCTACAAGGCCGATGGTCCAATAAAACAACTTTCTGTGGTGTACTATTTTTTGGGGGTGTGGGGTGAGTCTCTTTTTGTGTTTTGCATGGTATATTCTGTCCCCTCCCTCTTCAGGTCACTCCTGGAAATGAGCGTCGGCTCAGCATGCCTTTCCTGGGAAAGAAAGAAAGAAAGAAAGAAAGAAAGAAAGAAAGAAAGAAAGAAAGAAAGAAAGATAAGAAAAGAAAAGAAAAGAAAAGAAATAGTATCATGCTATCCAGTGACTCCAGAATAGCTGCTGTAACTGCTTAGCTCCATGAACCAGGAGCCCAGGATATAAAGGACCTTTGGTCACTACTGAACCTTTGCCTTCCACATTGCAGCACTGTGTCATTGTCTAGCTAGGTTAGATTAATAGTATTTGTTCCATATTATTAGTCGGGAAATGATGGATGATCTACAGTATATTAAATAAACCCATGCTCAAATTGCTCCCTCATCCAAATTTGGTCCAAATGATAACAATGTGAAATCATGACCCAACTCATTTTCAGACTTTACATAAACTATTTTACTCCTTACTGCACATTACTGGGGCACAGTGACACCCCTACATTTAGGGTTGAGTTGACTGTTTAATGTTAAACCCCAATTTCTGAACTTTAATAACCATGGCATCATTTGACAAAATAGCAAAAAATTTGACATGAGCTGTTAGGCTGTCAGAGTCTCAGGGTGTGAAAAGTTTTGTGATGGCATCTTGCACAGTTTTCAAGACATGGAGTACCAAAAAACAACAAATAATCCTATACCTAACATGGCACATTTTTTGCTGTCATCTACAACCTAGATCATGTGGAATTTGTTCATGAAATTTTCAGGTTTCATTAGGCCTGTGATAAGGGTATGCCTTTCACAGGTTCAGTGAGAAAATATACCATGTTAGAGTTATAACGATTTTTGAGTTAACATTCATGTTCAGTAAACACAAAATAACATTTCACAAGTGCTAATTTTCTTGATATACCAGCCATGCTCAAAAAATTACCAATCATGACAGCTGCTATTGTTTTTTGTCCCTTTAAACTTACAAGCATTAAAAATACATGAAATGTATATTTAAAAAAAAAAAATAAACAGACACCTGAACCTAGATAAACCAGACCCATTTAGGTAGACTCTGCTTTTGTTTTTGCTTTTTCTTAAAGTTGCAAGAAAAACCTCTTCTGTGCATCCCAAAATCTAGGGTGCCCAGCTTTGTGAGAGGAGCTGTTCACTTGTGTTCTCTGTATGAGAACAGTGGGACTTTTTTTGAATACTGAAATTGCAGCTGGAAGATGTGCTGCAGACTGCAATGAGAACAATGATCCACCAATCCCTAACTCTGTCTGTCTCTGCCTTTGTCTCTTTCTCTATCTGTCTGTCTATCTGTCTATCTTATTTTTTTAATTAAGTGGACTAGAGTGCACACCCCCGGTACAGCTTCTTTCTTCCCCCTCGGCTCCAGGTGGCCGTCATTCCCAATGTTAATATATATATATATATATATATATATATATATATATATATATATATATATACACTGTATATATATATATATATATATATATATATATATATATATATATATATATATATATACACACACACTCATGGCAAAAACTCTAATTAATGCATCAGTTAGGGTTATCACAGTGACAAAAGCAAGAAATTCGATGTTAGGTTCCACCCCTTGCACCCCACAGCCCCCCCCCACCAACAGGCATCTGGGTTACGTTAGGGTCGTCCAGTCTAACTCTAACCCCATCGCATGTGTAAACAAGCTAAGGTGGTACAGTATAGGAGAATGGGGTGAGAGTAAGGACTCAACAACCCCAAAGCACACCCTAATGCCTGTTGGTGAAGTACCCCACCCCCACCAACAGGCATTAGGTGCAAGGGGGGTGGAAGCCAACATCAAATTTCCCTCACCTTTGTCACTCGTGGAAAACCCTAACTGATGCATTAAACAGAGTTTTTTGTCATGAATTTCCCTTCTTTTTGAGAATGATCACTATAAATAGTGAATTTTTTGTCACGTAGTAATGCTAACGGTAACGCAAACACAAGCGCAAACGGTAAGGCACATGGTGACACAAAGGTAAATGGTAATGCAACCGGTAAGAGAAACACAAGGTCAAACATTAATGAAAATAGAAATGGCAACGCAAATACTAACGGCAACAGAAACACAGACGTTAACGGAAACAGTAATGTAAACGGTAATGCCAATGGAAATGCAAAAGGTAAGAAAAATGCAAATGGTAACAGAAATGCAAATAGAAATGAAAACAGTTAAGGCAACGGTGCCTCATAAGGAAACAGAAACACAATCGCCAATGGAAACACTACCGAAAATGCAAACACTAAGGGCAAGAGAAACGCAAACGGTGATGAAGACGCAAACAGTAATGGTAACGCAATTGGAAACGCAAACAGTTACAGTAACAGCAATGATAATGCCAAAGTGAACAGCAACACAAAGGGAAATGCAAACACGTATGGAAACACAAATGGTAATGCGCACTGGCATGGTACCGCAACTGGAAACGCAAATGCTAATGGTAACAGCAATGATGAGACTAAAGGAAACACAAATGCAAATGCAAACGCAAGTGGGAACAGTAATGCAAACCCAAGTGCAAACGAAAATGCAAAGGGTAACGCAAACAGTGGTGTCGATGGGAATGGTAATACAAACAGTAATGGAAGCATGATTGGAAACAGTAAGGAGTGTAACAGTAACGAAAACCTTTTTGTTCCCAAAAGCTGCATAGAAACACAGTGAATAGAAGAATATATTCAAGTTAGGCCCAATGACCCCAGGTGCACCCCGACACCTGTTGGTGTGTGGAGGGTGGGGGGTGGGAGTGGAGTGGTAGGGTTGGTAACCCTAACGTTGAACTTCCAAGCTTTTGACACTTTAAAAAAAAATCTAACTGATGCATTAATGTAGTTTTTTGCAATTAATTTCCCCTTGTTTTGGAGAAAGTGTAATGTAACTGGTATGTGATTGCAGGAGCACAGGCCTGCCAGGCTCTGCACTCCCCTGGACGCATGTAACTTGGGCATTTTCAGAATTTTTCACCCAAATTTTCAACATGGCCTTTTGGGGACCCCATCTCATAAACAATGTCACTTTCACTTCTTTAATCTGTCCCTAAAGTTGAGTTTGCACAGCAAACATGCAATTCTGAGCCACAGGTGCAAAATCATGTTTTGGGTTGGATGTGAAAAATGACATCTGTATACTGTTCATGAGGATGTGTGGAAAAGGATAATGTTGAAAATCAGAAGGGAAAATATGAAAAATAGGCAAACTTATGAGCGTGCATAGAAACTGCAAAACGCACGCTCGTAATGTGACCATTTTTGGGAATTTGTAAACCAAATTTTCAACATGGGCTTTTTGGGAAAATCCCCTCATGAACACTGGCACTGTGAGTTTTTTGATCCATCCTGAAAGTTGATTTCACACAGTGACTGCACCATTCTGCACCACAGGTGTGAAAACACGTTTCGGGTAGGATGAGACAAATGACAGCACTTTGCACAAGGAGGTTTAAAAAAATGGCAATGTTGAAACTGAGGAGTGAGAATATAAAAAACTGATGACATTATGAGTGTGTATAGAAACTGCACAATGAACGTTTGCAACATGGCTGTTTTCTGGATTTTTTGCACCAGATTTTCAACATGGGCTTTTTGGGACCTCCCCTCATGAACTCTGGGACTGTCATTACATTAATTGGTCCCAAAAGGTGATTCCGTGGCAGCGACCACAAAATCATCTTTTGGGATGAGTAATGAGATGACAGTGACACTGTTCAAGAGATAGGGTCCCAAAACCCCCATGCTGAAAATGTGGTGCTAAAATCGTACAAAATGGATGAGATATCAACATAAGTTGAACCCTCCCCCACTGACTCCCATTATATAGCTTACCTTGATTCCTCAGATTGCAGTTCGGCCTTAAAGAGTGCAGATGTGTCCTCGGTCCAGAGAAGATCATTGCTCCCGACCTCAGGAGGTAAGTATGGAGTAAGGGGGAGTAAGGGGGGTAGATGTAGAGAGGTGGGTACTCAGTGGGAGTGTGGGGATGGGGAGGGGGGACTGGGGAGATGATGAGAGACCATTTTCTTTTTACAAGTTAAAAAAACACATCGGGGGACGGTTTTCTTTTTATTTTTTTATTTTCTTTCCAATTGTTTAATCAGGTGAGACACACTAAGCTGAAAGCTTGTTTACAGGTGCAGCCTGGGAGCACAAGGAATTTAAGTGACTTGCTCAGGGTCACACAGTGTGCAAGTGGGGGCTGTGGGATTCAAACCCAGGTCTCCAGATTTGCAGCTCAGAGCCTTAAATCACTGCGCTATACTGCCTCCCAATTTACAGGTTACTTTATTTACAGGTTACATTAATTAAAACAACATTTGGCACACTGGGGTGGGCTCCCAGTATGTCACACTAGTGGGGGGGGCACAACCCAATTTGGGGATTAGGCACCCCAATGTCAGGATAAAAATACTGGCTTGGGGGGAGGGCATCTGACACCGGGAGGGGGGGCATCCTGGTGTCAAAAATATTTCATGTAAAATTGGCACACTGGGGTGGGCTCCCAGTGTGCCACACTATTGGAGGGGGAACACAACCCAACTTGTGGATTGGGCACCCTGCTGTCAGCATACAAAAATGGGCTGGGGGAGGGCATCTGACACCAGGAAGGGTGGGGCATCATGGTGTTGGAAACATTTCATATAAAATTGATACACTGGGGTGGGCTCCCAGTTTGCCACATTAGGACGGGGGGGGGGATACATTCTGACATGGGGACTGGGCACCCTGATGTCAGCCAAAAACCCAGACAAGCTACTTGGATGCAGGATTCTGCATCAAAAATTTCAAGGCAGGATTCTGCATCAAAGTAAATAAATGGGGCAACACTGGCATCAGGACACTGGGAGTGGGCTACCCAGTGTCCCACATTGAGGGGGATGTGGAGGAGCTACTGCTGACATGGTGAATGGGTACCCCCATCTCAGAAAATATATCAATGTACTGTCATGCATCAAATTGTCATGCACCATCCCACATCGAACTGTCATGCTATTCGGCAAAGCGTCGCAGTTCAATGAAGATGGAGCATCGTGCCTGAGCCATGTTACGGGACTCACAATAAAAAAACAAATATCAGAATCATGTTCCTTGGATCCCCATTAGGTAAACACAACTGTTAGTGTTTACCTTGGAGCATTGTTTTTAAAAAATATTTCAGTTTCCTGCCTCGCTAACTGAAAACAAGATGGCAGCAATCAGCACTGAAAAGTGTGATCGCGAACAGTAAAGTGGGAATGGTAAATGTCTTTTACCATTCGAACATTTACTGTTCGAATGATAAATGGCATTTACCTTTCGCACATATATCATTTGACCAGTAAGTTGCGAATGGTAAATATAATTTACCATTCACAATTTACTGTTCAAACAGTAAATGCTATGTACCCTGTGCACTGCCTGTCTTGCATCTATCACAGAAAACATTATAATTCACAAATGCTTATATATGTTTTCACCAAACCGTCCAAAGGCACACCCTTGGTATACACACCATCATCCCTGAAAGTATCAGAGGCAAACTTAATTCCATGTGTTGTACATAACAGAAAAAGTCCCATGTTATGCTATGGAAAAAAAAGTTTCTTCTTATGTTTTGGACCACTTTATATCTCTGAAACTATAAAAGCTGCCATCATGAAACTTTCAACATCTTTCGACACTGATGACACGACAGAACATATACATTTGTGTGTTATTTGGTTGTAAAATGACAAAGTTATTAAGGTGCAAAAATTGAGATTTAACATTGAAAGGCTGTACCGACCCTAACTATAAGGGTGCTCCGCACCCTTATAATGTATATCTACATGTATGTATGTATGTATACATATATATATATATATATGTATATATATATATATATATATATATAAATATATATATATATATGTATATATATATCTAAAGAAGACCCACCACTGATTTGCAAAGACTCGGGAGCCCCCAAAGCCTATTTTTTTTCTATTGCTACTTGGGGTGGGGGTAGGGAGTTAGGGTTGGAAAATGAATGTCACATTTCCCTACTTTTGTGGTGTTACAGTATCCTAACTGGTGCATTAACATAGTGTTTTGCAAAGAATCATTTATATGTCGTAAGAAACCCCATTAAGGTCTCTATGTTGTTGATATCAAATTAGATTAACATTATTATTGGGTGTTTTGATATTTGAATACAGATGCAGTTTTCATATTATACACATAGGTACAAAGTTGATATTAATTTGACTGTCTCTGTACATTTGAAAGAAGAAGTCAAGGCCACATATCTGGACTAAATCTTTGTTCCACATTTAAGGAGCAAGTACTGTATCTACTAAAACAAGCATTTGTCAATACCGAATGTTTGCTTGCTGGCATTAGCAGTGGAATTGCAGGAGTTAGACAGATGCAGTATAGGAGTGGCATTGAAGTATTGAACTGATGCCAACTCCACCCTCACCCTGCAGAGATGGACAGGCATTGGGGTGTGCTTTTGAGTCGTCAACCATGACAGTCACGACATTTCACCTCACCCTACCCTTCAGACACTGACAAGTGTTGAAGTGTGCCTTGGGGGTTTGGGCTTTACATTCACCTCATTCTATAAGGAAATATGCTGAAATGAGCACAGTATAGGAGAATGGGGTGAACTCTGGGGGCAAAGGGTCCAAGGCGCACCTCGATGCCTGTCACTGGCTGCAGGGTGGGGGTGGGGGTGGAATGGCATGAGCACTACTTTCAACAATCCCAAGTCACACCCCTGACACCTGTCAGTCCCTACAGGGTAGGGCATTATGATCGAAAACCCTAATGTTCTGGGCATTTCTTTGTATTTTTACTCCAAGTTTTCCACATGGGCTTTTTGTGACCCCACCACGTGAACAGTAATACTATCAGTTTGTTACTTGAAAGATGATTTTGCACAGTGACTGTGCCATTTGATACCACAGGTGCAAAAACACATTTTGAACAAGATGTGAAAAGTGACAGGTGTACTGTTCATGAGGAGGTGTAAAAAATGGCATTGCTGAAAATCTGGAGTGAAAATATAAAAGAACTGGTGAAGTCACGAGCGTGCTTAGAAACTGCATAATGTACACCCATAATGTAATTAGTTTGGGATTTTTTGCAGCAGATTTTCAACACAGGAATTTTGGGACCTCTGCTCATGAACAGTGTGACTGTAATTTTCTTAATCTGTCCCAAACACTAATTTCCCACAGCGACCGCGCTATTCAGTGCTGGCAGTGCGAAAACACATTTCGGCCCAGGGATGAAAAATGGCAGCTCTACTGTTTATAAGGAGGTGTGGAAAAATGTCAATGTTAAAAATCTGGACTGAAAATATTACAAATTCGTGAACTTATGAGGGTGCATGGAAATTTCGCAATGCATGCTCATAACACAGTCATTTTATGGACTTTTGTCACCAAATTTTCAACATAGCCATTTTAACACCTCTGCTCATGAACAGTGTCACTGTGATTTTCTTAATGTGTCCTGAACATTGATTTCACACACCAACCACACCAATGTGCGCTACATGTGCGAAAACACCTGTTGGGTGGGATGTGAAAAATTACAGCCGTATTGTTCATAAGAAGGTGTGATAAAATGGCAATGTTGAAATTCCGGAGTGAAAATATTAAATATTTTCAAAGTTATGAGCATGTATAGGAACTGCGCAACACATGCTCTTAAAACAGTCATTTTTTGGGGAATTTTCTCACCAAATTTTCAACATAGGGGTTTTGGGGGCCTACCTCATGAACTGTGACACTGTCATTTTGTTAATCGGTTCCAAAAGGTGGTTCCACGCAGTGACTGCAAAATCACCTTTTGGAGCCGAATAACAAAATGACAGTGACTGAGTTCATGAGATGGGGTCCGAAGAACCTCATGTTGAAAATTTGGTGAAATAATTCCCCAAAATGGCCTAGATATGCACCAAAGTTGAAAAAAAAAACATTTCTGCCATGATACAGCTTACTGACATTTCTTCAGTTTGCAGTCAGCTTTGAAGAGTGCAGACATGTTCCCCGTCCACCAAAGATCATTGCGCTGGTGTCCGGAGGTAAGTATGGGGTAAGGTGGGGGTGTGGGGAGGAGGGGTACACAGACTGTGGGTGCAGATTAGGGGAGGGGCGATAGAGTCAATGAGGGACCGTTTTTATTTATAGGTGGGTTATGTTTCAGAGACGATGGGGGACTTTTGCCATGCTGGGGTGGTCTCCCAGGGTGGCAGCTGGAAGTTTGTTTGGGGGGCGGTGGAGCTGATGGGGATTGGGCACCCCATGGGTGATACAGACTTTGCTATGCTGAGGTGGGCTCCAGCGTAGCACCTGAAAGTCTGCCCAGGGGGGCAGTGGGCAGGCCGAGGACTGGGCACCCCCGTCAGTCATACAGTGTGCGGGGGTGAGGGAGGAGCACATGAGCACACTGGGGTGGGCTCCCAGTGTGCAATTTGGGTGTTTGTTGAGGGGATTCAAGAAAACATGGAGCTGTCTATGACAGCTGTTCAGATGCAGTGCTGACGTGTATGCACTTTGCATACTTCCGGCAGCAGTATGCAGATTCTCTGTACGTTACTACCACTCATTGTAGTGGTCTTTTGCTTTGTACTGTATGCTACTGCATCTGAACTGCTGTCATAGACAGCTCAGACAATTATTGGTGGGATGAGGCCATGCCTGTAAGAAGGAGCAGGGCATTGGAAGCGGGGTGGCACACCTACGAAAATTAGTATGGTGGCATTATGTTTCTTGCACATGCGTGCAAGCAAACATAAAAAGCAGTAGCAAGAAGGAAGGAATATGTGGAGTGTTACCTGAATTTGTGTTTATACAGATACTAAATGAAACTATTGGTCACAAGTTTTGTTTTCAATTCCGTTTTAATTTTGTTTGTTGAAAGCATAAACAGGATGATGTTACGTTATATAAGTTGTCACACTCATTTACATTGACATCCTCTGCATGATACCGCACACTGATACAATTAATAAGCATTCCATAAATAATGAGTATGTACAATACAGACATCTTCAAATGGTTAAAATATTACAACAAGCAATATAGGAGATTAAAAACACAAATGTTAAAGAAACTAGCACAATTTCATCACACTATGTAACAGTATCTACTAACAATCCCCCATAATCATAATTTCTTGTTCTGGTGTCATCAGCCACTGAAGAATATTATTTAAAGTGATAGGATCTTCATAATGGGAATGCAAAAACAAAGGGATTGGATTCCAAAAGGATGGGGCACTAACCATAAAGTTTACCTTCCCATAATGGGGCTACATGACAATTCATTATGGGCTATTTGCCCTGTGACAGTGAACTCCCTCCAGATCTTGGGAACCATTACAGGAAAGTGAACATTCCCCAGAGTAAGGGAAAGTATTAATTTAGGGGGTTCAAAAAATGTAAATACAATTGTGCTGCAGTATTCTGTTTTGACAGGGAGAGGGAGCGAACTGTCAGAGTGAATTTCCCTTGGCGAATTGATGTGCTACCACTTAATGGTGAAGGTGCGTGGCACCATAAATTCAATACCCCACAAATCTCAGGCCTAATTTAATTGGTCTGTCTTGCAGGAGGTATATAATTTTCTCCTAACACTAAGGGAAACTTAACCTATCAGGTGGTACCATACACACCCATGGGTTCCATAAGGGGCAACAGTTCTAAACCTAGCCATACAGTTAAAGATGATATCCAGCCTACTAAGCTGAGTAGCATTTGCACCTCTGTAAACCAAGTCTCCATAATAAATTAATGGTAAAAGAATAGTATTAACAATTTTGGATCTGGAATTACAAGGGAGTGTTGCAAACTCTAAATTGTTTTTTCCAATCCTACTAATTATAGGGGAAATATGTGCTTCATAAGTTAGATGAGAAGCAAACCACACCCCAAGATACTGGTACGCTTCCACTACTGCCAAGGTCACAAGATGCAATGTTTGAATAGACACTCAGGCATCCTGCACATCTTGGGCTTGATTCTCAAAGGGCAGTTCAAGCAGTGTCAATAGCAGCTTGCACCAATTGCTGGTGCGCCTGGGACTCTGTGCCCAATACTCTATTAGGAAGGGTTCTGGTGGCAAAGTCCCACAGCTTGTGGCAATTGTGGCTGTGTGCCAAACAGATGGCACATCTGCAAGGTTTGCCACAAGCTGCGGGCTGATCATAAAGCACACTTGGAGGGTTAGAAATAGATAGAAGACTAATACGAACAAGCCAGACACTGACATGCACGTATATGTTGTACCCTACAGCACACATAAGCATGCTTCATGAAGACAAATTGATGGTATGTGCAGATGATGTGAAAATTGCTGACATGCACTATACTAATACATATATATGTGTTGCAGAAAACATTGTTAATGCTCCAGTTAGGGTCAAAGTGACAAAAGTTGGGAAATGAGGTGTCAGGGTTTCCAACCTTAACATCCCACATTTCCAAACCACGCAGTAGAGCAGGTGTGAGGTATGCCTTGGGCTTCTCAAGCCTAATGCTCACCCCATTCCATCTGTAAATGAAGTCCGATATGTAGACCTTATGAGAATGGGGTGAGTGTTAGACTTGAGAAGACCAAAGCACACCCGACATCTGCTCTCCTGCCTGGTTTGGGACAATGTGGTGTTAGGGTTGGAAACCCTAATGCTTCATTTCCCAATTTTCATCACATTGACCCTAACTGGAAAATTAACAAAGTTGTTTGCAACTTATTTCCTTACTTTTTGAGATAGTATAATTGTATCCTTATTTTACCTTGGGAGCACAGGGTCCTTCAGACCCTACACTCCCATCCCTCCATAGAGGAGTATATACAGCGAAGCCCACTAGAATCAAGCACAGTGTCACAGTTTCCCTGCATGACAAAAGGGATAAACTCTCATTGAAATTGCATCGTTTCCTGCAGTAATTCTACAAAGAGCCCCATAGTTCCATTTTTAGGACAACACTGACCAAATTGTCAGCACAGCCTTCTTATTACTCTACGTCTTGTACATGCTATAGCAACAGTTGTTCACGCTTGCTTATACTTCTCTGAAGCCGCAAACTCACTCTCACTCCACTCACTCTTGTCTGTCTACAGTCAGCGGTTCTTTACCACAAAACAGCATAAATGTAATTCACAAAATAGAGTTTACATACATTTTGAAGTCAGAATGCTTATTTTGAACTTCTGCCTTAAAGTCCTTACCACAGTTAACACCACTCGGTCACACTACGTTATACAAAATAAAAAGTGAAAGTAATTGTAACCTAAGACAGTGAAAATGGCAGGATCAACCAAATAAGGTTTTTTTATTAGCTTTTTGCTTAAACATTATGGCAGGATCAACCAGATAATTGTATTGAGTGTGGGACTTGTACAGAGATTCACTTATGGCTATGGGTGGTAGCCTGTATATGCCAGCTATCTTTGTGTGTCTGGCAGTCTGTCTGTGGCAGGTGTTGTGCCAGGTGTGAAGTGATCTAAATGGTAGTGAAATGGTTCTGAGGGCTGGAAAGTAGGTCAGGTGTGCAGTCGTACTGGGAGGCGTGCAGTCATTGTGAAATAATGCACGGTCATGTGAC
Source organism: Neoceratodus forsteri (assembly GCA_016271365.2). NCBI lineage: Eukaryota > Metazoa > Chordata > Ceratodontiformes > Ceratodontidae > Neoceratodus > Neoceratodus forsteri. Next base: position 784,555,156 of record CM057452.1, read on the forward strand.
ATGTATTATCCAGTCTGGATACTGGATTTTCACTGATTTTTCTTACCCAGTTTTTATATATATATATATATATGCACACTTCAAATTAACTTTGTTAATACATCGGTTAGGGTTGCTGTAACAAAAGTAAGGAAATGTGGCATTAGGGTTTCACTCTAACACTCCATCCCTACCCTACACAGATCAGGAGGCATAGGGAGGGTAGCATAGGGGTCATCAGCCCTAATGCTCACTTCATTCCCTTCTACTTTACCCACCCAGCTTATTTTATAATGGAATGGGATGAGCAATAGGGTTGACTACCTCAATGCCACTACCCCCCCGATGCCTCTTGGTCTGTGTAGGGTAGAGGTGGGGTGTTAGGGTGAAACCCTAATGCCACATTTCCCTACTTTTGTTGCAACAAACCTAACTGATGCATTTTTGAATTTTTTTGTAATTTATTTCCTTACTTTTTAAGATAGTATAACTATATCGTAATTTGCTTGTTGAAGCACAAGGCCAAAGGCCCTGCACTCCCATTCCTCCATAGATGCATATACTGGATGTACTTAGCTGTAGAAGCACTGGGCCTCTGGGCCTTGTGCTTCCATCTATAGTCCAAGAGTGATGAAATTCTCAGCATAGCCATGTTATTAACCCACCTGATGTACCCAGTGCAGAAAATATTCAAATTCCCTCAGAAACATTTTTCTATACAACTGTAATGCCATTTCCGCGTCACAGGCACAACAACGTATTTCAGCTAGGATTTGGAAAATGACAACTGTAACATACATTTGTTGGGGAAATAAGAAATCTATGCTTCAAATTTGTGGTCAAAATATTTTAAATTTACAAAGTTACGAGCATGCATGCTGAAATTGCATTGAATAGTCATAACTCAGCCATTTTTTGTCATTTTGACTCCAAATGTTCAGCAAGGACTTATGGGGACTCCTACTCATGAACAATATGATTGTTATTATGCAATTCCAGCCAAAAAGGTGATTTTGCCAAGTGACTGCAAAATCACCTTTCGGGGTAGGAATTAACAAATGACAAAAGGCCATGATGAAAATCTGGGGTCAAAATCTCAAAAAACAGCTGAGTTATGCATCAAAGTAGCCTGTGAAATCCTTTTTCTTGAGCTCATTAAAAACAAATTAGCTCGCAAAAAAGGAATTGGCTCACAAAAAAGGATCTAAGAGAGTCATGAAAAAAGAAATAAATGTTAAAAAAGGCATTGCAAGGTTTTTTTTCCACAAAAAAACTTTACAGTCTACTTAACGGAGTCCCAATGAACAAGATACATGTGTTGGTGTCTCTAGGTACCTTCATTTTGTGTGCTTTTCAAATTTTTTTTTTAAAGGCATAAAACAATATGGCAGCTTGAGAAAAAGGAATTTTTTCGCACGAAAAAGGATTTTTTTCTTGTGAAAAAGAAAACGCTCTTGTGAGACTAAATCCTTTTTTGCAAGATCAAATTCTTTGTAGAACTGAAGACATCTATCCTGAAAAATGAACTTCCAATAGGATATAATGGGAACTAAAAAACTGAATAACTTTGCAACAGTTTAATATTTTTGCACCAAACAGTAGCAGTTCTGCTACCTAAGTTCTTTCTACTGTAAAATAATCATGCCAAAATTCCACACCATCTGGGTCCAAGGCAACGAGCAAAAAAATGCACAAAAGGGTGACTTTTTACTTTTTTTCACTATCTGGATCTCAGACTCTGCATATCCAACTGGAATGAAACTTGCCACATCAAAAGATCTACCCCCCCCAGGACAGCTCATACCAAATTATAAGCAAATTGATTATTAAAGTGAAAAAATTGAGGTTTAACATTAAACAGGCTACTCAACCCTCACAAAAGTGGCACAACAACCCCTATAATTTATATATATATATATATATATATATATATATAGGGAATACATGATAGGCATGAGTGTGATATGAAAATATTTTCACTCCTCAGAGTGACCTCTGAATACTCAGGAGTGGCGAAGCCACGGTTGAGGTTTCAGAGGTCACTGTACAGGACTGAACATATTTCTCTTATCACACAAGTGCCAATCATGTAAGCTATTTATACAATGGGGGCCTCATTGTTTCAAAAATGTTTCCGGGGGTGTGATAAATGGCATTTATTTTAACTCTGCTGATGTCATCAGGATTTATTTCACTGCAGTGATAATAACTTGTTTTATCTCACTGAAATATGGCTCACCCTCATTGTATAAATATATATATATATATATATTTATATATATATATACATTATATTTACATTGTAAATAGGTTTTATAAGTGTTTTTATCTTGTCATCTTGCTATATATATATTCCAATGCTGTATGTTCTATGATTTGCCTTCTTGCATTTGTTCTCCTTAATTTTTGCACTGTCCCTGTACAATGTATCTTGACCTCGGGCAGTCCCTGAAAAAGGGACTGTAATTGTCTCAGTGGACTTACCCAGTCACCAAACCTCAAATAAATAAATAAATAAATCAATAAATACATTCTTTGCAAAAAACTGTATCAATGCACCAGTTAGGGTTCAACTTATTACCACAAAATTAGGGAAATGTGGCGTTAGAGTTTCCAACTCTAACTTCCCAGCCCCACCCCACATGCAATTAAAGGACAAGACCACTCAAGAAACCACAGACAGCCACCATCAGGTAAGACAAGCAACATACAATTGTGTCCAGATAACATAAATGCAGTAGTACTGATGCGCTACCTTCATGGATTTGTATCTGCAACATGTACAGTTCATCACGAGACATACACACTCACTTGTGACTGAAGGTAGAAATTCACAATATTCAAATCATAACACTGTTTCTGTGTGCAAAAGCACAGGCCCTTGCATTCACAGATACAAATTCACAATACCCAAATTACAAGAGTTCTTTTGTCTGCAGAAGTACAGGCCCCTATGTGGCCAGCACTTCTACAGCCTCAGGTAGTAATGCACACTGTAAAACATACATACACTTGATCAGCCTGCACTTCTGCACCCTCAGGTGTAAAATATACACACTGACCTCTGACAACAGAACACACGTGCCAGAAAATCCATGATACCAAAATTGTAACAGTACTTCTGCCTGCAAAAGTGCAGAACCTTAAGGGCCATGTGCTTCTTCAGACACATGCAAAAGACATGCACACCAACGTCTAGCACTGGAGGTCAGGCCCTTGTGAGGCCTGCAGTTACACAGATGGAAGTACTGTTGCAATGTGGGTATCACAGTTTCAGCATCAGATCTAACATGTTTGCAAGGAGGTAGCAGTTTTTTCAGCTATGCAGCTGCGTATAGTAAACATGCAGTAGTGGAGATCATGTTATCTAGATAGGCACCTTGTACATAATGCATGAGTTCCTCTGTCTGCAGAGGCACAGGCCTCATGGGACTTTCTGTCTGCAGAAGTGAAGACCCACATTCACATTTCGGGCCTGTGTAGTACAGTATGGTCTGCATGCCCACTGGTCCACACAGTGGACCAATAGACGTACAGACCCAACTGTATGCTGTCAGTCGGCAGGCAGCCAGGCAGGTTGCAGGTGGGGTGCTGCCACCCGCCGTTGACTGGGGGTGCAGGGTGGTGGGGACTCAGTGGGCGGGTGGAGGGGAGTACCACTGGACCACCAGGGTGTCCTTTGTTCATTCCGCCCACAGTCGGGCACTGGGGGGGTTCCACTGTACCACCAGGGAGTTTTATTTTATGCCCATGATCAGGTGATGGGGACTGGTCCACTGGACAACCAGAGATATTTAACTTATGCCTGCGATCGGGCACTGGATAGCAGTCCACTGGAACACCAGGTATTTCTATAACATATGCCCACGATTGGGCAATGGATAGTGGTTCACTAGACCACCAAGGCTTACACTCACATATGCCCACAAATGGGCGAGGGGGGCACAACACTTCCTAGGCAGAGGGCATGTGGACTGTGTCCTGGAAGGGCTGGTGGCCTCCCACAGCAGGCGGGTGCCATGTTGTGCCTTGCAATGTGGCATCTCTCCTGTGGGTGGCCAGGACATGTTCCTGAATTTACCAGGCACATCTTTGTGCCCCACTGAGTGGTGCAAGGAGGGGTTGTGCCAGCATATGTGCCGCACATCCTGGGCTGAATATTGGGATATGCCACATATGCATGGGCATGGCCCCCCACACTTGCGCCACATACATTACCGATGCACCTCGGCACATCGGGAGTTGCGCTGTGCAACATGTCCCTTTGAATATCATGCCGGGGCACATTGGTGGGTTGCGCATTGCACAAAAACCTTTTGAATATACCACTCAGTGTCTTTCCCTGACACTGATTTGTAAATAAATACATAACTTCACCTACTGATATCTTCTTTCAGTTTGCCTCATCCCTTCACACAAATTATCTAAAACTCTGAATTCAAATACAGTACTTTTTCAAACCTGCTTAAAGAGGACAGGAAATTATTTCTAATTGGTAGCTGTTTATAATGTTCCAGTTTACAAAAATCATATCCATAAACCTAACTGACCCATATGTAACTGCACCTGAATAAAAAGTGACATGAAAAATTGTATTTTGCATGGTTTTGTTTTTTATGGGCAGCATTCTGTTGCAGTTCTCTTCCTGGAGCCAGTGATCTGGACTTTTAACTATGTCACAGTTTGAGGAAAGAGCTCTTATCATGGTTCTGTTAGGACAATAGCTCATGTTTAGCATTCTGTACTCAAACTGTGACATAGTAAACACTCCAAATTATTGGGTCCAGGAAAATAACTGTTCAGAATGTTGTTCATAAAAAGAAAACAATAGAAAACACACTTTTTCATATCACTGTTTATTAAGGTATAGTTAAATATGATTCATTTGGAGGCAAGTTTATCATTTCTTTTACTAGGAACATTGCTAACTGCTGCCAATTAGCATAGATTTCATGTCCCCTTTAAGCCTCCCATGGGACGAACTGGGGCCTTTGCTGGGAGGCTGACCTCACCATTTGGGAAACCCTGGTGTAGACAGACAATTATAGGATGTGGCCGATAAGGTATCCTGAGCATAAGCTTGTTTCCAGGAGTGACCGGAGGAAGGGATTTACAGAGGAACCAAGGAAAAGTAATAATTACAATATCATCAAACAAATATGATAAAATATAAAAACAAAAATTAAATACATCAAAATTCTTAATTAAATACATAGTAGGTATTTTAGAGTTATTGTATTCACAGCTGTGCTTCAAAAGTTCTGTAGGCTGTCCAAGTGATGTAGCCACATGTAGCCAAATATTGTTTTATGTACTGTTTTAAAATTGACTCAGCACCCAGGCATGGCTGAAAATGGGTCATGGCTACACAGTCCACATCCTGTATAAACAAATGTAAATACATAAATGTGTAAGCCTTATGTTTTGTCCACGACATGCCCTATATTTGCCAAAAAACACATATTGACATGCATATGCTTTAAGGATTAAACCCAATGTGCTGAAGAGTGGGTGGTCTGGCTAAGAAGATTTTCTCTTAATATTTTTGAGAAAATGTTACAGTACTCAGCTTCCAGTTTGACAAAGTCCTAATTATATGCCTACCTTGAATTACTGCTTGCTGCAGAATGTTTAAAAACTAAATATTTTTCGGATACTGAAGTAGTTTTATGTATTCCAAACACCATAGTACTCTGTACAGAAAAACATGCTATTTTCATACCTTTTTATAAGTGGAATAAGTCACTCCAGGTTGTGGTTTAAAGGATACCCAAACATCATTTTGACAACAAACTATTCAAAAGTCTGACTCCATAGGTGACTAAAGGAAAGGCTGCTGTATTCATTAATGCTAAAGCTACATTTACATAATTTACCTAAATGTGGTTCCAGAGCATTTGAAAATTATAAAATCAGTCTTCGAATTTCGAAAAAACTGTCTTCCCTGCTTCCTTAAATGGCAGCTAAATGTGTTATGTGATCACATCATTGGAGCCAAAGTCAGAGAGATGTATGGCTCTCTATAGTGATAACTAGTTCTTTTTTCCCTTTGTACAGAATTGTTTCACCCAAATGGTCAAAACCATGTGCATTATTTTGTATAATGCACGTTAGGCTATGATTCTGTTCATTTTGTTTACTTTAACATGCTGAAAATGTGTTTTAATCCAACTGACATTCTCTGTGGCAAACCACAGTGTAGTACACATCTTGAATAACCTGGTGGTCTAGTTGTTGTGGTGGATCCAGGATGCTACACTGGGGTGCTGGGGTGGTGTGCATGCTTAATATGCACTTTTTAACTTTTTTATTAAACCTTTATATTTTCTGCTATTATTCTTTTCTAGTACATTTTTAACAGAGCCTACAAATGTAATCCATAGTTTGAATGTAAACATTTGTACAATCAATAAATCAGACTTCTTCAACAAAGTGAAATGCAGCAGCAAACAAGTACATTACTATGTGGGGAAGGGTGCAGCCATCTGCTTCACCACCCCCTAAAGCCACCACTTTTTTGTAGCAAAGTTCTTGTGCAGTCCAGTGTTAGAGTTCATACTTTCTTTAAACTCAAATATATGCTTGTCTTGTCTTCTTTTTCCATTGGAAATAATAATAATAAGAATCAGCATTTATGTAGTGGTTTACATACACATTGTATCCCAAAGTGCTTTACAAGCAATACTAGACTGGTAGTGAAGTGACTGAAAGTATAGTGGCAGCCATTTCATACATTAATATCCACACACAGCTATGGACAATTGCATGAACTGGTTTTATGGGAAGGGGAATGTTGGCCAGGACAATGAGGTCAGGTGGTGATGAAGGTGCTGGCAGCCCTACATCTTATTTCTCACAGTAATCTGCTCATATTTCTCTCATTCTGTCTTCCCCCTTTCCCTGAATATAGCAGTACCTTGCAAGAGCGGCCTTTTCAGTCCCCCCTGGTATTCATTCTTCACTATTCCTCCTCACACTGAAAACTGGTGAGGTCAGCATCTGTCTGCATCATGAATGCAAGTAGTACAGTCCCCGTTTTATTTTGACATATCAAACATAAACATATCTTTCCAGTAAGTCAGGATCATCACAGCAGGGAAGAATGGGAAATTATGGTCTTTCCTATCCTTAAAAGATCTAGGTTACCTTTGATTAGGCACTATTAAATGATGGGTGTGCACATCATCATGCACATCATTTAATAGTGCCTAATCATAGGTGGCTTGGATCTTATATGGGTAGGAAAGCCTATTTTTCCACTTGTGCCATGCTGTTATTAGCCTGGCTTACCAGAAGATCAGGTTTATTATTAATATGTAAATATAACACGGGAGACTGTACTAAACACATTCATGATGCGGAAGGGTAGTGAACTCACCAGTTTTTGGTGTAGGGAGCAGGTGAGAAGAATGAATGCCAGAGGGGGACTGAAGAGGCCATTCCAGCAGGGTACAGTACAGCAGGTTAGTTGAAGACATGAAGGAGGACACTGAGCAGATCACTGTGAGATCTGATATGTGGGTCTGCCAGCATCATGATCACCATGATGGACTGTGGATGAGAGAAGCCAGCGATGACAAATACTCAGAGTGGCAGGGCTGCACCTAAACTGTTTCTTGAATTCAGTGTAGGGAGATTACCCTCGGGTGAGGGGGAGGAGTTGACATTTGTTACTACAGTATTGAGGGAGTTATTTATAGCTCATTCAAGATTTGGAAGGGTGGTAGCCAGCCAACTTGCATTGTGAGTAGATAATAGAAAAGTACTGAAGAAGAATTGCTGGGAACTGTCCTGCAGGGTTCTGCAGATCACAGGTAAAGGAATAAACTGACACTGGAAGTCAGGTGGATTCGCTCAAGGTATTAATATGCCTCTCCTGTTAATAATATTGTTCTCCATTGTAAGTGCAGCCCTTATGAAGGCATGAACAGCAGTTTTTCTGGTGGGTCATGATGCTTATTGTTTGGTACTCCAGGAAGACCTAGTTGTTGGTTACTACCTTCACTGTGCAGAAGGGTAGTGATCCACCCAATGTTTACTGTGGGAGCAGAAGTCAAACATTGAGAATGTGGAATGGAGAGTGATTTGGGAGGCATTTTTTAACAGTGCCAGCTGATGATGTGTATTAGTATAGGTGTGCACAACTCTCTGAGGTACAGTACAAGATTAAAATCTGAGATGTTCTCTTCATGAGACTGTAAGCACATATGCAGCCCCAGGCAGTACTAAGGACAGGGTATGGATGATGAGGTGTTCAACAGAAGGCAGGCTAGGTGCAGAGGGTTCACATGGATAAAGAAAACCTTATTTGTGGATTAACAAGAGAGCATGAACTTTGGAACTGAACAAGACCGGTGCTTTGCTGTGCGACCCTCAGAAAGTTACTAAACTTCCTTGTGGTCTCAGGTCACACCTGTAAACAAGCTTTCAGCTTAGTGTGTCTCTCCTGGTGAACAAAAAAGAAAATTCAGTGCATCATATAACCACTAGATCATCAGGTATTTGAAGTGTTGTACTGTAATGCAGTTTTCCAAAGAAAAAGTTAGCTGGACTGCAAAACATGTTCCTCAAGCTAATATAAACAAAATGAACAAAATCATAGCCTAACATGTGTACTGATCAAAATAATCCACGAGTTAATACATGGTGTTAATCATTCTGGTACAACAATTTAAATTAAAGAGGGAAAGGAGAATTAGTTGGCACTGTAGAAATATATATGGATCTCTGTCTCTGATTCCGATGATGTCATCATGACTCATCACTTAACACACTTGGCAGACATCTTAGGGAGAAACCAAGACTGTTTTTTTGAAAGTGAAAGGCTGATGTTTATATTTTTCAAAAGCTATGAAACTGCACTTATGTTATTTACATAAATGCAGTTTTAGCATAAATGTAAACAGCAGCCTTTACTTTACCTTGCAATGAAATCAGATTTTGGAGTTTGCAGTTTAAAAAAATTGTTTGTTTAGGTACCCTTTGAAGAATCTAAGTCCACTTCCAGGGTCATAAGGATGCTCAATCTTCTACCGTGTGTTCTTATGCCCCTGAAACGTGCATGGAAGTACTTTAAATCAGAGTGTTGTGGTTTATTCGTTACTTACTTGTATTCATGTTTCATCTGCATTCATAACATTTACTGTACTATCTTTTCCCCCACCCCCAGTGCACCTAGAAATGATCAGGGACTCGGTTTGACTATCATGGTCATGAATTTTAAATACAATAACTGTTTCTCTACCCAGTCCTGTTTTTTTTCTAAATGGCATCATGAGCCTCAATTAAATAAATGCAATGTGATCCCCATGGCTTGCATACTAGATAAAATAAAACAAAGAAATACAATGAATAATACATTTCTTATTCAAACTGATGATTTACTGTAAATTTTGTTAGGTGTGTGTAAAGGCAAAATCAATAAATCTGCTTATTTGAGACCATGTGGGATGTCCCAATATCTGATGGCACTCTGACTTCAGAGCTACTCAGTCACTATCTCCAGTTAGTAATACACTAGTACTCATAGGCTGAGGGTAGACTTAGTGCGGGTCTTCAACAGGAGAGATTTAGCATTCTCTACAATCAGTTCCTTTTGGAGCCCCTGCAACTCCATCATCTTTCAGGATATCTGGACAAGCACACATTTTCCTCTTCCACACCAAACACCTCAAACAGATTGCTTCCTAAAAACACTAGTCCTCTTCGATATGCGAAATGTTCTAGTCTTCCTTCTGTTTTTCTTTTCTGTACCCTGGCCTGTCTCATATTAAAGGCACACACCACTATGATGTGTGTCAGTCTGCTCCCTTTGAACCGGAACTGGTATAGCATCTCCCACTGCCCAGCCTCAAATTCCCCAACAGACTATCCTATCTTGTACCTATTACACTTATACTCCTTACCGGGTTAGATAGCCATCCCCCCACCCACACATCCACCTCACCCATTACCTTCCCTACCTTTTACCACCATCCACCCACCCTGTCAACACCTGACAAGCATCCACCCCCCCACTTAACCTGCCACCTACACATGCACCCCAACCCCCCTACAACCTCATCTGTCTTACCTTTCCTGCCCTCCTCAACTTACCCATTTCCTGTGCTACTCTCTCTAAACATGTTCCTCACCTACGCTCAACCACTAAATGGTGGTCCCTCACTCTCCTCAGGGTCCTAGCCCTATTACTTCTCATATCCAGAAATATTCACCCCAACCCAGTCCCCGCCGCTAACAGTCAACAGAAACTACACCAAGGGCTGTGCATAGCTGCCATGAATATCTGCAGCCTTCCCAAAAAAACAGCATCTGTCCAAAGCTGGATAGCGTAACATTAGCCAGATGTCCTTGCACTCACTGAAACATGGCTTTCAAAAAAAACTCCAGATTCATTCGTCAGCCTCCCAGGCTTCACTCTACACAGAGCCGACAGAGTGGTAAAATGGGGCAGTGGTTGTGCCTTCTAAGTTTGAGACTCCCTACTGAACCAAGCTTTCCTGATCCCCTCACTAGACCACGGCACCCAAGCCTTATCCATAAAACTTATCTTGGACCCTGTTAGAGCTCCCCTAACCATCACAGTGGCATATGTTCCCCCACACAACCAAGCTATGCCCATACAAGCCCTCTCAAACTATATTTCCAACCTCCCCCCAAAAACAAAGCATATTCTGGTTGGTGATCTAAATGTTAACTGGCTCACAAAGTCAGCAGCTGCCATCAAGGATGCCTTTGCAATGCTGGATCATACCTAGCTGGTCCACCAACCCACCAGGGTAAACACCACAAACATCTCCCAGACCCTACTGAACATACTACTAACTAACAGACCACATAGAATCTCTGACCTGCTGGTCCTCCCAGACTCTATGAGTGACCAGTCCCCTATCCTCTGCTCCTGGTCATGTCACCTGCCCAAACCCCAACCTAGTGTCTCCACCTGCAGATGCTTGCGACCAAAAAGGCTGTATTCAAAAAGTATAAAGAATCACAGACAGAGCACGACAGGGAACTGTATCAAATAAAGCAGAAAGAAGTAGGGAAGGCAGTCAGAAAAGCAAAGGTCCAAACCGAGGAAAAAATAGCCAGCTCAGTTAAGAAGGGGGATAAAACCTTTTATAGGTTCATTAGGGAGCATAGAAAGGTTAAGGGAGGTATAGTGAAGATTAATAAAGGAGAGAGGAGGTGGGCAGAGGGAGACAGTGAAAAGGCAGAGATACTGAATGAATACTTTTGCTCAGTATTCACAAAAGGAGAAGAGGAGGAGTTACCTAAACCAAACAGTAGAAGCACTCTGGGTAGTGGGGTTGACGCCAGTCCATTTACAGAAGAAAGAGTCCTGAAAGAACTCCTAAAACTCAAGGTGGACAAAGCAATCGGGCCTGATGGGATTCACCCTAGAATCCTACAAGAGCTAAGGGAGGACCTAGTGACACCACTAACCACACTTTTTAACAAATCATGGGAAGTTGGGGTGGTACCTGAAGACTGGAGGAGGGCAGATGTGATTCCCTTTCACAAAAGTGGGAGCAAGGCAGAAGCAGGAAACTACAGACCTGTTAGTTTGACCTCAGTGGTGGGGAAAATGATGGAATCACTTCTGAAAGAAAGAATTGTTCAGTACCCAGAGGCCAGCGGGGCACAGGACCCAAAGCAGCATGGATTCACAGCAGTAAGGTCATGTCAGACAAATCTAATTGATTTCTTTGACTGGGTGACCAAAGTAATAGACCAGGGAGGGGCTGTGGATATGGCCTACCTAGACTTTAGCAAGGCATTTGACACAGTCCCGCACAAAAGATTAATATACAAGTTAGCTAGCCTGGGAGTGGATCCCAGGGTGGTAGCCTGGGTAGCAAACTGGCTGCACAACAGGACACAGAAGGTAATAGTGAATGGAACACATTCTGAAGAAAGGGGGGTTACTAGTGGAGTACCTCAGGGCTCAGTACTGGGTCCAGTCATCTTTAACGTCTTTATAGGTGACATTGCAGAAGGTCTGGAAGGATAGGTATGCCTCTTTGCAGATGACACAAAGATCTGTAACAGAGTTGATACACAAGGGGGGGTAGAAAGGATGAGAAGGGACTTGGCAAGGTTGGAGCAATGGTCAGACATATGACAACTTAGATTCAATGCAAAGAAGTGCAAAGTAATGCACCTGGGAAATAAATATCCAGGAGAAGAGTACACAATAGCAGGGGAGGTACTAACGACAACAATAATGGAAAGGGATCTGGGTGTAGTCATATCAGATGACCTAAAGGTGGGTAAGCAATGTGAGAAGTCAGTAAGGAGACCTGGGGGATACTGGGATGCATAGGGAGGGGCATCACAAGTAGAAAAAGGGAAGTATTTATCCTTCTATACAGACAGTTGGTGAGACCCCATCTGGAGTGCTGCGTGCAGTTTTGGAGACCTCATCTATGCAAGGACATAGACAGGATGGAAGCAGTCCAGAGGAGGGCAACTAAAATGGTGCAGGGTCTACATCAGAAACCATATGAAGAGAGACTGAGAGAGCTTAATATGCATACCCTTGATGAAAGGAGGGACACAGGGGACATGATAGAAACTTTTAAGTACCTCAAGGGAATCAACAAAGTCCAGGAGGGTAGCATCTTTCAGAAAAAGAGATGTGTAAGAACAAGGGGCACAATTTAAAGTTAGAGGGGGGATGGCTCAAGGGTAATGTGAGGAAATTCTTTTTCACGGAGAGGTTTGGACACATGGAACCGCCTTCCTGGAGAGGTTGTGGGGTCTAAAACAGTGGGGGAATTTAAACATGCATGGGACAGACATAAGGCAATTATAGTGGAGGGTTGCAGGAAGTAGGCTGTTGGTTAACTAGAATCTGCAGCTTGTCCAATAGGTAGGGAAATGAGCAGACTGGGTAGGCCAAGTGGTCCTTATCTGCCGTCAAAGTCTATGATTCTATGTTACTTAAATGCACTACCCAAATCCTGCTCCGGTAACCTACTGCTATATGCTGATGATGCAGTTCTCTATGCCGTACACCCCTGCCCTGACAACCTACAGTCCTACCTCCAACACTCGTTCAAGCAGATCAAAAGTTGTTTCACTAGTCGCAGACTTGTGGTCAACATCAAAAAAACAAAAGTTATGTTATTTGCCCTCCGGCAGAGCAAGGCCAAGGACACTGAACCAAAACTCCTCTGTCACGGTCACATCCCTCTGGAACAAGTACTTACCTATAAATACCTCAGCCTTACCTTTGACACCTCCCTTTCTTTCCATGCCCACATTAGCATCCTGACCTCAGCCATTAATACCCGCATTGGCCTCCTATACTGGCACAAAGACTGCCTGACACCAGAGGCTCTCAACCTGACTGTCACCTCTTCTGTCCTCTCTCTCATTGACTATGGGCTCCCTATCTACTCTGCTGCGGACAACACCACCCTAAACAAAATTCTCATAGCCATTAATAAAGTGAGCCGACTCCTCCTAGGTGCAGACAAATGCTCCCATACTTGCACCCTCTATGCTCTTACAAACACCTTCACCCTTGAGGAAAGACTACAATATCAATCCTGTCTCCTCACAAAAAAAAATTCACCTAGGGTTAACTCCACCGGGGGTCTCAGCCTCGCTACTCTCATGTTCCCGCATTGCGACCACTCATTCTGCCAACAGGCATTTGTGGACAGTGCCCAGGGTCAGAACCTCCCTTGCTAAGAGATCATTCCCCTATAGAGCTCCCGCCTGGTACAATGAGCTCCCCCCAGCCATAACCTCCATTCCCAATCTAGGGCACTTCAAGACCATCCTAAAAAACACATTCTCTCCTTAGCCAATGCCAGTGCAGCTGCTAATAATCTAACAAACCATCACAGAGCTGCACTATGGCCGCTCCCGAATGACATTGGCACCAATTGTATAGGACTAACTGTATAGGACATCTCTGCTGCTGATCTCTGTCTCTGCTATATGACAATGCCCTAGAGGCTGCACCTACACTGTAGCAATACGTCCTGTACTAATACCAATAATCTAGCTAGTAAATGTATAGGTCGACAGCCACCCAGGCTACTATATGTAAATACTTCCTTAAAACTGTGTTGTCTCACTATTGTATAGATCACTGTTACTTCTATACGACAATCCCCCAGAGTCTGCGCTTGTATTATAATTGTTCCACCATAATAATATCAATACCCTAGCTATTACATCTATAGACTTTCAGCCACCTTGGCTATTATATGTAATTACTTGAAATGTGATGTCCCACTAATGTACTACCTCTGAATGTATGACTATGCTGAAGCTGATCCTTTGCAAATGAGTCTATGACTCAAAGGGCTGTAATTCATATGATTGACTAAATAAATAAAATAAATAAATCCTTAAATAGGATTTTCCATTGACACCAATCTAGTCCTTTTGGGATCGCCTGTATTTTTCTCCACAATCCCTGCTATTCTTTAGAACTAAGACACATTGTGTCTCTCTCAGTTTAAGGTCAGTGGTGTGCTTGTTTGCTATCACCCTGGTAACACCTGCTGCAGGTGGAGTTCTTGCTAAGGTAAATAGGTTATGTTGCTGTGCCTTCTACCTCTCATCTGAAGGCAATGCCCCTGTCATGTGACCTTGTCAGGGTGCAGAACAGTACTGGGAAGTGTAAAACCAAATGTTAGGGATAGAGAAAGACTAGATTTTATTATTTCAAAATTATGTGCTGTACTTCACTTCCTTTTCAAATGGAAATAGAATAGACAAAGATTTGCTGGATCCAGTGCAAAAGAACTAACATGACATTTCCGATGGTCTTGCCATACCTGTCAACCTCTTGCTTCTTAAATCAGGGATAAAGCTTAAGACCTGCTTCTACCATCCACCCTCCAGGCTCTGACACCAAAGTCAGAGTCCACCACTACTGCAGACCGGGTCCCTTGCTCACAAGATACAGTAAAAAAATCAAGGCACTGCTGCAGAGATCTATGAGGCACCCATAAACTACTTTGTGGAATTCAGGGGATTCAGAGACAGCACGTTTCTTGGATAATGAGGACCTGACAGCAGGCAGAGTATAGGTGGAACTCCACTGGGACGTGACAGTGAGTGAGGGGTTGGGGGGGGAGCTCACCGAGATGAGCATTGGAATCTGAAGATGAACTGGGATAATAAGCCACATGATGTGGGCAGCAGGCTCCATTGCTGCAATCCATTACAATTTATTTCGCATAATTACATTTACTGCCTATAGATGTCCATCACACCCATGCTTCAGTGATCAGAGGGTGGGGGTACCACTAGACACCAGGGAAACAGTGGCTCTCTACTCTCACTGCACAATATGAGTTCTTGATGCAGTCAAGAACATCCTGTTCTTCTCATAAAGAGAGTGCAGTTGAAGGGCTCCTTTCACTAAGCTGGGCATCCAGGAGTTTGGGTGCCCAGAAAAAGTATTTCTGGCCATTGTTTAAAAAAAAATTAAATATCAGAATCTAGCTAAATGGGACCTGTTTAACTAGGTTATATTGTTTGTTTTTTAAAATATTAGCATTTTTATGTATTTTTCATGCTTGCTACTTTGTAGAAAAAATCAACAAGATGGCGGTTGGCAAAGCACATAAAAATGTTTGGTGTCATACCAATCAAATGGCAAGAAATCAAAAACCAACACCTGTGATATCAAATTTTTCATTTCATATCAGAATATTATCTCAAAACCCCCTACTGTACATGTGCAGGACAGAAAACAGTACACTTGAAAACCTTTTAACTCTGTAACTGGATTTCATACTGGATGATAGAATGGAAGAAGGCACCATTGGCCCTTATACCATTCCCTGCATAGAGGGCTCATTTTATCTCCTTAAACATACCATTTGGTCAATCTCCCTTTTAAATTTATCCAATGTACTACTCAGGACAATATGGTCTGGAAGTGCATTCCATACTCTGGCTGTTTTTTGCACAAAGGAAAACTATCTTGAATTTATTTTTACAGTCTTTAATTTTATTTGAAATTTATGTGCTCATAGACCTTCCGGTTTATCCACGAACTCTATTCCAAGTTCTTTTACTAACTCTGGATCCTTCATAATCTTAAATAACTGTAATAGATCCCCTCTCTTACTTCTGTCCTCCAGAATAAACATATTCAATCTTCTCAGCCTGTCCTTATAGCCATTATTTTTCACTGACCATGTCATTTTGGTATAGGTCCTTTGCACTTTTTCCTTCTTGTTTATGTCCCCTTTTGTATAAGGGCTCCACAGTGGTGATCCATGATCTATGTGTGGCCTAACATATGCCCTGTACAATGGGACAAGGCCTTCATTAGACCTATTTATAAAATTCCTTTTAATATTTCTGATCATATTATTCGTTCTCTAATTACCTCCGACCTCTGTGCCCTAAATGTCATGCCATCATCTATTGTTATCCCACAATCCTTCTCCTTATCTGAAGCTTCCACTTTAGTGCCATTTAGACAATAGTTATGTCTGGTATTCTTTTTCCCCATATGCATTACTCTGCATTTCTCTATATTAAATGGCATCTTAGACTCGAAAGCCCATGCTTCCAGTAGTTTCAGGTCATTTTCCAATCCTTGAATAACATCTATTGTACTCACTTGCCCTCTCAACTTTACATCATCTGCAAACTTTACCATAATGTTCTGTATACCATAGTGTATGTCCCCTATATACGATGAAAAATGTGCTGGGCCCAGCACCGACCCCTGTGGCACCCCACTTGTCACACAGGCTGAACCTGAAAGTATACCTCTAATCCTAACTGTCTGTTTTTTTCCCCCACCAGCTCTGCACCAATCTCATCAACCTGTTATCCACTCCTACTTTTTCCATTTTAACAATAAGCTGATTATGTGGTACCCTACGGAAGGCTTTCTGGAAGTCCAGAACAAAAAAAATCCACTGGCTTATTATCATGAATGTTTTTATTAATCTGTTCATAAATAAATAAGCTGGTTAGTCAGACGTGACCTATTTTTTTTTAATCCATGCTGCCTTACATCGTTCACTTCTAACCCCTTAAGATTTTCCTCTAACTTGTCCTTCAGAAAGCCTTCTGCTACATTACACAAGTCAGCAGTTAAACTAATTGGCCTGTAGTTAGTCATTGATATTTTTAACCCTTTCTTTTTATATAATGGGATCACAGCAGCACTTCTGCAGTCCTCTGGCACCTCCCCTGTGGAAAAGGACCGACAAAATAAATATGCCAATGGTGCTGCTATCTGTGCCTTCACCTCTTTCAGCATCCTAGGGTGCAACAAATCCAGCCCTGCTGATTTATGGGGTTTCAGTCCTTTCAGCAATTTTTCCATATACCGTCCACTAATCTCCTAATCCAGATTCCTGTTTATATTCTGCTTAAGCATTACCCTATCGTGTGCCTTTTTATCATACACTGGTTTAGCTGTTCTGCCATCTGTGCTGATTATGTCACTTCATCACCGTTTATGTGCAGAGGCCCTATCTGATTTTAAATTTTCCTATTATTATTAATATAGGAGTATAATCCTTTTCCGTTATCATTTCTATATACTACATTTGTTTACAGTCTTTTTTTTCTATCCTTATTTTTTCTTTTAACATCTTCAGTATTTTTTTATATTCCATACTAGCCTCTATGTTCCCTTGCTTTTTTCATTTTATCGTATGCTTTTCTTTTTTCCTTACACAACACCATGATTCTACTTGTACACCACGTAAGTTTTTTCTTTTCTTTGTATACAGTTTCCTCCTAGGGATGTATTTTTCTTAAAGTTTGTGTAGTTTGCGTTTAAACATTACCCACATTTCTCCTACTGTTTTATCTTTAAATAAGCATTCCCAGTTCTACTCTGCCAATTGCATTTTAATTTTATAAAAATCTGCCTTATTATAATTTCTAATAACAGTAGTCCCTTTTTCAAAGCACTAGTTTTCTTTTCATATAGAACTGAACAATACCATGGTCATTATTACTTAAGTTATTTATAATGCTTATCTTGATTATTATATCTTCTCTATTTGTTACTATCCACTCCAATATATTTTCTCCTGTTGTAGGCTTGTAAACTAGTTGAGCCAACCCCTCCTCTTCCATCATCTCCAAATATCTATTGTCCATTGTATTATGTGCAGTTTTCTTTACCCAATTAATATCTGGTAAATTAAAATCACCTGTAATGACCACATCTCCCTGCATTACTAATTGTCTAATTTTTATATCAATATGCTCATCTTGGGATTTGTTGGTATTTGGTGGATGATAGTAAAGACCTAACAGGAGTTTTTTTGGGGGGGTTGTGAATCTTGTATTGATGTCCATATAGATTCAATCTCTTCATGTTGATCATATTTGTTGTAAATCGTGCTCTTAATTCCTTGTTTTATATAAATTGCAATACCTCCTCTTTTCCTATTTTCTCTCTTTTTAAAAACAGATCATATCCCTCAATTTCCCTTTTCCATAAGACATCCTTCTCCCACCATTTCTCAGTAACGCAACAAATATCTATAAACTCTGCTTTTAATCTTATCTCTAGTTCTGATTTCTTCAACATATTAAGACTCCTAGCATTCAAGAGCCATACCTTCAAACCATTGTAATAATTTATTTTTTATTTTTTTGATCGTATAGCTCCTTTCTTGCTGTATTAACTCCTGATCTTCTTTTCCTATTGTTTTTATCCCCTCTCCCAATTTATCAGTTTAAATGGGTATCTAATACTCTCTTGATTTCAATTCCCAGTTTTCTACTTCTTTTTTTACTTAAATGCAGCCTGTCTTTACAAAAGTATCCTAGGTCATTCTCAAATTGCTCCCCATGGGTTATACACCCTAGCCTCTCTTGCAATGTGCAACACCTTAACCAATTGTTCAATTCTTTTATTTTCTTTTGAATACACTCGCTTTCTCTTGGTACTGGGAGAATTTCATAAAAATACATTTTACATCCAAGTCTACTTGCTTCCTCTCTTGTGTTTCTATATTCCTGTTTAATGTCACCTATTTTTTTTTAAGTTATTTACACCCAAATGTAGAACTAAACATTTTTCCCCATTTTATCCTTTATAATATTAGGCAACATTTCTTGAATGTCCCTAACCTTTGCTCCTGAGAAATACCTAGTTGTTATATGTTCTTTATTCCCCCATGTGTATTTTAGGATTGAATCACCCACGACATAAACATTAATATCCCCATTTATCTCTAAATTATTTTCTTTTCCACCTTGTAGTGTAATATCTATATTTCCTGTTTCCATTTACTCTACCCCACAGGCCTGACCTCTATCTTTATGTGGCTCTGGTCCTTTACTTTCTACTTGGTTTGCTCTGTATTCTTCTGTGTTAATTTCTTTCTTTGTATCATTCCTGCTACTCAAAATAAGACTTTCAGAGGTCCCTTCACTTTCCTATTCTGATTTTTGACAGATTCTTTCATCTGTCTGAATACATTTCTCTATAGAGTTATTTTTTTCTTGTATGTTACTTTCTTTTACATTCTGCCCATGATCTATAATGCAGAAATTATTTCCTACTGATGCTATATCACCTATATTTGGAATTATATCAGCTTCCAAATCAATCAACTGTTTGTATGTGTTCTTAGTCTCTAAGGTAAACCTTATAGCCCTTCTACCGTGCTTGTATGTCCTCATTTACGCATGCCAGACTCCTCCTTCTAAATCTCTATCTCTTTTTCTACTAGTTTGGTATTCAGTACTGTTGTTAACAACCCCACTTTCTCTTCCATTGAATGCTCATGGTTAGACAGGATAACATTTTGCTGCTGCATTGATATCAATTTCATTTCCAGAGCTAGATTTATTTGTCTTAGTTTCTTGATAAGTATACATTCTTTACAGGTGTACACCAACACCTCGTTTACCACCTTTATAGAAATCTTATTACAAATGATGCATCTTAGGCCTATCTCACCCCCTTCTAGACTTACCATATTAGTATCTATTATAACTTCTATCCCCAAGAATGGAGCTTAACTGTTATTAACTGTCTACTGGATGGACCGGTTGTTTCTGCTTATATGTTTATTTCAGAAAATATATTCTCTCTCATATGTAACTATACACAATGCCTCCTTTTGTCCATGCACCACCATGTAAACACAAACTGCCCTCATGTTCAAATCTATCACTGTTTTCCTTCTGTTATTCTCTCAGTCACTGTTAGTGCCTCTTATACCCCACTCTACCTTTGACTATCTATTTTACTCCAAGAACATCTCTTTATATTTCTATACTACCTGTTGGTACTGTATTCCCTTTATCTCAAAGTCCTTCCCACTCTTCCACCTCATTTCCTCCCCTTCCACGCTGGATACGCCATGATGCATGTGTCTCCTCACATGGTGCCACGCATGCTTGTGCCACTTGCTAGACCCCCTGCCTTTATCTTCAGCTGTGACCTGGAAGTGCTGTGCAGTTGCAGTTTGCTCACAGCCTCTCAAGTGCAATAAATCACTAAAATCAAGCAGCTCTTAGCTGCACAGCTAAAATTAAGCCCTTCCAATACAGCCTTTTCAGAAAATACACAGGGCTCACAAGGCTGTAGTTCCAGCTGTAGCAGTATGGAGCTACCAGCCTCACAAGCACTTCCTGGAGCTCTGCCTCTCCTCACTTGGCAGAAAATTACCCCAGCTAGTGCTACAGATAGATTTCAACTGCAGAAAAATCCAGCATAAATGGTTGCACTCTGCTCTAGTTGCCTGTCCCACAGCTTTTGGCAGTCCCACATTTATACTATAGCCTTATGCAGCTGCTCACTAGGCCTCTTTCCTTTATCTATAGCCGTGACCCACAAGTGCTGTACAATCATGGTATGCTCACAGCCCCTCAAGTGCACTAAATGATTAAACTCAAGCAGCTCTTTGTTGCATAGCTAAAATTAAGCCCCTCCAATAGAGCCTGTTAAGAAAATACACAGGGCTCACAAGGCAGTAGTTCCAACTATAGCAGCATGGAACTACCAGCTTTGCAAGCACTTCCTAACTTCTCAACAGGAACTTCCTGTTTGGGAGCAGGAAGTGAGTGATCACAGAGCCAGCAAAGACTCACCATCCTAGAAGAGCAAGAGTAGCTCTCCGCCCCCCCAGCTGCTGAAGGTCTGCATCTGAGCAAGTAAGGGGTCTACTGAGAAACATAGGATCTTCTTGATTCAGAACAGAATGATCAGGAGTTTAAAGGGCTCAGTGACAGTAGGTAAGTAGGGAGAAAAGAAAAAGAAAAAAAGGAAAGAGTAAGGATTCCAAACAACAGTGAAGGGGCAGGAAATAAGACATGATGGGAGTGATGCAGTGCAGTGGCTGTGGAGCAGCAGTCTTCCAGCAGACATTCTGGAAAATGCTTTGTTGTCCCATCTCCAGGCACCTCTTTGGGCTGAGGGAGGAGGTTGCTCATCTCTAGACTGAGTTGGCCAGGATTTGTGGGACCTCCTCTTCCATCCAGGGAACACCGGGGCCACTGCTATTGCCTCAGAGGTTGCCATGAAAGAGGAGCAGGTGGTCCACAGTGGGCTCAAGGAGGGTGAGGGTGGTGGAAGAGAGGTGCATCCCTTCAGTTGTACCTCTCCACAATTCCTATGCCATTCTGGCAAAGTGTGGTTCCTCTATAGAGGCACTCACAGTGGAGACCAAGGAAGATGCTGGGAACCTCCACAAGGGAGACCCACAGGAGGGTGGGATGTGACCCCACAGGGGAAGGAAACAACTCCTGGTGGGGGACTCCATTGTTAGGAAGGTAGAACTGAGGAGGAAGGGGAGAGGGAGGTAGGGTGCCTTCCTGGTGCCATGGCTTGGAGGGACAGGGAGAGAATCCTCAGGATCACCAGAGCAGCTGCACAGAAGAGGGAGCTGGATGTCATTGTCCACCTAGGCTGGCTGGCAGTATAGCCTAGAGGTTAGAAGAACAAGGTGTGAATGAGCTTGATACATCCAGCAGACAAGACAAGAGTTTGATTCTCACAACCTCCACTTGCATACTGTGTGACTCTGAGCAAGGCACTTAACCACCTAGTGCTCCCAGGTCACCCCTGAAAACAGGCACTTGTGCCTAGTGGGTCTTACCCGGTTAACAAAGACTAAAATAAAAAAATAAAATAAATAAAAGTGACCTGGTTAAGAAAGGGATCAGAGCACTGCAGGAAGAGTTTGTGGAGTTGGGGAGGGGCCTTAGACAAGTAGCACACACAGTAACCTTCTTGAAGGTGCTGCCTGTCTATGGTGTAGGTGAGGCTAGGGTGCTCCTCACCATGGGATTCAATCAATGGTTAAAAAACTGGTGCAGAGCTCAGGGATTTGGCTTCACTGGTGACTGGGAGTCCATCTGGAGTGACACAGCCTATTCTGGCATGATAGGCTGCATCCGTCCAGGAGGGGAACCAGGATCATGTGGGATAGGTTTAAATGCTTCATTGGCAAGCATTTAAACTAGCCAAGGGGGGAGGCACTGAAAAGAAGCAGAGAAATCCTAGCCTCCTCCAAAAAAAGTCAAGGTAGTAAGTGAGGTAAACACCAAGATAGAGATGTCAATAGGGAGAAGGGCAGGGGTAAATGGAGAAAATGACAAAGGCAATAAGGACAGGGATGGGGCAAAAAGGAGTAAAGTCATCAGGAAATGGAGGGTAATGAGTGCCAAGGCCCATAGTCTGGGCAACAAGCTCCCTGAACTGGAGGTCTTGATAGAAGAGGGATGCCTGGATATCGTAGCAGTCACAGAAAATTGGTACACAGAGAACCATGACTGGGATGTTGACATATCAGGGTACATAACCTACAGAAGAGACAGAGAGGGGAGAAGAGGTCTCTATGTAAAGGAAGGGATAAAAGCAACTGAACAAAAGAGTAAACAGGGAGGAAAGGAGGCACTGTGCTCACCATAGGGCTCACCATGTGCCACTGAAAATGGCAGCACAATCCTCACAGGGGTTGTTTACAGACCCCCAGGTCAGGGGGAGGGAATGGACAAGGATATGATAGAAGGCATTCTTAGGATGGCAAAGAAAGGGAGGATACTGTTGATGGGAGACCTGAATATGCCAGATGTTAACTGGAGCACATTTGCTGCAGCTACATCCAAGAGCAGGACCATTCTTGATACCCTACAGGTGGCATGCCTCAGACATCTAGTTTCAGAACCCACACGTGAGGGAGCAATCTTAGACCTCATATTCTCAAATGGGGACAGTGAGAGGATCTCAGATCTAGAAGTGGGTTGCCATCTGGGAACAAGTGACCATCAAACAGTGTGGTTCATGATAAACTCAGCTACAGAATCAAGCCATACAAAAGTGAGAGTACTGGATTTCAGGAGGGCTGACTTTGGCAAGATGAGAGAGTGCCTTACAAAAGCACTAGCAAACAGGCTAGAAGGACGGGTGGGGCAACAATGGGGAAACATCAAAACTGCCATCACAGATGCAACAAACATTTGTGTCAAGCAACTAAACAAATCAAAATGAAAGAAAAAGTGACTATGGTTCTCAAAAGAGGTGGTGGAGAAAGTCAGGGAGAAAAAAATGGCATTCAGGAAGTATAAGGAAACACAGAAGAAGCAGGACAGAGAGCTGTACCAGTTAAGGCAGAAGGAAGCAGGAAGCAGGAAGGGAAGTCAGAATAGCAAAGGCCCAAACTGAGGAAAAGATAGCCAACTCAGTTAAGAAGGGGGACAAAACCTTTTATAGGTACATCAGGGAGTGTAAAAAGACAAAGGGAGGGATAGTGAAGCTGAATAGAATGGACGGTGGGTGGGCAGAGAGGGACACTGAAAAAGCAGGGATACTGAATGAATATTTCTGCTCAGTGTTCACAAAAGAGGAGGAGGAGGGGGAGGTGCCTAATCCAATTAACAGAAGCACTCTTGATAGGGTGGTCGATCCAGTCCTTTTACAGAAGAAAGAGTTCTGAAAGAACTCCTAAAACTGAAGGTGGACAAAGCAATGGGGCCTGATGGAATTCACCCCACAATTCTAAAAGAATTAAGGGGAGAACTAGTGAAACCACTGACTGCCCTTTTTAACAAATCATGGGAGGATGGTGTGGTGCCTGAGGACTGGAGGAAGGAGGATGTGATTCCCCTTCACCAAAGTGGGACCAAGACAGAGGCAGGAAACTACAGACCTGTCAGTTTGACCTCTGTGGTAGGGAAAGTGATGGAATCACTTCTGAAGGACAGAATTGTTGAGTTCCTAGAGGCCAGTGGGGCACAGGACCCAAGGCAGCATGGGTTCACAGTAGGAAGGTTATGTCAGATAAATCTAATTGATTTCTTTGACTGGTTGACCAAAGTAGTAGACCAGGGAGAGGTTGTGGACATGGCCTACCTAGACATTAGCAAGGCATTTGACACAGTCCCACACAAAAGATTAATAGTCAAATTAACCAGCCTGGGAGTAGGTCCCAGGGTGGTAGCCTGGGTAAAACATTGGCTGGACAACGGGACACAGAAGGTAATTGTAAATAGAGTCTACTCTGAAGAAAGAGGGGTTACTAGTGGGGTACTGCAGGATTCAGTACTGGGTCCAGTCCTTTTTAATGTCTTTATAAGTGACATTGCAGAGGCACTGGAAGGAAAAGTATGCCTCTTTGCTGATGACACAAAGATCTGCAATAGGGTTGATACACAAGGTGGCGTGGAAAGGATGAGAATGGACTTGGCAAGGTTGGAGGAATGGTCAGAAGTATGGCAGCTTGGATTCAATGAAAAGAAGTGCAAAATAATGCACCTGGGAAACAAAAACCCGGGGGAAGATTACATAATGGGGGTAACAACAAAAAAATGGAAAGGTGTACCTGGGGTAATCATATCAGATGACCTTAAGGTTAGTAAGCAATGTGAGAAGGCAGTAGGGAGGATTGGGGGTATACTGGGATGTATAGGGTATACTGGGATGTATAGGGAGAGGCATCAGCAGCAGAAAGCAGGAAGTTGTTATCTCTCTGTACAGACAGTTGGTGAGACCCCATCTGGAGTACTGCATCCAGTTCTGGAGACCCCATCTCTGCAAGGACATAGACAGGATAGAGGCAGTCCAGGGGAGGGCAACTAAAATGGTGCAAGGTCTGCAAGAGAAGCCATACGAGGAGAGAAAAAAGGAGCTTAATAGGTATACCCTTGAGGAAAGGAGGGAGAGGGTGGACATGATAGAGACTTTTAAGTACCTCAGTGGAATCAACGAAGTCCAAGAGGGTAGCATCTTTCAGAAAAAGAGATGTGCAAGAACAAGGGGACACAATTTAAAGATGGGGGGTCCGTTCAGGGGCAATGTGAGGAAGTTTTATTTTCACAGAGAGGGTGGTGGACATATGGAACAGCCTTCCTGAGGAAGTTGTGGGGTCTAAAACTGTGGGAGAATTCAAGAATACATGGGACAGACATAAGGCAATTCTTGGGGGTGGTAAGAAGAAATTGGCTGTTGGTTAACTAGGATCTGCAGCTTATCCTGTAGGAAGGGAAATGGGTAGACTAGGTGGGCCAAGCGGTCCTTATCTGCTGTCAAAGTTTATGTTTCTATGTTTTCTGGAGCTCTGCCTCTCCCCACTTAACAGCCAATTACCCCAGCTAGTGCTACAGATAGATTTCAACTGTGTAATGTTTTTTTACCAGACCTATCAAAGACACTACCTTAAGACATCAACATGTCCCCTGCAAGTTTTGGGGAAAAAAATTCCAATCCATGTAGGCTGTAGACAAGAGCAAAAAAAAAAACAAACATGTTAAGTATAGGAAAAAAGTTAGCTTTTACAAAAAATGACATATGCAGATCTCAGAAACTGTACTAGCTGCCATCACAAAAATAATAACCACAGATCAAGACATTGCCTCCTGGACAACACATGCAAAATTTTAGCTCATTGCATTGAATGGTGCCTAAGATTTTAATGTGCAAAATTGGGGGGTTAACACTGAACACCCCACTCAGCCCTAACTATCATGGCACTGCTGTGCCACTACAATATATAAATATATATATACATATATATAAGTCTTACAATACTATGTTACATGTCTTCAATTTCTAGCACATTGGTACATACTTTTAATCTGTGTTTGTGAAGCAAAGCTCAGAGTTGGGTAGAAACTGATCCCACTAAAAATGAGATGCTGCATCAGAACCGGGCTATACTAGTAGTAAAGGTGTGCATACACTCTTCCTCTGCAAGTGTCTGCTCCTCAGTGTGTGAAGGATGGAAACAAGGGAAAAAACTCACAGCTTTCCCAACAATAGATGCTGGTGCCACTGGACGGCATTGCTCAGCCTTGAACAATCTCAGATAGGCCACCTGACGAGAATTACATGCAAGTGGGGGTGAGTGAATGGGAGTGCTTCCTCCCCACCAGGGAGTAAGCCAAGGCAATGTGGAGGTAAGTGCTGAGAGGTGGCATGACAGGTCATTTCTGCCCAGGTGAGTCACCTTGAGGACTCATGAGGGAGGGGAAAGTCGCGGGAGAAACTGCAAATAAAAAAATGGAATTTAACATTTTTCTAATGGTGTTAGTTGTCATATAGGGACAACATAATGATTCCACATAGTAATTTGATGATTCATTTTAACTTTGGATCAGACCAAGGAAAATTTAATAATACGCTTGCCATGTATGGGAGGACTGTAAATGCCAAATCTTGCTATTAAGTTCTATAGAAAGCTCATGAACAGACCTGAAAAGACACAACTATTATTGTGCAGTTTGTACACACAAACCAGATTGTGTCCTTTTTCCTGATACAAAACCAGTTTGTTTCCTTTTTACTGATACAAACCAGTTTGTACACTTTTTAGTTAGTTTTCAAATTGGACCTATAGTGCACTGTTCATGTGACAATATGTGTTTCGGAGATAATACACCGTGGAGAGGAAATGTTTCTCTAATTAAGGAAAGAAAACATTTATACATTCAGTATTTACATAGGAACTAATTTTAAGCTTGTTCCCTGTTCATTTATGTACTGTGAATACAGCAGTAGAGATCACATTTAACTGTCAAAGCAATTAGTTTGTTTAGCATTGTTTTTTTAAAGTTGGCAGTGCAATGATTCTGTAGAATATAGAAGCAACTACTGCATTGTAACTATGGTTTATAACTGCAGAAATGGCTATGATGCCACTTATCTAAGTCATCTGCTGTCTGCACACATGCCCCCAGACCTGGTGTCTCTAATACAGCTCCAATAATGTCTTCACAATCCCATCTACTAGATTTATTACTTACTGAGAACAAGCCTTTTCTGAGTTTGGCTCCTGGTTCTGAAGTTGACTACCTTTAGACTTGTCCTTACCTTCACACAGTCTAACAAACTTCTGCAACAGGGTTGATACACAAGGGAGGGGTGGGAAGGATGAGAATGGACTTGGCAAGGTTGGAGAAATGGTCAAAAGTATGGCAGCTTAGATTCAATACACAAAAGTGCAAAGTAATGCACCTGGGAAACAAACACCCAGTGGAAGGGTACTAACAACAACAAAAATGGAAAGGGACATGGGGTAGTCATATCAGATGACCTAAAGGTAAACAAGCAATGTGAGAAGGCAGCAAGGAGGGTTGGGAGGATACAGAAATGTATAGGAAGAGGCATCACCAGAAGAAAACAGAAAGTTGTTATCCCTCTGTACAGACATTTGGTGAGACCCCATCTGGAGTACTACATGCAGTTCTGGAAACCTCATATCCACAAGGACGTAGACAGGATGGATGCAGTCCAGAGAAGGGTAACTACAATGGTGCAGAGAGACTAAAGGAGCTTAATATGTATACCCTTGACGAAAGGAGGGAGAGGGGACATGATAGAAACTTTCAGGTACCTCAAGAGAATCAGCAAAGTCCAGGAGGGTAGCATCTTTCAGAAAAAGAGATGTACAAAAACAAGGTGACACAATTTAAAATAGAGGGGCAACAGCTCAGGGGCAATGTGAGGAAGTATTTTTTCATGGATAGGGTGGCTGATGCATAGAATGGCCTTCCTGAGGATGTTGTGGGGTCAAAAACAGTAGGGGAATGCAAGAATACATGGGACAGACACAAGGCAATTCTTGGGGAAGGGGAGGAAGAAATAGAATGTTGGTTAACTAGGATCTGCCACTTATACAATAGGTAGGGAAATGAGCAGACTGGGTGGGTGAAGCGGTCCTTATCTTCCATTAAAGTCTATGTTTCTAACAATTAAAAGCAAATTGAAAACATGTTTAGTTAGAATTTAATGAAAATTGTTTGTTTTATTACTTTCCCTGTTGTAACTGTTTTCTTGCAATTGTTGTACAGTGCTTTGACATTTTAAAAAAGTGCTCATTTAATGTGGATTATTATCATTATTATTTCTGTTATTACTGGTAACTCATATTGTGCTGTGTATTCAATAGTTTTCCAACTGTGGTGCTGCAGTTTGACTGTATTTTTCTTTTATCTTAGCTTATATATGTTATACTAATAACAGCTGGTTGTGCCAGTTGTAAGGATACCATTGAAAATGAGCCTCTGCTCAGTCAGTTTGTCACCACTTTGGTTTATTCATTTTTGAAATAAAACAACATTTTGAACCAAAAATGAATTAAAGAACCACTTTTAAGAAATGTTCTTGCAAATTATCTGGGATGCATCTGCAGTTCACTCACAATGCTGTGCAAAAATTAATTACATAACTCCAATGCAAAAGGTTTTGTAAGACTTATGGAGCGGAGCCCACTTATAAGAACATAGCAGTAAAACACCTTCATTTATACAGGCAGAAAATTTTGGCAAGCAAGAATTTTTCACCATAGGTCTTATTCAAGGCCTGTTTTCATGGTGATCCTGTAGAGGTTACAAATTTCAGATCAATTGTTTAGGAAGTTCCGGATACTTACAAAGCACATGATACCGATACATATTTCATCCAAACACATTCTCAAAGCCATTTCATAAACGAAACAACATATTACTTAAAACACTGACAGGTATGTACAAGATCTGATTGATTTTAGCTCTGAATTCATTAACTGTTAAATTTGTATCTTTCAGGTTCATTGTCAGACTATTTAAAGAGCTAGCAGCTCTGTCTTTATATTTAAGTCTCAAAAGATTGTCTTGTATTCTTTTTTTTTACTTATTATTTATCCACACCTTGCATCCCCATGACCCCTTCTCCTTCCATGCTTAAGGAGTGACATCCTCCACATCAACCTCGGCCATCTGGATCTGCCCCTAGAGTATCTTGCTGCCATCGGGACCCAACTTGGCAGCCCAGATTACCCCCCTGGCAGAGCGAAGAGAGGCATCCAAACACTACCTCCACTCTTGTCCTCTGCAGTGAGTGTGCACAGCGGGATCTGCCCTTTGGTCGGCATGATGCCAAGAATGGCTCTGGAGAACTTCATCTAGGGGAACGGATGCATTTTCCTCCAAGCTTGAACTCTTCCACTGTAACCCAACCCACTGAGACACAGCGCAGAGAGTCAATGTGCAGACGCATGCTCGCTCTCAAGCGCCTAATGATGTCCCCCCTCCCTGGCTCTGACATGCAAAGCCGCCATGCCCCTCAAGACTTGGTGCATCCACTGGCTCTCGTAGGACATCAGGCACTAGACAGAACCCCTGGCATCCCACCCCGAGGGAGGAGAACATCTGTGGGGACGCTCCATCCTCCTTCCCCCTGCTGACCCCTGTCGACCCGGGTCCGTTCCCGAACCTGGGTCACCAGTGTAGCATGAGGTGTGGTGTCCAGCGCCTCAACACTCTGCGCCACCAGGCTGGCTGTTTTGTATTCTAGGGACAATTAAGGTTTTGTTTTTATTCCTCAAGCAGGATCTATGGTTCACCCATTGAAGTTGGTTTACAAGCCTCATAGGCATTTTGGATTTCACAATTTTATACAATAAGATATTACAGGCACTCTCTCTCTTTTGATGCAATGGACTCCAGGACAGTGCATAGTAAAGGGAACAATGATGAACAGTAAGCTCACATATTAAAACAAATCTAGCAACTCTGTGATACAATACGTCCAGTTTATATAATGATTTTTTAGTAGAAAAATTATAAACATGTTATCTATACTGCAATGTTGGATTAAATAACATCAGATATAAGAACATCCCATTTATAGGAACATTTTTGGATGTCCTGATTTTTGCCCATTATTTTCAATGGCAGTAAAGGCCATTTATAAGAACAATCAGCCCATTTATAAGAAATGTTTTTTTCCTGAGTTAGTGGTAGATGATCATTATCACCTCAGAATGTGTGAACCCTGGGCTGAATCATCATCTTGTCTCCTCATTAATAGTCACTCAAGTAGTGAATGGATATTTTGAAAGATGCCCCACGAAGAAGATGGCACATATTTTTTCATAGGTGAGATACTGAATTAATTTTACAACATTACGCTAATTGTTTGAACAAGACATACATTATCTAAAAACTAATTTGAGCCCAGTTTTGTCATGTTAACCATAGATTTTACATGGATTTCCACTGTTTTCAATGAAGCCCTCGTACAAGAACATCCTGGTTATAAGAACATTTTTGCTTAGCATTTAGGGTGTGCATATAACAGGGCTCCACTGTACTTGAAACAGCAACACTTCCACTGTACAACTTTTGAGAACACAAAAACAACTAATTTTTGTTTCCACCTAATGTGATTTGTACTGTATACTTTTGTCAGTCTCAGTCTGGGTAGGTTGAACTGAAGGTAACAAGTGTGCACAATTAGCAACTTTGGTTCAGCATTGACTTATGACCCATCAAATAGGTTCAGCTTTGAAAATTCAGCCAAATCACTTTGGCTCCCAATGCAGTAACTTTCATGAGCTGAGGCAGAATATAAATAGAGTGAGGAGGTTAAAAAAAAATCTTGAGATCAGCAATGAATATTAATTTCTATATCTTATTTGTGGCAAGTGCTGATGGCATGCATTAACTAAGAATTACAGTTTGGGGTATGGCAGAGGTTTATACATCCCACTAACTCCACCACAGCCCAGTGGAGCTACACTAATAGTTAATATTCATTGCTAACCTCAAGGAATATACCCTCTGTAGCCATTGCTTTACTTCCATGCCAATTCCTGTATTCTGTCAGACTCCACTGATTTTCAAACTATATCATACCCTCAATAAACAAGTTATGCATCACAAAGCAAAACAATAAAAAATAAATGAAAATACAGTAAATGTAGAGCATTTTCTCCTTTCACAGTATTGTCCATCCATGGCTGGATTTGTGGGGGGTTTGAGTTTCCCTTTTTGAATTTTTTTAGTTGAATTTCTTTTGTTTTTGTTACTTCAACTGAACTTAATTTGAACACAGATACTCATAGCTGGCAGCCAATGCTATAGTTGTGCTTGCCTTTACCCACTATCACTATATTATAACCCTCCTTTCCAATTTCACACATAATTAAAACAAATTCTCATCAGAGCCAATATGGCTGCAAAGTAAAGGTATTGATGCAGTTGTAAAAAGTGAAAGGCTGCTTCAGACCCAAGGAAAGCTGAAGATTTCATTATTGTGTGAACTGGAGCAGATGTGCAGGGCCCTTTGGGCTGTGCACTATGAGAAGACTC
The DNA here is from genome assembly GCA_016271365.2 of Neoceratodus forsteri. Classification (NCBI taxonomy): domain Eukaryota; kingdom Metazoa; phylum Chordata; order Ceratodontiformes; family Ceratodontidae; genus Neoceratodus; species Neoceratodus forsteri. The sequence continues at coordinate 784,586,677 of CM057452.1, forward strand.
AATTTGAATACAGAAGTGCAGAACATAAACCAACATCAGTACAACAAAACCACAGACACGTTAAGTCAAATTCAAGACAGTTTATTATATAACGTGCCAAGACCGCTTACCAGGAGGGGAAACACCAGTGGGACCCAACAGAACTACAATCAGTTTCGCTAGAGCATCATCAGGGAGTAACAGCCAGAATGCATCACAGTCTTTTTAACTCCACTTCCTGAAGCCATATACATCAATTAGTGCAAACAATTAATGCTGTGCAAAAGACAGTTATAAGCACTCTAGAATTCCATAGCATTAGCAATGTGGAACAAAAATACAAATAATATTGTAATAAAGTAGTACAATATAAACATAATAATTTTATATTTCAATAACCCTGCAAGCAGATATTACATATTTTAACTTGGTAAAAATTCATTATACAATAATGTGCAAATGGACATGAGCCTCATAATATAAGTTAATGCATATGAGAAACTGAAACATTTTAAATAACAGATTCAAAATTTAACTTTTCAAGGAAGGCAGCCAGTTCTACGCTATTATTGAGACTTGGTGAATTCATTGCACCCAATTTAAAAATCCTATATTTTTCAAAAGATCACGTAATGCAGAGTGCTGAGTAGATGCTCCTCCGCTAAGCTCCTGCCTTCCGAATACAAAATCGTTATTTAATATCGTTAAATTCCATCTAAATCTTCTGCTCAAGAGTTTTCTTATCTCTGAACAGTGTGCGCTCCTGTACTGGATTCCTGTATGGTAAATGGAGGCTTACATGAAGAAAGCCTCGCAGAAACATACCCCCCCCACCATCCCCTAGAAGGCCTCGAAGAAATCCCGAGCCTCAAGTGGCCCAGACAAGCCTGAACCTGCGTGTCAAGCTGGGGACCAAGAACCCCTAACACTTAATAGATTTTTAGAGGAATTCAAACCATTCTGGGAAGAGATGAAGGATATGGCAAGCGACCTGAAGTCCCTCTCCAGAAAGATAGAGGAAATCTCCATGATAGTATCAGACAACACTGCCCAAATATTTTCGATCGAGAGAAAGCTGGAAAGCATGGATCCTGAGCTTCTACTAATGAAACAGAGGTTGTCTAGATTAGAAGCAAAACTCGAGGATCTGGAAGGCCGTAGTCAGAGAAATAATGTGGTAATCCTCGGGCTCCCCGAGGGGGAAGAAGGCCAGAATACCGTTGTCTTTATTCAAGTTGGTAGAAAAAGTCACTGGCCCTCTCCTTTGGCTTAAACTACATAATAGAATGGGCCCACTGATCTTCTAGATCAAAACCCCACCCGATGCACCTCCTCGCCCCCATCATTTGCCGCTTTCTCAATTATCTGGAAAGGCATCATTTTTTACAGAAAGCCAAGGCCTTGCAAGAAGTCAGATGGGAGAAGGTGAAGCTGAGAATTGCTCAGGATATCCCTGGTTCAGTTCGACTGAAATGGAAAGCCTTCCACCCGATTGTATCCAAGATTAGAGTGGCTGGATTAAAGTTCAGGATGGGGTACCCAGTGAAATTACAAGTCTCTGTAAATGGCTCATGGCTTAATTTCAAGGATCCTGATGCTGCGTTACTAAACCTTAAGTCAGCGTTGCCAGACCTGTTTTGCACGACCTGAGAGGGCCTCATGATCTTCGGGGCTCATTGCAACTTCAGAACAAACTGTTGTTCAGATCTTTGTGTGGACAGTGTTCTTTCCAGAGATGGACTTCACTAGACTTATGCTTCCTAATAGAGCTGGTCTACTAGTAGAGGCTCAACCTTACTTTTAACAGGCCCTGGCCTGTTAATGGGAATAGTGTTACAGGGAGAGTCCTAGGGGGGGCTCCTGCGGGGTTTGTTTTGGACTGCATCAGATATAACATTGCTTACTCAATATCCAGGGGAAACACAAAGGGCTAGGTCTCGGGTTATGCCTCCTGTTTAGTCCTTGGAGGATGGAACTTGGATTTTCGAGCGATTCCGCACTTTCAGGGCACCTTTGAATGGTGGGATGGATCAGGTTATGTCCACAAGAGGCCGCTGCTCACCCATTTAATGCAATTCTGGTCATCCAGCCTTGAGAGGGATTGCTTTTGTTATTAAGTCATGCTGGTTTCATGGGGGGGCTTCTCAGAGCTAGGGGTACACAACCCCTAGGTAGTTTCTCCCTCGGGTTTCCCATCTCTGGATTTTATCTCACTTCACATCCGGTTTTGTTTTTTCAGGTTTTTATCTCGATGATGGGCTCACCTCTCCAAGTTATTTACCGCTCTGGTTCTGGTTCAAGAAAGTTCCCTGCAGGGAACAGGCTTTTTTCATCTCCCTCTCAAGACTCGAGTGATGTTTTTTCACACTCACATTTATGGCATCTAGTTCTATTTCTCTTTCTCATTCATTAGTGGATTTACCAGCAGATGTTTGTAGGCCCTGGAAGCCTGAGATCGCTCATTGACTCTATGCCCTCAGTAATGCAGCCTATTGACTGCTTTGTATTTTGAATTATAAGGACGAGCACTTGCAGGGGATACATTTGGAGGGCAGGAGGGGGAGGATAAGATCCAGTGCTGTGCTAAGCATTGTTTGCGACAGTGTGGGGGGTTGGGAGGGGGAGAGAGGTATGTGCTCTTGTTGGGGTGGTGGTGGTGTACTAGAGGGTTTGAATTGGGGCTTTCTGTGGGGGGGGGCAAGGGTGGTGGGAGGACCTTACAGCAGCAATGGGAGGGGTTAGATTATTCAGGTTAAACACCCTGAGTGCAACGCTGATTCTAGTACCCTTAGAATCCTTAAGTAGACGGCTAAAGAGGTGACTTTTGCAACATGGAACGTCAAGGGGATCAGGAAAAAATCTAAACAATACCAGGTCCTCAAACACTTAAGTCTATTATGTACCCAGGTTACTTTCCTACAGGAATCACACTTACTAGAGACAGAAGCCTCACAAGTGAGGAGGCAACAGGTGGGGACGGTGTATGAGGTGCAAGGCTCCTCAAACAGCTGGGGGGTTATGATCATTATTAACAGGGGCATACCATTCATCCCAACTCATACTATCAGGGACCCCGAGGGTAGGTTCGTCTTAGTTATAGGAACTCTCTGGTCAATACCTCTTCTACTGGGCAGTATATACTGTATGATCCCAACGCTAATGACCCTGCTTACTTCATGAGACTTACAAATTCAATCCTGCCTTTCCTTCCCATACGGATTGTCCTGGGGGTGACGTTAACCTAGTTGCAGATTCCAATCTTGACAGGTAGGGAGGTGTATCGGGGGGGACCTCCCCAGGTCAGAGGGCCTTTAGAGAATTAGTGGATCAATGTGGGCTCTGTGATGTCTGGCGTGTTTTAAATCCTGATTCCAAGGAGTTCACATTCAGGTCTTTGGTACATGGTTCACAGTCCCACATTGACTACATATTCATTTCTCAGACTCTTCTGCCTGGGGTTAGGTCCTCGTCGATACAACCTGGCCCTATCTCTGATCACTCTCTGGTGCTGTGTGATCTCTCAGTTCATGATGTGTCAAGGAGAGAAACACGATGGAAGCTCAATGACCAATTGCTTAAAGATTCTAATTATTGCAATACCATAAGGGAGCACATTGAGGCCTTATTTCTGTCCAACCCTTTAAATAGTGCAAAGCTGGATATTATATGGGGGTCCTTCAAGGCTTACATGAGAGAAGTTCTCATCGGCCTCTCGTTGGCTAGGAAAAGAGTTAGGGAGAGAGAATTAATGTCCTTGTTATCCCAAATTCGGGCTCTGGAATCCAATGATTCAGTTAAGTTCTTGGAGGAGGACAAGGTGAGACTCCTAGGGCTGAGAGATAAGTATTTAGAATTACTATGAGAAAAGGTGGAGTTAGCTATCATACATACTAAAGCTAGTTATACTGACCAAGGCGAAAAAGCCGGGCTCCTTCTGGCACTTCGCATATAACAACAAGAATCAGTAAGATTTATCCCTTCAATTAGGGCTTCTGATGATGGATCCCTGAAAACATCTCCCACAGAGATAGTTCAAGAGTTTGCAATATATTATAAATCGCTTTACGGGGACATGGAGCTCCCTCCCAGCCCAGAAAGTGTGGAGAAGTACCTGATGGACTCACATCTACCCTCCCTTCCAGTACATTACATAGCCACTCTGGTCTCTCCCATAACTCAAGGGGAAATCTCTGAGGTTATTAGTGGTTTACCCTCGGATAAAACTCCTGGCCCTGATGGATTTTCCTCCCTTTTCTATAAAACATTTCGGGATCTTCTATTGCCAACACTTAATAGTTTATTCCAGCACATCTTATCCGGGTCAGAAGTTGATCTCCATCTCTTTGAAGCCTTGATAGTGCTCCTCCCTAAGCCAGATAAAGACCCTGAGCTCGTCCAGAGCTACAGGCCTATATCTCTCCTAAATCAGGATATCAATATCCTCTCAAAGATTTTAGCTAACAGGTTATCCGTGGTCCTACCCGAGTTAATAGGTATGAATCAGGTAGGTTTCATGAAGGGACGCTCTTCAGCGGATCACCTGCGTACATTATCCCATGTCTTCTTGACCTCCAGAGACGCTGACTTCCCTGCAGGCTTGGTCTCTTTGGACGCCAAGAAGGCATTCGACCGGGTGAATTGGAGTTTTCTCTTCAAGGTTTTGAGTGCCTTTAACTTTCCCCCGGTAGTCATCTCCTGGGTTGCTGCACTATATAAATCCCCTATAGCAAGAATCTCAGCTAATGGGGCCTTCTCAGACTATTTCTCACTTCATTGAGGCACCAGGCAGGGTTGCCCCCTGTCGCCTCTCTTGTTTAACCTAGATCTGGAACCCCTCATCCAAAACATTCTCCAAACATCTCTATACAAGGTATCAGAGTTGGGCATCATGGGATTATACTCACAGAGTACACAGATGATTTGCTGATATATCTCTCCCCTCTGGTTTCTTCATTACCACCCCTACTGAACGAAATAGCTAGGTTCAATGCTTTATCCAACTACAAGTTGAATGCAAGTAAATCCTTATTTTTCCCACTAAATCACAAGGTATTTAAGGATGATATTTGCCCCTTAGGTTTAGGTTGGACTCCTAGAGTAATTAAATATCTGGGTATAAAGCTATCCCGTAACCCTTCGAAGTGGGTCAAAGACATTCTGGATTCTCTCTCACAGGTCATTATGCATGACCTCGACAGATGGTCTAAACTTCCTATATCATTATGGGGTAGGATTAATATCATTAAGATGAATGTATTTCCTAGAATTTATTACCCCTTATCTCTTCTCAACTCTTTCATCCCCATATGTTGGTTTAAGAAACTGCACAGTATATTTACCAGATTTATCTGGGCAGAAAAGTATCCTCGGTTGGTCTACCGTAAACTAGCTGCCCCAAAATCTGGGGGGGGCTGAGGATTCCCCATATGGCAATATATTACTGGGCCAGTCATCTGGCATATTGTCTGAGATGGATCTCCCCAGGCCCTGAAGCGGTATAACCAGTGTGGCTTAAGATTGAGTTAGACACAATTAAATCTAAACACCTGGATCCCTCAAACCTATTTTACCTCAAGCCGTCTCATGTAAAGATGGTTAACTGTACCACAATAAGTACCTCGTTAAGAGTATATACACCGTTATGTTTATTTCTTCATTACTCCCCTCAGACTGACTTAGCTCAGTCCACATGGAACTCCCCATCTTTCACTCTTAGCGGAAAGTGGATTCCTTCAAACTGGCTGCCTCAACTAGGCGATGGAAAACTGCTTTCCTTGGTAGACAGGGAAGGGCACTGGTTGTCCTCACATGGAATTATCGACAAGTTCCATATCCCAGGCTCAGCTCCTTTTAAAGTTATGCAGTTAAGACACCTTCTCATTGTAGCCCTGGGGAGTTCTCCCCCCTCCCAGAAGGTATCAGCTCCAATTCCTGAATTCTCCCAATTGTCCAGTTTGTCTGACATAATATCCAAGCTATACAAGGTGCTGTACTATAAGAAGTATGGGGACACCTTTGGACCCAGTAGTTTCTGGAATTCACTCCTCCATCAATACCAGTTGGACTGGCAATCCCTGTGGAGATCCTGTCATAAGTATGTTTCCCAAGATAGGCTGCGTCTCATGCAATACCATATTCTACATAACATGTATTGTACCCCTATCAAATTAAAAAAATGGGGCTTCTCGAACTCTAGTACATGTACTAACTGCCTGCAAGAAGAGGGTACTCTCTTGCACATGTTCTGGTCCTGTCCCAAAGTTTCTTCCTTATGGAATACAATTAAGATGTTTCTTGATCCCCTACTGGGCCTACAGGACTATTTCATTCTGGAGGTATGTTTTCTAGGGGACATGTCCCTGGTTAACGCTAGAATTAGGAAATATCACATCTCTATGGTTGCACTCTCTGTTAAGAAACTTATACTACGTCATTGGAAGGAAAAATCAGTTCCTTCCTTCCAGGAATGGTGACACGAAATCACTGCCAACCTTCAAACAGAGAAGGCAATTGCAAGCCTGCATAACAGACTAGAGATATATAGCAAGATATGGGACCCCCTTCATTCTTTACTCTTGTTACCTCACTGAACTTATATCACACTCTGGTTTTACCCATACGTACCACTGATCCATGCACTGCACGTTAGAGCGACCCAATTTTGTTGCTGCTGTAGGGGATGGGGTGGGAGGGAGTGAGCTGGGCAATTTTACTGTTCTAGAATTATGTCTCATCATCTCGATCTGATGTAACTGCCCATTATAATGGAAATGTATTAATAAAGTTTAAATTGTAAAAAAAAAATAAAAATCCTATATTTTTCTCTTTTGTTTAGGAGTGTCTCAAAATCAGCACCTCTTAGTCCTATTTTAATCCTTTCTATGCCTCTGAACACAAATTGATGTTGTCCCGAAGTTTGTTTTAAATGACAATAAAGTGCATTATGTTCTTCACCAGTTTTGATCGAGCTCGGGTTCTACCCCAACTACAATTTGAAAGGCCTCTTTGTCTTACCTACATAAAATGTATTACACATGCAGGTGGCCAGATAGACTACCCCAGAAGAACTACAGTTAATAAATTCAGTGATTTTATATACTTTCTTATTCTTAACTGTTCTAGAGGTTTTACACTTTTCAATCACATTACAATAGACACATCATCCACATTTAAAACAACCCACTGGCACCTCTGGTAGCCATTGGGAGGGTGTTTTTACAATTGACAGATAACTATTAACCAAAAGGTCCCCCAAATTTGACCCCCTCCTATAAGTCATGCAAGGTGGTTCATTAACCAATTCAGAGGTGCCAGCTCTGTACTCAAAATGTGCCATTTTTTCGCTAGGCATTCACGAATAACATTACTTCCCACACTATATTATGTTATGAACATTCCACCTTTTGATGTATTGTCATTACTGCATTGTCTGTATCATAACAAATCCTCCCTGGGCATATCATATATCATTTATCTGGTCTCATTGACAAAGGGTGCACTGTATTCCCTACATAGAAACCACTCTGTTAATTCTTCATTTCTTTTAACAAATGTTTGTATATTACAGCAATTTCTTATCACCCTCATAAATTGAGAATTTGGAATGTTATTGATGGTGTTGCATGGGTGTCAGCGACTAGATAATAACAGCTTATTTCTATCTGTAGATTTTCTAAATGAATCAGTTGAAATGGAACCATCTTCATTTTTATGAATGAGAGACAACACGGAAGACAGATAAATTCAGGCATGTAACATGAGGCTGCAGTAAGTCAGTAGTGCAATGCTGCTATCCCCCATCATGGGGCACATTAGTATGAAGTGCCTCCATGTCTAAGGTTACACCTGAGTTTATCGATCCTCTGTGTTCTCTCTCAGAACTTGTTTTGACCAAAAATACATTCCTCTTCCTGGGCCATCATTTTTGGCAAATAAAAGGAACAGCCATAAGGGCAACATTTGCCACCACATATGCAAGTGTTAATTTGGACCACTGGGAGAAGGAATGTATTTATGATTCAGAAAAAAATCCTTTCTTTGATTCCATTAACTTTTGGTGGAGAATTTTGAGTGATATGTTGATGGTGTGGTGTGGGGAAGGGGTTACATAATTGAATGAATTTGTCAAGTTCTTGGAAATGAGTAATCCTAATATACATTTTACTATGTATTACAGTTATGACAATGTACAATTTCATGATTTGTTCAATACCAATTGCAGGACTTAGGTTAAAATCCGTAGGATGCCTGTAGCTCAGCTTCCCAAGGGGCTGAGAAGGGGGTGTGGAAAATATCCTGTAATGTGGGGCCTCCCAGCTAATAGACTCAATGTAAAGGTACTTTAAAAACTACATTTAAGAGGTTTCCATACACTGTACATACATGGTGGAGCTCTGTCAAGCCAATGATGTCACTGTGCAAAAATGTCTCTACCACCTCTTAGGTACACAACATAGTGTGGATTTTAAAATGGACACACACACACACACATACACACTGTTTGTATATCTGGTTTACATTTGAAATGATTAGATTAAATTTGTGATTTCTGCATAATGAAGCAAAGTATTCAGAAAGTAAGATTATATTCTAAGGCACCATGCTTTCAAATATTTTGGTGGTGGTTTTTAAATTTTGACTGATTACTTGTCCTTTAAACAGATATCCCTTCTGCCTATCTCTTGTCATCAGTGCGCAGATGGAATTAAAGAATCATGTGGCCCTCATGTAACAAGAGACAGGTAGTTTCAATGGGGACATGGCCAGCATTCACTGTCACTAATACAGGGCAATGTAGCACACCACCAAGGAAACATCTTGGAAAAAAGATGCTTTGTGTGTGTAACCACCCAGTTCCCTGGGGTTACTAGAATCCCATCAGTGTCAGTGCTAGGTAGGGAAGGCAGCTGGTGAATAACTAGTTAAATGTGTTTTCACCTGCTCCCTCTCTGTTTACTTGGTCTCAGCTGAGATGAGAGAGGTGATGTCATTTAGAACTCTTGCAGCAGCATAAGCCACAGTAGCTAGCTGTGAGTGGGAAGCTTTAGAATTCTCAGTTAGTCAGTGTCAGAGTCTGTTGAGTAAGAGTGTGCAGTGGATGAGTGAAAAGCTACAGTGCGGGCTCTGAGGAGAGCCTATTTTCTCACCCTAGTCCTGAGAACCATCTGCCTGCCAGTAGAAGTGGTGGAAACCATCTAGCAGGAGTTTCTGATTTTTTTTCCTTCCCCTGTGAGATGAGAAGGACTGCAGTATGGATCCGATGGGCAGACTGGATGGGCCTTGTGGTCCTAATCTGCCGTCAACTTCTATGTAATCCCCTGATTTTGAACCAGGATATCGAAGCTGCCTGTTTGTACAACTTTGAGTAATCTGACTCTGGGTATCAAAGAAGGAGTGTGACTGTGTATTCTTTTGGGGTGTTACTCTGATGAAGGGACAAAGACACCAAGTTCTGTTCTGTTTGAGACTGTTCTCATGCCTTTTCCTAAGGTTGGCTGACAATTGTGGTGTCTCCTGTGAGACCTGAAGCATTGTTCAAGACTTTAATTTACACTCCGAAGTAGTATGTTTCTAATGCTGAATGTGACAGACATTCCAGGCTGCATAGTCCTACTGTTTTACTAAATGTTGAGGTGTAACTCTGAAAGAATGGCTGGGTATGGATTGTGGAAGCAAGAGGTGGTCATCCCCCCATCTGGAGTGACCAGTTCAGCACTACAGGTTCCATAAGGGTGTCTGCTTATTCAGGACATGGCAGGCAATGCGTGAAGAAAAAGTTTATCCTCTGGTGTGGTTTTTTCTAGTTTTGAGCACCAGTGTGCTCCATCATAGCCAGTTGCCACATTGCCAAACCTTTAAATCCTATGCCATATGGTAAACATCTAAGTCATGGTTAGTGCCACTAGAAGAATCTGTGTGCTCTGTTGTGGCCAGTGCCACTAGAAAAGATGTGAGTTTCAGCTGAGGTTTTGCCACTGAAAAGTGTTTGAAGTCCTATGCAATATGGGAAGTTTAGAGTTTCTGTGTACTACAGATGTTGTTGTTTTGTGTTGCCTTGTGCCATGAAGTGTAAACCCTTGGGGGTCCACCTTTGCTTTTGTGTACCAAGTTTGGAATAAAGCCACACTCTAGAATCCCAACCTGGTATGGACAATCTTGTTACCGCTTCCTGTGTGGATTTACTGGGTGCCCTTCCAGAGGTTCAGACCTAGCATAATCCCTAGCAAAAGTTCTCTACTCAAGACCTTGGTTTAGTAATGGTCATTCTGTGTTCAGTAATACTTAGTGCTTTGTACCCCCACCCATCTCTTTCCCTTAGACAGAAAAATATGGAAGGTGTGCTTGCTAGTTAAATAAGTGGCTGGTGGGGGTGGTTACAAAAAATGGGGGCTCATCCAAGGATATTGTTTAATTTGAGGAGAGAACTAGAGATTTTTTGCTGAGGGTATGGCTAGTGTTTGTCTGTCTGGTAGCATGGTGCACAAACAGGAAAGGAAGCTTTGCACAAAAGGATTTTGCCCAAGAAATTGCCATTCGAATGTGCCACTTGCATGACTGCTAGTACAGAAAGGACAGAGTGCTGCTGTGTTTTTTGTCAACTTGCAATGGACAGTGAAGCCAGAAAGTGTATGTCTTTGTCTCTGCATTCAAAACGCTTGCAGAACTTTTTAAATTGCAATTTTCAATGCCAAAAGTAGTGTGGACTTTAGGAAACAGAGAGAGCGAGAAATGTACGCTGAAAGTTTAATGTATTTTGTGTGCAAATTGGGGGAGTTGCTAGAGAAATTGCCAAAATCTGTGGAGAAAATGGTCAAAACAGTGCTCCCACAGCTGAAATTGCAGCTGAGAAAAATATTTACAGTTAGCAGTTTAAATTTGCTCCTGCTTGACGATTGCCATGAAGGAAGAGCGAATGAGAGAGACAGAGGCTCATTTGCATGGCGTCGAGTGATTGGTGAGACTGCAATCAGCCACGCCCCCTAGCCAGCTTCTGTGTGCAGCCAAGTGTTTGAGAAGGGGAGTGCGAGTGGTGTGCAAGCTGGTCAGACCAGTATCAGTAAATTGCTTTAAAAACACATCTTTTTACTTTGGCTTATTCTTTATAGTTATGGTTGTCAATGTTTGGATTTTTCTGTCTTTGTTTTATTTATTGTTGTACAGCGCCTTGAATTTGAAAGGCGCTTTATAAATAAATTTGATTTGATTTGATTTGATTTGATTTGATCAACCATCGAGGGGCTTGTGAACATTCTAATCTGTAGAAAACAGACCTTTACAGTTTAAATTTGGGCTCAACCCGCTGTCTGACCAACTGGAAAGTGAACGTGGTGTTCATGGCTACGATCGACGGGGCTGCCAGCCCATTTCAGCCCAGAGGCCTTCCAGGATCAGCACCATGCTGAAAATTTCCACCAGACAGAGCCAGCTACTGATTTCAGTGAGTAAAACCCAACTACTGAGCATCAAACAATAGTAATTTTTCAAGCCAGCTGAATCTGTGTACAAGCACTGTGATTGTTTTGCAAAGAAGGACTGTGAGTTGTAACAGCAGGACAGCAAGCAAAAATTCTGAGCATAGACTGTGAACATTTATGATGGGTTCAGCAACAGCAAAATGTTTCTAAGCAAGAGAAGGACTGTGAGTTGTATATTAGGCTGCAGCAAACAGACAATCCTGTGTGATGGAAATATTGTGGCTTGCAAGTGACTTTGAACATGTATAAATAGTTCTTTGATTTGATGCTGTTCACAAAGTCAAGTTAAAATCATATGAATGTGCTGAGAAATATAAGCAGTACAATCGATTATAGTTTTGAGTAAAATCAGTGCCAGAAAAGGTCGGAAACACCATTTTGAGCCAATAACAAATTTGATGCATGAGGAGAGCTACTGCCACCATTACAGGGCAGGGTTAGCAAATGTAAACACAGCAGCAGAGACTGTAAAGGGACTAGTAAATAAATCAGTAATGACAAACTTTTATGTGTTTGCTTTTAAACATGGCTTTGGGAAATCCCCACTATATGGATCGTGCCTGAGCTATTATTGCAGAGGAGGTGGCAGCATTAAAAGAAATAGAGAGAACTTTCTATGGTGACCGGTTGCCTCCAGATGTAGCAATCCCTAGTGATCCAGTGAGACTGTGCATTATGTGCCTCAGGGCTGGAAGGGATGTGTCTCTCATACCCCTACTGTTTGGATTGCCTTGTAAAGTATGATATGAGCACGGGTCCAGCTCCAGAGAGGGCATCATGAATTTGTTTGGCTCCCATATGAATCAGAGTATGAAACTCTACATGTAGCAGCACACAGCACCAGGTTGAACCTGTAGGGGGAAGCCCCATGGAGTGTGGCACAGAAGGAGAGAGTAGCATGGATCTACTGCAAGGGCAGGAACAAAGACGTGTTTCTACACTTGTGTCCTAGGTGGACAGTGCAATAGAAGGATTCGTGGACCCATGGAGGAAGGGTTCAAGTCCTAGCCTAGTGGGGAGGACAAACTGCAAGAGACATTGAACTGGGAGATGTATACCTCCACGCTCAATGAAGAGTGGACTGTCTCGGGAGTGAGGACATCTGCTCACTCCTGGGCTCAGATCCTGAGTGATGAGGAGGAGGATGAAGGTCTGTATCTTCATGTTGAGGGTCCCTGTGAGTTGCCTCAAGCTCTTGCCTAGAAGGAGCCAGAGAGAGAAGAAGAAGGCTCAAGTAACCTTCCCACAGAGATGGTTGGGGACAAGTCCTTTCATTCTTTAAGTATGCAGCATTGGCTTTACCAGGACTGGCCATCCCCAAGCCACACCATGGGCCGCACACTTGTGAAGAGTAGCAAGGAGGAAAGACTGATATGTAGGAGGGCAGATGCCATCTATGGCAAGTCCTTTCCTACCACTCCTGGTAAAGTCTGGGAGAAAATTGAACAGGAAGTCCTGGTTGTTGGAAGAGGTAAGCAAGAGTTTGTATTCTGGTGCAGCAGAATATATCAGGGACAGAGTCATAAATGATCGACTGAAATTCTGGAAATTGGGAAGAACTCTGTTTATGGACACTGTGAGAATTGTTGGCAAGGCAGGGAATGAGACATTCCACAATATCAGCTTTGAATACCCACATGGTGTCATAGTTCTTATATAGAAACATAGAAGTTGATGGCAGATGAGGACCACAAAGCCCATCCAGTCTGCCCATTTCTTTTTCTACCTTATAAATGTGCCATTGGCCTTTGCTCTGTCAGTGGCCTATGTAGTCATACTCATCTGTATTGCTCCCTTATGCCTATCCCATGCCTGTTTGAAGCCCTGCACTGTATTCATAGCCAACACTTCCTGAGGTATGCCATTCCATGCATCCACCACCCTTTCTTTGAAAAAGAATTTCTTCACATTCCCCCTTAATTGGCCTCCCTCTAATCTCGTGCTGTGTCCTCTTGTCCTGCTATTTTTCTTATATTTAAACATGTTAGACTCTTTTACCTTGTTAATGTCCTTATTAATGCCCTTAAGGTGTTCTTGCACCTCACCATAAGTGGTACTGCCCTTAATGGTGCCATTCCCTGTGAATATGCCCAGCATGCCTAGAGGGAAGTGAGCAGTGGCAGCCCGGTGTCTGTCATCCAGGCAGCAGTATCCAACGAGGAAGATGCAGCTCTACTGGTATTCCAGGATTCTTCAGGTGCATCCAGATTCATCAGCCCAGCAGTGTTTTCCCATTTCCATTGCCTGACCTTCCAGATAACATCAATCCAGCTGTTTTCCTGTTTCATCGCCTGGCCTTCCAAATGGCAACAACCAAGCTGTTTTCCTGTTCCATCGTTTGGTTTCCAGATGACACCAACCAAGAAGTTTTCCTGTTTCTTCACCTGATTTTCCAGAGGACATCAATCCAGCTATATCCGAAGATGCTACCTGGCCTGAAGGGAGAGGGTCCTCAGCTCAGAGAAGTAAGGTGATCCTTTGTTTTCAGTCTTCAAGGAAATGGGAAAACAGACTTTTCTATTTTCTAACTGACTTTGCACAACACACCTTACACTGGCAGACTGACCACAAACTGTTTGAATTGTCCTCAAAGACTCTCCCCATGGATTGCAGTGCTTTTCAGGCCCTGCCCTGTTCCATGACTGTTCTTCAGCAGGCTACAGCCCAGGAGAGACTCTTTTATGGACCTTGCCCTCTGGCAACAACATTCTGTCACTAGTATGGACATTTTAGGACATGCCACCCCCCCCCAAAAAAAAATGTGTTGTATAAATGTCTGTTTTCCATTTTTTACTTTGTATTTTTATAGAAAAATATTTTTGGAATTCTGTAGAGTTCAGGTGGAGGTATAGGCACTGAGTGGTATGCAGGCTGTGTTTTGTTTTCTTCTCTTGCAGATGTTCCTGAAGAAGAAAAGAAGAGGATGCTGGAGCACAGCTGAGTTCCTCTTTTTCTTAGCGCTTTAGAATTGTTTGTGGTTAGTAGGGTGTTAACATGTTTTTCTTCACGAGTGTGAGGTTGTGGGGAAATTGTGGGAAATGTAATGCATTGCAATGTGGTGTTTCCTTGATGTTTTTGTTTGCAGGTACCCTGGGAGCTTGGAGGCAGGTTCCCCGAGGGGCAGACTGGTCAGATAGATTTTCCCTATATGGCTAGGAGGATAGACAGGCTGTGGTTCTCAACTGCAGTAGGGACCTTAGTTCTGGTCTATTTGGGCATGCTTCAAGCATAGAAACATAGACTTTGATGGCAGATAAGGACTGCTTGACCCATCTAGTCTGCCCATTTCCTTACCTACAGGATAAGCTGCAGATCCTAGTTAACCAATAGCGAATTTTTTCCTATCCCCCTCAAAAATTGCCTTATGTCTGTCCCATGTATTCATGAATTCTCCCACAGTTTTAGAACCCACAACCTCCTCAGGAAGGCTGTTCTATGCATCCACTACCCCATCTGTGAAAAAATACTTCCACACATTGCACCTGAACCATCCTCCCTATATCTTTAAATTGTGTCCCCTTGTTCTTGCATGTCTCTTTTTTGATTCCACTGAGGTACTTAAAACGTTTCTATCATGTCTCCCCTCTCCCTCCTTTCCTCAAGGGTATACATATTAAGCTCTTTTAGTTTCTCCTCATATGGCTTCTATTGCAGACCCTGCACCATTCTAGTTGCCCTCCTCTGGACTGCCTGTATCCTATCTATGTCCTTGCGGAGATGGGGTCTCCAGAACTGGATGCAGTACTCCAGATGGGGTCTCACCAACTGTCTGTATAGAGGGATAACAACTTCCAGTTTTCTGCTGGTGATGGCTCTCCCTATGCATCCCAGTATACACCCAGCCCTCCCTACTGCCTTCTAACATTGCTTGCTAACCTTAAGGTCATCTGATATGACTACCCCCCTGGTCCCTTTCCTTTTTTGTTTTTGTTACTACCCCTCCATTGTGTACTCTTCCCCTGGGTTTTTGTTTCCCAGGTGCATTATTTTGCATTCCTTTGCATTGAATCCTAGCTGCCATACTTCTGACCATTCCTCCAACCTTGACAAGTCCCTTTTCATCCTTTCCACACCTCCTTATGTATCAACCCTGTTGCAGATCTTTGTGTCATCTGCAAAGAGGCATACTTTTCCTTCCAGTCCCTCTGCAATGTCACTTATAAAGACATTAAAAAGGACTGGACCCAGTACTGAACCCTGCAGTACCCCACTAGTAACCCCTCTTTCTTCAGAGTGGACTCCATTTATAATTACCTTCTGTGTCCTGTTGTCCAGCCAATGTTTTACCTAGGCTGCTACCCTGGGACCCACTCCCAGGCTGGTTAATTTGACTATTAATCTTTTGTGTGGGACTGTGTCAAATGCCTTGCTAAAGTCTAGGTAGGCCATGTCCACAGCCCCTCCTTGGTCTACTACTTTGGTCACCCAGTCTAAGAAATCAATTAGATTCGTCTGACATGACCTTCCCACTGTGAACCCATGCTGTCTTGGGTCCTGTGCCCCACTGGCCTCTAGGTACAGAACAATTATTTCCTTCAGAAGTGATTCCATCACTTTCCCTACTACAGAGGTCAAACTGACAGGTCTGTAGTTTCCTACCTCTGTCTTGGTCACACTTTTGTGAAGGGAAATCATATCCGCCTTCCTCCAGTCCTCGGGTACCACACCATCCTCCCATGATTTGTTAAAAAGGGTAGCCAGTGGCTTCACTAGTTCTCCCCTTAGTTCTTTTAGAATTCTGGGATGAATTCCATCAGGCCCCATTGCTTTGTCCACCTTCAGTTTTAGGAGTTCTTTCAGAACCCTTTCTTCTGTGAAAGGACTGGGATCAACCCCCCATCCATAGTGCTTCTGTTAATTAGATTAGGCACCTCCCCCTCCTCTTTTGTGAATACTGAGCAGAAATATTCGTTCAGTGTCCCTGCTTTTTCACTATCCCCCTCTGCCCACCCACCGTTCATCCTATTCAGCCTCATTATCCCTCCCTTTGCTTTCTACGCTCCCTAATGTATCTATAAAAGGTTTTATCCCCCTTCTTAACCGAGTTGGCTATCCTTTCCTCAGTTTGGGCCTTTGCTATTCTGACTTCCTTCCCTGCTTCTTCTGCCTTAATTGGCACAGCTCTCTGTCCTGCTCCTTCTGTGTTTCTTATACTTCCTGAATGCTATATTTTTCTCCCTGACTTTCCCTGCCACCTCTTTTGAGAATCATAGTGACTTTTTCTTTTGTTTTGATTTGTTTATTTGCTTCACACAAAGGCTTGTTGCCTCTGTGATGGCAGTTTTGATGATCCCCCATTGTTGCTCCACCCCTCCTTCTAGCCTGTTTGCCAGTGCTTTTCTTAGGCACTCTCCCATCTTGCCAAAGTCAGCCCTCCTCAAGTTCAGTACCCTCACTTTTGTGTGGCTTGATGCTGTAGCTGAGTTTAACGTGAACCACACTGTTTGATGGTCACTTGTTCCCTGATGGCAACCCACTTCTAAATCTGAGATCCTCTCACTGTCCCCATTTTAGAGTACAAGGTCTAAGACTGCTCCCTCATGAGTGGGTTATGAAACTAGCTGTCTGAGGCATGCCACCTGTAGGGCATCGAGAATGGCCCTGCTCTTGGATGTGGCTGCAGCAAATGTGCTCCAGTTAACATCTGGCATATTCAGATCTCCCATCAACAGTGTCTCCCCTTCCTCTGCCATCCTAAGAATGCCTTCTATCATATCCTTCTCCATTTCCTCCCCATAACCTGGGGGTCTGTATACAACCCCTGTGTGGATTGTGGTGCCACTTCCAGTCTCCAAGGTGACCCACAGTGCCTCCTCTCCTCCCTGTTTACTATTTTGTTCAGTTGCTTTTATCCCTTCCTTTACATAGAGAGCTAACCCTCCCCTTCTTCTCCTCTCCCTGTCTCTCCTGTAGGTTACATACCCTGGTATGTTAACATCCCAGTCATGGTTCTCTGTGTACCATGTTTCTGTGACTGCTACAATATCCAGGCATCCCTCTTCCATCAAGACCACCAATTCAGGCAGCTTGTTGCCCAGGCTACTTGGAGCCACTGAATATCCATATATAGATCACAGGATAGGGGATGAAGCCTCATCAGCCAGCCTTAATGCCTTTAGTGTCACCTGACTGTGCTTGGCACATATTAGGTGAGGGCCTGATCACCCCTCCCCGTAGGTAACACAGAGGTAGGATGGCCCGGTGCTGGGTGGAGAAATGACTGGATAGTCATTTACCTGGCATGGGGCGAGTGTAACCACCCAGTTCCCTGAGGTTACTAGAATCCCATCAGTGTCAGTGCTAGGTAGGGAAGGCAGCTGGTGAATAACTAGTTAAATGGGTTTTCATCTGCTCCCTCTCTGTTTACTTGGTCTCAGCTGAAGTGAGAGAGATGATGTCATTTAGAGCTCTCGCAGCAGCATAGGCCACGGTAACTAGCTGTGAGTGGGGAGCTTTAGAATTTTCAGTTAGTCAGTGTCAAAGAGTCTTTTGAGTAACACTGAACAGTGGAGGAGAGAAAAGCTGCAGTGTGGGCTCTGAGGAGAGACTATTTTCTCACCCTAGTGCTGAGAACCATCTGCCTGCCAGTAGAAGTGGTAGAAACTGTCTGGCAGGAGATCCTGATTTTTTTCTTATCCCCTGTGAGATGAGAAGGACTGCAGAATGGATCCAAGGGGCAACCCCCCTGACTTTGATCCAGTACATTGAAGCAGCCTGTTTGTACCACTGTGAGTAATCTGACTTTGGGTAACCCAGGAGGAATGTGCCTATGTTTTCTTTTGAGGTGTTATTCTGATAAAGGGATGCATACATCAAGTTCTAGTCTGTTTGAGACTGTTCTCATCTTTTCCTAAAGTTGGCTTCCAGTCTTGGAGTCCCCTGTGACACTTGACACATTGTTCAGGATTTTAATTTACACTCAGAAGTAGTGTGTTTCTAATGCTGAATGTGACAGACACTCCAGGTTGTATAGTTCTACTTTTTTACTAAATGTTGAGGTGTAACTCTGAAAGAATGGCTTGGTATGGACTGTGGAAGCAAGAGAGGTGGGCAACCCTCCCATCTGGAGTGACAAGTTCAGCACTACAGGTTCCATAAGGGTGCCTGTTTATTCAGGACATGGTGGCCAATGCCTGAAGAGAAAGTTCACCCCCGGTGTGGTTTGTTCTAGTTTTGAGCACCAGTGTGCTCCATCATGGCCAGCTGCCACACTGCCAAACCTTTAAATCCTATGCCATATGTGAAATGTTCTAAGTTGTGGCCACTGCCACTAGAAGAACCTGTGTGCTCTGTTGTGCCAGTGCCATTAGGTGAGATGTGTGTTTCAGCTGAGGCTTTGCTGCTGAAAAGGGTTCAAAGTCCTATGCAATATGGGAAGTTTAGAGTTTCTGTCTGCTACAGATGTTGTTTTGCAATGCCTTGTGCCATGAAGTGTAAACCCTTGGGGGGTCCACCTTTGCTTTTATGTTCCAAGTTTGGAATAAAGCCACACTCTAGAATCCCAACCTGGTATGGACAATCTTGTTACTGCTTCCTGTGTGGATTTTCCGGGTACCCCTCCAGAGGATCAGACCCAGCATAGCACTTAGCAAACGTTCTCTCCTCAGGACCTGGGTTTAGTAATGGTCATTCTGTGTTCAGTAATACTTAGTGCTTTGTACCACCACCCCTCTTTTTCCCCTAGACAGAAAAATATGGAAGGTATGCTAACTAGTTAAACAAGTGGTCATGGGGGGGTTACATGTGCACTTCCTGGCATCAGTCACAAGCACCACAATTCAAGCTTTGTGCATGACTAGAGACAATGCAACCTGACTTCTCTTTACACTTTCACTATGCACACACAGTACCACACAGACACATGTTCATTATGGTCATCAAGCTCTACTGTTGTTCCTCCAACCCATCAGATGTGCATGAGTGTTGCCAGTATACTGGGAGAGAGAGTGATGTCAGTATACTTGATGGAAATGACACAGGTGGTGTCAAGCAACTGCAACGTCAGAATGCCCAGTTCATGGTGTATGTGATTGGTACCAGTTCATCCTGACTTCCAAGCACACCGTGTCACCATACATGAACAACAAGTAAATCAGACATGCTAACATCATGGTACACATGTACCACTAACTCACACCATGAATCAGGCATCTAGAAATGACAATCAAATGGCGTTACTCATGGATCTTCTCCATTCAAGCATAAAGACATCCCTGTAGATTGCCAACATGCACATTCAGGAATCCTGATATCAAGTTCAAACATGTCAGGAGGACTGATTGGTGTTTCGAAGTGGTACCTTTGTACAAGGGGGTCAGCATGCCTAATGGGGGGGGAGGGGATGAGTGGTCCAAGCCAACTGTGATGATATGATCCAGTTTGGTTGAGTGTGTAACTGGTGCACTGAATCACGACATCCTGGTACACTCTCCCCACAGACAACACTCTAGCTCAGTTATTCTGCTGTCATGGACAACAGGCACTCATGCCCCAACAAACAAGTTTAGTGACATGCTGGTATACTGACACCACTCACACACCTGTAAATGGGGGTGGGGACCATGAGCGGTATCCATTATTCATCAGGTTAGAATGCCTGAATGGTGATCTGTGACCTAGGCTCAATGATGCTGCAGGGTAAATCCCTAGTGAAGGCCCATTGCTGTGGTGGCCTGATGTACTGGCTGCCTCACCAGCTGCAATATTAGCTACTCAGGTTAAGGAACAGACATGTTTGCTCAGGGGCTGGCTGTAAGAGACAGAAGTGAACATAAGTAGGATATCATTGATCCAGCTGTTGAAAAGTTTAACACCACCCAGTCTGGTAGTTTCTTAGGTTAAAATAATATTGCTTTGTGTCTAAACAGACTTTCTATGTTAAAAAATGTACAATGGAGTAAGTTAAATATACAGTACTTACTGGCCACCGATAGTGACTAGGTAAAATCCAGAATATCAAACTTGGACCAAACCAACAATGTACAAAAATATGACTGTCTGGCCCAGCAGGATAAGACACAACTTGCACAGTCCAGCTGTTCTAGATAGTCCAATAGGTCCAGTTTTTACCATTTTTAGCCATCTGTTCCAGATTTCACCCATTCCTAAACCACAGTTGAAAGTCAGAATAGCCACCGCCAACACAGACAGCACACATACACCTCTCACACACCACACACTATAAGCACACCTACAACCCACACAATACACCATCCAGTCCCAGCACACATATATACCAAACACACAGTACACCACCCACTACCTCATGTTTCACCCCACCACACACACACTCCACCCACCACATTACACACACAAACACAAAACCCACCAACCCCCCACACTCACACATGCACACCACACCCATCGTCCTTACTGACCAGTGCTCAGATATGGGTAGGGAATTGTGACAACTGGAACACAGTTTATAATTTTGACCTACCTTTTCTTCTACCTTTGGGAACAGCTTGCTCACTTTTATAAAGATTTTGAACAATATGACTCATTAATTTTTTCATTTGACCCTTACTTTTTATACCCAGTGTGTCAGTGTCCCACATAGATAAATATTTGAAATTGTGCCATGTGATAAGGGAGACTGCAGGATGGTGACCCATGGAAGGGTGACAATCCTCCAGGGTGACTACAAAATAGAAAGTGTTTTAATGTGGGGGGCTTCGCCACCCATGACCCCCATCATGGAGGGCTTCGCCCCCCACACCCCCATTATTTAGGATTTCTACTCTGGGGGTGTGCAACTCAGGGAAAGAGGGGAACTCCCGAGTTGTCCAAATTGTTGGTGCAGTTGTCCTGTTGCCCTTCCAACAAGTTGCACACATCACAGGCTACCTTTGAAATTAACCCTGACTCACACACACATCATCTCCACACCCCACCACACACACAAAATCCAACGCTGTACCCACACACACATACACACCTAACCCATGCCATTTTCACACACACATACACAAATACATGCACCATCCACACACACACCATCCACCACCACCACGCACACAGACACACCACCACCAGAACATCTACCTCACCACACACACCACACGCAAGTTAACTCACATGCACACACTGTTCCATCCACAGAAGTGATCCACAACGATCCCCCTTTAGCATCAGGTGACTGCTCTGGCAGAGAGGGGATGGTACAGGGTACACTGGGAGTCCATATTTTACACTATGCCCCACCAACCATCCCCACTTCCAAGACTCCATTCTTTTGTTTTTATTTTTGTCATTCTTTGTCTCCTCTGGCCTCATTTGTTTCACACTCTTCCAACCCCTCAAGCACATCTCCAGGCATCCCACAGACTAAAACATTCCAGATTCCAACACAATTTACCCATCCCCCCACTGCCCCCATGGTAGTGTCTCACAAAGTCATACTCAATCCACAAAAAAGTATCCGGTTGTAGCATTGCCAGGTCACTGGTACAAGGCCTCTAAATGTTGTTTGGGGACTCAATAGGCCATCCAGGGTTATTTTCCATTTCTCACACACCCCACTACAAACACACACACACACACACACATGCACACAAATACACACACACACCTAGCTAACTCACACACACACACACACACACACCTTTACCTCTCTGTCCTGACCACCCCACCACCCAGTGTATAAATAGGCCCAACAGGGTTCCAAGGCCTCAAACACAGATAACCTTCCATTTTTCTGATGGGGTGGTCTTGGTTAGTACAACTACCTACCACCCCCACCCATTCACTCCATTTTTAATCAAGGTTGGCAGACATGTAGACATACATGCACACTGTGTCACTCTTTCCCACTTCCCCCACCCCCGATACATCAATAGGCCCCTCAGGGTTCCAATGCCTCAAATACAGATATAGCTGTCAGGTTTTTGGTGAGGTGGTTTTCACATACTTCTACCCACCACTCCTACCCATTCAACCCCTTTCTAAGCATGGGGGGGCCCCGCTTGTTTAACTAGCAGGGCTTCTCTCACCACAATGGCTGGGGGAGGGTAAAGAGAGGGGTGGTGGTTTGAATTGTAAAATCTACCTACACATGCACTCTATGCAGCTACAATGACCACCATATACAAGGTATAGTAGTCTGTTATACAACACAGGTAACCAAGTGTGGCAACTACCTGGCACACACCTGGTAGGGACCAATTGCCATGGCCAACAACCGGGATCCCTGGGAGAAAACGTTTGCTTAGGACTATGGTAGGTTTGCACTTCTGGACAGGGGCACCCAAGTAACTCCAGACACAAGGAAGCAATAACATTACTGTCCAAACCAGGTTGGGATTCTACAGTGTAGCTTTTATTCATGTAACACAGTAGGAATAATCACAAAGCGAAGATGGACCCCATAGGGCTACACATGCTGGTAATGCAGATTTCTGAGGTACAGACATTCCTGAATTCCCATTTAGCATAAGATGAAGAAAACACACACTGGTAAACACACGGGTTCCTACTGGAAATTGGCACATTCAGCCAGGTACTGGTACTGTCCCCATATTTCAAAGGAGTAGATGTGGTACACACGACCACCAAGGAGCACATACAGGCTCAGAACTTTCAGAACCCACTCTACTGAGGTAAACTGAAAGAAAACAACCCACATACAGGAGTCAACACTCTTCTCTTGCACTGGCCAATTGTACTGAAGAAAAAGTAAAAGGTGCCCTTCAGAACCCGTAGAGGTAAACTGGTTACTCCAGATGGAGGGGTCTCCCACCTTATGCTTCCAAGTCTTATACTTGGCCATTCATCTGGTTAATAACACCACACAACTGTAGAAAACTGTAGCTGTTGTCTTAAATGTTTATCACGCTTAACATACTACTCACACCCTCGGGTGTCAGAATTAAACTTTCTGTACTTGAACAATCATAAACAGGATTCCAATGTAGACAGAATGTGTTTAAACCAATGTCTAGGTGACAGGGTCCCTTTGTCAGAGACAATTACATCACAGGCATTGCAGGTACTCCTGGGTTTTACTCAGAAAAACAAAAAGGTACTCACAGAGCAGTTGTCACAAGGCAGCTTCAAGAATCCAAAAAGGACCAGGGGATTGCCATTGCCTCCTGAACTTCACCCCATCCCTCCTGGGATGGGGCATTAGGAAAACCATAGGACATGGTCTCCACCATTTCCATAACTGGTACAGTTATCAACCACTAGGGTGAGAACTTAAAAAACACAAACTGGTAACTTCTGACAGAGCTGAAAGAACAACTGCCTAATACTGCAGCCTCCTCCACTTGAACTCCAACCACAGACTCACGAACATTCTAAAGCTAGCTCCCTAGCAGCTGGCTAGTGTGGATCATGCTGCTGTGGCAGTTCTATATGACATCATCCCTCCAGAGCTCAGCAGAGACTGAGAACAGAGAAAGACAGAGTGAAACCCATTTAACTGCCATTTCACCAGCTGCCTTCCCTGCCTACCACTGATTCTTACTGGGATTCTAGTAACCCCTGGGAATGAGGGGGTTGATCTTAGACTACTATCCAGGTTTCTTCATGTCTGAAACTCCCAAGTGGTGCACAGAATGCTATGGGCCCACAGCACCATTCTGACAGCAGTGTATTTCTGTTTCTGCCATGCCAGGTCACTGGTACAGGGACTGTGAGTGATGTTCGGAGAAGTATGTATGCAAGTGGAGGTTGTAGAAATCAGACTCAGATCTGCTGCATGTACCAGGCTTATTCACAGCTCGCTGCTTAAACTCTAGGCTATACTGCCAGGCCCACATGTTGAAATGTTGAGGAGTAGCTGCTCCCGTCCCTCCATACTTATGCACTTGCTTTTTGGCAGGAATCGATGTGGACAGTATGCAGTCTCCATCACTGAGACCCATTTTGCTTTGATATTTCTTGCTCACTCTGATCACTTCCGTCACTGCTTCATGTGCAGCTTTTACCAAATTTAACCACATAAATATTATGGGGTCAGAGTGAGCAGCACATAACAAAAATAGAATGGGTCTCATGGATGGTGGCCGCATACCTTCCAGTGCTCACTGATTCCCATGGAATGTAAGTGGATTACAACAGCAAAAAAGATGGGAAGAAGCTACAACATACAATACTGCTGAAAACTTATGAAATAAAACATAACAAGTAGAATGGAGTTCAAACCAGTGGCCAGAACCATCAAGTCAATCCTGTTCATCCTCACTCAAGCAGAGCTTGTTTTGTGGTTGATTAGGATAACGAGTGGGACTGCTATTGACGGGATATGAGCAAAAAAAAAAACAAGCATTTGCCAATGCCGAATGTTGTCACTCTGCCATTCGCTTTGGTAGTGCAGTGCGGAAAAACATTTTGGGCAGGATGTGAAAAATGACAGCTGTACAGTTCATAAGGAGGCGTAAAAAATGCCAGTGTTGAAAATGTGGCATGTAAATAATGCAAATTTGCGAAGTTACAAGAGTGCATGGGAAATGCACAACACGCGCTTGTAACACAATCATTTTATGGACGTTCGGCACCAAATTTTTATCATAGGCATTTTAGCACTTCTGCTCATGTGCAGTGTCACTGTTATTTCCTCAAACTGTCCCAAAAAGTGATTTTGCGCAGCGACCACGTTATTCTGCACCGGATGTGTAGAAACACACTTTGGGCAGCATATGTGAAATGACAGCTGTACTGTTCATCAAGAGGTGTGAAAAAATGTCATTGGTGAAAATCCAGAGTGAAAATATTACAAATGCACGATGTTATGAGCGTGCATGCAATCTGTCAATGCACGCTCGTAACACAGTCATTTTATGGAATATCGTCACCAAATTTTCAACATAGGCATTTTAGGACCTCTGCTCATGAACAGTGTCACTGTCATTTTCATAATCTGGCCCAAACACTGATTTCCCACAGTGACCACGCTATTGTGCGCCTGAAGAGCGGTAGCACATTTCGGCCAGGATGTGAAAAATGACAGCTGTAGTGTTCACAAGGAGGTGTACAAAAATAACAATGTTGAAAATCTGGTGTGAAAATATTGTGAATTTGCAAAGTTACAAGCCTGTGTAGCAGCTTCGCAGTGTATGCTTGTAAAAGAGCCATTTTTTTTTATTTTTTCCACCAAATTTGCAACATAGGCTTTTTGAGAGACCACCTCATGAACAGTGGCACTGTCATCTAGTTAATCAGTCCCAAAAGGTAATGCCACGCAGTGACTGTGAAATCACCTTTTGGGACCGATTAACGATATGACAGTGCCAGAATTCATGAAGAGGGGTCCCAAAATCCCCATGTTGAATTTGGTAAAAATTCCCAAAAATGCCCGAGATATGCATTAAAGTTGAAAAAACCCTATTTATTCCATTATATAGCTTACCGGTATTTCCTAAGTTCATGGTCATCTTTGAAGAGTGCAGACATGTTCCTGGTCCTCCGAAGATCATCGCGCTGGACTCTGGAGGTAAGCGTAAATTGGGGGGTGTGGGGAGGCAGGGTACACAGTGGGTAGGTGCAGGTTGTGGTAGGGGGCTTGGAAGAGTATGAGGGACTATTTTTGCTTTACAGGTTAAAAAAAATAAAAGACATTGGGGGACCGTTTTCATTTTAATAGGTGCTTTGGCATGCTGGGGTGGGCTTCCAGTGTTCCACCTGACTGTGTGTGTGTGAGTGCTTTAGTCAACTGGGGATTGGGCACCCCTGTCTGCAAGCAAGGAAAGGGGGGGCACAGGAGCCAAGGGGGATTGGGCACCCCCTCGGCAAGCAAAAAAAAGGGGGGGTTACATGATGCCTATGGGGATTGGGCACCCCCATAGGCACACAATAAACGGGGGTGTTGACAGACAACAGTGGTAGTCACTGCCACCATGTTGCCTGCACATAGGGGAAGGTGTGTTGTGGTCACACTGCATGAGAACTTCGCTCTCATTGCAGCGGACCTTTTCTCTGATCTCTTCACCTCATTAGCTAGGCAGGGTGTCGGCCCCTGCTGCTGGCTGATTGGGGAATGTGGGACACACCTACTGGTGCGTGCCCTGCATTCGCCCAACAGTGATCGCGCCTCCAAATCTGAACTACCGCAAGATGTTGGCTGCACAAGCGTGCCAGCGTAAAAAATAGTTGGTAGTACAAAGTTTTGAACATACCTGCAATAGTTCTTCCCCCTGAAGTATGACCTCTCAACACCTTCTTGACAAATAGCTGACTCCACATCTAAGTAAAAATGTACTCTCCAAGTACACACACACACACACTACTGTGTAATGCAGTGATTAGTTTGTGGAAGAACCAATCAAGCTAGAAATGGGGTCCAACAGTTGCTGCTGGTGCTGGACAGAGATGAAATGATTATTATGTTGCAATTACAGTATGTGTTGTGCAAGCTTGACAAAAAAGCACTTTCTAGCAAGAGGTGAATGCTTGCCTGAATACACATTCTGATAGCAGGCTGTTGAAGTGCTGTAAATAAGCACAAATAAAAGAAAAATTAAATTCAGAATTAACACAACTAATCTCAGTTTAAAACTATCTAAATTATCACAAAAAAGCTGTTATTTGCTGACAAAATAATGTTGATATTTGGTTAATCAGTTAGTCTCTCTCAACTCAGAGTGGAAAGCAGCCTGTTTTGAGCTTAATTCCATTCCACACATCACAAAGGTGCTGCTCTAGCCACTCCGAGACAGCATTCTAAGAGCAAGGAAAATTGTTTTGAATGCTAATTTTCAAACTTAAACTATGACCACATCAAATCTAAGTGCACTACATCAAAAACAATTGTACATTTTAAAACACTGAAGTGTCTAGTACCTTCCATACATTACAATTGGTACTACAAAAAAATAATTTTTTAGATTTAAGATAAAAAACAGTGTTCACTGATTTAAGATAAAAAAATAAACAGTGCTGTTATGGTCACTACTTATGTGCTGGCTACCCCTTGCCCTGTGGTCTATCTCCACATATCCAGTTGATGCTCAGGGCCCTCACAACACTTTCCCCAGCCAGCTATGCATTCCCATGCACACATATGCCTGCACTGTTGGTCCAACTGACTGTAAGCTCCAGACAGTCAGTCTGTGCTCCATTTCATTCTGCAGTGCCAAGTCCTACCCAGTTAGGGTCATTACGACTGACAACCAGATTCATACCCTCACGCACACCACAGGTATAATCACAGTGGAACCCTTTCCCTCCACTACATACACTGTATAGCATTTAAATAGTAGCAGGGGACCCTTCTGCACATGCCAGAATGGACTTCAGTTGCACTTACACAAGACAACATTTACTCCATGGGCTTCACTATGCGTCTTGTGCATGGTCCTTGTAGCACATGCCCCCCCCCAACCCACATCTACTGTCCCTCAAGGCCCTGTTGCAGTTGTGGACATTTACTTCTCTGTTCTGCACACACACACACACACACACACACACACACACATGTTGCCACACCCTCTCGATACTATTGCCCATGGTGGCCCCCCAACCCACCTCCTTATATTGCTGCTGAGACCTCGGACATACCTGTACTGCTCTGCTGCTGAAAGGTATCCAGGTTTGTATCACCCTCTATGGTACGGCTGCTGAGGTGTGCATCCTCTGCCTGCCCATGGTATCCTTTGCCATACATTGCCCTCTCATGGTGGCCATCTCCTGCACCATACTCTCCTGTCACAATTTACGTCTTTTCCACTGTTTGCATCCCTTTTTATATGAATATACGAACATAAAAAGAATGCCAGTAGATACAGGCCTGATGGTCTATCTAGTCTGCTAGAGTGTGCAGCTAGCAGTCTGTTACACTGCAGCTGCTCCCCCATCCTACCCACATATCCAATTTCATGCCTGTACTAGCTGTTAACCCTCCCCCCCAGTGCCTCATTGGGGACCGTCCCCCTCACTTTGTCCCATCACTTCATAAAACTGCTCACTGTCTTCAAGAATACCACCTCTTCAGGCAGTGTGTTCTACCTTGTCACCATTTTCGCCATGAAGTAGTGCTTTCTCATGTCCTTTCTGAATCTTCCACCCTCCAACTTTAGATTTTTCCCCCTAGTGTCCCTGTTTCTCCTTAATCTTAAAATTCCCCTCTGCTCCATCTTTATTTATGCCTTTCTTATATTTTAAGGTTTCTACCATGTCTCCTCTATCCCTCCATTCCTCTAGGGAGTACATGTTGAGCTCCCTCAGTCTCTCCTCGTAGGGTTTGTCCCCCATACCGAGGATCATCCTGGTTGACCTGTACTGGACACCCTCCAGCAATTTAACATCTTTCTTTAAATAGAGGCTCCAGAACTGAATTCAGTACTCCAGGTGTGGCCTCACCAATTACTTGTACAGTGGCAAGATGACTTCCCCTCTCCTTGACATGATTCCTCTGGCAATACACCCCAGCATCTTATTAGCCTTAGCTGCCATTTTTCTACACTGCGCTGAATGGTTCATTTGCCATGTTATTATCACCCCAAGAACTTTTTCCTCCTCTGTAGGGGATAACTGTACACCCCCAGTCAGTAATGATTCCTTGGGTTTCTTGCTCCCATGTGCATGACTTTGCACTTCTTTGTGATGAACCCTTGCTGCCATGTTTCTGACCAGTGCTTGAGTCTAGCCAGATCATCCTGTAGCCTCTGCCTCCCCTCTGTGTCATTCATCACTTCATCTAACTTTGTGTCATCTGCAAAAAGGCTAATCTTATTCTTAATCCCACGTGAGATGTCGGCAATGAAAATTCCAAACAACACTGAACCCAGTACTGAGCCCTGTGGTACCCCTCTGGTTATGGCTCTTGGAGTAGAGAGTTACCCCCTTACGACTACCTTCTGCTTCCTGTCATTCAGCCAGTTCCTGATCCACTCCACCATTTTCTCCCCTGCTTCTTTTTATCTCAAACTGCTAATCAGTCTCCCATGTGGCACTGAATCAAAGGCCTTGCTGAAGTCTCGATACAAGACATCAATCGCTTGACCCCTGTCGAACATCCTAGTTACCCAGTCATAAAAGTCCACCAGATTCATCTGACAAGATCTTCCAAAGACAAACTCATGCTGTCTGTTGTCTTGGAGACCATTCACCTCCAGAAAGGTTATTAGCCTTTCCTTAAGGATAATCTCCATTAGCTTCCCCAAAATGGATGTAAGGCTGACTGGTCTATAATTGCCTGGTTCATCCTTGGTCCACTCTTATGGAACAGTACCATGTGTGCTATCCTCCAGTCCTGGGGGATGCACCCAGTTTCCAATGCAATATTGAATAAGTCTGCTAGAGGCTCTGTCAGGACCTCTGCCAACTCCTTCAGAACCCTGGGGTGTATGCTGTCTGGGCCAGGCGCCTTAACTACCCACAGGACTTTTAGACCTTCCATCATGCTGTTCACTGGGATTTCCCCATTTGTTAACCCCAACCCCTCATGCCCACCCCCCATCCCTGTGGCATTCCCAATCTTCTTCCTGGGAATTGGTAAACACAGAACAGAAGTAGTCATTGAGCGCTTCTGCCTGGTCTGCCCCCTTTTCCACCCATCCGTCATCTTTCTTGATTCTAACAATTCGATCTTTGCAGCTCCTCCTTTCACTAATGTACTTGAAGAAATCATTTTCTCCTTCTCTGATACCTTGTGCCAGCCTCAGTTCCCCTGATGCCTTGGCTGCCCTGACTGCTCCGCTCACTTCCCTTGATTTCTTCATGTACTCCTCCCTGTCCTCCCCCCATTTGGATCTCATAAATCTTCTGAAGGCTACTCTCTTATTCCTCACCTTTTCTAACACTTCTCTGCTTAAACTAGCTTGGTTTGCTGGACCTGGCCTTTTTACTTTGGATCTTTGTACATGAGCTGGTGGCCTCTGCAAGGCCAAGCTTGATAATGTCCCATTTTACTGGTTAGCATCCATGTGTGGGCAGATGTTAAGAGCTCTGCTACTGTGTCCATCATCCTGCCAAAGTCTGCCTGCCTGAAGTCCAACACCTTTTTCCTGGTACTGACAGCCTCCTTACCCATAGTGAGTGAGAACCGCACAGTGTGGTGGTCACTCCCTGTCAGCAGATCCTCCACCTCCTGTTCCCTGACAAGCTCCCCATTTGACAGCACAAGGTCCGGAATGTTACCTTCACTAGTTGGCTCCCTTACCATCTGCACCAGGAAGCTGTCCTGGAACACCCTCAGGATGACCTATTTCCTGGCATTTAAGGTGGCTGGGGTGCTCCAATATACCCCAGGCATATTGAGGTCCCCCAGAATCACAGTGTTATCCTTTCCACTGATCTTCCTTATCTGCTCCACTAGCTCCCTGTCAACATCCTCATTTTGAGATGGTGGTCTATACACAAGTCCTAATCAAACTCTCCAGCACTTTGAGTCTTCGATTTGCACCCATAATGTCTCCTCCTTGCCCTCTTCCCCTTCCCCTTCCTCCCTGCTGCACAGTATCCCTTCCCTTACATAAATAGCCACATCATCTCCTTCACTTTTTCCCTGTGTCTCCAGTTCTGCCTATACCCCAGGATTACCAGGTCCCAGTCCTGATATTGGGGTGGCCCACGTTTCATTGATAGCAGCTATGTCCACCTCCCCCTTTGCCATCAGAACCTGCAACTTGACTGCCTTTTCCCTAGGTTCCATGCATTGAAGGAGACAACTCTCCAGTATGTGCCCCGATTACCCTTCCCTGTCTGATCACACTTACTGCCAGCCATATTTGTATACTCACCTGATCCTTCCTTACTGGTTTGAGGGGTAGGCCAGTGGGCTTCACTGTCTGGAGACATTGTTTAATGTCTCTCACTTGTCTCCCCCCACATCTAGTTTAAATAAACTCTGGTCGCTATGTACTCCCCCAGCTGCTGCTTTAAGACCCCTGAGCTCTCCCAATTCAAGTGTAACCTGTCTGGGGCATACAGAGTTTTGTTGTCCCATGTTCCTTCCCATCCCCCCACCAGCCTGTACTCTTTTGTCTGACACTATGCCCCCAGCCAACTGTTAAACTCTGCTATCCTCTGCTTCCTAGCACCTCTTGCTCTGGGTACTGGGAGAACTTCTGAGAAAGCAACCAACCTCCCTGCTTTGTCACATAGCTTTCCTAGCTCTGTGAATCTCTCCTGTACTTCCTCAATTGTGTTCCCCCCAAGTCATTTGTGCATGTAGCCTAGGAGCCATGTGGCAGTGGACTAGTACTCCTGCCTGATGGCCCTCTAACAGGTTAAGGGGCCTAGGTCCTGTCACAGTGGTGTTCAGGGGTCCTATCCCAAAGATAATAAAAATAGCACAGTGCCTCCACCCAGAGAAAAGTAGAAGTGTAATGGGTGCTGTACTGGTATACTTTGGGGTTCTCCACTCCAAGTGGTGGATGTAACTGTCTCGCTACCAGCAGCACCCTCAGCAGGTAGGATGGCAAGGGACCACTGAAGGTTTGAATGGGAGTTGATGGATGGAATCACCTGACAAGGAGAGGCAGGGGTCATACACAGAGATCCGATGAAACAAAGATGTTCATTAGACAAGAGGGGAAGTAGGATATATGTCATACAGGAAAATACCAACAGTAAAAACAACATGGAGTATGGACAGCATAGCTATCTAAACAGTAATCACATGTAAGTATAACATAACACAGTCACACAGTCATAGGGAAGCAGACACATCTGCGTCTGTAGCTTAGTTTTTGTGGATTTACATGGTTTTCTGCTTGGAGTAACTACACCATTCTTGCTCACTACATCCGTGAAAGTCTACTGAACTGGATTTCTGCAAAACATCATCACCAGGTATCTGCATTTTTCATTTAAAAATCAACTTTTTTGGAAGCTATCCCTAGCAAAACATAAGTCAAGCAACTAAGTCTGATAAACTCAGTGACTCTAGGTCTGCTTGAATCCACATTTCGTCCTGACCTGCTCCATGATCTGTATGTGGGCTTTTCAACAACCTCTTTGAATGACAAAGAAGCATGCAGACAAAAGGATTTCACATCCTGCATATGCACAGGCACAGTTCATCACCTACAGGAATTCTAACACATTCTGTGACTCTGTACCTCAGCTGTTGATCATTTCTTTTGGCTTGTGACTTAACCACCAGGTATATACTCCTGTCTCTCCTGTTATGTACTTATACTTATACTACTCAAAAGGGGTTGTACCTACCTATTCCTCCACTTCTATCTCTTGGGCAGTCGCATACCTAAAATTAAGCCAGGCATGTTCCCTGTAGACATCTTTATACACCTGGCTCAGAGGCTCCTCCTGCTATCTGGTGATATTGAATCTAACCCTGGTCCCAAACTCTGCACCCCACTCTCTACCTCAACTAGCACTAAAAAAGGCCTGGTACTAGCCCATATGAACATTAGAAGCCTCCTGAGTCACCTGGCTGAACTTGAAGCCTGGGCTAAGTTGGTGGATCCTGACATACTGTGCCTCACCGAAACCTGGTTGAAACCTACTGTATCCGATACCTCCTGCCCTCTACCTAGGTATAATATTCTTCGGCGAGATCGATCTGGGTCCAAGAGGGGGGGTGGGGTCGCTATTTACTATAAAAGTCATCTGTCTCTTAGCGTCCTACCTAACCCTGATTCCCCATGCTATGTGAAGCACTGCATGCAACCCTGACACTGGCTTAAACACCTACATATCGCTTGGTGTAGAACCCGCCAACCAGTGGGCTGAACGGTCTCCAGAACCTACTGCAGTACGCTTCTCAAAATGTAAAACAAATGAAACACCCTCCTCGGTGACTTGAACCTGAACTGGCTGGGCCCACATCACAATCTCCTTGCATCTTTGATCCAGAAGCACAATTTTCACCAACTTATAACTATCTGCACTAGAACCACGTCTTCACTATCAGGGTTGTTACTGAACTGGATCCTTACAAATAGACCGGATCATGTTTCCAAAGCTACCGTCCTGGCTGACTCACTTACAGATCACTCACCAATGCTCTGTCACTGGCGCTCCTGCCCACCGCCTGCTCCTCAACCACGACTGATTACCTTCACGAACTATGCTGCCCTCGATACACAAGCCTTCTTATCTGACATATCTGACATAGACTGGACTGACGTTTTCTCCACCTCCAATGTTGACACTGCCCTTAACATATTTCTCACCAAGTTTGGCGAGTACAAAGAAACACCTCCCAAAGGTAAAAGAAGAGTCAGAGGTCAGCAGTCAAGATGGCTAAATAAAGAACTCCTACGTAAGTTAAAAGTCCGAGATAAGCAATGGAAACAATACAAAAATCTGGGCTCCCCTGGATCTTATCCTGTACAAGCAGTATAGAAATGATTGCAAAGGCGCATCAGGCAGGCTAAAAGCATATACTGTCAAAACCTGCTGACTAACTCCTCCAACGACCCTCGAAAATTTTGGAGCCACATTAAAACTTTTTAGGATCTCTAAGCTGTCACCCTCAGAAATGGTCCTGCAAGGTGTCCACTGTAATGACTCCTTCACTATTGCAAGCGCGTTTAACCAGCAGTTTTCCGACCTATCTGCTACACAGCTTCCCTTCAATCTCCTGCTACACAACTGAACTCAACATTCCCTGGCGATTCACCCACCTCATCTAAACCATTCTACTTCAAAGCGCCACCAGGCATCAAGTCTTCAAGCTGCTCAAGGCTATCTCTGACAATACCAGCCCGGCTCTGATGGAATGGAACCCCGTCTATTAAAGATGGCTGCTCACCTCATATCTGGACCTATAGCTAGAATCTTCACCCTATCCCTCTCCAATGGCTCTGTCCCTGAAATCTGGAAGGCCGCCAGAATTACTCCCGTGTTTAAAAAAGGCAGCAAAAATGACACGACCAACTACAGACCAATTGCTATACTATCAGTCCTTAGCAAGATCCTTGAGAAATTAGTCTCTATTCAAGTTACCGAATTCGTTGAAAACTCCAACTTACTCAATACAGCACAGCACAGCTTTAGAAAACACCACAGCACTATGACTGCACTAGCAAAACTCTCCTCTGACATTCTTACCAACATGGACAAAGGGAAGCTAACAGGGGCTGTTTTCATCGACCTCACTAAAGCGTTCGACCTTGTTGGCCATCCTTTACTACTTGCCTCCCTCAGAAATCTGGGCTTCTCCTACCCTGTCACTACCTGGTTCAGCAGCTACCTTGCCAACAGGACTAAAGCAGTGAAATTCAACTCGGCGATCTCTGACAGTGCTGTTATCAATATTGGCGTCCCTCAGGGCTCCATTCTCGGTCCTCTCCTCTTCTCACTATTTGTAAACAATCTCCTGATGTAGTAACCTCTGGCCACTCACTACTTTATGCTGATGACCTGGTCATCTATGCCCACTCTGACAATATCACCAACCTGAATGCTGCCCTTACCACAGACTTCCACTTGGTGCAGCACTGGCTGCACACCCAACGCCTTATCCTTAACTCCAATAAAACTAAAGCCATGCTATTTGGATCCCCACACAAATTAAGAACCTGCTCTTCTTCTCTCTCTGTGCCTGACATTAATGGTAACCCTCTGGAGTCTGTTAGCTCTTTTTTCGCTACTTGGGCATTCACCTTGACCAAAATCTTGACCTAAAGCTGCACATCCAGGAAACTTGTAAATCTGTCAATTGTAAGCTAGGGGCTGCTTACAGGACTAACTACCTGCTTACCCCTGCCGCTAAACTGGTAATTGCTAGAGGAATCCTGTTACCAACCCTCACCTACGGTGCTCCCATCCTAACCATGGCCAGCAAAACTGCTCTGCACCAATGGGACACCACCTTCAACAATGTTTGCAGGTATTTGGCTAAAACACCGCGCCTGAAGCACCATTGTCAGCTATACAAAGACATGGGCTGGCTATCTCCTCCCTCCACCAGGCAATATTACCTCTGCAACCTTCGGACACCATCATCAGAGCATCAAAGCCAGCTGAGCTCTCAAACTACTCAAACTGGTTATACCTTCACGGGACCTTAGATCCTCTGACAAGTCCTTATTGAATATTCCTCTGCCACAAAAAAAGGGCCTGGGAGCCTTCAGTTATGCTGCCCTCACTTTTGGAACTTGCTGCCCCAGGGACTAAGAAATGCTCCTTCTCACGATGCATTTAAGCACAATCTCAGAGCTTTCCTTACCTCGATGGACAAATGTGTTTGTTTTGATCCTCTTGAATCCCATGCCCTAACCTGTTCTCCTCCCTCCCCTATTATATGTATTATAGGCACTTGCGCTTTTTTATTCTTGGTTGTTTTTGCTTTTATGTTTCATGTTTGTTGATACTGTATAACATTGTTGTTCTGATGCCAATTGTAAAGCTCTCTAATTACTGCCTAGTCACTTAGCTTGCCCTCGCTCCTGAGCTGTTTTCCCCACCTTCATTCCTTATCCTCCACCTCTGTTCCTGTAACACTTACTTTCCCAGCCCGCTCTCTTCCCTTCCCACTTAGCCATTTCTCCAGTACCCCTGTCATTACCCCTCCCTTTTCCCTGCCCCTCCCTCTCCTGCTCTTTGCCACCTCACTCCCCCTCTAACCGCCCTCCACTCCCCTCTCTGCGTCTTCGGTTCCACTGGCCCGGTAACAGGTTGCTACCTTGTACCGCTAATGCCGTAACTTGCGCCACCCTTCCTACCTTTCTTTCACCGTTCTGCCCTCTTCCTGCCAGCTTTCCCTCCTTCTTTTATTCTTTCCTCTTCTCCCTATGCTCAGTCCTCACCCCTCCCTCTCCTATTTTATCCCGCCTCCCACCAGTTGCGTGGCTCCCTCTCTCTCCTGCCATCTAGTAGTTCCACCGGCTCGGCCCAGGTTACTCTCTACCCGCCAATGCCATTTTCACTGCCTCGCTCTTGTCCTCCTCCCTTCTTCTGCTCCGCTGCGCTCTTACTAGGTGCACTCTATCTCCTACCCCCACTCATTTCCCTATCTGTTCTGTGCCCTTCATCCTTTTCCCTATACCCTGCCCTTCCCACCCTACCCTTCCCTCCCCATTCCTTTAGTTCAAATCCTCCTCACCCTTGCACCTAGTCCCACACCGGCCTCCCTGCACATCACCCTCTCTCCCTCTCTATTTTTTGCACCCATAGCTTCACTGTCCTGTTCCCCGACCTCTCCGTCTCTCTTGCCGACTCCCGGTTCCACCGTCCCGGCCACAGGTGGCAACCTTCTCCCGCTAATGCTGCACTTGGCGCCTTAACCTCCCTCCTGTCCTCCCATTTTTTGCTATTCGCCCTACCACCCCCTGTCTCCGTCTCTCCTGCCCTACCCTTACACCTGTCCCCTACCATCTCTCCCCCTAGTTCTCAACAACTGAATACATGTAATTTTATCCTTATTGCTATGCTTGACTACACTGTGTGACTTTGTCCTTTGCAAATGTATCCTGCTCTGTGTAATTTCTTATGTATCCTGCAAATGTATCCTGCTTTGTGTAATCTCTTATGTATCACTGTGTTCTGTAACTGTACCTCCCGGGTCGTGCCTGAAAATAGTCACTTGTTGGCTAGCGCACTTACCCGGTCAACAAATACTAAATAAATAAATAAATAAACTCTAAACATACTATAAGCTCTAAATATTCTACAAATAGCTCTACAGGCTATACCAATACTATACAGGTTGTAACAACTATGCTGTAAGAGCATCTTATTTCTATTCCCTGTAAGAGGGTGACTAAAACAAAGTGATCAATTGGCTGTAACAGCTATGCTGTAAGAGCATCCTATTTCTAATCCCTGTTCACACTTTCTAAATTATCCCTGAGGTGCACTTCTAACTGTTACCTGGAGTACTCCACACTATCAGTCATTCTACATATGATAGGAAGAGTCTATACATATGGTGGATGGCAGTTTGTGCACTTTCAGATTTTCTGTCATCGAGAAGGAAAGGTAAAGCAACTCCACTATCTGTCCAGTGCAATGATGAGAACCTTTTGAAAACTAGGGGAATGCAAAGAGGATTTTTAACAGACCATGAGTTCTCGGCTACACCCCACCTCTCTAGGGTTACTGGACTACAAGCACAGGATCATGATTTCTTCAGCTAAGAACCCACTGAGGGCCACCGGAATGGGAACACACAGAATCTGGCCACAGTTCACTTCTGGACTGCCCAGAAAAGGGAAACAATGCAAACCACCTGGCCACAATCCACTTCTGGACTGCCAGGTGAAGGATTCGATGCAAACCACCCAGCCACAGCCCACTTCTGAACTGCCTGATGAGGAAGATGAAGAAAAAAATCACCCTGCCACAGTCCTCTTCTGGACTGCTGGATGAGGAGGATGAAGCAGACGCTACTGGATAAACAAATCTGGATAAGGAAGTCTCTGGATGTTGGATTATAATGGTATTCTGGGCTCCAAGGCCGGACGAGCCAAGGGCACACACACCAGACAACAAAAATGTATGTTGAAATGCGATAATGTTTGTGGGCTCCAAGGCTGGATGAGCCAAGGGCGCACTGAAAACAACAAACAGAGCGGCACTCAGAGAACTGGAACTGACAGTTCGGATGGTACTCTGATGTGGATGTCAAAACAAGAAAATGGACGGCAGATTCTCACTGGGCCAAGCCTTAATTTGGGAACTGTCAGTGGAAAACAATAAACAGGGTGATGCAACTTGACACAACTGCTGCACGGTTCTTCATGGAGTTGCTGATGGCTGATTCCGGGATACACTGGAAGAGGATTCCTGAAGAACTGATGAAGACCGATAGGGATGCACATGGGTGAAGTGACTCTGGAGATTGCTGAAGACAGATTCAGGTACTTTGCCAGCACTGAAATGCTGGCACAAAGCAAAGCAAAGACAGTTCTAGCACTTAACGCTGTTCATAGGGTGAATAGCAGTGCAATAAATGTCACAGTTCCTACTGTAGTGGTCAACTGCACAGTCTCAATGTTCAGACCACAGTAAATAAACAGGCACTTTACTATTCTGGGTGAACCCTAGCTTTCAGTGGACCTAACTACCAAAGGGTCCCTCTGGCTAACTCCTGTTACTGTGGATATACTGCAGTTGCGAATAGGTTCACTCAAAATTCTATAGATTCAAATGTCAGACTAGGCCCCTTAACACATGTGGGCCTATGTGGCTAGCTAGGCTCCCTTAACATCTGGGGTTGATTATGCTGCTGGGCCCCTATAACAAATGTGGGTTTAAATGGCTAGCTGCTGGTCCTGGACCTTGTGTTGCCCTTTAAGTGGCTGTGGGCCTACTTGCCCCTTTAAGGCCTGGGCCTAGTCACCCCTTTTTACCAACAGTGGGCGTAAATTGCCCCTTTTGCAGCAGTGGGATGATATGGCAGAGCCCCTTTAACCACTTGGGCCTATATGGCTGGGACCCTTTTAAATCTCTCTAGGGCCTTTGCTGCTCCTTGAAAATCTTTGGGCCTTCTTTGCCCTCTTATGTACCTGGAACCTGACTTTGCCCCTTTAAATCTTTAGGCCTGACCAGGGCCTGACTGTCAATCTCTCTTGGCTGCCCCTCCTTCTTTCTGCCCATGACAATATTCAAAAGTTTCCCCCATTGGCATATGGAAGGCCCCTCCCCGTGGGCACTGCCATGCACAGAATAAATATTTAAATTAGCCCTCTAGCCCACCCCATGGCTCTTGGACATCTTTTACTAGTGCCCTGAACACTTTAAAACAATTTTTTTTTTCAAAATAACTCTAGGCGGTCAGCACTTGGCTGATGTGCTACTGCCTACTCACCATACCAGACTGGGATATAAAGTAGCTAGATCGGAAGGTGGGATGAGTTTCTGGTGGAGGGAGGGCTTCAGGCAGGACTTGAGTGACAGGGGGCTTTGCGTTGCCCGGCGCTCACTCTGAGATGTGGCCTTGCTTGTGGGCACCGCAGTTGAGGGTCCAAAACTTTAATTTAAAATAAAGAAAACAAAACTGTGCACCAAGCCCTTACTGGAACAGGAAATGGATGGCTTTTCTCTTCTTGTGATGCTCCGATGGCATCACAGCTACGCCATGCCATGCAGCTTCAGGGGCAGTCTTCAGTGGCCAGAGACAGCAGAGGCATGCAGGGAAGCCCTCATGGACAGCTTCAACCATCCAGGTAAGCTTTTCTCATCCCACCACACTTCCTGCATCCTCTCTCCTCCACAGCCACCAGGATATTCTTTTTTAACAACTATTTTTTCAAAAATCAACAAACTGGATTCTGGATTCTGGAATTAGAATGCTGTGCATGTGCAGCTCAGCACAGCATTCTATCCTGGGGACATTGTTTACTTTTGCCATGTGCTGGCAAAGCAACTTTAGCTTACATTATTTTAGGCAGTAGTTTGGGCACCTTTACTGAGGTGTACGGGGGAGACTGGGGGATACAGGGAACTGCTGGGGAACCCCAACTTTTGGGTATTACAGAAGTGGGTCAGGTGACTGGCTGGCATGGCCTCCTGGGATGCTGCTCCTACCCACCTCCCCTACCAACAGCCCCACACTTGGAATACCAAACTGGCCAACAACACCATAAACCATGAACAGTAATGATCTGACAGAATCAGAGAATTCCTGCACACAATATTGCAAATGATAAATCATAGCTTTCTTGGGGGTGAGGATTAGGGAAGGGATACCGGGACAAATGATGGCTGTGAATAAAAATGGAATGATTAGAAAGAACAAGTAATAACAACAACAGTCGGGCCCACAGGCCAAGCCCACCCCCTACTGGTATCAGTGTTTCCCAGTATATTCTTAGGGGTACCTATTAGGTGCAGGCCTGGTATGGTTCTGCAAGTTGGTGGCTGTTGAGGCCCTGAAACTTTGCAAAATACTTTGATTAGAAAATTTAAATTTGTTTTTACCCTTCCCAGGAGCCAGATCCTGGGTACTCATGGTTTGTAGAGTTCAGTTGCCTGGGATATGTAGCTTCCAGGTCAGTACAGCTCAGGGCAGGAGAAAACCAGCCTTAGCTCCTCTGGCAGGATGGAACTTGATCGAGGATCTTGGAGCTGGTCACTTTGACTGTAGTTCTGGCCGCTTGTCACCTTTAGCCACTTCTGGCCCATTGCAGAGCTCTGTGGCAAGACAGCACCAGCCCCAGAAGTCCCAAACCCAGGAGTGGCTCCACAGCCCAGCTCCCCACACTGGATCCTAAGTGCCCTAGCACCCCAGCAAGTGCCGGTGACCTCCTGAGATGGTGAGTCCCACTTGAAGGGGTTAGCTGTTTCCCTTAGTGGCTCTGGGTGAGAACTCCCACATGGTGGAAGTCCTCCTGCAGTCCCTGCTCTGAATTCAAAACCAACAGCAATCACAGGCAGTTGCTCAAGCAAAGTCCAGTGCCAGATGGAGTGGGTGCTAACCTTAGTTCAGTGAAGCCCAGGTGCAATCGACAGTGGAATCCAAACACAACAGGTCCCTGCACACCAGACCACAATTTCCAGTAAGAAACTGTCCACAATCTTTTCTTCAACTGTAGCTGGTATACAGCTCTCAGCCCTTTCAACCAGTTCACTCAGGAAATGTATAGCACCTGGCTAGCACTCTGATGTCCAGAGATGCTTTGCCTCTTCAGAATCCCAGTTAGTTTCACACAGGTAAAACAACTTTCAGCAGCAATTGTGGCACTCAAATACTGTAGAACAGTTCAGTCCTCTCAGTTCAATTCAGTATAGCAGTGCAGGATTTCTGAAGCTCTTAACTTCTCCAAAATAATCATACAGCTCACAGTACCTGGGGAATCACGTTATCAGTGCAGTCTGTCACTCTCCTTTCCTTTGCTGAACCCTTCCTGGACACAGCAATCTCCTCTGGATGCCTGGGAAAGGCCTCCCTAGTCCAGATCCACTCTCACTGGAGCCTTCTGACTCGTACAGAGTCCAGGAACAGACTGAAGAAATCCCACTGAGTCTACTGACTTTCAGCAGAGAATCAAGAGTTCTGATTGGCTGATGGAGCCTATCAATAATCCATAACCATAGAGATCAATATTTTCTTCTGGCATATTGGGGCATGATCTAGGTGCATGAATTAGACACCTCCTTTTCCCAGGAGTCCGTTCGATTCAGTTTTGTGCACCTAGACAATTGATCGCTGCAATTTTTGGGTCAAGTGTCACAAACAAGTCATCAAGCCCATTCAGTTCTATGGAGTTCAGCACAGTTCCCCACATTTTTAGCCCTAGGGGAAGTCAAGTTGAACACTTTATTTAAACAAAAAACCTACTGTGTTGTAGCCCCTTTTGTGCTCTCCTAAGCGACCCCTCTCTTGGCCAGTTGTGTCCACCAGCTTAGCTGTTGCTGCCACCAAAACATATGCTCCCACCATGAGGCAGGCAGCAAATGATTAATATTCATGGGGGTGCTCATTAGTATTCATAATCCCCAAGGGCCCCCATGTTCAACCTTTAATTTTACAGATTGCTGAGGGTTCTGCCCAGTTCCCCCAAAGTCACTGGCCCTATTAGAAGGGCGAATGGCACCGGGACCATGGACACACTCCCTGACCAACTGCAAATTGGGTGGTCAATACATCAATGCACCTTCTTGCGCATGCACAATTGCCGCAAGCTATGAGGAGCAGTGCTGTAGCCGCAATTGCAATTTAGCATTTTTAAGCCCAAAATGGGCTGAAATCAATTTCTGGCTTTCTGGGAAGGATTTATGGGCACCAAAGGGCTTGGGGAGTAACAGGGAAGCCAGCCAGCAACAGGAAGAAAACAGGATAAATGAGAGAGAATGTGGGGCAATACAGGTAAGCCCCCAGAGGGGGGTTACACTCTCCTCCTTAAATGCTTGGTTTCCACACCAAGCTTAAGTGTAAAAATACTAAAGTTTAACATCTACACATAATAACATTAGTAACTATACACCTGAATACTATCTATTATGTTGTAACTAGGTGTTCAGAACAAGAAAGCATGCAAATGAAACATTATAAACACTTCAACCAGTTTCCTTTCTCATGATGAGCCCCTAGCCACTTAAAAGTGGCACCCATAGGTTCAACCCACTAGCCATAGGATATTGAAACCCCACAGAGTAAAGGTTTGTTCCTCAGCCCTCCTAGGTACCCTTGTCACCTACCTCTTCTTCCCCTGGTCACCTTTCTCTTCGATCTAGGGGGTTTAGCATCAGCAGGGCACATAATCACTTTCTGTAGGGGCCTAGGAGTAACTTACACTCCCTTGTGTACTACAAAGAGGGGTAAGTCTGTAGGAACTCTGGGAGCATCATGAATCAGTTTAAGAATAGGCAGTATTGTCCTGCCTAACCTTCGAGGAGGTTTTCTGAACTCAGTGACCACTACCCTTCTTGTGATCAGAGGTAGATTCCTCATCATTAGCACATTCCCCCTGATCATTCTCTTCCTCAGCTACTGGAGCAAAGGATTCAGCACCTCCACTCCATCACAAGTCACTCAAGGGGAACTAACCTGGGACCTTTCAGTGGACATAGTCGGACCAGTGTTCAATTCTGATGCGGTCCCTCCAAAGGGCACTTCCTCCCCTTCTCTTTCCCAATCCTCAGGATTATCCTGCAGCCATTTTGAGGACCCAGGTGGACTAGTACACAAGTCTGCTGTGGATTCTCCAAAACACATATCTGCAGGAAAACCGCTCCGGTACCACTCACAGGGCTCAGCTGGACCAGTATGCAGGTCCGAAGTGGTCCATACGAGAGGCCTAGTGGGAGCAGCTTCCCCATCTCCACCATTTCCTATGTACTGCCATGTGCACCGAATTCAGGGGCAGTCTCTGAAATAATCTGGTTAGCTCTGAAGTAGGGCAA
Source organism: Neoceratodus forsteri (assembly GCA_016271365.2). Taxonomy (NCBI): domain Eukaryota; kingdom Metazoa; phylum Chordata; order Ceratodontiformes; family Ceratodontidae; genus Neoceratodus; species Neoceratodus forsteri. The sequence goes on from CM057452.1 coordinate 784,629,828, forward strand.
AAGCTCTGGGGGGGTTCTATCATCTTCGCCCTCAGCCTCATCATCTGTACTATCTTCACCTGAGCATCCCCCACTCTGGGAAGGCCCAGCCCCCATGGCATCACTATCTTCATGCCTCTGTCTCCTGCATTTAGCAGTTTGAGTGGTCGGGGGTGAAGAAGAATGTTCCTCATGAACCTTTTCATCTGTAATTTGGTCACCGATGGACAGCAGATGATTTTGGCGAATGACCTTATGGCCCTGAGTTTCTCCTTTAGACCAAATCCTGTATACCGGGAGGCCTCCCAGCTTTAACAATACAATGTATGGAGTGCATCCCCACTGGTCTGCAATCTTGTGCTTCCCTGATATGCCCAGTCTATGCAGCAGCACTTGATCCCCTGCCTAAAGATCTTGGGCTTGCACCTTTTTATCACATCTCTCCCTGTTGGCCTGGTTTCTCTTGGTGGACATCTCAGTAGCGAGGTGATAGGCATCGATGAGTTGCTGTCTCAACTTCTTCACATATTACAAGTAGTCTCCTGCTCCAAGACCATTGGTGGACACCTTGAAACACAGATCCACTGGCAGATGGCCTTCCATCCCAAACATAAGCTAGTAAGGAGAGAACCCTGTAGCATTGCTGTAGGTACAGTGGTACACAGAGTATAGTGTGCTTACCCACTGGCTCCAGTTACATTTATCTCAGGGTCCAAGGTGTCCAACATATCTAATAAAGTCTGGTTAAATCATTCAGGTTGAAGGTCACCTTGGGGATGGTATAGGGTGGTCCATGATTTTCTGATGTCCCACAGGGACAGAAGCTCTTTTATGAGGCAGCTTTTGAAGTCACAACCCTGGTCCAAGTGAATCCTTTGAGGTGCCCTATAATGCACAAAGAATTTTTCCACCAGAATCTTGGCCACTGTGGAAGCCTTTTGATCTTTCGTGGGGTAGGCTTGGGCATATCTGGTAAAGTGGTCAGTGACTACTTGGATATTTGAGATGTTACATGAGTCAGGTTCCAGTGCAAGGAAGCTGATACATACCAGCTCCATCGGGCCACTCGTCCACATGTTTACCAATGTGGCTGTCTTTTGGGGAAGTGCTTTCCATTGTAGGCATCTTCCACAATTCTTTAATAGGTCACTATGTTTGCTCCCATTCTCAGCCAGTGGAATCTGCTTTTTACTAGGTCCAGGGAGTGCTCGACACCCAGGTGGCACATATTGTCATGCAAAGCCCTTAGTACAGTCTTGATATGCTTCTCTGGTAACACCAGTTGTTCATAGGGTGCACCCTGTTGATCCTGTGTCTCTTTGTAAAGCAACTCTTTCCTTAACAACTGCTTGCATCATTCATGTAACAAGAGCCTGTTGGGGGGATAAATGGTTTCTACTTGAGTCTGATCCCCACTTTGTTGAAGCACTTGAATTATTTCTCCAGCGGCAGGGCTGGATCTCTGGTCTCTCTTTAAATCTTGGGTGGTTAGTTGATGAAGGGATCTCATTTCTTTCTAAGGCAGTCAGCTGGTAGTAGATGACTGGTAGACAGCTTCCTGATGCCCTCAAGCACTCCACTAAACAAGGGGTATGCTCTTTGGAGAGAGAGTCTCTTCACCATCATTCAGTTTACACAGGCCCTTCCCTGTTTGTTCTGATATCTTCTCCAAGGCACAGTGTTCAGTGGAGTAAGCAGGAGGGCACCTGGATAGGGCATCCACGTCCACATGGTTCAAGCTGGGCCAGTACTCCACACAAAAATCATAAGTGGACAAAGATGATAGCCACCGGTGGCCTGTGGCATCCAATTTGGTGGTGTTCTACACTTAAGTAAGTGGGTTATTATCCGTCTTCACTATAATCTTAGCCCCATACAGGTAGTCATGGAAATGGTCCACAAAGGCCCACTTTAATGTCAAAAATTCTAGTTTATGGACTGAATACTTGTGTTCCAATGGGTTCAAACTTTTGTCCATGAAAGCAACAGGTGCAGGCCCTCCAGATTCTCTTGATAAAGGACTGCATCCAGATCTCTGAAATTGGCATCGATGGGGAGTACATAAGGTTTCTGTGGGTTCACATAAGCCAGCACTGGAGCATGTGTCAGGCAGTAGATGATGTCTTAGAAGGCCTGATCACACTTTTCATCCCATTAGGAGCCAAAGAGTTCTGAAGGCAGAAAATAGCCAGTCTGATTAGGTCTGGTCCCAGATGAGATTGCTTTCTTGCTTTTATTGGTTGGTGGATACTACTGCAGCAGGTTCAGCAGGAGCCAGACCACCATAGTATAATCCTTTATGAATCTCAGGTAATACCAGCAGAAACCAAGTAGTCGCTGGAGCTATTTTAAGGTCTGGGACTTAGGCCAAGTGGTGAGGGCATCAGTCTTGCTAGGATCCATCTGGATGCCCTTTGCGGAGACTATATGCCCATCATGTTTAACTGAAGCCTAGAAGAATTGACACTTAGCAATCGACAGTTTCAATCCAAATTCTTCCAAATAATTCAACATCTTGAGTAACCAGGCTTCATACTCCTCTAAGGTCTTCCCAGAAAGATAATGTCATCCAAATACACCAGACACTTGAGTAGATTCATATCCAAAATGGCTTTCTCCATCAGGCGCTAGAAGGTGTCAGGGGCACCCATGCTCCCCTAAGGCATCCAGAGGAATTAATCGAATCCTAATGGGCATATGAATGTCATCTTCTCTCGGTCATCATGGGCCATCAAAATTTGGTAATAGCCACTCCATAGATCCAGGACTGAGAACCACTGGCTACCATTCAGACAATCTAGAGCATCTTGTATTCGGGGCATAGAGTACTGGTCGGGCATTGTCTGTTTGTTCAAGGTGCGGTAGTCCACACACATCCTTACTGCCCGACTCTTTTTCCTCACCACAATGATTGGGGATGTGTAGCAGATCCTCAACTCCTGAATAATCCCCGCAGTCAGCATTTCCTGAAGGTGCCAACAAACATCATCAGTGTCTGCTGGAGCCAATCATCTAGATCTCTCCTGAAAGGGCATCTCATCATTGAAATGTATGTGATGCTGCTCTCCACTCACACACCCTACATCCCATTCATGTAGGGAAACTACCTTCATTCGAGCAGATAGTTTCTCCCGTATCCTCTCTTTCCATTCTTCAGGGATTAGGAAACCACTTAAGTCAAGCAACCCTGGATCAAGTCCCTCAGGGGTGCCACCCCTCTTGGCAGCAGGTTGCAGAGCTGTGTCTGCATAATAAACTCTTGCTAAATTCTGTCCCTTTCTCACTATCACTTCCTGGTCAGTGACGTTCTTTACTTGTACCATAACCCTTCTAACATAGGCATGTGCTCTTGCAGGCAAAACATTGGGTTTTACCAGCAGTCCCATGAGTAATCCATGCTCCTCTAGGGCATACAACATCAACAACTGATTTTTCACCTCCTTTTTTAAGCCTCACTAATCCAGCAATGTTACATTCTGTGTTAGGCAGTAGCACAATCTCTTCCCCACCTTGCATCCACACTATGCCAACAGGGTCATCAGGCTCCTCATCAGGAGACTGTCCTCTCTTCCTGTAGGCCTCCTTAATCAAGGGGTGAATGGAGAGATAGCTGCCTTTTCTATCTGCCTCTTGGGCTTGGCACAACTGGGCTAACCATCTGAGCATATGGGCATTCATGCCCACCAGCACAGGCACTCCATCATATATGCCAGACTCAGGGAAAATCAGAGCCAGGGTCTCCACTACATCTCCTATACCAGCTACTTTTGTTGGAAATGTCAGCCACACCTTCACATATCCCAGATAGTGGTATGACTTCTCAATGAGTCCCCACACATGTAAACGCTCCAGCGATTGCAGCTCGACATTGAACAGGTGTTTTTCTATTTTGCCCTCATCCATCTCAGGGGGTACTCCTAGCAACAAGAGTGAACTCTGGCTTACCATTCTCATATCTCTGCTCCACCCCACCACCCTTACTTTATCATTCTCTTTAGACCAAAATTGTGGCCAGGATGGAGTAGAATTGGGTGCTGGGGACCCCACGGGGGTTGTTACAGTTGGGTCCTCCATAGTGTAATGGCTGGTGAACAGGACATCCCAGCGGGTGCCTCCAAAGATGTTGCCCAGGTGCTGTGTGCCAGTGAGCTATTACCCCTGCATGATGGCCCTCTAACAGGTGAAGGGGCCCAGTCCTGTTATGATGCTGTTTGGGGGTTCTGTCCCAAAGACAATAAAAATAGTGTAGTGCCTCAATCAAGAGAAAAGTAGAAGTGGGTCAAGTGACTGGCTGGCACAGCCCCCAGAGATGCTGCACCTACCCACCTCCCATACCAACCACTCCATAATCTGAATACCCAACTGATCAATAACACCATACACCATGAACAGTAATGATCTGACAGACTCAGAGAATTCCTGCACAAAATATTGCAAATGATAAATCACAGCTTTATTGGGGGTGAGGACTAGGGAAGGGATACTGACACAAAAGACGGCTGTGAATAAAAAAGGAATGATTAGAAAGAGCAAGTAATAACAACGATAGTCTGACCCACTGACCAAGCCCAGCCCACTGGTACCAGTGTTTCCCAGTATGTTCTTAGGGGTACCCACTAGATGCAAGCCTGGTACAGTGAGGAAGGTTGGCTGGCTGTCTGGGCCCTGAAGATTTGCAAAATCCTTTTATTAGTAAATTTAAATTTCCCTTTGCCCTTCCAAGGAGCCAGATCCTGGGTACTCATGGTTCATAGAGCTCAGTTGCATGGAGTATGGAGCACCCCCAGTCAGTGAACCCCAAGGCAGGAGAAAGATGGCTTTAGTTCCTCTGGCAGGATGGAACTTGCTTTAGGATCTTGAAGCTGGTGACCTTGATTGTAGTTCTTGCCACTTGTCACCTTTAGCCACTTCTGACCCATTGCAGAGCTTGTGGCAGGACAGCACGAGCCCCAGAAGGGCCAGACCCAGTAGTGGCTCCAAAGCCCAGCTACCCACACTGGATTCCAGGTTCTCTAGCACCCCAGCAAGTGCCGGTGGCCTCCTGAGATGATGAGTCCCATTTGGAAGGGGTTAGTTGTTTCCCTGCCTGGCTCTGGTTGAGAACTCCCAAATGGTGGGGGTCCTCCTGCAGTCCCTGCACTGAGTTCAAAACCAGCAGCAATCACAGGCAATTGCTCAAGCGTAGTCCAGTGCCAGATGGAATGTGTGCAAGCCTTAGTTCAATGAAGCCCTGGTGCAATCAACAGGGAAATCCAAACACAACAGGTTCCTGCACACCAGTCCACACTTTCCAGTTAGAAACTGTTCACAACCTTTTCATCAGCTGCAGCTGGGACACAGCTCTCAGCCCTTTCAACCAGTTCACTCAGGAAATGTACAGCACCTGGTTAGCACTCCGACATCCAGAGATGCTTTGCCTCTTTGGAATCCCAATTACAATCCCACACAGGTAAAACAACTCTTAGCAGCAATTGTGGCACTTAAATAAAACAGCTCAGTCCTCTCAGCTCAATTCTGTATAGCAGTGCAGGGTTTCTGTAGCTCTTAATGTCTCTAAAATAATCCTACAGCTCACAGTACCTGGGGAATCAAGTTATTGGTTCAGTCTCTCACTCTCCTTTCCTTTGCTGAACCTTTCCTGGACACAGTAATTATCCTTTGGAAGCCTGGGAAAGGCCTCCCTAGTCCAAATCCACTCTCTCAGGAGCATCCTGACTCTTACAGAGCCCAGGAACAGACTGAGGAAATCCCAGCAAGTCCACTGAGTTTCATCTGAGAATCAAGAGGTCTGATTGGCTGCTGGAGTCTATCAATAATCCATAACCATAGAGATCAGTATTTCCTGCTGTCTTACTGGAGCATGATCTAGGTGCCTATATTAGTCTCCTCCTTTTCCCAGGAGTCCCTTTGATTCAGTTTTGGGCACCTAGACAATTGATTGGGTGCAATTTTGGGGTCAAGTGTCACAAACCTGTCAGCTGTCATTCAGTTCTATGGAGTCAAACACGGTTCTCCACCTGTTCAGCCCTGGGGCAGTTAAGTTGAACATTTTGTTTTAAAACAAAAACCCACTATGTTGTAACCTTTTTGTGCCCTCCTAAGTGACCCCTTTCTTGGCCAGATGTTTCAACCAGCTTAGCTGTCACTGCCGATAAAACTTACACCACTAAGGAGGCAGGCAGCAACTAATTAATATTCATGGACTGCTCATTAATATTCATAAACCTGGAGTGCCACCAATTTCAAACTTTAATTTTACAGATTGCTGGGGCTTCTGCCCAGTTCCTACAAAGTCATCAGCCCCATTAGAATTGAGAGGTACACCATGACCACAGACACACTCCCTGACTGACCACAAATTGGGTGGTTGGCACATCAATGTGCCTTCTCACACATGTGCAACCACTGCAAGCTATGAGGAGCATTGCCATAGCAGTACCGGGTAATTGCACTTCAGCATTTTTAAGCCCAAACTGGGCTGAAATCAATTTTGGGCTTTCTTGGAAGGATTTACGGGCACCAAAGAGCATGGGGAGTAACAGGGAATCCAGCTGGCAACAGGAAGAAAATGGGACAAATGGGAGAGAATGTGGGGCAATAAAGGTAAGCCCCAGAGGGGGTTTACATGCATTTTATGGCACAGGCTGCGACTTGTGTCATTTCTGGAAAGACAGAAGCAAGTCGAGATTCTTCTATAATCAGGTGCATAGTGAATGACACCAAATTGTTCAACGCAATTTGTGCCAAGATGCAAACTGTGTTGATCTAAGGAGCCTTTGAAAATTGAGCCCACAATTCTTAGCACAATTATATGCACACGTTAGCCAAAAGACGAAACCACACCCCCTATGCTACTTTTCAATTTTCCATGTTTTCATGGATAAACAAGGTTTTCATGGGTAAACAAGGTTTTCATGGACATCCATGGACATTTCTGCTCTGTCCTTGATCTTTGTCCATAATAACTCCATCTATGTCCTCCTCTTGATTACATAGAAACATAAAATTTGTTGGCAGATAAGGACCAATTGGCCCACCTAGTCTACCAATTTTTCCATACCTCCAGGATCTCTGTAAACCCTACCTGATCGCAGGTTTTTCTCCCTCACCCCATTCCTTTCCACTAAGATTCCATTATGATTATTCCATGTATTTTTGATTCCTACCCCTGTTTTCACCCCCATTACATCGGCTGGTAGGCTATTCCAGGAATCTACCACTCTTTCTGTGAAGTACTTCCTCACAACTCTCTTGAATCTACCCCTCTACAACTTCATAGCATGACCCCTTGTACTTGTGTACCTTTTTGTCTGAAAAATACTTTCCTCCTGTACCTTATTTACTACCTTGACCCTTGAGGTATTTAAAGGTCTCTTGCATACCAACCCTTTTCTCTTCCAGGGTGTACATACTGAGTTCCTTTAGTCTCTCCTTATAAGATTCCTGGATAAGATTGTCTTTGGTTGAGGAACATGTACAAATATCTATAAAACATACAATCAAGAGAGACTAAACAGAAAAATGAAATCCAATTTCAATTTGGTAAATGACAAAATGAAGTTTTGAAGTATTTCAGGTACAGTAGAAGCCATGGTTTTCCATTATCTAAATATAATAATTAGTCTCCATGCTTGGTAAATATAATGATGTAATTAGTCTCCATGTTTGGTAATGGTTTTCATTGTTTGTTTTTGGTTTGTTTTGGTTTTGATGTATTCTGTCAGTGCCTTGTTCAAGATCATTTCATTGATGGTAACACTATTAAAAATATTAAAATTGCTTATTTGCCTTCAATACTTATGGTTATGCTCCTCTGAAATACTGTACTGCTTTATATGGCTTCTATTTTAAATGTTGATTACTGTTTAGTTTTTTTTTCCAACCTCTTGATATATCTCCACTACCCCTCACCTCAGTTCGCATCTGGAAACAAACTGTTAGTACTGTAGCTCAGTATGTCTTTTTATGGTGACATTTTTTAAAATAAATAAATCAATAAACAAGCAAACAAACAAATAAATATCAAATTAGTACTTCCATCATTTAAATTAATTGTGTTGTAGATTCATGCCAAATTCAGATCATAGCACCCATCAAAAACAGATGGATATCAATGGCCATGTATTTTTTACCATTTATTATAACAAGCAGTACAAAAGACACATTTTAAAGGTGAGAAAAATAGAACTAACGTTTCACAAGGACAACGCCCTGCTTCATCAGAGTTAAGTTCATTACACTTACACCACATTATATATAGACCCAAATAAATACAATTAAAAAACTGCACGTGTAATGTGACTTATTAAAATTACTTGGTATAAATTAAGTAAGCCAGGATCTTTTACTTTAATTACAGAGTGATGAAACCTTTTATGCAGCACAACCTATTCCATTTACAAATACGCCAACCACTATAATTTGCTTTAAATCAGTACAGCACATTTCAAATATATTGTGCATCCTGTGTTTAAACTTTGTTTTACACAGAGGACTATTCATCCATTTAAATTCTCAATCAAGCACTTTAATATATACCATTACTTGATTTAAATATGCATGCTTTTTAGTTGCAGCTAGCTGTGGAACATCATTGCAGGCAAACAATTATCAATTTCCATCAGTGCCCATTACTTTTTGACATATTGCAGCTCACACCATCATATACAGCAATTCTAATTATAATATCAAACTACTTCACTTTATTCTAATGCACTGTATCTTAGGGATATTTCATTTAGCTTAGATATCACATGTACCCAGTAATATTTATAGTTTACTCAGGAAAGCAGAGAGATCTATATTCTCATTCAACCCCTCGTCACTTCTAGCTTTAAGATAATATATCCAAAAGCTCTCACTCTGTCCCACTTTTTTTTGAATTCTCCACCTCTGGGACCCGTATAAACCTACTCAATTCCAATAAAACTGATATCATGCTTCCCTGCTGTTTGATTTAAAATGTGTTTAACAATTGCATATGCAGTATTAGAATGGGCAATAGCTCTTACATGCTCTCCCATTTGCACTCTGAACTGCTGTATAGTTCTGCCCACATAAAAATGTTCACAGCTGCAGTATAAAATATAAACAATCCCCACACTACCACATGTGATAAAGCTATGTATTTCTACCTCTTTCCCTGTTGCAGAATTACTAAAATGATCTACTTCCAAGGTAAAATAAGCTTAAGGTTTATGAAGTTAGAAAACAATGGACTGCAATTATTTGAACCACTTCTATACTTATAGTGAAATAGGGAATATAATTTGTTTTCCAGATATGGGAGATATTTGTGAAACAGTTACAGTAACTACACACATGCTGATAACTAGGCAAGTTCGTATTATATGAATTCTTTTTAATTTATTTACATGAATAAAAGTGTATGTTTTTGAAATAAGGTGAAACTTGTGGGAAATTGAAGTATATGAAGTATACTTGTGATTTTTTGAGCTATGGTGACTTCTAAATGTGTTTATGAGACTGGAGTGTTAAAAGACTTAGGTTTCATTTAATGTGGTACAATGTATATTAATGGACTTAGGGTTGTATTTACAGTACCGGACCATTACTTAACCGTTTTGAGTTCTGTTCAAATTTACATGTACAGCAATATGTGTTTATGGTTCAAGATAACTAGACAGTTATTTTATATATATATATATATATATATATATATATATATTACATTTATAGATATACAGTACAAGCACTGAAGAAGGATTTATTCTGAAACGTCTGCTGTACATGTGTACTGTACCATTCGCACTTTGTAAAAATATAATAATATATAAATGCAACAGCAAAGAATATTTTTATATGAATACATTTGGTGAGTGGGTTATTATTTAATGGCAAGTAATTTTAATAAGTCACATTATTTAATGGCAAGTAATTTTAATAAGTCAGCATGGTTTCACAAGGGGGAGGTCATGTCAGACCAACCTCATTGAATTTTTTGACTGGGTGACTAGGGAGGTGGATCAGGGGAGGGCAGTGGACATGGCCTATCTGGACTTCAGCAAGGCCTTTGACACTGTGCCACATAGAAGACTATTACACAAACTGGGGAATATGGGTGTGGGCAGGACAGTAGTGTGGTGGGTAGGTAACTGGCTGGGTGGCAGGACACAGAGGGTGGTGGTAAATGGCTGTCACTCCACAGAGGAAGAGTAACCAGTGGGGTACCACAGGGATCATTGCTGGGACCGGTCCTATTCAACATCTTCATCAGTGACATTGCACAGGATCTAGAAGGCAGAATTTCACTGTTCAGCTGATGACACAAAGCTCTGTAACAGAGTAGACACACCAGAGGGTGTAGACAGAATGAAAGGGACCTGCAGAAACTTGAAGAATGGTCAAGGGTTTGGCAGTTGAAATTCAATGCAAAGAAGTGCAAGATAATGCATATGGGGCACAAAACCCTGGCACAATATATCAGTTGGGGGTGAGGATATAGCATGCACCAAGCAGGAAAGGGATCTTGGGGTTGTCATCTCTGATGACCTCAAGGTGAAACAGTGTGACAAGGCATCAGGTAAAGCAAATAGGATGCTGGGATGTATAGGCAGGGCATCACCAGCAGGAAAAGGAGGTCATAATTCCGCTATACAAGACACTAGTGAGGCCCCACCTGGAGTACAGTGTACAGTTCTGGAGACCATACCTACGTAAGGACATAGACAGGATAGAGAAGGTTCAGAGAGGGCAACAAAGATGGTGCATGGGTTGCATCACAAGTCCTATGAAGACAGGTTGAAGGAACTGAACATGTACTCCCTGGAGGAGAGGAGGGAGAGAGGGGATATGATAGAGACATACAAGTATCTTACAGGGAGGAACAGGGTGCAGGAAAACACTATTTTTAAGCGAAAAAGATGTTTCAGTACTAGAGGGCATGGGATGAAGTTGGAGGGAGGACGATTCAGAGGAAACATGAGAAAGAATTTCTTCACAGAACGGGTGGTGGACAAGTGGAACACCCTGCCAGAGGAAGTGGTGGGGGCTGAAACAATCACGGGATTTAAGAATGCATGGGATAGACATAAAGGAATTCTAGAGGGCAGGGGTAAGGGGAAACAGACTTCTAGGAAAACAAACTGAACTTACAAGCTCAAATGGGCAGACTAGGTGGGCCATAGGCCCTTATCTGCCGACACTGTCTATGTATCTATGTCTATGTACATTATACATGCTGTTTTTTAATTGTATTAATTGGGGTCTATATATAATGTGGTGTAAGTGTAATGAAATTAACACTGATGAAGCAGGATGTTGTCCTTGTGAAATGTTTGTTCTTTTTTTCTCACATTTAAAATGTATCTTTTGTACTGCTTTTTATAATAAATGGTAAAAAATACATGGCCATTCATATCCGTCTGTTTTTGGTGGGTGCTATGATCTGAATTTGTCATGTTTTAGGCTTATTTAGCACCACCAATTAACGTGATGCTCTGTTCTTTGCTGCTGAATGATATAGATTCAACAGTAAAACTGTACATACTATTTCCAGTTCAGTTTGTCCTCATTATAATATAGGTGCACTTAAGTTCTTTACAGTGGTCTTGATCATTTTAAGCGATGTTAGAGGTATCGGCCGAAAAAAGATCAGACTGAAAGATACCAATCTTGATTTAATTTAGTTGCATTCAATAAGCCACACTTCTGCACTTACAGTGTGTAAAATTGTGACAATCCATCTGCATAATTACAAGAAAAAAAACTGTCAGGAGACATTATACTTCTTACCCAGCTTCTTTTCCTCAGATTGTGTGGGTTTTACATTTTCACAGCATAGACAGTATGTAAAGATGCAAAATCCAACTATGCAGTGGCGAGAAAAGAATCCTGGGCTCTGCTTGGTCAGTGTGGGACTGAATCCTTGATGTTAACCTAGTATAACATCATGGGTGTAGTCCCAGCACATGGATGACTGCATCTACTGTTAAATGAATTAATCCACGCAGCTGACTTTACTGATCCACACTTGGCACCCACTACACTGATTCCGGCTTGCCATCACAGCAGTCCTACTCTGCTCTCCCAGTAAGGCCATACTGATTCACAATGATGCCATTTTTAAAGGCAGAGTTTGCAGCATGGATGAAAAGCTGAATTCTCATGGCAGATTTTTTCCTGCAAACCAAACAACTTCAGTGAACTGCAGAGACCCTAACTGCCCAGTGCATGCTTCACTGATGCTGCTCACTGTGCGAGAAAGAAAGTTGTTACAAAAATTAAGTTATTTTTTTCTCTTTGAAGTAGCAAATCTCCTCCATTCATACCCTACTCCTAAGAAAAGTAAAGCAGTACCTCTAATTGCTTTTGTTCCACTAGTCTCCCACTCGGTTCAGCTGCTGCGGTCCTTGTGATTGGCTCTGGGCTGTGCACCTCAGCTCATGTAATAAATGGGTGGAAAAGGGAGGCTGAGCAAAAGACATTGGAGGACAAGTTAGCAGCTAAAGGGAAACTGTATAAGTCAAACCCATCTACCAAGATTGATCCTTCCCTACTTCAGGACATGAGGTCCCTATGCATGCAACTCAATGTACTGGCCACCAGGAAGGCAGAACTAGCAGTTACTAGACAGAAGCATAAATTTAAGGAGTGGGGGACAAAGTTGAAAAGTTGCTGTCATGCAGATTATGGAAACTGTAGTGTATTAGAGGCCTTAAAGACCACAAAGGAAGCCTACAGACCCAGCTGGAAGCAATTAATAGCATAATGCATAACTTTTGTGAAAAGCTATATAACACTGAGGGATCAAGAAATCAGACCAGCTCTGACCATTTCTTTCAGGATTTACCTATCCCCTCTTTCATGGTGTGCAAAAGGGAATCCCTCAAGGCTCCCCTCTCCATAAGCTAAAACCAGACTGCTCTGTCCAACCTTGTGCCACATAACCCACATGGTGTAGATGGTCTGCCTACTGACCTTTATTAAGCAACATCAGAGATAGTGTACCCGGTTCTGCAAGAGGGATTCTTGGAGGCTCACTCTAATTCCTGACAACCTCCTATGATGCATTAAGCCATAATTACAGTGCTTCACAAAGAGGGGAAGGGTCCCTCCATCACTTTGAACTACAGGCCAATCACATTAATAAACATGGATGTAAGCCAGCCTGGTGGCACTGATGGTTGAGCTGCTGGATGCCACACCTTGCGCTGTGCCAGTGACCCAAGTTCGGAGTGGCACCAGGTCATCGTGGGTCAATGGGGGGGAGCAGGATTGAGCAGCCATACTGGCAGCTCTCTTTCCCTGTGGATGATCACTGTCCCCCCCATAGTTCCACTCCCATGAGGTGGTGGTCTGATGGGTAGTGCAGGGGGGCAGGGGGGCACAGAATTGGGAGGGTGCCCCAGAGCTGTAGCGTGCATGTGCCTCCACATGCATTCATGTGACCAGGGTGGGGCAAAGGAAAAAAAATGAGGAAAAAAACAGACAAAATATAAATTAAAAAAATAAAATAAACATGAACACCAACATTTTAGCAAAGGCTCTATCTTCTCATCTGGAACAACCGCTCCCTACATTATTAAACCCCTATCAGGTGGGCTTTGTCAAGAGGTGCCCTAGTACAGAAAACTACAGATCTCTCTTTTCTCTTATGCTGAAAGCTATTGGTACCCCCACTCCCACTGCAGTGGTAGCTATAGATGAGGGAGCCAGGCAGGAGATCCAGGAGGTCGGCTTGAAGAGGATGGGAGCTGGTGGTGACTGAATGTATGGCCATGCTGCACCACTTGGAGCAAGGAGTGCCAGATCAGGGCAGAGGACCTATTGAGGTAGCCAGGCAGCAGATCCAGGAGGGTCAGCTTGAAGAGGCTGGGAGTGGGCAGTGACTGAAAGATGGCCTTGCTGCAACACTTTGAGCTAGGAGTGTCTGATCAGGGTGGAGAACTGATGAGTGAGCCGGGCAGGATATCCAGTAGGGTCGGCTTGAAGAGGATGGGAGTGGGTGGTGGCAGAAAGTATGGCTGTGTTGGACCGCTTGGAGCTAGGAGCACCAGGACTTGATGAGAGAGCCAGGCTGGAGTTCCAAGAGGGTTGGATTGAAGAGGATGGGACCGGGCATTGGCTGAAATTATGGCTGTGCTGCATCACTTGAAGTTAGGATTGCCTGATCAGGGTGGAGTACCTGATGAGGGAGCCAGGCAGGAGATCCAGGAGGGTCAGAGTGAAAAGGATGGGAGTGGGCATCAGCCGAAATTATCGTACTGCTGCACTGCTTGGAGCTGGGAGCACCTGATCAGGGTGGAGGACCTAATGATGGAGCCAGGCAGGAGATTCAGGTGGGTCGGCTTAAGAGGATGGGAGTGGGTTGCGGCTGAAAGTACAGTACAAGTCACATTAAACTGTTCTGCCAATCAGTTGCTTTAGCATTTCTGAATGAGTTGCATAAGTGTTGCTGGATTAAGTAAAAAGCCTTGAACAAACTATTTCTTACAAGTTACTTCTCAGTTTTACATTGAATTGTGATTTGGCTTAAGCTGCATTCCAACTGAGTAGCAAAAACATTTTATAAATATTGATCTTGAGTTGGTTAAGTGTTAAAAAACAATGCAGTATGAGTTGCCAGTGCATTGCCAACTGTAAAAAACAATGCTAAACCAACTCATTGGCAGGACAGTTTCATGTGACTTGTACTGTATGGCCGTGCTGCACCACCTGGATCTAGGAGTGCCCGATCAGAGTGGAGGACCTGATGAGGGAGTCAGGCAGGAGATGCAGAAGGGTCAACTTGAAGAGGATGGGAGCAGGTGGTGGCCGAAAGTATGGCAGTGCCACACTGCTTAGAATGCCCAATCAGGGCAGAAGACCTGATGAGGGAGCTGGGCAGGAGATCCAGGAGGGTCAGCTTGAAGAGGATGGGAGTGGGTGGTAGCAGAATGTATGGCCATGCCACACCGCTTGGAGCTAGGAGTGCTCAATCAGGACAGAGGACCTGATGAGGGAGCCGGGCAGGAGATCCAGAAGTGTTGGCTTGAAGAGGATGGGAGTGGGTGGTGGTCAAAAGTATGGCTGTGCCACACTGCACGGAGCTAGGAGCAACTGATCAGGGTGGAGGACTTTGTGAGGGAGCAGGGCAGGAGATACAGGAGGGTTGGCTTCAAGAGGATGGGAGTGGGCAGTGGATGAAAATATGGCCATGCTGCACTGCTTGGATCTAGCAGATCTTGATCTTAGCAGAGGACCTTATGAGGGAGCCGGGCAGGAGATACAGGAGGGTCAGCTTGAAGAGGATGGGAGTGGGTTGTGGCTGAAAATATGGCCTTGCCATACCGGTTGCAGCTAGGAGTGCCCAATCATGGCAGAGGACCAAGACTACATTTTGAGATTGGGTTACAACTGTAGTATAGACCAGTTGCCCACAATAATTTCCTCGCTTACAGCACTCAGAATGCCGGGATTACAGAGCCGGATAATCAGTGTGCCAAATGTATGATGCAACCCTCTTCCTGAGGTCCACCCACCCCTGGGGTAGGAATCTATCAGTTGGGTGCACAGCACCCCACAAGGGTGGGTGTGGGTGTGGGTGATTGGCGACATTGCCTATTGGTGCCTTAACTGCCCGGTGCCGGATCGTGGGCATGTTCCGATGGTGGAACCTAATTTTCTTTATTTTTCAGCTGTTTTTGAGTAGGTAGTCACAAATGGACACACCAGATGACAGTCTTCCTTTCAATTTGTATAAGTCAGTCTGTCTGCCCTAGTCATGTTTTCAACAGTTTCCACTGCATGTATAATGTTATGGTTGCTCTATCCCCTTTCCGCAAAGAGCTTAAGTTGTAGGTTACATTTAACCTCAAATTCACTCTGTTCGGTACAGTTTCTTAACGTCTTAACCAACTGTCCCTTGGGTATATTAAACCTTACGTGGGGGGGAGGGTGAGAGCTGTCACCCCCCCCTCCCCCACGTAAGGTAACTACCTACTCAAAAGGAGCTGATAAAATAAAGGAAATTATTGTGGCCACTTGTCAATACTACAGTTGGAGACCAAACTCCACTACAGAGTTGTATTTTGGGGTATTTACAATTCTTTTGTGAAAGTGTGGTAGGTGCATTTATAGTAAGATCTGCTATAGGGTAGACTGTCCGGGAGGCATGGAAAAAATGAGGATGGACCTAAGTAATCTTGAAGAATGGTCAAACATGTGACAGCTAAGATTCAATGCAAATAAGTGCAAAATCATGCATTTGGTGCAGAGAGACTCGCTCCACTGCCAACAGAGCAATGGGCCACAGCAAGCAAGGCTCAATGAGTTGACCCCACTCACTCCGGTGCTGATGGAGCAAAGGGCCACAGCAAGCAAGCAAGGCTCAATGAGTCATCCCCCCTACCCACTCGCACCACTGCCAATGGAGCAATGGGCAACATCAAGATATGGAGACTGTAGAGAGCACTGGAATATCTCCCTTGAGTGCACTGTTGCAGAGGTGGTGTACAAAACGTCTTATCACTCTGTGATAGTTCCTTGCACTCTGCCAACCTAGTGTGATTTTTCAACTGTACTTAAATAACAGTCGACAGAGTGAGCAGATAGTTTATAACAGCCAGCTGTGTTACTAAACCTGCTAAATCTCTGTTCTAAAGTGGTCTCCTTAGGAGCTGTGTTAATGTGAAAGGACTGTGCATGGGTTTAACTCAAATTTGATTTATTTGTGTTACCTGCTGCAGGGTCTTTGTCATGTTCCAGCTGTGGGTTGGTGCATGTGCAGTGTAACCTGCACAGGATTGTTTATGTGGATTCCCACCCTGATATTCTTCCTTTTTTTCCCTTTCCACAGCAAGACTCAATGAGTCATTCCCCCTCCCCACTCGCTCCACTGCTGACGGAGCAATGGGCCACAGCAAGGTACGGAGACTCTATTGAGCACTGGAATATTTCCCTTGAGTGGACTGTTTGCAGAGGTAGTGTACAAAACTACTTAGTAATTGCTCCTTGCACTCTGCCGACCTACAGTAGTGTGATTTGTTTCAACTGTACTTTAATTAATAACAGACAGCAGAGTGAGCAGATAGTTTATGAAAGCCAGCTATGTTACTCAACCTGCTAAATCTCTGTTCTACAGTGGTCTCCTTAAGAGCTATGTTAATGTGTAGTGACTGTGCATGGGTTTAATTAAAATTTGATTTATTTGTGTTACCTGCTGCAGCGTCTTGGTCATGTTTCAGCTTCAGGTTGGCATATGCACAGTGCAACCTGCACAGGATCGTTTGTGTGGAATCCCGCCATGAAATTGTTCCATTTGTTCCCTTTCCACAGCAAGGCTCAATGAGTCATCCCCCTCCCCACTCCCAATGGAGCAACAGGCCACAGCAAGGAATGGAGACTGTAGGGAGCACTGGAATATCTCCTTTGACAGACTATTTTCAGTGGTGGTAGCCAGTAGATGCTGCACATCGACTGACCCACCCACCCCAGCCACCTAGGCACGCTCCCACCCTGGACCTTCCTTAGCTTTATTGGAGTTTGGTAGTCTCCTGACCAGTCACATGGTTCCTGTGAAGATGTGTAATAAAGTCCTCACTTTCCCATTTGCTGGTTATATTAACTGATCACTGGGGTCAGTCTTCCACATCCCTATCTCCTTCTCACACTACCTGTTCTTGTCACCTCCAACCACACTCAGATCATATTTCCCTATTAATTCTAATTTCATATGCTCTACCTGCCTCACTTCCCACTCCCATCTACTCCTCCTGTCCTGGGATTCAAACCCTTGTCACTTTACTCCGTAGGCAGTACTACTACCATTGCAAAATCATGCCTGGCCCACTTTAGCTTGACCTTTCATTGCACTTCAACATACCACTATACTGAATGGTGAAGTCTTCTGTTGCACTACCCCCACCCTCACAACTTTGGAGCCATGGAAACTTTAATCAGACCACTGCTCTTCTTTCTGATTCTAGTACTGCCACCCCCCGCCACCCATCCTCTGTTCCATTTCATCACCACCTATTGTTTGCAACCTTGGTAATAATACCCATGGGTTGGCCAGTAGCACTAAAAGTGTGTCATCTTATCTTGCTTCTACGCTTCATGCCATAGTATATTGCTCTGCTAATCTTCCCAGTTTCTCTTCCTTTCTCCTGCTATTTCATGTCCTCTCACTTCCAATACCCTCCTCTGTTTCTAAGAAAACATGTGGGAAGCAGAGACACAAAACAAAGTTGGTTAAACAACCTCTCTTTAGGCTCTTCCTATTACTCCTGCTATTTTCCAGCAATGTCCACCCTACCAAACCCTCCCAGCTGACATGCTGGTGACCTCAAATTAGCCTTAGTAAATATCTATAACCTGCTACTGAAGCTTGATCTTCTTCAAGCTTGGACTACACAGCACAAACCTGACATCCTGGCTGTGGTCAAAACATGGTTTTCCCCCAAAATTCCAGACTCCACCATTTCCCTTAATGGGTATGTGCTCTTTAGGCTAGATAGACTGGGGAAAGGGGGAGGAGGCTATGCCATATACCTCTGAGACTCTCTTCAAGGGCATGCTCTGTCACCCACTATCTCAGGAAATGAAGCCCAGGCATTTGCCATCAAAATATCTCTTGGTAGCAAGGGTAAATTCCTCACAGTCCTGTCTGTTTACATTCCTCCACCCCTCCTGCAATTCCAAACTTGGCTTTAACTCCATTCTTGATTACATATCTCAGCTACCTAATGATGCAGAAGTCATCGTATTGGGTGACTTTAGTATCAACTGGTCAGTCCCTTCTGCAGCCCCTCACAGGGATGCTGTTGCAACCTTAGACCTAGTTCAGGTTGTTTTCCCCACTAGGACTAATTACTGGATGGATACCAGTACCCTGATTGATCTCATTTTTTTCCAACCTACCAGAAAGACTTACTAAGCCATGGTTTTGCCTGACTCACTAAGTGACCACTCTCCAATTATATGCAGCTGGTCAAACTGGTCCCCTAAACCCTCTCCCAAGGTCACATACCAGCACTCCCTCAAAAAAGGTCAACTGAGGCATTACAGGGACTACCTCCTTAACTATGACTAGTCCTTCCTAGACACTGCTACCAGTGCAGACAATGCCCCAGCTTTATTCATTTCCACATTCAACTCCGCCTGCAACATTTTTGCCCCTTTCACCAAGCATATTATCAAAGGCCTGGCTACCCCCTGGATCACCCCATCACTTCTGACTCTTATGACCTCTGGGATAATCTGTGGCATAAGACTCTGGCATCTGGTCTCCCTGCAAATAGGCAGCAGTACAGGGCTGCCAGAAATGAATATACCCAGGAAATTTGCAGTGCCAAAGTGGCCCATTTCCAAACTTCCCTCTGTACCAACTGGGACAATGGGAGGAAGTTTTGGGACAGCTAATCAAACAAGGAATCTATTAGTAATAATTTAAAAACTATTGAAATATGGGCAGACTCTAACAAGATGACACTTAATCCAGATAAGTGTCGTGTATTACACTTCGGAAAGAATAACCCTAAACAAACTTATTTTTTAAATAATATTCCCCTTCATGTGTCACTAGTAGAGCGTGATCTCGGAATTATCACTTATAACAAATTGTCTTCAGCTGATCACTGTACCAGGATAGCCAGAAAATCAAATGCAGTGCTTACTCGTATCCAACTTTCCTTTGTATCAAGGACTCAGGAATATATTATTCCTTTGTTTAGAGCATATGTAAGGCCACATTTAGATTATAGGTCTCCATTTTGGAGTCCCTACTTAAGGCAAGACATGGATAGAATTGAAAAAATCTAGAGGAGAGCTACTAAAATGGTTCCATATCTATCCAAATTGGACTACTGTGGTAGACTACAGGAAACAGGGCTACATTCGCTTTAAACAAGATGTACTAGAGGTGATTCACTCCTATTATATAAAATTCAGAATTCCCAGGATCTGATGCATCATTGTGGTCTAAACTTCTCTAGTAGAAGGACTACCCCACGGTCCCATAATAAACAAATCAATGTTGCAAAATCTAAAACAAATAAAAGGTTAAATTATTTCACGGTGAGAACTCCTAGAGTCTGGAATTTACTTCCTCAAGAATTTATTTATTTTACTTATTTAGTTTCTGTTGACCGGGTAAGTGCACTAGACAAATCCTGCCTATTTTCAGGCATGACCCGGGGGAGTGGGATACAGATGAATGTCAACTGACCTTGAACCAGATTAAGCTGTTGGTGGTATTTTTTAGTGAATGAGGGAAATTTGGCCAGGGCACCGGGGAAATCCCCCTACTCTTTTTTCGATAAGTGCCATGGGATCTTTAACATCCACCTGAACTACCACCAATCCAGGCAGATGGGACCTCGGTTTAACATCTCATCTGAAAGACAGGGATGGGGAATTGGTGGACAGTAGTTCTATTTCAGCCTTTAAAAAAGTGTTAGATTACTGGATGGAGTTCAACAACTCCAGGGTATAATTTATCCCACCATGGTGGTGGGGGACAATCTCGATGGGCAATAGCCTCCTTTTGTCCTTTGGAACCAAGTAAACTTAAAGGACCTTACTGGCAAACCCAACCTCCCTATTTAATATCAATGTTGTCCCTACCCAGGACCCACAGCTCATCGCTGATACATTTAACAAGGCATTCTCTGATCTCTCTGGGGTTCTTCCTCCTGAATTCTTCAATAATACCTCTAGTTCCCCCCCTCATCCCCCCCAGGCATCCCCCCTTTCTGATTTAGGATTGTTATCCCCAAAGAAGCAAAAAAGTACCTAACCTGGGTCTTGGGGAAATACAGATTCAGTGGTGATTCACTGGACCTGAAATTGTTGCAACTCACACAGGATTTCGTCCCCCTTCCCATTACAAACATTTTAAATCTCTCTCTATGCTTTGGTCAATTTCCCTCACAATGAAAAATGACAACTATCACACCTATTCTTAAGGGTGGTGATAGAACCTCACATAGCAACTACTGACCCATCTCTATCCCCTCCCCATCTCTAAAGTCCTTGAAAGAATTGTATCTGATCAACTCTCAGAATATCTCTCAAAACATAGCCTCCTATGTCTTCAGCAGCATGGGTTCTGGAAGAGCCACAGTACCACCACTGCCCTTTTGGAATATACAGATTTCATACACAAAGCCCTTGACCGTGGCCATTTAGTTG
This sequence comes from Neoceratodus forsteri, assembly GCA_016271365.2. Taxonomy (NCBI): domain Eukaryota; kingdom Metazoa; phylum Chordata; order Ceratodontiformes; family Ceratodontidae; genus Neoceratodus; species Neoceratodus forsteri. The sequence continues at coordinate 784,650,939 of CM057452.1, forward strand.
GGTCTGTATACATAGACCTAACAAAAGCTTTCAATACCATAAACCATGCACTCCTCAATGACTTCCTCCCATCCCAAGACCTCTCACAAGAAGCTACTGACTGGTTCTCAATCTACCTATGGGGACGGTCTCAGTGGGTAAAAACAAATGACACTCTCTCCTCCATTTTGGCAGTTCATTTAGGGGTTCCCCAAGGCTCAATACTTGGCCCACTCCTGTTCAGTCTCTTTCTTAATACCCTCCTCTTTGCATGCTCTGGGCCGTTGTTACTTTACATGGATGATGCAGTTAGCTTTTCTAGTCATCCTGAACCCTCCCCCTTAGAAAGCAATCTCCAAAGGTTCTTTTCCAAGTCTGAATCCTGGTTCTCAAGTCATAAACTCCTTCTAAATGATAAAAAACTAAGGTCATGCTGTTTGCCAATACACATAACACAAAAACCAGCCACTTTGCATTCTCAATAGTCAGGAACAACCCTTGGAACAAGGGAACAGTTTCAAATACCTTGGTATCACCCTTGAATCCACACTTTGATTTCACGAACATATCAGTCTTGCATGCAAGTGGGTACACACTAGGATTGGCTTACTCTACAGAACACAGGATGTCCATGACACCTGACATCCTCCACCTGGCTATTACCAGTTCGGTCCTGTCCATAGTTGACTATGACTTAGTTATTTATGGCTCAGCAGGGGATACTGCATTGAGCCACATTAAAATTGTACTGAACAAAGCCTGTTGCCTAGTGGTTGGTGGTGATAGATTCACTCATACCTGTGACTTGTATGAACAAGCACAATGGTTAAACCTTCAGGGAATGTTTGCCTACCAGACCTGCTTGTTAGCCAAAAAGATATCCTCTGGTGTTTTCCTACCAGGAACTCAACATCTCTGTCATAGGGTGTGGGTATAGACAACTTAACACAGGCAGAGACCAAAGGTAGGTTGTGACACACAAGAACACCTTGAGTGCCTTTTATTACAATGATCAAAATAAAAGTTCAAATGATATAACCAAGGAGGAAATAAAATAAAACACTGGAAAACTGGTTAAAAATCAAGTCCTAGCTCACCAAGAGCTTACAGTTACTTTTTTAAGCTTAACATAGAGTGCAAGTAGTTGTAGTCTAACTCTTCACTCTCTTCTATGTTTCTGAAACAGAGCTTCACCTACTCCCTATCTAACATCTGTGTCTACTTTTCTATTTTTATAGGTATTCATAGGACATAATTAATCATGTGGTCATTGTAGACCATGCCTTAATCTAATAATTATGCTTTATTCTGCACTAATACACAGAAATGGGGGACTACAGGTATAGCAAATCAATATTCTATTTTACAAATCTGTTATTTCAATTACTACAGTCTTCAAAGTAGGTTTAAAACACATATTCAAAAATTTGAAACCTTAAATACCTAAATCAGCTAATAACTCCTCCTACATTGTGATGTCACTCAGTTCTAGTCTTCTACAAATGTGCTGCATCCTGGGCCTCCAGCCCCTTTAGGAGAGCCTTACTCAAGATGACAACCAGGTAACCTGCAGGAACGTCCCCTTTAATTACTGCCTAGTACATTTGTTTAGTGTTTCCTTCATGGATATGGAGACAAACTCAGACAAAAAGCATAACCCAGAAGTTTGATAAACAGACAGACTAAACCCTTTTATTTGAATAATTAATTTGCTAGATGCAAGTACAGAAGGGAAGTTACTGGTCTGTACTCACACGACTACCCGCTCTCGCTGCAGCAAGTGACCACACCCGGTGGTATAGATCTAGTATGAGAGGCGGGCGGGATGTGCCATTTCATTTTATTTTATTCTTATCACTGCTTCCCCTTGTAGTTAAATTAGCTTGCACAACTCACAAGGAAGACCCCTTTTTGTTATCCTTTCAAACTCCTCACTAGCCCTCTTAGATACCCACGACTTTTCGCAGATACCTAGGGCTTCTCTTTTACACCTACGGCTTCTCCCATAAAGTCAAACCTGTAACGGCACTAGCGCTAGCTTTCTTGAGGGGGGGAGATATTTGAATTACATTAACAAGAGGGCTCATATACTTACTAAAACGTATCTGAAATGCACAACTAAGGCCATTATAAATGACGGACATTAGTTTTAATTTTTCTAATCGAGGAATTCTTGAGACAGAGAGAGCAAAAGAAAGGGAAAGTGAGAGAATACACTATAATGGGCTGCCACTCCATTATAGTGCGGGAAAAAAAGGGAAAATGAGAGGATACTGCTGTAGCAGAATTCGATAGAAGAAAAGGAAGAAAGGGGGGGCAGAAATAAAAGGGCAAAAGACTAGAAGTCTATCTCGAGGATTTCTAAGTCCAACTCTGGGGCACTACTGCCACAATCTCATAACCCCTGCTCCTACCCCATGGGCTACCAGAAGCTCTTCTAAAGCTGTTTTCCTATTCCCATTCTGCAGGACTTCCATGGGACAGAGAGCTTTCATGCAAAGGCCTCACTCCAGAATGTGCTCAGCCAAGCTGATCTCTGGTTTACCAAGCATAGACTAGTCATGAACCTGAAAAAAAACAAGACCCTACTTTTCTCACATCACCAAAGCAAATTAAAAAATGCCCAAATGCATATTCAAGCACAGTCACACACCCTGGAGCAGGTCTCGTCTTATAAATACCTAGGGGTTATCTTTGACTCTGCCCCCTCCTTCCATGCACACATCAACACCCTCACATCTGCAATCAATGCATGCATTGGTCTCGTTTATCTCCATAAGGACTGCCTTACACCAGAAGCCCCGAGACTAGCCATAACCTCCTCAGTAATGTCTCTGATCAACTATGGGTTGCTGGTCTATGCTGCCGCAGATGCAACAGCTATTGGTAAAATAAAAGTGGTCATTAACAAAGCCTGCAGGCTCTCAACAGCTGCAGACTGCAGGACACACACATGCACACTATTCCATTGCCCAGATCCTGAACTTTGATGAGAGGGTTCACTACCAGTCCTGCCACTTGACCAAAAAATCCCTTCTTGGCTTTACCCTCTCAGGCCTATTTGCCTTCCTAATCTGATCTTTCCCTAGAGTGTACACATGCAGCTTGACCAAAGCTGCACTGGCCATTCCCAAAGTCAGAACCACACTTGCCCAGAGGTCTTTCTGGTTAGGGCTCCCTCTTACTTCAGCACCCTCCAGCCATCGGTCTCTAACCAGCAAAAACTTGGTTCCTTTAAAAAGACACTCAAGACCCACCTCCTTGCTACCCACACCTGCACCTGCACACTCTAAGTCCACCACCAGTGCCTACACCAGCTTCTCAGAATGGCCACACAACCTCTTTCACAGTCAATGGCCTGCCTTACTCAGGCACTCAGACAAAGTCTCCCGACAGACTGCTCTAGAATTTTCACTACCTGCCTCCCTTAACCTACCCAGTTTACTCAGCTCCAGCCAAGCACAGTAGGCATGTGCACTGTTCCCTGATTCACTCTCTGGCCGCTAACTGACTTCTTACTGTTAGATTTATCCTATGCACTGTCAAGAGCCACAACAATGTAATAGATATCCTTGTAAACTGGTCAGGACATCCTTGTAAAATGGTCATGCTGTAACTGGAAGTCACATTGCCCTGGCACTCTACCCTGTATCATACTGTTTACTGTGTTGCCCATAGAACACAGCCTCAGCTCTGTATTTGACATCTCAGTATACTGTTTCATGCTGTAACCTGCCCTGGCATTGTATATTGTATCATACTGTGTATTGTATTTACCTATGTCTGTATTGTGTATTGATGTGGAGCCTTTGGAAATGAGTCTCTGACTCAAAGGTTGTAATTCCAAGATTTTAAATAAATAAATAGTGCTCCACGTTGGGTAAACAATCTACCTACTGAAGTCTCATCTCTACGTAAACTAAGTCCTTTCAAACTTTCACTCTGACAGCATCTCCTTGCTAAATGCAGATGTAACTGTCCTTAGCCTCCCCTCTTTCCCCCTTCAACCTTGTCTTTCTTCCCCAATTTTGATAATCTACTATGACAAGGCCAATACCGGCTTCTCCCTTCTAATTACCTCTCTCTCCCCCAACTCTCTCCTCTGACTGTTCCCCCCTTCTCCCTGTCTCACCTGCTTCCTTTCCATCTGCCTTCCCTCGGCTGCTCTCAGTCCCCCTACCCACTGCTTGTAATCCCTGCTTACTAATGTATCCCCTCTATGTAACTGTCTCCTCTAAGATAAAATATTTACTCAGGGTACCATGTTTTGCATCTAATTATTGCACTTATGTTTGTTCTTGATATGGTTATCAGCCAATATATTCCACCTGTTAATATATGCTATTAATTGTCTTCTTGCCTCTGTATACCAGTCCTCTAGCCTAATTCCCAGTTTTCCATGAGTGATACTGTATTTCATCGTACTTTATCCTCCAGTATATTTTTACTGGAAATTGCTCCAGTACTGTCTTTTGCTGCTTGTGATTATGTAGTCACACCTCATCACTGTATCTTCTGTTCTTGTGATGTGGAGCCTTTGTAAAGGAGTCTTTGACTCAAAGGTTTGTAATTTAGATACTTTCAATAAATAAAAATGGAGGCTTACAAGAAGTGGGAAATATACTGATGGCAATCAAACAGGAGAGGGATCTGGGGATAATCATATCGGATGATTTAAAGGTGGTCAGGTAATGTGCCAAGGTTGTGGGAAAAGCCAGGGGGTTACTGGGGTTTATAGGGAGCGGTAACACCAGCAGAAAAAAGGAGATGCGGGCATACCTCGCCCTGACTGCTGCTGCAACTGGAATCCCGTGACCTCTGTAGGAGCTCCTGCCCAGTGCCAAGCCTTCAATCCCAGGCAGCCCCCTCGGGCATACCTCGCCCTGACTGCTGCTGCAACTGGAATCCACTGACCTCTCTAGGAGCTCCTGCCCAGCACCAAGCTTTCAATCCCAGGTGAGCTATCTAACTCAGCCTGGGAGCCACTTCAGGACCTGATTGGTGCGCTCAGTCAAACCACTGCCTCCCACTGGACGTTGCCCACTCCTGCTTACTTCGCATTGGCTCCTGTTTGAAACCGGAAAAATATACTTTTTAAACTAAACTAGACCTGGAGCTCTCTCGAACCCATTTTTTTCAGGCTTTATTCTCATTTACTTTTTTCTGACTTTATACTCGTTTTAGGTTCAACTATGTTACTCAGTCTAAGAGGGAACTGCTAATTTACTGTTTGAGACGGGTAATTTTTTGGCGTTTATCAAGGGCTTATCACTCCTGCCTAGTCCTCTATAGGGAATTGCTGCTTACTGCATTGGCATGGATAAAATAGTGAAAACTACAGTCCTATTACTGCTCTGTAACTGAACTGGAAAGAATATGTATGATACTGCTGTTTTAGCTCTCGCTCCCACCTCCAAAAGTGTTTCCCTAGTCTCTCACCAGCTCAGGGCGGCGGTGTGGCAGGGCTCTTCTACTTGCTCACCACCCCAAACTCCTGTAAACTCTAACTGCAACTAAATTTCTCAGAGCCAGACACCTTTGGTGCGCTTTTCTTTAATCGCCTTTGTCCCATTTTTGCTATGAGTCTTTCGACCCCCGGTCTCTGAGCTGTGTGCCCACACCCTGTATACTTAATTGCAGTTCTTTTGTGTAACTCCCCTCCCCCTAATTTGCCTAATCCCTCTTTGGTAAGGCACAGTTTATAATCTCTTCCCTCCCTTCCTCCCGCAGGCAGCCTCCTCAGGAATACCTCACCCTGACTGCTGCTGCAACTGGAATCTGCCAGCCTCTCTAGGAGCTCCTGACCAGTGCCAAGCCTTCAATCCCAGGTGAGCTGTCTAACTCAGCCCGGGAGCCACTTCAGGACCTGATTGGAGTGCTCAGTCAAGCCACTGCCTCCCATTGGATGCTGCCCACGCCTACTTACTTCACATTGGCTCCTGTTTGAAACCAGGAAAACAGACTTTTTAAACTAAACTAAACCAAGAGCTCTCTCAAACCCATTTTTCACCCTCCCACCCATCCCCACCCCCACCTCTTTAAATACACCTTCTTCCCACCCCTAAATCTCAGTCCCCTCCCTGTTGGCTAGCAATGCCCTTACTCTCAATGGATGTTTAAGGACTGACAGCAACCTATCATATTGCAGGCTGTGTATCCTATAATATCGACCTCAAGCCGCAGTGCTACTTGACCTGCTAGTATTCTGTTTTCTGGAGCCACTAGCCATGTCTCTACTACTAGGCTATCTGCCTCTCCTTAAAACCCTAATCATCTGCCACCCACCAATCCTCCCCAACATACCACAAACCTCCCCTAAACTTTAATCCCCTATCCTACTTGATCTTATAAAGTCCCACCACCACCCCAGCTTGGCAACCACCACAACTCCCAGCCAAAACTTGACCCACTCAAGCTCACATCCCTGCCCCTTCCTCTTCCTCCCTCACATGCATGGTTATTTCTACAACTACTTACCCCCCGTCAATCCAATTTTAACCGTCCATGCACACATAGACGATGGTGCTCAATCATTTCTTTGTGCCTACAACTGATAGGACACTACCTTACAATTGCCCTCCTGCTCCTTGCAACAGAGAACCTACACCCCAACCCAGGTGCCCTCCATACCCCTACCCTGCTAAACACAGCTGGCCCCTCCACAAATTCGACCACTACCACAAAGCCCAACAGTGGCCCTCTCCCACAAGGCCTACGTCTCCTGCACCTAAATATAAGAAGTCTAGCCTCAGGCATGACTCCTTCCAGGTACTCGCAGCCCACTAAGTCCCAGATGTCAACATCCTCTCTGAGACATGGCTAAGTAAAAGCACCACCAATCCTTTAGTCTCAATCCCAGGTTACGCTATGGCCTGCCAGGACAGCGCGACCAGAGGCGGTGGTGTGGCCATTTATGTAAAAGCCAACTTCCACTTCTCTGTAGTCATAGCCAAGTCTGAACCTAAAGCCCATGAACTACTTCTGATTCAACTGGATCTACCCTACTCACTCCTAATTTACATAGCCAGTGTTTACTGCCGGCCAGGTACTCCAGCAGCATCTGTCACTGACCTCCTCATGCAAATCTCCTCCCTTGCCTCATCTGGAGAATTATATATTATGGGAGACTTTAACCACAACTGGTTAGCCCAATCTCTCAGCAAAGCCTGTACCATCATTTCAGCCCTGAACCTGTCACAATCCATCACTGAGCCCACTTGCCTAAACCTCAAATCTGGGAACCACTCACTAAATGAATGGGCACTCACCATTCACCCCCCACTGTGTAATCAATGCTGGACTTCTCCCTGACACCCTGAGTGACCACCATATTATATAGCTGGTCCATAAAATTCACTGCCCCAAATCTGCCCCAAATTTCTAATCAACGGTCCTACAAATCCGTTAATCTCACCCCCATGCTAGAAGATCTAACCCTTGCAAGCTGGAACTCACCCTCTTCTTCCTGCTCCATAGGTGACTCCCTACTACACTTCCAAAACACGTTTCTCAATGTCTGGAATATGCATGCCCCACTGCGTCATGCAAGAGTACGCGGAAACCTCCTGCCTTGGATTATCCAAGAATTTATAGCATGCCAAAATGCCCACGACAAAGCTTGGAGAGCGCATAAATCTTCTAACTCCCACTAACTCCCACTAGACTTCACCATATACCATATGCTATGAAATAAATGCACCAGAGCAACTGGCCTAGCTAAAGCAGAATATTTCAACCCCTCCCTCCAGTCAAAATTAAGTAGCCTATCCAAATTCTGGAGAGTCATCCACTCCCTCTTCTCCCGGCCGGCTGCAAATCCCACCCCACTCCTAAAAGTAAACAACTCACTCAGTCAGATCCACAGGTGGTTGCTGCCGAGTTCAACACATATTTTTCCTCCTGCGCCTCAACTCTCATCTCCTCCTTACCCCCCATATCCCCACACAATCCTGCAGCAGGAGCTACAAAATCACTAGGGTCTTGCACCTTCTCCTTCAAAGATATCTCACAAACCAAAGCCCTTGAGGCCCTACTGGCTCTAAACCCTTCAAAAGGTAAATCCCCCAATGGGCTGGACACATAACTTCTCCACCTCTCTGCCCCAGCAATAGCAACCCCTATTACAAATCTCCAAAACCTCTCCCTTGCCACTGCTGCTGTCCCCCAGAGCTAGAAACACGCCATTGTCATTCCCCTCCCTAAAGGGGGTACCCCCACCTCCACTTCAAACTACCATCCTGTCTGTCTTCTCCCAGTCCTTGCAAAACTACAAGAACACCAGGTGCTTGCCCAACTCACCTCCTTTCTCTTTGACTCTAACTTCTTCACGCCATTTCAGTCTGGATTCCGAAAGGGCCATTCCACTGCATCCTCAGTGAAAAGACTCACTAACACCATCCTCACTGGAACGGATAAAGGGCAGATCACCTCGGCAATATTAGTTGACCTTGCTAAAGCATTCAACAATGTCTCCTACCCCCTGCTGTTAACAAGCCTCTTGGAAGCAGGCCTCACTTCCTCAGCCACTAACTGGTTCAATGCCTACCTCTCAGGTAGAACACAATCAGTAAGAATTGCAGATGCCACATCCCCCCCCCCCCATGACTACTGGTGTCCCCCAAGGGTCGGTACTTGGCCCCATTCTGTTCTCCATTTTTCTTAACAATCTGCCACAAATATGCACAGCTACATCTCTACACATGTTTGCAGGTGACACCGTCTTATTTTCCACAGGCTCTTCCCAGGAAGAAGTAGCAGCCAATCTCCAGTCCAACTTCAATAAAGTTCAACTCTGGTTCAGTTCGCACCAGCTGCCTCTCAACACAAAAAGAACTGTCACCATGACCTTTGGCGCAAGGCAACAACTATCCAGACTTCCCTCCCTCCCCTCCTTCCACACCCAGGATGGGAAAACCCTGGAGGACAACATTTCCTTCCGGTACCTAGGGGTATGGCTCGACCCGTCACCTTACCTTCTCTGACCACATTGATGCAATCACAAAAAACTGCACCTCAAGCTCGGTGCCCTGTATAAGAACTGCACTCGTCTCCCATTTATGGTTAGGTGGGAACTAGTGCAGAAGATGTTCTTTCCTTCCTTAGACTATTGCGACATAGTCTACAGTGCTTCACCTAAATCCACCTTATCTAAATTAGACCCCTTTTTCAATGTCCTCTGCCATCTCACTTGTGATGCTCACCCTCGCTCCCACCACTGCAGCCTTTACCGCTCGCTCGCTTTTCCATCCCTCGAATATCGCCACCTACTAAGCTGCTTCAAATTTGTCTCAAAATTCAAGCTTGGCTCCCTCCCCTGCTACCCCTCCTCCTTACTCTTGTTGGCCCCCATCCCCCCTCATGCCCTCAGGTCACTTGACACCCGGCTGGTACATATCCCCAGATGGAAGACCTCTGCTGGCCAGACCGCCTTCTTGCACCACTTCCTGAAACTCTGGAATGATCTCCACCCTCAATTTCACCTCTCCTCCTCCACCTGCTCCCTGTCCACCACACTGGCAAATTACCTCAAGGTAAACTGTGCCTGCACTTGATAACCAGATAACCCCCTCCCCAACCCAGTCCCCAGCTGCCTGACTAGTGGCACCTCCCAGTGCTTGGAAGCTGGCTTATATCACCTCCATGGCACTTACTGGCTAGTCTTGCTTTTCTCTGTCTTGTCTAGAATCATCCGCTGCATATTAATCTGCCTCTGCAATCTGTACACAATGTATGTATGTGTCTATGTATGCCTCTGAGATACGCTTACTGCTTCATGTAACTGACTGTTAGCCAATGTGTAGCCAAATGTTACCTTTTTCAATGTATACCTACTTTATGTTGTTAATTGATAACCTGTGTGTTATCACTCCCACTGTACCCCCTCCCCCAGGCTGCACCAGGAGATGAACATCTTTTTGCTCAGTGTGCCTTTCCTGGTGAAATAATTTAATAAATAAAAATAAATAAATGTAAAGACATAGACAGGGTGGAGGTAGTTCAGAGAAAGGAAACAAAAATGGTGCAGGGCCTGCAGCAAAAGTCATAAGAGGAGATACTGGAGGGGCTCAGTTTGTACATCCTGGAGGAGAGAAAGGTGAGCTATGATAGAGACCTTAAAACATCTCAAGGGCATAAATAAGGTACAGGAGGGTGGCATCTTTCAGAAAAAGAGATGTTCTAGAACAAGGGGTCATGACATGAGTCTGGAAAGGGTAGACTAAGGGGTAACATGAGGAGGTATTTCTTCACATAAAGGGTGGTGGATGCACAGAACAGCCTCCCAGTGGAGGTGGTGGGACAAATTCAGTAGAGGAATACAAAAATGCCTGGGATTTGCATAGGGATTTCCTAGTGATTGATAGGAGAACAAAGTCAGAGATCAAGCTGGGTCTTTGTTTTTTGCAGCAGGTAGAGAAAAATGGGAAGATTAGGTGAGCCTCGTGGGCCCTATCTGCTGTCAGATTCTATGTATCTATGTATCACCTTCCACCAAAGCATCAAAGATGTTAGAACAATGGGTACACCTCTCTCTTACTCCAAAGTCTCCAATTCTGCTCTGGTCTAATCCCAAGATACAGCTGGTGGTGCAAAATACATTGGAATGTGTGGTAGCCTATGGGGATCTGCACAGTTCAGGAACTCTTTCAACCCCTATACCTCCATTCAGACTCATTTGAAAACCATAGAACACTATATGGTCTCCCTCCATAGGAGTTTTGGAAATATCTTCAGATCCGCATTGCCATAAACATGACTCTGGGGAAGTTGTCCCCTCTGGTCCTGCCCTCCCTCCCAGGTTCCTGACTTAAGTCCCTAAGAGGGACTGCTGACAAGATATACAAATGTATTGTCAGTCAAATACCAGACAGAAGTGGAAACAAGCTCTCAGTATCATTAACTGGAGGAACAATGAAACTAACAATGGGCCTTGGCTCACATGGCCTGTTCACACTCCAGGAGCCAACTCATTCAAAACAATGTTATGCACTATTTGCACCATACTCAGGCACAGTTCAAAGACTAGGTGTTATGCACCATGACCTGTACTGGGGACATCAGAGCTGTGGAACAGATCTATTGCATGTCCTCTGGTACAGTGATAAGTGAGTCCATTTCTGGAGAATTGTCCAGGAATGCTGCTGTAATATTTTGTAAGCCAGGGTCCCATTTTATCCTCTTCTGTTCCTGTTGAGACTCCCTCCCCCATCCACGTGGTGCACAAGACACAGTTGCATTGGCTTCTTATGATTAGTGTAGCAGCCAAGCAACTAATATTGTGGATATGGAGGACGGATAAAATCCCATCTGGTAGACAATGGGCCACAGCAGTTCGTACCTTGTCCAGTATGGCCAGGATACCACACTTTGCTAGGAAAACTATGGAGACCTCTCAGTTGGTGAGGCCCCTTTCATGGGCTCTTTATATGCTGATGCATGACTGTGAATAGTAGACTTCCCTCATTCCCTCCTCACACTGGAATTGTATGCCTTTTCCATGTGCTTTACTCTGATTACTCCAGGAACTGTGATGAAATGCCTTGAGTTGCCTGTTCTTGTACCATATTGTATGTTGCACACCACTGCTGATTAGAGAAACCAATGTACTGGATGTTATATTTCTTAAGATTTAATAAAAAGAATTAACTGTGAAACAAAAACAACCTTAGGACTTGACAGCATCCAGCTCATGAATACAGAAGGATTCCCTCAGAAGTAAAAGTTTGTTGAGGTCACCTTCTCTTTTTGGCAATTCCACATATTCAGTTCCCACAAATTTTAGGGTTGCTGCTTATCCATGATTATACTCCTTATGATGTCATGCCATAGCGTATACTTTATTCGAGACCCTATTGGCAGTCTTGTGCTCTGTTGCTCTCTGTTTCAACTGTTTTTTCCTTTGTCCCATGAAAATAAGACCACATGGGCAAGTTAGTAAACAGGTAACACCAGTAGTGTTGCAATCTATAAACTGTTCTATTTCATATTTCTTTACCAGTTCTTGGGTGTTTGAGATACTTGGTATTATTTGTGTTGCTGCAGTGAACGCAAATACCACATATGAAGTTTCCTTTTGGGGGTATAATTTTAGGTTTTACATTTCTGTCTTCTTCAGTGAAGCTGTGCATGAGAGAGTCTCTTAGACACCCTTGTGCTGGGCTGTGGGGGGGGACCTCAGCACATTGCCACAAATGTCTAAACCCTCCCAGAGGACACACTTCTAAGTATCATTAGACCAGCCCTGGCTGGTTTAATGGTGCTTAGAAATTTGCCCTCTGGGAGGATTTTGTGAATCCCAGTTTAGGGGATATTGATGGCTGTGTCTGCTACAAGTTCCCTAGCACCATGCTGCAGCCCATTTTGTTGTGTATGGCTGGCACAGGCCCCCTTTGGCACGGGCAGCCTATGTTTGATGCAGGCTGCCTTTGTGAATTGTTCCTGGTGCATTAGTTTGGTGCAAGCTGCACCTTGCGCCATTCTTTGAAGTGAAAGCTCCTTGTACCATTCAGGGAAGCTTTCTGAATTGGGCCCCAGGTTTGTATCTTCTTCTCAGGAATCGGCCACACATTTCTCTCATCTGTCTTCTGCCTTTTCTACGTCAGAAGAATTTATTTTCACCCATAAGAGATGTCCGTAGGGAATATCTTTCCCAAGATGGCACTGGTGACAGCTTTCCCAATGCAATATAATATTCCTGTTTGTTATTTTTATAAAGAGGGTTGTTTCTAATTTATTCTTTCTTGTAAATCTTAAGACCCAGATATTCCACATTTTCTGTGCTTCAGTTTCTGGTGAATCATTGATTTGGGTAAAATTTGTTTATATATGATAGGAAATTTCCAATTTCACACCTGTGCCTCTTTATATGCACATAATGTTATCAATAATACAGATCTATAGTGCATTTTCTCCAGCCATTACTCTGTATAGCACTCTGTGACTCCCAACTGCTAATGTACATATAGGCTAGTGATGGTGCAAATGAGGTACTCATAGCTGTGTCACGTGATGTTGCTTATAAAATGCCCCATTAAAAACTAAGTACTTAAGTGTGAAGTTTGCTAGGTTGAATATAAGATCTAGGGAGGTAGTACATCACTTGAGCTTTCCCTAAGAGACTTTTCTAACACTCTGATGACTTTGTCATGGGGATGTTATTGTAAAGGCTTTCTATGTCTAGTGTTACTATTAAGGTGTCATGATCACTTTCCACATTTTTCAATATTTTTTATACTCTTCTGGTATCTTCCACAAATTACTTTCAGTGCTTATATATGGTTGAGAAAGTTGTTTCCAGGTTTAGACAGTACAGTAGTTCTGTGAATGAACCTATTCTGCTTACAATGGGTCTCCTTGGTGGTACCTCTGGACTTTTATGAAGTTTTGGGAGAAAATGAATAATTTGCCTTACTGGCTTAGGTACTTTCAGGAACTCATTCTCTATTTTATTAATCTGTTTCTTTTCAAGGGCTTCATTAATTAACAGGTTGGCCCCTATATTTATAAAATATGTGTGGTCTCTAGTTAGTTTTTATTAACAATGTTCATTTTCCAATTGGCTGTTCATTTCAGCTCAGTACATCTCTTTAGACCATAGTACAATTGCTCCTCCCTTATCAACTTTTTTTACTAAGATAGTTTTTTTATTATCTTGAGTTCTTTCAATGCTTCTTTTTTCTCTCTTTTACTTAGGTTATGTATCATCTTCTAGTACTGTTGCTTTAAATATCTTCAATCTGTTTTGTGACTAGCTTGCTGAATTCTCCCACCACTGGGTCAGGGGCGCTGTTTGGAATACAACTGGTCAAATGTATGCAACTTAGATTCAGTGCAAAGAAATGCAAAGTAATGCACCTGGGGAACAAAAACCCAGGGGAAGGGTACACAATGGGAGTGAGATACTAACAACAAAAATGGAAAGGGACCTGGGGGTAGTCATATCAGATGACCATAAGGTGGGAAACCAATGTGAGAAGGCAGTAAAGAGGGTTTTGGGGGATACAGGGGTGCATAGGGAGAGGCATCCCCAGTAGAAACAGGAAGTTGTTATCCCTCTGTACAGACAGTTGGAAAGACTCCATCTGGAGTACTGCATAGAGTTCTGGAGACCCAATCTCCACAAGGACATAGACAGGATGGAGGCTGTCCAGAGGAGGGCAACTAGAATGGTGCAAGGCCTGCACCAGAAGCCATACAAAGAGAGACTAAAGGAGTTTAATATGTATACCCTCGAGGAAAGGAGGGACAGGGGGAACACGATAGAAACTTTCAAATACCTCAAGGGACTCAACAAAGTCCAAGAGGTAGCATCTTTCAGAAAAAGAGATGTGCAAGAACAGGGGGGTACAATTTGAAGATGGGGGTTGCTCAGAGGTAATGTGAGGAAGCATTTTTTTCATGGAGAGGGTCGTGGATGCACGGAATAGCCTTCCTGAAGAGGTCGTGGAGTCAAAAATAGTGGGGGACTTCAAGAATGCATGGGACAGATGTAAAGCAATTCTAGTGGGGGGTAGGAGGAAGTAGGCTTTGGTTAACTAGGATGTGCAGCTTATCCATTAGGTAGGAAAATGGGCAGACTAGGTGGGCAAAGAGGTCCTTATCTGCCATCAAATTCTATGTTTCTGACTTGATTTTCTTTTAAAAGGAGTATTTTGTCTTGTATATGAGGTTTATTTTTTTATGTTGTCATGTTGTTTTATGTCCTGGATGTTTACACACTGAGATATGTACAACTTGTAGTATTTGGGACAGTTTTGTAAAACATATACCTTTAATGCAACTGCCTGACGATCCTAAATAAATCCACTTTTGCTTTAAAAACATTCAACCTATTTGATGGAATAAAGCTAAGACCTTTCTGTAACACAGATTTTTGATGTTCTTCAGAGGTTCTTTAGTTAGATTTATGACCCCCAAGTCATCTTTCTGGTCAACTATCTGAGGTCTTAATTGTTCTGGCAATAGCCTCTATAGTTCTTTGTGTTGCTTCTTCCTCTCACTTTGTTTCCTCTTCCTCTTGCTCCACCAGTCCTCCTAGTCTTTCCTTGCTCATGCTGGGTCCTTCTAGGGTGTCCTCCTGAAAAAACAATTTTCATGTCTCAGTGCTGTATTGTCATTCTTATCACTCTCATCCGTAGTCTCAAAAATTCTTAACTTGTAACTTTTGCTTTTCCCTTGTATTTCTTCTTTCATTCTTCCATTTCCCATGCCAGTTATATATGATTTCTTCTTATATCACTGTCATTCCTTTCATGCCTTTTCATTTTATATGCTTTTAATGCTTCCTGAATTGTTTTCATCTTTTCCTATAACTTTTTTTAATTCTGATAGTATGGATGACATTTTTCCTTTGCTCCTTCCATCTGCTCTATACTCATGCTTTTTTCCCCCTATCTAGAACTGGTTAGCCAGTAAAAACAAGGACTTCTTAGACAAATTTAAAATGTTTATCCCACACAATTTATCTCTGAACCTACCCAGGTAAACTATAATACTGATACTGTGACCCTTCTTAATTGGATTCTGGTTAGCCACCATGACAAAATAACCTCTAGCAAACACCATGATAAAATAACCTCTGGCAAAGTCCTACATGACTTCCTAAGTGACTACTCCCATGTCATTTGTAGATAGTCTGCCAAATTCTGTAAAAATATACCAACTATGAAATCTGCATAAGTATTCCACCTGCAAAAACTTCTCTATTATAATGCTCTTCTGCAGCAAAATGATTGACATTTCTTACATTAACTTAACTCTTGACTACTTCATTCAACAGTTCAATGGGGTCAGTGACACCGTCACTCCCTTCAGGTGCATTGTTATGAAGGAAAACTTACTGGAATGGTTCACTCATGCTATTAAGAATAATATTCAGGAGCATGATAGATTTTGAAATTTCTGCAAGGACCTTGGCCAACATATTTACCTACAAAAATACAAAGAGTTGAGCAACTCCATAAACATGTGAATTCAGACTGCCAAAGCTGATATTTACAAGTCTCAGCAAAACAAAAAAAAACACCCTAAACAATTCTGGGAAAATATCTAAGGGATTTCCAAAGACATCTCTTCCCTAAGCTAATAGACATAATGATTCTGCCATTGGTGGAGACAAGAATATTAATAAAACCTTTACTGATCTATTTGACTATATTCCTTATCCTAACAGGACCACTTCTCCACCTGTGAACATGTCCTGCAACATTATTTTACTTAAATTCTACTTTAGGCAGATTATTTGGTCAGAGATTCAGGACTACTTCACCAGTCATAAGGTAAAGTTGTGGCTAGGTATATACAGTACATAATAGACATGAAACTCCTAAAACTGGGGCTTGTGGAAATTACTTAGCCAATTAAATGAATCTGCAAACATGAACTCCAGGCTAAGGAACAGCATAGTTTTATGGAAAAAAAAAACTTTAGTACAATAAGCCAGCCCAGAAGTTTGGAGGGCTGAGGCACCATGCACCTTAACTTCTGCAACGCCTGCGACCCGAGTTCAATCAATCAATCAATCAATCTTTATTTGTATACTGGAAGATATGTAAGCATAAATGTCCATTTTCACAAACGTCCAGTGTAACGGATACCAAGAAGGTATGACAATACAAAACAGAGTCTAACAGAAGCAAAATCTATACAGGGGAAAAAATCCAAACAAGAGGTTCAGATATATAGAATAATGTCAAAGACTAACAGTTGTCTAACAGTTACAGCAATTTTCATAATCTGAAAAACAGGAGGCAATCGATTACAATGAAGTAAAAAGAGAGAAACACATAAAGTGGCCTGAACATTTACATGTGTAATATATGGAGAGCAGGAAAGAGAAGGGGAGGGGTATAGAGGGGTCAGTAACCTCAGTGCTAGAGGTGTGGAAAGTGCAAGTCTTTTGTGGTTGGTTGTAATAGGGTCCATGATTGAAATATGAAGAAATCTAGGCTAGGAGTGGATGGTGGGAGTGAAAACTAAGTTGGGGGGAGAAAAAGGTAGAGGGGGATAGGTCTGGGGGAGGGAGGAGAGAGGATGGGTAACAGGGACTAGACTAAAGCAAGGGTGACTAGAGATAAGCAACGTGGAGAGCAGCCGAGCTTAGCTGGAGGGCTGGTCGGGGCAGCTTCAGATGGAAGAAATGAGTATGTGAACTTTGAGGTAGGAGTTGATGGTGTGGATGGACTTACAGGCTTGGATATTGAGCGGAAGTTGGTTGTTCAGCTTAATACCCTTATAGGTGATTGAATTCTGTGCTTGCTTAGTGTGGTAGAAAGGTGTATTGCAAACCATACTTGAGGCCCCTCTGATTTCCCGCTCAGCAGTAGAGAAGGGGAAGAGGGAAATCATGCTGGGTGGCAGCAAATTTAGGTGTATCTTATGAAGGAAGGAGAGCATTTTTTCTTTGAAACTGCCCTTCAAGGGTGGGCCAGCTAAGGGAGGAGTAGAGAGTACAGTGGTGAGTTTTCCATGGTAAACCAGTGACCGGGTCGCCCCTGAAAAGTGACCTCTGGAGCCCAGCGGGCTCACCCGGTTACCAAAATTTAATAAATAAATAAATAAAATGGGCAATGTTTTTGTAGGTTGATCTTAGTTTGGAGTAGAGTAGAGATTTGGTGGGGGGGAGAAGATGATGGATCCATTGTTGATGAGTGGCAAGAGAAGAACGTTAGCTAAGTGAAGCCTGGTTGCAGGGATAAGGAACTTTCTTATTCTATAGAGAAGACCAAGTCTGTTGTGGGTCTTCTGTATGAGGTCATTAACATGGAGATTAAAGGTGAGGTGAGCGTCCAGGAGGAGACCAAGGTCTTTAAATTCAGACAATTGCTCAATTGGGTAGCCATAGTTATCAACTAACGTAAGGCCAGTGAAGGAGGATTTTCTAGGGCCTGAGAAGACCATAAACTTGGTCTTTTGAGAATTTAGGATCATACCATTTCCAGAGAACCAGGAGTGCAACTTCATGAAATCAGACTTTAGATTGCTGAACATGGTGGTGGGGTTGATGTCACTACTGTATAGTGTAGCTTTGTTGGTGAAGAGGATGAGTTGTGTGTTAAGGCAGATAGAGGGGAGATTATTATTGAAAAGTGAGAACAGGAGGGGGCCCAGGATCGAGTCCTGTGGTAACCCATATTTGATTGGGCATTCGACAGAGAGATGACCTTCAATGGAGATTTTATGGAATCGCCTGGAAAGGTAGATTCTGACCCAATCTATGACATTGACAGAGAGGTGCAGATCTTTGAGAGTGTCAGGTAGGAGAGCATGGTCCACAAGGTTGAATGCCTTGGTCAGGTCGACAAATACCGACACAGTGTATTGGCCTTTGTCATTGGCCTTAAGGATGTCACTAGTGAACCTGACCAGGGCAGTTTCTGTGCTGTGACCAGATCTGAAGCCATGTTGAGCACAGGAGAGTAGCTTGTTGGCTTGCAAATATGCAGTAAGTTGAGAGAGGACAACTTTCTCAATGATCTTTGATAGGGGGTGAGAAGGGAGACAGGACAGTAATTATCAACCTCACTTCTGGATCCAGATTTCAATAATGGTTTGATGGTAGCAGATTTCCAGGCATTGGGGAAGGTACGAGAGTAGAGGGAGCTGTTTAGAAGATTGGTGATGGGGGATTGCAAGGACAGTGATGGACTGTTTAAGGATTTTGTAGTCAATACTGTCAGCCCCTTTGCTGGGTTTTGGGTTGTTCCCTCAAATAAGTTTGATAGTGTCTGTGGGTGTTAGAGCCTTAAATAAGAATTAGGGGGGAGGCCCAAAATTGGGATCAGAGGGGGGGAGATGGGTGAGGGAGAAGGTCACTGAAAAAAGAGTTAAAGATGTTTGCCACTTCCATGGGGTTGTAGGTTAGTCTACCATCATGAGACAGGGTGATGGGGTCAGAGTTTCTGGATTTGCCTAGAAAAGAGTTGAGGGTACCCCAAAGCTGACAGGGGTTTGAGGGTTCCCCGAGTTGCCTGTTTTGTAGGAAGTCTATTTTTGCCTTTCTTACAGCTGATTTGCATTTGTTTCTAAGGGACTTGTAAAGGGCAAGCTGAGCGGGGTCTCTGTGTTTGTGGTAACAGGCCCAGGCTTTGTCCCTTGTTCTCATTAACAAAAATAATATCTGGGTAGATCCATTCATTAATTTTCCCTCATGTACTAATTTTTTGAGGGGAGTGTGTTTGTCCCAGATGTTAATTAGGATGCTGGAGAGTTTCTCCATATTGGCGTTGCAGTTGCCCAGTCCATACGTGAAGGACCAGTCAACTAGGCTGAGATCGTGGTTAATTAACTGGACGTTCCGATTGGTTATTTTCCTGGTGAAGGTAAATTTAGAGGGCTGCTTGGGAAGATGAGGAGACCAGAGACAATATATGGAACAACGATGGCTGATACAGTTAGGCAAAACTACGGTGCCAGTGATGCAGGAGGGGTGCGTAACAATAATCCAATCATTTTTTCCTTTTTTAATCAGGAGAGACACACTAAGCCAAAAGCTTGTTTACAGGTGTGATCTGGGTGCACAAATATAGAAAAGTAGAAGTTGATGGCAGATAAGGACCCCAAGGCCCATCCAGTCTGTCCATTTATTTTTCTACCTAATGAATGTGCCATCAGCTTTTGCTCTGTCAAAGGTCTATATATTCATACTCATCTGTATTGCTCCCTTATGCCTATCACATGCCTGTTTGAAGCCCTGTACTGTATTCATATCCACCACTTCCTGAGGTAGGCCATTCCATGCATCCATCACCCTTTCTGTGAAAAAGAACTTCCTCACATTACCCCTTAATCAGCCTCCCTCTAATCTCATGCTGTGTCCTTTCGTCCTGCTATTTTTCTTATATTGAAACATGTTAAATGCTTTCATCTTGTTAATGTCCTTAAAGTGTTTGAATGTTTCGATCATATCACCTCTCTCCCTCCTTTGCTCAAGGGTATACATATTGAGCTCCGTTAATCTGTCCTCATACTTTTTCTGATGAAGTCGCTGCACCATTTTGGTTGCCCTTCTCTGGACTACCTCAATTTGGTTAATGTCCTTGTGAAGGTGTGGCCTCTAGTACTGCATGCAGTACTCCAGATGGGGCCTAACCAGTGTCTTGTAAAGAGGGATTATTACCTCCCTCTTCTGACTTGTGATAGCCCTACTAATACACCCCAACATCCCTCTAGCCTTACCTACTACTTTAGTAGTCTGCTTGGATGATTTCAGGTCATTGGTGATGATGACGCCCAAGTCTCTTTCTTCCCTTGTGACTGCCAGCAACTCCCCTCCCAGCCTATAGGTGGCTTCAGGGTTTCTCTTCCCTATGTACATGATCTTGCACTTCTTTGCGATAAACCCCAGTTGCCACTCTTCCAACCATTTTGCTAGTTTATCCAGATCTCTTCTCATTCTGCCCACCCCATCTGGATCATCTACTCTGTTGCAGATCTTGGTGTCATCTGCAAACAGACAAACCTTACCCTCCAGTCCTTCTGCAATGTCACTGATGAAGATATTGAAGGGGACTGGCCCCAGGACTGATCCCTGAAGTACCCCACTTGTGACTTGCATCTCTTCTGACTGTATACCATTTACCACCACTCTCTGTTTTCTGCCCGTCAACCAGTTTTCTACCCAGTTGACCAACTTCTGACCCACCCTGAGCCTACCCAGCTTATTAATCAATCTAACAAGGAAGTTAAGCGACTTGCTCAGGGTCACACAATATGCAAGTGGGGGCTGTGGGATTCAAACACATATCTCCAGGTTTGCAGCTCAGAGCCTTAAACCACTGTGCTTTACTGCCTTAGCATTTGTGCTCTGTTTTATAATTAGGTCTGGTCAACGAGGTGATAAGCTGGTGGAGCCCAAGATTTGCAAAGCAAGATTTAGCTGTAGTGGCTTGGCAAGAATCCCAATTGATATTAAAGTCTCCAAGGAGGATCCACTCTCTGTTAATAGGGAGAGAGTGCTTCATGGCAAGGAGTGACTCAAGGTCAGTTTGCGGAGTTCCCGGGGGAAGGTAGAAGATTGTGAGGGTAAGGGTTTTATTTGGTCCTAGGTGGAGGTGGATGGAGAGGGTTTCAAGGAGGGAAGATTCATAACTGGGGTTGTGTTCTGTGAAGGAGAATTTGCTGGAGACATAGAACATGCAACCACCTCTTTTTCTTCTGTGTCTGTCCTTTCTGATAGAGGAGTAGTCAATAAACTCAATCTCCCTGTCGGCAATCTTGTGGGAAAGCCATGTTTTAGAGAGTGCTATCATATCAAAAGTGTGCATGACTAGCCAGGTTTGGAAAGAGTCAAATTTAGCTGGGAGACTCTGGATGTTGAGGTGGACTATGCTTATGTTTTTATCTTTGTTGGAGCAAGGTTGCGAGGTGGGAATACTGGAGAATTCTGAACCGGGGTTGGGATGGATGGTCCCGGAGAAGAGTAAGAGCAGGATAAGGGTCCTGGAGAGATATGAAATGAGGGGATATGACTTAAGATTTTTAGATCTGAGGCTTTTTATTATGTGACTGGTGTGTGCTTGCCAAGACACCAGGGGCAGTAGAGGGATGAGGGAGGGAGGAGGGGCATGGGATCATCCAGAAATGGATTATGAGATGGGCATGGGTATGAGAATGAGTCAGGAGAAATTGTAAAGGTGAAAAGGCCAGCAGGGAGGGTTTGGGGGGGAGGTGGGACTAGAATGCCTGAAAGGGTTAGAGCAAGAGGGTGAGAGGATGGGGAGACTGACAGCTGTAACAGGAGAAAGGGGAGGAAAAACATGGCAGGTAAAAAAGAAAAAGGAAAAAAAAGGTAAGGACAGAAATAGGCAGGATCAAGGTAGGGAGCCCGGTTAGCACAGTCTAATAGGTACCAATTATAGTATACAAGGTACAAAGTTCATAAATCGATAAATGTCACTCAAAGGCTGGCCAGGTGAGGGAGGATGTAGCATCTGTAGCAGTGGTCTCCTTCCTTGGGGAGGGGTACTGCTGTGGCTTGCTGTCTGACTACCACCCAGCAGTAGCAGGGTGGCAGTGCATGTGACATCACCAGAAGCGAAGGGAACCCACATTCAAGGCACCAGGGGGTCTCTGCTGAGTTGCAGCTTGCGCCTTGTGGCTATTACACATCCTGTAGCACAGGGAGAAAATTGGAAAATCACCTTTGCTGCAGGATAATGATCAACCCCACACAGGCCACGCACCAGTGACCTGGCATCTCCCACAGTCCTGTGGCAGAAGACAATAGCAGGAAGGTAAGTCCCAGACAAGCTGGGTAATGGGGCTAGGGGAGTCGGTAAGACAGGGGCAGCCGGGTCAGCTCAGGAGATAAGCAAATGATGGGAAAAAATACTTTAGTAGGAACACTTTTCTGCTTGAATTCATTGAATTCCTACATGGTGCCCTGGACAGTGGGGAGTTGGCAGGTTCAGTGTATATAGATCTGATAAAGGCTTCTACCTTAGTAGACCATGCCTTACTCTGCAACAAATTACTAATGCTTGGTCTTTCTATAGATACAGGCAGCTGGTTTAATGATTACTTGTTCTGTAGAACCCAAAATGTGAAATATAGAGGTCTACTATCTGATGACAGGACTGTTTCTGTTGGAGTTCCCCAGGGATCCATACTAGGCCCCCTGCTATTTATTCTGTTCCTTAATCACCTTTCATCTATCTAACAATAAATGAACATCATTCTTTATGTAGACAATGCCATACTCTTTGTGAATAATAAACACCCAGATAGTATATGCCAGAAGCTACCAGATGTTCTTAATTCAGTTCATTCCTGGTCCTCACAAATCTCCTAGACTTAAATGAAAAGAAAATCAAAAGCATGCTGTTTGGCACATGCTGTCAGCTTGATTCCTCCCCTGCACAAATAATTTATACTACTTTGGTACTACAGTTGAACAGGTGTCAAAATTAAAATTCCTAGCAGTGATCCTTGACAGCACGCTATAATTTGCCAATCACATCGGCCACTTGACTAAAGTAATAAATGCCAGAATTGACTTTTTGTACCAAAACATGTAAAATGTATTTCCTGAAATAAAAAAAATTCCTAGTTGACTGTTTTATCCTTTTCAGTATTGGTTATGGCAAAGTGGTTCACAGTTCAGCGAGTAATAGTGATCTGTCCATGGTTAAAAGCTTCTTGAACAGGGTCTGTTGTTTTGCACTGGACCTCGTATTTGACACACACACACACACACACGTACAGTATGTGTCTTCTACAGTGATTTAGGATGGCTAAACTTCAACTTACGGGTACAATTCCATATCATAGTTATGGGTAAAAAGTGCTACCAGGGCTGATTTTCCCTGGGATACAGTCTATCTTCAGGTTCATTGACAATAAATACTCCACCAAGGGTATGGCACCTAACTCTCTAGTGCTGTTTCTTGGGAAAACAGTGCTAGGTCAGAATTCCTTCACCTTCTAATTCAACGAAGGCTGGAATGCCTCACCAGACTTGTTAAGGGGATTTGAGTGTTTCATTCTTTAAAAATCTGTTAATGAATGTACCTACTGTCTCTATCTCTTGCATCTGTCTGTAATGTTTATGACTCTTGACAATGTATTCCTTATACTTCTCTGAAAGTCTCTACCTATGTAATTTGTGCTGTGCATTACCTCATAATTTATTTTTATTTATTTAAGAAAACAGAACAACCTTTTTAACACATGTGTGTATGTTATTATGCTTTTACTGTAGATCTCTTGAAAATAGGCACTTGCCTAAATGATTTTCTGTGCAATAAAAACTAAATCTAACACCAACTAAAACTAACTGTTCCCTAATCTTGCTGAAATCTGCTTCTTAGAAGTCCCCTACCCTTACTGTGTTTACCACATTGGGGGTCCATATCTGGACCTCCGTGCCACTGTGTTGTGGTCATTGGAACCAAGTGGTTCCAAGACGGCAACATTTTGGATCCTCTCGCTGTTGGTGGGCACCAGATCCAGCAGAGCTCCTTATCTTTTGGGCCCCAGACCAGATGAACAAGGAATGCATCTTGACATGCCTACCAGGCACTGATTCCTAGTACTTTCCACAATGGACACTTTCCAGTCCACATCCAGCATGCTAAAGTAACCTGCTGCTACCACCACCTCTCCTAAATTGGCTGCCATCTTAGATATCTCTCCCAGTTCCTTGCCTGCCTCCTGATCCTAACCTGGTGGTATAAAGACCCCCCCCAATCCTGATTGGTTTTCCATTTTCTGTTGCACTTAGCACCACCAAGGTTTCTTGTTTACCTGACACTCCTAAGCTATTTCAATTCAATCTTTTACGTACAGTGCTATGCCTTCTACTGCCCTTTCCTCTTCCCTTCCTGAACAGTGAGTACCCTGGTATGGTCATATCTTATTTCTGATTTGAGGTTGACCACATCTCTGTGACAGCCACCAGTTTGAGATTCCCTTTTGTGGCCATTGCCTGAGGTTCTGGCATTTTGATATCAAGACTCATGGCATTAATGTACATCATTTCCCAACATCTATCCCTGAATCCTCTTTTTCCTCTTACCCTGTGTATGTTTGATTCTGCTGTATTAGTCACTGGGAGGAGACTGACATTACCACCATGTGTGTACAATCTTGTGTGTACCTTACCACTCTGACTCCTGCCTCACTAGTTTAAGCTAACTATCTGCTTTGCCTACCTTTTTCCAAGTACTCTTCTGCCTTTCTCATTTGGGTGCAAGCCCTCTCTTTTGAACAGCCTCCAATACTACTAGGTCAAGCCTCAGTCCCAGAGGATCTGAAATCCCTTCTCCTTGCACCAACCCTTATCCAAGCATTGAATTTTAAGACAGGGGATTGTTCCTTCTGATTCAAGTGTATCCACAGTAGCACCTCGGCAAAGGTTGCCACACTTGCTCTCCTTTGCTACCTTCCCCAGAGCATGGAAGTCTAACTTCACCTATTCAGTGCTCCAACTGCTCAGAACATTCATGCCCAGTTGCACAATTAGATCTGGATTTCATTCTCCCATTAGGTCCACTTTCCTGGCTATAAATCTGTATGCTGTTGCTCCAGGGAAACAATACACCACCTCGTAACAATCAGGTGTGAGACCCAGATCCCTCCCTGTGCCGTTAACAACTGAATCCCCTAGTACACATACTTTTTTAGTGCCCCCTTTGAGGCTCTGCCCATCTCCTGGCATGTTCTCCAGCAATATCTGACTGTTAGGCATGTTGGTTTCATCTCCCTTCTGGGGGGAGATTGTGTTATGTCTTGTTGCAGTAAGATTACCTTATTGCTAGTGCACAGTCCTAGCTCCTCAGGTATGGAATTCCCTCCCCCTCCACTATTGCCCCAACCCCTTTCCTGGTCTGTGTTGGCCTTGGAGGTAGATGTGGCAGTAGTGTCCAATGGGGTCTTGTAGCTGTGGATCTCTTGCTGCAGATTTCAGCCC
The DNA here is from genome assembly GCA_016271365.2 of Neoceratodus forsteri. Taxonomy (NCBI): domain Eukaryota; kingdom Metazoa; phylum Chordata; order Ceratodontiformes; family Ceratodontidae; genus Neoceratodus; species Neoceratodus forsteri. Next base: position 784,676,323 of record CM057452.1, read on the forward strand.
TTGCTTCTTTCAGTTCCACTTTCATGGCCTACAACATCCTGTAGTTGATTCAGTGGCTGACCCAGAGCACACTCTGACATACCACTGTCCCACACTCCATGCACTTACTCCACATCCCACCAACATCTCCCCCCCTGCATCAAGGTGTGTTTTTACTGAATGTAGCTGCCATGCAAGATTAGTGTGCTACTTCCAGTATCATCTCAGAACTCAAACTCTATACAATCTTTTTTTGAGATGTTTTTCAAGTATGCCTGCCCAGACACTGTGTCCCTAGAACCACCTACTTAGCCAGTACTACTCAATTGCAATTATTACTATATGGCCACCCCAGAATGGGTTTCACCAAGATCCCTTTACACACCTGCCTTGCCATTTGTAGTTGTACTATGCTGTATCTGTATAACCTTCCATAATCCCCTGCTATTCTGTGTTTTTCCTGTGGATGTCCAACAGACACCCCTTAGGCCAGGAGTGGCCAACCCATAGCTCGCAAGCTACATGTTGCTCACAAAGCAGTTTGTTGTGACTCATAAGGGGTTTGTCAATTACGTATCAAGTACACATCACAGTCTTTGCCAGTGCCTTTGATGTTTTTCTGTAGTCTTTACCTTGAAATTGTGACTCGCAGTCCCCACCGTCACTTTTGATATTCGGTCGGCTCAGTAGTAATTTGTCAGTTACACTTTTTGGTTTGTGAATGACACATTAATTCTGTGCCAGTTACCTGTGAGTACAGGTTGCTGGGCAACCATCATTGTGTCTCAGCTCTTCTGCTGTTCAGCCAATCTAGAGAAGAAGCTCCTCAGCTGATACCTCTTTTCTAAGATGTGGACAGTTGCTGCATGAGACACAACTAGTGGGCAAGGCTTCAAGGGCTGGATTCATGGCTGAAGTCACCATTACTGGCAACCGTTTGCTTCCCTGTTACAGTCTCCCCAGTACTTTTGAAGTTGTTTGCAAATTAGCTGCTTCTGCCTGTTTTATTGCTTCAATGAGGACACTTGCTGCATGAGACACAACTACTGGGCAAAGCTTCAAGGGCTGGATCCACAGCTGAAATCAGAGCTGCTGACAGTCTATTTTCTTTATTAAAGGCTTCACAGTAGCAATGGGAGCACTTTGTCAATTTGAGAAAAGTCAAAGTACAGGAGCTGAAAAGTGCCCTGAGTGCTCCGTAATCTACTTTTACTAAGCCTGCAAGCAAATCTAAAGCTCCAGATCAGTTATGAATAATTATTTTAAAATGACAACTATTTTTTTTTTAAATACTGTACGGTAGTAGTCATAGAAATGTTGGCCAGGTACTGAGGTGCTGCTGAGGTATGCCGAGGCAGAATAACATTACAGCCAATGCAAATTGTAACTTGAGTGCCTCAGTATACCTCAGCATTACCTCAGTACTGCTCAACTTTTCTACAATTACCACTTTAACTTAATAAGACTTAATAAAATATGATTATTGACTATTGGCTATAAATATGATTTTATTTTAACTCCTAAATATGCATAAATATGGGTAGGGTAAGGGTCACACTTTGGGTATGGTACAGGTCCCATGTTGTTGTGGCTCATGTCTTACTCATAAATTTAAATGTGGCTCACGACCCCAAAAAGGTTGGACATCCTTGCCTTAGGCAGATGTTACATTCCTTCTCTGTGCCACTAACTTCTTAAACTACCAGAAATGGGGCAAAGAAAATCAGCTAAGACCACTGATAACTGTCTATACATACTATGCAACAAATTATAAAACTATAACATACAGGTACACTATGTGTTGACGAATAAGGGCATCTTGGCTGGATAAAGGGCCACATATAAGAAACTGACTGTGTCTTGAATACTTTTCCTTAATGTTATAAAAAATGTTTAATGTTTATCTATACAGAAAAAAATCAGTCACACACCCTGAGGATGTGGCATGTTGCCACAAAACATTGGTGATTCTTAAAGCTGGCAACATTTGAAAATAAGGAAAAAGTAGACTGAAGAAAAACTATCATAGTTTATTTATTTGAAGATTGGTAACCCAGAAAGACATACTGAGAAGAGGATTATTTCCAAGAGCGACCCAAGAGAAAGAGTACAAGAGGAATAATGAAACACAACACAGTTTATAATATGGGACAGAAAAAAATTGCAGACACAGTACAGTAAGTAATACTTCTCTGGTAGAAGCTTGAAATAGATTACTGGGCAAGTTATCCTAAAGTATGTTGTGCAATATAAGTACAAGAGAAAACTGAATTATGCCATCAAGTCGGTACAAAGGTGAGTAATGCAATAAACTAGGGATCAGTTTGATCATGGAGAACCAAAACCCTGAGCTACGAGAATCACTTGGCGGCACCTCCTAAGGGAAAGGGGTGCAGATAGGTATGGGAAGGAGTTTCAGCAGGCACCTGAAAGAGCCTGAGGAGGCAAAATGGTGGCGGGATAAGTGGAGCAGATTCCTGAGTGTTGGCTAGTGATAAGAGAAAGCAGACTGCCCAGCAGAGGAACAGGGGTGAAGAGCGAAGAATGTTCTTCTGTCCCTGAAGAGGAGGGAGCATGGGGCAGTGGGGAGAGGAAAGTGGAGTGAGAACAGGCAGGAAGAAAAGAAACCAAACTGATACTTGATGGTGAAGGAAGTGTGGTATGACTGGAGATGTGAAGGTAGATGGAAAGGAAGAATGGGAAGAGTAGAGTAGAGGGAGCAGTGGTGTGTATGAGGATGGGAGTTTGTCACAAAGTGACAAAAGTCATTACAAAGGGTGTCCAGTATGGACAGGGAAGTGGAAGGTGGCTGCACCACAGGCCACATCTGCATAGTCAAAGACAGACAGCACTGTTTTGGTTACCAGCTCACAGCAGACCAGCAGGGGTAGACAGTCAGTGCTATGGTACTAGCTACCCAGCTTAAGATGGAGCTTTGCAAGGATAACATCGATGTGGGCTGAGAAGTGACGCTTGCTGTCAAAGCACATACTGATATACTTAAATGACTGGACCACTTCAAGACTAAAAGTCTTGAGAGCCTGGACAGTTTTTGGCTCGCACAAAAGGCCATACACATTTTTTTTTGGTGTGGCCTTGAGATGGCTAGAATGGAACCAGCACAGGCCATTGGGAAATCCTACTACAGCAGGTCTTCCACATAAGTTGTAGAAGAATCAGAGGTGAAGATAACTGTGTCATCTGCATGCATGAGTATATACAAGTTGACAGAGTTGGAGGGAAGGTCATTCAGAAAAATGGACAACAGAATAGGGCCTAGGATTAAACACTGCAGGACCCTAGCCTGGATGGGAAGTGGTGGTGATAACATGCTTTTAGCCTTTACCAACTGTTTGTGGCCAGTTAGGTAAGAATGGAACCAGTGAACAGTGGGAGCTGAGAGGCCAGCCAAATGCACCTTATCCAGTAGGAACAAGTAGGACACCAAGTCAAAGACTGTGATATGTCATTGATCCATCCCAGAGAATATGGAATGACACACTGCAGGGAATAGACAGTCGAGTGGTGCTTGTGGAAGCCAGACTGAAAGAGTGAGAAGAAACTGGAAGAGGTGAGGTAGTCTAGAAGTCTAGAGCAGACTAACATTTCTTGCAACTTAGCAAGGGAGGGGAGAATGGAGATAAGGTGGAAGTTGTCAGGGGAGGAGTTGTCACCCTTTTGTGAAGTGGAGGAAATTTTGCAATCTTACAGGACTAAGGAATAGAGCACAGGGAGAATGAGAGGTTCAGCAGGTGAATAAGTGGAGATTCAAAGGCAGTTGCTGAGAGATGGTAGAGTTTAGGATCAAGCCCATCAGGATTGGATGTAGGCAGGTTGAGGGAGGAGAGGGCAAACAGGGCTTCATAAGTAGCGATGGGTGAAAGTGGAAAGTTGACCAGGATTGAGTGATGAGATAAGCAGGGAGCAGGAGGGAAGGAGGGGAGGAGAGCCTGTAATGGGAAGGAGAGGGGAGGACACATGTGGAGAAGAATTCACTGAAGTGATCAGCAACAGTGGAAGGATCAGACACAGGTGAACAATTAATCATAAGGACTGGAGGAGAAATCAGGTTGGGGGGATTAAAAAGCATGAATTACCTTATAAAATTTTGCTGGGGAGTTAAGGTTGTTCTGGAGGTTGACTTTGAAATAATGGGATTTTTCAGCCCAGACATACGAACATACGAAATTTGCCAGCAGATAAAGGCCTAGAGGTCTATCAAGTCTGCTCAAATGTGCAGCTAGCACCCATTATTCTGCAGCTGCCCCTCCCTTCCACCCTTCCCCTTCATTAACCCTCCCCCTTATCCTGTCCCATCCCCTTTTGAAGCAGTCCACTGTTCTACTGGATACCACTTCTGCAGGTACCGCATTCCACCCAGCCACCACCCTCTCTGTAAAAAAGTATATCCTCCTCATCTCCCTCCTGGACCTTCCTCCCTCCAGTCCCATATCATGGCCCCTGGTGGCCCTCCCTTCCCTTACTTTGAACAGCCCCTCTGTACCAGTCTTGTTTATTCCTTTCATGCATTTAAAGGTTTCAATCATGTCACCCCTGTCCCTCCTCTCCTCCAGTGAGTACATGTTCAACTCCTTCAACCTCCTCTCGTATGATAAGTCCCCCAGCCCGTTGATCATCTTTGTCACCCTGCGCTGCACCCCCTCCAGTAACTTAATGTCCCTCTTCAGATACGGGTGCCAGTACTGCACGCAGTGCTCCAGGTGTGGTCTAACTAATGACCTATACAGTGGCAGAATCACCTCCTCCTTCCTCGAGGATATACCCCTTGCAGTACAACCAAACATTTTGTTGGCCTTTGCAGCTGCCTTCCTACATTGTGCCAAGTTGTTCATTGACCCTGTAATGAGCACACCCAGATCCTTCTCCTCCTCTGTCTGGGCTAGCTGCACTCCCCCCAGCTGGTAACTCCTCCTTGGGTTCTTCATCCCAAAATGCAGCACCTTGCACTTTGTGGCATTAAACCCCAGTTGCCAGGTGTCTGACCAGGTTTCAAGCTTTGCCAGATCATCCTGCAACCCCTGTCATCCCCCTAGGTTATCCACCACCGCGTACCTTGGTATCATCAGCAAACAGACTGATCTTGCTCTTGATGTCTCATGATATGTCTGCAATGAATATCCCAACAACACTGGTCCCAACACGAGCCCTGTGGAACACCGCTCATCACTGCCCTTGGGTGTGAGAGCCCCACCTACCACCACCCTCTGTTGCCTCCTGAAGCCAGTTTCCTACCCATCTCACCAGCTTTGCACCCGCCCTGTGCCTACTAACTTCCTTCCCAGCTCCATGTGGCACAGAGTCGAATGCCTTACTGAAGTCCAGATACAGGACATCCACTGCATGGCCCCTGTCCAGTTGCCTAGTTACCCAGTCATAGAACTCCACCAGGTTGGTTTGGCAGGATCTGCCATGTATGATGCCATGCTGTCTGCTGTCCTGTAGTCCTTTGGCCTCTAGAAGGGCCACCAGCCTCTCCTTCAGGATAGTCTCCATTAGCTTACCCGCGATGGATGTGAGGCTCACTGGTCTGTAGTTTCCCGGTTCATCCTTGGGGCCACTGTTGTGGAGAAGCACCACATGAGCCATCCTCCAGTCCTGAGGTACACACCCTGAATGTAGTGAGGCATTAAATAGGTCTGCCAAAGATCCTGCAAGGACCTCTGCCAGCTCCTTCAGTACCCTGGGGTGGATGCCATCTGGTCCTGGCGCCTTGTCCACCCTCAGTGCCTTCAAACCCTCTCAAACTCTGCCCTCCATGACTTCCCCATCTGTTACCCCTTCTCCCCCATTTTTGCCATTTCTCCCACCTTGGGAGTCACCCCCCTCTTCTCTTTAGTAAATACTGAGCAGAAGTACTCATTTAGTGCTTCTGCCTTATCGCACCCTGCTTCCACCCAACCTCCCTCCTTCCTAATCCTTACTATATGGTACTTACAGCTCCTTTTCTCCCTGATGTACTTAAAGAAGTCCTTCTCCCCCTTCTTAATGCCTTGTGCCAGTCTGAGTTCTGTAGATGCTTTTGCTCCCCTTACTGCCCTTGTCACCTCATTCGATTCTGTCAAGTACTCCTCCCTGTCCTCCCCCCTCCCTGATTTCTTGTACTTCTAAAGGCAGTTCTTTCTTCCTTACCTTTTCCATGACCTCCTGCTCAACCAGCCCAGTTTCTTAGCCCTAGCCTTCTTGCTCTGGGCCTTGCAGCAGGTTTTGTTGCCTCCACTATCGCCCAGCTTTATGAGCTCCACCTCTGGTTAGTATCCATACTAGATTGAATTCTGGCCAGGTACCTTTTCCACTTCCCCATCCTCCAAAGTTGGCCCTCCTGAAGTCTAGCACTCTTGTGCCAGATTCCACTCCTTCCTTGCCCATATCCAATGTGAGCCATACTGAGTGGTGGTCACTCCCTGACAGCGTTCCTCCACTGTAAGTTCTCTCACAAAGTCCCCATTTGCCAGCACAAGGTCAAGGGTATTCCCTAGCCTGGCTGGTTCACTGACCATTTGCAGCAGGAAGCTGTCCTGGAAAGCATCCAGCAGTACCTGCTCCCTTCTGTTCCTGGTTGTTGGGGTACTCCAGTCCACTCCTGGCATGTTGAAGTCCCCCACAATCACCACACTACCCTTCTTGCAGGTCCTCCTAATCTGCCCAGCTAGTTCCCTGTCTAACTCCTCCATCTGAGATGGTGGCCTGTACACTACTCCCATTCTAAGAATCCTATTCTTGGAATCCTGGATTTGCATCCAAAGTGACTCCATACTACCCTCCTCCCCTTCCTCCCTTACACACTTCAGTCCTTCCTTCACATATAGTGCTACCCCCTCCTTTCCCAATCACCCTGTCCCTAAAAAATAACCTGTACCCTGGTACAGACAGGTCCCAGTCATTGTATTGGGTGGCCCATGTTTCTGTGATGGCTGCAATGTCCACCTCTCCCTCTGCCATGAGAACCTGCAACTCTGCAGTTTTCCTCCCAAGGCACCTAGCATTAAGAGTAACCACCTTCCACCCTTTTCCCCCCTCCCATCCTGCCCCCCTTTCCTAGCATCACCAATAGTACTTGCCATTTGTTCTTTGTCACTGTTATGGGGGGTAAGCTCATATGGTTTCCCAAACTGTGGTCTCTGCATATCTCTTCCCCAATTGCCACCGCCCTCTCCTAGTTTAAATTCCCAGCTTCCTCTATGTACTCCTCCATCCTCTGTTTCAACACTTTCTTTCCCTCCTCAATCAAGTGTATTCTGTCCTTGGCATAGAGACTACTGTCCTCCCAAGTCCCTCCCCCCCAATAGTCCATACCCTTTAGCACAACACCAGGTTCTTAGCCATCCATTAAATTCCTCTATTCTCAGCTTTCTTGTTGTGCTTGCCTTTTTCACCGGAAGTATCTCTGAAAAAGTTACTGATCTTCCTGCCTCCTCACATAATTGTACTAGTTCCTCAGGAAGTGGCAGGAATTGCTTACATCACAGCTACTTAGCAGCCAATAGCTCTGGAAGAATCTTACAGACCTTGATAAAAGTACTAATTTTAGCAGGCTCATCAGATAACCTCATAGTCTTCAGGTGAAGCTACCTCTGGCTGCAAGCTGCAACGCTGGACTTAAGATTTGCAAGAAAGTGAGTAGTGCTCACAACAGAGGGAGGTGAACCTTACAATTTACAATTGTCTTTGGTTTGAAGCAGATTCCTTAGGAAAGTTAATATTCTTCAGGTGGAGGATACTTCTAACTGAAGGGTGAAATAAGGAACTTAGAATTATCAGAAAGGAAGTCTTTCAATCAACAGAGGGAGGTGGAGTTTGCTTTACTTGTTACAAGTGTTAAGATTTTACTGTTTTCTGTGTTTCTGCCCTTCGACTTGATTGGAGTTAGTGATTGACTGTTGCATTGGCAACATTTGTAATACTGTGAGTATTCACTGGGCTAAGAATTTGTCATAAGCCCTGAATTGAGAGCAGGTTGCAGGCTGTGTATTGGACCCAGACAGTGCCTAGGGTGGAAACTGTTTTTTCTTTTGTTTACCTCAGTGTGCCTTATAAGGCCAAGCCAGACTGTGTCAGGAAGTGCTTACATCACAGCTACTAACAGCCATTAGCTCTGGAAGAATCTTACAGACCTTGATAAAAGTACTAATTTTAGCAGGCTCATCAGACAACCTCATAGTCTTCATGTGAAGCTACCTCTGGCTGCAAGCTGCAACACTGGACTTAAGATTTGCAAGAAAGCGAGTAGTGCTCACAACAGAGGGAGGTGAACCTTACAATTTACAATTGTCTTTGGTTTGAAGCAGATTCCTTAGGAAAGTTAATATTCTTCAGGTGGAGGATACTTCTAACTGAAGGGTGAAATAAGGAACTTAGAATTATCAGAAAAGGCAGTCTTTCAATCAACAGAGGGAGGTGGAGGTTGCTTTACTTTTGTTACAAGTGTTAAGGTTTTCAGTGCAGAAAGAGTTTAAACCCACATAGGCTGAATACTGTTTTCTGTGTCTGCCCTTCTGCACAGCTGACGTGTTGTGGGGCTGACTGTTTTCAGAGCACAAGTCACCAGGCTCTTTTGGGGCTGGGGAGGTTTACCTGTGTCAGACTTGGATGTTTGGATTTTCTCTATTTGATTAGCAGGGTATTTTCTGTCAAATTGGTGTGAAGCAGTATTACAAATTGTCGTGGTCGGCATCTTGCTGACAGGAAGGCACTCCATCGTGACCGTAGGTCAGAGCGCTTAGCTGATTGTTTCATGAGGGCACAGTTTAGGCTCAACCCTTCCCACCCTCACCCCACCCACCCTGGAAATAGTTCATTTATACCTGGGGTTCTGACATCATTTCCTCAAGAGGGCAAGGTACATATCACTGTCATATCCTGTCTAGCACACTGCACTGACAATATAAGCATACACATTATATAAATACATATATTTCTATATAACGCACCAATCACACGCACACAAAAAAAAAAACTAAACAAGGTAGACAGTTATGTGGGGAGTAGTACAATGTAATGGCTATGGGGCAGCAGTCTTCCGGGAGTCTTTCTGGAGGCTGAGACACTGCCCTGTTTGCAGACAACTATCTTCCCTGAGGGAGGAAGTTGCCCATCTTCAGACCACACTGGACAGTGGCAAGGGAACCTCCCCCATCCAGGGAGCACCACAGCCATCACCACTACCTCAGAGGTTGCGAAGAAAGCACAGCAGTTGGACCACAGTGGGCTCAGGGAGGGTAAGGGTGGTGGAACAGAGGCACATCCAGTCAGTTGTTCCACTCCACAATCCATACACCATTCTGGGGGAGCATAGTTCCCCTATGGATGCACCCGCAGAGGAGACTAAGGAGGGTGCAGACAACTGTCACAAGGGAGGCTCTCAGGAAGGAGGCAGAGGGCACCACAGGGAAAGAAAGCAGCTCCTGGTGGGGGACTCAGTTATTAGGGGGATAGAACTGGGGGGAGCAGGGAAAGCTGAAGTAAGGTGCCTGCCTGGTGCCATGGCTTGAGGGACAGGAGCGCATCCTTAGGATCACGAGAACAGTTGCACGGAGTTCGAGTTGGACGTCATTGTCCACCTAGGGACAAATGACTTAGCTCATCATGAGATTAGAGCAGTGCAGAAGGACTTTGTAGAGTTGGGGAGGGGCTTAAGACAAGTAGCACACACAGTATCCTTCTCAGAGGTACTGCCTGTCAGTGGCATGGGTGAGGCGAGGGTACTTAGCACCACGCAGTTTAACAAATGGTTGAAAAATTGGTGTGGAGCACAGGGGTTTGGCTTCATTGGGGACTGGGGTTCCACCTGGAGGGACACCAGCCTATACTGGCAGGATGGTCTGCATCTGTCCAGGAAGGGAACAAGTCTTTTGGGCAATCGGTTTAAATGCTTCATTGGCAAGCCTTTAAACTAGTCAAGGGGGGAGGCACTGATAAGCAGCAGGAAACTCCCAGCCTCCCCACAAAACAGGGCACTAAATGAGAAAAGACCAAGGTAGAAGGTCAGTGGGGATGCTGCTACAGAAGGTAAAGCCATCCAAAAATGGAGAGCAATGAGTACCAATGCCCGTAGTCTGGGTAACAAGCTTCCTGAATTAGTGGCCTTGGTGGAGGAGGAAGATCTGGATATCGTGGCAGTCACAGAAACATGGTACACACAGAACCATGACTGGGACGTAAACATACCAGGATACACTATCTACAGGAGGGACAGGGAGGGTAAAAGGGGAGGAGGAGTAGCTCTCTACATAAGAGAAGAAATCAATGCAACAGAACAAAAGGGTAAACAGGGAGGAGAAGAAGCACTGTGGGTCAATTTGGAGGCAAGCAATGGCACCACAATCCGCACAGGGGTTGTATACAGACCCCCTTCTCAGGGGGAGGAAATGGACAAGAAAATGATTGAAAGTATACTTAGAATGGCAGATAAAGGGGAGATATTGCTGATGGGTGATCTGAATATGCCAGATGTTAACTGGAGTGCAGTTGCAGCAGCCACTTCTAAGAGTGGAGTTATTCTAGATGCCCTACAGGGGGCATGCCTTAGACAACTAGTTTTGGAGCCCACTTGACAGGGAGCAATCTTAGATCTGGTTCTCTCAAATGGAGATGAAGAGAGGATCACAGATGTAGAAGTGGGTAGCAATCTGGGAACTAGCGACTCATCGAACAGTATGGTTCACAATAAACACAGCAATAGAGTCATTCACAAAGACAAAGGTACTGGATTTTAGAGGGCTGACTTTGCCAAAATGGGTGAGTGCCTAAGGAATGCACTAGCAAATGGGCAGGAAGGAGGGTGGAAGAACAATGGGGAATAAAACTGCCATCATCAGACGAATAAGCCTTGTGTAAAGCAAATAAACAAAATGAAACGAGGTAAGAAACCACTATGGTTCTCAAAGGAAGTGGCAGTGAAGGTTCAAGAGAAAGAAAGCATTCAGGAAGTACAAGGAATCACAGAAGGAACAGGACAGAGAACTGCATCAGTTAAAGCAAAAGGAAGCTGGAAAGGCAGTCAGAACAGCAAAGGCCCAAACCGAGGAAAAGATAGCCAACTCAGTTAAGAAGGGATAAAACCTTTTATAGGTACATCAGGGACAAAGGAAGACCAAGGGAGGGATAGTGAGGCTTAATAAAGGGAGGGAGGGTGGGCAGAGGGTGACTGTGAAAAGGGCAGAGATACTAAACAAATATTTTTGCTTAGTATTTACAAAGGAAGAGGGGAGGTACCTAAAACAAAACAGTAGAAACACTCTGGATACAGAAGTTGACACCAGCCCATTTACAGAAGAAAGGGTTCTGCAAGAGCTCTTAAAACTGAAGGTGGACAAACATGGGGCCTGATGGGATTCATCCCAGAATTCTAAAAGAACTAAGGGTAGAACTAGTGACACCACTGACTACCCTCTTTAACAAATCATGGGAGGATGGGGTGGTACCTGAGGACTGGAGGAGGGCAGATGTGATTCCCTTCACAAAAGTGGGAGCAAGGCAGAAGCAGGAAACTACAGACCTGTTAGTTTAAACTCAGTGGTGCAGGAAAATGATGGAATCACTTCTTGAAGGAAAGAATTGTTGAGTATCTAGAGGCCAGAGGGGCACAGACCCAAGCCAGCATGGATTCACAGCGGAAGGTCATGCCAGACAAATCTGATAGATTTCTTTGACTGGGTGACCAAAGTAGTTGATCAGGAGGGCTGTGGACATGGCCTACCTAGACTTTAGCAAGGCATTTGACACAGTCCCACACAAAAGATTAATATACAAGTTAGCCAGCCTGGGAGTGGGTCCCAAGATGACAGTCTGGGTAAAGAATTGGCTGGAGAATAGGACACAGAGAGTAATAGTAAATGGAGTCCACTCTGAAAAAGGGGGTTAGTAGTGGGTACCGAGGGTTCAGTATTAGACTCGGTCCTCTTCAATGTCTTTATGTTACATTGCAGAGGGACTGAAGGAAAGTATGTCTCTTGCAGATTACACAAAGATCTGCAACGGAGTTGATGCACAAGGTGGGGTGGAAAGGATGAGAAGGACTTGGCAAGGTTAGAGGAATGGTCAAATGTATGGCAGCTTAGATTCAATGCTAAGTGCAAGGTAATGCACCTGGAAACAAAACCCAGGGAAGAGTACACAATGGGGTGAGATACTAACAACAACAAAAATGGAAAGGGACCTGGGGTAGTCATATCAGATGACCTAAAGGTGGGCAAGCAATGTGAAAGGGCAGCAAAGAGGGCTGGGAATACTGGGATGCATAGGAGAGCATCACCAGTAGAAAACAAGACTTTATTATCCCTCTGTACAGACAGCTGGTGAGACCACATCTGAGTATCGTGCAGTTCTGGAGACCCAGTCTCCCGCAAAGACATAGACAGGATGGAAGCTGTCCAGAGGGAGGGTACTAAAATGGTGCAGGGTCTGCACCAGAAGACTTATGAAGAGAGACTTAAGGAGCTTAATATCTATAGCCTCGAGGAAAGGAGGAGAGGGGGACATGATAGAAACTTTCAAGTACCTCAAGGGAATCAACAAAGTCCAAGAGGGTAGCATCTTTCAAAAAAAGAGGTGTGCAAGAACAAGGGGGCACAATTTGAAGATAGAGGGGAGGCAGTGCAGAGGTAATTTAAGGAAGTACTTTTTCACAGAGAGGGTTGTGGATGTATGGAACAGCCTTCCAGAGGAGGTTGTGGAGTCAAAAACAGTGGTGGAACTCAAGCATGTATGGGACAGTCATAAGGCAATTCTAGGGGTTGGGGGTAGGAAGAAGTAGGCTGCTGGTTAACTAGGATCTGCAGCTTATCCATCAGGTAGGGAAATGGGCAGACTGGGTGGGCCAAGCGGTCCTTATCTGCCGTCAAATTCTATCTTTCTATGTTTCTAAACCTCCTCTGAACTATATCTACTGTCTTGTCAGCCAGGTCATTTGTCCCAAGATGTATAATTAAATAAGGCTTGTCCCTACCCCTTCTAGCATATTTCAGAACAGATTGTCCCACCCTTTCTGCTGTCATTCCTGGCATGGCCTCTGCCCAAATGTGACTATGTCTCTCCCCCTTGCTACCCCACCTGACTCCTCTTAGTATTGAGTCCCCCAGCACTAAGATTCCACCCCTCTTACTCCCTGCTTGCTTCCATTCATCTCTCTCTCTCATTTCCAGCTCCTCTTCTTCCTCCTGCACATTATTTCCCCCTTTTACCCCTGTTGAAATTCTCTGAGCAGAATTTCCCCCCGCTCCAGTTTGTTCAAGACATTTATCAATTACTCCTCTAATTTCATCATTTCCCTCCTCCACCTTCTTCCTCTCTAGCAGTGCAAAACTATTTTCTGAAGACCCTTCACAAATGCCTGCTCCTCTCTCTGCATAGTAACCTGTTCTCTCCTTTCCCTCCATGACTTTTGCTACTTCTTCACCTCCCTTCACAAGTCCCTATCTCCTCCTTCCATTTGTCTTTTGTCTCCTGACCTGGTTTCCCCGGCAATCGTTCTTCCTAGCCTGGGCCCCTTTGTCTCTGCTTTCCTTCTTCTGACCCACTCCTCACCACTGTTGGCTTAAATCGCCCTCCCTCATCTCCCCTTCTTCCTCCCTCCAGTATTGGGCTAAACCCACCCACAATCTGCCTTCCCTGGCTTAGTTCCTCCTGCAGACCCTCAATCTCCTTTCTAAGTTTTTCTATGTGGTTGCACACTGAACATCCTCCCACACTCCAGGCAATTTTTATAAAGATTGGTGCACCGCAGTTGTTGCAGCCTACCACCCTACCCATTGCTGTCACTGCCCACCAACGACCCCCCACCCTTCCAGATGCAGGATACAAAACACTCCCCCAAGTCTCCCCTCTCCCTCTATCAGTGCAAAACATTCTTTTCTTTATTTCCCTTACCTCCTTTGTTGTACACGTTTAGATATATTGAGCAACTGCTTTTTAAATTCCTATCCTTCCTATCCACACTCAAAAATAGGCTTTAAGTAGCCATTGCACAACCTTCTTCAAACTCCTACTCCTCCTTTCCCCAATGCAATATCAACGCGAAGAAGTACTAATGAGAGCTCCTAGATTTGCATTTACTTCCCTTCCACTGACATAGCAGTCACCTCTTTACTTGCTACTGTTCCTTTCCTGGATGTCTGCTTCTGCTATGACAGGTGCATATCCTTTGCCTGTTTGAGGAAGTGATGTCAGAACCCTTGGTATAAAGGAAATCATGGACCAGAGGTGGGTGGGGTGAGGGGTTTAGGGGGGCAGGACCAGCCCAAGCCTTCCAGAAACAATCAGGTAGCTGAGGCCTCTGGTCAGACCATTAGCACCCTTCCCCCACTCTGCACTAAAACATTGCAGCTAGTGAAGCCAGCAACAATGAATCACAATTCTACTCAAAGCCCCCCAAATAGGTTTGCTACCCAAAGAAACAGGACTCCAATTCAAACAGCTTCACCAACAACACATCAAAATAGGCTTGGAATTAGAAGATATAGGTCTCTAATTAAAAGAAACAGATGCAGTTAAATCACAGCAATTATATTTTAAAACAGAAGAAATAGGCCTCCACAAATGCAGTCTGCCACACAGTGAATCATCAAACAAATGAGCCCACATATAGCTAGCAAAACAGGTTTCAAAATTCCAACAGCCCAAAACAATACCCTGCTAGCCCCTTAGTAGTAAGAAAGGAAAGAAATAACCTACCAAGTAGAATCCACAAGAAACAATGTAAAAACAACAAGAAGAAGCTACTGTACTGTAGATTTGATCCTGTCCACCTTCTAGTTCCTTCTAGACAGCCTTGGTGCAATTATTTCTGAGAGCCATGCTGTGTAGAAAATCAGGAAGGAAGTGGAATAATTTATAACAGACCCAGCTGAGATCATCGGACTTGCACTGAATGATGATTTCAATGGTGATCCAAGGGAGATGGGATGATTTGACCCTTGAATTCCTGACAGGGATGTGCAAGTCCCAGACCACTGAAAATTTATAATGAAAAGTGGAGAGGGAGGCATCAATGGCAGAGGCCTGTGGGATGACTGACCAGTCTGTAGTAGTGAGGTTGCTCAGGAGACCTTTAATGTTCAGTGAACAGAGGCACCAGGACCACATGTATTTTGGGGTTGGGGGGACACCAGATTTTGCTGATGCAGAATGTCATGCAGTGGTTGCTGAAAGAGTCAGGCAAGACACATGCTACAACAATGTTGTGGGGGTGGGAGGAAAAAATACAGCCCCACAGGGTGTTGTTGAAGGAACAAGGACTGCGTTGTATGGGTTCAGAGATACTCTGGGATAAATTTAGGGACTTGGTCCTCTGGTTGATTGAGCTGAATATAGGGGAGAGTCAATTTATGTTGACGTCCAGAAGGAGAATGAGTTCACTGCTGTAGAAATGTGAGGTGATATTGAGAGATTCAATCAGAAAGGCAGTTGAGATCTTTGGAGAGGCATAGAACCCAACAAAGATGGGTATAGATGAAGGGAATATGATTTGGAGGATGTCATGGCAGAAGGGTACAGACTCCTGATATCCAGTGTGCAGGAGATGCTCTGGTGAATGTAGATACACCTCCTCCACATTTTCCCCTGTCCAGCCTGAAAAGATGAAAGTCAGGAAGGGTCAGGCTACAATCTGGAATGCTAGAGGAGAGCCAGGACTAAGATGCAGAGGATGTCTGGAGAATGTTGTAGGTTGGAAACAGAGAGAAGGTTGAGCCTAGAGAGAAGGCTTCTAGCATGAGATGTAAAATGCTAAGGCCACTGGCAGTAGCTGAAGCAGAGGGAAGGGGTAAGGGGGGCATGGATTGAACTCCACATCTTTGGATAGGAAGAGGAGCAGATGAATGAGGAGATGGATATGAATGGGTCTTCCTCCCCTTGGGGAAAAGAGAGGAGCAGATGCAGGGTGGTGACAGAAGAGGAGGGCAAGGTACAGAAACTCTAAATTGAGGGAGAGAGCAGACCAGGGTAGATACTGTAGTAGGGGAGGACAGGGCCGCAGTAATGGGGGGGAAGTGGGGAAGTTGTCCGGGGCCCCAAACTCAGGAGGGGCCCTCCTGAGGAGCTGGCACTACCTCTGTCATTAGCTGATTTGGGAAATGGGGCCCCATTCCAAGTAACTTGTCCGGGGCCCGAGGATTCATTGCTGCAGTCCTGGGGGAGGAGGGAATGATAGGAAGCAGAAGGAACAGGAGGAGAGGTGGAGGGAGAGGACAGAAACTGGCTGGGGTGCTGGAGGGGAGGAGAGCAGGAGGGGGACAGGAGAAGACACATGATTGTGAGGAACATGGTAGTAAGATAGTGGTAGGCAAGATACAATCAGCAACACAAAAGCACAACAGTGAAGAAGCATGTGTTTAGGCTAGTTAATGTTATGAACAATGTACCAGCTCTAGTCAGTTAGCTGTGGGTGTGAGCAACACCAATAGGTTAGAATGAGTGCAGAGTAGAAACCTGGGCCAAAATAAATATGTGGGAATAAATCAAAGGATTTACAATATATTGTTCAGGTTGCCCCAGCCCCAAATGGGCTTATACAGAGTTTATGTTCTTGGGTCATCCCAGAATATGGCCAATAATCCTGTTTATAGTTAGATTGGTATTAACTCTACATACTCAAATCTTTCTTTTTCTTCATGAATTTTTCTTCATATTTCTACACACAAAAGGGAAGGCAAAGTTTCATGGCTCCTTGCCACTTCATCAAACCCACTGTGTTATAATCTAAAAGGGAACATCTCATTTACTAAGAGTGTTCTCCTTGTGGAAGGTTAGCATTGGTTCTCAAATTGTTACATAGAAACATAGAATTTGATGGCATATAAGGACCACTTGGCCCACCTAATCTGCCCATATTAACCCAAATAAAGATGTATGCCTTTGACCACCTTTGGGGGTCGGCTCTCTTTATTGCAGCTACTAGTACACTACAATGAATGCCTGAAAATGAAATACATTAGTAATGTCAGAATAGTAGGCATCCCTAATCCCCTGAATTGTGACATTAGAACTGTGTCATTAACACACACATCATTCTGATAAATAACATGAGTTATAATACTGGTATTTTGAATGTACAAAATTGTTAAATGGGTATTACATTAGGTTAAAATAAAAGGTTAAAATCTTCCAAAACAGACATAATATGTTCTGTGGCAGTGTTCATCATGTAGCTATCCTGCGAAAGATAAAGTAAAGTGCTTATTACAAATGCTGGGGTGAACAGCCCCCCTCCCCCCGATCGCCATGCGATGCATGGGGATAAGTGATACATGACAAAGACAAAGAAGCCAGGAGATCTTCCGTAAAGGAAGGCATACATAGGAATGGGCAGGCTTGTAGATAGCAAGCAACCTCATGGCTGCAAGCCCAGAGGAAAAAAAAAATTCAGTCCTAACGTCATGGACAGATGAGGAGGACTGGAAAAAAAGTAACTGTAACAAAAGTACTCTTGATGTGCACACCTCATCAAAGTTATATTTGGTTATGAAATACCAATTTAATTAGGGAGCTACATCAATTGTGAGCTGGAAAAACAGGTACAGCTCTAAAAAAAATGGAGGTCAAGTGATTTGCAAAAAGTCACACACTGTGCAAACGATGTTTCCTGGGACCAAACCCAGCTGTAGCTGCAGTGGCCTTGGACACTGCACTGAATGAGTGCTCTGACAGATAAAAGTATACTGTCAAGTCACCAGCTGAGGCATGGAAAACATAACTGATGAACCATCACAATTTCTATGATGGCAGATGGGGAGGCCATATTGGAAGAAAAAAAATAGAAAAGCTTTGCAAGCATGTGCATTGTGCTTCCATTTTCTTTTTTTTTCTTCAATAATAAACTATGATTAACTTGAATAAATACTAAGGACACCAGTCCACATATTTCAACATTAAACCAACCACTTATCTGAAAGATAGAAAGTTTGCAGACAATGTGGCAACAGTGCAAACCAGAACATGTCATTGGCGACAAGCCAAAAGGTGTCAACCATTTTATGAGCTGATTTCCCCAGCACCCATGACATGAAACATAAAAAATAAGCCAGAGTAGCTTCAGAAAACACAGTTAAAGACTCTGATAAAGCATAACAGTGACAAATAGACATAGCATATGCTGAATTAGGCACAGTGTTTCCCAACTTCAAATATTTCCACACATCAAAATCCAGGATGGCACATTCAAAAACATATGCTACAACACTCCGCCACCGACAAAGGTTAACCTGGCATAAAGAAAGCAAAAGTCTCTCAACTAAAAAAAACAAAAAAACAATAATGAGCTTCAAGTGAACAAAGCCAAGTGAGAAAAAGACAGACTTAACTCTGATATCATTATAGTTTTTGAAGCTGATGTCATGAAACCATAACATTCATTACCGAATACAGTAATGTTTCTGCAGTTATTTTTCTAAACATTCTCCAAGTAGAGGCTTGGGAGAGGACATCAGAAGGAAGGAGTGCTGTGCGACTGGACTTCTCTACTGGGACTAAAGAAGTAGAACTCTTCTACTCTCTACACTCTTCTAAAAAACTATATTGCTCACCTTCTCTCCCACCCAAAACTTGTTCTACTTTTATAGGCACAGGGTTTGACTGACAACAGGAACTTCCTGTTTGGGAGCAGGAAGTGAGTGATCACAGAGCCACCAAAAACACACCATCCTAGAAGGGCAAGAGTAGCTCTCCGGCCCCCTCTAGCTGCTGGAGGTCTGCCTCTAATCAAGTAAGGGGTCTACAGAGAAATATAGGATCTTCTTGTCTCAGAACAGGACAATCAGGAGCTTAAAGGGCACAGAGGCAGTAAGTAAGTAGAGAGGGAAGGAAAAAAAAAACAGAGGAAAGAGTAATGATTCCAAACAATAGTGAAGGGGCCAGAAATAAGACATGATGGAAGTGGTGTAGTGCAGTGGCTGTGGAGCAGCAGTCTTCCGGGAGATGTTCTGGAGGATGCAGTGTTTTCCCATCTGCAAACACCTCTCTGGGCTGAGGGGAGAGGTTGCTCATCGCAGGCTGAATTGGCTAGGATTTGTGGGACCTCCTCTTCCATCCAGGGACCACCAGGGCCACTGCCATTGCCTCAGAGGTTGCCAAGAAAAAGGAGCAGTTGAACAACAGTAGGCTCAGGGAGGGTGAAGGTGATGGAACAGCGGCACATTCCTCCAATTGTACATCTCCACAATTCCTATGCCATTCTGGCAAAGTGCAGTTCCTCCATGGAGGCACCCACAGTGGAGACCAAGGAGGATGCTGGGAACCTCCACAAAGGAGACCCACAGGAGGGTGGCATGGGACTGCACATGGGAAGGAAACAACTCCTGGTGGGGGACTCCATTGTTAGGAAGGTAGAACTGGGGGAGGAAGGGGAGAGGGAGGTAAGGTGCTTGCCTGGTGCCATGGCTTGGAGGGACAGGGAGCAAATCCTCAGGATTGCCGGAGCAGCTGCTCAGGGAAGGGAGCTGGATGTCATTGCTTACCTAGGGACAAATGACCTGGCTAAGAAAGGAATCAGAGCAGTGCAGGAAAAGTTTGTGGAATTGGGGAGGGGCCTTAGACAAGTAGCATGCACAGTAACCTTCTCGGAGGTGCTGCCTGTCTATCATGTACGAGAGGCTATGGTGCTCCACACCATGGAATTCAATCAGTCATTGAAAAACTGGTACAGAGTTCAGGGATTTGGCTTCACTGGGGACTGGGGGTCCACCTGGAGTGATGCAAGTGTATACTGACATGATGGGCTCCATCTGTCCAGGAGGGGAACCAGGATCCTAGGTGATATGTTTAAATGCTTCATTGGCAAGTATTTAAACTAGCCAAGGGTGGAGGCACAGGAAAGGAGCAGGAAAATCCTAGTCCCCCCAAAAAAAGTCAAAGTAGTAAGTGCAGTAAACACCAACCTAGAGATGTTGATAGGGAGAAGGGCAGGGGTAAATGGAAAAAGTGACAAAGGCAAGAAGGACAGGGATGGGGCTAAAAGGAGTAAGGCCATCAGGAAATGGAGGATAATGAGTACCAATGCCCGTAGCCTGGGCAACAAGCTCCCCGAACTGGCGGCCTTGATGGAAGAGGGATGCCTGGATATTGTAGCAGTCACAGAAACATGGTAGACAGAGAACCATGACTGGGATGTTAACATACCAAGGTACATAACCTACAGGAGAGACAGGGAGGGGAGAAGAGGGGGAGGAGTAGCTCTCTATGTAAAGGAAGGGATAAAAGCAACTGAACAAAAGAGTAAACAGGGAGGAGAGGAGGCACTGTGGGTCACCTTGGTGACTGGAAGTGGCACCACAATCCGCACAGGGGTTGTATACAGACCCCCAGATCAGGGGGAGGGAATGGACAAGGATATGATAGAAAGCATTCTTAGGATGGTAGGGAAAGTGTAGATACTGTTGATGTGAGGCCTGAATATGCAAAGATGTTAACTCGAGCACACTTGCTGCAGCCACATCCAAGAACAGGGCCATTCTCGATGCCCTACAGGTGGCATGCCTCAGACAGCTAGTTTCAGAAACCACTCCTGAGGGAGCAATCTTAGAGCTTGTACTCTCAAATGGGGACAGTGAGAGGATCTCAGATCTAGAAGTGGGTTGCCATCTGGGAACAAGTGACCATCAAACAGTGTGGTTCACGTTAAACTCAGCTACAGAGTCAAGCCATAAAAAAGTGAGGGTACTGGAATTCAGGAGGGCTGAGTTTGGCAAGAAAGGAGAGTGCCTCAGAAAAGCACTAGCAAATAGGCTAGAAGCAGGGGTGGAGCAACAATGGGGAATCATCATAACTGCCATCACAGAGGCAACAAACCTTTGTGTGATGCAAATAAAATCAAAATGAAAGAAAAAGTCACTATGGTTCTCAAAGAGGTGGCTGGGAAAGTCAGGGAGAAAAACATAGCATTCAGGAAGTATAAGGAAACACAGAAGGAGCAGGACAGACAGCTGTACCAGTTAAGGCAGAAGGAAGCAGGGAGGGAAGTCAGAATAGCAAAGGCCCAAACTAAGTAAAGGATAGCCAACTCCATTAAGAAGGGGAGAAAACCTTTAATAGGTACATCAGGAAGCGCAGAAAGACAAAGGGAGGGATAGTGAGGCTGAATAGAATGAACGGTGGGTGGGCAGAGGGGGACAGTGAAAAAGCAGGGATACTGAATGAATATTTCTGCTCAGTATTCACAAAAGAGGAGGGGGAGGTCCCCAATCCAATTAACAGAAGCACTCTGGATAGGGGGGTCGATCCCAGTCCTTTCACAGAAGAAAGGGTTCTGAAAGAACTCCTAAAGCTGAAGGTGGACAAAGCAATGGGGCCTGATGGAATTCACCCCAGAATTCTAAAAGAATTAAGGGGAGAACTAATGAAACCACTGACTACCCTTTGTAACAAATCATGGAAGGATGGTGTGGTACCTGAGTAATGGAGGAAGGTAGATGTGATTCCCCTTCACAAAAGTGGGACCAAGACAGAGGCAGGAAACTGTAGACCTGTCAGTTTGACCTCTGTGGTAGGGAAAGTGATGGAATCACTTCTGAAGGAAAGAATTGTTGAGTACCTAGAGGCCAGTGGGGCACAAGACCCAAGGCAGCATGGGTTCACAGCGGGAAGGTCATGTCAGATGAATCTAATTGATTTCTTTGACTGGGTGACCAAAGTAGTAGGCCAGGGAGGGGCTGTGGACATGGCCTACCTAGACTTTAGCAAGGCATTTGACACAGTCCAACACAAAAGATTAATAGTCAAATTAACCAGCCTGGGAGTGGGTCCCAGGGTGGTAGCCTGGGTAAAACATTGCCTGAACAACAGGACACAGAAGGTAATTGTAAATGGAGTCCATTCTGAAGAAAGATGGGTTACTAGTGGGGTACTGCTGGGTTCAGTACTGGGTCCAGTCCTTTTTAAAGTCTTTATAAGTGACATTGCAGAGAGACTGGAAGGAAAAGTATGGCTCTTTGCAGATGACACAAAGATCTGCAACAGTGCTGATACACAAGGAGGCGTGGAAAGGATGAGAAGGGACTTGGCAAGGTTGGAGAAATAGTTGGAAGTATGGCAGCTAGGATTCAATGCAAAGAAGTGCAAAATAATGCACCTGGGAAACAAAAACCCAGGGGAAGATTACGCAATGGGAGAGGAGGTAGTAACAAAAACAAAAAAGGAAAGGGACCTGGGGGTAATCATATCAGATGACCTTAAGGTTAGCAAGCAATGTGAGAAGGCAATAGGGAGAGCTGGGGGTATACTGGGATGCATAGGGAAAGGAATCACCAGCAGAATACAGGAAGTTGTTATCCCTCTGTACAGACAGTTGGTGAGACCCCATCTGGAGTACTGCATTCAGTTCTGGAGACCCCATCTCCACAACAACATAGACAGGATAGAGGCAGTCCAGAGGAGGGCAACTAGAATGGTGCAGGGTCTGCAAGAGAAGCCATATGAGGAGAGACTAAAAGAGCTTAATGTGTATACCTTTGAGGAAAGGAGGGAGAGGGGGGACATGAAAGAAATGTTTAAGTACCTCAGTGGAATCAACAAAGTCAAAGAGGGTAGCATCTTTCAGAAAAAGAGACATGCAAGAACAAGGGAACACAATTTAAAGATGTGGGGGCAGTTCAGGGGCAATGTGAGGAAGTATTTTTTCACAGAGAGGGTAGTGGATGCATGGAACAGCCTTCCTGAGGAGGTTGTGGGGTCTAAAACTGTGGGTGAATTCAAGAATACATGGGACAGACATAAGGCAATCCTTGTGGGGGGTAGGAAGAAATAGGCTGTTGGTTAACTAGGATTTGTGACTTATCCTGTAGGTAGAGAAATGGGCAGACTAGGTGGGCGAAGCGGTCCTTATCTGCCATCAAAGTCTATGTTTCTATGTTTTTAAGTAGTAACAGAAATACAGAGAACAGTGTGACCTTGGGCACTACATAACATGATATGGTGTACTACAATCAAATGTAGTGCTTCTCCTAATGGGAGTAGCAAGGAACAGCTGTACAGACATAAGTGTTTACACTTAGATTCATTATAGAATGCAATAAAAGGTGGATCTGTTATTGTAACCAGTAGACAAAGGCAGCCTGTCCAGATAAAAGCAGGGGTCCTAAGTGCCTTATGAATTCCTTACTAGTCATAGCAGTAGCCATGGATAGCCAATAATGTTAATTACATACTAAACATAATTAAAGTGGGTTTACCACAAACATGAAACACAAAGACAGGGTAACACCTTGCCAAACATACTTGTTCATGTTAAAAAAAAAAACACCAGGGTCAGAACGGACCACTTTTTGTCTGTGAATCACAGCAATAAGGAGGAATCCTCATGGAACTCAATAAATAATAAATAAATGAAGCAATAAACTTACCAAATGGTTTAGCCACAGATTAATCAGTAGCCATTCAACCTTATCAGGCTTAAAAGCCTCCAAAGCAGCCCTCTTTCGGATAGCATTGTAGTTGACTGTCTCAGTTCAATATACAGCACACAGATCAACATAATTTTAATTGGATGCAAAACATATATAATTAACTATTTTTTATTTTAGCACATCCCACGCACCAAGTGTGGGGACAGAAGCTAAGATGACTTTTCTCAACCCCCATGCAAAAATTTAGACATGTCAATAAATAGGGAAATCTTTAAACCATTCTGTGGATTAACTGTCATGTTTGCAACAACAGCACTCAAACACACACAGACGGATGGTGTCTGTGAATTCCTTGGAAGGAGGAATTCACAAAACAATGAGTAGCAGTCCGTGCATGGAGTCCCAGTCCATGCACAGAGTCCCTAAGCTTCCAAACTCGTACCTACTTGCCTTAGAACTCAACTTACAAAGTACAATGAGTGTTATTCTTTGCCAGGCAAAACCAAGACTGCCACAGGTCATCATTGTTACACTGTGAAAAGATCACAGCTTAGGTTCTTTGCATGGTATGCTGGACAAAGATAACAACAAGCAGCAGTAATAAGTTTATTACATACTCAAGCCAGAACAAGTGAAGCAAAGCAAACACAAGGGAGCCAATTTCCCACCATTCCTCAAGGATGGTCTCTCTCTCTCTCTCTCTTCTCTCTCTCAAAGGAACTGATGTGCATACAAATATATGAGTACAGTTACAGATATGATAAACATACAGCATTGGATAAAGCATGTAAATAAGGGGGCTCCCTTGGGCAATAACATATGAAATAAAGTTACAAAGTAAGGGAGAATGAATCTCTGAATCTCTAAACAATGGAAATTCATAGTCTGCAATTTGTTATCAGTCTCACTGGAGACAGTGAGTCTGAGAACACATGCAATGTCATCAGAAAAGCATACAATGTATCACAATAGTGGAAAACTACAAAATATGAGTAATTATGAGTACAGCAAAATATATGACAGAAACATAACATATAGGTAAATGTATTTCAGACAGATATAAGCATAGCAAATATAAATAAAGAACACTAACATAAGTAATAAAACAAGATAAACATTATAAGACTATGTAAGGCACTATTACTGTGTATAAGGTTACAGTTACATGTGGACCACTTGGTGGTATATAACACAGGCATAACAACTGGGACCCAGATCTCCTGGAATTTCTCTTCTTGGTGTTTGATTCTATATTGTATTCTCTCAAGTTTCATACAATGCACCAGGTCACGAGCCCATAGGGCCACAGGTGGAGTCCTAGAAAGCCTCCAGTACAGTGTGAGCTGGCACAATCCCAACACTAATCCCAGTCTTAAAAGTGTATTACTTCCAGCCCCACTCTTCTGCTGTCCCCCCACCCTTAGGCCCAGTAACACTTCAACCGGGTCCACTGTCAAAGGTTGCCCCAAGATTTGTTGCAGAAGGGACACGACTTCTTTCAATTAGGCATAAACCTTGTGGCATTCCTATATTAAATGGACAAATGTTCCTGTATGGATTTCATACTTGGGGCAGTGATCTGGGACCATTAGGTCAATCCTATGTGCCAGAACTGGTGTGAAATATGCCCACATGAGTACATTATATTGGATTGCCTGTAGTCAATTGTTCACTGAGCAATTTAAACAATGTTTAAAAATCCATGCCAAGTCTCCCCCGGTGAGGGAGTCAGTGAATACATCCTGTTTCTATCCCTTTTTGAGTCTGTCTAGTTGTTCTGGGAGGGCCCCACCAACAACCTATAACAAGATCTAAGGGGTTTGAAAGTGTAATCCTAATACCTGCCCCGAAAAGTCTCTTCCATAACCTCCTGTTCCCAAACCCGCTATCAATTTTCATATTATTTTCTGTAGGGAGAGATAGGAGAAGTGGGAGGAGGGGCTAAGATTATATCTCCACTTTAATGCATGCTAATCCAAGACCTGTCCATCTCTCAACATCTGTTCTAAGAGGTAGAGTCCCTTACGACTCCATTGGTCAAGTACTTTCTGGGGTAATTTCCTACCCCACCAGCATTTCATGTTTTAGGGTTGTGTCTGGAGAAAGCCCAGCCTCATACTGCAAGAACTTATGAGCCATATGCCAGGCTCTCCAAGTTGCCCTAGGGGAAGGGGTGTCCATATTTTCTCCCTGTCTCACACACCAGGCCTCTGACCAGAACATCATAGTATAGTGGGATATTAGACTTTGACTTTAGATCCACCCATGTT
Organism: Neoceratodus forsteri; assembly: GCA_016271365.2. Taxonomy (NCBI): domain Eukaryota; kingdom Metazoa; phylum Chordata; order Ceratodontiformes; family Ceratodontidae; genus Neoceratodus; species Neoceratodus forsteri. The sequence goes on from CM057452.1 coordinate 784,701,920, forward strand.
GGCTGATTCTCCTTACTGCCCATCAAATCTTGTATATGAGGAAACTGGGATGCCAGGTAATAATATTTAACATTGGGTAGCCCCAAGCCACCCTGGGAGAGAGGTTTCCACAAAATGGCCTTTTTAATCGTAGGTCTCTTCCCTTTCCATAACAATTGGGTAATAGCACCCTCTAGGGCCTTAATGTACCTATTAGAACTATAAACCAGGATCATCTGGAAGGGATAGAGAAATTGCGGAAGGATACTCATCTTTATGAGGTTAACCCTTCCCACTAGGGTCAAGGGGAGAGACCTCCAATTGCTGCAGTCCTCTTTAATCTTAGTCACCGGCCAGCGCAGGTTGATATCTGCCATTCTTGACAGTTTTACTGGTAGGTATATACCCAAGTATTTAATTTCCTGTGATGTGGGATAAGGCATTGATTAAGTCGGATAGGGGCTTTATTCCCACCCAAAGGCATCCATTTGCATTTACCCCAGTTTACTTTATGACCTGAAATTTGGCCATATGTGTAAAAGATATGGGTCAGAGCTGGGAGTACAACCACTGGGTCCTTCAAAAATAACAGGATTTCATCTGCAAAGAGTGATATAACATGGGATTTAGCATAACTTGCATATCCCTGAATTGCCGCATGTGAGCGGATAGTTTCCGCTAAGGCCTTTATAGTGAGCACATATAGAAGCGGGGAGAGTAGACATCCCTGTCTCATGCCCCGCATAAGGTGGAAGGGGGAGGATAAGGTGGAATTCATTAGAATTTGGGCTTGGGGGGAGGAATACAGTGTTCGAATCCACCTCAATATTGTGTCACCCAGACCATATTTTTTTAAGGACTGCAAACATAAAAGGCCATTCCACCCGGTCGAACACCTTTTTGGCATCTAATGTTAAAAGGCCACCTGCCATTCCCCCTCCCATTGGGTCCACTCATGAATAATGTTAACCATCCTATGAATATTTTGTTTGGCCTGTTGCCCCCAGACAAATCCTCCCTGGTCTGGGTTAATCACCTTTGGCAGAAGTCTGTCCAATCTAAGAGCTAAAAGTTTTGCTAAGATTTTATAGTTGGAGTTCAGAAGTGATATGGGCCTGTAAGACTGACACTTGAGAGGGTCTTTCCCAGGTTTGGGTAATACCACAATAGTGGCCATACTCATTGAATCAGGCAGTGCCCCCATCTGAAATGCTGAGCGGACCATCTGAAGCATAAAATGTCCAGTCTCCTCCCATACCAATCTATAAAACTCGAGGGGTATCCCGTCAGAGCCTGGCACCTTGCCCTTCCTCCCTTTCCAGGCTGCCCTTCTCAATTTCTCCCCAGAAACAGGAGAGTCTAAGATCTCCCTATCCTCCTCACCTACTGTGGGCAGCTCAATGTTCTGAATGAAACTCTCTGGATCATCATCCGCTGGAAACTCCAAAGTATAAAGATTTGAGTAAAACTCTTTAAAGGTCTCATCTATCTGGGATTGGTCATATGTAATTTGTCCTCGCTCAGTCATCTTACTCTTTACAAGGCCTGCTAACCATTTACCTGCCTTATCCCCATCAAAGTGTGCCCCTGCTTTGGTGATAAAAAGATTCCTTTCTATCCTGCGGTTAGTAAGTTTATTAAGGTAGAACTTCAAAGCCTTGAGTTTTTGAACTTTCTAGGGGTTGATACAGCTCATCAGATCACCTTCTAACTCCCCAACCTGTTTCTCTAGTTCCTTTTCTTCCCTGTCCAGCTTCTTTTTGAGATAAGAGGAGTAAGATATTGCTTCCCCCGGATATGTGCCTTGAGGGCGTCCCAAGTGTTGTGCACACTTATGCATTAGGTATTCCCTGATATGTTCCCTAACCTGGGTCACAAAACCCTCATCTAATAAGAGGGAAGAATCCATTGGCCAACTAGGCCTTGGTCCCCCCCCCCAATATAGTTGTAATACAAACTTCAAGGGTGCATGGTCCGAAACCACTATTGGCCCATAACAGGCCTCCTTCACCTGCCCCACCCATACCTTTGGGAGAAATCAATAGTCAAGCCTTGTGTAAACCTGGTGGGCTGAGGAGAAAAATGAATATTCTCTAGGGTTTGGTTGACATTGCCTCCAAGCCTCCATCAAGGCTCTGACCTCCACAATATTCTGTAAAGCCACCGCACTGTGTGGGAAAGGTCTAGATCTCTGACCAGAATGATCCAAAACAGGGTCCCAGTAAGTGATGAAATCCCCTCCTATTATCAGATTATCCAACAGTGGGGCTAGGGCAACCCCTAAATGTGTGAAGAAGTCAGGTGTATCAAAGTTCGGGCCATATACAGATACCAAGGTGTATTTAATTTCCCCCAATGTCCACCTCCACTATAAGGTATCTTCCCTGAGGATCTGCATGGATCTTCAAAGTTTTGTGTGGCAAGCCAGGTTGCAGCAAAATTGCCACCCTCCCTAGCCCTAGAAGTAAAAGGGGCCATCAATAGAGTCCACCCACGCAGACAACAGCCTCAAAGCCTCCTCAGGTGTCAAATGTATCTCCTGGAGGAACACAATGCCCCCCCATTCTCTTTATGTTTACCCAGACCTTTTTCCTTTTAACCACATGTCTAAGGTCATTAACATTTTAAGTTATTAACTTCAACTTATTCATGTTATTGTGCCAAGGTAAAATTGAGCTGTTATTTCATACCCCATATCCTTGCCACCTGTAAATGCAGAAATTCTCGGAACTAAATTTTTCAAATTTTTACCTTCCCCAACATATCCCTCTTCCCCAAAATAAAATCTTGAATCACAGCATAATTGTCCCAACTTGTACATAAATAACCATTCACAACAAAGTAAATGCTGTATATATCTCCCTTATCCACTCCCGCCAACAAACCCCACAACATCAACAACAGCCCAAAGTGCCCCATCCCTAGCTCCTTTCCATTGCAACTATCCACCTGCTACGTTGTGTGGATCAAGCAGGCTATCCACCGTTTAAGCATATGAGGATGCCCTCAGGTATAATTTCTGCCTTTGTTCTTTGTTAGGCTGCCATAAATAAGTACCCCTACCACAGGGTGGGGCCCAATTTATGCTCCCCCTGGCAGGACCCATCTAAATTAAAATCTTTTTTTTATGATTCAATATGCTTTATTATAATACCACAACATAACAATGACAGAAATGGCAAGAAAGCTTCCTATTACAAAATCAGGAGCAAGAAGAGAAAAAAAATGAAAAAAGCTGACATTTAGCATTGAAGATTGTACATCATTAGCTTCATATATTACATAACATTTTTAAATATCTTAAACACCCTAATCTAAGCCCCACCCACAGCAACCGAGCATCGAGGTTTAAGTAACTAGTAGTGACAGAGAGTTATAAACCCATTAAAGACACCGATTTTCATCAGTGACACAAATCATCATTCTCTTATGGCTTCCATGTTGCAAGGAAGGCATCGAGAGTACCCCATTTCTTTAGATAAGCTTGTAGCCTATCATTCATCTTGGCTATATGCCTTTCCAGTTGTAAAGCCAATAAAATGTCTTTATGCCACTCAAGGAAAGAGGGAATAGACTCATCTATCCAGTGCCTTATGATTATCAGTTTGGCAACTGTCGATATGATAGTCATATAGAGTTTCCGCTGTCTAACTGTCTGTGAAGGGAAGTAATTAAGCAAGCAAATTTCAGGTATAAAGAAAGGATCCAACCCCAAGTGAGCCAAGTGAGAGTCTATTGAATTTTGTATAGCTTTCCAGAACATCTGGACTTTTGGACATAGCCATATCATATAATAAAGATCTCCACAGTCATCTTTACACCAATGGCATTGTGAAGAGGGAAGCTTTCCAATCTTGCTTAATTTTTCCAGTATAAAATAAAGATTATGCATAATATTATATTGTTGCAACCTGAGTCTATCTTGTTTTATAAATTTATACATTTTAGACCAGATTCGTTTCCAAAAAATAGGATCATCATTAAGAGACAGCTTTTGTACCCAATAATAACAGGCTCCCTGAGGTAACCCTGGATCCAAGACCTGCAGTTCTAGATACACCTTCGAAATGGAGTGCGGTTGATCAGCTATGCTTAGAAGAGAAGATAGTTGTACTTTGGCAGGTTCAGCATCCATTGATTTTTGCATAAAGGCGATCACAGCTTGTCTAACTTGTCAATATTTAAAGGCATTCCCTTTGGCCGTGGGGATATTGTGACAGAACTGTAAGTAGGATAAAACTTTACCATGCAAAACAATGTCTTCTAACCTAAGCCCTACCAGAGGGGCCCAAAATGTAGAAGAAATGGGGGCATGTTGAATTTGCACTTGTGGATTGTACAGCAAAGGATGTTCCATAGACTTATGCCAATCTATGTTTAGAAAAGTCTGAATTTGATGTAAAACTTTCAGGGACCAGCCAATAGTTGGGAAGGAAGTTGCTTGGGAAGGAATAAACAAGAGCCGGAAGGGTACAGGAATTCCGAGCCACTAGGGTTTCTTCAATTGGTATCCAGAGGGGTAGGTATAAAACAGAGTCTGTGGTGTTTAATGGGTGGGTCCAATATGTCAACTTGCTAATATGAGCTGCCATGTAGTATTTAAAGAAGGAGGGTAGGAAGAGACCACAGCGCATTTTTGAGACTGTAAGTTTGGAATAAGCTCTTCTGACTCCTTCCCTTTCCAAATAAATTGGTTTAATAACTTTTGTAAAAGGAGAACCATGCTTTAGGCAACTCAACATAGTCAAGGGATAAAGAATCAGAGGCAATATGTTCATTTTAACCGTATGAATTCTGGCCCAGAGAGAAAGAGGTAACATTCCCCATCTCGCTAGATCAATTTTTATGGTGTTCAGTAATTTAATAAGGTTTTCTTTTAGCAACGTTGGTACTTCTCTCAAGACTTTGATACCCAAATAAGTCAGAGAGTGAGACACCCAGTTCAAACCACTGTCCCCAACTTCACTCAGTAAGTATCTCCCATTTAAAGGGAAAAGTTTAGTTTTAGAGAGATTGAGTTTGTAGTAGGACGCCGTTGAGAAAAGCTCAATTTCTTGCAGTAGTGTTGGAATACTAGTTGCAGGATTCTCAACATGCAGTAATAAATCATCAGCATATGCTGAGATAAGGTGTTGATTATTACCAATTAGGATACCCCGAATCTTGTGTGAAGATAACAATCTTCAAATTAATGGTTCCAAATAGAGGTTAAATAAGAGAGGGGAAAGAGGGGAACCCTGTCTGGTACCACGAAATAAGGGGAATGACTTAGAGAGAACTCCATTACAACAGACTCAAGCAGTCGGAAAAGAATATAACAACTTAATCCATTTTAGAAACCCTGGTGGAAAGCCAAAATGTATCAATGTAGCATAAAGAAACTCCCAAGAAACTCGATCAAATGCTTCCTCTGCATCTAATGCCAGGAAAGCAGCTGGAATATCTGAGTTTTTGGTATGAACTATTAGATGAAGTAGTCTACGCAGATGATCGTTGGAAGATCTGCCAGCCAGAAAACCGACTTGCTTGTCACTAATGAGTTAACTCATAAAAGGCCCTATACGAGTTGCTAATATTTTAGTATTGACGTTCAATAGCGAGATGGGATGTTAATTCTCAGGATATATAGGGTCCCAATCTGATTTAGGAAGTAGGATGATGATTGCCTCGAGAAAATTATTTTCAGAAAAACCAGACCGGTACCAGGAGTTGAACACTTTTGTTAAGAAGGGTGTAAGCTCCTTAATAAGAACTTTATATAAGTTAGTAGAGAGGCCTTCAGACCCTGGGGATTTATCAGGAGTGAGCTGTGTAATTGCTTGCTTGACTTCCCACTCCTGGATGGGGAGATCTAGAGAACCAGAGTCACTTGGTAATAACTTAGGTAGGTTAACCAGATCTAGGAACCTCTCAATGTCCTCTGGTGCTGCTTTGTTTGATGCTGGGATTACGCAAAGTATTGCCGAAAACCAGATACAATTTCCCTTAGATCATTAGTTATAGAGTTATCCTGTGTTGTTCGTAATGCTGATATAAATCTTGTGGACTCTATTTGTTTGAGCCGGATAGCAAGCAATTTACCTGCTCTCTCTCCTGATTCTAAATACTTGAGTTTGGTACTTTTGAGAGCTAACTCTGCCTTTTTGGACATAAGAGCAGTATATTGAGCTTGTAATTTGTGTAATTGGACCCATTCCTCTTCTATTGAGCGACGGCCAATGTTACATTCAATAACTTTAATAAAGTCCAAAAGATCCTGAGCTTGAGCGTTAAACTTTCAATGCATCACTAACCTCGGGCATAATCTCGGATATCTGGAAGATGGCCAAAGTCATCCCTGTCCCCAAACAGGGTGACCCGAGAGATCCAAGGAACTACCACCCCATAGTGATCCTGTCAGCAATAAGCAAACTTCTTGAAAAGGTAGTTGCCTCACAGCTCACGCACTACCTGCAGACCCACAACTTATTGTCTCCTGCACAGCACGGGTTCAGAAAGGGGCACAGCACCACCACTGCCCTAGCAGTCATTACCTCTGCAATCCGGTCTGCCGCTGACCAAGGCAAACTGACCTGGGCCATCTTCGTGGACCTCTCAAAAGCCTTCGATCAGGTTGACGACACACTACTGTGTTCTTCTCTCCTATCCCATGGCGTCTGCCCCCCTGCCCTTGCATGGGTCAAAATTTACCTCTCTGGCAGACAGCAGTATACCAGGTTCAACAAGGCCCTGTCTGAACCTGCACAGGTAAACTGCGGGGTCCCACAGGGATCTGTCCTGGGGCATCTCCTGTTCTCCCTCTTCATAAACAAGCTACCCTCAGCCCTGGCACATGGGTGCTCAGTGCTGTATGCAGACAACCTAGTCATCATGACCAGCTCCCGGGACATCTCCACCATCAATGCCAAGCAAAACTCTGACTTCGACCAAATCCAATCCTGGCTAAAGAACCACAAGCTTGCGATTAACCTGCAGAAGTTGTAGGCAATGCTTTTTGGTGCAACAGCCAAGACAAAAGCCGTCCCCGACTCATTCAAGATCTCAGGTGCTGATGGGTCCCCACTCCAAAGTGCAGATGCTGTCAAATACCTGGGGCTGACACTCGACCCACAACTGGATCTAAATCTGCACATACACAATACATGTAAGGCCTTAAACTGCAGTCTGGGCCTTGCATACAGAGTGAGGAACTGTCTCACCCCAGCTGCTCAGTTGGCCCTAGTCGCTGAATCCCTCGTGCCGGCTGCCCCCTCCTACCATCTGAGATCCAGCGACTCTCTTGCCTTCTTGGTTCCCAAGACCCACACTCAAATGGGTGAATGGGCCTTCACTGCGTATGCTCCCAGGTTGTGGAACTCTCTTTCTTCAAGCACTTGCTCCTCCCCCTCCCACCACAGCTTTAAAACCTCCCTCTGGGGCTTTCTCAAATCGGCCTCCACCTGCCTCCACTCTTTACGAACCTCCTCGACCTAGGCTGCACCAACTGGCTGAGTCACTACCTAACTTACCTGTCAAAAGGCAGTTGGACCTTGGCACTATCCACTATCGAGTCTGCAAACTTTTTCTAGTAGGAGTAGTCCACTTAGACCAAACTGCTTAAGCAGTGTGTGCACAGTTACTGCTCTATCTCTGTTCTTTGCTCTGGGCCTCCTCTATCCCAATTGTGTTTCTTCTCTGTCTACCGGCATGCTAAACAGCAACACTGCCCAGCAAGATGATCAAATGCTCAGCTTGAGTGTACCATACTTGTTTATTCATGAAAATACCATACTGCTATTTCTATTATACTGCCGGCTATGTAAGCCTCTGTTGTTTTCCTGTTTTGACCTTGTTGCTTGATGCACTTAAATGTAACCTGTACCTGTTTCTGTCTGATGTTCATGAATGTACCTTATAATCTCCCAGGTCGCACCTGAAAATAGGCACTTGGCTGTCTAGCATGCTTACCTGGTTAACAAAAGCAAATAAATAAATAAATAAACTTTCTAATTCTAGTTGTTGCCAAATGGATACATTCACCTCTAACGGTGCATTTCAAGGCTGCCCAAACTATATAACTATATAACTGTCAATTTTGGTGACTGACCGAATATTAATGCTTAAAAAGTAAGAAATAAATTTTAAGGTGATCACAATTGCTGGGGTCATATAGGAGCTGATTGTTGAAACACCAAAGAAAGTCTCTCTTTGTTCCAGATCTACGCAAATAACAGATAAAGACAGGGGAATGATCCAATATTACTCGGGTATGAATACCTGCATCAATGGTACCCGGAAGGCTATGTGAGCTGATTAAAAAATAATTGATTTTTGAGCATGTTCGGTATGGGGAAGAGAAAAAGGTGAATTGTTGGTAATCTATGTTTAAAACTCTCCACACATCTATCAGACCTGCTCCCTCCATATGTTCCTTAAGTGCCCTTTGAGCTGGTGATAAGCCAACTCTCTTGTTGTCAGACCTAAGTGCAACTGAGGTGTGATGTTCCAGTCTCTTCCTAATAAAATCGTTCTGGGTGGGTTAGTAGTTACCAAAGTAAGGAGATATGTGAAAATTGGGGGGGAATCTAGATTAGGGCTGTATATGGATCCCAATAATATTTGCTGCAAAGCAAAGTGCCCTTTAAGTAGTAAGTATCACCCATTTGTATCCCAAATTTCTTGATCTAATTTAAATGGGGTATTTTTGTTAATTATTATTGCCACTCCTTCTTTATTGATAGATATCCCAGCCCAGAATGTTTACCTGACCCACTGTTTACAAAGCATAGAAGTATCTTCCTTCTAAAGTGAGTTTCCTGCAAACATGCTATGTCAGCTTGAAAATAAACGTTTCAGAACTACCTGTCTTTTACATCTATCCTGCATTCCTTTGATATTCCAACTAATAATATTAAACATACCAGGCATTAATTAAGGAATATGGTAGGAATGAATAAACCAGTAGAAGTAGGGAATATAACTCACTACATACCTCTAATACTCTGTTCCACCCAAATATTATAACCAAAACATTTCCTAATGCCCCATGTCCCACTCCCCCCCAACACTGTTACATAGATACATAGATACATAGACAGTGTCGGCAGATAAGGGCCTATGGCCCACCCAGTCTGCCCATTTGAGCTTATAAGTTCAGTTTGTTTTCCTAGAAGTCTGTTGCCCCTTACCCCTGACCTCCAAAATTCCTTTATGTCTATCCCATGCGTTCTTAAATCCCCTGATTGTTTCAGCCCCCACCACTTCCTCTGGCAGGGTGTTCCACTTGTCCACCACCCATTCTGTGAAGAAATTCTTTTCATGTTTCCTCTGAATCGTCCTCCTCCAACTTCATCCCATGCCTCTAGTCCTGGAACATCTTTTCGCTTAAAAATAGTGTTTTCCTGCACCCTGTTCCTCCTGTAAGATACTTGTATGTCTCTATCATATCCCTCTCTCCTCCTCTCCTCCAGGGAGTACATGTTCAGTTCCTTCAACCTGTCTTCATAGGACTTGTGATGCAATCCATGCACCATCTTTGTTGCCCTCCTCTGAACCTTCTCTACCCTGTCTATGTCCTTACGTAGGTATGGTCTCCAGAACTGTACACTGTACTCCAGGTGGGGCCTCACTAGTGTCTTGTATAGTGGAATTATGACCTCCCTTTTCCTGCTGGTGATTCCCCTGCCTATACATCCCTGCATCCTATTTGCTTTACCTGCTGCCTTGTCACACTGTTTCTACCTTGAGGTCATCAGAGATGACAACCCCAAGATCCCTTTCCTGCTTGGTGCATGCTATATCCTCACCCCCAACTGATATATTGTGCCAGGGTTTTTGTGCCTATATGCATTATCTTGCACTTTTGCATTGAATTTCAACTGCCAAACCCCTGACCATTCTTCAAGTTTCTGCAGGTCCCTTCTCATTCTGTCTACACCCTCTGGTGTGTCTACTCTGTTACAGAGCTTTGTGTCATCAGTGAACAGTGAAATTCTGCCTTCTAGGTCCTGCGCAATGTCACTGATGAAGATGTTGAATAGGACCGGTCCAGCACTGATCCCTGTGGTACCCACTGGTCACTCTTCCCTCTGTGGAGTGACAGCCATTTACCACCACCCTCTGTGTCCTGCCACCCAGCCAGTTACCTACCCACCACACTACTGTCCTGCCCACACCCATATTCCCCAGTTTGTGTAATAGTCTTCTATGTGGCACAGTGTCAAAGGCCTTGCTGAAGTCCAGATAGGCCATGTCCACTGCCCCCTGATCCACCTCCCTAGTCACCCAGTCAAAAATTCAATGAAGTTGGTCTGACATGACCTCCCTGGTGAAACCATGCTGCCTTGGGTCCTGTAGTCCATTGACAACCAGATATTCCACCAATCTCTCCTTCAGTAGTGCTTCCATGATCTTCCCACTACCGAGGTGTGAGGCTGACTGGTCTGTAGTTCCCTGCTTCCTCTTGTTCCCACTTTGTATAAGGGGACTACATCTGCTATCCTCCAGTCTTTGGGTACCTCCCCTGTTTCCAGTGATCGGCTAAACAGGATAGCCAGAGGTTCAGCCACCACCTCTCTTAGTTCTTTAAGGACCCTGGGGTGCACCCCATCTGGCCCCATTGCTTTATCAACTCTTATTACTTCCAGTTCCTTCAGGACCCTTTCTCTGTTGAAACATAAAACCAAAAAATAAGTTAATACCCAAATTTCAACACCCAGTTCTTGAAACCGCACTGACCTGTTGCTCTTGTCAGGTGATGTCTCTAAGCAGCTAAAGCAAAAAGTCTTCCCCGCCTCCCCTCCCGGTAATAAGAAAGTTTTATAATTTGCACCATACTTAACAACTATCAGACTTTTGCCAAAAGCAAGAATGTATCTTTCAATATTTCACTACTTTTTTATACAGGATAACTAATCATTTAATTAACTATGATAACTACAATTTAGTTAGACCATCAATCATAGAAGAAAGAGAGAAACTTTATGAAGTAAATACTGTACTGACTGTAATCTACCAATACCAACTTAACTTTGGTCTAAGCATTTGAAACTCAGTACAATGCCGCCATCTAGCGGTTAAACAGTAACACAATTTAGAGCCCATTGTAATAGTATTACCCACAGACAAAAACTATCAAACTTTAATTGAAACCTGACTAGAAATTGTGTAATTCTGATGATCTTAGTTGCAAAGTCTACTAGAAAATATCTATTAAAACACTATCTCTACTCACTTGAAAATGATCTAAGCTAAGATAATGGCTTGGCTATTTAATCAGCTGTAAACAAAAATTTGGAACATCCACAAGCCATCTGTGTGCGGTAGCAACATCACAAAATTTTAGTTAAATGAACTACATCCAACTCTGATGCTGCTTCTCAGTGTTTTCTTCAAAGCAGCGAGGAGATGAGAGTCACTGCAAGAATACGACAAGTAGATCCGTTTAGCAAGCAAGTGTCTGTAATACAAAATGCATCCAAATGGACCAGGCTTCTAGAATAAACTAGCCATTCAAGTTCCCTTGAAAATTGATCTCCCCATTCTAATAGTGCTCCAGGGATCCCACAAAGGTGGACTTCAGGTCTAGGCTGCTCCCGTAGTAATTTGGGTGGCTGCTGGCATTTTCGATCAGACTCTGGACATCTGTGTCGATCTCACAAAAGAAAGTCTATACCAGATATATACGACACAATGGATCGAGCCAAGTCATTTGTAGAGGTCTGTCAGCAATTTCTTGAGCTCAGTTTGAGCCTGCTCCAAACTTTCAAATGACTGCCACTGATCATCAAACTTGACTTGCAAGAGGGCAGGATATTTAACTCTGAATTGCTTCCTGCTGCAATTAGCTTAACAATGAGAGGGTACAGTTCTTGGCACTTCACCCTAACTGATTGGGGTAAATCTTGAATTATTCTGTTTTTCCTACCTTCCCAAAGAACTTCCTGCAGAGAATGTACCTTGACCAGTATACATTGTTTGTCGAGGTAGTTGAGGAGCCTGCATATGATCGTTCTGGGTTGCGAACCAGGTGGGGGTGGAGGGCGAAGTGCCCGGTGAGCTCTTTCCACAATGTATGTTGTACCATTCGGGGAAGGACCTGCAACTTTTTCGCAGACTTTCTGGACAAACAGTATTGGAGAAGACCCCTCTTCTTTCTCCGGAATTCCAATAATGATAATGTTGTTCCGTCTGCTCCTCCCTTCCAATTCCTCCATTTTTTCTTCAAGTTTTTTGATTTGCCTGGTGACATTAATCCGGTCTAGCTCAGACTTGTCTATTTTTTTCTCCAAGGAAACTATGCAAGCTTCTAAGTCCCCAACTCTAAGATTCAGAGAGTCAATAGAGGTTTTAATATTGTGTAACTCCGTTGAGATATCTGTTATTGGGGGTCTGCACTTTCTCGGGTGATGGCGGAGATGCATGTTTGGGTGGCGCTTTGCACATAGAGACATCCATGGCCAAGCTTTCAGAGGTTACCTGATGGTTGATGAGAGGTCTGCTTTTAATTTCCAATGAAGTCAGTTATGTGATGAGATAAAAAAATGTGATTTTGACCAGAAGAGGAGCGGAGCAATGCAAGCTTGCTGCCTTATGATAAGCTGCCATCACGTGACCCCCCTAAATTAAAATCTTAATAAAAACCTAATTGTAGGTGAAGCCAAATGAAGGCAAGGCCTCCCTCACTCTATTTGCAGTCTTCTCTTATCTAACCCTAGAGAACTCATCCAAGTCCCCCCCCCCAGGAGATAGAAGTCACTCCCAACAGAACACAAACAGGGATTGCTGAACTCCATAGTATGCTGAAAACAGTTTGAACCTCACTGCTCAGTTGACCTCATTATATAATTTGAGGGTCCCCAATACTAGGCCTCCAGAGGTGACCAGGAAACATCCAAAGAGTTAAGAGAGAAGAGTTTATGCACACATATCATGGGTCCATCAGAATAAAGTCCTGAAGAGCTACAGTTCAGCCAACAGTCTTAAAAATACAAATTGCTCAGACCATCACACCAGCATCCAGCTTGGTGCTGGGACCTGGATAAAGTCCCAGATTATGCACACATGTCCAATCCTTGTCCTCCAGCTCATGAACTAGCTGGATTTAGCACTATGCATGAGTAAAAGGTAGAGGCACTCCTGGCGCTGATCAGGGTGTGACCCCAGAAAGGTCTATCCGAGGGGTTTTGTGAGTGAGAGCGGGAAGGAGAGCCCTCACCAAACCAGCCATTATAGGAACCATAAAGGACTTGCGGCCTGGCCCACAGTGTGTGCGCCCCCCCCCATCCCAATCTCTACATACCCCAGCACCAGTACATCTGTGTATGGCTACTTTCCTTCTAACTACACCACAGCAGGAACAATTCAGCAGCACTCAGTGTTCTTGTTGATGCCCATGAGCTTTCTCAAATTTAGCCATGCACTTCATAGCCACATTGGAGCTGGTGAAGGATCTAGACTTTTTGCTGTGTTCTGATAATCAGGCGCACCGGGTAGATTAATGCAACTTGACAACCCAGGTCATGAAGCCTCTTCTTGACCTCAGCAAGCGCTCTCCATAGATTTTGAAGCTGCCATGAGTAGTCAGGGAACAAGCTGATACGTGACTGTTGCACCATTATTTTGCCCTTTTATCTTGCTTTTTCCAGCACAGATTGGCAATCGGTAAATCAGAGGAATTTTATAATAATATGTCTAGGTCTAGGATTGGGGGCAGATTTGACTCTTGGGGACCTATGCCCATGCTGAATGTCCAGGGAGACCTCCAGGGGAAGATCCAAGTTGTCATGGAGCCATTTTTTAGGAAAGAAAGCACAGGCTTTTCCCTCCAGCCCCTCAGGCAGGCCCACCACATGGACATGGCATCTGCTTTCCCTGTTTTCATGATCGTCTATGTTTTGTTTTAAAACTTCAATCTCCTAAAGGGCTTTTTGCAAATCAGTATGGGAGCTTTGCATAGAGTCCTCTTGTGCACTCACCTGTGCCTCCCATTCCCCCAGCCTAGTCTTGTGTGAATCGACTGTCTCTGAAACTGAGTTCACATTCTGCTTGAGGTGCTGGATCTGTGTAGTAACATTTTCAAATCCAGCCTCCATTCTTATTCCCAAGTTAAATTTAAGTTTTTTAAGATGCTTCTCAAATGCATGGTACCCCTCGTTAGCCATACAGGGAGTCGCCTGGTCCATCACAGGGTCAATTGGAGGAGTCCCTTTGGCCTGTGGCATGCCAGGGTTGCTGGAGGTAGAAGTGCTTCTTGGAGTGTTTCTTGGTAGGCCTCTGACTGTCTCTGCTGATTGATTTGTTTTAAATGACAATTTCGCCTGCTTTTTCACCGATTTCATTGGAGCTGGCATCTAGCTAGTAATTGTATTGCAAAATAGCTCGAACTGCTGGGGTAGTGAGTTGGATGGCCAACAAATGTGGAGGATAGCTGTGGAGCTCTCTATTTAAACTTCCATCTTGCTCCAGCACGTGGTCACGCCCCTGTCTCGGGGATAAGTTCTATCCTAGAACCTGTCTCCAAGTATGTGGATTACTTCCTGCAGCTGGAGGTTCTAAAAAGGGACACCTACACAAAGGATTCAGGTCATATTATTGATCTCACACTAGAACTACATCATACAGGGATAAATATGTTCGATACTATACTGGCAACCTTAGATGTAAAGGACCTGTATACTAGTATAGGACATATGGAGGGTCTAGAATCCATGAGAGAGGCATTGCATGACATAACTGACTTACACTCACCTAAGGAATATCTACTACAACTGGCAGAATTAGTTCTGAGCAAATACTACTTCAAGTTTGAGGACAGATTTTTTTATGCAGGTAAAAGGCACAGCGATGGGGAGTACTATGGTCCCTTCCTATGTGAACCTTCACATGTGGGCATTTGAGAAGAAATACATCATAAACCAAGAAGAAAAATCCATTTAAAGATAATATCTTTTTTGGAAAAGATTTGATGACATATTTCTGATATTTAGAGGAAATGAAGATGACCTTGACGGGTTCCAAAACTATATAAATACTAGAGATCCAAGTTTACAGTTTATGATGGCAGCAGATAAAATGCACATACCATTTTTGGATTTATTAATTTATATGGGTGAAGCAGGCCTTGAAACTACACTATTTAGGAAGGAGATTGACTGCAACACCACACTACATTATAGTAGTTATCATGACCTGCATCTAAAAAGAAGTATACCGAAAGCACTGATGATAAGGGCAAGGAGAAATTGCAATGAGGAGGAAACATTTGAGGAAGTTTCAGAGGAAATGGCTGGAAGATTTAGAATGAGGGGATATACAAACACTATTATAACAAAATCAAAACAGGGAGTAATGACTACACTGAGGGAAACATGCAGGACACACAGGGACACACCCACAGTGGAGAATAGGATAGTTTTATCAATGACATACAGCCACTTGAGTGGGAAGATAAAAATATAATCACCAACAACTGGAATATACTACAGGGAGTAACATCCCCGGTTACCCAATTCAGCACCCTGCCATTAATAGCCTCTAAGAGGAATCCTACTTTAAGAGCTAAGTTAGTCAACATGAGGCATAAGGTGGAACAACAAAAAGAGCCAGAGAGACAATTATTACTGGAGTCACTAGCCACTGGCAGTTTTCCATGTGGCAGATGCTTCCAGAGTGGAAATATCAATAAAAAGACAGTATTCGAGCACCCACGGAATAACAGACAATTTGCACTATGACAGCACATGACCTGTGTATCTGACCATGCGGTGTACATTCTGAGATATCCCTGCAATAAACTATATGTGGGGAAGACAAAGAGGGGATTGCGGTCAAGAATAAGTGAACATAAAAGCAATATAAGAACACATGATGACAAATCTACAGTGGCCAGACACTATAATGAAGTTGGACATTCGCCAACATCTCTGAGATTTTGGGTACTAGAAAGAGTGGCTGAACCAACAAATACAAACACTACATGGGAAGATTTACTGCTGAAATGAGAGGTGTTTTGGATCTTTACATTGGACAGCAATAATCCTCTATATGGATTAAATGAGGAATGTGACTGGTCCTTATACAGCTAAGAAACACTTTTAGTGCGATTATATAATAAAATAATCAAAACAAGGAAAATTATGAAAATGTAATTAATGGGTTTATGGCTGTATGAAACAAGATGGATAGTGACGGTGCTAGTAATGTTACATTTGCTCTGTGAAGGAATATAGAATACTTTATTCCCCCCCCATTCTGAGATTGTATCCTCAATGCCTGCCTTGAAGAAGAGTGATAATGCATACCTTAAAAAAAGGTTTCATAAAGTTTTGTAAAGCTCTAGAAAAGAAAATAGAAATTTATTATGAACGAAGATGTAATATTTTTATTCATTTTTTATTTTTGGCAAAAGCCATTAGCTGTGGGCAAACTGCTGAAGTGGAAGCACCCTTATTCTCTCTAAGGTGCATTTCTCCTTCAGGAAGCATCTATGTGGTGTGCCATGGGAGATCCTGTGGGATCTGCTTCAATTGCTGTCAGCCACATTGAGAGATGTCACATGTCCTTAGTGACATCATCACCCCCTGTCATTTGAAGAGACATAAAAGTCGAGTCACAAACAGGCCAAGGCTGTTCCCTTCATAGTGGAACCTGAATACAAAACACATTATTTTGTCTCCCCCACCAATCCTCAATGCCTGCCTTGGAGGAGAGGGATAATGCGTAACTTAAAATAAGGTTTCATAAAGTTTAGTAAATATCTATAAAAGGAAATAGAAATTTATTATAAATGAAGATGTAATATTTTTACTTATTTTTTATTTTTGGAAAAGCTATCGGTGGGAGGCCAACCGTTGAAGTGGAGGCACTCTTATCCTCCCTAAGCTACATTTCTCCATCAGGGAGCATCTATTCAGTGTCCATGGGATTTTCTGCGTGAACTGCATCAGCTACCAATGTTGTCAGCAGTATTGGAGACTTCACATGTCCTCAGTGATGTCATCACCCCACGCCATTTGAAAGGGTATAAAAGCCAAGTCATAAACAGGCCAAGGCTGTTCCCTTCTTAGTGGAACACACAGCACAGCCTGGGCACTTTTTGAAAGACATACAGTAGGACAGTAAGGAGGCACCACAGCTATGACATAAATATAAGAAATGGTTGATATCGAGCTAGTTTTAAGTAGGAAAGCACCATGACTGTTGTCATTATTTACAGAGGTATGTGAAAGTGCAATGGGAAACTAAGAGAAAAAAAGAACAAAAAGCAGTAAGAATTAATGGGCCAAGTTGAGAGAAGGTGCACAAAATCAGTTTGTTATGCACAAAGTTTTGAATAACACTGCAAATATTTGGAAAATGTGACTTTAAAACGAACATGCTGTGGTGCTATTTAGAACATTCTCTTACTTGCAAAGAGTAGCTTTTTAGCTCTGTGAGGGTTAGAAGATGCACAGTTTGTTCTTCTATGATATGACCAAGTTTTTTCCGTTGTATTAATTAATGAAGATTCTAGAGTTAAAACATAAACAGGTGTATCAGGTGTACAATCCTTTTAGTGTCAATGATATAAGCAAAGCATGAGTCAAAATGCAAGAAAATAAGTTCAATAGATATTGGAATAACAGATGTAATGGTGATATGTTTACACAGAATGAAAAGATGGTCATTTCTAAAACATGAATGAGGAAACATTATTGATAGACATGGAGTTGTGAAGAAAATGGATTTTGAAGATATTGGCAACTAATATAAAACAAGGATTATTGGTTCCATAAATAATGTTGCATAGTAAAGCATCCACTGTTTTGATTTGCTTAATATTTATAGGCTAATAACATTAAGAGGGAATCTGAGAACAGAACATTTAAATAAGTTGTATTCTTTTTATGTTTGATCCTACAAGGTGAGGAGTTATAAGACCAGAACTATATCAAGATTAGTATAATTCTTGCATGCTTGACTAAAAAATTTTTTATACATAAAAAAGTAAGAAGTGGTGCCCCCACCCATACCTGACTATGATGATGTATGAAACTATTATAGGATATATTTGGGTGAACAAAAAATTAGATAATTGTAATTCAGGAAACATTGAGTGAAGTAGTGTTATGGTGAATATTACTGAAAAATGGTTTATATAAAGGAAAAGAATATTGTTGAAGAGATAATTAATTACAGTTTTTTGTATTATATTAGATTATAACACAGTAGGTTTGATGAAGTGGCAAGGAGCCATGAGACGTTGCCCTTCTTTTTGTGTGTAGAAATATGAATAAAAGTTTGTGAAGAAAAAGGAAGATTTGAGTATGGGGAGTTCATCCTAATCTAAGCAAAAATAATAAACCAATTAAAACCAGTAAAATGTCTAGCAATATTAGAACCTAATCAAAATTGCAGAGTACAACACAGTTAAAAAAAAACAAAGTTAAGTATGCAAATGAATGGCACACCCAGAGGATGTAACTAAGAGTTACACAAATAGAGCTACATTATTTTATACTTGTAGTGTGTTGACTGTCTGTGGTTCCAAGGACAAAGTTCTTCCCTCTATATTTCTAATTAAAAGCTTCATGCCCCTGGTTCTACCTTTTGATATGCTCTTATGCCTGTTTATGGAGCTGCTGTTCCATCTGATGCTTTCCAAAAAGCTTTTAGTAGCATAATTTTAAAATACTGCATCTTACAAAAAATGGTGACTTTGTGCTGACAGACGGTGAGGATCATAAACAGCAGACAATTAGGATGATGACTGAGAGTCTACCTATGCACTCACTTCTTCTAGGAAAGAAGTACTTTTGGCCCTGCAGCCTATTTATAAGAGGCATAACAGTCAATATGAGGCAGGACATTGACAGAAAAGGTGCCATCAAGACATTCACATTTCCAGAGTGATGTATTGGATATCAGAATTTGATGACGCCAGCGGCCAGGAAAAAAAAATAAAAATACAGCAGATCATGGGTAGAATGATGAAGTCCATTGTCCCAATATTCATATGTGCTATTTCTCAAACTGTTCCTCTACCAGTCTAGTCATCTATCTTAAACATTGGATCTGGTGTCCTTTCAGAATTTGTAGCTTCAGGACAGACCTCAGGCGGTAAGCCACATGGACTGTGGCGGCAACACTATCCAGTCAGAAGGAAGACCACATGCCAGTTACGTGGATGTACTGTAGAATCACTGAAAGACAGGTAATTCCAGCTGGGTCTTTTAAGGTAAAAATCATGAGCAGAAAATAATTAAAAATATCTCACATAAGCTGGCCTAGTGGCATGAGGGTTGAGGCACTGGACACCACACCTCACACTTCACTGGTGACCTGTGTTCTGGAATGAGCACAGGTTACCAGGGGTTGGCAGGTTTGGGGAAGGATCGAGTGTCTGGAGGACTGCTTTCCTACCTCAGGGAGGGAGGGTCATCAGCAGTTGGCGCATGGCTGCCCCTTGGTAGAAGCTGGGGGGCAACACTACTGATGCTGCAGAAGTAAGGGATTGGAGGAGGCATTTGCCAGGAAAAGAATCTATGGAAGCATGCACACTCATCCATTGGCATCATTGCACACCTACTCCAGCAGGGAAACCACTCCAAAAGGAAAAAAAATCTACGGAAACCTGAAGGCTGCTCGTCGGCACTGCTGCAGTCCCATGCAAGTCAGCTGCCTCCTAGGTCCAACCTCCTGGTCTCCACAGTGGCAGGGTACATACCCGCTGCTAAGCGACCAAGGAAGGGTAGTGACAGGGTGGTCAGAACTCTGCCTGGGACCATGGCGGCAGCTGACTTAGCTGGCTAGAAGGTGGGGGGAGGAACCAAAGGCACAACCTCCCGCAGTGGTGGAACTACAAATAAATAATAAAAAAAAAATATATATATATATCACATATTTGAAACAATGAGTGAACAATAATACAAACTTCAGTAACATTTTTACAAAGTATTTTTTTTATTACTTCAAAATGCATGAACGCATTTCTATTGAAAGGTACAACAATCACAGCCATGCATTCCAAAGCCATAGGTCTGAATTTGTAAATTAATCACAGACAAGATGCTGTTTATCAACTTACTGATGCATGGTCGAAAGTTCCAGACATTACATTTCCTGCAACTTACAGTGCAGAATTTAATGTGTAATTTAGTGAATTTAGTGATCTAAGAGGATGTAAGATCAGAATATAGCAGAAAAAGAATTTTACTTACCCATGCACCCCAAAAACATGACTGGTAAACATAGAGCAGGGGGGAGATAGTAATTTTTAAATAAAATATATTGTATTTACCAACTTTGAGGAAGTAAAAGACAGAGGGCACTGCTGTTAAATGACCATTATTTTGACTTTAGTTGACTAGAAGGCATAAATTAATGAGTTGCTGAAACAGACAGGGCACCCTTGGTATACTCAAGAAAGTCATACATCCTTGGGACATTTGTATCGTATGAACAAATTCATTCCCTGATTAATCATACACCATGTCAGTGGCTCAGAAGTTAGCACACTCAGCTCTGAGGCCAGGAGATCAGAAGGCTGTGGGTTCTAGACCCACACCAGGCATTTGGGTTAATATCCCAATACTGACGCTGCAGTGTAGCCAAGGGGGGTGCTGCACTCCTGAGGTGCCATTTTTTGGATGAGACGTTAAACCGAAGTGCCATCTGCCTGTTCTGGTGGTAGTTCAGGTGGATGTTAAAGATCCCATGGCACTTCTCAAAAAGAATAGGGGAATTTTGTTTTTATTAAGGTCATGTCAACAATCACAAGAGAAAATACAGAAGAACAGAAAAAATAAATAATACAAACAAAAGTAAATCATCTCCCAATCATGAAACAGGTACATCAGAATCCATAATCCATACAAGATTTCTCAACATTTTCTTCATATAAGCCTTATTTTGTAAATGCAGTGTTGTCCCATCTGCAGACACCTCTCTGGGCTGAGGGAGGAGGTTGCTCATCTCCAGGCTGAGTTGGCCAGGATTTGTGGGACCTCCTCTCCCACCCAGGGACCACCAGGGTCACTGCCGTTGCCTCAGAGGTTGCCAAGAAAGAGGAGTGGTTGGACCACAGTGGGCTCAGGGTGGGTGAGGGTGGTGGAACAGAGGCTCATCCCTCCAGTTGTACCTCTCCAGCAATTTCTATGCCATTCTGGAAAAGTGTGGTTCCTCTATGGAGGCACCCACAGTGGAGACCAAGGAGGATGCTAGGAACCTCCACAAAGGAGACCCAAAGGAGGGTGGCATGGGACCCCACAGGGGAAGGAAACAACTCCTGGTGGGGGACTCCATTGTTAGGAAGGTAGAACTGGGGAGGAAGGGGAGAGGGAGGTAAGGTGCCTGCCTGGTGCCATGGCTTGGAGAGACAGGTAGTGAATCCTCAGGATCGCAGGAGCAGCTGCACAGGGGAGGGAGCTGGATGTCATTGTCCACCTAGGAACAAATGACCTGGCTAAGAAAGGGATCAGATCAGTGCAAGAAGCATTTGTGGAGATGGAGAGGGGCCTTAGACAAATAGCACACACGGTAACTTTCTCGGAGGTGCTGCCTGTCTATGGCATGGGTGAGGCTAGGGTGCTCCACACCATGGGATTCAATCAGTGGTTGAAAAACTGATGCAGAGCTCAGGGATTTGGCTTCACTGGAGACTGGGGGTCCACCTGGAGGGATGAAGGCCTATACTGGCATGCTGGTCTGCATCTGTCCAGGAGAGGAACCAGGATCCTAGGTGATAGGTTTAAATACTTCATTGACAAGTATTTAAACTAGCCAAGGGGGGAGGCACTGGAAAGGAGCAGAGAAATCCTAGCCCCCCCAAAATATCAGGGTACTAAGTGAGGTAGACACCAACAAAGAGATGTCAATAGGGAGAAGTGCAGGGGTAAATGGAGAAAGTGACAAATGCAATAAGGACAGGGATGGGCAAAAAGGCGTAAGGCCATCAAGAAATGGAGGGTAATGAGTACCAACACCAATAGTCTGGGCAACAAGATCCCTGAACTGGTGGCCTTGATGGAAGAGGGATGCCTGGATATTGTAGCAGTCACAGAAACATGGTACACAGAGAACCATGACTGGGATGTTAACATACCAGGGTACACAACCTACAGGAGAGACAGGTAGGGGAGAAGAGGAGCGGAGTAGCTCTCTATGTAAGGGAAGGGATAAAAGCAACTGAACAAAAGAGTAAACAGGGAGAAGAGGAGGCACTGTGGGTCACCTTAGAGACTGGAAATGGCACCACAATCTGCACAGGGTTGTATATAGACCCCATGTCAGGGGAGGGAATGGACAAGGATATGATAGAAGGCATACTTAGGATGGCAGAGAAAGGGGAGATACTGTTGATGGGGGACCTTAACATGACAGATGTTAACTGGAGCACCTTTGCGGCAGCCACATCCAAAAGCAGGGCCATTCTTGATGCCCTTCAGGTGGCATGCCTCAAACAGCTAGTTTTGGAACCCACTCATGAAGAAGCAATCTTAGACCTCGTACTCTCAAATGGGGACAGTGAGAGGATCTCAGATCTAAAAGTGGGTAGCCATTTGGGAACAAGTGACCACCAAACAGTGTGGTTCAAAATAAACTCTGCTACAGAGTCAAGCCATACAAAAGTGAGGGTTCTGGACTTCAGGAGGGCTGACTTTGGCAAGATGGGAGAGTGCCTTAGAAAAGCACTAGCAAACAGGCTAGAAGGAGGGGAGGAGCAACAATGGGTAAATATCAAAACTGCCATCACAGAGGCAACAAGCCTTTGTGTGAAGCAAATAAACAAATCAAAATGAAAGAAAAAGCCACTATGGTTCTCAAAAGAGGTGGCGGTGAAGGTTAGGGAGAAAAAGATAGCATTTAGGAAGTATAAGGAAACACAGAAGGAGCAGGACAGAGAACTGTACCAGTTAAGGCAGAAGGAAGCAGGGAGGGTAGTCAGAATAGCAAAGGCACAAACTGAGGGAAAGATAGCTAACTCGGTTAAGAAGGGGGATAAAACGTTTTATAGGTATATTAGGGAGCGTAGAAAGACAAAGGGAGGGATAGTGAGGCTGAATAGAATGGATGGTGGGTGGGCAGAGAGTGACAGTGATAAAGCAGGGATACTGAATGAATACTTCTGTTCAGTATTCACAAAAGAGGAAGTGGGGGAGGTGCCTAATCCAATTAACAGAAGCACTCTGGAGAGGGGGTTGATCCCAGTCCTTTCACAGAAGAAAGGGTTCTGAAAGAACTCCTAAAACTGAAGGTGGACAAAGCAATGGGGCCAAATGGAATTCACCCCAGAATTCTAAAAGAATTAAGCAGAGAACTAGTGACACCACTGACTACGCTTTTTAACAAATCATGGGAGGATGGTGTGGTACCTGAGGACTGGAAGAAGGTGGATGTGATTCCCCTTCACAAAAGTGGGACCAAGACGGAGGCAGGAAACTACAGACCTGTCAGTTTGACCTCTGTGGTAGGGAAAGTGATGGAATCACTTCTGAAGGAAAGAATTGTTGAGTACCTAGAGGCCAGTGGGGCACAGGACCCAAGGCAGCATGGGTTCACAGTGGGAACGTCATGTCAGACAAATCTAATTGATTTCTTTGACTGGGTGACCAAAGTAGTAGACCAGGGAGGGGCTGTGGACATGGCCTACCTAGACTTTAGCAAGGCATTTGACACAGTCCCACACAAAAGATTAGTAGGCAAATTAACCAGCCTGGGAGTGGGTCCCAGGGTGGTAGCCTGGGTAAAACACTGGCTGAACTACAGGACACAGAAGGTAATTGTAAATGGAGTCCACTCTGAAGAAAAAGGGGTTACTAGTGGGGTACCACAGGGTTCAGTACTGGGTCCAGTCCTTTTTAATGTCTTTATTAGTGACATTGCAGAGGGACTGGAAGGAAAAGTATGCCTTTTTGCAGATGACACAAAGATCTGCAACAGGGTTGATATACAAGGAGGCGTGGAAAGGATGAGAAGGGACTTGGCAAGGTTGGAGGAATGGTCAGAAGTATGGCAGCTTGAATTCAATACAAAGAAGTGCAAAGTAATGCACCTGGGAAACAAAAACCAAGGGGAAGATTACACAATGGGGGGGAGGTAGTAACAACAACAAAAATGGAAAGAGACCTAGGGGTAATCATATCAGATGACCTTAAGGTTGGCAAGCAATGCGAGAAGGCGGTAGGGAGGGCTGGGGGGATACTGGAATGTATAGGGAGAGGTATCACCAGCAGAAAACAGGAAGTTGTTATCCCCCTGTACAGATAGTTGGTGAGACCCCATCTGAAGTACTGCGTCCAGTTCAGGAGACCCCATCTCCGCAAGGACATAGACAGGATGGAGGTAGTTCAGAGGAGGGCAACTAAAATGGTGCAGGGTCTGCAAGAGAAGCCATATGAGGAGAGACTAAAGGAGCTTAATATGTATACCCTTAAGAAAAGGAGGGAGAGGGGGGACATGAAAGAAATGTTTAAGTACCTCAGTGGAATCAACAAAGTCCAAGAGGTAGCATCTTTCAGAAAAGAGATGTGCAAGAACAAGGTGACACAATTTGAAGATAGAGGGGACGGCTCAGGGGCAATGTGAGGAAGTATTTTTTACAGAAAGGGTGGTGGACACATGAAGAGCCTTTCTGAGGAGGTGTAGGTCTAAACTGTGGGAGAATTCAAGAATGCATGTGACAGACATAAGGCAATTTTTGTGGGGGGGTAAGAAGAAATAGGCTGTTGGTTAAATAGGATCTGCAGCTTATCCTCTAGGTAGGGAAATGGGCAGACTAGGTGGGCCAAGTGGTCCTTATCTGCTGTCAAAGTCTATGTTTCTATGTTTAAAATATATTTGATGTATTTCATGACTGATGTTTCCAATTAACTCAGAAAGCAAAATTTCCTTTTGTTGTAAAGTAAATAAACACCATATATTCCACATATACCACAGAAAAAATAATATGCAGTGTGCTATTTTCCCATCATTGCCATGAACTATAATAGACCCCATAAATTAGTGTCACATAATTGACATTAGTAAAAATAAACATTTTCTAACTTTGTGCAAGAGAAGTCCAGAAATTAATAGTATAAGAACAGGAAAAAAACAAATGATCCATTGTTTCATGTTTCGTCATACAATGAGGCCTAGAACATAATCTTTCATCTTTCATTTTATGCTTTTGATTGGCTTTAATATTCAATTTCTTGTGACAACAACACCAAAGAATGTCCCAAAACTTACATGGAATTCGGTTACAGGTAAGCAAACTCAGAACCTTCTTCCTATACAGTCTATCATTGGACACTGTGGAAAGGTGTCTATTTCCCTAAAATTTAAATCTAAGATTTTGACATAAAGTGCTTTTTTAAAGAAACAGAGTAGGTCATTAGAATGAATGTTCCACTTTTTCATTTTCACAAAAACTTCTTTGTAGTATTGTGGTGCAAAGGACACTACTCTGAATACTTTTTGGGAGTCAGTTTCCCACCCAGAAAGCCATGTTAACAACTTAGAGTGCAACAACTTTGTCCACCCCAAGTGTGCACGTAGACATAAAGGTCTAATATTAAAAAATACAAAATGTAAGAACAAAAAAAAACACTGAATTCACCATATTAAGACCACCTTGCGAAACCTTTAAATAGAGAATATTTCTCTTTAAAGGGTTTAAATTACTGCCCCAAACAGCAGAGAAAAAAATACTAAAAATAGTAGTCTCTCTTTCCTTTGAGGGTAGAAATATTATACTAATAGATAAAAATAACGTAAGAAGAAATGTTTTAATTAAACAAACCCGTTTCAACGTTCCCATGTTATATTTATTCAAATTTAACACTAAATCCCTACCTCAGGTTAATTTCTCATCCCAATTAATTAAATCCTGCCGTCTCCCAAAATATGAATAGGGCCTTCTACCACTGGTGTTCCTGCACAATCATCAGAAAAGTCTTGTCGTAGCCCAACCCATTTACCCTTACTTTTTTGTTTATTTAAAGAGACCCCCGATGCCATCCCATATAAAGTACAAAAGTCTATTGCTAACTGAACTTCCAATGTATTTGAAAGTAATAAACAAATACCATCAGCATATGCAATCACAGTGCGCAAAAGTCATTGTCCTGAGATTGTTAGGGGCTGAAAAAAATCTCCTATCATTCAGGAGCCGAACCAAGGGGTCAATACAAAAAACTAACATTAAAGGACTCAAAGGACATCCTTCTGAAACTCCTTTTTTAGCCAATATAAGAGGCCCTAAGTAACCATTCACCAAAGGTTTAATCAAAGCAGATTTATATAAAAGTTGCAACCACTGAATAAATATTTCCGGGATACCATAAAATCTCAAAATACACCATAAAAAGGCATGATTAACAGAATCAAATGACTTTCATTGCTCCAAAGATGTAACCATACCTTCCACAGTACCCAAAGTACCTGATTCAAATATTTCTGTAAGAAGAACCAGGATATCCGATAATCTTCTACCAGGAATTGCACAAAATTGATGTATAGAAAGAATATCATGGGGCACCCGGGGCAAATGAATAGTCAATATCTTTGCTAAGATTTTAAAATCCATATTAAGTAAACAGATGGGTCTCCAATTATCTAAACGCCTTCTATCTCCCTTTTTATATAACAATATAGTGACTCCAGTAAACATCTTTAAAGGGAGCCCTGAGGTACGAAGACAATTATAAACCACCACCAATTCATTTGCTATACATGATACAATTAAGTGCTAAACCTCCACTGCAATATCATCCACTCCAGGCACCTTACCATTGGAAAAAGGTGCAACTACAGCCAGTATTCTTCAGCAGTAATATCCTCAGTAAGTGATTATAAAAGAAGATGCCTGACTCTGAGGGATTGTAAGCAGTTGTAAAAGAGGGAGAAATTGTGTCTCATCTTTCTGTACTTCTTGACATTGATGAGTCAAATATCGGGACACAACCTGTGAAACATCCTTCTGGGATGTTTTCAAGTATCCTTGGTCATCCCATATACTATCTATGATTTTGTTTTGCACTCTATATTTACAACTTAAAAAAGGGCAAATAGTATTAAGATTCCCCATCATCCTGAATTTTTGCTGCAAGATCAAGGATTCCATCTGTTGTTCATGAAAATGATTCATTTCATTTTGAACTGCCTTAATCTGTGCACCAAAATTATGTTTGGTCATTTGTGCCAAACTCATCAGTTGTTGTAGGCGTTGCCTACAACTTTGATATCTCACTCTACGCTCATCTCTATTTTGTTTCCCAAGAACCCTTAAAAGCCTACCTAATTCAAATTTTAAGTGATCCCACCAAAGAATCAGTGTATCAAACATAAAAAATATTGTTTGTAAACCGCAAACTAAGTACAAAATTTGATGTTTAATCGAATCAGTCAATAGTAGGGAAGTTTTAAACTTCCAAAGTCCTGGGCCATGACATACAGTCAGTTCTCCAAGAAAAATATATAATTCTTTATGATCTGAGTACACTACAGATTCTGTTTTTGCCCCTTGCAATTTCACAGATTTATTTAAAAGGAAAAAAATCAATCCTAGTCGTATGAGTCCCCCTCTGATGGGCTGGATCATGACAAGAAGTATAAGAAAAATATGCATTGGTAAGATTGGCCAATTTAACAGTATCAATCAAAAATAAGGAATCACTATAAAGTTTATTGGTTATAGTGTCTTTACCCCTATCCTGTTTTGCTAGGCCACAATTAAAGTCCCCTCCCCATATTACAGACTGTGATGAAATTAAAAAAGGCCTAATTAAAGAAAAAAACTCCACCGTTTCTGTTTTCATTTGAGGTGCATAGACATTAATAAGTCTATAATAGAAAGATTCAAAAACAATATCCAAAAGTAAAATCCTCCCAGGCTCCAAGTCTAGTATTTTAATTACCTGCATAGGTATAGTAAATAAAATACCTACCCCGTACAAGGACCTAATCCCAGAGACCAATAAGATGGCCACACAAACCATTCAAGCTGTACTTGCCTTAATTCATGAGTTGTATTTAATCTTGTATCCTGAACCATAATAATATCTGTATTATTAGCCATGAGATGAGGAAAAAAAACACCTCTTTTCCATTTATTCTTTATACTATTAACATTAATAGTAAGTAAAGATAAACCTTTAAGCATAGGATTGATCATCATGTGGTTGAAAACATTTCTTTCCCTGCCCTTCCCCTTTCTTTTTTGAAACATTCATCTTAGGTTTTGGCATATCAACTATAAGCACCTCACTTTTTTCACTTACATCAGACTCAGAAAATGTGTCTACAATACTTAAATCCCCTGAGGGGGATTCAGATTCATGACTCGTAACCTCAGTAGTTTTAAATAAAGGTAGAAATCTATTTGATGTTCTGGTCTCTGAAATCCTGTGTGCCTTAGAGGCTGGTTGCTGCCACGTACGCCTCCTAGTGACCCTCTTCTATACCTCAGTAGATGGAAGTGGGTTGGGGGGGCATCTCATTGAAGACCATCTCAGACGCTGGAAAATAAATCATATCATCTTGCCAATTTTTAGAAGGCTCGTCCTCTGCAATCATATCCACCCTCATGTCTCTAACTACTTCTGATATGGGTGTCTGAGGAACCTTTTC
The DNA here is from genome assembly GCA_016271365.2 of Neoceratodus forsteri. NCBI lineage: Eukaryota > Metazoa > Chordata > Ceratodontiformes > Ceratodontidae > Neoceratodus > Neoceratodus forsteri. The sequence continues at coordinate 784,730,468 of CM057452.1, forward strand.
AGAAGTCCGAGGAATGGGTGCAGAGACCGGTATTTCCTCTCTCAGGGGGTTAAGCACTCATAAATCCTCCCTTAAAAAAGTAAACTTAGATATCTCTTCCTTTGTTCACACGCCGCTGAAACCCTTTGTTCTTCACTATCTCCTGAACCAGCAAAATTATGTGCAGCTTTCTCACAATTTCCATAGGAATGACCCTTCTTCCCACATAGGTTACAAATTAATTAATTTTGACATTGCCAGTTCAAATGACCTAATCGACAACACAGAGAACATTTAATCCTATCACAGGTACTACTGATGTGACCCATGTCTCCACATTTATAACAGCTCTTTGGTTGCCTGGGATAGAATAGTACACCCCTATCACCCCCCCCCCAAAAAAAGGAATTGGGAAGATGCTGTAATTCCCCGTCTTTAATATTAAGAGTAACTCTAACTCGCTATCCACCCGTCCAAATGTTCTCCAAGTCAAAGATGGCCTTTGGGTGTCCCAATACCATACATCTTTATTTGAGCCAAAATACCAAATCGGTAACACTCACCCCTTCATTTCTAAAGAGGATATTCGCCATTTTTTGAGCAGACCAAGATAAAGGAACTGCTTCAAAAGATGTTGAAATAGGGGTATTTTTAATAGAATTATAACAAGACCAAAACTTATTCAAATCAGATTGCCTTTTAAAACTAATATCAAACATTTTTTCCCCTGAAACATGGATAAGTGCATACAGCTCTGCAGCATGAAATTTGAGCTCATTTTTTAACAAAGTTTTTCCAACATATACCCTATCAGGAAAAACTTCTAGTCCACCTTTATAGACCAGTCTCACAGCATTGTAATGTTTAGCCGGAAAAAACTTTTTCTAAAAAAACGAAGCATAAGATCTAGAATTTCGTCCATCATTTTTCTCGTTATATGAGCGACCTTGGTTGCCTTGCTGTCCCTCAGAGTGCTCATCAGGCCCAGGAGATCCCAAAGATGTGCTCTGAGCAGCTCCACCTTGAAGTCCAATGTTCTTATCTTCATGTCCAGTATCCAAAGCTGTACATTTATTAAGTCCAGATTTCTGCCTTGTAGTTGTATCATGACCAAAGTACAGTGTAGGGTTCTGTGTTAAATCAAAATTGGATGGCAAAGTCATATCAAATGCAATACCTGAACCAGGAGGCACAACAGGCTCCGCAACACCCTCAGTTGGAGCTCCCTTAAGACGTACACCAGGAATCACAATAGGAGCAAAGCCCGATGTCCACTGTTTAGTCATCGGAGAACGAATCCATCCAGCAGCTTTTAACGAGCTTTCTATAGTCCACAGTTCATGAAAATCAAAAGCAGAGTCAGCCCGAGAGGAACCCTCTACCACTATTTGTTTTACTGGTATTTTACTCGGTACTGCTGAAAAAGAAAAACATTGTGTCAGCCTGAAAGACCGTATCAGTCTGAAACACTATAGGCAAATACACACCCGGCTTCTCTACCTGGTTGTTAGGGACGGTCTCTGGTACCATATTCTGGGATGTCTCCTGACAACTCCCACCAGTCTGTTTTTGTCCAGGGAAATCAGCAGTTACTTTCTGTGTAAGACAACCATCGCTATTTTCAGCACAATCCATTGCAACTTTAGATAAATCCATACTTATATCGGTATGTAACTTCAAAATAGGAGAAAGTACCTACGCAGAAGATTGTCCAGATCCATGATCTGAAATATTAACTTGTCAAGAAATAATTTCTAGTAAAACGTTCGGCATATAAGAACTGGTTTCATCTGTTTCAAAACGTAATTCTGCATCATAAAAGGTCTCCACTTCAGCACCATCAGAATGAAAAGGAGCAGTCATAGCTTCAGGCTCCTCCACATCCTTACCCCTCCACACACTGACCAAGACTGACTCCACTGCAGTCAGCCCATCCTCCTACTGGAGAGTAGGGGAATTTCCCCAGTGCACTGGCCAAATTTCCCCCATTCACTAAAATACCACCAGCAACTTAATCTAGTTCAAGTCAGTTGGCATTCATCTGTATCCCCTTCCCCCTGGTCATGTCTGAAAATAGGCAGAATTTGTCTAGTGCACTTACCCGGTCAACAAAAACTAAATACAATAAATAAATTATGGTAAGCAAAAACTGCCATTGTAAGGTTTCAACTTGCATACAACAAGTTTTCAAAGATAGAGGTTATTTTCTTGAACAGTTTTGAAACTTTGGTTAATGAATGCTTGTCTCTCTAGGATGCATAGGTAAGGCCATTCTGAACATGTTCTCAATGAGTGGGAACAAGGGCACCATGGGACACTTCCTGAAGCTGGTGGGGGTGACAGTGGGTCAGAAAGGATATCAAAAATATTGTTTCATGGAGAAAGTAATGGAAACAGAGAACATACTGTCAGAGGAAACTGTATATTCTAAAACATTTAGGAGGTTTGAAATGGAGGTGATACAGACATATGAGAAGGCTGCATGTCAGACAGCTTGGGAAGGGAGAGAGGAGGAATGAAGACTGCTGGTGATTTTAACCACTTACAAACAGGTTTTGGATAGACTGAGAGGACTGACTGATTTTTATTTACTGACAATATGTATGTTTATATTTTACCACACCAAGTACTTAAAGAACAGTGAAGTCTTTGCACTTATAGGCTTACAGGTAGCACTTTTGTACAGTATCTATAGAGATAAACCAGCATTAGTGTAGTGGCCAATGAGTTGTCCTCTCAACTGAGAATAAAATAAGCTGTTAACTCACATACAGTTCATGCATATACTTTTCTTGCATCTTGTTTGGTACCCACATTTAACTTAAGTCCTGGACTTAGATGTAAGCAATAACCCACTACAGGGTGTGCTGTTATTGGGGATTAATCAACATCCTGGGTGCATTGTGAGGCACAAGGCTGCAGGCCAACTGTCCTCACAGCACCTGGGGAGTTGATTAATCCCCAATAACCACACACCCTGGAGTGGGTTACTGAGCTTTTAACACGGGGTGTGAAAGAAGAGAAATATCAATAACAGAAACATTTTTTTTTTTACTTTCCCCTGTACTCCCTCAGTGCTCCACTCCTTCGGGCATTGCTCATGTCCCTCCAAGGTCCTGCTACCACTGAGTCTGTCCCCTAGAGTGCCCGGTTACTCCTTACCTCCTCCTCCTCCTATTCATGGAGCACCTACACAGCAGAGATCTGCCCTCGGGTTCTGGACCTGGATGGCTGTTTGGAGCGGCCATCATCTAGGCTCACTGAGGCTTTTTTCTGCTGTTCTGTGGTTCCCAGACCCCCGGACACCGACGTGAGGACGTACATCCAATTCAATTCAATTCAATTTTATTTATAAAGCGCCTTTCAAGACCAAGGCACTGTGCAAAACATTAAAATTAATAAAATCCAAACATTTAAAAGTCAGCCACAACTAATAAGAGTATGCTAAATCAAAAAGATATGTTTTTAAGGCAACCTTAAAATTATTGAAGGTTGGACATTCTCTCAGCCAACGAGGTAGAGAATTCCACAGGGTTGGTGCCGAGAAAACAAAGGCACGAGATCCTGATGACTTCAATCGGACCCTGGCAAATTCCAACAATCCCTCGTTGGCGGAACGGAGAGGACAGAGGTGGTAGTAGGGAATCAGGAGATCTTTCAGGTAACCGGGTCCCTGATCATGTAGAGCTTTAAAGGTTAGCAAACCAACCTTAAAGGTTATCCACCACCAAACAGGCAGCCAGTGCAGTTCGCGGAGCACAGGCATAATATGACTGGCTCTAGAAGTCCCAGTCAAAAGCCTGGCTGCTGCGTTCTGCACTAGCTGAAGGCGGCGGATATCAACCCTGGGTAGCCCTAGGTAGAGGGAGTTGCAGTAGTCCAGACGAGTGGTGACAAAGGCATGGACCAATTTTGGAAGGTCACCCGGGGGAATCAGATGTTTCACCCGGGCGATATTCCTCAGATGGTAAAAAGAGGATTTGACAACAGCTGACACCTGAGATTTCAGGGTCAGACCATCATCAAAAATAATGCCCAGATTTCACACCTGTTCAGAGGTAGAGAGCGGTACACCACCAAGTAATAAACCTGATGGTTGTCCAGCTCCCACACTAATCCCGAACGACCTGGATCCACCACCAATACCTCAGTCTTGTCCGGATTGAGTCTCAACCAGCTCGAACTCATCCAAAGTCTGATCTCATCGAGGCAGTTATTAAGTACAGAGAGTGCATCACCCTGACTGGGGAGAAAGGACAAATACAGCTGAGTATCATCTGCATAGCAGTGAAAACCCAGACTGTATCACCTGATGATTTCTCCCAATGGCAGCATATACACTGCAAACAACCTGGGAGCTAAAATGGAGCCCTGTGGTACCCCACAAGACAGGGAGTGAGCGCCAGAGGAATAAATTCCAGTGACAACTCTTTGAAACCTGTCCATGAGGTAAGAACGAAACCATTTGAGGACTGTACCAGACAGCCCACAAAAGACCAGCAAGCGCTCCAATAGCACTCTATGGTCTACCGTGTCAAATGCAGCAGATAGATCAAGAAGGACCAGAATGGTACGTGCCTTTTGATCTCTGGCCATAAGGAGGTCGCTCAATACCCGGACAAGGGCAGTCTCTGTACTATGCCTTTTTCTGAAACCAGACTGGAGAGTATCATAGACATTGTGAGATATAAGGTGATCACCCAATTGCAACGCAACTGCCTTTTCAATAACCTTCCCAACAAATGGCAGGTTAAAGATAGGCCGGTAGTTAGCTAGACAATCTGGATCCAAGGAGGATGTTTTAAGGAGTGGTTAACTCACGCCTCCTCATAATAGAGAAACCCCTCCAAAGATTTCCAGACAATGTCTGCAAGGATTGGGTTAATGACTACTAAAAGTGATGTAGGACCCAGATCCAAACTACAACTAGTTGGTTGCATTGTTTGGATGATCTTCACAATGTCCCCAAATTCCGGCCGGTGAAAATCTAACCAGACAGACTGAGGTCAAGCCACTTCTAGTCGACCACCGCAATCCCCCATAGGAGAGGTCAGACCGATGCCGGACCTGATGCCGGCAACCTTATCCGTGAAAAACCAAGCAAACTCCTCGCATCTTAGCTGAGAAAAAGCTTCTCTGGGCTGAAGACAGAATGGATTGCACAGTCTATCCACAGTCCGGAAAAGCTGAGCCGGTCGATTTTGTGCAGCAGAAATCTCTCTGGACAGGAATTCTGCCTTCTTACGAGTGATTTCTGATTGATAGCTATCATAATGTGCCGTCAATCTAAGCCTATCGGCATCAAGGCCCGACTTCCGCCAGGCTCTCTCCAGCCTTCTGCCAACTCGCCTTAACTCCTTCAAGGAGCCATCAAACCACAGGATCCTTGGATGGAGGGTGAGAGGTCGAACACAACAGGAGCAATTTTGTCCAGAGCATCTCCCACAGCCTTATTATAGGCTAATACAAGATCATCTGGACTCATGCATTCACCCGACAAGCTCGATAGATCCAGCACCGCCATTAGGTCATTGGAGTTAACACCCCTTAAAGGGCGGTACTGAACCATTTCCATAGGGGCAGACCTATTAGAGGGGGCCCTGAAGCTGAACCTTATGGTGTAATGGTCAGACCAGCTGACAGGTTCCACCCCCAAATCAGTGATCTCCATACCCAGGAGAAAGACCAGATCCAGTGAATGATCCCCTATATGGGTAGAGGAGGTAACAACCTATGTCAGGCCCAGCATATTCATCAGCTGGAGGAGATTTTGACCAAAATGAGAGAGTTCATCGTTGACCCAGGCATTGAAGTCGCCCAGAAGAATCAGTCTGGGAAACCTCAGCACCAGGTCGACGATGAAGTCTGCTATCTCCTGCAGGAATACTCCACCGTCACCTGGTGGACGGTAGACGAGGAGAATCGCACAGCCTGCACCCTCTCCCAGGATATATTCAAAGGAACTGGTGTTTCACCATGGCACATCCACAAGGCCCAGCTCAGATTTAAACATGATGGCCACACCCCCGCCCCTACAATCCAGCCTTGGACGGTGTATCACCGAGAACCCAGCTGGAGTTGCCGAGGCCAATACAAGGCCTGGATTTTCATCCAGCCAGGTCTCGGTGATGCAAGTCAGATCAGATGATCCCACAAGATCAGCAATAATAGCTGTCTTGTTCTTAATTGATCTGGCATTGCATAACACCGCCAAGGCGGGATGAGCTGTCAGGGAAGTCCTCGGCACCTGTCCAATTTCTTCAGAACCCTTGGGTATGGGGACAAGACAAGAGTAACCTCTATCCTGACCCCATTTCACCCCAAGGCATCTCCTGGACCCCAAAACCCCAATCCGTCCTCCCCCTTCCTGTCCCCCACCAGGCCTGGCTCTCCACCTTCGTCCACGCTTCCTCAAGATGCCCAATGCACAACACTTAAAATAGGTGTCGCATGTCAGTGGTGGGCATTCAAAAGGACGTAATTCCCTGAGCCTAGTGGGGGAATAATGCTCAACCGTCTCTACGCCTGTCCAACACATTTTAATTAATCAAATCAAGTATAAAGAAAACAAAAATAAACAAAAACCTATAAATATCAAACCTATAAATAAAAACACTCTCCTCTCTCTCTCACAGAGGGGGAGTAGAATAAAACAAACAGTATAATAAAAATATAAAATAAAACCCACCCTATCACAAAATAAACCCAACCCAAAAATAACCCAAATAACAGAAAATATAATAATAAAGTAATATCAAATTATCCGAAAAGACACAGTGTCAATGTAATCAAATGCAACTGGATACTGAACCCAAACTAATAACTGGCAAAAGAAAACAAAGTTTATAATTTAAAGTTCAATGCAGCACCTCTCACGTGCAACAATCCAGCAAATCGTCAGAATATTGAAAATGTTGTATAATCCCCCAATACCACCTCTCACATGGTGGGGGACCATTCAAAAATGAATCCAAGCATTAATCCATAATTATAAAGAAAATAGATGTGCACCGCACTCTCACCACCCCTAAGTCCAGGAACAGGGAAGAACAAGGAAGTCAGTTCTCCAGCAAGTCCAAACACATGCAAAAGTCGAGATCAAATCCAAACAAGGGAAAGGCAAGATAGTTACTTCAACAGATCCAGTCACATAGCAGGGATCCAAATCGAATCCAGGGAAGGCCAGACAGCTCTCAGCACAATCCCCGGGCAGCTGATCCTCGCGGCATGATCCAAAAGCCGAAAGACTCCGGGCAGGCAGTCGTTCAGAGGAACAGTCACAATCAAACACGCCAGCCCATCCACTTAATGGAAGCAAAAACACCCCCAGCCGATCGACAACCAGTGGCTACAGACACCTCGACAGTCAGCCCAACAGCTGAACCCCAAGGCGGCTTAGGAGAAGCCCCAGTCCCCCCTAGCTCCCTAGGGAGAAACTGAGGTGACTCCTGCCCGGTCAAAGACCGAAACGGCGGCGGTCACTCCCGTAGTACTTAAACAGATCTCCACTCCAATCTCCACTCAGACCGTATCTGCGAGAACAAACCCTGCTTGAGCCCGCTGATTAAAACGGGCCATCCCTTGTTGCAAAACTTCAAAGCAGGTCCACGACTCCAGCACCAAACTCCTTACCTTATTACAAGATCTTTAGGGGCATCCAAAACTCCACGTAACCTGGCGAGATTGCGAAAGTCAAAACGAAACAGATCAAACAGCAGACCTAAAATTAAACTACATGGTTTATGTGATCAGTCCTTAGTTCCGAAAAAGCAGTGACAAAAGTCGAGTATCCAGATTGCAGATAGATGCAATTAACAGTGCGATTAAAATTAAAACAAAAATAAAACTAAAAAAACTTAACTTTAAACTATAAATTGTTCAAACTCCAAACTTAAAACTAGTTACTCTTAATAGCCTTCAGTGGCTGACCCAGCATGCCGCCATCTTAAAAAGATCAGTCAGGGTGACGTGCTGATGCACACCTTCTCCCAAGTGCCTGACAGCGTCCCTCCTCCCCAACTCCAGTGAACGGACCTGCCAGAACCCTGGAAAGCCTGTACTTCCACCAGCTCTCTTGGGATGCGGGTGCACAAGGCACCCCTGGTAACCTTCCCCAGAGGGATGAGAGCATCCTTTGGGACGCTCAGTCTTCCCTCTCCCTGCCGACCCGCACCGACCCAAGTTCATTCCCGAACCCGGGTCACCGGTGCAGCACGAGGTGTGGTGTCCAGCACCTCAACCCTCAGCACCACTGGGCCAGCCCTAACAGAAACATTTTAATTGATGTTTAAATGCATGACATGGTACTGTATCCTGCTGCCAGACAAATTAGTCTTCAACAAAGAATGCATAGCACAGTGATGTTATGAGACAGAAATGGCAAAAACTGTACTGTTACATGCATGCCTGCTATTTCTTGTTCATAACAGAACTGGGACTATGACTTATGCACTCTATAACTGTGTGCCGATGTGGAGATGCTGCCTTTCCCTGACTGTGTCTCTCTCTCCAGTTGAGGAACATTGTTCGCTGCACACAGGACTTCTGCTACACTTATCAAGATGTCCCTCACTCTCTGACCACTGATAGACACCCTTGGCTCCAGACCAGTATTGCGTTCACCAAGTCTTGGCTCACAACAGCTACAGTGCAATCCTTGCCCCTCCCCCAAAGATTTCCCAGTATCAATTTACTGCTCATATAGTACTCACATACCTCAACACTCTTGTTGTCACTATCTGTCTCTGTTAAGGTGCTGTGTGCTCTATGACTGCAGGGAATGGAGGTGGACCCAAGATTTGTCTGCCGCTCAGTTTCTCTCTCTCCTCTCTCTCTCTGTCAGGGTGAATGGCTGGGAGTGCTCAGTCATAATTGTTGTGCTGTCACTGAAGGCCACTCAGCACATGCAAGACAAAAAGGCTGATAGAGAGAAGAGAGCACACAAACAGAAAGCCTGACATTGTTCTCTGTTTCAGTAAGTCTTGATTGACAGCATACAGAGTGCAAGCTTTCTCCCGTGACTGTGGGGAAGGAAGGGGGACCCAAGATTCATCTGCTGCTCACTCTTTGACTCGCCTGTCTCTCCACCCGCTGTCACGCCAGTATCTCTCTCTCTCTCTCTCTGTCACACTTAAGGAACAAAGCAAGCAAAGGGTGACAAATAAAAGAACTTTGTCCCATTACCACTGACACGGGGAAGGCTGGAAGGGTTGTATTTAAGGAACAATGAAAGATAACCTAGGCATTTACTCTGCCTTTGATTGCACAATAAAGTCAGGCACAGTTCTACGCACAGTCAGGAGCAAGGGGGGAAGTGAGAGAGTACATGCTTTTTTCTTCTCAATTTCACCAGCTCTCTCTCCTCTGCTACACAGCAGTTCAAGTTGAGGATTTTAGGGAGATACATTAAATGGCATTTACACTTCCTTTGACTATACAATGAAGTTGGGCACAGTTCTCAGCACAGCTGGGAGCAAGGGGTGTGAGAGAGAGAGAGAGAGAGAGAGTCCACACTTTTTTCTTTTCAATTTCAGGTACACTTCCTCCTGTGCTACACAGAAGTTCAAGTTCAAGTGTGAGGATTTTAGGGAGATTAATTAAATAAAAAATGTTGTATTTCTATGGCTGCTGTCACCTTCTGGGGCATTAAGATAACTATATCAAGAAACTTGAATATGAATATAGCATAACAGACCACCGTGCTTCCTGCTGGCCCTCTAGACAGGATGAATGACAGGAGTCCTGAGTACTGTGGGGAAAATTACGAGATCCACAGAGCAGGTGGATGGGTAAAAGCACATGGAGCTATGGGGATTGGACAGACACAGGAATGGAGGGGACAACAAGCAGCAGTCTGCACGCAGGAGACAGAGAGAGAGAGAGAGAATAGTGCAGCAAGATTGAATAATGTGCTGCAATACATGACTGGCTTTGGCTGTTGCTGTCGTAGTGAGGATAGCAATGGTTGCCACGCAGACCACATTTTTGGGATGATAACAAGATCTGGACTGCTCACTGATCTTTCAGGGTGGACATTTCACCATTTGCTGTGTGTATACTGTGGATTAATCAATGGTCACCTGATGGCTCTGTACCAATCAGGTACCTGTCCTTCTCAACCCCATATTATAAGATTACATTAATCCACCCAGTAAATTATTATGTTTTTTTGCCTTTTATTTCTCTTAAATTCATTTGAGAGACACAAGAAAATCTAGTACACACATATTGTAGCTATGACAGACATGAACTATAGCATGCTAAACCCTTTTCTGATAAAAGATGTTATGATTTTTTTTATTTCACTGATCACTCTAGGCCCCAAAACAAATAATTACAGTGAAGCCAGACTAAATTAGAAAAAGTATTTCTGTTTCTTGAGGTGGCAAGCAAAGTTTTTAGTAAACCTGAAAAGGAAAAAGCTATGGCAGACAACCAGGTTTGCATCTGATTTGAAGGTTGTTTTCTTTATTTTTGCAACTGAGACTGCACAACTCTTATGACTGTCTGTATATTTAATATTTATTAATTATAACTTTTTCACTGCCTCTGTAAATAGAGTTTTGTGGGAGATATGTAAGTTCCATTTATCAAACTTGAGTTTATAGTTAAATTAATACTGATGATTTCTTAAAAATGGGGTGACTTGTAATCTGTCATAGATAAAACTTATGAATGTGAATGTTGCCAAATCTTCAGATATTCACAAATTATTTTTCCTAATCCATTGACTGGATAACTTTTAATTAAGTCAATAATTTTGAAAACTATGTAAGAACCCTAATAGGTCAAAAGCACTCATGCAATATACTAAAGTTTCCTTCAGCTTACCTCAGGAAAAATATATTTTGACAGACTGGTAATAATGAAAGGAAAGGGACATCAAAAATACTATTATGTTGTCTGAATATCTTATTAAGATACAGTACATCACGTACATCCCAAAAAAGATAATTTGACAGTGCAATTATCTTGAAAAATCTTGTCAATGTGTCATAAATGACTACATACTATATGGAAGTACATGAATTCAGTTAGAAATGTTTTACCCTAGGAATGCATTGTGGTCTACCATCAGTTTCCCCAAGTTTCCCTCATCTTGTTCCTTTTTGTAATACCAATTTCCTTGTCATCTTTCAAGTACAGTAACATAGAAACATTTGTTGGCAGATAAGGATCTCTTGGCCCACCTAGTATGGCCATTTATTTCTTGCCTATATTGTCAATGCAGACCTTCCTGGTCTCCAGCTACCCCCCTGCTTCTGTATGAAGAATTCCTTGTGCCTATCCCATGCATTCCTGATTCCCATCACTGTTTTTGCTCCCCCCATCTCTGCTGGAAGACTGTTCCAGGCACTGACCACCTCGTCAGTGAAGATGTACTTCCTCACATCATTCCTACATTTTCACCCTTCCAGCTTCACTTGGAGTCCACTAGTTCTGGTGTACCTTCTTCTAGGAAAAATGAACCCGCCCTGTACATTACTCACCCACTATTGTGTCTTCTTTAGTTTTCTTGCTTAGGCAGTGGTAGGAATTGTCTTTGCTAGGAGGTTAATCTATGGGAACTGATCTGCATACATAGCTATATCTGTCTATCTATGTATGTATGTATATGTGTGTGTGTGTGTGTATCTATCTGACTACTACCTATCTATTTACATATTATCATTCTAGCTATCTATTTATATATTTTAGTTTTTGATGACAGGGAAAGAATGACTATCCAGTTCTGCTTATTTTCAGTCTCATGCTGGGTGGTATGGAGATACAGACAGAAACCAACTGAAATTGAGCCAGATATAGGTGTCTGTGGCATTTTTAGTGAATGGTGGAAATTTGGCAGGAACACCCAGGACATTTCTCTACTGCTTTCGATAAGTGCCATGGGATGATTAACATCCAACTGATCTGGCTGGCAGGGTCTTAAGATGTGATAAGTTTTGTGACAGCATCATGTACAGTTTCCAAAATATGGAAAGTTGATCTTTAATAAAGTGTGGTGTTTTTTCAATACTTAATTCATGTTGTATTTCTCCCTACATATAGCCTAGATGGTACAGATTTTTTTTTTCTGAAGCATTTACCATAGAAGCAGTCTGTGGCAAGGTTGTGATTTTGAAGATCTCATGAAAAAAATATTAATTGGTTCCAGAGTTATAAGGATTTAAAAGGGTTTTTTTTTCTGATCGTGCTCAGTAAGGTTTTTGGATAACCATCTGATAGAAACTGAAAAGTTTCAGTTCATGGAAGCATTTTTGGTTCACAGCATTTAGTTGTCATGAACCAAAAATGGTTTTCACAAACTGAAAAAAATTTTTTTAGGTTGTGACAGCCACCATCTTGTTTGTTTTCAACTACAAAACTTGGAAAATACATAAATGATGTGTTTAAAAAAAAAACAAGAACCTGAACCTAGCTAAATGGGACCTCTTTGGCTAGATTCTGGGGTTTGTGTTTATGAATTACACCCAATAATAGCTTTCCTCAGCACCCGATAGGTAGGGTCAGCCAGCAGTGAGGGAACCACATTCTCTGTATAAGAACAGCTGGACTTCCTTACTGCTGCAGTTGCAGATCAGCACACGTTATTGGCTTGAGTGCCAGCAGTCAAACAGAGGTTTCCCTCACACTCCTTGATCTTCCTTTTTGATACCAGGTTGTAGGGTGACCAGATTATACTTTCTGAGCAACATAGGATTGTTTAATAAAAGGATGGGGAGTGCAGTTTGACCTGCATTAACTTAGCTAACTCCTCTCCCCAGTCCTAGACTCGAAGAAGACAGGTGTGTTGGGGAAAATGGTAAATATTGTTCTCATCCTGTATTGGGTTTTGTGCAAGACTGAGTTTTGAACAAGTGACTTCAATTAACAGCTTCCTTCTGAATACTACCTGTTTTTTCAGTGTTTTAAAGTAACTTTTTTTCATAAGTTTCATACTGATCCATTTGTGTTGAATTAACCAGTTCTTGGCAACGGTAGTCTCAAGATGTGACAACACTTCTTAGGTCATGATATCAACAGCTCTCTTCAAAATCCCTGCCAAATTTGGCACTTTCTGTCAGTGTGAGGTGAAATCCTTTGAGGCTATTGCCTGATGTCAGGACAGCTGTCTTTGCACTGTCTTAGACACTGACGCTGACATTAACATTGACTCTGAGAGTGTTTCTGAATAAGTCCCCATTGAATTATGAGGGGTCACATAACAGTTGGCAGAGGTAACAATCAAGATGTATTTATGCTTATCTGATATGTCTGAGCAAATTTACTATGTGTACAAAAATAAAAAAAGTATGTTACAATTGAAATCAAAGTCTGCACTTTAATAAAGCTTGTTCACTGCAAGTTGAAATTGATGTTGTGATTACACATACCAGTGGGAATTAGATTATGTCATGGGGCCATCTTGGTAGTCAGGAGTTTTAAACAGCTTCTATTGGATTTTGCTGAGAAATAAAAATAAACATCCAAACTCATTCTAGTCACATTCTCCCCCCCTGTGTGCTGACATTATGAGCATCATATCTTAATAGACATTACTAAGACAACCACTGACCTGCTCAATTGCTCAAAAGTTTCATCAGTTATGCTTTAATATGCAAAGCTGAGTTTATGTCAGATAATGTCATTTATTAGGCTTTAGCTTTCCACTTCAGGCAGTGTTTTAGCCTTTTCTGGTGATCACAAATACTATGGCTTTCTCCTCAGATGCAGATAAACTACCATATGCTGCACATATTCCACACTTATCTGTCAGTGCAAACCAATCTGCTGAAAAAGTAGACTGATACTTTAAAGAAGGTCTTGACAGTGCCTATAGAGCATGTAGATTGAATGTGGCTGAAAATATTATCATTTCCATGAAATCCACTTTCTTAAAATGACCAGGCAATGACCCAGAAAATAATAATATAATGCACTTAAATATTTAGCAAAAATGCAAACAATCATCTTGGATTTCACGTTGTAGGTCTAGGGCCAGATATTCAAAGAATAGAACCCATGCCAACACAGTTAGCACAAGTGTTAACTCGATCTTGTGTTAGCACTCCTGACGGGGCCATATTCAGAGGCCCCAGGAGTTCTTTTCAAACCCAGCAGTGCCAGTGCACTAAAATACCACTGTATCTATGCAAATGAGGGGTCCCCTCATGCATACCAGCCCAGTGAGATACTCAAAGATGTGTGGAACAGTAAACAGCCCCCTCAGCAGCACTGTTTACTGCCACCAAAAAACACCTCTTAACTGGGTGCTAAGCCTGTGCCCCAAGCCCCGCCAAATGAAGAGGAGCTGTACTGGAGCTGGCTGCCTTCCTTCTCCCACTCAACACAGTCCCAGTGATTTTCTACTGGTCCAGTGGTTCCCACTCTTCCCCCAGATTGCCCTTTCAGTATATTGATATCACTCCCTGGTGGTCCAGTGGGTCCCATCACCCCTGATTGCCCATTCACTATGTTGTTATCATTCCCTGGTGGTCCAGTAGTTTCTGCAGTTCCCCAATTGCCTGTTCAGTATGTTCTTATCATTCCCTGGTGGTCTAGCAGTTATCCAACCATGCTGTCACCCATTCAATAGTTGTTATAATTCCCTGGTGGTCCAGTGGGTCCTCCACTCTGGTTCCCTTAGCATACATTATTATTGCATATCTGGTGATCCAGTGGCTCCTCAACAGCCCCAACCTGACTCGCAGATTGATTGATCTTGCATCTCCTGCATTCATCGCCAGTTCCAGCTATCTTACCAGCCACATATTGGGACCGGCACAGTCTTCCTGTCACCTCTGCAGCAAGCCACCAGACGATCTGTCAGTGAGTGCATGTATTGTAGAAACAGCTTCTACAGTATGTGTACTCACTCACAGCTCATACAGCAGACAGCTGTAGAGGTGAGAGTAGGGCTGTACTGGTCACCATATGTGACTGATAGAAGCACCAGGAACCAGGATAAGGGGGGTACAGGGAGGTAGGAGGTCAGCAGTAGGTAAGGTGGGGGGCTGTTGGGGGGGCCACAGGACCACCATGTGCTATAGTAATATATACCTGTAGATCATGGGTGGGGGACCCTCTGGACCACCAGAGAATAACAACATACTGAATGGGCAATCGGGCAGTGGGGTGACCCACTGGACCACCAGGTCTTTTGATTTTATCAATGTAAGTGGTGCTAAAGGGCTACCTCACCCTCTGCAATTTTGCTCATAATGGGCATGGAAATAACCCCTTAGCACTGTGTATGCCCAGTGGGCTCATTTGCATGTTTGGGCTGAATAAAGCCCACACGTGTCTGGTGTTATCCAGTTTCTAGTATTATTCCCTGTGGGCTATATACAGTTTTAGAAGTGAGAAAAAAATAAATGCCTCAGCTGGGATTTCAACCCAGGTCTGTTCAGAATACCATTCTACTGCACTAACCAGCTGTGCTACCTGGAAAACTGGAACCTGAGCATCCCCAGGGGCACACAATATTTAACAAAATGCAGACCATGGAGCTACACAAATTATGCACATCTGATTAGTGCAGTGGAACCATGTTCTGAGCAGTCCTATGTTCAAATCCCAGCTGGGGCACTTATTTTTTTCTCACTTCCCAAATTATGTTTCAAACATATATGCACACTGCACTCCTTGATAATAAGCAAGCAATAACACATGACGAGGTGTGGGTTACGTGCTGATAAGAGCACACCCAGGGGTGTACTAAGGCATGAGGTGCTTGCGCCGAGTTCCTTATGCACCTGGACGTGCTCTTATCAGCATGTAACCCACACCTCAGAGTGTGTTATTGCGCTTATAAAATGGGATTTCTATGTAGAAATTAAAAAAAAAAATTAGTGGCTTTAAAAGTAGGAAAAATGGGGGGAAAGGGTTTTTTTCTTAGAAGAGAGAAAAACAGTTCCTCTGTTTATGTACTGTATTGCCCTGGATAGTACAGTGTATTTAGCTTTGTCACTTGTAGAGCCCCCCCCCACACACACACAAGTTGTGCTGCGTATGCACCACAGAGAGGTAGTTTTTAATTGCGCAGTGCTTTGAAGTGTGCATTTTAAAACTACAGGGTCGGTTTCAAAGGGAGCAAGCATGTATTTGTTAACCTACCCTGCTGTACAGTTTGTCCGAATTAGAGGACGTATGGTAAAATGACTGTTTTTAGAGGGAGCTAACGTGTGCCTCTTAAGCTCCGTAGTGTACAGGGTTGTTTTGTAATACAGCGGGTTGTTCTAGTTGGAGCGAGAAAAGCGAGCGTGTCCTTTAGTGGGAGCCGTATGCTGTGATTTTCTGCTTTGCACATAGTTGGAGCGAGATAAGTGGCGTGTCAACTATAGCGGCAACCGTACTGTGATTTCTTGCTTTGCACATAGTTGGGCGAAAAGCTTAGCGTGTCCTTTAGCGGCAGCCATATGCTGTGATTTCTGCTTTGCACATAGTTGGAGCGAGAAAAGCGAGCGTGTCCTTTAGTGGGAGCCATATGCTGTGATTTTCTGCTTTGCACATAGTTGGAGCGAGAAAAGCGAGTGTGTCCTTTAGCGGCCTCCGTATGCTGTGATTTCCTGCTTTGCACATAGTTGGAGCGAGAAAAGCGAGCATGTCCTTTAGCGGGCGCGGTATGCTGTGATTTCCTGCTTTGCGAATCTGATTCCGGAATGGTCTTGGTAAAAAAATAAAAGATGTTTGAAATGCGGTTCTTTTATTGTTCACTGTGGTCTTTCGATTGTGGGCAAATTCTTGAATCGGGGATTGAAGTTCACCAAGGCATGTATATTGGCTACCACTTTGAGGAACGGGACAGTTGGACTGCTGCTGTAACGAACTATTTGACCGGGAGTGAGTAAATATCAATTATATTCAATATTGCGAGTCTAGTGCAGTGGTTGTGCACTAAGGTGGGCATAGAAGTGATTTTTTCCTTTTGCTGTGGTTTTCCAGTTGCTGCCTCACTGGTAAGGAGGAAGTGCTGTTCCTCGGTGTGAGCTGTGCCAGCTTGTTTCTGTTTTGCGGTGGCACAGCTCACAGATTCAGTAGTGTTGTGGGGCTCAGGACTGGAGGTTAGTGCTGGTTGGCTACAATATCTTCTGATAAGGACACGGCTCAGAAGATGTTGTAGGCAATCAGGTTACAGGATTTCCTGAGCTCATTTTATAAAGGGCTATATACATCCCTAGTCTGTGTATGGGCAGAGCAGATTCACTTTGTGCTGCACTGACATGGACTCATATTCAGTTGGATAATGACACTCACTATCCATCTGAATATTTCAGCAGTTGGGAGAGCACTGAGCCAAGGGCAGTGCAATTATTTGCTCTGCATTTACCCTGTTTTCTGAATATGTGGCCACTTGTGAACTAAACACCTTTTATTTATAATGACAACAATAGTGTGTTCTGAGGGAGCATGGGGAAGATGTGGATATGAAGAAACTGCATTTCGCAGCACACAGATCCTACAGATGTAAATCTTCATATTGCAATGTACCTTATACTGGAAATATACTTGTAATTATACCCTCTTCCCTCCAGAACATCTGCCCCCCCCCAGTATATAGGTGGCAACACTGGGGGTGCCCCCCCATTGCTGCTGTAGAGTATCTCGACAATGGGGTGCCCAACCCCAGCTAGGGTCCACCTGGAAAACAAAAAAAAGAAAACTATCCCTTGCTGATTTTTTTTTTTAAAGAAACCCGCCAAGAAGAAAATATTCCCTCGCTGATCTGACCTTCCAATCCCAACCCATCCCACCCGACCCCAACCCTGACTCACCTAAACATGTCCCATGATGTAGATGCACTTTATGATGTAAAAGACATCTTGCTGCTAGAACAAGCAACTACAATATGAGACGAGGTGCCTTTGTAAATGAGTCTATGACTCAAAGGTTGTAAATCCGATTTATGAACTAAATAAACTAAATAAATAAACTAAATAAAATAAGGTAAGTCTAGTTAAAGTATTTCAATGTGTTTTGAACTTTTACTCATAACTTTGTCATTTTGCAATATTTTTACACACTGAATTTTCAACATGGCCTTTTGGGCACTACCTCATGAACAAAGTAGGTGAAATTTCTCAAATCCATCAGGAAAGGTGATTTTGCAGTTGGTCCACAAAATCACCTTTCAGGCATGATTTGAAAATGTTAACCTACTGGGCTAATGAGGTATGGTCATAAAAGGACTATGTTGAGAATCTGGTGGGAAACTATGATAAAATGACCAAGTTATGAGTGAACACAGAAATATTTAAATGTTCACTCATAACTTTCCTAATGTGTAATATTAGTCAACCAAATGTGCACCATGGCCTTTCTCGGACACCACCTCATGTACAAGGCAGGTGGATTTCTTCAAATCTGGGATTAAAAGGTGATTTTGTAGTCGCTCTACAAAATCATATTTTTTTTTTTAGTTGTTTAACCAGGTATAGTATACTAAGCTGAAAGCTTTTTTCACAGGAGTGACCTGGGAGCACAATGAGGTTAAGTGACTTATTCAGGGTCACACAGCATGCAAGTGAAAGCTGTGGGATTCAAACCAATGTCTGGTCTGCTAGATGTCACCAGATTTGTAGTTCAGAGCCTTAGACCACTGCACTATACTGCGCAGGATTTGAACAGTTTCACCTACCGGGTTCAAAACATGGGATCATAACAGCAATATGTTCAACATTTGGGATATGAATATAATAAAATGACCAAGCTATTAGTGAACATTGAAATATTTCAATGTTTTCACAAGAACTTGCTAATTTTCATTATTTTGACTCCAAACTTTCAACATAGCCATTTTTTCACACCACATCATATTGCTAACTGGTGTTATTTCTCAAATCGTGGATGACACATGTTTTTACAGTTGTGAAATTAAATTCAGTTTCAGATACTGCACTATAAATGGCACATATGTTTATTAGGGGGGAGTAATAAAACAACTGTCTTGAAATTCGGGGGCAAAATTAAAAAAAAAAGTTAAGAAATGTTATGGCTAATACGAGACTTTACCCGAGTGGGTAGTGCTTTGTGATCCCATACTGGTGAGCTAAGATCTGGGGCAAGATCAGTGAGCCAGCTGGATGGGTGGAGGCTTGGGGGTGGTGGACTGCACAGTTATGCAATACCACCAAGCACACTGTGAAGGGAATGTACAGGGTTACAAAAAATGTCAGTGGACAAAGGGGTGGCAACAGACTTAACAGACTTATCCAGAGAGAGAGCTACTGGATTTTCTCTATGAATAGTTTGCAGCTGATGGGTCTGAACAAAGATTAGGATTTAAAATCTTACTTGTAAATGATTGAATTATGTGTAACTGTGTTTGATTTTTGACAATTCCTGGCTGATCTAAGGCATAACATTTTTGATTAATTGTCTCTGTATTCTTTTCTTTTTTCTGTACCTTTTGGACACGATAGAGTGCAGGAGAGTGCAGGATTTACCTGTTTTCCCATTGGTAAAGATGGCAACACCCAGGGGCTATGTTCCTAACTCTATTTTGTCCTCTCTGTTTATTTTCCTTCCAAAACTAACCCCCACCCCAACTTCCTTCCATGCATCATTTTTCTCTGTCTAGTATCCCTTATTCTTGTATTCAGTGTGGCTTTGCAACTTTAAATCTCCTCCAACTGGGGGTTTATATTTTGTTTTCTAGCATGGCTTTTTAATTTTCCATGGCATTTAATTAAACAGAATGGGTGAAAGCAAATTGTATCATGCATTAGCATATGCCAGGTGAGAATATTTTCAGAAAAGTTTTTCAGAAGTTTTTTTCATTAGTTTTTCACCTGATGATATCTACTGAAGTATTAAAAGTAAATAAATGCAATAAATTACTTCAACATTGTGAAATCAGACAGAAATATTAACTGTCCTCTATTCAACAGAATTGCTTTTTGTACTGATTGATTAAATAATTGTTTAAGATGATATGACAGAAACATTATGTATCACATGATGAGTGACATCACTGAGGTAGTATTTTAGCAATCAATTGCCAAAAACCAGACCCTTAACAGAGATGCACAGGATCGAAGTGCCAGGGTTTCTGTTTGGAGTTTGCCTTTTACCTTTTGTTATTTTTGCATTTGTGTACAATAAATGGTTAATTTACAGTGTTACCAATGGGTTGGAGTGCATTTCTCTTGAGCGTTTGTGGTTCATATGCATTGGGGCTAGCGGCCCCTGAACTGCACTCTGCCTGGTTACCAGTGGCATAAACCAGTTTTGCTTTTGCCTTTTTAATGTGTCCATTTGTTTGCTTTATCTAACTATGCTCCTGACTCCTTTTTATGTTTGCTTGTGCACATGTGCAATTTTCATCTTGGGACAGTATGACTTTTTGGAGGTGTGTGACTGTCCTGCCCAATGCAGTTCTCAGGGTAGCAGGCATGTCCCTTATGCAACAATGGATAGCCGAGCTGTCTATGACAGCAGTTTGGCAGCAGTGATCTTCACTTGAAAGAAAAGTTCCACTGCAATCAGCAATCGTAACGTGTCACTATTTCACATATTTACATCACCCTTTTCTCCAGCCCTCCTCCACATCTGTAGTTAACATATTTACATCCCCCTTCTCTCTGGGCGTCATTCATGTCAATGACATTAAAATAAGTGCCTTGCTTTGCCTCTTGTAGTCAGACAAAACATAACCTTTTTTTCACAGTCCCCATGAAAGCCGACGTCGGGGGTGCCCAATCCCCCTGTCAGCATGCCCTCTCACAAGTTCATTTGCTGATGGGGGAGCCCAATCTACATCAGCACAATGCCCCTCCCCATTAGTAGTGTGCCAAAGGGGTGCCCAATCCCCCTTGGCTCATGCGCCCCCCCAAAGACAAACACATTTTATGTGACAACTGGGTGCCTAATCCCCATAGGCTCCAGGACCCCCCAAAAAACAACCCAGGTGGCATGCTGAGAGCCCACCTCAGTGTGCCAGTTCTCCCTGTAAAAGAAAAAAGCATTCCATGATGTATTTTGTTTGTTTTTTCCCTGTGAAAACAGAAAACAGTCCCTCATTGTCTCCAGTGCCCCTTCCCCCAACCCGCATCCACCCTCTGCACACCCTACCTCCCCACACACCCCTCACCCCATACTTACCTCTGGAGCCTGGCGTGACAATTTTCGTTGGAGCAGGAATACATCTGCACTCTTCAAAGCTGACCGCAAACTGAAGAAATGCAGGTAAGCTGTATAATGGCATAAATGTTTTTTTCAGCTTAGGTGGATATCTCGACCATTTTTGAGAATTTTGCCAACAAATTTTCAACATGGGTTTCTTGGGACCCCATCTCATGAATTCAGTCACTGTCATGTGGTTATTCGGTCCCAAAAGGTGATTTTGTGGTCACTGAGTGAAATCACCTTTTGGGACTAATTAACAATATGACAGTGTCACTGTTCATGAAGTGGCTTCCCAAAAAGTCCATGTTGCACATTTGGTGAAAAAATTCCAAAAAATGACTGTGTTACAAGCGTGTATTGTGTAGTTTCCATGCACATTCATAACTTCAAGATTTTGCAATATTTTCACACCAGATTTTCAACATTGCCATTTTTTCACACCTCCTTATGAACAGTATAGCAGTAATTTTTTACATCCTGACTGAAATGTGTTTTCACACATCCAGCACACCATGGAGCGGTCGCTGTGGGAAATCAATGTTTGGGGCAGATTAAGAAAATCACAGTAACACTGTTAATGAGCAGAGGTCCCAAAATGCCTATGTTAAAAATTTGGTGACACAATTCCAAAAAATGACTATAATAAGTGTGCATCGCACAGTTTTCACACACACTTGTAACTTTGAGAATTTGTAATATTTTCTCTCCAGATTTTTAACATTGCCTTTTTTCACACCTCTTTTGGAACATTACAGCTGTCATTTTTCACATCTTGCCTAAAATGTGTTTTTGCACATCTGGCGCACAATGGCGTGGTTGCTGTGGGAAATCAATGTTCAGGACAGATTAAGAAAATCACAGTGACACTGTTCATGAGCAGAGGTCACAAAATGCCTATGTTGAAAATTTGGTGAAAGAAATCCATGAAATGACTGTGTTACGAGTGTGCATTGCGCAGTTTCCATGTACGCTTATAAGTTCAAGAATTTTTAATATTTGTGCTCCACGTTTTCAACATTGCCATCTCTTCACACATCCCTATGAGTGGTACAGCTGTCATTTTTCACTTCCTGCCCGAACTGTGCTTTCACACATCTGACGCAGAATGGCGTGGTCGCTGTGGGAAGTCAAAATTTGGAACAGATTAACAAAATCACAGTGCCACTGTTCATGAGCAGCTGTCCCAAATGCTTTCATGGGGTGTGGGTCACAAAAAGGCCATGTTGAAAATTTGTAGTGCAAATACCAACAAACGTCCAGGGCGTTTGGGTTCTTAACAATAACATCCTACCCTGTACAGATTGACATGCCTGTCCATCTCTGCAGGGTGGGGTTGGGGTTAGCGTCACATCAGTACTTCACTGCCATTCTTATTCTGCATCTGTCTAATTCATGTACTTCTAATGCTAATACCAGCAAGCAAACATTTGGCATTGACAAATGCTTGTTTATTTCTAATTCTTGCCTCCTCCTCCTCCTTTTCTCCTCTCTGTGCTACATTTCACTTTCTACCCCAATCTATACACTATTTTTCCTATTGTTTCCCTCTTATCATCTCCTTTTATCAGCCACTGTTGACTTCTGTGCTCTCCTCTCAACTTTAATGCCCTTAACTGAGGCAATTTCTGTCTTGCTATCTCCTTCCTCTGTTGTCTCCCCGCCAACAAAAAACCCACTCCATTCTATTGCTATTTACTTTGTAGTTGCTGTATGATAATGGGGAGCTGTACCCCAGACCCTCTTCTTAACCATCTCATCCACAAAGGCTAAGTGTCTATCACCTTAATACCATAAGACTTCTCCCTAAGCATGATCATTTTAGGCTGCGGTTTCCCAATATTAGCCCGATTTCCTGTGTAACACTGAATCCTGTCTCTCTGTTAGTATGCATAATGGTGATGTCTCCATTGCTGATTACAAAGACATAATTGTGGGAACTTTGGTGGTAGTGTTGCTCTTTATATTCATCGTGGTCTCACATTTGACATTGCATCCAGAGTTAATAACTCATCCGGGCTGGAAGTATAGCCTAGAGGTTAGAGGAATAAGATGTAAATGTGCTTGATATATCTAGCAGAGTAGATCTGAGTTTGATTCTCACAATCTCCACTTGCATACTATGTGCCTCTGAGCAGGTCACTCCTAAAAATAGACACTTGTGCCTAGTGGGCCTTAACCAGTTACCAAAGGAGTAAATAATAAAAAATACATTCCATGCAAGCATTTCTTTGTTTGCTTCCTGCTTTTGTAAGCAGGGTTGATGTTTCTCCCAAGGCAATACCATCCTTGATGTTCTATCATCCTCTAGGAAGCTGCTGCTTCTTGGAAAATTCAGTATCAGTTGGCTCCCCCATTCTGCCAACTTGACCATTCAAAAAGTGGCATCCGTTCAGCTCATCACTGAGCCTACATGCCTTAAATTCAACTATGGTAACCACTCACAGACTGTAGTAGTAGTACTAATAGTTTTATTTATCAGCACCCTTTCTGGCAGATGCAGGGCACCTTACAAAATATATAAAAAAATGTACACTGATCAGTTCACTTAACAATAATTCAATACTACAATCATTTTAAATAAACCAACATTTAAAATCGATATAAATGGTTCACCCAATAAGCATAAGCAAATAGACTAAACAGAGTACACTAGAGAGAGAACAGATGGACTTTTAGCCCCCATTTAAAACTCTTTACAAAGGGTGTCTCCTTCAGTGATGGAGCAGCATGTTCCAAAAATAGAGGGCTGCTACTGTAAATGCCCAGTCTACACATTGATTTAATCAAGATCTGGGGGCCACCAGGAGGTCCAGCTCAGATGAGTGTAGAGGGCAACCAGGCACATACGGACACAGTAGACCTTTCACAATCAGGTGCATACAGACACAGGAACTCTTACATATAGCCAGGACCCAGACTGTGTAGGGCTTTGACAGTTAAAAAAAAAAAATATGTCTTGGAGGTGCCATTCCATCTCACAAACAACCCGTGCAATGTCCACATTTCTTGGGTGATATGCTTGGTGAGAAAAACTCCAGCAAGCAGCCTGCTGCAGTGTTCTGCACCAGCGGGCTCGACTACAAACTGATGCTGCTACACTGATAGCCATGGAGGGGCTTAAGAAGCTGGACATCATGATGGACTGCAGACTGGCAATGGCACCTCAGCTGTCAGCAGCATTCAGTGGTGGCTTTTTCCACAACAGGAACATCACCATGATCAAACTCTGTCTGAGTTTTCAGGACCTGAAAAAATTAGTATACAGTTTTGCCATGTTGAAGCTGGACTACTGCAATGCTTTGTACCCTGGGTTATCTGTAGGTCTAATATGTCATCTGCAACTGGAGCAGAACACTGTTGATAGGTTGATTGCTGGAGTTACGCATTTGGTGTATATCATCCAAGCATCACAGTCTTCACTCTGGCAACTGGTGAAGTTGTCTATTATAGGATTTGTTTACAACTCTTTTTTCTTTTTACACTTTTTACAATTTTTGGCCAGGAAGATGCATTAGGCAGATACTTGTTTTCAGGGGTATCCTGGGAGAACAGGGAAGTTAAGTGACTTGCTCAATCTCACACAGAACGTAAGTGGTGACTGTCAGATTCAAACACAGTTCTTCAAGTTTGTAGTTTAGTGCTCTTAACCACTAAGTTGTACTGCCTCCTGGATGAGAAGATCACTGTTTAACATTCAAAGCCCTACACTATAGGTGCCCAGGCTACCTGAAAAAGCTCCTCTGTCCATGTGCTCCTGCATGCCCTTTCTTCTCTCGTTTGGAGACCTCCTGTATGTCCCAGATCAAAACTGAAGTAATTTGGGGAGAGGGTGTTTGTGGTGGCAGCAAGTGGTATATGGAATTTTCTGCCCTACCAGTTTAGGGAGGCCCCCTCAACTGAGTTTTAAGTGGGATCAAATTGTACCTTTTTACCTTCACCTTCCATGGATAATTCCTCACCTGAATGTCTGAGAGTTTGTTTTTGTTTAATTTTTGGTATTATTTATTGGGGACATTTTAATCTGTGGGGCTAGAACTTTTGCCCGGCATTTATTGCTGTGGTATATAAGAGTATGATAAGTTGTCCTAAGCCTGCAGGATAGATGTCAAACAATCAACTTCTTCTTCATCATCATCTCCTTCTTCTGCCTCCTTCACTATTCCATGTGTTCTGTTGTTTTGTTACTAACACTTCTCCACAAACACAGCAACGGTCACTCTACACTAACCTCTGTCTCACTCTCTGCCTCTCCACTTATGTTTAGCCTTCACTCGCATTGTTCCTCTTTTCTCACTAAATCCTGTTTTTTCATCATCCTTCCTTCTTTTCCCATCTCTCCCATCAACCTATGCACAACAATCTAATGACTATATTGGAGGCAGTATAGCGCAGTGGTCTAAGGCTCTAAACTGCAACTCTGGTGACATCCAGCAGACCAGACCTTGGTTTGAATCCCACAGCTTCCACTTGCATACTGTGTGACCCTGAGCAAGTCACTTAGCCTCTTTGTGCTCCCAGGTCACTCCTGTAAAAAAAGCTTTCAGCTTAGTGTGCTATACCTGGTTAAACAACTAAAAAAATTAATATTCAGAGCTGTCTCTCTTGCTGTGAAGTTACTGCGGGGAAATCCTTTTCATGCCACCTCTCTTCCTTCCTTTTGGAAAAATCTACCCCCACAGTTCCACTACTCTTCTCTTGCTGCTTACTCAGACAGCTTCTCTCTGATCACTACTCCCTCCTGTTTCTACTCCTAGTTCTTCTCTCTTTAGTGCTCTTTTTAGGTGCTGCTGGGTTGTGTACCCCTCTCTGATTACCCAGTTTCCTCCTAGCTATTTTGTGCCTTGTTTGTCATGTTAGTTATAATTATGTTATGAGTCTCTAGGTGTTGTATATCTTTTCAGTCAATACTGTTTTCCACTTTCTCTAACTTGGATTTGTTTGCACTGCATTTCTACTGCCATTTTGTTTTTACCTATATGAAGTATTCCCCCATGTCTCATTCCCCGAGCTGCACCTAGAAATGAGCCTTTGCTCAGTGTGTCTTTTCCAGTCACCAATTTCTAAATAAATATATAGTACAGTGAACACTGTATGAAGTATATATAATAAATGATGGGTAGAAGTGTTATACAAAGAAATAAACTAACCGAGGGGGCTAACTAGATCATAAATCCATGAGTCAAATGAAACTTAAAATCCATGAGTCCAATGAAGCTTTAAGTAGAGTAGGCAAACAGCTTTAATTGCTCTCAGTTGAAGGAGCGCCACTGGTTGTTTTATTTTCGGCTGCACTGTTTTAGTTTCAGCTGCATCTGAGCTGCTGAGCAAGAGTTTGGGGATGAACTACAGCCCTTGCAGAAGTAATATAGCAGTCTGATCAAGCAGCAGCCCAGTGTGGGGATCTGAGGGAAGTCAGAGCAAGAGACGGGAGCAGGGAATACGGAGAAGAGCTAGTGCCACATCACCCTGAGTGGCTAATTGAAAGCTCCCATGCCAAGTTTAAAATCCCACTGAAGTTTTAAACAGTCTGAGTCAGAAAGAGCTCACCCTTATCCATGCAACAATCATTTTGTCAACACTGATATGGGTAAAGGCAATACGCCACCTGGCTCTGCAGTGCCAGGCATTGTAGCTCCCTGGAGCAAGAGTGCCAAAGTGCCATCCAGGAAAACAGTCCTGTTTTGTGGGGGGCTTTGCCAGTTGCAGTCCCCTCAACTTAAAATAAAAAAACTCTTGGGCGGCCATGCCCCAAAAGGAAGGACAATTGTTAGGGTTACAAAGGTGATGTGAGTGTGCAGCAATCAAAAACCAAGATCGCCCCTGTCACTCTTACTCTTGCTGCGGCACCCTAATTGTGGTAACAAAATTCAGTCACACATAAATGGGCTACTGTTGGAAAAAAGATTTAGTTGATGTCAGTCAGAGGAGTGCCACTGATTGTTTTATTTTCAGCTGCATTTTCTTTGTTTTGTCTGCATCAGAGCTGCTGATCAAGAGGTTGGGGATGAACTACAGTGCTTGCAGAAGTAGCATAGCAGCCTGATCAAGCAGTAACCCAGCATCGGTATCAGAGAGCAATCAGAAGAAGATTTGAGAGTGAGGAGCATGGAGCAAAAATAGTGCCACATCATCCTTAGTGGATAATTGAAAGCGCCCATGCCAAGTTTAAAAGCCCACTGAAGCTTTAAATAGTCGCAGTCAGCAAGCAGCTTTAATTGCATTCACTCTGAGTAGCACCACTGATTGTTTTATTTTTGGATGCATTGTCTTGGACTTGGCTGCATCTGAGCTGCTGATCAAGAGGTTGGGGGTAAACTACAGCCCTTGCATAACTAGCAAAGCAGCCTGATCAAGTAGCAGCCCAGTGTGGAGATTGGAGAGCAGTTGGAGCAAGAGATGGGAGCGGGGAACATGGAGAAGAGCTAGTGCCATGTCACCCTAAGTGGCCAATTGAAAGCTCCTGGGCCAAGTGTAAAAGCCCACTGAAGCTTTAACTAGACAGAGTCAGCCAGCAACTTTAATTGCACTCAGTCAGAGGAGTGCCACTGATTGTTTTATTTTCAGCTGCTTTGTCTTAGTTTCAGCTGCATCTGAGCTGCTGAGCAATAGGTTGGGAATGAACTACAGCCCTTGCAGAAGTAATGCAGCATCCTGATCAAGCAGTAGGTCATTGTGGGATCAGAGAGCAGTCAGAGCAAGAGACAGGAGTGTGAAGGATGTAGCACAACTGGTGCCATATTGTACTTTCCCTCACACCCTGTCCCCCACTATCCCACCCTTAACCAGTCCTCTTCTTATAGGCACGCTCGACTGACAACTGGAACTTCCTATTTGGCAGAAGAAACGGGATTAAAATGCACAAAGCAAAAAATAAAACTCAGGTCCTAGAGTTTACCAGATCATACTACAGTCCTCATCCCCTATAGGGTAAGTAGAGTTATAATGGATATAGTGAGTTGTCATGGCTGCAGGACACTCACTCCAGGGGACTTCCCTGGAGGATGGGTCATTGTGCATATGTAATACACTCAGAGAACTTAGCACTCAGCTGAGGGCAGCATGGAATGAAATAGCAAAGCTGCAGAATCAACTTGTCTGGAGTTCCCCCCCTTCTGGTCCAGGGGGGTGGAAGGTGGTGGGGTGGGGAGGAAGGTTGTAAAGATGAACCAGTTGAAATCTGCCTGGCCGCAGACTCCCTGACCCCAAACCATTTTGCACCCCTTGCAGAGGTGCAGGATCCCAGCTCTACTAGGGGGGACATCATGTCAGGCAGGGGGACTGGCCAGAGCAGGGTGTTGGCATCCCAAGGTAGCCAGAAAAAATGTGGAAAAAGGAAATGTAAGAAAATTCTTGTTGTAGGTGACTTGATGATAACAGTGGTGGAGAGCCACTTGAGTGAAGATGCACTTACATAGGCTACAGTCAAGTGCTTACCAGGAGCCTTGGCGAAGAGAGACACAGAATGCATGAGGAAAATGGTGAACAGACAGGGAAATGAAGGACTCACAGTACTGATACATCTAGGAAACAGTGACCTGGCAAACCAGATGGTGGAGGAAGCCAAGCAAAGCTTTGTGAAGATAAGTGAATGGTTGACTACTAGTTGTCCTCACTGGCCTTTTCAGAAGTCCTCCCAGCATGGGCAAAGGGACAGATACCAGCAAAATTAGGAATAAAGAGATTGAAGAATTCAACACATGACAATGTGGATGGTGTCAGGAAAAAGGTTATCATTTTATTGGAACCTGGGGAACTTCTTGGAGAGGAAATTCTTCAAATTCGATGGACTTTACTTAAAAAGGGAAGGGGTGACTGCACTTGGACAGAAATGTGATGTCTGGATGGGACATTTAAACTAGGAAAGAGGGAGTTTGTGGCTAAGGAAGCTACTGCCCCCCCCCCAGAAACACAGAACACTCTACTTCAAGTGGCAACAAAGTATAAAGTACATAAGAAATCATGGGGGACAATAAGTAGGACTAAGAAACCAATAAGAGGCAGCTGAAACCAAAGAAAGGTTGAAAAAGTGCTCTTGAGGATACCTGGAGGGGAGTGTGTTTCAGTGAAAGAAGCCTGGGAAAGAAAGTAAGTGACTTGTAGGCAATAATGGTGGATTCCCAACTAGACCTGGTGGCAATAGCAGAAATGTAGGCTGCAGACAACAATGATTGGAACCCCTAGATATCAGGCTACTCATTCTTCAGAAGAAACAGGAAGAGAGCCATGGGTAGGGGGAGCACTATATGTATGGGAAGGGATGAGAACCAAGACACTCAACATTTGCAAAAAAGAAGGGGTAGAATCCTTATGAGCGCAAATCAGCTCGACATCGGGAAAAAATATATTTTCCATGGTTGTATATAGGCCACCAGGGCAAACGGAGGATCAAGATGAGGTACTTCTGGAGGAGCTCAGGGGGCATGACACAGAAAAGGGAACTAATGATACTAGGCGACCTGAACATGCCCAACATTGACTGGGGTACCCTCTTGGCTAGATCCTCAAAAAGTTGTTGAGGCCTTACAGGACTGCCTACTCACCCAACTAGTTAACACTCTTACTAGAATTGGTGCCATCCTCAATGTGGTCCTTATGAATGTGCCACAGGCCTTTATTCTGTCAATGGCCTATCTATTCATACTCATTTGTATTGCTCCCTTATGCCTATCCCATGCCTGTGTGAAGCCCTGCACTGTATTCTTATTAACCACTTCCTGAGGTAGGCAGTTCCATGCATCCACCACCCTTTCTGTGAAAAATAACTTTCTCACATTACCCCTTAATTGGCCTCCCTCTAATCTCATGCTGTGTCCTCTTGTCCTGCTATTTTTCTTGTATTGAAACATGTTAGACTCTTTCACCTTGTTAATGTCCTTAAGGTGTTTGAATGTTTCAATCATATCACCTCGCTCCCTCCTTTGCCCTAGGGAATACATACTGAGCTCCATTAATCTGTCCTCATATGTTTTCTGATGCAGTCACTGCACCATTTTGGTTTCCCTTCTCTGGACTGCCTCCATTTTGTTAATGTCCTTGTGAAAGTGTGGCCTCCAGTACTGCATGCAGTATTCCAGATGGGGCCTAATCAGTGTCTTATAAAGAGGGATTATTACCTCCCTCATATGACTTGTGATACCCTTACTAATACACCCCCAACAACACCCCCAACAGCCCCCCCTAGCCTTACCTACTGCTTTAGTTGTCTGCTTGGATGATTTCAGGTCATCTGTACTGATGATGCCCAAGTCTCTTTCTTTTCCTGTGACAGCCAGCAACTCCCCTCCGAACCTATAGATGGCTTCAGGGTTTCTCTTCCCTATGTGCATGATCTTGCACTTCTTTGCATTAAACCCCAGTTGCCACTCTTCAACCATTTTGCCAGTTTATCCAGATCTCTTCTCATTCTGCCCACCCCATCTGGATCATCTACTCTGTTGCAAATCTTGGTGTCATCTGCAAACAGACAAACCTTGCCCTCCAGTCCATCTGCAATGTCACTGATGAAGATATTGAAGAGTACTTGCCCAAGGACTGATCCCTGAGGTACCCCACTTGTAACTTGTATCTCTTCTGACTGAATGCCACTTACCATCACTCTCTGTTTTCTACCCATCAACCAGTTTGCCACCCAGTTGACCAACTTCTTACCCACCCAGAGCCTACCCAGCTTGTTAATCAATTTTCTGTGTGGAACAGTATCAAAAGCCTTGCTGAAGTCAAGGTAGGCAACATCGACTGCTCCCCCTTGGTCCACCGCTCTGATTACCCAGTCAAAGAAATCTGAGATTAGTTTGACAGTGCCTTCCTGTTGTAAACCCATGCTGTCCTGGAATCAGGGCACCTATGTATTCCAGGTGTTGCACTATCCTTTCCTTAAGGAGTGCCTCCATAATCTTGCCCACTAATGAGGTAAGACTGACCTGGTCTGTAGTTCCTTGCCTCCTCCCTGCTACCACTCTTGTGGAGCAGGATCACATGAGCCCTTCTCCAGTCTTCTGGGACCTTTCCTGTACTCAGAGACTCACTAAACAGTTCTGGTAATGGCTCTGCTAGTTCCATCCTTATCTCCTTTCGTACCCTGAGATGTATGTCATCAGGTCTCATTGCCTTGCCCACCCTGAGCTTAGCGAACTTTATTTAGTTATAAATGAGCACCAGTCCAGCATAGAACAGCTTAAGATAGTAGTTAGTATGTAAAAATATGAATGAATGAATGAATGAATGAATGAATGAATGAATGAATGCATCAATAAATGAATGAATGAACTGAAGATTTAAATAGGTTTAATTTTAGGCCTTTTGTTCCACTCCGTATAGTGCACAAAATACAAATATACAAATAGTTTAAACTTACTGATTTCCAGTCTTCTGGGACCTTACCTGTACTCAAAGACTCACTAAACAGTTCTGATAATGGCTCTGCTAGTTCCATCCTTAGCTCCTTTAGTACCCTGGGATGAATTCCATCAGGTCCCACCCAGAGCTTATCGAGCTCTTATAGGACCTTTCCTTTTGTGAAGGGACTAGTGCACACTTCCTTCCCCCCCGTGTCCATGCTGCTGAGCTGTGGGCCCTGCCCCACCTTCTCCTCTGTAAATACTCAGCAGAAGTATCTGTTTAGGATAGATGTCTTTCCATGGTCCTCCTCCTCACACTCCCCCTTATCCCTGTTAATCTTAGCAATACCTCCTCTGGACTTTCTCCTTTCACTAATGTAATCTATATAAAGTCGTGTCCCATTCTTTTACTGTTCATGCTAGTGTTTCCTCAGTTTGGACCTTTGCCTTCCTTACTGCCTTCCCTGCTTCCCTTAGGGAAGTTTGGTGTGCCTTTCTATCTTCGTCCCACTGCATTCCCTTATATGTCCTGATGGCTAGCCTTTTGGCTCTGACCTTTTCTTCTACTGTTTTTGAGAACCAAACTGGTTACCTTCTTCTTTTGCACTTCCTTTTATCTGTAACACAATGGGATGCTTTAAGTATTGTATCCTTAATGCTTTCCCACTTTGCCTGTACCCCTCACCTGTATTTCTTCTTGCCAGGGCTACCTTAACTGTGTTGGCCATCTTATCAAAGTCAGCCCCTCTGAAGTCCCATATTTTTGCCTTCTAATGGGATGATTTACTTCTAGTGGCCAAACTGAACCATACCATGTGATGGTCACTGACCCCCCAGGTGACCTTCTACCTGGAGATCTGTGATCCTTTCCCTCTTAGTCAGTACAAGATCTAGGATAGCCTTGACTCTTGTGAACTATTGTACCAGTTGTTTGAGGCCTTCTCCATGCAGGGAATCCACTGTGTGTCTTGCTCTGGCAGATATTCCTACTGGTATTGATTAATCTGTATCTGGCATGTTGAAGTCCCACATTATCAGAACCTCCTATTCAGCTGTCATGTTTTGTATATCTTCTAGCAGTAATGTGTCTATGTCTTCCCCCTGGTCCGGAGGCCATGTAGACAACCCTATTTCGTATGGCTTTCCCACTTCCTGTTTCCAGGGTGACCCACAGTTCTTCTGGCTCCTTATGTGTATTCTGAATTTCTGTAGCTTTGATATTTTCATTAACATACAGGGCCACTCCTCCCCCCCTTTTTGCACCTTGGTCTCTTCTGAACAATACATAGCCGGGTACTGAAGTCTCCAAGTGTGGTTACTGGTGAAACCACGCCTCACTAATTGCTACTATGTCCAATTTAGCCTCTGACATTATTGCCTGCAGGTCTGGGATCTTATTTCCCAGGCTGTGAGCATTTGTACATGATTTTCCATTGGCCAGATTTTGGTGTGTTAGTTGTTGGGTGAAGTTTGGCATTACCCCTGTCAGCGCCGTATGGGAGACAAATCTTTTTCTTACCTGGTGATGCAAATGAACGGCAAACATGCTGAATTCCTGTTTGACCACTAGCTGAGGGGAGGGTGTTCTTCCCATTCGACGTATGGGTGCTGCACCCTCTCCCATTTGCTAGTTTAAATATTCTGCAAAGATGTCAAACTTCTGCCCCAATGCACTGACTCCCTCTTTAGTCAGATGCAGTCCATCAAATTTAAAGAACTTTCGCTCCCAGAACTGTTGCCAGTTCCCTACAAATCTGTGTCCTTTTTCCTGGCACCAGCCCTTGAACCACGTGTTTGGCTCCCCTATCTCCCCTTCTCTGACCTTCCGTCCATCTGCTCCCCTCTCCCAGACTGGCAGGATCTCAGAGAAGGAGATGCCGGACGAAATAGATGATAGTTTGTCACCCAGCCTAGTCAGGTGTTCCTTGGTCTCTACAACTGACCGACTGGCGAGATCATTAGTCCCTATGTGTACTAGGACATCAATGTTTTCTCCTGCTTTGTGAACAATTTTAGCAATGCGGTCAGTGTCTCTCCATGCTGATGTATCTGGGAGACATCTGACCATCACCCCTGGCTGGAGATGGGTATCAACTCCCTGAATCATGCAGTCTCCTATGATCAGAAGTTTTTTGGATTTCCTTTGTGCTTGTTTTGTTTTGGTTCCTGATTTGGGTGAGTTTTGTTGTGCTAGCTCCTGTGCCGCAGTGTCCTGCTCTGCAGTGTCTTCTGCCTATTTATTTGATTTCAGAGATAGAGGCAGATACCTGTCTGTAGTGTTTATATGTTTTTTGGAGGTAATGTGTTGGAGAGCAGAGAGTGATGGGGCACCTGATTTGCTCCTCCTAACCACCTGCCAACCTCCCGGACCAACTACCCTCTGCGGTCGAGGCTTTTCTGTTGGATGCTGGGGAAATGGCGGGTGGTTCTTATAATGTATTTCCTGTTCAATATGAAATTTGAGGCATGCAATCTCTGCCCATGCTGCCCGGAGCTGAGCCCTAAGATCTCCAAAGGCCCAGCATGTAGGACAGTGTCCTAAATCCTGTAAGACTGTCCTTCTGAAAACAAATGTTACAATCATTAGGAGAAGTGTTTCCTTTTCAGGACAAAATGTATGAACAACCTGGTAAAGACAGAAAATCAAAAAATGATAAAAGGAAACTAAAACAGAAATGGAAAGAGGAACAATGCAAACTAGTTGACTCTGTATCTTCCATTTTCAAAGAGTGTGATATGGCTAAAGAACAAATTAAGGATATCTCTCTACTACCATTATTTCAGCAGGTAGGGAAGGATTCTATGCCAGGTAACCCTAAATTGATGATACAAAATGGAATATTATATAGGGTATGCAAAACGGAAGATATAGGGGAACAGGTGGAGCAGTTGATAGTCCCTTTAACACATAGAAACAAGTTAATTCATGTAGCCCATGACATCCCCTTAGCAGAACATGCAGCGAGGGACCAAACTCTTAATAGACTATTAGAAAGATTTTATTGGCCAGGAATTCACAACGAGGTGGCTAATTATTGCCAAAATTGTGTTGAGTGTCAACATATCAGCCAGGTGGGGTGAAAGGAAATAGTACCTATGATACCCATACCCTTAGTAGACACTCCCTTTGAAAGAATTGGAATAGACATTATGGGACCATTAATAAAGAATACAAATGGGAATTGCTTCATATTGGTAATTTGTGACTATGCAACAAAATACCCTGAAGTCATTCCATTATGTACAGTCACCACCAAAAGAATAGCCGAAGAACTAATTAAGGTGTTCAGCAGGGTAGGGATCCCTAAAGAAATATTATCTGAACGAGGGAGTACTTTTAATGCGGCTATATTAAAAGAACTCTATCAGTTATTGGGAGTGGTAGTGGTACGAACATCCCCCATCACCCCCAAACGGATGGACTCATGGAGTGCTTCAATCAAACCCTTAAATGCATGATAATGAAGTTTGTACAAGAAGAAGGGACTAACTGGGACAAACTCTTACCATTTTTATTATTTGCTATCAGGAAGTACCACAGGCCTCCACAGGGTATTCCCCTTTTTCCATGTTATAGGGAAGAAATCCAAGAGGACCCTTAGATGTGGTAAAAGAACTATGGGAGGGGAAAAGGGAAATGAAACATACTAGCATAGCCAGGTATATGACATCATTACGCCATAGGTTAGTTCGGTATGTACAAAAGGCCCACAAGAACAGTGTGCATGCACAACAGACACAGAAAAAAAGGTATGATCAGGGGGGTGAAGGGTGAAAAACAGTTCCAAATAGGAAACAAAGTACTATTATTATTACCCTCTTCCAGTAATAAATTATTGATGAAATGGCAAGGACCATATCAGGTTTTACAACAAACTGGTCCGGTAAATTATGAAATTGCCACCCCTGGCATTAGACTTGGAAAGAAAATATATCATATGAATTTACTAAAGAAATGGTATGAAAGACCACAGGAAGAGAATAGTCTGATGGTACTCCCTGAAACTGAGGAAACTGATTTTGAGCTAACCTATGGTCATCTGGAGAGTTCAAAAGGGCCCCAGGGTATAGTCATTAATCCTGCTTTAAATCAGGCACAGCAGAAGGAGATACATAGACTAATACAGTCATATGATGATATATTTACCAGTACTCCAGGCAAAGCCAACAATGTAGAACATCACATTTGTACCCATTCCGGTCCTATAAGAAAGAGACCATGTAGACTCCCAGAACAAGTTAGGGAGGAGGTACAGAGTGAAGTACAGAAATTGCTTTCCCTTGGTATAATAGAACCCTCTAACTGTGTGTGGGGATCCCCAGTGGTGGTGGTGGTACCAAAGAAGGAGGGGGGAATTCAACTATGTCTTGATTTCAGGGGTCTTAATCAAGTTGCCCAGTTCGATGCCTACCCTATGCCAAGGGTTGATTATATCATTGATAAAATAGGAAATGCAAAGTATATATCAACTTTAGATTTAACAAAAGGTTATTGGCAGATTCCCTTGGCAAAGACAGATAGAGAAAAAAACTGCCTTTGGTACCCCTAAGGGATTCTACCAATTCCGAACAATGCCTTTTGGTCTACATGGGGCTCCTGCCACTTTCCAGCACTACATGGATCAGATTTTGGCCCCATACACCACCTTTTGTGCAGCCTATTTAGATGATGTAGAGTAGTTATTTTCAGTAAAGACTGGGAGTCCAATATGAAACATCTTCAAACTCTTATTGATGCAATCAAAACTGCAGGGATGACAATAAATCCAGTAAAATGTGCCCTGGCCATGTATGAAACCAAATATCTGGGATTTTTACTGGGTAATGGTCTCATTAGACCTCAGATAGATAAAGTAGAAGCAGTAGCCTGCAGTCCTAGGCCAACCACAAAAAAGCAGGTTAGAGCATTTCTAGGATTGGCCGGGTACTATAGGCGCTTCATTTCTAACTTTTCTACAATAGCAACACCACTAACAGACCTAAAGAAAAAGAAACGTGGGAATTGTGTCAAATGGTCTGAGGATTGTGAGTAAGCCGTTATAGCCATCAAAGCTGCCCTATGTTCATCTCCAGTCCTTAATAGCCCCAACTTCGAGTATCCTTTTGAGGTACATACCGATGCCTCAGGTACAGGCTTAGGGGCGGTGTTGAGTCAAACAATTAATGGTGAAGAACATCCTGTAGTTTACATATTGAGGAAATTACATCCTAGGAGCAAAAATATAGTACAGTGGAACTTGAATGTTTAGCAGCCAAATGGGCAATTGAATCCCTACGTTTTTATCTATGGGGTGCCCCCTTTGTTCTTATCACAGACCATAATCCTTTGTGCTTTCTGTCTCAAATGAAAGACAAAAACAATAGAATAATGTGATGGTACTTCACACTTCAACCATTTGACTTCACTGTACAACACAGAGCAGGTAATGATCATGCCAATGCAGATTATCTTTCCGGACATTAAAATATTATAGACAACACATGGGAATAATATGACACCCCAAAGTAATAAGAAATAATGTTATATAAAAATACATTTTTTTTTGTTTTGCTATAATGGGACCCTGGGGTGGAGTTCTATGGTGAGGGTGGGTCGGAACTCCATCCTACCTTATAGATTAAGGAAGGTTGCCATAGAAACCTGAGACAGGTTTCTGCTTAACCGTGGGGGTATGTGGCAGTGCTGCCTTGTGCTGTCAGCTAGGGAGAATCTTGAAGAATGTTCTTTTCCTTCTTTAAATAAATCTGCTCTGCTGCAGCAGTCTTTTCTAACCTTTGCTAACTTATCTTACATTTCCCTTTTTACATAATGAGAGGGTGGCCACCTATCATAATTTCTCTCTATATCTTCTCAGCTGTTTTCCTTTTTTATTTCTTTGCCTCAAGATCCGAGGGGGGGAGAGTTATTTCCTCTGAGAGTGCTCAAAATCTGAGAGTAGTATAATAACCTCCTTTCAAACAGAATGCATAGCTCTGAGTAATGCTGAAATGTCAGCAAGTAGCCTGCTTTCCCTAAAATAATTATTAATGTTATACAAATGCAGGAGTCTAAAACATTTTTCCCTGCCCTGAAATATCCATAAAGGTTTTCCAAGACTAAGGCAGATTCAAGCCTAGCTCTGCTGTTTTACTTGACTGTCCTAGCAACACATTGTACTCTGTTTAAAGGAGTTCTTACCTTACCTGTTAAGCTTGGAGATAGGTTTGACCTTAGGAGGGCAGCAGCCCAATGTAAAGCTTATTTATAGTGTACAACCTGGAGTGGGCTCCTTCTTGTGGGTGGATCCCTTATTAGAATAATGAGCCCTTGTGTATTTATGCTGCATTTTAGGCTCCAACAGTCATAATAAAAGAATATGTGAAGGTCTATGCTTTATTAAACTTTAGTATGCCAGATACAGCTATGTTTGATCCCCCAACTTATTAGAGTAGATTATGTGAATGATTTCAGAATAGGGGAGGATCAAACTAGTCAGCTGATCAATTATACCTGGTCAGAGGAATATTTGAAGAGCTTCAGTGCTCATTTTCCACAGAGACGTTGGGGAGAGAGTATCTCTCTTTTCTTTGGTGAATTTACATAGATGTTGGTGGGAACTTGACCTAAGCTTTGTCCACCATATGTGAGAAGTTTTTCCTAACAGCTCTTGGTGAGCTAGGATTTCATTCGTATTTTTAAACCAAAGTGTTTTCATTTCATTTTTTTTCCTTTTTGAAGTTTATGGTTATCAAATAAATAGCCCTCAATAACTTTTAGGTCAGAACTTGAATTGCTGTCTCTGGTCTCTGCCTATTTGGAGTTATCAAAACCCACACCTTGTGTCAGTCTGGCTTTTCCCCTGTACGTCATATGGCTGCGAATGAGTGTGTTAGTTATTGGGCAAGGTCTGGCATTTCCCCTGTGCACCATATGGGAAGCCAGACCTTTTTCCTTACCTGATGATGCAAATGATCTACAAACATGCTGAACCCCTGTTTGATCACTAGCAGAGGGGAAGGGGTGTTCTTCCCATTCAATGTAGTAGGTGCTGCACCCCACTTCTCATTTGCTAGTTTAAATATTCTGCAAAGACATCAAACATCTGCCCCAATGCACTGACTCCCTCCTTAGTCAGATGCAGTCCACTGACTTTAAAGAACTTTCGCTCCCAAAACTATTGCCAGTTACCTACCTTTTTCCTGGCACCAGCCCTTGAACCACATGTTTAGCTTCCCTATCTTCCCTTCTCTGACCTTCTGTTCATCTTCCTTCTCATCCAGACTAGCAGGATCTCAGAGAAGGAGATGCTGGATGAAATGGATAATAGTTTGTCACCCAGCCTTGCCAGGTGTTCCTTGGTCTCCACAACTGACTGGCTGGCGAGATCGTTAGTTTCTATGTGTACCAGGACGTTGATGTTTCTCCTGCTTCCTGTACAATTTTAGCAATGCGGTCAGTGTCTCTCCACACTGATGTACCTGGGAGACATCTGACCATTACCCCTGGTTGGAGATAGGTATAAACTCCCCAAATCATGGAGTCTCCTATGATCAGAAGTGTTTTGGTTTTTCATTTTGCTTTTTTTGTTTTGGTTCCTGTTTTGAGCAAGTTTTGTTGTGCTAGCTCCTGTGCTGTAGTGTCCAGCTCTGCAGTGACTTCTGCCCCTTTGTTTGATTTCGGAGATAGAGGCAGATACCTGTTTGTAGTTTTTATATGGTTTGTTGAGGTGATATGTTGGAGATCACTGAATGATGGGGCACCCGATTTTCCCTTTCTAACCACCTGCCAACCTTCCAGATCTACTACCCTCTGCAGTCGAGGTGATTGTGTTGGATGTTGGGGAAATGGCAGGCAGTTCTTATTATATTTTTCCTCCTAAATATGTGATTTGAAGTGTGCCATCTCTGCCCATGCTGCCTGGAGCTGAGCCCTTACATCTTCAATGGCCCAGCATGTAGGACAGTGTCCTAAATCCTGTATAACTTCCCTTATGAAAAGTGTCCTGCAGCACCTGCAGTTAATAATATCCATTCCAGATAGGTTGCTGGGTTTATAACCTAGTCAGAGTAGTTAGAAGGAGGAAAATGAAAGCAAAAGTTTGATTACGTGTTTTTTTTGTTTTTGCATAACTTGTTATAACAAGTTAAATTACTTGTGCCCCTGTAAATGAGGTCACTGTGTGGATACCCCTCTGATCTGCCCCTTCCTGCTTTGCTACAGGAAATGTCATTACTGTGCTACCCTATAAAAGGAGTGAACTGTGGGGTAGTTGGGGATAGGGGTGGGTGGCTTGGGCTCTTCCTCTGCTGAAAAAGATGAACCACAGATGAAAGAAACAATCAACTAACAACAACTGCAGTAGCCCTGAAAGCTTATCCTAATGAAAGATAGAACTGTAAAACCTGTAAAGCACTACCTGTAATAACTTCACAGAAGCTATACCCTGTTAGAAACATTTTGCTACAAAGAAAAATAAAGCAGTAACAGAAGATATACCTTACAAAAGACAATTTAAATCAGAAGATTACAGCAGTAATTTGTAAGTACAAACCTGTAGGCATAGCCTGTAATAATGCAGCAGAAAGTATACCGAGCAACAACAATTTGAATCAGAGAAAAAATAAAGCAATAAAATGTTAGCAACAAACAGTAACAACCTCTGTGAGCACAAAAGAAAATAATAATAATAATACACAGTAAATCTGCCTAGTCAAAATAAGCCTTAATCCTTTTTCCTTGCCTCTGGTAAGCTTCCTTGCTTTGTCCTTACAAGCAACCTAGAAGAAAAGAGCTCAGGTGAAGCTATGTGCTATTGCCAACAAACCTAGTCAAACACAACTCCATCTGGTTTGAGTTGTCGCTAGAGAATTTAAAATCTTAATCCAGGACAGAGGTCTTGAACTTTAAAGGAGCTAACTTCAAGAGAATGAACAGCTAGTTGGTGAAAAGCTGTCAGGGATCCATGAAATACTAGAGGTGGAAGACATCTTGAGACAGGTTAAACAAGCCACTCTAGAAGACACCAAGCTGTGCATTAGGACAGTAAAAAAATAGAACAGGCACAAGAGCCTCATTTGGTTCAGGGGCCAGGTCAGAGAAGCAATTAGGAACAGAAGGGAGGCTTTTCACAAATATAATACAAACCAAGGGGATCATGAATGGGGCACTACATTCATAAAAGCAAAGATGCTAAGAGGGCAGTGAGACTGGCTAAAGTGGCAGCAGAGCATTGGATTGCAGCAGGGGACAAATCAGGAGACGATTCTTTCAATACATTCAGGAAAAGAGGAAAAAAGGGGGAAATTGTTCAGCTGCTAGATGGTGATACAGTTATTGAGGAGGATGAACAGAAGACAACTGCTCTGAACTACTTCTTCTGTTCAGTGTTCAGCAAGTAGCATGGTGGGCCAACCCCAGATAGTGGCATAAGGGCTGAGAACAGGGGGGATCCCGAAAACAGAGGCACCAACAATCACCATAGACAGGGTCAGGGAAGCACTGGTGCACCTCAAAACAGACAAAGCTCCTGAACCTGATGAACTGCTCCCGAGGGTGCTAAGGGAACTAGCTGAGATATTGGCAGACCTGTTGGCACAGTAGTTCAACCACTCAGTACAGATGGGTACTATGCATAGGGATTGGAGAAAGGCAGATGTGGTAGCTCTCTGTAAGGGAGGAAGCAGGGAGGAGACTGGCAACTACAGACTGGTGAGTCTCACATCTATAGTTGGAAAACTAACATAATCATTAATTAAACATGATCTAGTAGAATACCTAGAAGGGAATGGACTTCAGGATGGGAGACAACATAGGTTTGTGGTGTGGAGGTCATGCCAGACAAACCTGATGATGTTCTTTGACTGGGTGATGAAGGAAGTGGATAGAGGTTATTATGAGGATCTTCACTACTTTGATTTTAGTAAGGCCTTTGATTCAGTTCGCATAAGCTTATATAAAGGAAATTAGAAGAACTTGGCATGGCCAGGAGCATAGTCAGGTGGGTAGGAAACTGGTTGAGGAACAGGCAGCTGAGAGTAGTGATCAAGGGTGTAAGG
Source organism: Neoceratodus forsteri (assembly GCA_016271365.2). NCBI lineage: Eukaryota > Metazoa > Chordata > Ceratodontiformes > Ceratodontidae > Neoceratodus > Neoceratodus forsteri. The sequence goes on from CM057452.1 coordinate 784,771,924, forward strand.
TTAGGTGAGGGAGAGGTCATTAGTGAGGTGCCACAGGACTGGTCTTGGGGCCAATCATTTTTAATATGTTCATTAGTGACATTGGCAAAGGCATTCTAAGCAAAATGGCACTCTTTGCAGAAGATGCTAAGTTAGGTGTTAAGGTTGATAGTGCCAAGTTGGTGAGAGACCTACAGAAAGACCTGAAAAAATTGGAGATATCACCCAATGTTTGGAAGATGAATTTCAATGTGAAAAAAATGTGAGGTGTTGAATCTTGGTAAAGGGAAACCCAGAGTCGAATACTGGCTTAATGGGGTTGATCACAACACTTTACACGAGGAAAGAGATCTAGGGGGCATAATATGTGACACCCTTAAACATGCAAGCCAATGCAATAAAGTGTATGGCAAAGTGAGTAGAATGCTTGGATGTATTGGGAGAGGTTTTGATGGTAGGGACAAGGAAGTAATCCTCCATCTGTATAGGTCACTGGTGAGACTTCACCTGGAGTACTGTGTCCAGTTCTGAAGCCCTCACCCCTTGAAGAACAAGGGTAAGTTGGAGACTGTGCAAAGAAGGGCAACCAAGATGGTACAGGGCTTCCAGGGGCTCCGTATGAAGATGGGCAAAAGACATTAAACATGTACTCTCTAGAGACTAGAAGGTAAGAGTTATATGACTGAGACATTCAATATCATGAGAGGCATTAATAAAACTCCATACTCAGAAATGTTTAATACAGTGGATGGCTCAGCCACCAAGGGGCACGAATGGAAGCTGCAGGGTGTGAGCTTTAGAAGGGATCCGAGGAAATATTATTTTACAGTAATATTCATTGAACTCTTGAAAGATTGCCCACCGAGGTGGTGGGCACTAAAACAGTGGTGGCTTTCAAGAGAGGGTGGGACAGGATAAGGGTTCACCTGACTACAGAGGGTGCAGGACTTGGGTAGGGGACTAGGTACCAGGAACCATTGAAGGTCTCGATATCCCCAGGTCAGACTCGATGGACCTTTGGTCTCCTTCTGCCATCCTCTTCTATGTTTCCATGTTTCTATGTAAGTGTTTTTTTTTTTAACATGAACCTTTTTATTGAGACTTTTTTAAAATAATATAGAAGAACAAGAACAGGTCAACAATATGACAAAACATACAAAGCAACAATAAATTAAGGCACTGGAGTTTTAGGAATACTTAATAAAATAATGCTGATTTACAATCATATACAATGTAATGAACTGAAGTATATGTCCATTCAATAGTGCTACATATAAAAGATACTGGATAAAGCCAATAAAGTAAATACTAATTTAAGGGAATACAGCAGGGAGAGAGGAAGAGGAGTCAGATTCATAAAATAATATGTAAAACATGGACGAGATGGGGAGATCATAGGGAAAAGGATGTGCATGATACTGGATTGTTACCCCAAAGCATTTAAGTAATTGAGGGATTGCGGAGACAAGTAAGGAGCACACTGCAAAGATGTGAGTACAAAAAGTGATCCCATTTGTTGTAGTATATCTCCAGATTCCCAGCAGTCACCAAAAATAGTCTTTCAAACAGGGTTAATTTGGAGAGGGCAGAATGCCACATATTAATCAATGAAAAGAATACTCTTCTAGGCCATCAGTAGGAGGCATTTTACTTCAATAATGTCACCAGTAGCCAGCACTGTAAAGGAGGTGACAGAGAGGGAATGCTGGTAGGGATCTCTAAAATCACCAGTTTGGGACTGAATGGTATGGACATGACTAAGACTCAAGAGCAGTTGGCCAGCACAGCATGGCACCAGTTTATGAGACAGGGACAACTCCAAAGAATATGGAGGATGCTGACCAACACATCAAATCCAGTGATAGAGCCATGGTGTGCAAAACCTGAGGTGTCCTGTACCGCTTGTGTAAAATCAATAAATTAATTAGGTGGCTCTTGATATCCCACAGAGACTTATGTGCCAGAGTGAATCCCAAGGTCCATAAGTCATGCGGTATGGGCTTACTAAGATTACACTCCTATTTTCCTTGCTCTTATCAAAGACAGGAGGAAATGCAGCGCCTTATAAAAAATATGTCTTAGCCGCCCAGCCCCTAGTGCTGGTGGAAGAGTAAAGTTTTTAAATCCAAGACCAAAGAGACTGCAGAGGAAATTTCTTATCAATGGTCTGAATAGTGGATCAAAACTGTAGGTAATGGCAGAACTCTGTTTTGGGTAGACCTTTTTTATCTTGTAGTTGTTGAAATGAAAAAAGGGTGTTGATATGGGGTATGGTAATGTCAGCTAGCATTAGGATATCTCTTTTGACCCATTCTGTCCAGTACACCGGTTTACCTACAATAAGAATATTTGGATTATGCCAAAAGTAAGTAAGAGATTGAGGAGGAAGTCTAGAAGATTTATAAATACCAGTAACGGTCATACAAATATTCCATGTATGCAGAGCATTAAGTATGACTGCGTGATTGGTAAGGTTTTTTTGGAACTTTATGACCAAGAAGGAGGCTGACACATAGGATATGGAATACATCTGCCTCCAGTCATAATCAGTGAGGGGACTCCAACAAGGGTGGAGTGAACCACCGATACATTTGTGATATTTCATTGGCTAAAACATAACCCCCAAGCCAGGGAAGGCCAAAAGCTCCTCTGAATGAGTAGAGAGTGGCTTTATGATCTGATTAAACATCATAGGTCTCCATTTGAGTAGAGTGGACTTACCCATCTTCTATTTTTTATAATAAATTTAAAGGTTAATGTTAGTTTTGTTCACAATTGTCATGCAGGAAAAGGGTATAGTATAGAGGAATATTACTGTTAATCACTTATATGAGGAAAATGCCCTATCCATACATCTACCTGCATACTGTACCTATCTGTCTGTCTGTTTATCCATCTAGCTATCTATCTTCATGGCAAAAAAAGTGTGCTGCTGCATCATTTCTAGTTTTTGAAATATCATAAGTATAGAAGTCTGATGTTAAGGAGTTTGTGAACCCTAATTTCCTCCAACTCCATGCATCACCTCTGGACTGCATGTCAAAGCACAATCCACATTTTAATTCCCAAATTCCCAGCATGAAACAATTTAATATCTTTAGTATCTGAAAAGTAGATCTGTACCTTACTTCATTAAGAGAGCCCTTTAGGCCTTGTGCAAAGCTGGACCTGACTCCTAACTTGCTTTTCACAGGTCCATTCAGGCCCTGCATGAACCAAAACCTCACTCCTAGCATGAAGCAGGAGGTGCATCCTAACTTGCTTTACTCTGGTCCCTTAGGTACATGTTTGAAGTAGGAAACACAAAGGGCCCTTTGTCTTTTAGATCACTACCCCCCCCCCCTTCCTTAACCTGACAAATGAGACAGACAACATGCTTGGAGGAAATGTCCACAGCCATGTATTTACTAAGAACTAACTGGCATTAGAATTATTCAAGAGATTAATTATGTCAACTGCAAATATTAAACTATCAGGCATGATGTTCGCAGCAGGGTAGTTGTAGCTAATGAATTTATCAAATGTAGTTCACTGGGTACTTATCAGCACTTCTTCCCCTTTGGAGGGGCTGATAAAATGATTACAAGCTTGTGGTGTGCACTGGCCGCTGAGGCATGAGTGATGGCTCTTAAAGGGGACTGTCTCAAGATTGTCCTCCCCCATCAAAGGGTACCACCAACTAGAGACCAAAGTCAGAGAGTCATCCTTTGCCAATAGCTGGCACCCCTCTGGTACCAGCCACCAAGGTCTCACCTCTTCCCAGCCTCAGGGCCCACCTGGAAAGTTATGACAACCCTGCAAGCCTCACTGTATAATATTGCATGACTACCATGCTGTTAATCTGCTGAGGTACCCTGCTGCCACAGATCTACATGATTGTGACAACCCTGCCTATCTAACCCCCTATTACTGGAAAAAACTCTCCAGAGAAGGCAGCAAACTGGAAAACCCAGTGGGAAAAAAATAGGAAAAATTTCTTACTGAGTTGTAAGGCAATCCCCCATAGTGGGAGAGTGGGATCGCTACCTCAGTTCCATACACTTGCTTTTCTGAGAGAAGGGTTGGGAGAACATCCACTGGATGGCTGGGGACAAAAGATGGCAGAACCTTCATTGTACCCACTTAAATAAACCAAGCCCCTCCATCCAGCAGGCACCAGCTCCTATCTTATGAGAACCCTACCCACCTTCCAGCCCCATCCCTACTGGGAGGACACTACCCCCACCCTGTCCATTGAGGTGTGATCCGGAGGCATGCCTTGGGACAAACCCCACTTGTGGCTATACATTGTTAGCTCTACCATTGTCTTTTAGGTCACATCCCTCCTTCCTTCACCTGAACAAATGAGATTGACAACGTGCTTGGAGAAATGGCCACAGCCATGTATTTATAAAGAGCTAAACAGAATTAAAAATTGTCAACTGATTATTAATGTTAAATACATATATCAAACCATCTGCAGTGACCTGTGCAGCAGGGTAGTTTGAGCTATTTTATTTATCAAATCTGGTTCACTCAATACATATCATCCCTTCCTCCACCCCCTTTGGAGGGGCTGATATAATGATTACAAGTTCATAAGGCTCACTGGCTGCTGAGGCATGAGGAATGGCTCGTAAAGGGGCCAGTCTTTGGATTGCCCTACCCTGTCAGAGGGTGTCATCCACTGGAGACTGAAGTAAGGGAGTTAGCCTTCACCTATGGCTAGCACCCCTCTATTACCAGCTGCCAAGGCTTCACCTCTCCCCAGTCTCAGGATCTTACTGAAAAAATGTGGCAACCCTATTAAACCCCCGTAAAAAAAACTCATGACTACCATGCCGACACACGATCAGTAACCTGCTGCAGTTCAGATGCTCATCACCCACCAAGCACATCACGCCATGTCTTCTTCAAAAAAACGGTGTAGGCCAACTAAAAATCTATTGTTTCAAAAATTTGATAAGTTCACCCCATCTTTTGCATACAGCTGTGGGACTTTTGCAATAATCCCTCATATTGCAGCACAAGTCCCCCAGTAGAGTCCATAATTCGATGCATGGCCATATCGGTCAACCCATGTACACTCTTTATGGTGTTGAGATTGTGAGTGTGGGGCCACCACTTTCTCTGCATCATGTGGGACAACATTATCTGTGTCTTTTGCCACTCATGATGCAATCTTACCAAATCTTCTCTTTTCCTATTCCACAGTTCAACAGACTTCACAAGCCCCAATATATTTCTTCTGAGGTGGATGATGAGCACGTACAGCGAGCAATGGTGTCAAGCTTCAGTTGTGATCCAGGGGAGCAGCTCCTCTCACTTCAGCCCCCTCCAGTCACTCCAATGTATTCGTACCTGATAGGGATCCATGAAGACATTTATAGCCCCCAAGAACTGCCTCACTTTTGCCACTGTCCAGTGGACAAATGAATGGCTACATAGTCACACTCGCTTCACCTGAGAATCCTGATCTTCAAGAAGTTAAAGCAACTGTGGACACACATAATTCTCAAATACCTGAGACCTCCAGGGACTGAATCTATGCATCCGTTCAGCCTTCTACCCTAGCGTGTGAGGTTGCACTTGTTCAGGTGTGGATATTATACTACTAGGGTCACTGGCTTTAGGACTATTGTGAACAGATCACTGTAAAAAAGATTGCAAACAAAATGTTGACAGTCAATTCAGTGACATTAAGTTATGTCTCCATGCACAGAAGTCCATATGAATTGCAGGAGCAGAAGCAGGTCTTGTCACCATTATTTTATATGGGGGGATCTGCCTCCACACACCCTGTCTCTGGGTGCTTCACCCCCTGCACCATCTGATATTTTGTTATAATCGCCACAAGCTGGTACATATTGGGGGCAGCACACAAATACAGTAATGGCTGCAAACCCTCCCCCCAACACTCTCACAGTAACACACGCTGCAATATCCCTGACGCTCATAAGACTCACATGCTCATACCAATGCCCATATTCCAAAGCCCTATTTTCGGTGCTCTCTTGATAGTATACCATACTCCTGATCTGCAATCCCTATCACCCACAGGGCCTTACCCAGCAGATGGCAGAACTAGAATGATGTGAGGAGGGAGCCACCCTTATGGCAGAACAAATCATGACCTCCAGGCTTCAACTGCTGGATGTAATCAGAGACCCACCACCAGATGTTCCACTGAACCCCATAAGAGGTCCTAAAGCTTCACCAGCAGCCCCTGGCTTCCTTGTCCATCTTACTCAACTGTAGGCAGATGAACACCGATTTGGTGGTCACTGCCTCATCCTCTCCACCAAGCACCACTGGCAAAGCAGATAATTTGCTCAGTTGGGTTTTCTCAGGCACCGTAAAAGTCACTAAGAAAGATGTCTGAAACAGACATGCTTCCAAAGCAGATGAGCAGACCTTGGATAGTATAGTCATTATTTTAACCAACAATGCTAGGCTGATTGGGCATCATGTGTCCAACTTTTTTGGGTCCCTTCAAGCCCATCCTTCATATATCTTGCACACCTGAAATTCCCACATGATATCCCTTATGCCCATTGCCTTAGCACACCAAGCAATCCCAGCCAAGAGCTGCCCCACCATTACTGGTGTAGAGCATTGGTGCCTTATGTGGAGCAGGTATGAACACAGTTGGTCTTCTGATACTGGCCAAGTTGCTTCCCAGCCCAGCCCAGCTGCTGCTTCACCCCAAAACATTCCCTGCCCTCTTCTTCTATGCCACCTTTGTGCTGGATGCTAATGAGCACTTGTGTAATTCTGGATCATCACCTCCCAGAGGTAGGGAGGGAGGGAGGGGCTTCCCTTTGGCATATCTCTACTTCTGGCACCAGGTCTCAGGACCTCTCCCACTGTAAACAAGAAAGAGCTTCAGCCACACCATTAATTTCATCAGGTACATGCATTGCCCTAAACCATATATTCAAGATCAAACACTTCAGTACGAACAACCTCACCAGATTTCCCATGGTGCCTTTACCCCCAATTACCTTTTATACTATGCACTACTCTTGTTTTGTCTGTCTTAAATGTTACTTATTTGTTGCAAACCTGTTCCCCAGAAATCACTAATGCTATGATTATGGGAAAAAATCTGAGGAGCATGACTTGAAATGGCAAGCTGTTATCCACCCAAGCCTGGGGCAAAGGCCTGTGCACCAAGTCCAATGAAAGTAAGCCCCAAAACCAACACCCATTGAGACGTTCATGTAAAGCTACAACTCTTGGCTTGTTACCTGTGTAGGAAAATGGCCACCCCATTAAAACATGACAGGAATACTGACTATAACCTGTGATTATCCTGCATCGACTCAGTGACCGAAATCCTGTGATGGGGCTTATGGCAGCCCAGCCTGCACATTGCCAGTTGAAAAAGAATGGTTCTCCACAGCAAGATTATCTTGCAGGTGAAGCTGCTGCAACTCCTTCAGGGTGAGTTTCCACACCCAAACAGCGTTGTACAACAATGATCAGGGCACTGGACTTCTCATGAAGTAACTGAAACTCCATGGTGACAGTATAGATTCTGACACCCAAAGAGGACATGCATATGTACAGCCCCTCTATCTTGTCATGGGCCAATGGCACTCCCAAGTCCTTGCACACAGTGTGCTATGCGCCCATCAGTTGCTCACAGTGATTTTTCCTTGCCTTTCCATCAAACAGGAAGTCATCCAGGTAGTGAATGAGTTCTGACCTGCCTGCCAACCTTAATGGTGGCACAGTGCAAGAAGGTGGTGACCTGTTCCAACACTGCACTTGCCACGGAACAACTCATGTGAATACAGTTACCACATGATACAGGCATTTGAACTTCTTGCCCAGTAAGTCCATGTTCTGAGAGTGTACTGGCAGCAAGCAAAGGGCTGATTCAATATCAGTGTTGCCTAGTAATGCCCCCCCTTCACCACATTAATGGTTGTGTCCAATAGCACACACGACACTCCTGTATCTACAGGATCGATGCAGTGATTGACTGAGACACCGTCTGGGTAAGATAAGTGATTAAACAATCTGAACTCCCCCCAGTTCATTCTTCAACACCAGGCCCATTGTGAATACCTAGACATGGAGGTATAGCAGTTGTTCAAACAGCCACTAACCTTGCCTAATCCTACTTCCTTCTCAAGTTTGGCCCTAACTATGTACAGCCAGCTCCAACTATGTACAGCCAGCCCCTTGCAGACTTCAAGTTCTCTGCCTTGCTGGCCTTGAAGGACCATTTTACAGGATCCTGAAACCCTGTTCAAAACCCTCTGCCAGTGACCGATCAGGTGGTCCATTCAGGTTGCCCTCCAGCCAACACTCAACACGCTCCACCCTTATTGGGATTGAAAGGTTTTCCCTATCCCTCCTGAAAGGAGTGTGGGCTAATCCCTTTTGTGTACTGTACAAACAGCTGCTCTCACCCAGAAACAATGAACTCATGCTTGTACATACAGGCCTCTACCTTACACATCCCATGATTGTAATGGTAGCACTGCCCCCCTCCCCCCACCTCCTTTGCCGTGTTTCCCAATGTAAAACCACTGCTCCCTGTTAAAAAACTCTGTCTTAGGGACTGGGTATGGTCTACCGAGAAACTACTATCAGAATGTTGTACCCCTCCCTCACCAGCCTCAATAGACCACAGAGGTGGGAGATCCAAAGCTCCCCAAGGCCCAACTGGGGTCACTATGTTTCCTCCTGTGGAACGTCTCCCAATTATTTAACCAGGTGAAACACATTAAGCTGAAATCTTGCTTACAGGTGCAACCTGGAAGCACAGGGAAGTTAAGTGACTTGTTTAGGTTCACACAGTATGCAAGTGGGGGCTGTGGGATTCAAACCCAGGTCTCCAGATTTGCAGCTCAGAGCCTTAAACCACTGCGCTATACTGCCTCCTTAAACTTGAACTCCCCATCTTATTCTAACCAACCCAATCCCTCTTAGCTAGCCAGCATTACCATAATGCAGCTGTAGTAATTACACAATTCCCTGGGATTTTGCAGGCACAATTCCATGAAAAATCCCTTATTAATGGCAAAGCCCACTCGCCAGTTGTCCTAAGTGTGCCAAATAACAACCTTCCTCCTGCACTCTACCCCATCTCCCCTCTCTCTGTCCTTCTCTGATTCCTTCTCCATCTCCAGCTGTTTGGGCTTGTTAAACAATTTAAAAACATTCACAAATCCATCACTCCCAATCTGCTGTTGCACTTTATCAGACAGGTGCGATCCCATAGACTCACCAAATGGACACATATGACCCTTGAACTGGTTGTGCAGGTTGCTGCTGCACTGGTTCTCAACATCTCTTCTGCCCCATCCCCAGCCCTGGACTATCCTAGGTGGTTCACCTCCAGCTGTCTCTTTTCATTCTCCACCACCAAGGCCAACAACCTGTCCATGTTTTCTTCCAACATCAACAAAGGAATGGGGGGGCACACCAGCAGCAGAAGAGGACTTGTTCTCCCCAGCTGTGAGGGATTGCCAGACTGTGGTGTGGGGATGTGGTAAAAGAGGAATGTGAAGACCAAGTTGTGATCCCAGCAGTGAGGCCACAGGAACTGGAGCTGGAGAAGGAGGAGCCAGCAGTGGGCTGTTGGGCCCAGATGCAGCCCTAGTGCTGGCAGCGGCACAGGTTTTGGCCATAATGGTATGTGAGGGTCTGGAAGAGGACCCAACAGGTAAGGCACCATTCCCAGTTGCAGCCCAGGGAATTGTCCCAATGGCAGCAGGACAGGTAGCTATGGCACTTGTTGATGAGGTACAGGGATGGGAGGCAGAGGCAGTGCTGGCAAGGGCATCAGTTTTGGAACTGTTAGTTAAGGCCCTGGTTGTAGAGATAATGGGTTGGGTGTGGTACCAGTGTTGGCAAGAGTACTGGACCAAGGGTCACTGGTGCCAGAAGCATTGGCTGTGGTGCTCACCTAGGACCCACTGGCTGAGGCATCCCCCTCGGTGGTTTCCTTGGCTTTTTGCGAGGTGGCACTCCTGGCTGCGGTGTGGCCATCTGAAAAGTCTACCTAAATAGATCCCATAATGCCTCATCTATTGACATATTAGCAAAGTCAATCCTACCTGGCCATGGTGATGTGGGAACTGGTGGATTATTCTTGGCCTTTCTTGACCTTCACTGCCTGCTCACTAGCTGAAGTGCTGCTGCAGGGTCCTGTCTGGAAATGGATGGCTCCACCAGTAGTTGTCCTGTCAGTTCCTCTGGGCCAGGTCCACTGAGATTGCTGAAGACTGAACTCCATCAGCTTCAACCTCACACCCATACCAGGGTCATCAGCTGCTTTTTGAACTCTACACTCATGCTGGGCTTTGCTACCACCATGATGACTCTTGAGCTGTAATGATATAAACACAGCCATGCATGTGACCACCTTTTTGCTGTTCAGGCCTCTGCCTCAACCACACAACCAGGTAAACTGTGACAGAGCACAAATTAACTTGAAACCTCACATGACCAGCCCCCACAGTGTGACACCATCTGCAAGACTTGTCTAGCAATTCCTCTACCCCTCCGTCTTTCACGTCCATTACCTCTTGCGATCCCTTGCTGCTCTCCCTCCTCTTCTCAGTTTGGAATCCTGTCCCTCTTGTGTAACGTTCTGTAGTTTCTGTCCATAAACTTCAAGAAAACACTCTTGCTCACTTGCTTGACACTGGTTGACAGCATCTTCTTCTTTTTTTAAACTAAAGCCCTTTGTGAGCCAGTGGCAACTATTCTCACATCTAATTCTCAATCGTTGCCACAAGGCTATTATCCACAATAAAATAGAGCAGACATGCCTTATACCAAAACTTGTGACTTTGGAATTCTATCTCACTAAAGTCAGGGCTCACCACTGCATTCTAGTAATCTGGGAGGATGAATTCCTGACTTTCAGGTTAAAGTTTCCAGTAGTATTAGCAGAATGTCCTTTTTTAAAAACCAAAGCAATCAGAAAAGTGCACTACAACACAAGAACCAGAGGTCAAGTCTATACTCTAAGTGTTGGCTCTACGGAATGCAGACTGCTTTAGCAAGGTTCCAACCAAACTGCCGTGCTGCTTCCAAAAAGCATGGCAGAATAACACAGTGCATTCCTTGAAATGCTGCCAATTAAACTGTTGTCAGGAGGTCTAAACCTCACTCTCAGGTTATTGGCAATATTGGGAATGCAAGAAATCACAAACACATTGCATAAGAGTAATAAACTTGTTTATTACTACCAAAAGGATAAATCACAGTTGCCCTAAGCATTTCTTACCAATATGAACCAGGAGCCAATGCTAAGCATTCCCTATACCTTGAGGTTTCTCCATGTCTCTTTGGGTCTCCGAGGTATAAGACTCAGTGTCTCACATTATATACCTATGATAATTGCTATGGTTACTGTAAGATAGAAACATTTCTAGTTACAGAGATGAGCCCTATTGGCTAATTTAGAGGTGACTCCACGGTCTAAGATAACATTATACAATTTTGTAGCAGTCATCAGTTTGTAAAACAAAAGTCTTAAACAAATCCGTGTAGTAGTACAAATCACCAAAAGGTGGCAATGCCGACTTGTATATCATAATCATTCCAAGGACACAGATGTCCTAACATCTTATAAGTAAGAAATACACAGAAAATACATAGAAAATATATACTGTATATGTATTAGGAAGCAAAGTGTATTACAATAATATGCATACATATCCTGACATCTACTCTTGTACGGTAGATGACCTTAGCCCTATATGTTAGCATAACATGTGCCTAAGCACTAGCTGTCTATGGTGTACCTCTGGGGGTACCAATAAGGGTGCAGAGACCTCATGTAAGACTGTTATCTGTTCAGTAAGTCATAAGTTAACTTGGTTGGGCAGTCTTTTGTCTAATCCCGAGGAATCATCCATGGGGTGTGATCACCCATGTCTCAAGTGTCCCTCATTATGAGGGACAGCCCTCATTTTGCCCTTAAAATTGCCCTGTCCCTCATCTGTCCCTCATGGAAAAGGTGCTGCCCACACAGAGAATGTGCTGTAAATTCAGATTTTAAAGCAGAAACTCTTACTACTCTAAAATACTAAATCCAAAATAAACTTTGTACAAGTAAACACTATTGTTATCACAGTGTTCTGAGCTTGTATCTCCATGTTTGATGATGTGTCTCTCATTCTGATGGTCTGTGTCCCTCATTGTCCCCCATTGAGAGCATCCGAAAATGTCCATGTCCCTCATTTCAGTGACAAAAGGTTGAGAGGTATGCCCATGTGGCATGGTGTCTGCCAGGACTCCTTGGTTGCTCTGTTTGCTCCGTTTAAATTTAATCAACCTCATGTCTCAAAGTCAGACAGGACATGGAGCTGGAGCCGGAGCCTGGACAGTTAAGTAATAGTTTATACTAGTCTGTGTCTGTACTGTATTGTAACTAGTAGTTTGGTACTTTGGAAGGAATAAGGTGGGCCAGGCAGTGAGGTAGTGGTGGGGGAGCTAAACTGCTGATACACTAAATACACCTGACTCACTCAGCTAACACTTAGTTGAGTAAGTGTCTTAATCTACCTCATCCTTCTCAGTACCTTGCTGTATTTCTAGTTTTAAGACAGAGTGGGACGAAGCAGGAGGGATGGTCTAGGTGGCGGGGTCTGGGGCCATCATGGGAATGACAGATGGGGAGAGGGTTGGGGCATCTGCAATCTAGGGTGCTAGCTGCACACTCGGGCAGACACTGATAGACCGGGTGGTCTGTTTCTGCTGGCAGATTCGTATGTTCATATGTTCATACCAAAAAAAATAAAAACTCAAAGTACCTGACCTTCCTTCCTAGCCTAATGCTACCACCATTTGATACACAGCACCACCTACTTAAGCTATACTAGCACTAGAAATAGTAGCAACTAGCAGCTGCCTGCAAGCACCTATATCTGATTCCAAGACATTCTAAAGAAGGCTACTAAGAGCCAATGGCAGGCTATCCACCTAGCTAACAGATATATCTACTGTAGCTACTCTATCTAAAGGGGAGCGTCCAGTGGCACATTATATATTTATATATAAATTTACTCATTTATTAATTTATATATTATGAGGGGATGGGAGGGTGAGGAGGAACCAGTCCTCAAGGTGTGTCCCAGGCCCAGAAATTTCTATCAGCGTCCCTGCTTGTGGCTACCAGGAAAAGAGAGGCAGGTTCCATTGTGGTGGGGGTAAAGCTGTTCCTATCGGTGTTGTGCTGCTGCTGTACAGTTCTGCTTGAAGTTCACAGCAGTTCTGCGCAGTATGTACTCTGTACTCTGTCATGAGATTGACACTGGCTGTAATGACAATGTTTTTGTTGCTTCCTTAGTTCTCTGTAACACTAGCAGATCATTAAAGTGTGTGCTGCACAGCAGGATGGCTCTTATCTGGTAAGTATAGCAAAAACAGACAAAACAGCAGGGGCATACAATGGAGACCACAGATGCAAATGCAATGGAAAGATGCGTGCCCTTATGCTCAAACTCAGCCCAACTGCCCTCCTCCCCCAGCTGACCTGTGCACTGCTGCAGAAGTCCTGACCCTGGTTTGGCCTTTTTCTGTAGTGTTGTGGAGTTGGGTCAGACTTCTGCAGCTGTAACATGCTGATGGCCTGGCATTGCTGTGACTCTGAGCCTATGGAGCCAATCAGGTGTGCTGCCACCAAGGCAAGGGTCAGGAGAGTTCTGTAAATGTTTTGCCGCCTCCGTCTATGTCTAGTCTAGCAGTTCACTCGACTCTGTAATCACCCACAGTATTCTTTGTTGCCTGGATCAGTGGACCGCAACCACTGTAAACACCACCGGCAACACAATGATTTGAATCCGATTGTCACTCCAAGTTCCGTGGACTGAACCCTCTCACACCAGCACCAGGCGGCTCTCATCCCCTCCAGCAAGGAACACCACAGCGCATAGTCATTTGTCGATACTCTCTTGCCCAAGTCTGCTGCCAACCACTGACAAAACTGTGCCTGCCAAGTCCAATGACAATGCAGAGACAACGCACTCCCCCTGAGTCCCAACCTTTCCAAGACACGAGTCCCGAGTTAGGACTCCCATCAAGTAATCAACAAACTGAAGCAAGCTTGTATAGCCTGTATTCTTATTGCCTTGATTGTGTCTGTGTAGGACTGGACTGGAGTAGTAACGAAAGAGACAAGTGACAGAGAGGTAAGCAGCAGCAGCCTAGCCCCCCCCCAGCCCAGTCAGTAGCCACTACTGCCCAGCTGCCAGCCAGTAGCTAGTTCTACATCTCTGCAGCACTCTTGACTGCAGTCTGCAGCACAGAGGGGGCTCAGCCCACTCCTTTACCCAACCCACCCCTCGACCCAACCCAAGGACAAGGAGGAGACCCAGGAGAAGCTGCCTGCCTTCCAAGTGCCTGCCTGCGGAATTTGAATCTAAGAGACAGAGAGGGTCCTGAGTCTGCTTGAACTAGCTAATGCCTGGCTTGAGGTAAGTGGGTATATTTTGTCTCAGTCAGTATACTGTGGGTTCTGGGGTGGGGGGGGCTGAAAGAAGAGAACACACACAGCATCCTAACCCTGCTACTGTAACTGTTTGACAGGTGGTGAGTGACTGGTGATGGTGCCGTTAGTGGATACCTGTGCTGGAAAGGGGTAGGCTGGATTACCCTGCTTTTTTTTGGTGGTAAGGGTTAAGTCATTGCTTTGCCTGGTGGCTCGGCCTGGGGGGGGGAATGACTCTGCTCTGTCTCACTTTGGGGTTGAGGTATGGTCCTGCTTCTTCTGGCTGGGGGGGGTGGCCCTGCTTTTTGTGGCTGTGAGTCCTGGCTCTACCAGGATGGTGAGTGCCCTACCTTTCCGGCCTATGGGGGTGGCCCTGCTTTTCGCCTTTTCTGGCTTGGGGGAGTACCCTTTATCTCCTGACTTTGGAGAGTGTGGCTGAGCAAAAAGAAGTAAGCACATGCCCCCCCTCCCCGAGCCAGGAGAAGTAGGATCATCCCCTTCCCTGGGCTGCTCAAGCTAGGAGAAGCAGGGCCAACCCCATCACCTGATACAGGAGAGGCAGAGGCCACTCCCCCACCCCTACACAAGCCTGGAGAAGCAGAGTCATCCTCCCCTGAGCTGCTTCTTGTGGCTTGGTAGGGGGGCTTCTTTCTCCTGGCTTGGAGGGGCTCCTAGGAGGGATGACTTGTTTCTCCTGCAAGGGGCCTGTCATTGACATCATTAATAATCTTAGAGCTATTTCTGGCTACACAACTCTCAAATCATTGAACTAACTTGAAAGAAACATTCTTTAACACGGACTATATGGGCCACACCATATTATACTTTAGAATAAGAAAATGCAATATATTATGGTCATTTGCTATGAACTTTGAAGGCCAGTGCTATGATTTTTAATGCTGACAGAATGAGAGGTATGATCAGAAATGTGTGCTATCAATCTCTTAATACATTCATAGTAGGTAGCAGTGCTCGAAAGTAAGTGTTTCCACCACTAGTGTGCCGGGCTAGTTACTAAGAAAGTCCACTAGCAACACAAACTTATCTATTGGCCCAACTGGTGATTCCGGTATCTATATGTGCCCTGGCTGCCAACTGTTGTGCCCACCCAGTGCCCTGGTAACCAGCAGAAACTGGAGCTGCCACTGAAGTCAGGTATGCTGTTTTCCGAGTGCAGAAGGCATAACTCAGCTTAAGTAATGAAATGTGACACAGTGCAAGAGAAAAGAAGCCATGTGCTGCAATGCTTTGTGCCAGTGTGTTTTTTGCTCCTTGGCGCCGAGCTCAACTCTCCTTCCGGCCAGCTTAGGCCCCACTGGAACCATTCTACACCCCACCCTCCTCGTCTCATATTTGCAGCCATCTCAGGAGGGGTAGTCCGAGTATAACCCTGCACCAAATGGGTCCCCCTCCTCTGAGGGGGAAGTCACCAGGGGGGAGACAGCACATTCCATTCGGCCCTCATGAGAGCTGCTGAGATGGGGGAGAATGAGAGCCAGGGCTCCTTGGTCACATCAGGAACTGTCAGACTTCATCTAGCTGGCAGGGGAGCCACTTGTTTTCTTGTTTCTTGCCCCAGGGCGTGGTGTGCTATTGACATCTAGGCTTACGCCGATGTCCACCACACCCCCTTGACATTTCTGTCTCCCGTGCTGCTGCTGTGCTTCCAGCCTCCACCAGGAGTCAGCACACAGCGAGGTGGCATACCACCCTCCCCCCAGAAAGCGAGCAGTCAGTGGACACTCAAGCTTTCTCCTCTCGGCTCCCCCTCCAGCGACCCAGGTCTGTTTCTGAGCCCGGGTCGCCGGCATCGCAGATGGAAATCCAACAGCTGCACCGACGGGCTGGACAGTGTGTTTTTTCTAATACTTATTTATCTGAAGAACAGTTTAATTGCTTGTTTTGATGTGTGCTGCTTGACAGTTTTTGCCGCCGCATGGTTCTGTGAAGCTCGGCCTCTTGTTAACTAGGACATCAGAATAAAAATGTTAAAATTTCAATTATCTTCTTGTTTCACTGAGTGAAGATCCATGCTAGTATGGTGCTGGAATGCTCTGTCTACACACAAAAGGGACTTAAGACACTGGTCTGTACACCCTGAACTCCAAGTAATGATGTCTCTTTTCAGACTTTGCTACACTTTATGCAGAATAAGCTAGGCTTTGCTGCTGAGGAAGGTGGACTCAACTAAAAGGAATCTAGATGAATTCCTGGATGTCTTCCAAGGCATAAAATAAGCAGGTTTGCATCGCAATTTGCAACCCAAGAACTGGGAAACACGAGTCAATTTCCAGTTTGATTAGCAATGGTTGCTAATCATAGTTCTGGCCATCCCGCATATTTCTTTTTACTTTCCGTGGTGTCTAGTGGCTCCCCCCACCCTCCAGCTGCTAGCCCTTTGTTTTCCTGGTGACATCTAGTGCCCCTCTCTCCACTGATCGCTATCCCCCATAATGAGTTTTTTCATTGGTGTCTAGTGGCCCCCCCAATCCGATTGCTGTCCTCATTGTGAGGTTCCCTGGTGTCTAGTGGAACCACCCACCATCCCATCACTTTCCGTTTTTGTCCCTGATTTTTTTTTTTATTTAAACCTGCAAAAAAAAAAACGGTCCCTCGCTGATCACTACTGTACCCCCACCTGACCACCCACTGTGCACCCACCTCCCCATACCATCCCTGAACCCCCACAGACCATCACTCACCTGAACAGGTCCCAGGTTCAAAATCTGCATTCCTGATCCAAGACACATCTTGCTGCTGGAACCGACGACTGCAGTATGAGAACTAAGGTAAATGCGGTCCTATATTTTCAATGGCAGTTTTAACTTTGGTGCATAACTCGGTCATTTTTAAAGATATTTACCCCAAATTTTCAACATAGCCTTTTGGGGACCTCACCTCATGAACAATATAACTGTCAGTAACCAACTCCTGCCTGAAAGGTCATTTTGCAGTCTCTTGGCGAATTCATCTTTTGGGCAGGATTTGTGTAATGAGTGATATTGTCCTTGATGTGGGTTCATAAGAAGGCTATGTTGAAAATTTGGTGTCAACATATGAAAAAATAGCAAAGTTATGACCATTTGTTGCAATTTCACTATGCACCCTCTTAGTTTTGCAATTTTTTAATATTTTGACCCTAACTATTCAACATAGCCTTCTTATTACCCCACCTCATTTATGTCACATCTGTCATTTTTCAAATCCTGGTCAAAATGTGTTTTCACACCTTTTGTGGGGAATGGTGTTGCAGTTGTGCAGAATTACGATTTGGAAGGGATTGTAAAACTTTCTGCACCAGGTACATGAGTAGTGGTGGACAAAGTGGGCTCAATCCGCTCTGCAAAGTGATTCGCAGAGCAAAGGCGGATTCACGGAGTACTCCACAACGTGAAGTGGAGTACTTCGCGTTATGATGAGGGAAGTAAAGTTCATTGAAAACTATGACTTTGCGTTACTCTACCTCCCCAGACAACTACTCCACCAAATTTAAGGCAGAGTGCATTGAGGACAATGCATTTAGCCTCACTTCACCTTGTTTTTGAGCTCCGAAGGTGAATTTTGCAGTGATTCATGGGATATCAGGTCTCGTGGGCTCTATATTTATCCTGCACAGCCTCAGTTCAGGGTAGTATGTGTAGGAAGGAGTTGGAGACAGTCAGTGTTGGGTAAGTTACATTTCTATTACTTTCTATCATGTTTGGAAACTTGTTCCAGGAAGCTCTGTGCAGTCACTAACAAGGATGGAGAAGTACAAGAAAAAGTAATACACCTTACAATTATAGTCACTTATTTCTTTTTATACAAAAACAATACAAAAATAATAAATAACTATAACAGATTACATTGTTTGAAAGTAATAGGTTAGTTACTAGTTACTTTCAAATAAATGTAATCAATTACAGTTATGTATTTCTTTGGTATAAAAAGACATCAGTAATTGTAACTGTAAGGTGTATTACATTTTCCAGTACTTCTCCATCCTTGCTTGTGATTACACAGAGCTTTCTGGAACAAGTTTCCAGAAGTAATAGAAAAAGTAACTTACACAACACTGGAGACAGTGTTCTCTGATAGCTGTCTGTGATTGAAATCTTCTAAAAGCTGTTAAAAAAGCATTTTTACAGTTTTTTGGGGCTCCAACTTTAGTTCATCGATTGTAGGAAACCCTCCTGTGCTCATATCATTGAGTGTTTTTGTTTTTGTGTGGATTTTGAATGTTAATTTACAACATTTGAGTGTGTGTAGTGAAAGACAGTGAAAGTGTACTTTGGGGGAAGGACGTGACTATGGTATAGGTAGATTTAAGTTGGAGAAATAGTGCTTTCCTTGTTTTTTGGTTATATTGTTGTTATATAACTGTGTTAATGTACACACAGTAATATTGTCAGTAATAGTTGACATTTTCTTGCTGTTTGTTGTGTGGATCTGGTGTAGCAGTTCATAATTTCAGGTTGTTTGCATTACAATATGTGGCATAGTACTGAACTTTTGCATTTGCTATGCATTACTCATTCAGCATTGTAGACAAACTATTCTGTGTGTGTGTGTGTGTGTGTGTGTGTGTGTGTGCGGTGTTGCGTAACATCAAATAATACACCTTTTATTGTGCCATAGAGTAGAGTAATTGCAGGCGCAGAAGTGTGAACCTGCTATCCACTGCAGCTGCCTGATCTTGTACTGCGATCATGGTATCTGTTCTTTGTTTTGCTGCTTGTACTGCCGTAAAAATCAGCACTGCAGTCAGTGCTGCCCCCAACCCCCTCATGCAAAAGAAATTTTTTTTACCAGATTGGATTGTTTTTGTGACCTCATCAGCACCACTGGTTACTGAAGTTGTTTTCATTGCGTGACAGACTAGCCTCTTACCTGTTGCTGAAGCTACAGTTGTATTTTTGGCTTCACATCCAGTATTCCCCCAATCAGAGAGTGAACGTATCAAAATCTGAATTTAGTTATAATATTGTGGTTGAACCCCCAAAATGCCTGCAAAGAGACATGCAAGCAAAGCTGTTTCTCACCATGGCAATGCTGGCAGTATGATAGTCTGTGGGTGTGGTAGTAGTACGCAGATGCGGAAGTGCATTGCTGATGTGAGGAAAGGTATTTCTCCTGCAATGTTTTTTACAACCCAATCAGTAGCTTCACTCATAGTTGGAGGAGATGATGTTTTCCCAGCCGGTGGTGTTAGTGTTATTGGTGTCAGTGGTGGTGGTAGTATTAGTATTGTTGCATCAAGTTCTAATTCCAACCAGTGTACCATATCCAAAAATACTGAGTGTGAAGCAGTGGAAGTGAGTGGCAGTGTAGATGATGTCATACTTCTCAGTAACATCCTAGTAACTGAACCTGAGGATTCTGATAATCATGTCAATGATAGCATAAATGTGATATTCTGTCCACCGTGGCAGTTAATGTCACTCATTTTCCATGCAGTGATTCACAGTGTGGTGAAAAAATAGCAGGTGATGGTGGTGTAGATGCTGATGATGAATGTGATGATGATGATGATGTTGCTGCTGTTGCAACATGTAGTTCACATGCTAGCATCCAAGCAGAAGATGTGGATGTGTGCGATGTTGATGAATATGATGATGATGTAATTGACCGCACTTGGGAACCGGAGAAAAAGAAATTCAAAGTGGCTGTGTCTGAATCTGTTTGCAGGAATGCCCCCCCCCCCACAAAAAACTTGTGATCTACCGGTTTTAGTTGATTGTAATGACCCAGTAATAAATATGATAGGTAGTCGTGGTGGTCAGTTGCAGTCCAAGTGTGCAGTGCCCGAAACATCACATGCCCCCCCACTTCAGTGCTTAAAATAACGGACTTAAATAAGCCACATCATGGACATGTTAAAAGCAGAGCATCACAATCCCTTGTTTGGGATTTTTTTGTTCAAGATGCAAATCTGAATCAGTTGCAATCTGCCAGGTTTGCCATCTGCATATGAGTCAAGGTAAAAAGGAGAGCCATCTGAGCACAGGAGTACAGCATACGCATCTTAAGAATAGGCACTTGGCACTGTGGACCCAGCACAAGCTGGCAGTAAATAACACAGTGGGGCATTCATCCTCATCACCGTAACACCGTAACATCACATAGCGAGCATGTTATCCCCTTTCATGACTGTTAAGTCCAGTAGAAAATTAAACGTATGCAGTACTGAGGTAATAAGAGCAGAGGATTACTACAGACATGATGAGGTAGAAGACCATAATGACTTTGAAATGTTGTCCAGTGCTGGTGAGAGCAGCAGTTTTTGTGGTGGTGGTGGTGGTGGTGGTGAATGCATTATGTCTAGTGTAAGTGGTACATCAGCCCCGGTTGGCAAATCTGGCAAAATAACTGCATTGCTGGGTTTGTCATCATCACCTGTGCAACTGTCTTCATCAAATGTCCACACTCCACCCCTGCCAATGCCATTCATCATAGAGCATAACTACTTGTGATCACACCCCTTGTAAAATGTTTAAGTCAGCCCATGTTGCAGAGTATTTTTACGCATAAGCTAAAGTACCCCCCAAATCATACAGTGTCACGTGAATGTAATGCTGCTGTAGCGGAAATGCTGGCAATTGATCTTTTGCCATTCTTCTTTGTTGAGAATTCTGGGTTCTGGCAGTTTGCTGCATGTGCTTGTCTAAAATGGAAAGTCCCATCCAGGACAAAGTTTTCTACCCGTGCTGTCCCTGAGTTGTTCCGCACTGTGTCCTACTCAGTAAGACATGCCCTTCAACATTCCTCCTCTCCATTCATCCATTTAAGTATGGATATGTGGACAAGTGGCAAAAGAGCAGGGATTTCATATTTGTGTATAACTGCACACTGGGCGTAGGTGCCGGGGGTTGTCTGTAATCTTGGTATTGTGAATAATCAGTGCAGTAAGGTGGATTGTCACGGTAGCAATCTTCCAGGAATTCGACAGCATGCAACGATTGCTATGCACAATGTGACCTGTTCACACACTGGTGGGAACATGTTGGAGGTGGTACTGACTGAAATTGACAAATGACTAAACCCTCTGTCCCTGACAGCTGGGTTCATAGCAAGTGACAATGGGTCAACTATAGTGAAATGCATTACGAATGGTGTATTTTTCATGTCCTATGCATGACCCACTGATTAAATGTTGTGATGCAGGACTTTCTACAGTACCCTGATGTAAAGGAAATGCTGACCGTTGCACAACATATCTGCTCTCACTTTTCAAGATCTGCAAAGGCCCGTGACCAACTGCGGCAGTTGCAGATACAAAACAGCCTGCCTCAGCACCGCTTGAAGATGGAAGTTGTCACCCAATGGAACTCCACTTTATGCATGGCAGAGAGGTTGTATGAACAATACAAAGCCATCTCAGACTATCTTGTGATGCACACTAGTCATGACAGTTCTGGGTCCTCCATGTCTATGACGACTGAACAGTGGCGCCTCATGGACTCTGTAATAACAATTTTGTGGCCTTTTGAACATGCCACACAGGCAGTGAGTGGTGAGTCTGCCTCCATTAGCCGATCAAATTCCATGGCAGCGGGTACTGAGGCAGACATTGGTGAATGTACAGCATAACCTTGATGTTGCCAGAGATGGTGGTAGCAGTATGTTGCTGCAACACATGCTGATAGTATTCGACCAGAATCGTCACATTGTGAGCATTCAGCATAGTGACAACTTTGCCATAGCAACAATGCTGGACCCACGATAAAACATGGAATTGCATCAGTACTGGAGGGAGGGCCTGAACTGGTAAAAAATATCAGTGGTCAACTGGTGTGCTTGGTTCATGGGGCACAGAAGTCATGTGCCAAGATCAGCAAACCTCAGAAGCATAATCCAGCTGAAGGTGTACCTGGAGGACCATCAAGCATATCCTGCAAGGGGAATGGGACTGCATTTCCAGGTTTTCTGTCATCCAAAGTGGCTGGCATCAATCCGCTTTGAGAGGCTTTGTCCCAAGTGGGTATTTGTGAAATAAATGATTCGAGAGAACAGGACGATGCATCAACAACTAGACTTAGTACGGCACAGAGAATGGTTGAGTCATATTTGTCTGAAAACAGGCATCTGACAATAAATGAAGATCTTCTTTTGCACTGGAGTGGAAAGGTCAGTGAATGGCCAGAGCTGACAGCAGTGGCACTGAAGTACCTCACATGCCCACCCTCCAGTGTAACTGTTGAGAGGGTATTCAGCTCAGCAGGTGCAATAGTCAGGGATTGTCGGACAAACCTGTCTCCTGCAAATGTTAGTTTGCTAACATTCATTAAAATGAATGATAGGCATATACCAGCACTGACTGCAACCTCAGTATTCATACCCCAGCCTAGTCATGGTGGTTTTGGTGATGTGAAAATGGACCATCCTGGTGGCACTGTCAGTGGCTGCCTGAAACGGCACACCACTGACATAGATGATGACACAATGGAGAAAGAATTTCCAAGTGGTCAGACTTCAGACACAGATGACTGTGAGGGCAGCTTTCTTTATAAGGATGATGATGTGGTTAATGTTGGCAGGTTTTAACTGAAGCTGTCAAAAGGCAGTGTGCCACCCTGGACCACCACCGCCGGGACTACTGTTAGCCACTGCCACCACTGAGCCTGAGTCTGTCCACCCCCCTGACCACCACCACTGGGACTGATGTTAGCCACTGCCACCGCTGAGCGTGAGCCTGTCTGCCCCCAGACCACCACCACTGGGACTGCTGTTAGCCTCTGCCACCACTGAGCCTGAGTCTGTCCGTCCCCTGGACCACCACCACTGGGACTGCTGTTAGCCACTGCCACCACTGAGCCTGAGTCTGTCCACCCCCCAAACCACTACCACCAGGACTGCTGTTAGCCACTGCCACCACTAAGCCTGAGTCTGTCCGCCCCCCAGACCACCACCACTGGTACTGCTGTTAGCCACTGCCACCACTGAGCCTGAGTCTGTCCACATCCCGGACCATCACAACCGGGACTGCTGTTAGCCACTGCCACCACTGAGCCTGAGTCTGTCCAGACCACCACATCCATCAGCCAGAGACACAAAGCTTCTTAATATTTAAACCATAAAGTGAGTATGTGTACTCATGTTTGTCAGGCTGCTTCACTTCCTTTAGTTGTATGTTTTGTTTTCTGTAGCTTTTCAGAGCTGCAATGGTAAAACACATATGGTACACTTATTTTGTTTCTTTTACAGGTTAACAAAAAAAGTCTCCATCGCTAAAACTCGGTGGGAATGGTACTGCAGCTGTACCGTACAAAGAGGAACCGATGGAATATCCATGTGAAATCCATTCTAATAAGTATGAAGATTTTATTTCATCCATTTCATTGTTTTGAAAGACTGCAGCAAATATTGCACACAGGTTGTGTTAGTTGACAAGATGTGGGTTTCAATGTAACTTGACTTGAGATTCAGAACCAGGGAGGAACAGATAACAATTAAGTTGTAAGAAGTCATTAATTTCTTTTTTTAAGAAACTTGCAGATGCTTTGTTGTTCTTTCAAAGTGGCCTTATCCAAAAATGTTCTTCAGCAACAGGTACCCCCCTCCCCCTGGCTTGAGCAAACATGCAACATGCAGAAGTAACTTCATTAGATGACCATGACATTCATTAACAACAACTGGACTCTAGAAGGATGCAGATGAAATCTGTGAAGAAGTAAGAAAATAAGAAACCATTACTGACAAACCAGCAAATATGATCCCCCCCAAAAAAAATACTTACCTTCATGTGCTTGAAAGTTGTCCATTTCCAATTTCAATGCAAACATTTCTCATTGAGCACTGAAATGTGCACACTAACAGTTTCTGTGACCTGTGATGCAGAACAATGCCATGAGTACATGTCCATGTCAACCCCCACCTATAAAATACACATACATATATATATATATATATACTCACCAAGGCTACTATTAGTGTACAGCCAAAGGGCATCCTTCAATCCAGTTGAGATGATCACATTGCATTTTCTCGAATCACCTCGCAGAACACAATGGACCAGCAACAGGACACTCACAGTCATCATTTTATACTGGTGGACTTTGTATGTGCTGAAACAGTCTCATTTCACTGTGTTGCCATTTGTCAATTTTCTGCACACAAGGAGGATGTATTTTGGCCTGCAGAAAAAATCTGGGACTCTGTGCCACCACTATGCGCATGACTGAGTGCGCCATTAATTCTGGGGGACTTTGTATGTGCTGAAACACTCCCATTTCACTGTGTTACCACTTATCAATTTTCTGCACACAAGGAGGATGCATTTTGGGCATACAGAAAAAAATCAGGGGACTCTGTGCCACTTTTGTGTGTTGTGTGATTGTTGTGAGCTCATGATGTCATACTGACATTACAATTAAAGCAGCATTGCAAGAATGCCATGACAATTTTGAACTGTACTTTGTTATGCTACTTTACATTGCCACAGCCACTAGTTACCTCTGAGACGTGACTGGAATGATATGCTTCTTTTCACAATTTATGTCCGATTTACTTAGTTGACTACTTATTTTCGTGTATGAAAAAAAAATGAGCATGCCTTCCAATATTGTTCTGACCAGGTTTGTATTTATTTTCAGCTGCTTTTCAATAAATATTGTTCCATGGTGTCATAAAACACTGCCTGCTGCATAACTTAATTAACAACAGAATTGATATATAACAACTAACTTATGTGATGGAGAAAAACAGAGGAAAACATGACAAAGACCTGGTCAGCACCAATTTAAAAGTAATGCTTCTTTCATTATTTCACACATGAAAAAAAAGGTAGTATAGCAGACTGAACTACTGCAAATTCTTGTATCATTCCAGTCAGTCAGAATGTAAGTAAAGGAAGTTGTAACATAACATTAAAAAATATAGGTCAGAGTTCTCAACAGATTGTTGCGCTGCTGCTTTACAGAGATTCAACACATTACATAGTTATGGTGATGCACATAACCTAATATGTGGGGGCCTTACTCCCACTGGCATATTTCTTGCTCCACAGAGTGCAATATATTTCTGTGAAAACTGCCCTTAATTTAATTACAGTGTGCCAAGTGATGGAGGAATTACCATTCAGAAAAGCCACCCACATTCTGCACCCCTTTCTCAGTAATTTTAGGACGTGATGTCAGGGGGAGCACAGGTGCATGCTCCACTATAGTGAATGTCCGGCAGCTATCCCAATGTTTCGTTATGTTATAAGGTTCACTTTGTGGTGAAATGTGGGAATGTTTCCACTAACAAGACTCTTCTTACTGGAAACGTGTCCACACGTTTCACCACAAGCTGACCATAACATAAAGAAACATTTGGAAAGCTGCTGGACAATCGAATATTCACTGCAATGGAGCACGCACCAGCGTTCTCCCTGGCATGATGTCCTAACGTTGATGAGAAGGGAGGCAGAATGTAGGTGACTTTTCAGAATGGGAATTCCTCTGTCACATGACACACTATAATGAAATTATGGGTGGTTTTCACAGAAATGTATTGCACTACGTGGAGCAAGCAAGATTCCCTTGGAAGGGAAAATGTGTATTATTAAACAACAACAAAGAAAAGGCACACAAAAACAGTACAACACAGTAGTGGGGTGGGGGGGTCCAGAAAACATCCCTTACTGTGGCCGTGGGATACCATGGTTGTCCAGCAGCAGGTGCAGCATTGTAACTATTTGCTGCTGCTGTTCTTGTATTGTGTCGACCTGCTGCTGCAAAGCACTGACCCTCTGATTATTCTCTTCCAGAGCCACCCACACCAGGGCAAGGTCGGCCTCTTTTGCAGGGACTGTGGTGGGGTCCACTGCAGGTGGAAATTCAGGTAGTGGGGGTGGTGGTGGAGAGGGTGGTGCTGGTGGTTATGGTGGTGGTGATGGTGAAGCAGCTGTTGTACTGGCCTTCCTCCTGCTGTGGCGGTGACTGTGAGGCACAACTTCGACCCCAGGCAGCACCCTGGCCACTGCCACAAAAGGGCCAGCAGATGGACGCTTGGCCCCTTCCACGGCAGCCTGCCACTCTGCCTTGTGGTAGTTGAGCATGTGTGTGCACTGGCCACTGGTCCCCAAATGTGTCCCCCTGGGACCACAGCACACCAGCACACCACACAGTTGGCACACCACGACTGTGCTGTCTCCCCCCACAGAGTTAAACAACTCCCACACTGGGGAGCTGCAGGGGGGGGCCAGACACAGTCCTCGCACCACCTAGATTTTCCAGGGACACCTCCTGTGGCTGTGGATGTGGTGGAGGGGGAGCTGCTGGAGCCCCTATAGCTGCTATCGGTGGTGGTGATGGTGGCGGAGAAGGTGGATGCACAGCAGCCACCGGTGGCACTGGTGCTGCTGCTGCTGCTGTTGCTTCCACATGGGGGGAAGCAACACCCAGGAGTTGGGAGTGGTACAGCATGACATGACTGCCCCCACATGTCTGCACTCCTCTCCTCTGACCACACCCTCGGGCCAGCGACTCACCTTCTGCAGGGTCCATCTTACCTTCACACTAACACAAGTCTCCGGGGCAGACAAACACACAGACACACACTGACACACACAGTCACACACACACAAAACAAAGCAAAACTTATAAAAAAAAATTCACTAACTAAAAAACAATCATAAACACAATACAAAAAATAAATAAAGACATAGCTTTTAAAAAAACACTTTTGGTTTTCTTCACTCAAAGCGGCAATCAAGCACTTTCACTCACTACTACTCTCCTCTGCACAAAGCCTTCTCCCTCTCTGAATACAAAGGAGAAAGTGAAACTGCTTCTCTGACTCACTTCTTTCCTGCCTGGCTAAAACATGTGACTTACAGTACTGTAAGCCACGTGATATGTGGGAGGTTGCCTATTTACTTCTTACTTCACCTTACTTTGCGTTAATGCATCATGGCAACATGAAGTAATAATAATAATAACGTGAAGTGAGCACTTTGCAGTGCCCACTTCACGTTGTGCTCTGCCAACGTGAAGTGGCCACTTCACGTTCACTTCGCCAGTGGATTAAAAATTCGCTGCATCTCTTTACATGAGGTGGGGTAATAAGAAAGGCTATGCAGACAATTTGGTCAAAATGGCAAATTTGGTTTCAGAACTATGTACACAATGTCTATTTTATCAATATATACAACAATAAGTAATAATTACACGGTTTAAAGTAAAAATACCCATTTTATAAAACTGCTAATCAAAATTGACTGATTGCTAATCATTTTTCATTTTGATTAGCAAAGGCTGCTAATCAACACTCCGACATTAATTTGTGATTTGTCTTCATATCTTATTGTGTGAATATATCATTCCATTTACCCTGTCTTGGAAGCTGCTACCATGGCACAGACTCAGTATATTACTGGCTATTCCTTTTAAGGTGGATAAACCGAATACTCTGCACAAGCATTGCTGTGCCATTTACTTTGTATGGCAAAACAGTGCTTATATTAGGGTAATGCCAACCATGTGTCACATGGTAATTAAAACCCAGAGAAGTACATCACACCATCCATTTGCTTAAAGATGGCAGGAAATAATTTCTAACTGGCAGCTTTGTATAAATTTCTTATCCTCAGAAATGATATGTATTCCATTAAAATATTCATATTTAACTTTACCTGATTAAAAAGTGAAATAAACAACTGTATTTTTCATTGTTTTGTTTTTATGGGGAGCATTCTGTTACAGTTCTCTTCATAGAAACAGTAATTTGGAGTTTTAACTATGTCATGACTTGTGCACAGAACTCACAAGCATAGTTCTGATAGGCCAACAGCTTGTAATTAGCATTCTGTACACAAACCATGACATAGTAAAATCTGTTACAGAATGCTGCCCATAAAAACTAAGCAATGCAAAATGCATTTTTTGGATCACTTTTCTACTTAGATACAGTTAAATGAGAATGATTTAGGGGAATGCATTGTATTTCTGACAATACAAACTTTTTATAATGCTGCCAGTTAGCACAGATTTCCTGTCCCCTTTAAGTTCCCAAGACATTCAACTCTACTTTTTCATTTCCTTAGTTTGTATGCTGTACTTTTCAACCCTAAAAGATGCATTAACATAGTTTTTGTAATTAGTGTCCTTAATTTTTAAGAGAAACAAGAGACCCGTTTTGCTCGATAAGATAACTTTATTAGGGGCCAGCCAAGTCCCGCCCGGTGGCACAGAGGGCTGCAGCGCTGGCACCTTACCTCACACCATGCAGGATTGAGCTATGGCACTCCCTTTTATAGGGGTGGATGCCCACTCCATCGTAGTCCCACTCCCACTAGGTGGAGGTCTGTTGGGTAGGGGCACCAGATACTGGCATGTGCATGCACCTCCACGCACATATATGCATGTGTACACTGTGGCCTCGGGGGAGCAAAATAGATAAAACAAAAAGTATGTATTTAAAAAAAAATAATAATAACTTTGTTAGGCTAATATTTAAGAGCTTCTCCCTTAGTGGCATTCCCTTCACCACACCTGAATTTTGTTCTGTGATTCACTCTTAAAGCAGCTGTATAGCATTGTGCAGTGTGCCAGACCAGTTGCTTTCTTCACAAGTGTACTTTGGGCCATATACCAAGCACTAGTTCCTTCACGGCGGGGGGCTGCTGTGGTGATATACATTTCTTTTAGCCATATGGTCAATGTAAGTATAATGCTGCCATGGGTTTAATTTTAGGGTTTAGTTCAACTTGAGAAAAGTTAATTGTTGGATACTGTTTGGATACTGTTTGGATGAGAAATTGTAAGATCACAATTCAGAAATGGTTAGGAATCTCACTTGAGGAAGTTACTTGTCTGTGCTGCAGTTTGTTTTTTTGAATATGAGGCATATTGTGTGGCTTGTTCTATTAATTTCCACTCATTCTGCAGTTGAACATCTGGGAGCAAGCTTCTTAGCATGCAGCAGGAGTAAGCATCTTGGATCTCTTGTCACCATAATTCTGTTTTAAACTGAGATAGGAAATTATTTGTACATAGTTAACTGCCTTACGTCTTCCTTTCCATGCCAGTTGTGTATTCGGAGGTGCTTTGATGATTTTTTGATAAATACAAATCTTGCTTTGGGGTGCTTTCAGATCTGCATTGAGTTCCACTCTCCTCACTAGGTGCTGCTCTTGAGTTTCATATTTCTAAGACATTCTATGACATTAGAAACTCCCATTCCATGCTATTCATGTGAATGGCTTCTAAAGTTGTCTGTGATGTCATAGAATATTCAGGCAGTAAGAAAACAGAGAGCAGCAATTGCTGCGGAGAGAGGGATTCAATGTCCTTGAAAAGGCAACAGCATTAGATTATTAAAAGAACAAATGGAGGTGTTTAGAGGTGTAAAAATGGTTTCCTATCACCGTTAAGTCAGGCATCAAATTGATTTTAAAGTTGGAGACAGACAGATACTAAGGTGGCTACAAGTAAAAACAGCTGGAATCACAGAAAGAAGCCAATACTCACAGAGTCTAAGAGCTGGGCTCTACAATCTCCTGATGTTTAGAAGAAACCACACACCACACTCCCAGGTACAAATGTTTCACACAGCATGCATTATCAAGGCATGACCATAGAACCCAGCTTTTAGACTTTGTGATGTTAAAGTTGGACTGCTTCATTGTAAGAATGTAACTGGCAGTGACCCTCACTTTCTACTTCATAAGCTACAGTATTCCTTATACAACCAAGTGCTCTCTGCATTCTTCCAGCCAAGGCTTGCTTTTATTATTAATCAATATTATAATATCACCCCCAACCCCACTTCCCTTATTTCCCTACTTCTACTTAACCTGTTCCAAACCTCAGCATTTTCTGCCTTCGGTACAACATTAGTCAGCAGCAAAGAGTGCAGGTGCAATCTGTTCTAAGACAAATAATCCAAACATTGGAGCCAAAACCTGCTGACCAATGAAAATACTTGTGTCTGAATGGATTATAGTTAAGGCTGTAATTAATTCACGGTATGCACGAAATTCACCGATACTGTGAAAATCTGCAGGTTCCGTGAATTTCGGCAAAACTGGTATAACTGTCTTCCTTTCATTGCCTGATTACCTCGCAATTACGTTAATCATCTCCTAAACATCTCCTAAACACTTAATATGACAGCATTGGAATCATTTAGTCATTTCCCAATTGCCTAATCTATGCAGAACATCATGAAAGCAGGGATTTCTTAAGCACTTAACAGCTTAATTGTTATATTGTGTGACTGGTTTCTTGATCTCAAGCTGTTTTAAATTGTTAGGTAGTAGCCCAGTTTTCCAGTATGCCACACAATGTCTCTGCCGCAAAAGCCTACCTCTGCTTCTAAACTCGGTAAAGTGTATGCAAAACATAGGTGCACCCAGTATGATAGAGGCACCTTTCACGTTTAGGGTAATATTTTATTTTCCACAACCTGAAATATACCTGTAGACCATAAATGAACAGCCTCTTGCGATCGTCACCTCGAGGCCTCTTCTCATGTTGCCAAGAAAAGGAAACTCGATGCAAGCAAAAGTGCTGTAGCTGAGAAGCAGGTAACGGTATAAGAGTTGTTTCATACCAAAGTTGAACATCAGAAAAGAGGAAAATTGCACTATTCAATCTAGTTGAAGCATTTACTTCTGCTAATATTCCTTTGAATGCTCTAGATAACAACAGCCTACACTGTTATCTTGAAACCAATTTAAAATCAGTTGGACTGATACATACATCGCAGTGGCTGTGTTCAGAATATTTGCCAAAAGTGTATTCATTTCATGTTGCTGAGGTAAAAAAAAAGTTATTAAAGAGGCAGAAACACTTCCAATTATATGCGAAGAGACTACTGATGCACAGGATCGATACATACTGAACATTGTGGCTATACCTTCAATTAGTACACTACGCTTGCAAACAAGTAATCCCTTTTGTAACCAAATTGGAACCAATACTACTAGACTGTACCATTCTGGAAGCTACAAATCCAAGCTAAAATCCTACATTCAAGAGGTACAAGGCAGCACTTTCATATATTGTAACATAGACATTGTTGGGTTCTGGCAGGACTGTAAAGAACGATTCCTAAACTTGTCAAGCATTGCTCTTAGCTGTTTGAGTGTACCTGTTCATAGTGCCAGTGTTGAGAGATCATTTTCTCATTACGGTTCTATGTTGACTGATATTCGACGTAGTATAAAGCCCGAAAATATAAAGATGTATTCAATGCTGCAGCAAAATAATTTATTTAATTATTGTATGTTTAGTGGCATTTTTTTACCCGATTTTAAATGTTTGTAATGATTGTAATCGATTTTAACTGCTGTTTTTTTAGTTGTGTAACTTGTTATTTTATATTTATTGAAGTAAAAACAAAATTTGATATTAGTGATGTATCTGTGAAATTATTTAGATTTGCCGTGCAAATGCTGTGAAATCGTACCCTTTTTTCCGTGAATAAAATACAGCCTTAATTATAGTCAGTAACAGAACCATCCTCCTTATTTCCCCTACACAATTTAGTAGCTAAGCCACTACATCAAGATGATTCAGGACTTTTATCTGCTTGCAATTCACTTTAGTCCCAATATCTAGAGAACAGTTCTGCTCAGCCTCCGTCCCTCAAACACGTGTGCTGTATCTGAACAATGCACATAGTGCTAAGAATATTTCAACAGAATTCCATGAAATTTCAGAAAATTCTGAATAATTCTACTAATTTTGTTGGTAGTAGAATCTCAAAATTTTGAAAGCAGTATGCTTTTCTTGGATAAGTGGGAAATGTGTTGCAGGGTTACAGAGCATGTATAGTGCAAAATGCAGCTAAAAACACTTAGTACACTGACACCACTCATGCATGGGTACCCAAATAAAACACAATCCTTGCCCCCTGGTACACAAAATTCCCAAGAATAAGTGCGTTGTAGTTCTCAGTATATGCTCGAAAACTACTGCTCCTCTTCCTGCTTCCTCTGATAGTAGAGCTCTGGTACCTTGCTACAAGGCAGATTTAACAATTAGTAAAGTTAGATTACATATGGCAGCGAGCAGCAAAACAAGCCTTCTGCATGCAGGCAACACTTCTTGCACCAGAGAATGGCTGGAACGCATGGAACTTAACCCTATTCCAGTTCTAGGCTTTAGATATGTAAGAAAGGATTCCAACAGGGCTGAGGGTTAGAAAATGGTCTTTTTATTTGCTGGGCTCTGATTGGCTGCTACTCCTTCCAGAGGGGTACATTAACTTTCAATAGACGCCCAGCAAATAAAAAGTGCCAACCCAGCTGCCCCTTCACTCACTCAAACATCCTTGTGCATGGCCACTTTGCTTTCTGATTGGCTAAAAAAATGGGGCACTGAATTTGAAATAGATGCCATTTTTTTACGTATGTTAGCGAGTGACTATTTCCCTGACTGCAACTATTGCCCCCCAACAAATTGAAACTGTCACCAACAGCACAACGGCAATCCTCTGCTATAACAACAACACGAAGAGGAAAAAATAAAACTTGTCGTAATCAGACCATACTGATCATGGTTATCGCTTCTCATACTGCTGGCTGTCATCTACAACTCATATACCCTCCTCTGCCAGCCCAATACAAGCCTAAAAGTATTATATCTAAAAAAAAAACAAAGCAAGCAAGAAACACACACGTTGTTTAATTTGCAGCTGAAAGACAGGAAATAAGAGTGTTTCTGTCAGCATAATAACGGCACCGCTGGTCTCCTGACAGAGATCTCGTGCCTCCTTCAGACGCCAGCCCATTGTTTGCAACTCCTTAGCACCCCCCTGCCCTGCTATCAGAACACATCTCAAATCAAACGTTTATTTTAATTTTGTATTAATATTTGTGAGTTTCTCTCGTACCTTCATGCACTGGCAATCAGGCAGTAATCCAGCAGTAAAAGAACAAAACTGTAGCTGAACTCGCACACGCAGGCTGCAACAAATCTGTGTAGCTGAACTCGGACACGCAGGCTGCAACTAATCTATTTTCCATATTTCCCCTTACCATCGAAGAAACCGATCAAAAAACTAAATAAACGGGGACACGAGAAAACTGCTGTAAATCAGTCATCACAAGAAAACCAGCTTTCAAGATAGGCACAGAAAACAAATTATGGAAGACAAAAGCGCCCTCTACTGGCAGCTATACCACTACAGGGATTACTTTACAACAACATTTTTTCCATTAATTTATACAACTTTTTTGAGCAAATTTGAGACATTAAAAATTATTTTATAAAAAAATTTCATAAAAAAAAAACATTTTCTAAGCGCAATAATACCCTCCAGGGTGGGCGGTATGGGCAATTACGGACTGCCCAGGGGCTATAAGGCCCTCTGCTTGTGGCGTTGGGCCTCATTATGCCCCTGGGGGGTCCGGTATTGCCCAATACCACCCACCCTATTGGGTATTATTGCTTGCATAGTACTAGCAACAACATGTGACAAATGATCTAGGGAGGCCATCTTAGCAAGAGAGTTAAGTAGTTCTGACATTGAGGGAATGTCTGTTGTTCTCCATTTACACAATATCAGCCGCTTGGCCTGGATACTAAGCAGAACCACCCAGCTTTTTAAGAAAGAGTTCAACTGTGTATGTTGAGGTGGAAAACCCAGCACCCAGATGAGTGGGTCAGGCCTCATTACAGAACCCACAATTTGTGTGGCTAGGTCACAAACTGACTTCCAGTTGGGGGTTATAAGTTGACACTGCTGAAGGATGTGAAATAAGTCCCCCACCCCAGACTAGCATCTCTAACATAGGTTGTTGTCTATAAGTTTACATTTATATAGCAGAGATGGAGTTCTATACCAGTGATGGAGGATTTTATTTTGAATTAGCCTGCTTCTGGTGTCTGGATAGGCCGAATGCACCTGTTTCCAGCAGAGCTTCCATTGGGGGTCCATTATCTGGGTATTAAGGGCTTTTTCCCATTTGGACTTGGATTCATTAGATTTGGAGGGGACCTTGTCTCAGAGGGCTGCGTAGATTTTGCTGGCCAGCCGCTTAGATGTTGAAAGCCACCCAGTTATACTTTCTGGCTTTGAACTGCCCCTTTGCTGGTTCTTCATATATGCAGATATGTAGCTATGTAGCTGCAAGTATCTCCAAAAATTCTCCCACCACAAACCTGACCCATGGGCTAGTTCCATGTAAGATTTAATGCTTGTCCCACTCTCCTCCAGGACATCTTCCAAGGTGACTATCCCTGCAGCCTCCCAGTGGTTCCAATATAGGGGTTTGTTACCTATTAAGAGTAGCCCATTTCCCCAAATGGGAGTCCAGCATAATGGGTGAGGGTCTAGGTTTAGTTGTTTATGTATCAAGCACCAAACTTTAACCGAAAAGGCTATGGTGGGGTGGGAGATGAGATTCTTAGGGAGAGAGTTATATAGTAGCAAGGGGAGACAACTGCTTGTTTTATCTTATTTTTACTTTTGTTTTTCCATTTGTTCAGGTCTGTTTTAAGGTTTTGCCATGCGGTAGCTTTGAAGAACACAATAACAGGAGAAAAGTGACTTCAATCATGAATGAAGTCTGTACTGTAGTGAGCATTATAAGGCAGAACAGCTGACACATGGAGTCAGCAGACTTTCTCATGCAGTCGGACAGAGCAGCCATGAGGTAAAACTGGGACAGTGCTGAAGTCACTTTCATTTTGTTTTAAATAAACAGTTAATGTTGTTATAGGACATATTTCATTTTGTTGAAGAGCAAGGGGAGCCAAGCGGGGAGAAAGTGACAGGAAAGCCATCCCCAAGTGTCTAGCATTGAGAGGTAAACATGCGTCTGTCCTAGCACTATCAGTTTAAAAAGAAATAAGTAACAACTTTTTTGTGTGTGATGGGGGGGGAGTAGTATTTCAATAAAAATGGCACTGTTTGTAACAGTTAAATATAGGGGCTACAATTGTGTTGGGGGAAGCTGGAGAGGTAAGTCTTTTACTAAATCTGTAAAAAATGGCTGCTTTTTACATTTTTTTCAAATTCATTTGGGGCACGGTGATTTAGCTGGTGCTGAGGCAGGTTTGCAATGGGACTTGTTTTTTACCTGCTCTCTGTTGGCACATAAATGTACCACTAGGGGCTCATTCAAGCAGAGACTGGGACATTTCCTTCCCATTTCTTAACTGAAACTTAGTTTCCTAAGGATTAGGAGTTTACTGGACAAGGAGGGACATAATAGAAGGTCAACAAGAGAGACATCATTAGTACAAGGGCAGCAGCAGATGCCAGAAGTCAGTACTGGAAGGGAAAGATAGCTTGAAGGAGGAGCTTATGAGAGGAAAGAACCACAGATTGACGTATGCTATCACAACTGAAGGTAACACTGACATACTGTATATAGCCGCACCATCCCTTCACTTCCAGTGAGCTTGTCTGTGCAAAGCATAACCAGATGGAGACATCCAGGGAACTGGTCCACAGCAGAAGGCCAAGATTCAAATAGATAATAACTAATATGCTAGGGAAATAGGAATCAGAGGTGAGTTACTGCACCATTATTGATCTCTTATATTAAATGGTTGCTTTGCTATATCATGTACGGTTGTAAAAGTGTCCTAGAAACATAGAAACATAGACATTGTTGGTAGAAAAAGAACATTGGATTATTCAGTTTGCCTTGATATACCCTGTCCTTCCTCAGGATCTGCTGTCTAGTTGGGTGGTTTGCCCCTTCCTCATTTCCTCCTGCCTTACCCCTACTACCCTTAGTAACTATTAATCCTTTAACTCTGTCCCAGCCATTCTTTAAACCACAAGTGACTTTGGAACCCATCACCTTTGCTGGCAGGCTCTTCCATAGCTCAACCACTTCCTCTGTAAAATAAAAGTTTCTTACATTCCTTATTAATTTCCTCTGCAGCTTCCACGCATGTTTCCATGTTTTTGACTTATGGTTTACCCTTTTCATTCCTTTTAGAAACTTGAAGATATCTATCATATCACCCCTCTCCCTTCTGGCCTCCAGTGAGTAAATGTTCAGTGCCTTAAGCCAATAATTGTAAGATCTGCTCCATTAGCCTTGAATCACTTTGGTTACCCTATTTTGCACTGTTTCCATCCTGTCTGAGTCTTTCCTTAGCTTTGGATTCTAGAAATGAACACAGTACTCCATAAGAGGCTTCTCAAGTGATCTACAGAGAGATAGTATTACCTTTTTTCCTGCTGCAATAGACCCGACACTCCCCCACACACACACAAACACCACCACCCAAAGCTGCAAACCCCAAAAGCCCCAAAGCAAGATACAGAGCAGGTATTGTGCTGTGAGGAGTGAAAGGAAACTAGCAGTTTTGAACTGTGTTTTGGCGCCAAGTTCAAACTTGGGCTGCCCTAACTGTCTCTGCCTACTTTCGCTGACTAAACAGCAAACGGATATATAATTTTTGGACTGAGAATTTATTTTTCAGTTAAATGAGATTCTCATTTAAAGTCATCACAGAGCTATAGATTGTTTTTTATAAGTACATTTCTAGCCCCGAATGACTTAAATTTTATGCCCCTGCATTGTGTACTTTAAATTAATTAATTCTCCACACACACACATGGGGTTCCTCGGAATGCCCCTTAGCTTTCACAGAGAATAAAAATTAGAAAGGATTAGTTCTTTGCATTTTCTAACTCTGTAAGGCCTGCCCATGTTGTAATCAATTGCAATTGCAAATGTTTATTTTATGCAGCTATTGGTAGCAGTGAGAAGTTTTAGCTCTGGTATCAAATCCTTATTTACAGTTTAGCTCTGTAATTTAAATTGAACTTTAAATATTACTCTGCTTAGCTCAGTACTGTGTTAGTTCATTTGGGGCACCTGATTAATTTACTGCTGATGTTTTTCCAACCCACTGCTGTTGGATTTACCCTCCCTTAATGCAAAACTAGAATTGCAGCAATTTTATTTCATTTTCCTCTTCAGCTAAATCTTGTTTTAACTGTAAACTCAGCACAGGTCCCTCTCCATTTCTGCCAGCCCCATCCCCTGTTCCAACCTCTCCCTCCTGTGTACCTTAATTTAACCAAGGGTTGTCTTCTGCTTCTCCAACAGCTCACTCGTGTGGTCATGAGGGCCAGGTGGGACTCGTCCCTCCCCAAAGCTACAAACCTTGAAAGCCTCCAAAGCAGGTACACAGCTTGCTGTGAGGCGTGAAAGGGAACTAGCAGTTTTGAACTGTGTTTTTCCCACCTACACTTCACGGTGGCTCCCCACCACCACCACCACCACCCTTGGTCATCCATCTCTTTATAGGGTTGTTCACGTGACACTGTATAGCCTATCAGTCCCCTTTACCATTTGCTGGTTATCAGCATCCACCACTTGAGGCAGAAACATACGTTAACCACCACCCACTAGTTGTAGTCCAACATGCGGATTGCAGGGCTAGCAGCAATTTTTCTTCTCACTTTACTAGCCACATTACCCCCTCCTCCTTCCAAGTGGAGCAGTCTTGTCTGCCACGATTACTCACCCTAGCCTCCTCATCTCCTCCTTCCCCAACCTCATCTGTACATGTACTCCCTACATTTGCTGGCTGGTTCTTCAGTCCTCCCACCCTCCTTCCACGCAAGTTTAACTGCCCTCACAGTACATGTCCAAGCCTCTTTTGCAGCCCCTAATCAGTCACTGTATTCTTATCACAGATTTTTTTGGGGAGTTGCCAAAAAGTAAGTACATTATTACCCTGCTGCTCCTGTTATCCAGGGACATTGAACACAACCCTGGACCTAACTACCACACCCTCATCCAAATAACACCTCCTGTCTCACACTGCCCCATGGCCTTAAACTTGTGCACCTAAATTAAATATCTGCAGCATTGTAAACAAAATTAGCCTTCTGCAACCTACCATTTTCTCACTTAGATCAGACATACTGACAATTTCTGAAACATGGCTGAAGCCACACAATCAGGATGCCAAATTCACAATTCCGGGCTACTTTATCATTCACCAAGACCACCCAGGCACCAAGAGAGGTGGTGGAGTTGCTATGTACATCAACTTCTCATTTCAGTTTACACCAGTCCCACTGCCCAGACCCATGCACACCATCGATGCCACACTAATCAAACTCTCCCTTGTCTACACCTGCCCCATATTTATCATACGATGTTACTATTCTCCTGACACAACCACGACCTCCATCTTGGAACACCTGAATATCCTTAGAACACTGCCATCTTCGGGAAAATTATATATCCTCAGTGATTTCAACCAAAATTGTCTCTCAAGCAGCAGTCCCAGGCTGTGAAACCCGGTGGCAGCTTTAAACCTGTCCTGACAAATCACTGAGCCCACTTGCCTCAACCACAAATCATCTAACCACTCTCTCCTGTACTGGGCCCTTACCTCACACTTACATCATATAATCGCCTCAGGTCTGCTACCAGACTCCCTTAGCGACCATATTATGATATGCTCATTTAGGAAAATCCATCATCCTAAAGCAACACCCTCACAAAACCATCTTTACTAGATCCTTCAAATCCCTGGATCTTGCATCTCTCCTATATGTCTTGTCTAGCATAGACTGGTCATATGTCCCCAGGGCTAGTTCTATTGATTCCACCTGGGAGTTTTTCAAGGCCAGGTTCACTGTTGTCTGGAACTCACATGCCCCTCTCAAATGTGCATAGGTGAGGGGCTCCCACCTGCCACGGATTACCACGGACATTATGACACTCCTCAAAGACAGGGATGTAGCCTGGAAGATCTTCATGGTCTCTGGCTCTCAGGTGCACCTACAAAAGTATTGTGCACTACATAATGCCTGTACTAGACAGATCCACAAGGCAAAGGCAAAATACTTCAGTGACTTCTTTAAGACTAACTTAAGCCAGCCGTCAAAATTTTGGAAGGTGGTCAAAGCCCTTTTTGCCCCTCCCTCTCAACCCCCCCTTCTCTAACCGTAGGCGGCTCCACGATTATGGACTCCCTGGAAGTGGCCTCTCATTCCAGTTCTTTCTTTACTGAATGCACCTCGCCACTTCTGGCCAGTCTCACTTCTGACCCTCAACCCCCAAAAAAAAAAGCTCACCCAGCTGGCACCCTTTTGCTTTCCATCCAACTTCCCCCGCTGAAGTCTATAAAGCCTCATGTACCCTAAACCCCGCCAAGAGCAAATGCCCAACTGGCCTGGACTCCAAATTGTTATATCTGTCAGCTCCTGCTATTGCCGTCACCCTGGTATCCCTCTATAACCTCTTATTCTCTCTTGCCCTATCCCCACCATGTGGAAGCATGCCACAGTCATCCCACTTCCCAAAGGTGGTGACCCCTCCACTCCTGGTAATTATCACCCAATTTCACTCCTTCCTACCCTGGCCAAAATCCAGGGGCACCTAGTCCTCTCAACTCTCCTCTTTCTCAGTTCCTCTTCTTTTTACTCCTTACCAGTCTGGTTTTAGGAAGTCCCACACCACACCACTTCTCCTAAGACTCATGGACTCCATCCTCTCTGGTATGGACAGGACCCATATTATCTCAGCCATTTTTGTCAACCTGGCTAAAGCCTTCGATACTGTTTCCCACTCACTTCTCCTGTCCAGACTCTCTCCCACACAGACTTCTTAAGTGTGGCCACCAGTTGGTTTCATTCCTATCTCCTAGGTCAATCCCAGTCCATCACAACTGGCAATGCCACCTCTGCTTCCCTTCCAGTTACCTCTGGTGTTCTACAAGGATCAGTCCTTGGCTTGCTTCTGTTTTCAATCTTCCTCAACAACCTGCCCCCTGTCAGCCCACATACATCCATTCACATGTATGCAGATGATACAGTACTGTACACATCCGGCCCTTGTCCCCCAGTGTAGCGACCAGACTCCAGCAGGACTTCAGTGCAGTTCAGCACTGGTTTTGCTTGAACCAGTTCTTTCTCAATGCCAAGAAAACTATCTCTATAACCTTCGACATGAGACAGATACTTTCAAGGCTACTGTCCTCCCCCTCCTTCCACACCCTGGATAGGACTACTTTAGAGACTTGCACCTCCTGCAGTTATCTCAGGGGCTGGCTTGACCAGCACCTAGACTTCTCTGCTCAAATTGATGCCATCCACAAAATCTGCACCCCAAGTTAGCTGCTCTTTATCAGAACCGTGGGAGCATCCCACTGCCAGCTCACCGTGCAACTGTGTAGAGCATGATTCTCCCCATCTTCGATTATGGGGATGTAGTCTATAGTGCCTCCCCAATGTCCACTGTAGCCAGACTGGACCCCCTCTTCCATTCCTTCTGTAGCTTTGCTCTTGACTGCCCTCCTAACACTCAACACTGTGTCCTATACTGCAACCTAGACCTACCCTCATTGCAGGCTCGGTGCCTCTCCCATAGCGCCAGCCTCACAGCCAAATACTGGTCATAGTCAAGGCCACTGATTTACGGTGATTAAAACAATTAAATTCCGTTTTCAAGACTTAAGATTCCAGAATTTCACCGGTGATTGTTACTCTAATTTCCGAATTTTACCGGGATTCTGTTATCATTTTTTAGTATGTGCATAAATAATCAGAATTAAAGAAGGCTTCATATACAGAGCATTAAATAAAGCAAACTGAAAATAGTACAGGAAGGAATTAAAAGAAAAACACACTTTTTTATAGATTTACTGATTTGATAGAAAATGCCAGATTCCATGAAATCTTCATTTTTACTGGTTTTCAGGCAGCCCTAATTCCGAAATTTTACCGGATTTTCCGTTAAAAAACGAAAAACAGTGGCCTTGGTCATAGTCCCTCCCTCCTTATCTTGTCTCTCTCCTTTTGGCTCATACCATACAGGGCTATGCTCTGAGAAATAATGACTCATGTCTATTGTCCATTCCGTGCATGGGAGGCTCGGCAGGCCAGGCAGCCTTCACTCATCGCATGCCTAAACTCTGGAACTCACTTCCCTCTGATATCTGACATGCCTCCCCTAGTCAGCAACTTAACTCCCTTCTCAAAATTCACTTCTATCCCATCTGTACATGCACCCATGGAAGCCCAAAACATGGTGACCAGACCCATCCAAAATAGGGCAGAAACCCTTACTATGTTTTGTTCTCAGTTTTTTTCCCTGTCATATGCCCCAACATAATAACCTAATCCTGTTGTAATTCATCTACTCAATGCCTGTACAACAGCCTGTTTAAATGCACCCTACCCATGATGTTTCTATTGCACTGTTATGTTGTAATAGGCTTGATGCTTAACTTGTACTTTACCCTAAGTGGTTGTCTGTTTTGTTTATCTTGAAATGTGTTTGACCATGTACACTATGTTTTCACTCCCTCTCCCCCAACCCCCAGAGTACATCTGTAATTGAGCTGTAGTCTGCTCAGCATGCCTCCCCGGTAAAAACCTTTTAATAAATAAATAAATAAATACATACATAAATAAATATATCCACACATTCTGGGTACATTGCTGTAGGTCTTTTGTCATTGGCAAGCTTGTTTTAGGGAGTCACATATGATTACTCCCATTTCACTAACCTCAGTAGTAGTGTGTCCAGTTTCACCCTTCCCATACATATTCCATCTGGGTGTTCTTGTTTTTATTGTGCATCACCTCACACTTTTTGACATTGAATTTCAACTATCGAACCTTTGACTATCTCTCCAACCTATGTAGGTCCCTCTGAATCTCTTTGATCCACTCCATGCTGTCCACCCTTCCTCAGATCTTGGTGTCACCTGTGAAAAGACACAGCTTGTTCTTTATGTGGCACCCCACTTGTGACCTCCTTCTAACCTGACTTGACTCAGTTTACCACCATTCTTGGCTATCTCCTTTCCAACCAACTACCCACCCATCTAACTAGCTCAATCACTGCAACTAGGTACTTTAACTTCTTCACCAACTTTTTATGTGGCATAGAGTCGAATATTTTGCTGAAACTGAAGTAGAGTAAATCCGCAGCTTTTCCTTTACCACTGCCATTACCCAGTTAAAGAATACTATCAAATTTTTTGGTCAAGACCTCTCTTTGTTGTAGACTGCTGTTTACTATTCTGGAGACCATTTTTCTCCTGATAGTTCACTAGTTCCTCTTTGACTAGTGTCTCCATCACTTATAAGCCTGTAGTTACCTAGTTATTCTTTTGTTCCCCTCTTACTGAGTGGAGCTACATGCATTACCCTTCAGTCTTTCAGAACCACCCCTGGCTATTCAGTTATTAAACAGTCCTGCCATGGATTCAGATAGTTGTTCAGCCAGCTCCATGAGTAGCCTCATATGCTTCCCACCTGATCATGATGCTTATCCACTTTTAGGGCTGCAAGCCCTTTTTAAATCCTTACTGCTCCAAATACCAGTTACCTCATTTTTGGTATTCCCCTTGCAGCACCTTTATGCCACTTTCTGGCAAAGGTCTGCTATCCTTCACTATGAATACTGAGAAGAAGCAGTTGTTAGTACTGCTGTCTTTTGCTCACCTTCTGTTACCAGCCTCCCTCCTCAGACAGTCCTACAATTCTCCCTGTCTTCTTTCTTTTACCCTTTTATTTATGTTTTTTATTTATTTGAAAGTCTAGGTATTACATCCCTTTGAGTCAAGGACTCATTTACAAAGACTCCACATCATACTGACAATGAAGACAAATACAGAGTATAACAAGTACAGAGACTAAATACAGTGGCATTGTGCATTACTACTACATTGTGCAACTCAGAAGTGTATATGGTACAATCAAACAATAGAGTCAGGTACATATTTAGCAGAGGAACTTGTTGTTTCAGGGAATGAGGGATTATCTGCAGTCACAGTGGGAGCTGGTCATAATGTAGTCATGCAGCTCAGTTTTAAAAGGCCCAAACCTGGGAATTGATAGGGTAGACCCAGGGATAGAGTTAATCCAAAGTGGAGCCCTATTGTGAAAGGATCTTTGGCCAGCGCTGGTCTTTACAAGAGGGATGTGAAAGGCAGTAGTGTCAGAATGTCTTGTGGCCAGCCTTGGCAAACTTGGCTGGAGAAGTAATAGACAGCAAGGGGGAGCTAGACCTAGCAGGATTTTTTTGAACAGAAAGCAGGTCTGATAGAATAGCCACCCATGAAAGTTAAGCCATGATGACCGTTAGTAGCCATTCACTGCCTGCGGCCATCTGGCAGTCCTTATTGTGGGTGCATTTAATGGTGGCCGGATCAGTGTCCAATGCAGCGCCATAGATGACTATGCCATAGTCTACCAAGCAGAGGATGGAGCAAGAAATGGCTAGTCGGAGAGCATCAGATGGGAGACAGGGCCTAAGTCTATACAGGAGACCAATTCTGATGTTAATTGCAGAGCATGCTGATGCTATATGCTCACGGAAAGTGAGGGCCGAGTCGAGGGTGACCCCAAGATATTTAAAGCTGGTAACTGATTCCAGTCTGGTACTCTGGGAATTTTTTATAGACAGGTGGTCAAGTTGTATTTATGTTGAGGGTGGGCAAAAAGCATGACCTTTGTTTTTTATAGTTTTGGACAAGTTTGTGGGAGGCAAACCATGATTCAATTTTTGTGAAGGAGTCCTGTAGGGATATTTGGAGCTGGGCAGGGTCTGGGTGCCGACTAAAGATCACTGCATCATCTGCATAAAGGAGGAGATGCCCAGTGCAGACCATAGGGAAGGAGTTTAAGTACAGTGAGAAGAGGAGTGGACCCAGGATGAATCCTTGAGGAACACCTGACCCAACAGGAAGGCTCATGGAAAGTGTGTTATTTATCTTAACTTGCTGTGTATGGCTGTGAAGATAGTTGGAGAACCAGCCAGCGGCCTCTTGTGATAAGCCAACAGAGAGGAGGGAGCTTATGAGTATACTGTGATTTACTCTGTCAAATGCCTTGGACAGG
Source organism: Neoceratodus forsteri (assembly GCA_016271365.2). NCBI lineage: Eukaryota > Metazoa > Chordata > Ceratodontiformes > Ceratodontidae > Neoceratodus > Neoceratodus forsteri. Next base: position 784,816,094 of record CM057452.1, read on the forward strand.
TCGATATAGACAGATACAGCCAAGGCTCCCTGGTCAAGGGCATCATGGATAAAAGAGGTAAACTCTAGGAGGGTGCTTGTTGTACTGTGCCCTTTCTGAAACCATGCTGTTGCTGGCACAGAAGGTGATGCGAGTCTAAACATTCAGTAAGTTGATCTGCAACAATTTTTTCCAGTGTGTTTGAGATGGAAGGAAGTATGGAAATGGGCCTATAGTTACTACCCGAGGTTCTGTCTCCATTTTATGTACTGGAGTGATAACCACCCTTTTCCACAGTGAAGAGAACTGCCCTAGACACAGAGACATACTGAGTATTTTAGTAAGAGGAGTTAGTACTGCGTCAAGCATTAAGGAGAGCAGCTTTGTATCAACAGAGTCACCACTCTGACTAGTTTTCCCCGAGGAACATGGTGAGATATAAACCGGCAGCACTTGGGGAGATTGTTCTAAAGTGAAAAGGGGGAGCACGGGGGGCGGAAACTGACCAGCAGATGCAGAGAAGAAGTCAGGGGGGAGGATAGAACTGAGGTCAGAGAAGGATGCATTAAAGGTATTCGCTATCTTGCTAAGGTCTTGGGTGGGAGCTCCATCAATAATCAGCATGGAGGGAGGGGGGGATGTGGACTTACCACTTAGCTCATTAATATTCTCCCAGAACCTTTTTCCATTTCCCCAGGTGGAAGTAAGTTTGTCCTTGTAATATTCAGCCTTAGCCTGTCGGATAGCCTAGATGCATGAGTTTTGGGCAGCTCGTTACAGCTGGCAAACAGAAGGGTAAGCAGACTCTAGGGCATGTTGCCATAGATTATCACAGGCTATAATTAGGTCGAGCAAAGACTGATTCATCCATGAGGCAGATTGAGACTTTTCAATCCATTTTACAAAAGGGGCAAAGATATCGCAGGCAGATTTGAAGGAGCTTATGAAGAAGGACAGAGCAGCATCAATCGACGACTCATGATCAAGAGGGGACCAGTCAAGGTTAAGGAGGTGGTTGTGGAAATGTGCCAGGGATCCTTCCTTTAGCTTTCAGTGGCTGAAGATCCTGGGGGGGGATGGCTTCCAACTGTTGGACCAGTGACAGATGACCAGGAAATGATCACTGAGTCTGGGAGGACCTGGACATCCTATATGCACTCAGGATGATTTGTGAACATGAGATCAAGAAGGGAACTAGTGTCCTTTTTGTAGTTTACCCTAGTAGGGGTAAGTACCATCTGAGAAAGATTTTGGGCTGCAGCTGCATCCTTGAGACAGGACGGTGTTGAAGTCACCGAGGGCGATGATTTCTGAGTTTTTGTGGAGCTGGGCAATGATCTTTAGGATGGATTCAAAAGCATCCTTCTGGTTGCAAGGAGGTATGTAGACTGACATAAGGTAGAGAGATTTACCTGAGCTGCCCACAGCAACCTTTATGGTGAGGGTCTGGGCACCCGCAGTGGGGTGGTGCATTGTTTCAATTTTGATGCCTTGCAGGTGGTCCCAAAGGTACAGTGCACACCCCTTCCCCTTCTCCCCAGCCTATCAGATCTGAACAATGTATAGCATGGCAGGGTAACAGCTGAGTCTGGGATACTCTGTGGTAGCCATGTTTCGGTTACAGCTAGGTCATCCGGGTTTTGGAGTCAAAACCAAGGTTGGAGTGGGGCTAATTTTTTTTGGAGACTACATATGTTTATTGTTGCCAGCCAGAGTCCTTTGGATAGCATTGTTTTGCAAAGGGTGGGGGCAGTGGGGCCAGGATTGGGGTGTATATTTCCCATGAGTAGCAGGAGGATAATGAAGATCCTGGATAGGACACTTTTTAGGATCTTTTTGTGATTACGCAGCGATGGTCTTGCATGGTGTCACAGCTTTTTGCCAATATGAGAGCAGGCAAAGTGCAATATTTCTGGGCTATGTAGTACAGGGCAACACATGGTTTCTGGGAACAGGTGAGAAGAAACAGCCATGATAGGAGGGGAGGTGGGACATGGTGATTGCAGTAGGAATAATCACAGGGGTGGGCAGCAGATGGGATGTAGAGGGGACACAATGGGGTATAGGAGTAATGGTGGTATATGGGTGAGTAGTGAAGGGGCAGGAGTTAGGCATGCAGAGAAGAAGAAACACTGTGAGGAAAAGAATCCAGGATGTAATTTATTGTGGGAGAGATTGAGTAATGTGGCTAAGTAGTAGAGTTTGGTGATGACTGATAATTATTCTCTTGGGTGTTATATGTTTGAAATCTTAGGTGAGGATTGTCAGTTATACTGATTGCTGGAAATAACAGAGGTAGGAATATAGGACGAGCTGTGCTTTTTAATGGAGATTGTCTTTATTTGTGATTTCACACACACTGCAGTGGATAGGATTACTTACGCAGAAAAGACAGGGGCCACTAGTGGCAGGCACCGATAACCTGACTATGGGAAAATGGACTGATTGGTTAATTAAGTCACCTGATTTGCCCTATACAGGACTAAACCGACCAAGGGGGGTTGTGGTGGTTGGGGTGGTGAGGATCCTTTCAGATTCCAGTAAAAATGGATGCCCCAGTGGCTGCAGTGCTTCAGCTGCTTCTGCTAGGATTTCTGCTAGGAGACATTCATTACCTGGATTGCTGTGGGGGTTGCGGTCTCCATAGCTCAAGAGAGGGCACCTCACCCTCTCAGCCTACATCTGCGAGGGGAGTCTGGGTGTGTGCTGAGGAAGACTTTGTATGTGAAAACAGTTTTTCCTCATCTTTTGGCACCCTCTGCAATATTCTTCTCTGTGCCTGCATTTCATCCCTGACTGCCTCCCTGGATTCCTTCATTTTTAATTGGCATCCACTCCATTCCTCTTCTCCCTGCTTCTCTGTCTATCTTATGATGGCTCTTTGTTTGGCCTTAATTTCCTCCCTGACCTACCTACAGAATCAGATTGGTCTCTTCTACCTGTTTCTCTTGGCAACCTTTCTCAAGCATGAATTAGATGCCTTGAAAATGGCCTCTTTAATTATTCTCTACATTCCTTTACTCCAATTTGTCTACTCCAGTCAACTTGTCCTGTGCTAATTACCTCATTTGGTCAATGTCTGCTCTTTGGAAATCCAGAACCTCAGTGTTTGATGAGGGTATGCTGATACCCAGAGCCAGTTCAAACCATATGGTGTTACGGTCACTGGATCCCAGTGCTTGCTCCACCTGCACTCTGCCTGCCATTTCAGAACTGGTGAGCACCATTTATAGAATGATAGTCTGTCTTGTGGGGTCTCTGATCTGCTGCACCAGTAGGCAGTTCTGCAACTTATCTAGCAATGCCTGAATTCTGGTGTTCTTAGGTGCTGGATTGTCCAAATATATGTCTAGCAAACTGAGATCCCCGACAAACCCCCCCTTTTCTGCCCCTAGTTCCCTATCTTCATCCTTTTCTTGTCCTGTAGATCTATAGACCACACTCATGTGAAACTTCTTATCTTATAAAGTTACAAGCTGTCCTCACAGCAATTCTATTTTTCCATTCCCTTTCTGATGGATCCATCCTCAAAATTCTGAAGTTCTGAAGCAGCAAATAGAATTTTAGGTAGAACTAGGATCAAAAATTATAGAAAGATGAATTTAGCCAAGATGGAACAGTATTCAGGCACTTGGGACAAGGACAATGACTTAATAGACAAAGATTTGGAGCAGTCCTGGGAAATATTTAAGAGAAAGGTTCATCAGAAAACTATAGACCTGTCAGTTTGACCTCTGTGGTAGTGAAAGTGATGGAATCACTTCTGAAGGAAAGAATTGTTGAGTACCTAGAGGCCAGTGGGGCACAGGACCCAAGGCAGCATGGGTTCACAATGGGAAGGTCATGTCAGATGAATTTAATTGATTTCTTTGACTGAGTGACCAAAGTAGTAAACCAGGCAGGGGCTGTGTACATGGTCTACCTAGACTTTAGCAAGGCATTTGACATAGTCCCACAGAAAAGATTAATAAGCAAATTAACCAGACTGGGAGTGGGTCCCTCAGTGGTAGCCTGGGTAAAACATTGGCTGGACAACAGGACACAGAAGCTAATTGTAAATGGAGTCCACTTTGAAAAGAGAGGGGTTAATAGTGGAGTATCGCAGGGTTCAGTACTGGGTCCAGTACTTTTTAATATCTTTATAAGTGACATTGCAGAGGGACTGGAAGGAAAAGTATGCCTCTTTACAGATGACACAAAGATCTGCAAAAGGGTTAATACACAAGGAGGAATGGAAAGGATTAGAAGGGACTTGACAAGGTTGGAGGAATGGTCAGAAGTATGGCAGCTTGGATTCAAAGCAAAGAAGTGCAAAATAATGCACCTGGGAAACAAAAATCCAGCAGAAGATTACACAATGGGGAGAGGTAGTAGCAACAACAAAAATTGAAAGGGACCTGGGAGTAGTCATATTAGATGACCTTAAGGTTAGCAAGCAATGTGAGAAGGCAGTAAGGAGGGCTGGGGGGATACTGGGATGTATAGGGAGTGGCATCACCAGCAGAAAACAGGAAGTTGTTATCCCTCTGTACAGATAGTTGATGAGACCCCATCTGAATACTGTGTCCAGTTCTGGAGACCCCATCTCTGCAAGGACATAGACAAGATGGAGGCAGTCCAGAGGAGGGAAAATAAAATGGTGCAGGGTCTGCAAGAGAAGCCATATGAGGAGAGACTAAAGGAGCTTAAAATGTATACCCTAAAGGAAAGGAGGAAAAGGGGAGACATGATAGAAACTTTTAAGTACCTCAGTGGAATCAACAAAGTCCAAGAGGGTAGCATCTTTCAGAAAAGGAGATGTGCAAGAACAAGGGGACACAATTTGAAGATAGAGGTAGGACAGCTCAAGGGCAATGTGAGGAAGTATTTTTTTCACAGAGAGGGTGGTGTACGCATGCAACAGCCTTCCTGAGGAGGTTGTGGGGTCTCAAACTTTGGGAGGATTCAAGAATGCATGAGACAGACATGAGTCAATTCTTATGGGGGTAGGAAGGAATAGGCTGTTGATTAACTAGGATCTGCAGCTTATCCTGTGGGTAGGAAAATGGGCAGACTAGGTGGGCCAAGACATCTTTATCTACCTTCAAAGTCTATGTTTCTATGTTTCTATTGTATGGACAAGTTTGTACCCATGGTAAATAAATAATGACAAGTGAGGAAGACTTCCCAAATGGTTCTCAGGGAAAAGAAACAATAATTAATAGCAGGAATGAGGCATATAAAGAGTTTAAGAAACATCCTAATAACCATTGTGCAGAGAAATATAAGATTTGGGTACAGAAATGTAGAAAATCTGGTATCCCATGAAGAGGGTGGATGGGGAAGGGCACTGTCCGTAACGGTGACTCATTCCCAGCTAAATCCCTCACAGCGATGGGAGGGTAGGGTGACTGGATGGGGGGGTGGGCGAAATGGGTGACAGGATGTTGCTATATGTACATGCACAGGGTGGAGCGAGCACGGTGAGCGTGGGCTGGGAGGGGGCGGAGAAGCTGTAAGGGTGGCACTGCGGTGGATTGCCAAGTTGCATCATGGCATTGGGGGCTGTCCTGTGGTTGGTGTGGGTGAGGTATCGGGTTTGGGTCCATGTCAGGGCACTGGTGTGATTTTATTGTGCCTGGACCGAACCTTTAATTTTACAAGTTTTCACCCCCCCAACATGCACCCCTCTGGAGTTGAGAATCCTTTAGTAGGGGGGTGTGGGTGTGTGTGTGGGAGGGCACAGCCCCCCCAAAAAAACAATGAAATATATGTTCCTGGTGTCGTTGTCCTGTGCGCCGGGCTGTCAGAGTGCAGAAAATGTTTTCGGCACTCTGCCCACATGATAACGGTAATCACCTTTAGGCTTTCGCCATTATTACATAGAATCAGAAGAGCTATAACAGCTGCTAATGCAAAAGCAGAGTATGAGTTAGCCTGGTCAAAAGACAATGGGAAACACTTTTACGGCTAGGTTGGTAGCTTAAGGACAGGGAATAGATATAGTATCTCTCTAGTATAATTCATGAGAATAAAGTTATTGATAATGAATATGAAATGGCTAAGCTATTTAATATCCACTTTTTGTCCATATACCAGAAGGTAGAAGATCAGGTTAAGGAGGGGAATGATGAGCATGCAAATGGAACAAAATATAGGGTGGCTAAAGCAGAGGTTTTTGACAAATTAAGTAAATTAGATATGCATAAATCTTGTGAACCAGATGATATCCACCCTATGTCGTAAAATAAGTTAGTTGCTGAATTGGCTGGACCACTTGCCTTGTTGTTTAATAGGTCACTGGCCACAGGTATAGTGGTACATGACTGGAAGATAGCACATACAGTATTACACTGGTATTTAAGAAAAGGATCAGGGTGGTGATGGAAAACTATTGCCCTATTAGTATAACGTCTCAGATTGGAAAAATACTTGAGCGATTTATTAAATTGTTTCTCATTGATAATCTTTCTAGCCTAGAAATTATTGATATTACACAGCATGGTTTTTCTCAGGGCAGGTCATGTGTTACTAATCTTTTCGACTTTTTTGAGCCTGTGAGCCATACCTTGGATCAGGGACTCCCTATAGATGTTGTGTATTTGGATTATAGTAGAGCATTTGACTCGGTGTCCCATGTCAAACTGTTGGAAGTGTTGACAGAAACGGGAGTGGACACTGGTATCCTTAAATGGATACAGTCATGGTTTGATGACAGACTTCAAAGAGTCCAAATAAGGGGATATTTTCTGAATGTGGTTTAGTGACAAGTGAGGCCCCACAGGGCTCAGTTTTGGGACCCACTTTTTTTCTCCACATTTGTGACTAGTATGCAAGGTCAGTATGAAATATGGATTCGGAAGTATGCAGATGATATGAAGGTGGGGGCTACTGTCAATGATGAAGACTCTATTAAGAAGTTACAAAAGTACATTGTCTTTGGAACAGTGAGCTACTTCACATAAATTAAAATTTAATGAAAGCAAATGCAGAGTTATGCATTTTGGACATAATACCAAAAAAGCAGAGTATCTGATGAATAATAAGGTAAAAGTGCAATAACTTGTGAAAAGGATTTAAGGGTGTGGATTTCTGACATTCTGAGCTTTGAACTTCATAATAGAGAGTTAACTAAAAAAGCATACAGGATAATGGGTAACATCATAAGAAATATACAGAGTAGGAAGGATGAGGTATTAATGCCTCTTTATAAATCATTGATAAGGCATGTTTTAGAATATGGAGCCCCCTTTTCAACTGCCCAGAATATTAGCAGTATTAAATCTCTTGAACATGTTCAGAGGAGGTTCACAAAGAAGGTTTCTGGGGTAAAAAATAAAACATATAGAGAAAGAATGCAAGCTCTGTCCTTGTATTCAATGTCATATAGGAGTAGGAAAGGGGACATGTTATACATATACAGAGCTACAAAAGATGATGCTCTGCTGGAATCTGCAGGGTGACAAAAAAAATCAGAATCCATGAGGGCTAAGAGAAGTCATAAAAAGCAATTGTTGGGGGAGACATTTATGACGGGGAGAAGAGGCCTTTGGTTTAGCCAAAGAGCTGTGAGCATGTCGAATGCATTACCAAGTGATGTGGTTGAGGCACCATCAATTCAAACATTTAAAGTTAGATACGATCAGTTTATGGAGAGGAAAGTTAGGGATTTCTATCACTAAGATGGTGGCAGGTCTATTATAGTGCAAGTAGCTGCTTGACCTGTACTAATAACTATGAACCCATGAACTTATCCTCTACTGCCTCTTTGCCTTCCTTGAGATAGTGGGCTGCCCTTCCTCCTTTACCCATCCCCCAATCCTGCCTAGACATGGTATAGCCTGGTATTCCAAGTCCACTCATTACTCCCTGTGGCCAATGATTCTGTAATGTCTATGAGGTTTAACCCAGTTTCTGCCACCATCACTAGAAGTTCACTAATGTTGTTACCTAGGCATCTGACATTTAAGAAGACTGACTTCCAGCTTGACACTAAACCATTCCCCTTCTTATCAGTTCCTCTCCCTCAATAACTTCCTGTTTTTTCTACTTCTTGCCAGCTTTGTGAGCCCCTTCCCCATCAGTCTTACTTAATGTCTTTGCATCTTTGCTTTGACGCTATCATCCACACTGCTCCTACTCCCCATTCGTGGGCTAGTCCTGGCTAGGTTCTTCTTTAGCTTATCAACTTCTGTGGTTCTCCCAGCCTCAGTCTCCACCTTTCAGATTAAATATCCACTAACATAGTCATCAACTGTCTGTCCAAGTGCACTGTACCTCTCTCTGGTTAGGTGGTGGAAATCACACTTGAAGAGCCTCCTGCTCTAGAGTGGCCCAAGTCACCCACACAAAGGTACCCTTCCTCCTTGTGCCATCCCTTTAACACCCATTAAATTCCTTAGTTGCCTCCTTCCTCACTCTATTATTCTCATTATTTCTACTCCACACAACAGGTTGTCAGAAAAGGACAGGGAAGATGAGTTTGCTTTAAATTTTCCCCAATCTGCATAAGCTATGCTTCTCTGTCTCAATAGGCTGGTTTGCCAGATCATTGGTACCTAAGAGTAGCAGCACTCCAAGGCTCCAAGGTCCCCTCCTCTATCATCCTCCCTATTCTCTCTATTTCCCTAATGACCAATGCTCCTGAAAGGAATCTGATAACCCTGTCCATCTTTCCCAACTCTTTCAATCATAAAAGTTTCATAAGGAAAGGCTAGTGAAGTATCTTAAATCCAGTAGGTTACAAGACCCAAGGCACCATGGATTCACGGGTGGGTGGTTCATGTCAGATGAAGCTGATCAATTTGTTTGACTTGGTGACCAGGGAAATAGATTAGGGTAAATAGTGGACGTGGTCTTCTTAGACTTCATCAAGCTCCTCAACACCATACCACATAGGAGGCTAATAAGGAAATTGGGCAGTTCAGGGGTGAATCACAAGGTGGCAAACTGGGTAGTAAATTGATTGATGGCTAGGTGACAGAGGGTGGTTGTTAACTGCATTCACTATGGGAAGGGGAAGTGACCTGCGGGGTATGTCAGGTCTAATACTGGGGCCAGTCCTCTTTAATTTCTTTATAGGTGACATTGCAGAAGAGCTGTAAAAGAAGGTATGACTCTTTTCAGATGACAGCAAAATAAGCAAAAGCAGAGACTGTGTAGAGAGCTTTGAAAACTCGAGGATTCGTTGAGGGTATGGCAGCTTGGTTTCAATGTGAAAAAGTGCAAAATCATGCTCCAAGACTACAGAAACTCAGATGTGCAATATAAAACTGAGGGAGAGGTAGGAAGGTCACAAAACAAGAATGGGACCTTGGGGTAATCCTAGCTGATGGCCTCAAGGTGGTGAGGCAATGTGGCAAGGCAGGAGGTAGGGCCAGTGGGGTAATGGGTTACATATTGAGGGCTATGACCACCAAAGGAGAGAGGTGGTGTTACCACTGTATAGATCATTGGTAAGACCCAACCTGGAGTACTCTGTCTAGTTCTGGTGACCACATCTCAGGAAGGACATTTACAGGGTAGGGGCTGTCCAGAGGAGGACATATAAAATGGCACAGGGGCTGCATCAAAGCCCAATAAGGAGAGACTGATGGAGCTTTCTTTGTGCACACTGGAAGAAAGGCAGGAGAGGGGGACAAGATAGAGACCTATAAATGCCTCACAGAGGTGAATAAGATACAGGAGGGAAGTACTTATCAGAGGTGAACAAAGGAGAAGCAATGAAGCTGAAAGGGGGAGGAATTAGGAGGGATATGAGGAAATACTTCTTCACTGAATGTGTGGTGGATGCCTTGAACAGCCTTCTTGCTCCAACCTGGGGGTCTACCACTGTTGTGCTACCCTGCTCAGCTGTCCATTTCTTGGTGAAACTATGCATCTAACTCCAGAACCTGATGACCCCTGCACTATCTGTCTCTTATACTCCTAACCTTTAAAAAGAATCCCCCAGATAAGGCTCAGTGAATTTAGAAAATTCCAGTTTTATGGAATTTTTCATGAAATTCTACAATTTTCACAAACACTCATGGGGTTTGACTTTAGGTACAGATGTTATTTTGCAATTTCTAGCAGTAAACAATTAATAAAATTGGCACACACAGTCTCCATGTAAGGTCTATGAACCTATCAACTTTAATGGTATTGCATTCTCTAGTTTAAAAGTTTTCAAGGTTTATAAATTTGTAGTTTACAATCTTGCAAAATTAAATGTTGTTTTTTTTTAATTGTGAATGTTTGACTACTTTTAATTCAATCCCATTTAAAGCTGTAAATATAAACTTTTTTTCAGAAATGACCATGTGGTATAATAGTTTAAATGTTTCAACTTTGGTTAAATTTGGATATGTAGTTTTAAAATTAGAGGGAACTAACCAAAATTTTAATTTTGGCAACATGTTTGGCAAGCTATAACTCAGTCCCATTTAAAGCTAGAAATCTGAAACTATGTACACATACAAATGTATAACCTGTATACCTGTCAATTTTTGTAACATTTCAATGAATTCTATCAAAACTATATTAAAATTACAGAAATCCAAATGTTAGCTAAATATTTGGCTACCTATACAGTAACTCAGCTCCCTTCAAATCATGAGACATAAAACATGGTGATTAAATTAATTTTAGGTGCAACTCTATAGCCTAATATTGTGGAAAATTTTGAATAAGAAATTTTAAACTTATCTCAAAATAACTGAAAATTAAGTTTTGATTAAAGGTTTGGCCACCCATACCACTGCTCCCTTTCAGTTTACAACTCTGAAATTTAGTACAGTCTTGTAAGCCATGTGGTACTGTTTTAGTCCAAATTTGGTGTTATCTGGACATGTATATTTAAAATTATAGTGAAATAACTGAAATTTAAAATTTTGTGAAATTCCACAGAATTTTCCTGAAAATTCAGTGAAGTTCTGCATAATCAGAATGGTCATTCTGAGTGTGAAATTTTGTATTCCACATAGCTCTACTAAGTACAGTCTATTTTAACTGTGGACAAGAATAATTCTGTCTTTCTGAACTTTACCAGTTCCTTGCTCAACAGAGACCTTAAGTCAGAAAGAAATCTCTAAGTACCTGAGGGTGAAAGCAGTTTGGGTCACATGCTTTGTCTATCCTGAAAGCTTCTAGACCCTTTCTTATCCTGTCAACCATGATCTATGCCCTACCTATTCACTGAAACCCCTTTAAAGGACAGAATTTTGCAGAAATGTTATAATTTCAAATGAAATGTTGAATTTATAGGACATATCTGAGCCTCCATTGGTGGGGAAAAAATTAAACATTCCAGCTTAACATAGAACTTCAGGATTTTGAGGATGTCAGTATGAGACTTTCCTCAGCAAAATATGAAGCATTGTAATGAAATAAGCAACTCTGATTGAGTAAGACATATTCCATGACTTATGATGTAATTTGGAAGGCTCACAAAAGTGATAATTTCCATAGACCTGATTTCTTACAAGGTGATGGCAAGGAAAACATCTATGTGTATAATTATTACAAAAAATTACAATCTCCATCAGACTCAGCCCAACACTCTAAGTTTGCCCTTTGAAAGTAACAGTACATTTTAAATATTGTTTTGAAATATATCAGCTGTAGTACATCACTATTCAATGCATCCAGTTTAAAGCAACAAATACAGATTCCCAAGAGAATGAGTATGAATTGACTGCTCCTCAGGTTATTTATTAGCATACCTCATTGAAGCTGGACCATAGTGTTGTTTGTTCGCCTTTACAGCTATGCAGGAGATTAGAGCAGAGCTGCTAGATCAGAGACATCAAGGGTTGTCTAAAATCTGAGTTATACTGATGCCAAAGGAGCCGAATATATCACTGCTCCAAATGTGTACAAAGTAATATTTTTTAAAAGCTTGTTTTTAATTACAAGAACAGTTATATAAGAAAACACACATTTGTTACTCTTATCTTCATCACTGATTCATTTCATGAAGCTCACACTGAAAATGCTGTCTTGACGAAAACTTGTTATTACCAATAATGGTACAGCAAACCAATAACTTTTATGGAAAAGTGAGCCACCAAAATATTTGAGACCATGCAGCTAGGCAAAACCAACATACACCATACAGTAGCATGCTGCCTTTTCATCTGACCCCCCCCCCAAAACAAAATAAGAAACTGGTTGACAAGCAGGAAGAGGGGCATTTCCCCCCATTTTACTTTAAGTGATATGACAAAAAATATTGTTTTCTAATTCTCTGACTATATTCTAGAGATTTAGCAAACAATTACTCTTGCAGGATTTCAGTTAATACAGTACTTGATTTTGTTTGAAGTCTGCACCACAACATGCAGAACATCATGACTGCAAAGTGCGTAGCAATTCACTGTTGCCATTTGTTTTGCTTTACTGGCTAATTACTGCCATATGATTCTAATGCAGTTTAGTAATCATTCTTAAAGAATGGGTTGAAGATGTCAGTTTGGGAATTATACATATATAAAGCTTCAAAACATTAATTTGGATTAGTCCAAACAGAATTAAATAAACCAGCTTTTCCGTGGATGTTTCATTCATTTGAATAAATTAAAAAAAAAAAAAGCATAAATAGGATTAGCCAGAAAATCCTGAAGTCTGGGAAAAGCAAAGTATTAATTGTAAAAAAGCATTGTTTTTTTTAGACCTTTCTAACAGGGAGTCTCTAAATAAAATATGTGAAAAAAACTCTCCAGTTTAAGGGTTGTCATATCTTGTTAAGATAAATTGCACCAGCTTTTTGCTAGTTTGAGTTTGATTACTCTTTTATAAGGGGGCTCTCAGTTGTGAGGATTTACTCAGTTAGCTGCTACTTACCAGAAAGCAGAAGTATTCTCATTCATTCTCTTTATTCTAAGATGATGAAGAACTAGTCACTGTCCAGATGGACACTTTTCCAACTCTCAGCTAGGTATTAGGCTTTTGTATACAGCATTTGGCTTATAGACACATTTACAAAATCATTATCATTTTATTTAGGTACTAAATGCAAATACATACTTTTCGGTTGTATTGTATGCAGAATCAGCAACCAGATATAGAATGCATCCTAGTGGAGAAAGTAAGAGTGCAGCATAGAAGATCAATAACCAGTTTAACACCTTAGATAAAACAACAGTTTCCTTTCAGCTGAAGGTTTAGAGCTGCAGCCATTGAGACCAAGGATACAAGGATCAATCTCTGGGTATGCCACTGAAATGTGCAAACCTGTAATGTAGTTTATAAAAGATGCCTCCCACCCACCCAATGAACTGGAAAAGCATTACACTAGCAATAAGGATAAGATTCTTGCTGAAAGTTCAGGTACAGACAACAGCCATCTGGTGGTAAAAAAAGGAAAACAATGCAATATATACAGAAGCAGCAACCAGATGCAGAATGCCATCTTGTGGAGAAAGTACAATTGCTGCATGCAAGAACAAGAGCCAGTCTAACACCTTCATTAACAGGAAAGTTGCATTTTAATTAAAGGGTTGGAGCTGCAGCCTCTGAGACCAGGGATACAATGAATGATCCCTCGGTCTGGCACTGAAAAGTGCAAACCTGTAATTTAGTTTACAGAAGATGTCCATCACAAGCTGGGGAGAAGGGTATCCAGTGATGAGGGTGAAGCAAATTGAGTGACTCATATATGAGCGATTCAATTTACACACCCGATAAAACAGTGACAATGGAGGAATAGTGAAGAAGAGGAATAGCAAGTGTGGGAGGAAAGAACAACGAAGGTGACTGAAGTGGGTGGGGGATGCTGTGATGTTGCAGAAGTGGGTTAAATATAGTAGCACAGTGGGGTATTGCCAAGCTGGCTGCCTGGTGTACTGAGTGAGTCACTGCCTGCAGTGCTGAGGGTTGTGGGTTAGGAACTTGCTGCAGGTATTTAGTTTTGTAACTAAGACTGGGTGTTTGCAGTTTTTTGTTCTATGTCCCCTGTTTCCCTGACTGTGGTGCTCCAGCGATGGTAGCCCCCCTCCTGTGAATTCCTTTTTCTCCCAGTGTCTGCTCCCCCCATTAAATATTGATTACTTTTGTGGCACCTTTTAATGTTTGTCATGCTGTCGCTCATGTGGGGTTTGTTGTTCTGGGTGTGTAGCAATTTACGGATTCGGTGAAATGTACATGCTGTTATGAGAGTCACTGTTCTGTTTTTGCAATCTTGATATGGAACCAGGGAGAAGACATTACATCAGTAAACCTCCATTGCACAGTATTCTTTAAACACAGTGTGCCCAATGCATCATGCCTATGTGCCACCAATATGCAGTGAGTAGGCTGCCCTACATCTGAAAGCCATGCATTGAGTATGCTTTTGGACATTGGTGTTATGCACAGAAATGGCACATGACCCATCTGCTGTGGATCTCCAGGCCACTTGCAGCACTGCATGTAAGGTCAGTAAAGGGTGACTGACCAGTGTTGTGCATGGCTATGTGCCATTCATGTCCCCAGATCCATGGTGCAAAGTGTTAATAGAAGTGGCACAGACTACACTTGCAGGGACCCTGTCATTGCTGCTATGATTCTCCTCCTACCAGCAGATAGTAGCCTTCTTGCATGTGTCTGCTGTTCCTGCTTCCCTCTGCCCTCCTAATGTGCAGTGAGGGTCAGAGGCTACCATACAGGATTATACAGTATATCACAGACCCTTAACTTACCACGGGACACCTGTACCTTATTGTATGAAGTAGAGGATCTAGTCAACTGGTAGAAAAAGACATCCAGTTTGATGCCTGCTGGTGTTCTCAGTGCCACATCATGACCCCAGCCCTTCCATGCTCCTACACACATGAATGGAAGAGTCAGGGATAGGCAGACTGGAACTGTTATTGTCTCATGGCACATACCTGTCTAGAGGTGCAGACTGCCATCATACATAGATTACATTGTGAAATACAGTTTTCTTTCTAATTAGGTAAGGTATTTACATTTACAACATGAGCTGAGTAAAACAAGGCAGTTATGAAGGTAAAATAGCAAAATATTGAAAGTTGGTAAATATGCAAATTAGATTTTTTGCTTTGGTTTTATCAAATGGCTTTGTTACGTATGACTTAAACTTATAGGTAGCTCCTGAGCTTGATTTTCTTTTATGAAACTAAGGTTAAATGCTAAACCATTGAGGTGCCAACGCCCATCTTTTAACAGTATTAGAGAAACAAATGGCTTTAACAGTTAACGCTATTTCCTTCATCATGCTTTATAATGTTTGCTACCAGTTTTAGCTAGGGAAAGGTCTTTTATATGTAGTAAAAATAAAACAGTTTAACTTAATCTGTTCACCTTTGGGGAATGTAGACACTAGTCCTTTTTAGAGGAATGAGTCTGGATGTGATTCATTAATCTGAAAGTGGACAAAGCAGTGGGACCAGACAGGATGCATCAAAAAATATTGAGGGAGCTCAGAGAGCTACCGGCTTCACTTCTGACATTCCTTTTTAACAGGTCACTGGAAACAGGAATGCTGTATTTTTAACTTTACAAAAATACTGTTAGTGCCAAGCTAATGCTTCTGTTTTTGCACAGAATTTTGATTCGGTTCTCAAGTGATATAGGACAGCAATGAAATAAAAGCATATTTTATATCATTTTACAAAATGTATATATGTCCTGTTAATCTTTCCCTTGTTGTTCCAAAGAGTTGAATTGAAGCAGAAGGGTTAAATGCACTTCAAACGCTATAAAAATAAAAACAAAAACAAAGTACTCGCTGAGATTTACAACAATTTCCCCATCCTGAAAAATAAAAAACAAATTCCTGACTCCCTGGTGTCCAGTTGACCCCCAACCCCCTCATCCTGTCATCAGAAAATGCCCCCACTCACCCCCCAGTACCCAGGTCGAGCCACCGCACAGTCCTCCATTCACCTCCATGGCCAGCAGCCTGAGCCAGCAGACTGAGCACTTCAGTGAATGAGTTTGTGCTTGTATAAGCCGGCGCTCATCCTTTGAAGTGCTCAGGCAGGCTGCCAGCCATGGAGATGAGTAGAGGGCTTTACTGGTGGTCTGCTTGGGGTACTGGGGGGAAGCGGGGTGCACTATCTGATAACAAGGTCCACTAGACACCAGGGAGTAGGGAATTTTTTTTAATTTTTGGGGATGGGGAAACTGATGTCAATCTTGATGGGGTGGGGGGATTCCTCAATTTGGGCGGTGTTTGGCCGGGGGGGTGGGACCACTGGACATGAGGAATGATATACAGCTTGTTAGGGAACAGCTCAGTGGGTCTCATGCATCTGAAACCCAATGGGCATACTGAGCTGCCCATTTTCAGGTGAAATTTCACCATTTTGAGAAATATTTCAAGTGACGAAATTGCTGATTTTGCTGCATTTTCGCTGGCAAAATTTAATTTCACATCCCTACATCCAAAAACTAAATTTTTTTTATCAACCATATTATATGGGTACCTAGTCAATACAGTGCTACAAAAACAGTGCAGCAGTAACTGCACTGTGTAAAGCACTAAAGCAAATAGAGCGACAGGGGTATAACAGCTTTAGGGAATTACCGTTACCACTGTCACTTTGTACTCTTACCAGTGAGGGATCAAGTTGCCATGTATGTGGTGCCTGGTTGAGCTGCTCCCATGGTTGAGTGGCTAAGGCACCAGTACATGGCAGGGTTGGAGACCTGGGACCGTGGTTTGGTTGCCCCTAGGTCTCCCGGGGTTGCACCTGTTTTGTTTTTTTAGGAGGATTTATTTTTCCCCTTCCTTGAGTTTTGCCTCATCGCCAAAGTCCACACCTCCTTGGAGTTTATTATTTAAAGTCCTGGGGAGAGGTGAAGACTCTCACATCAGGGTGTGCAGGTGGCAAAGCCACCCTCCCAGAAAAAAAGAAAGTCTCATTATTTTCAATGGGGAGCACTGTTTGTGTTGCGGTTGGTGTTTTCAATCTTATTTTGGTGCACCTTGTGTTGCTTGCATCATTTATTGCTGTGCTGTTCATGTTTCCTTGCCTGTTATATGAACAATGGATAATCAGGTTCTTTGATTCAGCCATGGTACAGAATTGTCTAACTGGTCAGAAGCCCCACCCCAGGCACATGTGATGTCATCAATAAAACAATACCATTTCACTATGTGCTTGAGGCGGGACTTCATCTCATTGAAGAGCTGTTGGTCCTACCACCAGGCCACAAAGAGTTTGGCATATGAGGGGTGACGTACCACCCACATTGCTGTCCTCTTAAATGCAAGTACACTTTTCATCAAAGACAAAGTAATTATGGCACAACACAATTCTTAGAAGGTCTAAATAAACTTTTGTGGTGCATTATGTAATTCTAAATCTAAAGACATGAATTATTTTACTGCTCTCACACCGTATTCATGATTTATGCATGTGTACAACAAGCTTATGTCAATTGTCAGTCACTGGTATTTTGTGCACCAATCAAAACCCTCCATTTTCCTAATTATAGCAATACTGTCCCATACCATATGTAGTTTGGTATTTTCAGGACCATTTTTTTTAATGTAGAGGTCCACAGAACTGGAGCGAGCCCCACTGAGCTACCCAATGACAAACACAATAGTCTGCTCAGGAGGGTCCCTCACAGGCTTGTGGACCTTCAGCACAGTATAGAGTGTGGGAGCAATGAGATGACTAGTTTTTATAAAATTACAATCATTTTCAGTAATTTGCTCATTCTCAAAGACCTTTTCCATAATTTCATCCAGTATGCACTTATATGCATGTGTGGAATTAAATGTAAGGGGCTTATAGCACTTCCGGTCTCACAGTTGTTTCTTAATCTCTGCTACAAGCTGATCAATATTCTGTATGTGAATTTTCTCCCACACACCCACCCTCACCCCGACAGTCTTTAAATCCACTCTCTACAGACAGCACTCCACCCACACTCCCTCTAATATGCCTATTCTGGGACAGGCACACTCCCTCTCTTAAAGGAGCTAGCACTATAGTAACAAGTGCCTATACTACTTACAGACCAACAGTGTCTGACTCTCTATGCTGCCAGTATACTCTCCCTCTCTTCCCCTTTCTAGGCTGCAGGCCCCTGCAGCCCCTGACCGGGTGAACCTGCTTTGTGGCCAATCTCGAGGGCGCCGTCCGCCCACTCCAGAATGGCACCAAAGGTACAGGACCCTGCTGAACAGGCCTATTATATCTCTTAAAGGGGCAAACAAATCTGTGTCTAGCACCCCTTTTCATAGCACCAGGCCAGTACTCCACTTGCTGGAAAACAGGCATTTGCACATACTAAATGTGGGACACCCCTGACTGCCCTTCTAACCTGGACAATCAACAGTGTACAATCTCGCCCAAAATGCTGGGACATCCGAAGCTTGCACTACTAATAATCCTTGTTCTCATGCTAGGAGTTGAAGTTGGCAGGCATAATGCAGCACAACCAATATACCTGTCAACAATCTCAGGCACCTCAATGCTCAATAGTGGCAATACAAGAGGAATGTCAACAAACCTCCACTTGGTACACGCCATCAAACTCCCTCCACAACATTACATACTTCAGGCACCCCGTAAAATACCCTTAGCCACCTAGCTGTACTGCCAGACCCTTGTTGATGCCACCAGTCACCATAGGCTCACTAAGTCCAAGCAAGCTGGCTCAACTTGGGTGTTCTGGACACGCTACCTGAGGAAACTGAACTTAATCATGCTTCTGCTTTCCAGGAACATGCACCCTAATCCTGGACCTCCAGGTACAAGCACCACCATGAGGCTTGTATACCTCAAGATTGTCTTATTGAATATAGGTAGCCTATTACCAAGCTGCCGCAATTCCAGGCATGGGTGGAGCTACTCAAATCAGAAATCATTGCACTTACAGAGACCTAGCTCTCCCCTAAGATCCCTGATACCAATGTAGCCCTAGATGGCTATACTACTTTCCATCAGAACAAACTGTCTAAGTGGGGTGGCAGCTGCCTGGTTTACCTCTGCAACCATATCAAAGGTCAGGTGCTGCCTAGCAGCCTGCACACTAGGAAGACTCAAATACTAACTCTCAAACTCACTATAGGCCATCAAAACAAGATGCTAGTGTTCACTACGGTATACATACCCCCTGGAAAGCATGCATCTGGCCTAGAGCAGTTCATTAATAACCAAAGGCAGCTCAGATAAAATTGGGAACGGGTTGTAGTTGGTGACTTTAATATTTACTGGCAATCCCAAGATTCATCAGCCATCAGAGACTAAATCTCAGGCCTCTGCTATACCCAGATGGTAACCCAAACCACCAGACAAAACTACTGCACAGGTACAAGTACCCTAATTGACTGGTTTCTCTATACCTGCCCAGAACATATCACTGAGGTATCAGTCTTATCAGTCTCCCACAGTAACCCCTCCCCGGTGATGTGCACCTGGACCAATAGGTTCACAAAGTGCACTTCACAGCACACAGAAAATTGTTCACTGAGAAATGGGCAGTTGGAACCTTTCAAACAGTTCTTGCTTCTGGCTGAGAGGTCCCAGCTTGACAGAACCAAGGATGGAAACCAAGCCCTAGATTACTTCTACACAATTTTTTCGAATACCTGCAACATCTTTTCCGCTAACAAGTCCAAAAAAACCCTGGCTCTCAAGCTCCCTCATTGAGCGTATGCGCTATAGAGACAACCTGTGCACAAGGCCAAAGCTACTGGGAAACAAGCTGACCTCTATGCTTACAAGGCAGCCAGAAATAAATGCACAAAACTCATTAGTAATGCCAAAGCCTCATACTGTAATGATCTCCTAGGCAGGAACTGGGGTTGCGGTAGGGACTTCTGGAACTCTGTGAAATCCTTAACAGGTAGGGTTTCCAAGACAACACCTGACCTTATTGTCACTACATCAGGGACACTACAGGAGCCAAATGATATTGCAAATGCCTTCAACCTAGCCTTCACTGACCTCAGTGATGTGCTACCTAGCAACCACCTTTCCACCTTTCCACAGCAGTGCCTGGTCAGCTTCCCTTGCAGGACACACCCCCCCTCCAGCTCATAGCAGAATACCACCATTCTACTTCAGACAGATATCCAGAACTGAGACCATAGAATATGTCAAGTGGGCCTAGGTAAAACTAGGATGAGGAGTGATTTAATTGATATGAAGCTGGTAGCCCTCACCCTAAATGAACTGGCTGGTCCATTCACTAAAACTTTCAATGCATCATTAAGAATGAGAGTGCTCCCAGACAAATGGAAGGCAGCACTCATCTTTAAAAGTGGAGACAGAACAAATCTGTCAAATTACATGCCTATTTACAGATTACCTGGACAAGTACAGCATGGTTTTCAAAAAAAAAATATTGTACCCTAACAGCCCTGTTTGACTAAACTACTCAGCTCTATGAAGCATTTGATCAAGGTATGGCAGTGGGGTCTATCTACATAGACCTCACGAAAGCTTTTGATACTGTAAACCACCAATGTCTACTAAACTATCTTTTATCCACTGGTCTGTCTACTAACACTGTAGCCTGGTTTGAGAGCTACCTCTCCTGCAGAACATAATGTGTGAGAATTAGCAGTAAACTCTGAACCACAGGAAGTGAGCCTTGGAGTACCACAAGGATCAAAACTCGGCCCAACTACTATTCAGCCTTTTCATTGATTCCCTACCATCCACCTGCCCGGCATGCATGTTGCTCTATGCTGATGATGCCATCATCTCAGTACCTGGCAGAGGATTTGTCAAAAATCACATCTGAACTACAAACCAACTTCCAAGGGCTAGAAACCTGGTTTGCACAGAATAAACCTTTGCTGAACTATAAAAAAAACAAAGGCATGCTCTTCACAGTGCCTCATAACAAAAAGAAGTATGGCCCACTTTTGATACATAGCCATAAAGGGGAAACACTGGAGCAAGTAATCACATTTAAATACCGGGGTATATACCTGGAATACACCCTCACCTTCTCCACGCACATTGAGCAGGGCGTAAAATCAGAAAATACTAAGCTAGGTGTTCTCTGCCGCCACAGGCATGCAATGACACCTGGTGCATTGAAACTGGTCACGTGCTGCTCAGTGTTGTCCACCACTGATTACAGGCTGCTGATCTATGGGGCTGGCTCGGATACTGCACTGAAAAGGGTCAAAACTCTCATTAATAAGGGCTGTATGCTGGTCCTTGGCACCGCCTATCTTACCCACACTTGTGTACTATACAAAGAGACTGGTTGGCTCCTCTCGATCTCAGAGTACAATACCAGACCTGCCTGCTGTGTGAAAAAATCACTGCTAGGGCTTACACCTGACTCAACTGCAAATATATTTAAAAACACACAACCCACCAGAAACATGAGAAGTGCGACAAAGGGGGTATTACTTGTGCCCTTTAAGTGCACAACACTTGCTCAGCGATCCCTATCTTACAAGGGACCTAAGTGGTTTAATGACCTCCCCATCAGCTTTATCGAATGCAGCAAGATTAGTCAGTTCAAAACAGGGCTCCACTCATACTTAGCCTGTGAGAATGTCTGCTGCTGCCCTGTATAAACTCAATCCACCCTAGTACTACCTGAGCTCACTCCCTCTCCCCTGTCTATTGCCATGTCCTACCTCCTGATGTTCCACCCCACTCTACACATCACCCTGCCTCCTCCACCTTTATACCTCATCCCTCTGCTATACCCCTAAAAAAGCCACCTCTGGGTGTATATATTTCTACACCATTTACCACCTTAGTCCAGTGATTGTACTGACCTAAGTCTGTGCTTTAAATTTACCAAAGCACTGTTCCGCACTTATGTAATATTGTTGCAACTTTTCACTTAACTCCTGTATCTGTAACCACGTTACCTTTTGCATCCTATGTATTTACTGTATTTGATGTCTTATCTGCCAGTGTTTATCTGTAACTTATGTATTGCATTGTATTTTGTCTGACATGGAACCTTTGTAAATGAGCCCTCAGCTCAAAGGTATTAATCTGAAACAGAAATAAATATATTAAATGTTCATTACATTTACCTTTTTCATGGGGGGAGGGTGTGTAGTGACTTTGGTTTGTTTTTTTTATTGATGTATACCATATGCAGTAGCACCTTCATTTAAAATCCCATTTATAATTTGTGTATGAGCAAGGGTGAGCAGCTAACATTGGTTCTGGTTAGTAAAATGAGATGTATGGTTCTCTTATTACCTAGCTCCCCACCAGTTACTTGCACACTAGCGGGGGACCACATCTTAATTAAGCCCATTTCAGGCTGAATCACCATATATAAAGGAAGCTACAGTAATTGAAGCAGATGCAGTTTGGAGTAGGGACTCAGCTGATGGGTGGTCCACCTCGATGATGGTAGCTGGACAACTTGACAACAGGGCCCTGAGGTGAATACCAAGAGACCTGCACTCTTTTTGAAATCAAATTAGTAAGTAGCCAGTCTAGGCTGAAAATGTTTATTACATTTACCCTTTTCTTGGTGGGAGGGTGTGCACTGACTTTTATTGTTTGTTTTACATCGCCACTGCCAGGGTAGGGGAACATAAAGATGTATCCCGGGTGCTATTGGTGCAGTGCTGTCAAGGGCACCGGTGGCACTTGCACAGGATTGTGCACACCACAACTGCTAGGGTGTGGGCTAACGGTGCTCACATCCATTCTTATTTGTACTTGGGCACACACACAGTGGTACAGCTGGTGGGCCTGGTTTAGTCACTGGTGTCCTATGGGAGGGTGGACGGCGCATGCCTATGGCATTGTATCTGTGGCTGGCTATACTACTCATGGGCCTTGGCTGCCTTCAGCCTTCATCATTCCCTTCCTGTGTGCCATTTGTTGGATAAATGGAAGCAGTTGTGGCAATCTGGGGGAGTTAGGCAACAGGACCCTTCCAGTGGCAGAATCAGGTGCAGGGTCCCTGGTGCACCAGGCTTTGTTGCAAGGTACCATTTGCCTTAGTTTGCATCAGTCTTGCAGCCCCTTTGAAAATCAAGCTCCACATATTCAGAAGGGCATAAACAGCGTAGAGGTGGGCCAGAGGAAGATAACTAAAATGGTGCAGGTTCTGCATCAAAAGCACTATAAGGATAGAATGAAGGATCTGAATATGTACACCATAGAAGAGAGGAGGGAGAGGAAGGATATGAGAGAGTCCTTTAGAATACCTCACAGAAGTACATAAAGGCACAGGAGGGAAGCATTTTCTAGAAGAAAAGGAGCTCAAGAACAAGGGAACATGTTATGAAGCAGGAAGGGGTTAGATTCAGGAGAGATGTGAGGAAGTACTTCTTCACTGAAAGAGTGGTGTACTCCTGGAACAGCCTTTCAGTGAAGGTGTTGGGGGCAAAATCAGTGGGGAGTTCAAGAATGCATAGGATAGGCATAAGGCTATCTTACTGGAAAGAAGGGGTTGGGGCTAGAGCCAGAAATTAAAAAAAAAACAAAGGTTAAGAAATATGAGAAGACTGAGTGGGCCTGGTGGACTTTATCTGACATCAAGTTCTATTTTTCTAAATTGATTAGGACCTGCATTGATACTGCAGGTAGGGAAAAATGGACAGACTGGGTGGGCCAAGCGGTTCTTATTTGCTATCAAATTCTATAAACCAAGTTATTTGGAAATGTGGCAAGATAATTTTCTTATTAGAAATTATTAAAATAAGAAAATGTCTATTTTAAATTTGAGTATATTACAAAATAAGATTATATAAATATTTGAATAAGGCATTATAGCCAAAATCAAAATGTAATAATTAGGCTTAAAGTAATATTTTAGGAGTTAGCAAGATAATGTAATTGCAAAATATTGATTCTTATTTCAATGTATAAATAAAGAAAATATTAAGTTAAGATCTATTTCATATACAAATATTTATGACAGTCTTATCACACAAGGGAATTCCTACCATTTTAAAGTATACATCTCATCTATAACTGATTTTTCATTTCTATCCATTCTAGTATTATTTACAAAGACCAGGTTTGTTTCATGATCTTCACAGTGGAGACCAATTTCCTCTTCAATTAAGTGAAATATAAATCAAAGTTCCAATAGTACAGAAATACATCAATATGTACTACAGTTGCAGCACTTGTACAACTGTATGTTGAAGCAGGACCCCACTGGAAATGAGATGTAGAATCTCATCTAAGCTACCCTATGAAAATTAATTGCTTATAAAGCACTTTTGGATGCAGTGCATGGACTGTACTAAATCAATGTAAACAAGCATTTGTCAATGCCGAATGTTGTCTCGCTGGCATTGGCATTGTTAGTACCGGAATAGAGATGCACAATAGGAATGGCAGTGAAGTATTAAAATGATGCCAACCACACCCCCACCCTGTAGAGACCAGATGGTGGGCGCGGGTTTTGGGAGGGGGCAGGGAGACCACGAGGGACTGTTTTCTTTGTTACAGGTTTAAAAAAAAAAATCATGGGACTTTTCTTTTTTTTACAGGGTATTTGACATGCTGGGGAAGGGGGGCTCCCAGTGTGCCACCTATGTGTTTTTTTTGGGGGGGATGCTGTAGCCAACAGGGGATTGGGCACCACCATTGGCACATTCTGAAGGGGGGGACATGAGCTGAGGGTGATTGTGCACCCCCTCGGCACACAACAAAAGCAGGAGGGGACATTATGCCGATGGGGATTGGGCCCCCATTCAGCAAAGAAAAACTGTTGGGAGGGGTGCATGATACCGAGGAGGATTGGGCACCCCCTCAGCATACATTTTAAATGGGAGTGGGGTCATTATGCCGATGGGGGGTGGGCTTCCCCATCGGCATTCTGACAGGAGGTGGCGGCAGTGTTGCATGCATGTCGGGAGTCATATTGTGGTCACACTGCATGACAGCTTCGCTCTCATTGCAGAGGACCTTTTGTTAAATCTGGTGGCCACATTCCAAATTGTTGATGTGGTGCCTGCATGCTGCCTGATTGGGAAATGAGGGACTAATGCATGCCCTGCATTCACCCAACAGTGATCACGCCTCCAAATCTGCTACTACCACAAGATGTTGGCTGGTGCACAAACATAAGCTAACATAAAAATGTGAAGGTTATGGCTGGGAAGAATTTTCAATTCTGACAGTATAGAACACCTTGGAATTTCAGAAAATTCCACCCTTAATTCTGCCTAATTCTGTAAAATGTTGGCAGCTGCAGAATTCTGAAATTTCAAAAGCAGAATGCTCTTTGTGAATTTGTAATCTACAGGTAACATAAACCATGGATTTCTTTTCCACAGTCTAGGAAATATTATTGTGCAGTTTATGTAATTAGTGAAAAGGTATTCATTGGCTTACAGAGAAATGCTTTTTGGAATTCAAAAATAAATTCTAAAAAGCATTTTGTAAACAGAATTGTCAATCTACATAAATTCTGCTGGCAGAATTCCACATTCTACATACTGTAGCTCTAGTAAAAGCCATACTATTTTTTAGTTCAGGCCCTACTAGTAATTAAGCAAGGTAGCAATGCTAATGAGGTGTGCCAAGGATCATGTCGCTATGCACACCATACCATAGCTGGGCCATGCACACAAAAAGATAACATTAACCTTTCAAAAATCTACAAGAATTCATACCTTCAGTTTCAAGAAAATAGTGAAGCCTGTCAATGGTTAAAGCAGTCCTCAGCTGCAGCCAACACCTGGGAACCCATGGTCAGACTACTGTATTATTTTTTAGCTGTATTTTATTCTCAGAAAGCTATAAATAAATTATTTACACTTTAATAATTTGTAAGAATTCCTTCTGATACAAGTTTTGGTAAACGACTCTATTTGTTTAAATAGAGCCCAAAACAATGTGTTTCACTGTTTATTATTTTAGGAGGAACTTAAAATGACATTGATTTCTAAAGCATTTATTTTGATTTTACTATTCTGACACAGCACAGGAGGAAAACGTTCATGGCTATCATAACTGAACTTAAGGAGGCAGGAGTTCCTGTTTCCTTATTAGCCAGTATCAGACAGAGAATTACTTTCCTGGGTAAATATGACTTTTTTGATGACTCTGACTATGCAAGAGTATTCCTTGAGACTAATATTCTGCTGCTTAATGAAATGGAATTGGACTTTGAGGAGGAGGAGGTGGAAGCAGATCTAATAGACAATCAACCTCTACAAACAGACTTAAAAAATAACCACTGATTTAAAAAAATATTGTACCTTGTGTTACGATTGCTGAAACCCTTATGTGTACTGCAGCTGCTTGATAGTTTCTTTTTAAAATGTATTTACAGTATTAATGTTGGCACGCAATGGGTTTCATTTTGTTCTGGTAGTTTTCTTTAGTTGAATGAATATGCTTGGACACCCTCTCTATATTTTATTTAATTATAAGGTTCATTCTTTTATAAAAAGCTACTCCCCAATTGCAAGATATTTATCTTCACCTCAAGGTGAATTTTTATTGTTATTCTATGCAAAATTTCTTAACTGAGTTATAACCCAAGGGCATAAATGCCCATTTTCAAGAGTGACCCAGATACATACAACTTTAACGTACAGTACAACAATATAACAACAGATTTAAGAGCGGTGCCACAGACATAAGCACAAGACAATTCTACAATTATGCTTTGTTCACACTATTTGAATTCATATTCATTTAACGAGCAGCTGACGCTTCCAGGATAACTTAAACAAAACATAATATTTAAACACAGTTTAGCTTATATTTCACATTAGTTCTGTATTTTCCTCCCCTTTTTTATTACTGATGCCATTTGCATGAAAACAGGATCTCCGCTTCTGAAGAGTTTACCTATTCCTGCTGCTTTCTCCCTACCTGAGATCATAATGCACCACTTGTGACATCACAGTTACTCCCATGGCAACAGACTGTGATGTCACAACAGAGGATTGTGACATGAAGTAGGGAGTAAGCTATAGAGGCTGTTCAACTCTAACAGATAAAGAGCATGTATTCATGCACATTTCCTCTGTAATAAAAGATGGGGAGGGGAATCTATGGAATATACTTGGAATGCAAGCTGAATTGTACTTAATTATTATGTTTTTTTCAAAGTTTTCTTTGAGGCATCAGCAGCTCTTTAAAAGAACTATATTGAAATTTTACAAGACAGTTTTTCTTCTGGGAAAATTTGAAATGAGCATCATATTTATTTGTTGAAAGGCATTTGGTAAACAATTCCAAAATGTTATAGCATGGAATAAGAAATATCTTTGATCCAGAGATGTTTTAAAATTTAATTGTCTGATTTTAGAGCCTTGTGAAACTATAGTTGAAACTGCAGTAGTATTAGCATTAACTGAATTCATGAATGAGAATTGATCCAACTTTTGTGAAAAATGTGTGAAAGTTCAATAATATAAGCTAAAAACATCATGAGTCAAAAACCAGTGTAAAGAACTAAACACTTCACAGTGATGAGTATTACAGTGAGAAAAAGACACAGATGGGCAAATGGCATTATATAGAACCTAAATTTTAGATATGGATTTATCAGTAGCCAAACTATAGATGGGCAATTCAAAATAACTAAGGGCAATAATAAAGACTGAGCTAAATTTTTTTCTGGACTTCAAAGTTAAGCTATTTTTTGAACAATATAATTGATCCAAATACATGAGGGAGCATTTCATTTAATAATTGACAATCAAACATAAAATGTTGATCTAAGGTAATGCCCAGATAGCAGACTTGATTAACACATTCTAATGCAACCACCCTCAAGTCTAAAATTGGAAACGTGGGAATAGGAGCATTTTCTGACATGATCGAAATTTCATAAATTAAGCTTTATATATAGTTAATAAAAAAGAGGTTTTCAAACATTCAGCCCTACACTTTGGTGAAATTGGATGGCAAAACATTAACATCCACCCTGGAACATCACTAGCCAAAAACAATACTGTGTCTTAGCATAAATCACTGAATTGAAATTTTCTATAGAGAGACAAAGACCATTTAAAAAAAAAATAGAAAAGAAAATTGGTCCCAAAATCAACCCTTGTGGTACGCATGTTTGGAAAGGAGCCAGAGAAGAAGAGACACCACTTAGCATGACCTGTTGGGATCTACCTACTAAGTAACTCCAAAACCAAGAAATTGAAATTAAAGAAAGTCCAATATCACTGAGCTTTGAAAGCAGGTGTCCGTGGTGCACTAAATCAAAAGCTATCAAAATATCCAAGAATAAAAACCCTGCCACTTCCCCACAGTCCAATGCCCCATGCAAAACTGGAGTTGTAAAACAGCAGTTAAAATACTATGAGTAGAATAAAACTCATGTTGTTTGGATAAAACATTGTTATCACCCACAAACTGTAGAAGCTGATCATCTACAATTTTTTCTAAAACCATGGACAGTGAGGCGAGCAGAGAAATTGGATGATAGTTCTTAGCCTTAGTGTGATCACTGCATTTAAAAAAAGGCACCATGGTTGCCTGCTTTCTGAATAGGAAATGTACCAGAAGAGAGGGAAAGAAGGGAATTGCCATCAGGTCTAACATAAGGGAAAATGACCTTAGATCAATATTGTCAGAACCTGTTCAAGTCATAATCAACAAATGGTCCAGATTTTCAAATAGAGACAGTTTTCTAAACAAAAAAGGAATAATTTGAGGCACTAGAGATATTAATTTTCTCTTCCTGAATTCTTGGGGCAAGTTTAATAGCCTCAGTTAAAAAGACATTTAAAGCAGTTGCAATCTCTATTGTAGAAGCCACATCTCCAGTTTCAGTAGATATGAATGGAATTGTCTTAGTGTGAGATTTATCCAATTTACTTTAGATTACCTAGTTTTTAATAGAAAATTGCTTTTTTAAAAAGTGTCAGATTTTGGTATTCTTGTTAACTCTTTGCACAAATTTCTCAGTCTATGATAATCCACTAAGTGGGCTCTATTACGATACTTTTCAAATCTTTTCCATGTTTTGTCTTGTTCCTGCATTAAACAAACCAAACTGGGTGTAATCAACTCCTGACTGATTTTTCACTCTAATTTTATGAAAGTGGGTGAACTTTTCAAAACAGAATTGAATTCAAACATAATATAATCCACATATATATGTAAGGCTATGCCTGGAGTTCAGTGGCCAAGCAGCCAGCCACTCCCACTTCCTGAACTGTATAAGCAGTTCCTCTAAGCCTCACTGTGAAGCATTTTTTCTTTGCAGCCGAAGATTTGCCGGTTTGTCCTCGGAGCTGGTTAGGCCTTCCTGCTCCCTGGTTGGCTAGGGCATGTCCCCCCACTATGCTTGTCTCTACTGGGCTACTGTGCTTATTTGTCTACTTTTGGTTTGTATTTTACCTTTGGCTGTGTGTGCTTCCTTCCCTTTTTTTTGGGGGGGGGGCTTTGTTTCTCAGCTCCTAGCATACTGCTACTCCGGTGCTCATGCTGCTTGCATTTACTTACTCACAACTCAAATTACTTGCAAAGCAACTCCTAGCATTCTGCTACACAGAGCTCATGCTACTGCTTTCAGTTACCTACAACTACAGCCACTGCAGCTGACTGTTTACTTTAATTACTATTGTACCCAGTGCCTGTGTTTTAACACTGTGCTCACCACACTCAAACTACTGCAATGTAACTGCATTCATTACCTGTGTGTTTCAGTTCAGCCATAGCTGCTTCATGTTGCATGCTGAATTCTTTTCACCTGACACAGTTTACTCTGACCCTACCTGTGCTTCTCATTTTACTTGCAGCTTCCCTGCACTGCCTGGCTATACCTGCTTTCAAGCATTGTCTCCCTGTTTTATTGCACTTCTAACTCTGAGGTCAGCCAACTAGCTCCTGCTGAGGCTGTTAATATAGCTTGATATTAAAAATCTGTATTCACCGCTGAAAATCCTCAGAGTCTGTCACCTTGATTTGGCTTTGTACTGTCTGGCTGGCTTGCTCCCAATTCAGTTGTTTAATTGCTATACAAGTTTGATATGCTGGTTTACCTATCACGACTACTGCTTATTGACCTATGTGCAGGTCTACACTTGCTTATGCAGCTCTTACTCCTTGCTTACACAGTCCATTACTTCATGCATACTGCCATCCCTTTGACTTCGACCTGGGATTCTTCTGTACTCTGTCTGCATTCGACCTTGCAAGGTCTCAGCACTCCATGCTCGTTATGATCTCAGCAAGCCGTGCTCATTCAGTTCACCAGTTTCAGATCTCAATCAATTTCTGTGGCATGCCAGCCATTCTAATCTGGTGAAGGGTTCCTGCAGCCGATGGTCTTGCTCTGCATTTAGTCTGCACCATCGAGCGTGTCCAACTTGGGGTGGGATCCTTCTCACCTGGCCCATAGCTGGGAATGTCCTCACCACGGGCTTGACTTTAGCTGTCTGGGACGTGACAGCAGCTCCTGGTGTAGAATTTAAGACTAGCAGTGGGGGTGGTTACAACGATCTCCTTTGGCTCTAGTGTTCCACTATAACTGTTGACCATTGACTTTAGTGGTTTCCCTAGCAAGGCACCTTCACCGCATTCTCCCTGGGACTGCCTTTGGTACACCTGGTTTGAGTTAGGGCTGGTAGGCCAGGTGAGTGCCTCAGCAGTTGTTACTCTCCTTCTGCACCTTGGATACACTTATTGTTGCAGTGTTTTCTCACAACCTTCCATGATGTTCCCGCTAGAGGGTTTGAGTGAGAGCCTCCCTCCAAATTTAAATATGTTCCACCTCCCTTTAATTGGGTTTTCCAAATTGCAGCTGCAGAGATGTCACTAAATAAATTTTCCCAAGCCTGGAGGGAAGGTGATCTAGGCCTTGGATCCCCAGAGATTTCCTCCTCATAGGGTTTTTTTTTCTCTCCTCCATTGCCTCAGGTCATAACACTTAGTTAGCATAGTTGTTTTCTCTAGTTTCTTTAGGTAGGTTACATTGTTGGATGGAGGTGGAGGATGTCCTGCCGTTCCCTCTCTTCTTAGGGGATCTCCTTCTATCAAGCAAGCCATCAGTATCATGTTATGCAAACCTGGGCTGTTACTATGAAAACTGAGCATATCATTGCATTATCAACCTGCCTATGCTTCTCTACTACTACGTTACAGTTATTGCTTCTACGTCTCTGTTACTGCTTGCATTATGCTTTGTGTTGCCTCATTTTTGGGGATGATACTACATGTTTTGGGGGGACTCCTAAGGTACCTTTAGCCACGGGAACCGTCCCGTGGCACCTCTAGGGGTGGAACCCTCTCTGAGAGTTCCTTGCTGTTGTACCGCTACAGGGAAGAAATTCCTCTGGAATAGAGAGTGCGAATGACCAAAACCAAACTAACACAGTTGTACAAGCATAACACTATACTGGCTGCATAGGTCAGTGAAATGTAAGGCTATGCCTGGAGTTCAGTGGCCAAGCAGCCAGCCACTCCCACTTCCTAAGCTATATAAGCAGTTCCTCTAATCCTCACTGTGCAGCATTTTTTCTTTGCCCCACCATCCTCCCCTCCTCCTCCAGTGGTAGCACTCTCTCCTTAGGGGGATTCCTAAGGTACCTTTAGCCATGGGAACCATCCCGTGGCACCTCTAGGGGTGGAAACCTCTCCAAGAGTTCCTTGCCATTGTACCTCTACAGGGTGGTAAGTCCTCTGGAATAGAGAGTGAGAACGGCCAAAACCAAACTAACACAGTTGCACAAGCATAATACTATACTGGCTGCATAGGACAGTGAACTACATTTGGAATTCAACATAATGGCTGCTTCCAGGCTTTAATCCTCTGCATCCTCCTCCATAGGATACTGCTGCCGCCCAAAATAGAAACCAAAGCAAACTGATAGCTACCTCTGCTGCTGGTGGCATGCACTCTTGTGCTTCCTCAGTTGGGTGCTGCTTCCCTATACAGCCAAAATAAAGCAAACTGATAGCCACTGTTGCTACTGCTGCTTCTGGTCAGTACTGCTGTGTTTCCTCATCCATAGGGTACTGCTGACCCAAATAACTAAAGTGAACTGTAAGCAACTGTTGCTGCTGCTGTTGCTTCTTCTGCCAAATACTTCTGGGGCTTCTCCTCCATGAGGTACTGCTGCCCCAAAGAAACAAATCAAAGCAAACTGATAGCCACTGCTACTGCTTCTGTCCTATATTCTTGGGGCTTCTCCTCCATGAGGTGCTGCTACCCAAATAACACAACCAAGCAAACTGATAGCCACTGTTGCTGCTGCTGCTGCTTCTGTTCCATACTCCTGTGCCTCTTCCTACATGGTCTGCTGCTGCCACAAACAAACAAACCAAAGCAAACTGATAGCCAGCTCTGATGCTGCTGGCATGCACTGCAGTGCCGCCCTCAGAGGGTCACTGCCTCCCCATACAACCATAACAAAACAAACTGATAGCTGTTGTTGCTACTGCCACTTCTGGACAATACTGGTGTGTCTCCTCCTCCACAGGGTGCTGCTGACCCAAACAACCAAAGCAAACTGATAGTCACTGTTGGTGCTGCTTCTTCTGTCCTGTACTCCTGGGGGCTTCTTCTCCATGTGGTGCTGCTGCCCCAAACAGCCAAACCAAAGCAAACTGATTGCCTCTGTTGCAGCTGCTGCTTATGGCCTGTACTTCTGTGACTCTTCCTTCATGGGGTACTGGTTTCCCTTAAAACCAAATCACTGAACTAATAACCACTGTGCTGTGTTTCCTGTTGCTTCTAGCCCTTATTCCTGGGCTTACTCCTTCTCCATAGGGTACTGATGCCACAAAGAACCAAACCAAAGCAAACTGATAGTTGCAGTTGCTTCCTCTGCTACAGATGCTGCTGACACACACTCTAGTACAGACAGTAAAAGAAGGTGACAAGACTTTCTATAGATACACTGTTGAAAGGAGAAAGTCCAGAGGGGGTATTGCTAAGATCAAAGGAGATAAGGGGGCATGTGAGGAGGAGGACCATGTAAAAACATCTATCCTAAATAGATACTTCTGCTCAGTATTTACTGAAGAGAAGGTAGGGCAGGGCCCACAGGTCAGCACCATGGACACAGGGGGGAGGGCGGTGAGCAGTAGTCCCTTCACAAAAGAAAGGGTCCTACAAAAGCTCAATAAGCTCAGGGTGGATAAGCAATGGGACATGATGGCATACATCCCAGGGTACAAAAGGAGCTAAGGGTGGAACTAGCAGAGCCATTAACAGAACTGTTTAGTGAGTCTCTGAGCACAGGAGAGGTCCCAGAAGACTGGAGAAGGGCTCATGTAATCCCGCTCCACAAGAGTGGAAGCATGGAGGAGGCAGGGAACTACAGACCAGTCAGTCTTACCTCAGTAGTGGGAAAGATTATGGAGGCACTCCTTAAGAAAAAGAATAGTGCAACACTTGGAATCCATAAGGGCACAGGATCCAAGACAGCATGGGTTTACAAAAGGAAGGTCCTGTAAAACTAATCTCATAGATTTCTTTGACTGGGTAACCAGAGTGGTGGACCATGAGGGAGCGGTTGATGTCACCTACCTTGACTTCAACAAAGCTTTCGATACTGTTCCACATAGAAAATTGATTAATAAACTGGGTAGGCTCGAGGTGGGTCAGAAGTTGATCAACTGGGTGGCATTCTGGTTGACGGGCAGAAAACAGAGAGTGTTGGTAAATGGAATACAGTCAGAAGAGATGCAAGTCACAAGTGGGGTACCTCAGGGATCAGTCCTGGGGCCAGTCCTCTTCAATATCTTCATCAGTGACATTGCAGATGGACTGGAGGATAAGGTTTATCTGTTTGCAGATGACATCAAGATCTGCAACAGAGTAGATGATTCAGATGGGGTGGGCAGAATGAGAACAGATCTGGATAAACTAGCAAAATGGTCGGAAGAGTGGCAACTGGGGCTTAATGCAAAGAAGTGCAAGATCATGCACATAGGGAAGAGAAACCCTGAAGCCACATACAGGCTGGGAGGGGAGTTGCTGGCCATCACAAGGGAAGAAAGAGACTTGGGCATCATCATCACCGATGACCTGAAATCATCCGAGCAGACCACTAAAGCAGTAGGTAAGGCTAGGGGGATGTTAGGGTGTCTTAGTAGGGGCATCACAAGTCAGAAGAGGGAGGTAATAATCCCCTCATTACAAGACACTGGTTAGGCCCCATGTGGAGTACTGAGAGCAGTACTGGAAGCCACACCTTCACAAGGACAGTAACCAAATTGAGGCAGACCAGAGAAGGGCAACCAAAATGGTGGAGGGACTGCATCAGAAAACATATGAGGACAGATTAACAAAGCTCAATATGTATACCCTAGAGCAAAGGAGGGAGAGAGGTGATATGATCAAAACATTCAAACACCTTAAGGGCATTAACAAGATGAAAGAGTCTAACATATTTCAATATAAGAAAAATAGCCAGCCAGGAGGAAACAGCATGAGATTAGAGAGAGGCTGATTAAGGGGTAATGTGAGGAAGTTCTTTTTCACAGAAAGGGTGGTGGATGCATGGAACGGCCTACCTCAGGAAGTGGTGGATATGAATACAGTGTAGGGCTTCAAACAGGCTTGGATAGGCATAAGGGACCAATACAGATGAGTATGAAAGATAGATCATTGACAGAGCAAAGGCCGATGGCACATTTATAAGGTTGAAAAAGAAATGGGCAGACTGGATGGGCCTTGCAGTCCTTATGTGCCGTCAACTTCTATGTTTCTATGCTTCTTATGCCTCCTCTATAAGCTGCTCTTGCCCAAAAGAACCAAACCAAAATGATATAATAACCACTGTTGCTGCTACCTCTGGCCCAACTCATATGCCTCTTCATCCTTAGACATGCCTTAGAAAACTAGTACTGGAGCCCACTCGAGAGGGAGCAATATTAGACTTGATTCTCTCAAATGGAGATGGAGAGAGGATTACAGATATAGAAGTGGGTAGCCAGCTGGGAACTAGCGACCATCGAACAGTATGGTTCACAATAAACAGAGCAATAGAGTCAAGCCATACAAAGACAAAAGTACTGGACTTTAGGAGGGCTGACTTTGCCAAAATGGTGAGTGCCTAAGGAATGCACTAGCAAATGGGCAGGAAGGAGGGTGGAAGAACAATGGGGAATAATAAAACTGCCATCACAGAGGTAATGAGCCTTGTGTGAAGTAAATAAACAAAACAAGACGATGTAAGAAACCACTATGGTTCTCAAAGGAGTGGCAGTGAATGTTCAAGAGAAAAGAAAGCATTCAGGAAGTACAAGGAATCGCAGAAGGAGCAGGACAGAGAACTGTATCAGTTAAAGCAAAAGGAGGCTGGGAAGGCAGTCAGAACAGCAAAGGCCCAAACCGAGGAAAAGATAGCCAACTCAGTTAAGAAGGGATAAAACCTTTTATAGGTACATCAGGGAGCAAGGAAGACCAAGGGAGGGATAGTGAGGCTTAATAAAGGGAAGGAGGGTGGGCAGAGGAGACTGTGAAAAGGCAGAGATACTAAACAAATATTTTTGCTCAGTATTTACAAATGAAGAGGAGGTACATAAAACAAACAGTAGTAACACTCTGGATACAGGAGTTGATACCAGCCCATTTACAGAAGAAAGGGTTCTGAAAGAACTCTTAAAACTGAAGGTGGACAAAGCAATGGGGCCTGATGATTCATCCCAGAATTCTACAAGAACTAAGGGTAGAACTAGTGACACCACTGACTACCCTTTAACAAATCATGGGAGGATGGGTGGTACCTGAGGACTGGAGGTGGGCAGATGTGATTCCCTTCACAAAAGTGGGAGCAAGGCAGAAGCAGGAAACTACAGACCTGTTAGTTTAACCTCAGTGATAGGGAAAATGATGGAATCACTTCTAAAGGAAAGAATTGTTGAGTATCTAGAGGCCAGAGGGGCACAGGACCCTAGGCAACATGGATTCACAGCGGGAAGGTCATGCCAGACAAATCTGATAGATTTCTTTGACTTGGTGACCAAAGTAGTAGATCAGGGAGGGGCTGTGGGCATGGCCTACCTAGACTTTAGCAAGGCATTTGACACAGTCCCACACAAAAGATTAATATACAAGTTAGCCAGCCTGGGAGTGGGTCCCAAGATGACAGCCTGGGTAAAGAATTGGCTGGAGAATAGGACACAGAGAGTAATAGTAAATGGTGTCCACTCAGAAGGAAGGAGGGTTACTAGTGGGGTACCACAGGGTTTAGTATTAGGACCGGTCCTCTTCAATGTCTTTATAAGCGACATTGCAGAAGGACTGGAAGGAAAAGTATGTCTCTTTGC
Source organism: Neoceratodus forsteri (assembly GCA_016271365.2). Lineage (NCBI taxonomy): Eukaryota > Metazoa > Chordata > Ceratodontiformes > Ceratodontidae > Neoceratodus > Neoceratodus forsteri. Next base: position 784,852,153 of record CM057452.1, read on the forward strand.
AGAGGACACTAAGATCTGCAACAGAGCTGATGCACAGGGTGGGTGGAAAGGATGAGAAGGGACTTGGCAAGGTTAGAGGAATGGTCAAATGTATGGCAGCTTAGATTCAATGCTAAATGCAAGGTAATGCACCTGGGAAACAAAACCCAGGGAAGAGTACACAATGGGGGTGATACTAACAACAACAAAAATGGAAAGGACCTGGGGTAGTCATATCAGATGACCTAAAGGTGGGCAAGCAATGTGAGAGGGCAGCAAGGAGGGCTGGGGGGTTACTGGGATATCATAGGGAGAGGCATCATCAGTAGAAAACAGGAAGTTATTATCCTCTGTACAGACAGCTGGTGAGTCCCCATCTGGAGTACTGTGTGCAGTTCTGGAGACCCAATCTCCAAAGACATAGACAGGATGGAAGCTGTCCAGTGGAGGGCAACTAAAATGGTGCAGGGTCTGCACGGAAGACATATGAAGAGAGACTTAAGGAGCTTAATATGTATAGCCTTGAGGAAAGGAGGGAGGGGGGGACATGATAGAAACTTTCAAGTACCTCAAGGAATCAACAAAGTCCAAGAGGGTAGCATCTTTCAAAAAGAGGTGTGCAAGAACAAGAAGGCACAATTTGAAGATAGAGGGGTGGCTCAGAGGTAATTTAGAAGTATTTTTTCACAGAGAGGGTTGTGGATGCATGGAATGGCCTTCTGGAGGAGGTTGTGGAGTCAAAATCAGTGGTGGAATTCAAGCATGCATGGGACAGTCATAAGGCAATTCTAGGGTGTGGGGGTAAGAAGAAGTAGGCTGCTGGTTAACTAGGATCTGCAGCTTATCCAGTAGGTAGTGTAATGGGCAGACTGGGTGGGCCAAGCGGTCCTTATCTGCCGTCAAATTCTATGTTTCTATGTTTCTATATCCATGGGGTACAGCTATAGTCTTGTCATCTATGGCTCTGCCACTACCACTGCACTCAGAAGGATTACTACCACCATAAACAAGTTCTGTCGACTCATCACTGGGGCCGAATGGCTCACACACACTTGTGACCTCTACTAACAAGCTAACTGGCTTCAACTTGATAATATAATTCAGTACCAAACCTGTGTGGTTACTAAGAAAATACAGTTGGGAACTGCCCCTCCTGGGTTCTGTTCACTCCTTAAAACAAAAACCAGCTCCAGAATTACCAGGGGATCAAAGCCACAACTTTTCCTTATCCCTCGCTGCCGCATAGCCATTGGCCAGTGTTCATTCACCTACAGGGCACCCACTTGGTTTAACGGTCTTGCCAATGATACTATCAATACCACTGGGCTAGGGGCCTTCAAATCCAGGCTCCGAAACACCCTGGTCACTTCCAGCATCTGCGACTGTCATGGATAATGTCTATGCAACTCTGCTCCACTACTGCTCTTCTTATATCTAGCTCCTTACATAAAGCACTTGCCCTAGTTTGGCCTCTGCCCCACACACTCTACAGCACCTGACAATGCCACCTTTCTGGCTGCTTCACCCCCCCCCAAATCCTTACCTACCCCCCACCTCTCCCCTCTTCTCTTCTCATTTTCTTACCTCCCGCCTTGCCCCTCCCATTTCTTTCTACCACCCCCTCCCCCTATTGTCCTTCTTCCTTTCCACTTTACCCTCTCCATGTCTGTTTGAAATTAATTTGATATCCTTTAACCTTATCTGTGTAACAATTTTGTCTATTGTCATGTGATACCTATGTCTTGATGTGGAACCTTTGTAAAAGAACCCTGGGCTCAAAGGTAATTGTAATCCTAGAATTTAAATAAATAAATAATGAAGCTACTAATACTTCTGGTCCATATTCCTGCTGTGCTTCTTCCTGCATAAACTGCTGCTGCCCCAAAGAAAACTGATAGCCACCTCTGCTGCTGGCATGCACTGCTCTACCTCCTTAATGAAGAGTTGCTGCTCCAAAGCAAAGCAATCTTATAGCACCCATTGCTGCTGCTGCTTCTGTCCCATACTTGTGTGACTTATGCTCCGGTGTGTGCTGCTGTTCCAAATAACCAAGTAAGCATTAATTGCTGACAGAGAAGGGCTCTACCGGTGGATTAATGGCCGGGTGGGGGAGATGTTGGTGCACGAGCAGGGTATATTTTCTGTTAAATTGTTGTGCATGTTGTTTTACTGAAAGAAAGGAAAGCACTCACCATGGTGGTGGGTCAGAGCTGTAGCTGGTTGTTTCTGGAGGGCACAGGCTTGAACCCACCCACCCTGAATCCCTAATCCCACCCACCCTGCCCTGACCCCACTCACCCAAGGCATCATTTCCTTTATAACAGGGGTTCTGATATTACTTCCTCAAAAGGGCAAAGGACATTCACCTTCCATATCCTTAACAGCCTGACACCCCATGTAGGGGGTAAACACACACACATGCTCACACACACTAACAAAAAAACAAAAACAAAAACAAAACAAAAAATGCAGGAAGGGAGAGATACATGTGAGGAGTGGTATAATGTACTGGCTGTGGGCGACAGTCTTCCATGAGATGTTCTGAGGGTGCAATGCTACCCTATTTGCAGGCACCTCTCTGGTCTGAGGGAGGAGGTTGCCTATCCCAGGCTGCCTTGGTGAGGATTCAGGAAACCTCCTCCTCCACCCAGGGACCACCAGGGCCACTGCTGCTGCGTCAGAAGTTGTCAAGAAAAAAGGAAGGTTGGTTCACGGTGGACTCAGGGAGGGTAAGGGTGGTGGAACAGATGTGCATCCCTCCAAGTGTACTTCTCTACAATTCATATGCTGTTCTGGTGAAGCATGGTTCCTCTCTGGAGTCACCTGCAGTGGAGATGAAGGAGGAAGCCGGGAACCTCCAGAAAGGAGACCCACAGGAGGGTGGCAGGGGACCCCTTAGGAGAAGGAAAAAACTCCTTGTCTGGGACTCAGTTATTGGGGGGCAGAACTGGGGAAGGGAGGGGAGAGGGAGGAATGGTGCCTGCTTGGCACCATGGCTTGGAGAAACAGGAAGCAAATCCTCAGGATTGCAGGAGCAGCAGCATGAGAGAGGAAGCTGGACATCATTGTCCATCTAGGGACAAATCGCATGGCTGGGAATGGAATCAGAGCAGTGCAGGAGGAGTTTGTGGAGTTGAGGAGGGGCCTTAGACAAGTAGCATGCACGGTAACCTTCTTGGAGGTGATGCCTGTCTATGGCATGGGTGAGGCTAGGGTTCTCCACACAATGGGATTTAATGAATGGTTGAAAAACTGATGTGGAGCTCAGGGTTTTGGCTTTATAGGGGACTGGGGGTTCATCTGGAGGGATACAGGCCTATACTGGTGCCATGGTCTGGATCTGCCAGAGAGGGGAACCAGGATTCTGCGATATAGAGGTTCCATCCTCCCCTCACTTTCCTGAGCTCCCTATAGTGATATAGCAATACTAACTATGCTGTTCTTTGGCTAATTCTTGTAGTTTGAATTCCTGTATAATTGTATGTTTAACTTGGTGTTCACTGACAATTTTGCTCTATGCACATTTATGTTTTATACCTATGGAATGTTATGCTTTTTATACTACTATGTATGTCATCTTATCTTTTTACAGTATTTCCATTTTTGATGTGGAACATTTGTAAATAAGAATTATTTCTCAAAGGCATTGTAATCCAAGATTTCAATAAAATAAAATAAACAAAAGCTTCATTGGCAAGCCTTTAAACTAGCTAAGCTGGGCGGCTCTGAACAGGAGCATGGAAATCTCAGCTCCCCCCCCCCCCAAATAACAGGGAAGTTAGCGAGGTAAACACCAAGGTAGAAAAGTCAATAGGGAGCAGGACAGAGGTAAATGGAGAAAATGTCAATGGCAGCAAGGACTAGGAGGGGGCAAAAAGGGATAAGGCAATCAAAAAATGGAGGGGGATGAGCACAAATGCTCATAGTCTGGGTAACAAGCTCCCTGAACTAGTGGCCTTGATGGAAGAGGGACACCTGGATACTATGGCAGTCACAGAAACATGGTGCACAGAGAACCCTGACTGTGATGTCAACATACCAGATTATACAATTTTTTTTTATTTAGTATGCTTTTTGTACCCCCATTGCTCAGCTATCAATCCCCCCACTCTGTGCTCCTGCCTTGCCCTCCAGTGACCTCCTACCATCCCACTGATACTCCCTGACTGACCCCCAGATGGCGGGTCCATGGTACCACTTACCTGCCCATCTGCGACTGGGAAAGGTGTCTGGGAAACTGACATTGCCTACCTGGCTTCCCACCCAGGGCGGAGTTCAGGGCCTGCAGTGGTGTCCATGGATCTGTAATTAAGTCAGCAGATGGTGCGGCAGAGAGCAATTGAAGCCAGGCGCCAGAGGCATCATCATTCAGAGCAATCAATGTGATTTCTTTTGTATTTTTTTTGTAGGCGGGGGCATGCAATGACATCCAGCATCTGCTCTGCCTCCCGACACACTCAGACGCCGGTTGCTGCAGTATCCCAGCCTACGACAGGGGTGCATCAAGCACCAGACATGCACCCAGCCCTCTCTCCCGGAGAAAGAGAGCAGTCCACGGGATATTCCATCCTTCTCCTCCTGGCCAGCCCTCCAACAACCCAGGTCCATTCCCAAACCCTGGTTGCAGGCATCACAAGTGGAGTTCCTACTGCTGTGCCAAAGAGCCAGCCCAGGGTACACAACATACAGGAGGGACAGGGAGGGAAAAAGAGGAGGAGGAGGGTTATCTCTCTATCTTAGGGATGAAATCAAAGTAAAGGAGCTAAAGGCTAAACAGGGAGGAGAGGAGACACTGTGGGTCACCCTGGAGACATGAAATGGCACCACAGTCCGCACGGGGGTTGTATACAGACTCCCATCTCAGTGGGAGGACATGGACAAGGAAATTATAGAAGGCATCATTAGAATGGCAGACAAAGGGGAGATATTGTCGATAGAGGACCTGAATATGCCAGATGTTAACTGGAGCACCTTTGCTGCAGCCACATCCAAGAGCAGGGTCATTCTCAATGCCCTACAGGGGTTATGCCTCAGACAGCTAGTGTTGGAACCCACTTGGAAGGGAACAATTTTAGATCTGGTACTCTCTAATGGGGACAGAGAGAGGATCTCAGATTTAGAAGTGGGCAGCCATCTAGGAACAAGAGACCACCAAAAAGTGTGGTTTGTGATAAACACAGTGGTAGAGTCAAGCCATACAAAAGCAAGGGTACTGGATTTTAGGAGGGGTGACTTTGGCAAAATGGGCGAGTGCCTCAGAAAAGCACTAGCAAATGGGCAAGAAGGAGGGGTGGAGGAACAATGGGGAAAAATCAAAACTGTCATCACAGAGGCAACAAGCCTTTGTGAGAAGCAAATAAAACAAAATGAAGGAAAAAACGTATATGGTTCTCAAAAAAAGGTGGTGGGGAAGGTTAGGGAGAAAAAGATAGCATTCAAGAAGTGTAAGAAAACACAGAAGGAGCAGGACAGAGAACTGTACCAATTAAAGCAGAAGGAAGTGGGGAAGACAGTCAGAATAGCCTGGCCCAAACAGAGGAAAAGATAGCCAGCTCAGTTAAGAAGTGGTATAAAACCTTTTATAGGTACATTAGGGAGGGATGAAAGGCCAAGGGAGGGACAGTGTGGCTTAATAAGGGGGAGGAGGGTGGGCAGAGGGTGACAGTGAAAAAGCAGGGATACTGAATGAATACTTCTACTCAATATTCACAAAAGAAGAAAAGGGGGAGGTAGCTAAACCAAACAATAAAAGCACTGTAGATAGGGGGGTCGATACTAGTCCATTCACAGAAGAAAGGGTCCTGAAAGAACTCCTAAAACTGAAGGCGGACAAAGAAATGGGTCCTGATGGGATTCACCCCAGAATTCTAAAAGAATTAAGAGTAGAACTAGTGACACCACTGACTACCCTTTTTAACAAATCAGGGGAGGATGATGTGGTACCTGAGGACTGGAGGAGGGTGGATGTGATTCCCCTGCACAAAAGTGGGAACAAGACAGAGGCAGGAGACTACAGACCTGTTAGTTGGACCTCAGTGGTAGGGAAAATGATGGCATCACTTCTGAAAGAAAGAATGGTTAAGTACCTAGAGGCCACTGGCCACAGGACCCAAGACAGCATGGATTCACAGAGGGAAGGTAATGTGAGACGAATCAGATGATTTCTTTGACTGGGTGACCAAAGTAGTAGACCAGGGTGGGGCTATGGACATGGCATACCTAGACTTTAGCAAGGCATTTTCCACAGTTCCACACAAAAGATTAATAAACAAGTTAGCCATCATGTGAGTGGGTCCCAGGGTAGTAGCCTGGGTAAGAAATTGGCTGGACAACAGGACTCAGAGGGCAATAGTAAACGAAGTTCAATCTGAAGAAAGAGGGTCACTAGTGGGGTAAAGCAGGGTTCAGTACTGGGACTGGTCCTCTTTAATGTCTTTATAGGTGACATTGCACAGGGACTGGAATACACAAAGTGGGGTGGAAAGGATGAGAAAGCACTTGGCAAGGTTGGAGGAATGGTCAAATGTATGGCAGCTTAGATTCAACACAATGAAGTGCAAAATAATGTACCTGGGAAACAAAAACATAGATACATACATAGATACATAGACAGTGTCGGCAGATAAGGGCCTATGGCCCACCCAGTCTGCCCATTTGAGCTTGTAAGTTCAGTTTGTTTTCCTAGAAGCCTGTTGCCCCTTACCCCGACCTCCAGAATTCCTTTATGTCTATCCCATGCATTCTTAAATCCCGTGATTGTTTCAGCCCCCACCACTTCCTCTGGCAGGGTGTTCCACTTGTCCACCACCCGTTCTGTGAAGAAATTCTTTCTTATGTTTCCTCTGAATCAGTCCTCCCTCCAACTTCATCCCATGCCTCTAGTCCTGGAACATCTTTTCGCTTAAAAATAGTGTTTTCCTGCACCCTGTTCCTCCCTGTAAGATACTTGTATGTCTCTATCATATCCCTCTCTCCCTCCTCTCCTCCAGGAGTACATGTTCAGTTCCTTCAACCTGTCTTCATAGGACTTGTGATGCAATCCATGCACCATCTTTGTTGCCCTCCTCTGAACCTTCTCTACCCTGTCTATGTCCTTACGTAGGTATGGTCTCCAGAACTGCACACTGTACTCAGGTTGGGCCTCACTAGTGTCTTGTATAGCAGAATTATGACTCCTTTTCCTGCTGGTGATGCTCTGCCTATACATCCCAGCATCCTATTTGCTTTACCTGCTGCCTTGTTACACTGTTTCCCTACCTTGAGGTCATCAGAGATGATAACCCCAAGATCCCTTTCCTGCTTGGTGCATGCTATATCCTCACCCCCAACTGATATATTGTGCCAGGGTTTTTGTGCCCCATATACATTATCTTGCACTTCTTTGCATTGAATTTCAACTGCCAAACCCCTGACCATTCTTCAAGTTTCTGCAGGTCCCTTCTCATTCTGTCTACACCCTCTGGTGTGTCTACTCTATTACAGAGTTTGTGTCATCAGTGAACAGTGAAATTCTGCCTTCTAGGTCCTGCGCCATGTCACTGATGAAGATGTTGAATAGGACCAGTCCCAGCACTGATCCCTGTGGTACCCCACTGGTCACTCTTCCCTCTGTGGAGTGACAGCCATTTACCACCACTCTGTGTCCTGCCACCCACCAGTTACCTACCCACCACACTACTGTCCTGCCCACACCCATATTCCCAGTTTGTGTAATAGTCTTCTATGTGGCACAGTGTCAAAGGCCTTGCTGAAGTCCAGATAGGCCATGTCCACTGCCCTCCCCTGATCCACCTTCCTAGTCACCCAGTCAAAAATTCAATGAGGTTGGTCTGACATGACCTCCCCTGGTGAAACCATGCTGTCTTGGGTCCTGTAGTCCATTGACAACCAGATGTTCCACCAATCTCTCCTTCAGTAGTGCTTCCACATCTGTACCGAGGTGAGGCTGACTGGTCTGTAGTTCCCTGCTTCCTCTTTTGTTCCCACTTTGTATAAGGGGGCTACATCTGCTGTCCTCCAGTCTTGGGTACCTCCCCTGTCCAGTGATCGCTAAACAGGATAGCCAGAGGTTCAGCCACCACCTCTCTTAGTTCTTTAAGGACCCTGGGTGCACCCCATCTGGCCCCATTGCTTTATCAACTCTTATTGCTTCCAGTTCCTTCAGGACCCTTTCTGGTGTGAAGGGACTTGTGTCCATTTCTGCACCATTCTCACCCCTTGTACTCCCTTCAGACCCATTACCTTCCTCTTCCTCAGTAAAGACTGAGAAGAAATACCTGTTCAGTATGTCAGCTTTACTGTTGTCATCCTCCACGAGGCCCCCATCATCCCCCTTCAGTCTCACTATCCCTCCTTGTCTTTCTTTTTCACTTATGTACCTGTAAAGGTTTTGTCCCTCTACCCACTGATTTTGCAACGTGTTCTTCTGTCTGAGCTTTGGCTTCCCTTACTGACCTCCCTGCCTCCCTTTGCTTCTTCTGGTACTTCTCCCTATCCCTTCTGCCTGTGTCTTTTGTATTGCCTGAATGCAATCTTTTGGCTTTCACTTTCTTTGCTACCTCTTTGGAAACCATAATGGTCTCTCTTCCTTTCCTCTTTGCTAACCTGCTTAATACATAATTCTGTTGTTCTTGTAATCCCCATTTTAAATACTGCCCACTGTTCCTCAACCCCTGATTCCTGTCCCATTCCTAATGTCTCTTTCAAGTATCTCCCCATTTTCCCAAAGTCTGCCCCTAAATCCAGGATACGTGTTTTGTGTGGTTTGGTTCTGCTCTTTCTGTGATTTCAAACCACAATGACTGTGGTCACTGTTTCCAGGTGCTCCCCACTGTTACCCCATCACACTGTCCCTGTTTGTGAGCACAAGGTCCAGTATTGCCTTCTGCCGAGTTGGTTCCATGACCAGTTGCTTGACGAAGGCACCCTGAAGGGAGTCCAGGATAAATCTGCAATGGCAATGGCGGGGGGGTACTATCAACAAAACAATGGAAAGGGACATGGGCTAGTCATATCAGATGACCTAAAGGTAAGCAAGTAATTTGAGAAGCAGTAAGGAAGGTTGGAGGGATACTGGAATGCATAAGGAGAGGCATCACCAGTAGAAAACTAAAAGTTGTTATCCCTCTGTACAGACAGTTGGTGAGACCCCATCTGGAGTATTGCGTACAGTTCTGGAGACTACATATCCACAATGATATAGACAGGATGGAGGCAGTCCAGAGGGGGGGCAACTAAAATGGTGCAGGGTCTGCACCAGAAGCCATACGAAGAGAGACTAAAGGAGCTTAATATGTATACCCTTGGGGAAAGGAGGGAGAGTGGGAACATGATAGAAACTTTCAAGTACTTCAAGGGAATCAACAAAGTCCAAGTGGGTAGCATCATTCAGAAAAAGAGATGTGCAAGAACAAGGGGGTACAATTTGAAGATAGAGGGAGGATGGCTCAGGGGCAATGTGAGGAAGCATTTTTTTCACAGAGAATGTGGTTGACACATGGAATGGCACTTCTGAGGAGGTTGTGGGGTGAAAAACAATGGGGGGGAATTCAAAAATGCATGGAACAGACATAAGGCAATTTTCATGGTGGGGTAGGAGGAAGCAGGCTGTTGGTTAACTATGATTTGCAGCTAATTAAATAGGTGGGGAAATGGGCAGACTGGGTGGGCCAAGCGATCCTCATCTGCTGTCTAAGTCTATGTTTCTTAAGCTTTCGGACCAACCAAGGCCAACCAATAAGCTTTGGAGAAAAGATTTGATTGGTTCAAAAGCTTAAGCACTGTTTTCTTTTGTAACATCTTCAGTATGTTGGTCAAATAAAAGGTATTAAACCATTTGTTTCTGGATTCATAAAGGGCAAGAGCATACTGGGTAAACTATTCTCCCAGATGAAGGTTGTTAGGATTGAAGCACTGGAGCAATTTTCTGGCTGAGGCTGTTTCCAGTAATAGTACGGCTCATAGAGCTGTATATTAACTCTGTCTGTCCATTCAGATACTTTGCACAGGACTTTGCACAATAATTGAAAGGCTACATCCAGTAGTTCAAGGAGGCGGTGCAACTGACCACACACCCCCTTTGGCCTATTTAGGGGCTGCTCTTCTCACTCCACACACAAGCTTTTTTTCTTGCAGCTGGAGGCTCTGTCCATCTGTCTCTTTCCTGGAGCCTACTGGGGCCTTGGCCTTCCCCCAACACTGTGTTGCTGTGTTTCTGTGTTGCTGTGTTGTGGGCTGCTCAGTTTCTGCTGGACTTTTGTTTTGTGTTCTCCTACTTTTGTTTAGTATTGCTTGCTTTGAGCTGTTGTGTGCTTCTTTGAGTTGCTTGTTCCTATCCTGTGTTTGAATTTTGTTTGTATTTTTCTTTTTGGGGGCTTTCTGTTTTCTAGCTTCCTGTTCACTTGTTTGTATCATGCTAATCCTGTACTGGAGCTATTTGGCTCCCATTTGCTCACTAGCTTTCAGCATATCATCAGTGCAACTGCAATTGTTATCTGTATGTTTCAGCTTAGTTCCTGCTTCCCTGCTTGCTGCCTCAGTGCTTATCCACCCTAGTTGTTTGCACTTGTGCAGGCTCACACTGCAAAGCTAACCCATGGCATTCAAACCTCCTTTCATGCTGTTGTACCAAGCAATCCTTGCTGTTGATTCAGTACACTGTGTCTCTCTGCAATTCCACTGTTTGTTTAGCTTGGCTGCTCCTAGAAGCTATAACTATTTGCTGCTGGATGCTGCTCATTACTTTTATATACTGCTTCATTATAATCTGCAGGTCAGCACAGCTACAGCTGTCACTGTAAACTAGTTTTAAAATCTGCATGTGGGTCACGGTGCTTTACTGTTGCTTCCTTGTTTTTCCTATGGTGGGGACTGAGGGTTATGGTGAAGTCGTGGCCATTTGTAGTCCAAATTCCTCATGTTCGAATGCTACCTCCACCACAAAAATCCTCCAAGTATTTATGCCACCATTAATTGGCTTCCTTAATGGGACTGGTTGGCTTGCCTCCCTGCAAGTTATGCAAATTGCTGCCTCTCTGATCTACATGAATTGCTTACTCTGCCTCATAGACTTACGTGCAGCTCCAATCATTGCTTACATGGAAGTTTTCTGCTATATGCTTGCTGTAAAACATGTCTGACCAAAGTGAGGGTCTACAATGCTCAACACTTCTTTAAGCTCTCTGCGGAGGCATGCCAACCTTGACCATTAGTTAACATGGCACAGAGCTCTCCCTGCAGCTGACAGTCTCACTCTGCACCCCAAAGTCTGTCTCTTGAGCATACAAAGCTTGGGGTGAGGTCCTTCTCACCTGCTCCATAGCTGGGAATGTCTTTGCTCCAGGTGGCCCTTCAGTCATCAACTGTACCAATGGCACCTCTCAATGTACCACTAAAACTTCAGCAATGAAGGGGTGGGGCTCTTATGAAGGTCCTCTTTATTTGCTCAAGCAGGTTCAGAGGCACCCTTCAAAGCTATTCTCCCTATGACTGCCTCTGGTTCAACTGGTTTATATTTAGATCAGTAGGCCAGCTGAGCGCCTCAGCAGTCATCGCTTTCCTCCACCTCCCTCCTTGGAGGATCAGTGTTGTAGAGTCAGCCTCACAACCTTTCATGCTGGTCCCATTAGAGGGATAGCGGAGTGCTTTCCTCATAAATATCCAGGGAGACACTGAGACTTCTGCAGCCATGTTGTCTGGCGAATTAAGTCAAGTCCTGAGATAGGGGAGACAGCAAGTTTATATGAGTAAAATTGGGAGATAAAAAGAAAGAGATGGAATAAACTTACAAGATGTGAGATGAAGGAATATAATTTTAGTAGACAGATCAACACTGTTGTATGGGCCTGAAGAAGTGGTGAAAGCCATGAAACTGTTGCCCCATTTATAAGTGTGTTTAATACAATAAAAGCACCTATTGTTTGCTAATTATCGTGTGACTTGCAGTGGAGTTCATCCTTGTTTTCTGTTATCTGAGTTTTGTGTTGCCAGTATAGGATGACCCAAGTACAGAACTGACATACAAGAATTAGGGCACCCTAATCACCCATATCTTTTGCAATATTTTCCACCCCCTTTAATTGAGTTTTCAAATTGCAGCAGCAGAACTGTCACTAATCAAAAACATACCAAGCCTGGATTGAAGGTGACCTAGGACTTTGATCCCCAGAGATTTCCTCCTCAAAAGGCTTTCTTTCTCTCCTCCATGCCACAGGTCATAATATTCAGTTAGCTTTAGGTGATAGTCCCTATGTCACTTAGGTAGATTTCCGCTGTTGGATGGAGCGGGTGGCCATCCCGTAAGTGTCCTGTCTCCCCCCTTTGGCTGTTTTCTCTCTCTCTCTCTCTCTCTCTCTCACTCCGTAGGAAGCCAGGCCTCCATGCCTTGCAGTTGACCTCCAAGTGAGTAATTATTCACCTGTTATTTCCTGCCTACTCTAATCAAACATGCTACCAACTGATTCATGCTACCAACTGAACCCATACTACCAACCGAACTATGTAGAGGTCCTCAACCACGATAAGTCTTCACTACCTTGTATGCTTTGCTTGACACTCTTTTTTGGGCTTCTTCCTAAGGTACTTTTAGCCAAGGGAATCACTCCCACAGCACCTCAAGGGGTTGAACCCTCCCATAAGGTTCCTGGCCCTTATACCCTTGCAGGGTGGTATATCCCATGGAAAGAGAGGAGAACAGGCAACGTTTACCTACATTACACAAGCACGAAACTAGTTGCACAGGCACATTGAATTGCATTTAATGGGGTTCATGGATGTTAAAGCTGTCTTGAACCAAAGATCTTAGTAGCATAGCTACATTTAAGCATTAAATATCAAGCTGAGAAGCTAATTTGAATGCTTTTTAATCAATATAAGTAAACATCTTTCTGCAATCCTAAAGCACAGTGCTTGTGCCTGTCATTTGGACTAATAGGGAATGATTCAGACAGAGCAATTCACAATTTATTGTGATTTACAATCGGAACCTAAAAGTAAACCTTCAGCTTGGAAAACTCTTGTTTTCCTTGGACTAGCTGTATGTTATATCAGACATTATCCAGCCCATTCTTTTCCTGCACCCCCCTGTACAGCAGCTTGTAGTCTAACAGCATTTGGGACAGGGTGTAAGATATAGTGGCCATGCTAGATTACTAGAAGAAGCTTGCTCTAATAATTGTGATTTATATTCAACAACTGAAAACAGAAGCCAGTGAAATTGTGGGGCACTGAATTTTATTGTGTTGAGAGGAGCTTGTTAATTTTAATTGAAAACCTAATGCCAACTCTGAGTTAACTTCTACAGCAACACTAATTAGACTACTCTGAAAAATATTTAGTACCCTCTATGTTTTAATGAAAAGTACTAGCTGAATAGGAGTTTGAAATAGTATCATCAGACATCCTGAAAAGCATGAGAAAAGAGAAAGAGACTTTGGTGACCAGGACAGCAACATAACCATTCATCTCTGGATATGAGATGGCAAAAAGCCATCAATCTGATAGAAGGTAAGCATGGTCTAGTGAACAATGTGATAAAAAATGGAGACCTGAATCATGTCTTCCTTACATTCAAAACACAATTGATTAAGGAACTGAACTTTTTTCTGTACAGGTTTTTCTGCCCTTTGGTGTGCTGCAGGCAGCTTCTTCATCCTGTACCTGCCTCTCCCACTCGGCAACTGATCCACCGACCTACCAAGTCCCCATATCTTCCATGGATTGTCCCCCGTGGCAGGGCCAGAAAGAAGAGGGCCATCCCCCCCTCCCCACCCAGAGACCCAGCATCCAGATTCATAGGGTCAGTTAGTCAGTGGCAGTGCAGAGTGAGGGTGGGCATGCAAGATTTTATGAAGTCTGCAACTGCCATTTTTTTTCTGTTTTCTCCCATGATTCCCCTGCCATGGCATCACATAATGTCATGCGCGTGGAGGTGAGCATACTTTATGTAAAAGTGGCCCATACCTTCCTTGCCGGTCAAGCTGCTGGTGCTACCTCCAAGCCTCCACCCAGGGGCAGCCAAGGGCTGAGCCAACAAACCTCCCCTCCACGGGATAGGAGAGCTATCCTCTGAATGCCCAATCCTCTCTTCCCAGGCCAACCCCCAGTGAGCCAAGCTCACTCCCAACCCTGGTCACCAGCGTTGTAAGAAGTAAGGCTTTAGTCATATCAGCTCTCTATTCCACTGGACCTGCTAAGGAACTGAACTTGATGCATAACATCATCATCTTAGAAAGATACACAAACAAAGGACAAATATCATGAGGCTTAGGGGTGACAAAAGTTCCCTTGGGATGGGGGGAGGGGATTTTGAGCAGTTTGATGAATTGGAAAGAGTAGCAAAGGAATGTTCCATGACATTTGTCAGCTTAATTATAAAAGATGATACATGTAAACATGATTTGCTACAAGAAGGATAAAAAATGTAAACGCTGGATTAAATCATCACACAAATTATCCAAATTTTGCAGAATTAGATCAATTGCTGAAAAGCAAGATAATAAAGCATGAATCAATACTCAGTGTAAGAAAACAGAATACATTATTAAGAGATAATACTGATGATCTAAACAGTGATTTCTTCAGCTGGTCCAAGGTTAAATCAGGGGCCTTATCAATTAGCTGTGGCAGATCTAGTTCATGTACACATTCAGTAGATCAAGGAGTAAAAATAAAAACCTGCAGTTGATAGTAATTGCATTTAGTGGATTTTATGAATGTTAAAACTATTTTGAACTGAAGCTCTTAGTAGAAAAGCTACATTTAAGCATTAAATATCAAGCTGAGAAGCTAATTTGAATGATTTTATTTATATATAATAAGAATTAATAATATAATAAGAATTAATAAATGTAAGCAAGCAGCTCTTAGTTATCCTATTTAACAGCATTGGCGTCTGTTATTGGAACCAATAAGGAAAGATTCAGACAGTGCTGGTCACAATTTAGTGTTGTTTAAAACCTTGAACTAATATTTATTTTTTTATTTATTTTAGTCTTTGGTAACCAGGTAAGGCCCACTAGGCACAAGTGCCTGTTTTCAGGGGTGACCTGGGAGCACTGGGAGGTTAAATGAGTTGCTCAGAGTCACACAGTATGCAAGTAGAGTTTGTGAGAATCAAACTCAAGTCTGGTCTGCTGGATGTATCAAGCTTATTCACACTTCGTTCCTCTAACCTCTAGGCTATACTGCCAGCCATATAGTTAACCATGAATGCAGAAAACTCTTTTTCCTTTGCACTTGCTGTATGTTATATCTGGCATTAGCCAGACCACCCCCCCCCCACACACACACACATAGCAGCTCATAGTCTGACGGCATCTGGGACACAGTACTGCCCAAAACAATCAAACCAAAGCAAACCGATAGCAACTGTTGCTGCTGATTCTAGCATGTATTCCTGTTCCATCACCTCTGTGTGGTACTGCTGCCCCAAGTGAACAAAGAAAAGTACACTAACAGCTGCTGTTTCTGCTGCTGCTGCTGCTATCCCATACTCCTGCGGCTTCTCCTCCATAGATTGCTGCTGTCCCAAACAACACAACCAAAGTGAACTGATATCCACTGCTGCTGCTACTGCTGCTTCTGGCTGGTACTCCTGTACCTCTTCCTCCATGGACTGCTCCTGCCCCAAGAAAAAAAAAGAAAGCCAACTGATAGCATCCTCTGCTGTTGCTGGCATTAACTGTGGTACATCCTCCTTGGGGGTACTGCTGCCCAGACAACCAAACTGAAGAGAACTGATAACTGCTACTGCTGATTCTGTCCCGTACTGCTGTGCCTCCTTCATGGGGTGCTACTGACCAAAACAATTAAAATGAACTGATAGTTGCTGCTGACCCAAAACAGCAAAACAAACTGAATTGATAACTGCTGTGATGCTGCTGCTTCTAACCCATACTACTGTGCCCACTCCTTCTCCATGGGGTAATGCTGACACAAAAAAACAAACCAACACCAACTGATAGCCACTGCTTCTTCCTCTGCTACAGTTGCTGCTGACGTGCAGTTCTTTGCCTCCTCCTCCTCCATAGGCTACTGTTACCCCTAACAATGAAACCAAAGAAAACTGGTAGCTGCTGTTGCTGCTTCTGGACCAACTTCTGTGCCTTCTGCTCCATGGGGTGCTGCTACCCCAAACAACCAAACCAAACCAAACTGATAGCCACTATTGCTGCTGCTACTTCTGGTCTGCACTCCTGTGCCTAATCCTTCATGGGGTACTAGTGCCCCAAAGAACAAAACCAAAGTGAAATGACGGCTGCAGTTGCTGCTGCTGTTGCTGGCACGAACTCCTCCACCTCTGCCTCCTGCTTCTCCTCATCCATGGGTTCTGTTGCCCCAGGCAGTCATATCATACTGAACTGACTGCCAATGTTGCTGCTGCTTCTGCAGCTACTGGTCTGTACTCCTTTGCCTCCACCAGAAAGAGGTTTTGCTTCCACAAACAACAAAGTCACAGTAAACTGATAGCTGCTGTTACTGCTGCTTCTGGTAAATACTCCTGGGCTACCTCTTCCTCCTTCTTGGGGTGCTGCTGCCTAAAGGACAAAACCAAAGTGAATTGAGAGATAATGTTGCTGCTTCTGTTTCTGGCCCATGCTCTTCTGCTTCCTCCTCCTCCTCCTCCTCCATGGGGTGCTGCTGATCCAAAGAACCAAACCAAAGCAAACTGATAGCCACTGTTGGTGTTGCTGCCTGTGGCCCATACTACTGTGCCTTCTCCTTCTCCATGGGGCATTGAAAGCCACTGTATATGCTACTGATTACTCCTGTGCGTCCTCCTCCATGGAGTGTGGTTGCCCCAAACAGCCAAACCAAAGTGAACTTATAGTCACTGTTGCTGCTGCTTCTGGCCCATACTCCTGTGCCTCTTCCTCCTCCTCCTCCTCCATGAAGTATTGCTGCTCCCCCCAAAAAACAAAGTGAACTAATAACTGCCGTTGCCACTGCTATTGCTTCTGGCCCATACGTCTGTACTTCCTCCTCCTCCATGGGGTGATGCTGCCTAAACAACCAAACCAAAGAGAACTTGTTGCTGCACTTGCTGCTGCATCTGGTCCACACTTCTGTGTCTCCTCCATGAGGTGCTGCTGCCAAACCACCCAGACCAAAGTGAATTAACAGGCAATGTTGCTGCTGTTGCCTCTGGCCTGTACTCCTGTGCCTTCTCCTCCCTGGGGTACTACTTCCCCAAAGATCCAGACCAAACTGAACTGATAGGTACTGTTGTTGCTGCTGTTGCTGGGATGTACTCTGTGACACAACCTCCTCCTCCTCTCCTTGGGGTTCTACTGCCTCAAAGATCCAAATCATGATGAACTGATTGCCACTGTTGCTGCTGTTTCTGAAGTTTCTGTCCCATTCTTCTGTGTCGTCACCATCATTGGGTTCTGCTGCCACAAATAATCAAGTCACAATGAACTGGATAGCTGCTCTTACTGCTGCTGTTTCTGGCCCACAGTCCTGTGCCTCTTCCTCCTCATCCATGGGGTGCTGCTGCCCCAAAGGGCTCAATCATTTTGAAGTGATAGCCACTGTTGCTACAGCTCATTCTGGCCCATACTCCTGTGCCTCCTCCTTCCCCTCCATGGGGTGCTGCTGCAGCTACCCTAAAGAACTAAACCAAAGTTAACTAATAGCTGATGTTGCTGCTGCTGCTAATGGCCCATATTCCTTTTCCCCAGCCTTCTTCTCCTCTATGTGGTGCTGCTGCCCCAAAGAATGAAACCAAAGTGAACTGACATGCTACCATTGCTGTTGCTGCTTTATGATATGTACTCTGGTGTCACTTTCTTCACTGGGTGATGCTGACGAAAACAGCCAAACCAAAGTGAACTAATAGCCACTTTTGTTGCTGCTGCTGCTGCTTTTGGTTTGTATTCCTGTGCCTCCTCTTCCTCTTCCATGGGGTGCTGCTGCACCAAAGAAGCAAACCAAAGTGAACTGATAGCCCCTATTGCTGCTGCTGCTGCTGCTGCTGCTGCTGCTACCACTGGCACATATTCCTGTGCCTCCTCCTTCAAGAGGTGTTGCTGCTTCAAATAACTAAAACAACAAAGAGAACTGATAAGTGCTGTTGCTGCAGTTGCCTCTGGACTGTATTCCTGTACCTCTTCCTCCACCACCTTGTCCTCCTCCATGATATGCTATTAGCAGTTTCTTTGGTTGCTGCAGGCATGCACTCCTGTGCCTCCTCCACAGGATGCTGCTGCCCCAAATAACCCAACAAAAGCAAACTAATAGCTACTGCTGCTGATGCTTCTGGCCTGTACTTCTGTGCCTCCTGCTCCTTTGGGTACTGCTGCCCCAAAGAACCACATTAAGGCAAACTACTGTACTATCTGCTGTGCTGCTGCTTCTTCTGACCCATACTTCTGTGCCTCTTCATTCTACTCCATTGTGTGCTGCTGCCCCAAAGAACCAAACCAAAGCAAATGATAGCTGCTATTGCTCCTGATGCTGCTGTTGCAGCTTCTAGCCCATACTTCTGCTCCTCCTCTTCCATGGGGAACTGCTGGTATAAAGCAAAAATGAACTATTAGATGCTGTTTCTGCTGCTGCTGGCATGTACTCCTCTGCCTTCTCTTCCGTGGTGCTGCTGCCCCAGTCAAACAAACCCAAGCAAACTAATAGCCACTATTCCTGCAGCTGCTGCTGATGGAATGTACCCAGTGCCTCCTCCTACATATGGGCTGCTTCTGATCCAAAGAACCAAACCAAAGTGAACTAATAGCCACTTTTGCTGCTGTTGCTGTTTCTAGTTTGCACTCTTGTGCCTTCTTTTCCACTTGATACTGCTTCCACAAAGAACCAAATCAAAGTGAACTAATAGCCGTTGTTCTGTTGCTGCTGGGCCATACTCCTATGTCCTCTTTCATGTGGTTAAAATTGTATTACTGTTTTAAAATTTTCAGTTTATTGATTGACATGCTAATTATTTGCCATTTACTGTAAAAGTGCAAACCTGCAGCCACACACACACACACACACACACACCACCAGAAATGGGATGTGGCAATATATGTATAGAAAACACTGACCCCTTCAGTCATATAAAAGATGACTATTATGAACTTATGTGTTAACAATTATATGTGCTTGTGGGAAGTGTTTTAACACTTCATTCATTGCCATGATGCAGCACCAACCCAAGGCAATGTAATATTGTCGCAATAAGTGCAAAGAGCTGAAATTAAGAAGTCAGTTAACTGTATCAGTCTTCTCTCTTACTAACACTCTCAGAGATTTGCATAGTCCAACATGCAGCCATAACTCATCATCTTCCATTTTCCTGCCCCTTGCTTTCCAATCTCTCTACTCCCATCTTGGCATCCCTTCGACTTCCATCCACTCTTTCTCCATCCTTCCCCTAGAGTCACCCCTTCCTAACCCTTTCTGGCACACCCCTACATTAAAAGCTCAACTCCTTCCTCCCCTCCCCTCTCACCTGTCCTTCTCCCTTTTCCACTCCCCTCTACCTTCCCCAACCATACACCCCTCACTGCTCCACTCGCACCTACTAAACCTTGTGGCCATTCTCTGGTGTTTAAACCTCTGTGCTCCACCCCCAGGTGCAGAACAAGTAGCTGCAAGCAATCCCCTCTCCACTCCATACCTCTACTACTCCTACGCATGGCAGGTGACATACATCCTAACCCTGGCCCTCTAGCGTCTAGACAGACCTTGTTAGCACATGCACCACCACCCAGCCAGTCCTCTGACTCTCTCCCCAAGGGCCTCCATATATTTCACATTAATGCTAAGAGTCTACTCCCCAAACTAGATTCCCTCTCCATCTGGGTCACCCAGTACCAATCAGGCATACTCTGTGTCATGGAATCATGACTTTCTGCCAAAATCTCCAACCCCTCTCTTGCCATCCAAAACTACATCTTTTTCTGGCAGGATTGGGGTAGTGCTATATGTCAGGCATTCTATAACTTGCTCCATTACTTTCAAGGAATCCTGCCTGTCTTCCCATGAATCCTTAGTTGCTCACCTATCCTTTCCCTCATCCACTACCCTTTATATTGGAGTTCTGTATGCTTCCCAAAGCCCTCACCCAACTTCCTCATCAAGGCCATCTCAGCAATTTCCTTGAGCACTTCAAATGGCAAACACATTTTACTAGGTGACTTCAATCTCGACTGGCTCTCCTCCTCCACCAAATCCGCTGTTCTGAGGATCGAAGCCCTAAATCTCTCCCAGCTAATCCAGGAAACCAACCTCGTAAACCACCAGTCTCAATACCACTCCCTTCTGGACTGGATTTTAACCACCCATCCACACAGGATCACTGCATTGGGCATCCTCTCTGATGACCTTAGCAACCACTGCATTATTTATTGCATCTGCAAAATCCACTCACTGCTCTCTGGCCCCAAATTTATCTGGTCTCACCCCCCTATACCTCTTCAACAAATCTTCCCTACAGCATGACCTAAAAAACACTGACTGGCTTCCAGTCTTTGCCTCCCTAGATGCTGACCTCACCCTATCCCACTTCTACAACATTTTCTTAACTACCTGGGACCACCATGCTCCCCTCAGAAAAGCCAGAGTTAAAAGATACCATCACCCCTGGATCACATCCAACCTCATCACCTTATGTCAAGCCATTGACAAGGCATGGAGGCTGTACAAAGCCTCCCTTGCCTCTTGCAGCCTCCAATCCTACAAACTTCTCAGAAACAAATGCACCAAAGCAATTCGGCAATCTAAAGCCTCCTACTTTAAAGCACAACTTACCCATTACAAAGCTTCCCCTGCATCTTTCTGGAAGGTGATCAACTCCCTTATGACCCTCCCTCTAAGCAAGCCAGCCCAGTCTTCAACATTGATGGCAGAACTGTCTCAGATCCTGCTACTGTTGCTAAACATTTCAACTTGTTCTTCATTTCTTGTGCCCTGCCCGACTCGCACTCTTCTCCACCTAACTCCACAAATTCCTCCACCTCCTACTCCAGCTTCCTCTTTCCTTCTTTCATGCCCCTAGAAGTCCACACTGCACTCACCTCTCTAAACCAGTCCAAAACCAGCCATGACGGCTTGCATCCCAGACTGCTCTGCATCTCTGCCTCAGCCATAGTCACACCTTTGACACACATAATCAACATCACTCTCACCACAGCTATGGTCCCCTCCACCTGGAAACTGTCCCAAATCTTCCCTCTACATAAAGGCAGAGACCCCTCCCTACCGGGAAACTACAGACCCATCTCACTCCTCCCCTCCCTCGCCAAAATTCAAGAATCCCTCATGCTCTCCAAACTGTCTACAACTCTCTCCACAAACAGCTCCCTCTTCCCCTTTCAATCAGGACTGAGAAAACATCACTCCACTATCACCACCTTGCTATGAGTAATTGAGTCAATTCTCTCTGACATGGATAACTGCCAAACCACTACCGTCATTTTCATCAACCTGGTGAAACCTTCGACTCAGTCTCCAACCCTCTGCTGCTCTGCAAACCAAGCGCTTTTGGCATTGCTCAACCTGCCATCAACTTGTTTTACTCCTACCTCCAGAATAGGCAGCAGTCAGTACAATTAGGTGACACCCTCTCCCCCCTCAACCCATCCTCTCAGGCATCCCCCAAGGCTCTATCCTTAACGCCATCCTTTTCTCCCTATTCATAAACAACCTCTCCTCTGCCTATCTCTCCTCAAACATGCATCTGTATGCCGATGACACTAGCCTGTATGTATCAGGCCCCTCCCATGATAGTGTGCTCTCAAGTCTTCAAAGTAACTTCAACAGAGTCCAAACTTGGTTCCTGAAAAAACTGCTTAAACTTAATGCCAAAAAAATGGTCATTACGATATTAGGTACTAGACAAAACTAGCCTCCCTACCTGCCCCCCCACCAATCTCTACCCTGGATGGCTCTCCCCTCAAGTTGGTACCCTCCTTCCAGTACCTGGGAGTCTGGCTGGATAGCCACCTTAACTTTACCACCCATATCGAGGCGATCTGCACCAAACTCTGGCCCAAACTGGCCATCCTTTATCACCACAAAGCCAGTCTTCCCCTTCCCAACCATACCGAACTCATACTCAAAGTCATCATGCCAGTGCTGGACTATGCAGACATCATCTATGGCACAGCCCCAACCTCATCCCTCTCAAAACTTGACATCCTACTCAACTCTTTCTGTCATTTCACCACTGCCTCTCCCACACTTACTCACCACTACCTCCTCTAGTCCACTATATCCATGACCCCACTGTCATACAGAAGGGCCATCCACAGCGTCTCCCTCATAGCTAAATACTGATTAGGCTCTCTACCCCATACCTCTCTTTCTGCCTTTCTCCAACCAATTCCCTAGGCTACTCCCTCTGCCATAGAGATGCATGAACTTTCTACCTCACCGGCCCCCTCTCTGACACTGGTCAAGTTGCCTTATCCTACTGTCTTCCCCTCCTATGGAACAATCTTCCACCTAGCCTTCACCAGGCCTCCTCCCTATCAGCCATTAAACAACTCCTTAGGCTCATCCCCTCCCCTCCCTGCCCTAGATGCTTGTCTGGACCCACCCCAACTCGGGCCTAGCCTACCCTCAGAGGCCTCTTTTGGTCAATATTTTGCACATGTCAGCCTCAAATTGTATTACTGATTATCTACTGTACAATTTCTGTGCTAGTTTACACAATGTTGTAACACTGCTGCTTGTAAATGTTGTATATATAAACATTTGTAATATACTGTAAACGCCAACATTAGAAATGGAATGTCTTGATGTTGCTCTTCACGTCTGTAACAAGTGATTGTTGTACTTCTCTGCTTACCTCAGTGTACACCTTGTACACGGGTTGCACCTGGAAACGAGCCTCAGCTCAGTGTGCCTTTTCCAGTCACTAATTTGAAATAAATAAATACATTTTCCCATACCAGCACTTGTTGACTTGCAATGTAAGATACTGTAAAAACAAACAATCCTGTAGCCACCCACTAAACAACCCTCACAATGGAAAAATTGCTGCTGAATTATCCTAGTGTTTTGCATCCAAAACACACACTGTCACTCATAGTTCTACAACAGCAGCACTGTGATAATCACAGATTACGTATAAGAAGACACTGTTTGTTTTTCTCAACAAAAAAAAATATTTAAAAACAAACCAAGAAGCAACAACAATGATGAACAACTAGAAAAACAATAAGAACCAGCTGTTTACAATAAAACAGAGTCTGTTATCTGACTTTTAACCAGTGGCTGGACTCATCACTCATCAGCCTGTGGTGGGAGTGGTGTAACAGGTGTGGTGGGTGGAGGTACTGCTTGGCCAAGCACTAGACCAGCATTGAAAGTATTTGCTGGCTTCCATGTATTTTACAAGTTTTGACAGTGATTTCTCCAGGCTGCAGCTTTCAGTCTGACTGTGAGGGTCTGTTGATGGGCAACCACCGGATGCCTTCCATCTATCCTCCACATCTATCTGAGCCTTACATGCCTTCTGTATCTTCCAGATGCCTGGTTGCCCGAATACTCTGTTGTTTTGGGAAATTGAGTGTGACTTCTCTTACCGTAAGCAATGGAAACAAAGGGTGTTATAATGTCCATTGAATGAAAGAATCACATATTTTCCTTTACTCAGGTCTGAGTCTCTCATGCAGATCCCCTTTCCCTGCCTGTGTCAGAAATTTACTGAAGTCATTGACTTTTATATTATCTGAAAATGTGTTTGATAATGATGCATGGCACAGGTTTTCACTTTTCAGTACATTGGGTCAGTGCTGAATCATTTCTGTTATATTTCTGCTTCATGGTAGGTAAAAATCACAATGGCTACTTTAGTTTGGGGTTAACACAATCCCTGTAACAGAACATTGAACATATCATGCAGACAGATGAAATATAAGGAAGAAACATACTGAATTCATGAATAGGTATGCTGCATAACAGTTCACAATCACAACCTGATTTATTAGGCCAATCGTACAGGGGGATGTTTGCTCTATCCTTCACTTGTCTATTACTCTTCTCCAGCCTTCCAAGACTCCTCCATTGACCTTGCATCATTAGTTAAACATATTTGAACAATGCAGAAATTCAACTTCTTTCACTTTTTTAAGTGTGGCATCAGGTCCAGCAGAATAACTAAAAATCCCTTTCATTTACAGAATAAATAAAATTGATGATCATTGGACATCCATGTATGAAAGAAGATACTAATTTCATACTAGGTCCACATTGCTCTCCAGTACTGCATCTTCTTGCCTGTCACCTGATGTCTGTGATTGTCCCACGTCTGCTGTTCCCTACGCCTGTTCTGGTTGATGAGCAGTTGCTGACGTAAAACGATAAAACTACAGTAGATCAGCACAAGGAATGATTATGTTCAAATATGTTTCCATACACCAAAAGACAGAGAAAAATACACTTTGAACAACCAGACTTGAAAGACTCTTAGACAATTTCTCAAGTTGGGACTACCAGCTGTGTCACCACTAGGTTCTTGATTAGCTACCCTAAAATGAAAAAGTTCCATACAGGCCTATATGTGGAAAATATATCAGGGTTTAAAGATGGCTTTTTCAGGACAGACATCACCTCCGCATTCTTCAGGTGACACAGGGAAAATACTTTCCCTCACAGATCATCTGACAATCTCCACATCAACTGTTCACAAGTCCTCCTGGCAGTCCAGCAGGAGGAGCTTTGTAGGCCCTGGTTTCACTGCACAGAAAGAGGAGTGCAGTCCAAATTTAATCTTTACTCATTGAGTATGCTGGGGCACTCAAACAAGACTGAAAACAAATGCTCCCTCACTATGCTCAAACCTTAGGAAGTAAACCATGGAGTTCATAGGTTTGTTTCAGCCCCCCACACATGGCCCGACTCATCCCCCAGCTAAGGGCTCAGTAATGCACATTAGAAACACAAAGGAGTTCACAATAGAATCCACAGTTTTCATGGACTTATTCCTAAGGGACCTGTAATTACTTAATATTGCCTGACAGGTAATAGACATACAGGCAGGCCCTATGGCTGTGATCTCCAGTGAACATTCAGGGCCATCAGGAGTAAAAATTCCACAGCTTTTGAAGTCACCAATGCATTAATGAGGGAAAACCCTGGTAGTCAATATCCATTTCAAATTCTGTATATTGTGCTATTTTATACTCTTATGGAGGTGATTATCAGGCTGTTACTTGGTATGGGGTCATAATGTTGCACCTGAAATAGAGCATGAAACAATGCCACAGTGAAAATGGTGTGCACTGAAATAAGGTCAGTCAACATAGTGACCACAACACAAATAGCACACAACATTAAAAGTAATGACACTGTCTGTTGTTTTTGCCGGCAGCATCCTTGACACTGGCCCATTTCACCCTACAATGACAGGGGTAATAGTTATTGCTGAATGCTGTAAAACCTCTGTCACTGTAGAATCCTTAGTACTATCTGATGTGCAGTTATTGTCGCACTGTTAAAGTAGAACTATATTCACCCAGTACTCTGTTACTCTAACCTCTGGTCATTCCTTATTGCTTCATTAAAGTATTTCATGTTTAACATGAGTAAAAGTAAAGAATACAGTAACATTCACCAACAGTATAGGAATGACTTTTTCTTCTCTTGGAAAGGGTGACCACACCACCTGGGCTTTCCAAAATTTTATTGTTTCACCTTTGAAGGTCATCCTATTGATGGTTTAACTGTGTCAGGCTGCACTCTTGTCTGTTCCCCTCTCTGCTGACCTTTGTCTCTAATGCAGCCCAAATATGCTGCCTAATTGGATACTCAGGCCTTTTCATTCAAAGAGATACTCTCATTCTTAGCAATCTCTTCCATGAAGATATAGTATCCTCAGTAAAACAAAGGGAAAGAGTCCCCTTGGAGTGCTGGTACCACTTTGCTCATTTGCCTTTGTCATTTTTTTGAGTATTTAAAAATACAATATTTAAGGGTGCAGCTACTTTTTGTTCTCCTGACCTCTAGCTCTCTTCTGACTTTCACTATTAATGAGTATAGTGCAATCATGCAACAATGTGACAGAATGGCGGAATGGAATTCTGCAGTAACACTATGCATTGTGCAATTTATATTTAACACAGTTGAATATCCATGGAATATAGCAGCATTACAGTGCTTTTGAAAACATCATCCAAAATACATGATGGAATACTATTCCGTGGTAATGATGAACCATGCAACAACATTCCTCAGAACTCAACGGGCAAATCCTGTATGTTAAAATAAGCTTGGGCAATCAGGACACTTTTATAGACTATAGATGCACAGGTAGATGTGCCTTGGCTATTCAAAAATGGTGCTGCATTTGAATTCAAATTCCCCTGCTTGATTCCACACAAATGAATGTAATGCTCAGTGAATGATTATCCACATAATAATGTGGTTTAATGGAATACAGTTTGGTTGATCACAAACCAGCATAATTACATTGAACAAACCACAAAATGATGATGGAATGCCACCAACAGAGTGGCCATTCCACTTTACTTCTGATAATGGAAATCCGTATTCCCTCACAACACTCTTGCCAAATGGTTCAGCTGGATTACATTCACTCAAGCCTCACCACAGCCAAATTATACAAACTAAACATAGCAATGTTTAATAGCTGCACAAAAAAGTGCACATGACGTCTATAGGCTGAAGCTATTGTTTGAACCTAAAAAATGCCTGTTTTCCATTTATACTGTACCATATCAAAAGAAACCCCCTTAACAGTAGTTGAAGAGGAGTTCACATGTTAAGATTTGTTACGTGCTTTCTATTTATAAATTATTCTTTTCAAACTTGAATTGTGATAGATTTCATTACTGTGATTATGTATGTCAGTGAAAGAAATGCCTCAGGCCTCTTCATTGATGATGTGATGCACAGACTCCAGCTCATCTTTAATCAAGTTCAGCTCTGGCTATGCTCTAACCATCTTTTTCTCATTGCCAAGAAGACTGTCTCCATGTTCTTTGGCACAAGGTAGAGACTCTCTAGGCTTCCCTCCCATCTCGCCTTCCGCACCCTGGACAGCTCCCTTCCGGAGGATGTTACTGTCACACTTGGACAGCTGGTTCTGATCCATGTATAATTTTTTGTAAATATAAAAAAATGTGTGATGGACTGTCTGTCAGGAGGGAATGCTGGCTTGCTGAAATTGACACATCAACCCCCCCCCCAGGGATAAGTTCAAAGGACAAGGATGTAGTTTAAACTGCAGATATTTAAAATGGATTCCCTTGTCAATTTTGCTTTGAAGCCAGGAACCAATACATCCGTTTTATAATGCCCTCAGGGAAATCCTTTGATTTGCACTAGGGGTCATAAGAAAAAGGGGCATAGGCCTGTGTTTTGGGTAACTTCCCAGGAAGCCAGCGAATTACATAAAAGAGGAGTTGATGTCTGGGTAAAGCAGGTCCCAGACTAAATTAGGAAAGTCCAATAAGCATTTGCTTGCAGTATACAGTGAATTACATCAAAGAGACTTTTGATGTCTGGGTGAAGCAGATCATAGACCGGTTTTGACCAGTCATAAAGAGAGGCGATTCATTATGTCACCTATTATTTTTTTAAATATCTTAGTAGGACATCCTGTGTTATAAAATATACATTTTAATACACCAAGGTGGAGTTAAGTGACCTCAGAGAGAAGGCTGGCTCAAGACTGCCTGTAAATATAATGAGCAGACCTTACAGAGAGACATTCATTTTCTGACTGAGAGAGAGAGGAACTTCGAAGCACTGAAAGATTAAGAAAGTAAGAATACAATTAGCTAAGACCAGTCTGAGTGTATGGATTGTAGGAATTTGCACTTTTAAACCTGTTTTGTTTTTAAGGCTGCATGTGTTGGGATATCTTCTTCTGTACTTACTGTTTTGCTATTTTTATCTATTTGAAAGTAAAGTTATATATTTTTAAAACAGAAACTGCCTAGTGTGCCTTGAAACTTCTTTTTTTATAGTGAAGCTTAGATGGTTATAGTTGACACTGTGCATGCACTTATTGTGATACCAAACTGGGAAACAGAAAAGAGTTCTCTAGGTCCTACATAGAGTTCTAAGGGTTCATTTTGAAATACCTGATTAGGTGCCCATAGGCAAAGATATCTGGCCCCCCGAAGACAGAATTATCTGAGCCTGATAATTGAGTACATTAACAAGAGGTTATCAGTTTGAATCCTTCCAGAACTTGGGACTAAGGTGACTCGAACCCACAAAACAGACAAGAGAGTTACCTTGTTCTGTTCACTGTTCACAATTCAATGCTCAGAGGTGGGCACTTTGGGAGTAGAGGGCTGACCTGCTGAGTGAGTTTGTGACAGTTACCACCTTTAGGTATCTAGGAATCTGTCTTGTCCAACATCTAAACTTCTCTGGCCATGTGGATGCTATAGTCAAAAGAATGCACCCCCAAACTAGGTGCCTTACACAGGAACCATGACTGTATCCCCCTGCCGGCATGCCATGGTATCATCCAGAGAATGATCCTCACAATCTTTGACTATGGCAACATAGTCTACAGTGCTGCCCCAGGCACTACTGTTGCCGGACTGGACAATCTCTTCCATTCTTTCTGTTGCTAAGGTCTTAACTGTCCCCCTTACACACATCACTACTCTATGTATCAGTCTTACACTCTCTCTTCCTTCTCTTGAAGACCGGCACCAGACCCACTGCACCAACTTAGTGAGCAAATTCTGGTTTGACTTTCTTCCCTCCTACCTCTCTACTTCTCTCTCCTGTCCCCCCTCCCACTCCCATATCCTCAAAAGCTCAAATGATCATACCCTAGTAGTCTCTCTGGTCTCCATGATCATTGGTCAAGCAGCATTCAGTAACCATTTCCACAAAATCTTGAACTCCATCTCTCATGCAATCCATCATGCTCCTTCCCCTTGGATCCTCTCAAACCATCTCAGAGGCCTCACTTCCCCCTCCTGCAACTGCTCCAAGTTTTCCTCACCCATTTCCAGCCCACATCTGCCCTCACCCCCTCCAGTTTCCACTTCTGAATCTCATTTTCCAAGTGGTAAACCATTACTATATGCACTTATAATCTGACATTTCAATTGCTAGTGCAACAGTTTCATTACTTTAGTTATTCATGACTTGTACTGTACCTATTCTCAATAATATTGAATTGGAAGCACTATTTTTCTGCTCTAAAAATGGATTTTCAACTGTTTTTCTTTCTACTCTGTTCTCATGATTTGAACTGTACCTAAATATATATTGCTCTTGAGTGCTATTCTGCGCTGTAAATAGGCTGCCACCATGTACTGTAACTGTATGTGTTTCTTGAGCTGTCAGACCTCACTTTGTACCATTCTCCCTTCTCCCCAGGACACATCTGGAAATGAGCTCAGCTCAGTATGCCTTTTTTGTTGAAACTTTTCAATAAATAAATAATATACACGTGCATTCTAATATGCAAATTAAGTTGCATTCTGGCAACATTTTCTTAAGAATAATTTTTTTGTTTATTTTAAGAATTATTTTTTTCTTTTGTTAAGATTTTATCAGTTGTTATTCCATATGTTTATGCTGCAAAACCAGATACGATACTGGGAATGAGATGCTTGCTAAAACACATTTTTACACACTGTAAATGATAAAATTAAAGAAAAATATTGCATCCTTTATTATTATTATCCGAGCATGTCTATGATATAGAATGAAGCCCTCATCATTACTATAACAATAAAGTGCTAATGGTAAACCTACCTCTTTCTTCATCTTCACCCACACTGATAAATCATAAATGGAAGGGGGTTTTAGAAACAGAGACATAAAAAGTAAGGACAGAGTACTGTGAGTCTATGGAGTTTGTCCTGGAGCCCTACCTCATATGAATGGTTAGCCCTTTGTTCATGCTTCCCAGTGCTTTTCCTTTAGTATTATCCTCCCCTCACTTATGATCCCCTTGATGTTCTCCCACTGTGATCTGAAACCATTTATGGCTTCTGCATCAACCACACTGATGGGAAAGATGTTCCATTATCCCATCAATTTCTTTCTGAAAAAAATGATTCCTGGTGTCCTTTTTAAAATGTCCACCTGCCAGCCTTAGATTGTAACCCCCAGTGTTGGAACTGTCCTTTATTTTTAACAATTTGATGTAAACTACCCTGTTGTGCCCCTGAAAGTATTTGTATGCCTCAATCATATCCCGCCTCCCCTTCCATCCTGCCTCCTTTGAATACATACTGATGTCTCCTGTCTCTCCTCATTAGTTCAAACATGCTGATCTTAGAAAATGTTTTTCCATCTTTCTGTGGATTATCTTTAGATTGAATCGTCCATCATTAGATGTGGGTCCAGAACTGCACATAATACTTTACGTGTGGTCTAACCAGCAACCTACAGAGTGCCAGAATCATCTCCCTCTACAATTGGTAACCCCCACCCACCATGCAACCCAGCATTCTATTTGTTTTCGCATCTGCTTTGCTGCATTGTGAGAAGGATTTAAGGATGTTACAAATTATTAACTAACCACAAGTTGTTTTCCTTTCTGGAGTGTTCCAGCTTTACTTAGCTGAGCCAGTATTGTGCCCATGCATTTCTACACCCAATCTGTATCACTTTGCATTTTTGGGCATTGAACTACTTTACCTAGTGCTGTGAAAATAAAGTACCACAAGCTTAATTACCCCAAAGTAGCAATTTTGCTTCTGTGAAATTTCAGAATGCACATTGGCAATTTTGTGAAATTCTGACCTAGAAAGCAGAATGGCAATATGGATTGCAGATCATTATATTAAACTGCAAAGAGAAATTAAAAAAAAATGATCACCAAACTGTGGAATGATCATATGCATTGCAGATCATCGTATTAAACTGTGCAATGGTGTTCCAGAGAACTGCCATTCCATACTACATGTGTATCATTTTTGCCATTCAGACAGAGCATTTCTAGGAATAGGGAAATATTTTCCAAACAGTTTTGGAAGATTCAGATCTCACCAGTGTCAGAATTCTGGAGAATTTCACACCATTTCCACAAATTCAGAATTTGCAGTTTCAACCTAGTACTAGAGTACTGTCAAATGCCAGACCAACTTTTCAGTTTCTCCATGTCTCTCTTTAAATTACAGTACGTACTTCCACACTGTCCATGCTCTACCTCAGCTTAGTATTATCCACAAATGAACCTACTTTCCCTGGAGCCTTACTAAAATATCACTAAAATACATATTGAAAAGAACTGGCCCTCGTACTGACCCCAAGGTATGTCACTGTCTACTTCCTTCACCTCTGAGAATTTGCCATTGAGGACTACCCTCAACCTTTCCAAAAACAAGTTCCCAGGCCATTTAGTAAGTCCATCCCTATAAACTCGGGTCTCTACCTTCCTTTTTAAAACAGCTTTTTAATTTATGTAAAAGTTTCAAGTACAGCATAGTACAAATGATGAGAAGAGAATGGAAAGAGAATGGAAATCTACAACCAAAGCAAAACCAATGCAAGCATAAATGTCTTCACTTTCCAGTTTTGTCTGTTGATGATAAGTGTGGGGGTGGGGTTGAACCATTCTAAAGGTTTTCTTGATGCTGCCTTGCTTTCCAGTATAATAACAGAATATTATAATAAGCTCAAGGCTTCCCAGCTGGTATAACATAGAGGCTAATGGGTATACTGTGACCTCGGCTCGCCTCAAGTGGGCACCTGCCAAAACTGTGACCCACTTGCGGCACAGGTAGGAAAGGGCGAGGGTGTGAGAAAAGTGACAGGACAGGGTTTTCACATGCATATAGCAACAGGATGTCACTATATGTATACGCATGAGGGGGAGAGAGCATCATGGGAGGGAGGGAGAGTTGGCTTGGCATGGTTGGTATGGAGCTGCTGAGCTGGCCCCATAACATGGTGAGTGAGTGGCAGCCTGAAGCTCTGATGGTTCTGAGTTGGGGTCTGGGCGAGCCTACATTTTTGTGCGCCTGGCCCCATATTTACTTTTTTGCAGAATTTGCACCCCTCCCCCGACATGCACCCTCCTGGAGTTAAGAATCCTTTAGTAGGGGGGTGCGGGGTGTGAAGCCTCCCATGGAGGGGTTCAGGGGGTACAGCCCCCTGCATTAACATTTAAAGTGTAAGCACCATTTTCCTGTGTACCTGGGGTGTACATTGCCAAAACTGAATTTCGGTGATGTACTCTGCCATATTTATGGTCGCCTTTCGGCAATCACCACTATGACATAATGTAGAACTGAGGATAATGTATGGTGGGTTGTCAGTAACAAGGCTGTAATCACTTCGAGAGGTTGCCATGACAACCGTCAACCTCGAGCGCAGCCGAGAGGTTCATTTGACCAATCCTCTCTTACCTCAAATGACTAGCTTGTCTGACAACTACATACATTATCTTGTAGTGTATGGGTTTTTTTTGACAAATATTAATAATGCATAATTTTTACTGTATAAAAAATGCCCCCCCATATATAACACATCACCCAGACTGTTAGCAAAATGAATTTCCATGCCAGGATAATCAGTTTATTTACACTTTATTCATGCCATTTACTTACTGCTGTTTGAAAGCACAGCAAACAAGCTAGATTAATTAAAAAAATCTATAAATGAAGATAAAACTGTTTCTTTCTTTGTCGAGTTTAACTGAAGAAATCTGGTTGTTTGGAGTGCATCACATGTGTAAGCAGGCCAAAGGTCTTCTGGGAGTCATCAGCGCGACATCCATTGTGTTGTGGCCTGCTGCTTACGCCGAACAGATGTGGGGGACAAGCGGTGACCTATTAATTTAAAACAGTTGCAGTTTGCTAGCAACTTGCGTTCTCACGAGGAATTATTGAAAAGCCAGCATTCGAAGAGAATGCAGAACAGAGATGAAAGGCTTGTGTTCTATCCTATAAACTCATTGCAATGACATAGTAGAGAGAGGTTTATCACATATGTCATAGCGATGAATTTACAGGGATATAAACTATGCAAATTCCATTAATAACAACTGCTCCCCATACATTATAGTATACTAATAACAGTGTGAGAGTCCAAGCAAATAATTTAGGTTAGCATAGTTGGGTAGGGGGTTGAATTAGCCAGAGATCTGATGCTACAGAGGTGGGCATGTAGGCACAGTGTCCGTTTCAGTTTATAGTCCAACTCCTTATTGGCCACAATATGTCTGAGTCTTTCAAAACTAGACATGTTAGCTAGAGTTGGGTTCTATTCTAAAGTGCAGGGCTGACAATACTTTAGTAGAAAATGTTTTTTGGCTTCTACAAGGGCAGAGGTAAGCCAGGTGAACCACACGGGATAAATTAGAGGACTAAGGAATAGGCATATGGAGGATTTTTAGTAATCTGAAAGTACCCCAGACAAGAAGGCAGTGAGGGTCCCACAGTATGTGGCTCACATAGTCCCTTGCTATATCACATCTCCAAAATTCTGAGTACAGAAAAAGCCCTCTGGTACATGTAGTAAGAACCATCTGGTTGTGGTACCACTTGTGGAGAACCTTATTCTGAATAAGGCAGCATTTTAACTCCCTGCAGTCAGTACATGCCATGTTAAAATATTAGATCTATACCTCTTCAGGGATGGATATGCCCAATTCTGACTGCCCAGATGAGCTTGGTTGGTGCAGGAGGAGATGGTAGGGAATCTCAGAGAATACCATATATCCTTATAGTCATTTACCATCATGAACCAGATGATACTGCATTTCACCAGGTCTAAGGTACCAGGGTTAATGTGCACAGTTAGAAGTAGTCGAAGTCATGTCTTAACTAAAAATTTCCAGAAATCAGTTTGCAGTGGAATAAATTTGTTGGACAACTGTTGAATCAAAATCACTTCAGTTCTGGCCAGATCTATGAGGTCACTAGTGTGACAAATACCTCTGGACAGACAGGAGTGCAATAGCACTGGCTTGCCATTTCTATAAATTAAGGAATTTTGGCATATACAATAGAGAGAGGTAGGAAGGAGCCTAAAAGGTATGGGATGGTACAGTAAAGGCATGCCTTCGTGCAATGTTCTGTGGGTGTCTGTGATTATAAGGTGAAAGTGTAGCTCCATGGGGAACCACGTGCTCCAGAGTGTACTTAATATTTCTTTGTACAGTATGTTTGGGATCTCTCAATACTGAGCCAGGAAGGAGAATGGGCTGGGGGGTGTATTCATTTAAATGATTGCTAAATGTGATATGCCAGACTGTAGCCTTTAAACCAGGGAATACTAAATCCCACCTTTATCATTGTGCTTAGAGTTACCCCTGGCTGTAACTGGGGGGGAGGACTTCCCTTCCCATAAAAATCACCCTACACATTCACAGTTGAACAGTTTTCTATCGAGAAGCAGAGGTAAGTGGCTGAAACAATATAGTAATGAGATCATCTTGATCACCTCAGTGTTACTTACACTTGTTCACTGCAATTTAGACTATCCGTGACAGTACAGATCTAGCTCCAGGTTCAGGAAGAAAAGGTTTGTCCAAGGGAGATGGCTGAAATTGGATGAAATTTGTATGCCCAAGTAAGAAATGACTCTCACTTTCAATTTGATATCCAGTCTCATACAGCACGTTTGGGCAGACAAATGGATTATGGGCAATAGCATTTAAATTTCAACCAGTTAACTGCAAGGGCTTGGAAAGCTGCAAAAGAGATTAGGGTAGCCATCAGAGGGAAAGGGTTGTTACAAGGTGAGAAACCATAAGGAATACATCACAAAGAGGTATAGCTTATGATACTGGGGACCAAGCTGGATCACACAGATGTCCTGTATAATAGCTGCTCAGTGACGAGTTCAAGGGATAGTAGAAAAAAGATATGGTGAGTGGGGACAGCTCTGGATAGCATGTCAATGGAGGGCAACTGGACTTGAGATTGTATTGTAACCTCCCCCCACTGGCCCCCCTTTTTTCTCCGTCAGCAGGGCTGCTTCTCTCACATCTAGGTGCCACCAAGAGGGGTGGGGGTAGTCACTACAAATTATCTTTGCAGAAACTCTGTGGACCCATTACTTCTACTTCTGAGCCTGCCATCCTTCAGACAGGCAAACCAAGTGTGGCAACTACCTGGCTCACACCTGGGGGGGCCATTTAGCATGGCCAACAACCTGAGTCCCTGGGAGAAAACGTTTGCTCAGCATTGTGCTAGGTTTGTACTTCTGGTCAGGGGCACCCAACTAAATCCGAACACTGGAAGCAATAACTGAAATGTCCAAACCAGGATGGGTTCTAGAGTGTGGCTTTTATTCACATAACACAGAGAATAACAAAGCAAAGATGGACCCCCACAGGGCTACACTCACTGGTAATGCAGATTACTGGGGTACAGAGCACACTTCTTCACTACGAACCTTAGGTTCTGAATGGATCTGGGCACACGCAGCCCGAACTGGTACACTTCTCTTCTATTCCTTGACATGGCACCCCGGCCAGTACTAAGACACTTTTCCATATGGCATGGAGGTTGATGGTGGCTCCCTAAACCACCCATGAGCACTTTCTAGCTCTCAGGGAAAATCCACAATCCCACGTCTGGATGCTTTCTTCAGACACTGGTCAAGTGCCCGAGAGAAAATCATAGGTGCCCAAACTGAACCTGGAGAGGTAAACCGGGTTACTCCAAATGGGGGGTCTCCCACTTCTTGCTCCCAAATCTATACTCGGCCATTCATTTGGTTACAACACCTTTCTTCGAACTACTGATTGTAGATGCTCTATTGAAATGTTTAACACATTTAACATTCTACATTCCACTCCGGAGGTGCCCTGACTTTAAAAGTTCTGTACGTGGCTATGTCTTTACCCTAAACCCCCACTGCTGCAGATGCTTCTAAGCCATATACAAACTAAAAGTTCTGTACTTGGCAAGTCTTCCTTTGACCCCACAGTAGGCAGACACTTTTACTCTAAACACTGTCTCGGTGAACATAGTCTCTGTTTCAGAGCAAACTCACCAGGGTATGCAGTTGCCCCAGGGCTTCTTCCCACAAATGTCTCAGGTACTCACAAACAACTCAATTATCAGGCAGCTTCTCCCTGTCCAGGCTGGCACAGGGGATTGCCTTGAATTCCTGGAATTCCATCCCCATCCCTCCGGGGATGGGGCACTGGAACAACTCTAGGAACTGTCTGTACCACTTTCTTCTGGTCTCTTCTGTGTTCCTTTCTAGGGTGAGAACACACAACCCCTTCTTTCTACAGTAGCTCTATATCAGAGCTAGGCTCTCAGGAGCTGCATACTGCAGCACTCCTCCTTTCTCAAATCTCCACACAGACTGCCCCCTGAAGACTGACTTGAATTCCCCAATGTTCTACTGCTAACCCCTTGCAGCTAGCATTCCATTGTGGCTTATGCCGCTGTGAGAATTCTATGGTGACATCATCACTCCAGCTCAGCTGAAACTGAGAACAGAGTGAGACAGTGTGAAACCCATTTAACTGGCATCTCACAAACTGCCTTTCCCTGCCTGCAACTGGTTCTAAGTGGGATTCTAGTAACCCCTGGGAACAAGCGGGTTACAGCATGATTTGTCAGGACTGATGCTGTGGGGTTAGTGTAGAGTGTTGAAACTCAATTGTGGAAAATAGTGCTGCAACTGAATGCCTTTAGAATTTGGTGCAGGTAACCCATTCTACTAAATTAAGGGCTTTGTGGAAGTCCACTGCAGTGGCTGCCATAGACAGAGGGGCAGATATCACATGCTGTAACAAAGTGGTGAGAGTTCTTATGGTATCTGCCTCTTATTTTCCTTTCATACAATCCGCTTTTGCCATGTGTATTAGGGAGGAGAGGACTCTCTCTAGCCTTGTGGCCAGAGATTTAGTGAGAATTTTTATTTACATGGAGATTAGACAGAGAGTCCTACTGCTGGTCCAGTCCTGAAGATCTTTTTCCTTTTGGGGCAAGACTGTGATGACTGTTAGGCAGGTGAAAAGCAGTGTTTCTCCTGTGCTTCATTTAGCATGTGGAACAAAGGATTAATTGTTCTGGCAAAAGCCAGCAGAGGTCAATTAGAAAGCCATCTTTTCTAGGGGATTTCCAAGCTACAAGGCTTTTAGGGCTGTATGAAGGTCCACAGCCG
Organism: Neoceratodus forsteri; assembly: GCA_016271365.2. Taxonomy (NCBI): domain Eukaryota; kingdom Metazoa; phylum Chordata; order Ceratodontiformes; family Ceratodontidae; genus Neoceratodus; species Neoceratodus forsteri. Next base: position 784,889,155 of record CM057452.1, read on the forward strand.
TGAGGGACCATACAGGGACTGATAAATGGCATCAGTCCAGTGAGGGGCCAAACAGGGACTGACAAATGGCATCAGTCAACCTGTGTGTGTGGGGGGGGTGAAAGGAAATCACTCCATTTTGGAGCAGTCTCAGGAGGGAAAGAAATGTAAAGGTGAATGGAGAAGCACCTCAAAACTTCATTAATGCTGTCATTTGCCTTGACATTGGTAATGATGGAGTATCTGAGTTTGGCAGTGTGTGTCTCTGCTTGCTGCTTCCACAGCATGAAGGCCATGAATTTATAGTTTTTGTCACCTGACATCCAATACCTGAGTTTTGATCTGTGGAGGGCCTAATCCAGTTTGCATTCAATGAATTGTATTTAGTACCTGGTTGTCTTGATGAATGCTCTCAAACTGGTATTAAAAGAGATGGCTTTTTTTTTATTAAGCTGAGACAGTTTCTTCTCTAGGTTGGTGCAATCACTATCTGCAAGTTTCCATTGTGCTACTGAGTAGTCAATGATAGGTCATCTCATTTACTGCAGGTCTTAAAGGTCCCTCCAGATGATAGATAGATAGATGGATAGATAGACAGATAGATAGATAGATAGACAGACAGACAGACAGACAGACAGACAGACAGATAGATAGATAGATAGATAGATAGATAGATAGATAGATAGATAGATAGATAGATAATTTATTTAAAAATGCCTTTCTAAGTTGGCTGGTGGCACAGAGGGCTGAGGTGCTTAGCGTCTTACCTTTTCCATCCTGGCAGCCCAAGATTGAGTTCAAGAATGAGCTTGGGCTGCAGGAGGTCAGCTGGAGGGAGAAAGATTTCACATCCCAACAAGCTTGCTCCTTTTCTGGGAGAGAGGGCAGCCAGCTCAACTGTTTTACTGCCACCTGGGTGACCATAGGTGCAAGTGCAGCTAGAGCAGCTAGTGGGAAGGGGGACATCAGCAGGCACAGCACACCACATGCTTGCGTGGAGACATGCTTGGCACACCCTTGATGCCGACAGAAGCAAAACAAAAAAAAACCCTTCGCATTCAGCAGATATAGCTGCCCAGTCTGCAGGCCCCACACTTGGCTACTCAGGCAGGTCCCTACCCAGAATCAAATCCATTTGCAACACAGATAAGGGCCATGGCCTCATTCACCCTTGCCAGAGGGGAAAGCTCTAGAGGACCAAGGAGAGATACCCATAAATGTCCTGGGAGATGCCAAGGTGATGGGGCTGGGAGTGGGGGATGGGCAGAAAGGGGCCACCGGGGAATGTCGGACGAAAAAAGAAGCCTTTCCAAAAACCAAGGCACTTTACATAAACACAGTAAAACCAATCAAACATAATGGCAATTAATAAAACAATACCACAGAATTACAACAAAAACCAGTGGGGAAACCGTAACTATTTTAGTTTCCTACAAAAGCCTGAGAAAACAGCCACATCTTAAGTTTACTTTTAAAGATGGTGAGAGATGGGCAGCATGAATATCTATAGGTAAACCATTCCATAGTAAAGGGATCACTACAGAAAATGCTCTGTCACCTGCTGATTTTAGTCTTAATTTTGGAACAACCAACAAACCAGTACCGGTGGAATGTAACTCATGGAGTTTAGGGTGGGTTGCAAGAAGCTCACTAAATTGCTGGGGTCCCATTCTTTTGAGGGTCTTAAAAGTAAGACAAATAATCTTAAAGTTGATCCACCATGTCACAAGAAATCAGTGCAGAGAGGAGAGTGATGGTATGATATGATCACTCCTCTTTAGTGAAGTAACAAGTCTGCTTGATTAATTCTGCACTATTTTAAGATGGTGGATCTGACCTGCTGGAAGGCAATGGTAGAGTGCATTGTACTGGTCAGGGCACATGACAATGAAAGCATGCACTAGTGTTAGCCAATTATCTTGTGAAAGGTAAGTATGCGGTCCTGTTGTATTATTTATGATAGAAGCTACTCCTGACCACAGCTGTCACCTGAGGTTCTAGATACAGCTCTTGGTCAAGACTGATCACTAGATTGTGAACTACCTGCCTGGTCTGGAGTTTATCTCCCTCAAAAGTGGGAAGATCGAGGCTCTCAGAAATGGAATATCTCAGATAATCTGATCGACCCAGCAACAACTCAGTCTTTCTGGGATTGGGGTTCAGCCCACTATGACCTAGTCACCCACTGGTCTCTGATAGAGCATTCTCAAGCACACTCACTGAGGACCCTTGTTTGGGATTAAACAAAAGATATAGCTGGTTATCATTTGCATAGTAATGTAAACTCAAGCTATACTTCTGGATCACCTCTCCAAGTGGAAGCATAAACACTGCAAACAAAAGAGCAGACAAGCTGGAACATTATGCATGAGATACCTTTGGGAAGGAAATTGTTTGGAAATAACCTGTGACCTCCTGGCATGCCAGGACAGTAAACAGTGGATTCATTAACAGGAAGGGATTGACCCTCTACCTAGAGGACTCCACAGTGATGGTCAGCAGGGATAGGAGAGCTGAGATTGTGGTTTGGTCTGGTATAACTATATTCCCTATATTTGAGCCCTAAACAGATGAGGCTGCCAGGCCACTAGCCAGTAAGCTGTCAATGTGACTATAGTAGGTAACGTAAGGCAAGGTGATTTTGTTTATAAGATGCCCATTCCCAGAGGCTGTGGGCACCAAACATAGATAAGAACACACAGTGGTAAATTAAAACATATGGTAAAACCTCATTAAAACCATAACAAATTTGATAATCAGAAATATAAATAGGTTTCCAGAGGTCAATCTTCAGGGCACTAGCCAATACTAAAGATGGCACCAGCAATCAAAAGCCAGGCTAAAGAGGTGGGCCTTTAGCCTCCCCTTAAACATCTCAATTGAGGGAGCTTCCCAGACTGCAGGTGGAATTGAGTTCCACAGGGTCAGTCAAGAGACACTATAAGCATAATCTCCCGAGGTCCTGAGCAGGACCCTGGGAATGTCCAGGAGGCCCCTCGAGGAGGAGCGGAGGGAGCAAGTAGAGGACATTGGTGTCGAAAGCTCAGACAGGTAACCAGGACCCAGCCCATATAGGGCCTTAAAGGTGAGAAGACCCACCTTGAAAAGGACCCTCCACCTGACTGGCAGCCAGTGCAGGGTATGCAGGACCTGAGTTATATGACTGAACCTCAAAAGACCCATCAGCAACCAGGCCACTGCATTCTGCACTAGCTGTAGTCTGTGGAGGGTCTCTCCCATGACCCCGAAGTACAGAGAGTTACAGTAGTCTAGCCTAGAAGTCACAAAGGCATGCACTGGTGTCGGCAGGTCCTCAGGCAGAATGAAGGGCCTAATCCGGGCAATGTTCGGCAAGTGGTAAAATCCACTGCTGACTGCAGACGATACCTTATCTTCAAAGGTCAATCTGCAATCAAGGATCATGCCCAGACAGTAGACATGGGCTAGAGAGCAGAATGAGAAGTCACAGCCTGTGGAGTGGACCCTATGCCATGTGTTGATGAGCCCCCATTTCACCATAAGATGGTCAAGACTCACATGGCCCTGGCCAGGACTGTCAGACCCAGATCAGTTCTTTTCCAGAAAGGTGACAAGCATGATGTTGAAGTCTCTATCTAGTAAGACATGGACCTGGTTATCTGGACACATTGCAGTTATGGCCTAGCTGAGCTCAGAAAAGAAGGTCAGTACCTCCTCATTGTGGCAGATGTGTACATGTTCCCTAGAAGGATGTTGACCCCATGATGGGATAATAGTGCCAATACCCATTTCCTGTCCATATCTGAGAAGGATTGTTTTTACTTTCCAGGAGAGGATTTATGTAGAAGGATGGCTTCCCCTCTTTTCTTTGTGGTTACTGAACTATTGTATGGACTACTTTGCCCAACCACTCTTTTTTGCCACCTTATGGTTTGTGTGGTTAGATAGCTTTCCTGGAGAGGGGCAACCTCTGTTTTTAGTATTTTAAGGAAAGAACCAGTTTTCTTTTGGTTGGATGTTTCAACTCCTTAATATCCAGTGGCAACAGTTTGGTGACTGCACAATCAGTACCACTAGCCATGGGGTTGCTATGGTTGCAGATTGGTAATAAAAATCAGCAACAAACCTTGGGGATACACCAGCTTCTAATTTGGTAGCAGGAGAATATGCTTAGTCCTGTCAGAAAACATCTGTAAAAATGTTAGGTACAATATACTCTAGATTTAGAAAGAAATTGTATGGGGGGGGGACATGATTTGACCCTAACCAAGATGGCTGCTCAATTTAGCTACTCCCATCCCTCAGGTCTAAATCCATCAACATAAGCAATCCTCAAGTTCCATTGTGCCAGTTGTGGTTTATCTGTAAGCTCAGTCATTCTGCTATGTGCCAATGTTTTTATTTTGGAGAAAACATCAATCTCAGCGGTGATAGTTAGTTTTCCAGTCCCTCAACCTGGAGTCAGAGTGACAAAATGGCAATGGGCAGGATACTGTATCAACTGCTGCTCCATAGAAAAAATGCTTACTAAGCTTCTGCAAGAAATGTCAGACTTTAAAGCAGCTTTACTCCAGTCGACTCAAGCCATTATACAGCTGGACAGGAGACAGCTGCAAACTGAACGGAAAGTGGAATTCCATAGAATGGCCCTGCACAATGTTATGCCTCTGTCTGGGAGCAAAGTAAGCTCATTCACCATCTCAAAAGCAAGGCCAATGACCTGGAGAGTCACAACCACAGGAACAATCTGCAGTTTGTGCACTTTGTGGAAGATGCTGAGTTATAGGGCTAGGTTGCTTTCCTACCGCACATTTTACCAACCATACTTAAACTTAAGGGGGATCATTGCATTGAAATAGAGAGAGCAATAGTTACCTGGCTCCCCCTCCATTGCCTGGCAAATGCCCTTGACTACTGCTAGCAAGATTGCTGTAGTTATCAACTAAAGAAGCAATCCTAAGGAGTGCTAGGGAGCTAGGGACTACAGTGGCAAGATCATATTTTTCAAGACTTTTCTAAACAGCTAGCTGCCCGTCAGAAAGCTTTTACTGAGGTTTGGAAGATTATGCATAAGCTAGGCTTGCGGTTTTCAGTCTGCAACCTAACACTTATGCAGGTGTTCCACAACAGAGTTCTGATGCTATTCTTCACCTCAAACTCCTTTATGGACTTTCTAAGCAAATACTGGCCTAAAGAATTACGCACCTCCGGCAGGAATATCTGACAGCAGATAATGCCATTGCAGACAGCATGGACATCGGTCTAGGACTCTGAAATCTGGTACACTTATGAAAGCCAGTGGTATCTATATATGTTTCAAATGTGGCATAATTTGGACACATACCTTGCAAACAAGACCAAGTTTAAAATTTGGTCAAATTCCATAGAACTCCCCTGTCAAGTGGAAGCAGTTGTGCACCACTTGAAGCGTCTCAAGATCACCATTGTGTTTCTTCAAGAAACAAAACTCCTTGAAGCAGAATATTTCTGCCTTAAAACTGACAGGGTGGGTCAGGTTCTGCAAGCCTCTGCCTCCTCCAATAAAAGAGGGTTAGCTATACTACTTCATAAGGCCCTTAAGTGGGTGGTCACTACAGTGAAGCATGACCTGCAGGGTTGTTGGCTCCTAGTCCATTTAAATACCTCTGTCAGTCTCATATCGTTAGGCAATCTATATGTGCCTAATGAGGATGCCCCAGACTTTTTCCATCACTTTGCACAGTCTGTAGTGAAACTCCTCACTCCTAACACCCCCTTACTGGTGGGAGGTGATTTTATCTAAGTTATGGAGCCCTGCCTGGATAGGAGTCAATCTAAAATCAAACCGCATACCAAAGGATCTGAAGTGGTTGCCCTTCTCATGAAACACTTTGGACTGGCAGACATCTGACACCTTTTTCACCCTCAAGTCAGGGATTCTTCCTGCTACTGAGCAGTATACAACTCTTACAGCGAATTAGACCTCTGGGTCATATCCCCTCAAATGACACAAGCAGCTGTTAGCTCCGCTATCCTGCTCCTAATAATTTCAGACCACTATTCTGTCCTGCTCCACTTAATCTGGGGATATCTCACTCCCAAATCTCCCACATGGAGGTCTGACCCACTCATTCTTCAGGACCCTGAGTTCTTACCCTAGATTAAACAGAAGCAATATCCTTTCTGGAACACAATGACCCCAAGACTACATCAGCAAGGATAACCTAGGAGGCCTGGAAATTCAAAATACTGGCAATAAACTCAACCGAAGGGAACTAGGTCTCCATAGGTTAGAAGAGGAACTAATGGCTAAAGATGCCATATATATGCCAAGCCCCCACCCTGATCCTGACTCAGACATACATAACTCCATCTTGAAGCTTAGACTAGAAATAAATATGCTACTATTCCAGAAAACCAAAATAGCAATCTTACGTCTCAAACATAAATACTGGGAAGGCAGGGGAAAGGTGGCAAAGTTCCAGCTTACCATCTCTGAAAGCAGCAAGTACACTCATTGATGGCCTCCAGGACACAGTGGGAATCATACAAAGCTCCCTTAAAGTGATTAACTCTATCATACAGCAATATTATGCCTCACTATACCTGTCACTCTGCCAACCTGATCCTCAACACGTCTAGACTTTTTTGTCCTCCCTACAGCTACCTTCACTTACTGGGGAACAAGCCACATCCTTAGGTGCAACCCTCTCCATTGAAAAGATCTTTAATGCCCTTTTCTCTCTCAACTTAAGAAAAGTGCCCAGAAGTGATGGCTACCCAGTAGAATTTTTCAGTCCCCTGGCCTCTCTACTTTTCCCATTTCTCTGTGAAGTATGCAAGGAAACAAGCAATCTGGATCCCCATGATAAGGGAGGCGATCATAATGGTGCTGCCAAAAAAGGGAAGAACCCAACAATCCCTTCAAATTACCACCCCATCTCATTAATTAACATAGACAGTAAGATATATACCAAGACCCTTGCTATCAGGCTTGATCCGATTTTACCCCAGCTTGTCCACTCCTCTCAGGTGGGCTTTTTCAAGGGCAGGTTGAGTTCAAACCACCTTCACTCATTAATTAATCTTACGTACATAGCTAAATCTGCTTCCACTCCTGCGGCTGTGGTTGCCATTGATTTTGAAAAAGCTTTTGATTCGATCAACTAGAACTATCTTCACCTTGTATTAGCCCACCTGGGATTTGGCCCTCACTTACAGTCATGGAACCAAATCCTATACTCCTTTTTCTCAGCCGGGGTGCTCACTAACTTCCTTCTCTCCCCTCCTTTCTCTGTAGCTAAGGGTACAAGACAAGGTTGCCTGCTGTCACAATTGTTATTTGTCCTGGTGATAAAGCCACTGACAGCCACAATCCACCAACATCCTGCCTTACAGGAATTTCACTTGCTCAGGTGGGACACTGTGCAATGTTATATGCTGAAGACCTCCTTGCCCTCCTAATGGATGCATCCTAGACCATGTAATCTCTGCTTACTTTTCTGTCTCACTAAACCACATTATCTAGGCTCCCGTAAACCAGTCAAAAACAGAGGTTCTCCCCTAAACAATAAATGCCAGTACACCCTCTTTGAATCTCTAGGGGTTCATTGGTCCCTTAAGTCCATCACCTATTTGAGAATACAGATCACCCCAGACCTTAATAAAATGTGTGAAGCCAACCTTTCTCCTTTGCTAGCAGAACTCAGAACTGAATGGGACAGACAGAAGTCTCTGAAGCTTTTGCTGCCTGGCAAGATAGCAGCCATAGAAGTGATTTAGTCCCCCCCAAGATATTATATGGGTTATCCCATCTCCCTTTAGTTCTACTGCCAAAATGGTTGACTCTTACAGATAGCTATATGGGAAATTTCATGTAAGAGTGGGCCCAACCCAGATACAGCTGGGCTGAACTAAGCAGCCACTGGTCTCGGGGAGGCTGGGATCTCCCCTAGATCATGAGCTACTTATGGGCATTTTGAGTGCTGCAGACTTTACAGTTGTCCCAGGCCCAACACCACCACCCCTGTGGGTTCAGATAGAGATGGGCATTTTGAGTGCTACAGACTTTACAGTTGTTCCAGGCCCAACACCCCCACCCCAAAGGCTCAGATAGAGAAGAGCCTGATCAGTGGACAAACCCGTATCTTCCCTGATATACCGTTCCCTTCTAAAACACCTACACTTGCACCCAGTGGTTATATCCTCTATTTCTTAATGGATTAGTCTAAATGAATGGTTGTGAACAAATCACAAACCTCAGGGCTATACTCCATTATGGAGTATTTCTGAAATTAAAATCACCAACATGCCTAAGACCTACAAGTTTGTTATGTTTGCAGATGACATTCTGCTACATATTTTTCACTGGAAGACATCTCTCTCAGCGGCATTAAAGCTGATTGCAGATTGTAGCCTAATTTCAGGCTACAAATTAAACCTCCATAGAATCACAGTGTATCCTTTGCCACCGTTAATTCCACAAGAGGAAATTTTGGCCATGGGTATGCAGTGGAAAGCTTGTTCCATAACATTCTTAGGAATTAAACTCTCTAGTGCTCTTTCTCAATTTAAAAAATTGAATCTTGACCCAGTGATTAAGCAACAAGACTTGGATTTACTCACTGGCAACATGTGCTAATGTCTCTTTGGGGAAGAGATAATATATTCAAAATCTTAGCCCTGCCCAGACAAATGTATCCTCTTTTGATGTTATATTTCTTCCTAAAATATGGTTCACTAAGATAAATGCCCTTTGGTCCAAATTTCTATGGCTGGGAAAACCACCATGCCATGCACTGGGTAAACTTCGCAGACCTAGGGAATTGGGGGGCTTGTAGCTACCTCACCTATTAAACTATTATTTTGCATATCATGGTGCTAAGTATTTTCAATGGACCTATCATGGTATAAGGTCATCTCAGAGCCTGATGTGGCTCAACCTAGAAAGACATAGAGCAGGGCAATATCAAATTTCTTTACCTGTTTTGTTATATGTTTCTGCAGCAAAAGTACCTAAGCCCTTGAGAGACTTGCCTATTGGCTGGTCTGTAACAGCTTACCTGCAGTTATGCCACACTCTGCATTTGAAGCATCAGGTGGATCTGGGACTGCCATTCTATTATAATCCTAATGTCACTATAGAAAAAAAATAGTTCCATCTACCTTGTGGAAGGGAATTGGTATACCCACATTGGTGGAATTTATAAAACAAGATGGGTTTCTTTCTTTTGGAGAATTTAGACAGAGATTTCACCTCCTAGCACATCATTTTTTACAATTCGCCCAGATGCAGTTGCCTGTATACTCTTCTTGGGAAGCCACCTTGGCATTCAGAGTCCAGTTTGTTTTTTGAGGCTACATCAAACTTGTCAGTCTTAAATATGGTGATATCATGGATTTATAAAGAATTAAATTCCTGGTCTTGGAAAACATGTATGCCTAGAGCATTTTACTGGCAACAAACTTTAAATTTGAACTATGACTCAGCTTTGTGGGCCTCTATTTGGCAGAACATGTACAGATACATTAGACAAGACAGACTACATCTAGTGCAGTTTTGTATACTGCATAATCTGTATTATATACCTCATAGATTGTTCATTATGGACAAAAGGAAGGACTTTTTGTGCCATAGGTGCTCACAAGCAGATGGTACGCTATTTCATATGATCTGGCATGCTCCATGGTGGCTGATTTTTGGGACTTGATTAAGGGTTCTGTATCTCTGTTTCTAGACCACACAGACTATGGCAACTTAGATTCAATGCAAAGAAGTGCAAAGTAATGTACCTGCGAAATAAAAATCCAGGAGAAGAGTACACAATAGCAGGGGAGGTACTAACGACAACAATAATGGAAAGGGATCTGGGTGTAGTCATATCAGATGACCTAAAGGTGCGTAAGCAATGTGAGAAGTCAGTAAAGAGAGCCAGGAGGATACTGGGAGGCATAGGGAGGGGCATCACAAGTAGAAAAAGGGAAGTGGTTATCCCTCTATACAGACAGTTGGTGAGACCCCATCTGGAGTAATGCGTGTAGTTTTGGTGACCTCATCTACGCAAGGACATAGACAGGATGGAAGCAGTCCAGAGGAGGGCAATGAAAATGGTGCAGGGTCTACATCAGAAACCATATGAAGAGAGACTGAGAGAGCTTACTATGTATACCTTTGATGAAAGGAGGGACGGGGGGACATGATAGAAACTTTTAAGTACCTCAAAGGAATCAACAAAGTCCAGGAGCATAGCATCTTTCAGAAAAAGAGATGTGTAAGAACAAGGGGGCACAATTTAAAGTTAGAGGGGGGACAGCTCAGGGGTAATGTGAGGAAATTCTTTTTCAAGGAGAGAGTGGTGGACGCATGGAACCGCCTTCCTGGAGAGGTTGTGGGGTCTAAAACAGTGGGGGAATTCAAACATGCATGGGACAGACATAAGGCAATTATAGTGGGGGGTTGCAGGAAGTAGGCTGTTGGTTAACTAGAATCTGCAGCTTATCCAATAGGTAGGGAAATGAGCAGACTGGGTGGGCCAAGTGGTCCTTATCTGCTGTCCAAGTCTTTGTTTCTATGTTTCTATGTTTCTATTTTATGCCAGAAGTTTGTTTATTGGGTAAATTATACATTATTATGTCTAGTTCTCAGATAAGTTATATGGCAGCTACTGTGGGGGTCACCAAATATTAATAATGTGTCATTGGAGGATGGAACATCTACCCTGCATGAAAGAATGGGTTCAAGAAATGTTAACCACAATAAATGTGGAATGAGCAGTAGCAGCCATTAAACAGAACCTTCAGAGGTTCCAGTTGACATGGAGTGCATTTTATCAATTTTTTGCCGGGAGATGAAATCTGAGTTTCCTCAGAAGGTAACCTCTCCCCAGAGGAACCTTTCTGAAGTGTACCTGTTGTTGTCCAGTTTGCTGATTTCAGTCAGATGGTTTAGAAGCTACTCCCAACAGTTACTTTAGTAGATTGTATCAGCCTGCATGGAGGGGAAGGTAGGGTTTGGGGAGTATTATGGTATAAGTTTCTGGAAGGAAGGGAGGGTATCAATTTATATGTTGTTATTTCAAGACATTTCAGAGAAACATGTTATTGTTTAAATTATGTATAGTTTTGTCTATGTTTTACCTGTCCCTCATGACTGTCATGCTGTATTGTTTTTTTTTTTTTTACTTGTTTTTGTTGCTTGTTTTTTCTTACATTCATAATAAAGGTTATTGAATAGCACAAAAAAATCACTGGCATATCCCCCTCCTGGTCATCTTGGCAACACAAGGAATCTAGGACCTCTATGATAGTCTAGACAATGACAGTTATACAGTCTCCACATTTCAAGAGATGCAGAAAATGTGTGGTATCCCCAGATTTAAATTTTGGCACCTTTAGCAAATTTTCAGCTCAATACAGCATCTCCCTAAACTCTACTATGCCCTAATGGATGTCCCCACCCATCAAAAAATGGCTCTGTTTCATACAAGAGGCCACCAGTCAGTGATGGTCAAACTCCCGACCAGTCCCTTAGCTCCAACATGAAATGGGTGCATATGCTAGCAATCACTATATCAGAAGAGGACTGGAATAGCTGCTAGGCTCTCTGTTACAATACCTTTAACAATGCATTTAGCACACTTATTCAAAACAAAATTCTTCATTCCTGGTACAGAATGCCAGCAGGCCTACATGTATTGAAACTTTTACTAGTGATTCATGTTGGAGATATCATTCTCCTGGTGGGGACCTTCTCCAAATCTTATGGTCTTGTCTTATTATTCAGTCCTTCTAGGAGCAGATTGGCCCACTGGCATCAGTGATTTGGGGTTGTTTTGTTCCTTGATCTACCTCACTCTACCCCCTGGGAATAACCTCAGCTCCCCACATATAGGTGTCTCTGGTCATAGATAGTTGACAGTTCTCAGTATGTAAGTGAAGCAGCTGCTACTATGCAGTTGGGGTTCAGTGGAGGTATCCCCTCACTCTGAACTCCTAGCTAGCCTAGCTCAGGTGGCTACCCTGGACCACCTATCTCATTCAGCTAAAAATACCCTTCAGAAGTTTAATAGCTACTGGTGACCCTTCTTATAATATATTACCCCAAGAACAGGAATATTCTGACTATTGCATATATGCCTAGTATATTTGTCCTATCTGAAATGTTACCAGGGTGGCATGTATAAGAGAAACCATTTCCATGTCTTGCACATATACCTCATTATTTTTTTCCTTCTCACGTACATAGTTTGAATGTAGTTAGTGTTATTAGTTGTATTTTATTCCTTATATTTGTGATATACTTATATACAATCTACTATTTGGTACAATGGACATGCATACTCCTAGTATCAGACAGATTACTATTTCATCTGTCCATATTACTATGTCATGAAGAGGCTGTATGCAGTTTCAGAATGTACTTGCATGTAATTATATTATGACCATGTTATTCTTCATTTATAATGGCATCATCTATTCTGGGCTTTGTGTGTTGTAAATGCAATAAAAAGATTAATAGCAAAAGAAAGAAACTATATAAATAAGAAGGCACAGAACAATTGCACAAGAGTTAGAAAACTGAAATGGTATAACTGAAACTTTGTTACTCAATTTTCAGATAATTCAGGCTGGAGCGAGACATTCTGTAGGTGAGGGTTTTACTAATTCTATCCGGTGGCAGGGGCTGTGCAGCCACACCTATCTCTGTGTGTGTGGCATAGTACATCTCCAAATACAGTGGTGCCAGCCAGGGTTCAATGCAAAACTGCAGCATACTACAGTAAGCAAAGCAATATCAATGGCAGTTAATCCCTTTTGTCATGCAATAACGCGAAACACTGCATTGCATCCGTGCCAGCACAACTGTATACATAAGCTGCCCATTATGTGAACAATTATGGGTTGGTTAGGCATCCACAAATCAGCAAGGGATTTTGATAAGAGGTTGGGGTGAGGATCAGTGAGAAAGCCATGGTACCCGGTCAAGTGAGCTCTACCAGAATAGTGCCGCAATTCAGAGCACTAGTCTGGTAAGTGCTCACACGGACAGCGAGTATGGATTTACAGCACTTGCAGTAAGTGCTCCCCTGGTTACTGTCTGTAGTGCTGAGGCAAGAGAAGAGCACCAGGATCCAAGAAACTAGCCAAGCTGCTCCTGTGGTGTGGAGAGCTGAGGTATAGAGTAGCTCAGCCAGTGCTAATGGAGACCAGGGTTCTAATCCTGGTCTCCCAACCTTTTTTATGCACTCTTGACTTAGAATATTTCACCTGGGGCTGTGGAAACAGTATTCCACAGCCCCACAATATTTAACTTTCCCTGGGATCCACTCCCCCTCGGAGTGAGAATCCTAAAGTAGGGGGGTGCAGGGGGTGAAGCCTCCTGCTAAAGAAAAATTGGCGCCTTTTTTCCTGCATGCTTCTATTCAACGCTTTTCTTGATGGCACTCTTTGGACACAGTGCCGAAAACCTCTTCATGTATAGTTTCAGACAAAGAAAAACAAATGCTGAATATACCAAGTGATCTGGCATAGAAACATAGAAACATAGAATTTGATGGCAGATAAGGACCACTTGGCCCACCCAGTCTGCCCATTTCCCTACCTAATGGAAAAGCTGCAGATCCTAGTTAACCAGCAGCCTACTTCTTTCTACCCCAACCCCCTAGAATTGCCTTATGACTGTCCCATGCATGCTTGAACTCAACCACTGTTTTTGACTCCACAACTTCCTCCGGAAGGCCGTTCCATGAATCCACAACCCTCTCTGTGAAAAAAAAACTTCCTTACAATACCTCTGAGCCACCCCCCTCTATCTTCAAATTGTGCCCCCTTGTTGTTGCACACCTCTTTTCTTGAAAGATGCTACCCATTTGGACTTTGTTGATTCCCTTGAGGTACTTGAAAGTTTCTATCATGTCCCCCCTCTCCCTCCTTTCCTCGAGGCTATACATATTAAGCTCCTTTAGTCTCTCTTCATATGTCTTCCGGTGCAGACCCTGCACCATTTTAGTTGCCCTTCTCTGGACAGCTTCCATCTTGTTGATGTTCTTTCAGTGACTGGGTCTCCAGAACTGCACGCAGTACTTCAGATGGGGTCTCACCAGCTGTCTGTACAGAGGGATAACAACTTCCTGTTTTCTACTGGTGATGCCTCTCCCTATGCATCCCAGTATCCCCCCAGCCCTCCTTACTGCCCTCTCACATTGCTTGCCCATCTTTAAGTCATCTGATATGACTACCCCCAGGTCCCTTTCCATTTTTGTTGTTCTTAGTATCCCACCCCATTGTGTACTCTTCCCTGGGTTTTGTTTCCCAGGTGCATTACCTTGCACTTCTTAGCATTGAATCTAAGCTGCCATACATTTGACCATTCCTCTAACCTTGCCAAGTCCCTTCTCATCCTTTCTACCCCACCTTGTGCATCAGCTCTGTTGCAGATCTTTGTGTCATCTGAAAGAGACATACTTTTCCTTCCAGTCCCTCTGCAATGTCACTTATAAAGACATTGAAGAGGACCGGTCCTAATACTGAACCCTGCAGTACCGCACTAGCAACCCCCCTTTCTTCAGAGTGGACTCCATTTACTATTACCCTCTGTGTCCTATTCTCCAGCCAATTCTTTACCAGGCTATCATCTTGGGACCCACCCAAGCTGGCTAACTTGTATATTAATCTTTGTGTGGGACTGGAGTCAAATGCCTTGCTAAAGTCTAGGTAGGCCATGTCACAACCCCTCCCTGATCTACTACTTTGGTCACCCAGTCAAAGAAATCTATTAGATTCGTCTGGCATGACCTTCCCGCTGTGAATCCGTGCTGCCTTGGGTCCTGTGCCCCTCTGGCCTCTAGGTACTCGACAATTCTTTCCTTCAAAAATGATTCCATCATTTTCCCTATCACCGAGGTTTAAACTAACAGGTCTGTAGTTTCCTGCTTCTGCCCTGCTCCCACTTTTGTGATGGGGAATCACATCTGCCCTCTTCCAGTCCTCAGGTACCACCCCATACTCCCATGATTTGTTAAAGAGGGTAGTCAGTGGTGTCACTAGTTCTACTCTTAGTTCTTTTAGAATTCTGGGATGAATCCCATCAGGCCCCATTGCTTTGTCCACCTTCAGTTTTAAGAGTTCTTTCAGAACCCTTTCTTCTATAAATGGGCTGGTAACAACTTCTGTATCCAGAGTGTTTCTGTTGTTTGTTTTAGGTACCTCCCCCTCTTCATTTATAAATACTGAGCAAAAATATTTCTTTAGTATCTCTGCCTTTTCACCGTCACCCTCTGCCCACCCCCCTCTCCTTTATTAAGCCTCATAACCTGTGTAGAGCCTTTGACTTTCTATGGGAGGGACTATACAAATTGAAAAGTGGGAGTTCCATAAGCCAAGGGCCAAAAAAGAAAGGGCTTCATGGGGACCATGGAGTTCTTAGAAACCCAGCATCAGAGGACTATGAGGAGGGTAAAGGCACTGTGGTGGTGAGGTGAGAGCCTTTGCAAATATGCCATAATGGCCATTGTATAATCCTGGTGTGGCACTGCACCAGGGTATTAGGCATTAAGTGTCTGTTGCTGATCCCGATTTACATAGTTAGCAAAGGCGAGCTAAGTGTAAAGGCATCAGAGTTCCCCCTTTAATGCCTAAATAAAATGTATTAGAGCCCTTATGCAGTAGAGATTAACCCTTATTTATGCCACATGTGGGTGCTGAGGGGAAACTATGTCAGCCCAGTGAGAGACCATTTTAAAATACACAGTATTCTGAGGGATTTATTACAGTTCAGACCAGAGACCAGGAGAGGCCCTAATAAAAAGAAAACCTTTCACCCATTGATGTCTCACATCTAAGTGGGTCGGTGGTGCAGAAAGTAGAATTGAATTATCCCATTGGCCATCTCCAGGCATGAGTTCCCAACCATAGCCACTGCCTCAGCTCTAGAGTAGGTGCTTTCACCAGGTATAAGTAGATTATCTGATCTTACTGCAATCACTGGACTGGAAGAGCAGGAAACACCACAAGGTGGAGTAGACAGGTTGTATTGCAGCCTGCTACCTCAACTCTTACTATATCCCTAGATGGCTGAGGGCAACACTGAGTATTGTGAGCCCAGACCTTGGTTGTGGATTTTCCACAGAATTGAGACTGCTGCTGCCATGGCTCATTCCACTGCTGGGTAGTGCTGCATTGGTGGTCACTACAAAGGGTGAGAGAAGTGGACTATTGGCAACTTGGTTTCAGTTTTGAGTTGAGGCCCATCTATTCAGTTTGGTTTCTAGAATTCAGCCAAATCACTTTTGCTCCTAATGCAATAATTGGCATGGGGTAATGCTGGCTACAAATAGTAGGGGTAAAAAGCTTTGATGTTTTGCTGGCTACGACTCAAGTTCGAAGTGAACCCGGGGTCATTGGAAGGCTGGCTGGGTGGAGAAGGTTGAGCATCCAGTGGGCTGCTTGCCTTCTCTGGGAAGGGTGAAATCAGGAGTCCTACAATATGCTGGACCCCAACAGTGGTTATCTGTGGGTGAGCCTGGGACTAATGCTATGGCTGTGACTGATAGGATGGCAGACATCTACACATTGGGAATGGGAGAGCACTGGACCATGTACTGATGTCATTGAATGTTCATCTCCATCAGGGGTTACCATAAGCTAGAAAACCCCTTGACCATGCTGAATAATGCCGGGATCTGTGCCATGGCCACCTACACTGTTCCATGAACTGAGTACCAGATTAGCATCTTGGTCGTCTCCCCTTTTGGGCCAGATGGGGTAAGCCATGATCTTGCAGGCTGCTGGTGGATTTCAGTGGGGACACATCAGGGTATGCACCTGAACAGGAATCAGTGGGGCAGGTATGGGGTACATTGCCAGCTAAACCAAGAAGAATAAAATAGTATTAAAAAATCCTTGAAGTAACAAGAATATGAATTCCTGTAGCTTAATTGTGTTAGGTGCTGTTGGCATGCATCTGCTGTGGATTACTGTTTCTGGGATTGTGAATGAGTCTGCAAAACCCTCGATGACCAACATGACCTAATGTGAGCTATAGAAATAGTTACCGTTCATTTCTGACCTCAAGGCATATTCCCCCATGTAGTCTCTGCTGTATGTCCATGCCAATTACTATGTTCTCTGTGGCTCAACTGATTTTCAAATGATATGATAATACCCCCAAGAAAAAGAAGCTCTGCATCATAAAACAAAAATAACAAGCATTTGTCAATGCCAAAAGTTGTCTCGCTGGCATTGGCATTGGTAGTGCCAGAGTTAGAGACGCATAATAGGAATGGCAGTGAAGTATTGAAGTGACACCAACCCCACCCACACCCTGTAGAGAACGACAGGCATTGGGGTGTGCCTTGGGGTTGTCAGCTATAAAGCTCATGCCATTATACCTCACCCTACCCTGTAGACACTGACAAGTGTCGTGGTGTGCTTTGGGATCTTTGGGCATTATACTTACCCCATTCCATAAGGAAATACACTGAGGTGGGTGCAGTATAGGAGAATGGGGTGAACTTTGTGGCCGAACAGTGCAAGGCACACCATGATGCCTGTCACTGGCTGCAGGGTGGGGGTGGAGGTGGAATGGCATGAGCATTACAGTCGATGATCCCAAGTCACACCCCTGACACCTGTCAGTCTCTACAGGGTGGGGTGCTACAGTTGGAAACCCTAACACCGTAGGCGCGTGTTGGTATTTTCACTCCAAATTTTCAATATGGGCTGTTTATGAACCCACCTCATGAACAGTGGCACTATCAGTTTGTTAGCTGAAAGGTGGTTTTGCACAACAGCTATGCCATTTGGCGACACAGGGACAAAAACACATTTTGGGCAGTAGGTGGAAAATGACAACTGTACTGTTCATGAGGAGATGTCAAAAAATGGCAACATCGAACATCTGGAGTGAAAATATGAAAAATGGATGAAGTTATGAGCATGCATAGAAACTCTGCAACACACGTCCATAACCCAATTATTTTTGGGATTTTTTTAACCACATTTTTAACATAGGCATTTTGGGACCTCCCCTCATGAAAAGTGGCACTGTGATTTTGTTAATTTGTCAGAAACGTTGATTTTGCACAGTGACCTAGCCATTGTGTGCCACAGGTGCGAAAACACATTTAGGGCAGGATGTGAAAAATTACAGCTGTACTGTTCATAAGGAGGTGTGAAAAAATGCCAATGTTGAAAATCTGGCATGAAAATATTGCAAATTTGCGAAGTTACAAGGGTGTGTGGAAACTGCTTAATGCACACTTGTAACACAGCCATATTATGGAATTTCGTCACCAGATTTTCAACATAGGTATTTTAGGATGTCTGCTCATGAACAGCATCACCGTCATTTCCTCAAACTGTCCCAAAAATTGATTTCGCACAGCGACTGCGCTATTCTGCGCCAGACGTGTGAAAACACATTTTGGCTAGGATATGTAAAATGACAGTTGTACTGTTCATAAAGAGGTGTGGAAAAATGCCAATTCTGAAAATCTGGAGTGAAAATATTACAAATTCATGAAGTTACGAGCATGTGTGGATACTGCGCGATGCACGCTTGTAAAAAGCCATTTTTTGGATTTTTCCTACCAAATTTGCAACATAGGCTTTTTGAAAGCCCCCCTCATGAACAGTGTCACTGTCATTTCATTAACTGGTCCCAAAAGGTGATTCCGTGCAGTGACTGCGAAACCACCTTTCAGGACTAAATAATGCCATGACAGTGCCTGCATTCATGAGGAGGGGTCCCAATAACCCCATGTTGAAAATGTGGTGCCAAAATTCCCAAAAATGGCCAAGATATGCACCAAAGTTGGAAAAACACCATTTATGCCATTTTACAGCTTGCCAGCATTTCTTCAGTTCGCGGTCAACTTTGAAGAGTGCAGAGGTGTTCCCGATCCACGGAAGATTGTCGCGCCAGACTCTAGAGGTAAGTATGGGGTGAGGGGGGTGTGGGAAGGCAGGGTGCACAGAGGGTGGGTGTGGGTTGTGGGAGGGGGCAGGGACCATTTTCTTTTTTGCAGGTTTAAAAAGAAAAGTAGGACTTCTTTTTTTTGCAGGGGATTTGGCACACTGGGGTGGGCTCCCAGTTTGCCACCTAAGTATTTTGAGGGGATTTTGTAGCCAACAGGGGATTGGGCACCCCTGTCAGCACATACTGAGGGGGGGACATGAGTCAAGGGGGATTGGGCACGCCATCAGCATGCAACAAAAGTGGGGGGGCATTATGCCAATGGGCAGTCAGCTCCCCCATCAGCAGAACAAATGGGGATGGGGGATAAACGCCAATGGAGATTAGGCTCCTCGTCGGCAAAGAAAAACTGTTGGGGGGTGCATGATGCCGAGGGGGATTGGGCACCCCCTCAGCATACATTTTAAATGGAGGGGGGACATTATGCCTACTGGGAGTGGGCTTCCCCATTGGCATTGTGACAGGTGGTGGCGGCACTCACTGCCGCCATGTTGCCTGCATGTCAGGAGGCATGTTGTAGTCCCACTGCATGAGAGCTTTGCTCTCATTGCAGTGGACCTTTTCTTAGATCTGGTGGCCACATTAGGGATGCATGACGTCAGCACCTGCTGCTGGCTGATTGGAGAATGAGGGACGCACCTACTGATGCGTGACCTACATTTCCCAATAGTGGCCGCGCCGCCAAATCTGTTACTACCGCAATATGTTGGCTGCGCATGTGCAAGCCAACATAAAAATAAATGAAAAGACATTAAATATGCCTGTTCCCCCCTTCCCTCATGTCTGCTGTCTTGTCCACAAACAGCAGTTCACCCTTATACCCAACTGCCTTCCCCTTTTGTCACCTGACCTTTTGCCTTTGTAACATATTGCATTTTGTACGCTACTTTATTTCCTGTTATTTGCACTATGTATTACTTTTGCACAGTTGGCACTTTGGACTGTAAATGCTTACATACCTGTATTTTTAAACTTTGTACTCTCTTCTTTTTTTGCTATTGTATCTACTATATTTTGTCTCCCTTGTTCCCCTTCCCCCAGGTCACACCTTGAAATGATCTCAGAACCACTGTGCCTTTCCCTGTGACCAATTTATCAATAAACGCATTTACAAACAAATAATGGTGTATGTGGCATTCAAGCGCTGGAATAAATATGACTTTTGTACTCTCTATACCACCAAGTAGAGTTGGGCGAAGGTTGTGATTTCTGCCTTAGCAGAACTTCTGTGAAATTTCACAACTTCCGGGGAAGTTTCCAACCTTCCACCTGTGGCCAATCAGAAATCTTCTGAATATGTTTGGGCAAATTTTTACCCTGTCACATACTTTCTCTGGTATCTAGTGCCCCCTATCCTGCCAGTCACCAGACTCACCAATTGCTGCCCGATGTTAAAATTAATAATTCTCTGGTGGTTAGTGGTCCATCCTCTCACCCAATCACTTGCCTCATAGGTAAAAACAAAATCTTTGGTGGCTAGTGGTCCCTCCTCTCACGTGATCGCCCACCCTATATATATATATAAAAAAAAAGTCCCTTGTGGAAAGCGGTCCCTCCCCCAGCTGATCACCCAACCCATAGGTAAAAACAAAATCCCTGGTGGCTAGCGGTTCCTACCCCCACCTGATCACCCACCCCAACAAGGACATCATGCACTGGTCTCCAGTGTAACTTCCCCATCCCAATCCCTCATATAGTCAAAAAATAATCATCTCCCTGGTGGTCAAGTGATCCCCCCTCCCTATCCCCAATCCCCTGGAAGTCCATGAATTCAGATTTCCCTGGTGGTCTAGTGCACACTCTGCCCTCCCACCCTGGCAGAAAGTGTCACACCATCCCACTCCTCCCTATCCTGAATGCCAATGGGCAAAAGGCACAATCATCCTCTCTCCATCATGGCTGGCTGCCCAATGAGCTGTCAATGAATGAGCATGTACTTGTAGAAGGAATTTTTTTTTTACAGTTGTGATTGGTGATCAGGTGGGGGGAGGGACCGATAGCCATCAAGGATTTTTTTTAACATAGAGGTGTGTGATTGGGTGGGAGGAGGGACTGCTAGCCACTAGGGATTTTTTTTCATATATGGGGTGGGTGATCTAGTGACAGGAGGGACCCCTAGCCACCAGTGAATTATTAATTTTAACATTGGGGACTGATTGGTGAGTCCAGCAACTGGTGGGGGAGGATGCTGATGTACTTTAGAGTGCAGGGCAATTGGAATTTCTGCAAAAGTTTGGAAATGGAGTTCCAAACTTTGCGGAAATTCCACCAGTGTAATTTTTTTCCACACAGCTCTGCCACCGGCATTCAGAAAAAAAAATTATCAAATAAATATTTCAGAAATCCCCTCTGTACCTTTCCCAGCCTGACAAATACACTCTGCTCTGCTACTGCTGCAGAGCTTGCAGATGCCATTATAGACTCGCACTGTGCCCTCTACCATCTCCTTTGAATCACAATGTCACTAGCCTGCCTGAAACTACGGTTAAAAGCAGTGAGAAATAGTTAATGTGAATCAGCTCATAGCAGAACCAACCCACGAGGAGGCTATACTGAATTGATCCTGACCAACAGGGACAGGATCACAGATGTGGAGGTGGGCAGTTCCCTTGATACCAGCGACCATATGACAGTGTGGTTTACAGTAACCACACTGGAGGAGATAAGCCATACAAGGATAAATGTCCTAGATTTCAGGAAGGCTAACTTTAAGGAGATGGGTAGAAATCTCAAAAGAGCACCAGCAGTAGAAGGTACAGGGGGAGATGTGGAAGAACACTGGTCTAGACTCAAGCGAGCCATAACAGAAGTAACAAGTCACTGTGTCAAAATGCATAGCAAGAGTAAAAGAAACAAAAGGACATTATGGTTCTTGAAGGTCTTGGCCAAGAAAGCAAGGGAAAAGAAAAGAGTCTTCAGAAGATACAAGAAAACACAAAAATAGGAGGACAGAGCACAATATCTGTAGAAGCAGAGAGAATCTGGGAAAATAATTAGAAGAGCTAAAGCACAGAAAAGGAAGGTATAGCCTAGGCCAATAAGAAAGCTGACAGGAACATCTTCAGATACATTAGCTAGAGGAAAAAGACCAGAAATGGGATTGTTAGGCTGAAGAAGGAAGGAGGAGAAAGGGTGAAGGATGACATAGAAAAGGCTGAGATACTGAACAAGTACTTTTACTCAGTATTCACTAGGGAAGGGGAAGGTGAGGGACCAAGACTCAGTAATAGAGGTATTCAGGGAAGGGAGGTAGACACCAGCCCGTTCACAGTGGAATGAGCCCTAGAAAAACTCTGGAAAATAAAAGCAGATAAGGCAATGGGGCCAGATAGGATCCACACCAGAGTCCTAACAGAACTCAGGGAAGTGTTGGCGGAACCACTGGCTGCCCTTTTCAATGCATTACTATAGACAGGAAAGGTACCTGAGGACTGGAGGAGGGCAGATGTGGTCCCATTCCACAAGATTAGAAACAGAGAGGAGCAGGCAATTACAGGCCTGTAAGACTGACCTCAGAAGTGGGGAAACTAATGGAGCCCTTACTTAAGGAGAGGATTGTGAAGTTTCTGGAGGATATTGGGGCACAGGAACCAAGGCAATATGAATTTTCAGTGGTAAGGTCCTGTCAGACATATCTTACACATTTCTTTGACTGGGTAACCAGGGTGGTAGATTAGGGAGGGGCAGTGGATGTACTGTAGCCTACCTGGATTTCAGCAAGGCCTATGACACCGTCCCACACAGGACAATGCCAAATAAATTGGGGAGCCTGTGGATCCTACGGTGGTAAAGTGGGTTGGGAACAGGTTAAGGGACAGGACTCAGTGGGTGGTGGTAAATGACTTGAAATCTGAGGAGAGGGAGGTGATCAGTGGAGTGCCACAGGGGTTGGTGCTGGTGCCAGTCCTATTCAATATCTTCATTAGCGGCATTGCAGAGCATCGGAGGGAAAGGTGTGCTTCTTCACAGATGACACCAACATCTGCAACAGAGTGGATACACCGGAGGGGGTGGAAAAAATGAGAAAGTACCTAAGACTATTAGAGGAGTGGTCAAGTGTCTAACAGTTGAGTTTCAATGCTAAAAAGTGGAAGATGATGCACCTGACACACAGGAATCCTAAGGAGGAGTACAGGATGGGTGGGGAAATTCTGGCTACAAGTCAGGAGAGAGACCTGGGGGTTATCATTTGTGACAACCTGAAGGTGACCAAATAATGTGAAAAAGAGGTGGTGAGAGCAAATGGAATGTTGGGTGCACAGGGAAGGGCATAACAAGCAGGAAGAAAGAGGTGGTGATTCCACTGTACAGATCACTGGTGAGGCCTCAGCTGAAGTACTGTGTCCAGTTCTGGAGACCACATCTCCGGAAGGACACTGGCAAAATAGAGGCAGTCCAGAGAAGGGCAATGAAGATGGTACATGGACTGCACTAGAAGCCCTATGAGGAAAAATCTAAGGACCTTAATATCTATTCACTGGAAGAAAGAAGGGAGAGGTGAGATATGATAGAGACTTTCGAGTATCTTAGGGGAATAAACAGGGTATATTTCTATGTTTCAGTAATGTGTGATTGTTTCATGATCCTGAATGTTTTCTTCTCAATTGTCACTCTTTTTCACATAAGTGGAGCTTCTTTAATAGCTAGGTGTGTGTGTGATATAGAGAGTGTGTGTGAGAGAGAGAGAGAGAGAAGACAGAGAGAGAGAGTGAGAGAGAGATGGGAATGGCATTAAAATGTGCTCAGCATGAGGAGTTCTTAACTACCAGCATCACTGATTGATTGCTGCAGGTCATGTGGCTTGGCATCAAATTGGACAAGCTTAGTATATGCTCCATATAGAAAGTGCTACATCATGATATCAAGGGTTAAGCTGAAGGGAAATCAAGCCTCTGTGGACCTGCTTCACCAGTGTCCAAAATGTCAGATGTCAGCACATTCAGCAAATGAAAATTCCACATTTAGTCAGCACCAGCAATCCCATGGCATGGGCTATAGACAGCGCTTGATGAGAAATTGTGGGGTGGGGTCCTCCATGATGTGGTGGTGGTTTCCAGGAGAAAATGAGCAAGGTAGCAGCTACAGTATGTCTTTATGAAGCCTTCTGTGTGATCTGGGTAATGAAGTCCTTTGGGCCTGTTCAAACCACTATCTCTGTAAGAAAGCACTATCCCAGCCATGTCCCCAGCTCTTGCTCCAAAGTACAATGTGCATAAGGCCTTTACACCTGTACCAGACCACCAAAACCAAATGGACTTGTCAAACTGAGGTGGACTGCTTCCTTTTCAATACAGTCTGGCAAGAAATCCTAATAAAGAGAGATATGAACACCTTTCCACAAGAGGGCACCACACTCCCTGGCATCTCTGGACATTTTCATGAGGTACTTCTTGGTGGACAAATGGAGATGTAGGCCACGATGGTCTTAGGTTGTGTTCCTGGTGATGGTGAATGTCCACTAGAAATAGAATGATTCCTTAAAGGCGTAAAAATCAGATTTGTAACTGGGCAGATTAGAACCATTAAAATGAAATTATACACCTTGAAACAGGTTCTGTATTCTTGCCAGATAAAACAAGATCATGTTTCCCCATCATTGTATTATTTTAACAAACAGGAACTAACAGCTAGAAAAAAATATTTGGAATTAAAATGCAAGATTTCATTTTGTGATGTGAGATGTCATCTCACCCAGAAATTATTTTTTGCAGTACCTTTATATATACATATATTTATTTATTACAATTTAGGGGGGCCGAGCCTTTGAGGTAGTGGGCCTTATCCTCTGCAATTCCTTCCCAAGAGCTTTGAGGGAGGCCCCTTTGGTGTAGGTCTTAAAGCAGAGTCTCAAAATATTTCTTGTTTATTCAGGCATTTGGGGACTAATTTTCTACTAGCTGCTAAAGTCCCAGTTAAGTTATTTAATGATTAGTTAACAATTTTTTATTTATTTATCTGTTTCTTTAGAACTGTTTATTGATACCTATCTTGGTTAAGTTTGTATGCTTTTACTCTATCTAATTTGTCTTTAATGTACTATACTGTATTGGTGCCCCGAGCCTCCAGGAAAGGGTGCCAGATATAAATAAGGACTACCACCACTGTGCAGTTCTGACTGTAATTATCAAGAAGGTTGGCTAAAGCCTCATGCCACTTGAAAAAATGTTGACTTCATCTGCGATCCTAATTAATTTCAGTCAGTCAAACTCTCAACTCCAATTTGAAGAGTTTAATTAGAAAAAAATAATGTCTATGATTTGATAGGGAAAGAAAACAACATTTCAGATCAGATGATTACACCAGACATAAATATTCAGTTCATATCAGAGATGGCTGAATTATACACTTGCTTGTTTAGAAGAAAACTTAACATTTGAGGTACATAATAAGAAAACAGGCTATATTAGGACATATCTTTATGGTAATATACTAATGTACTGTATACAAGCATTGGACTAGGTCAAATTGTTTGTCAGATGGATTTTAGAAGAGAGGTCTCTTATTCTAGCTTGCTTATCATTGCTGTTCTATCTTTATTACAGAACCAGTCTAGGGTTCAGTTAAGCAGAAATAAAGAGCTTAAGTAAGTCATGAGCTTGCCCTGCATTTGCATGGTGCTTCTTTATAGAAATGCGATCATGCGCCAGTTTGAATTCAAGTTTGCAGTTAATACATTTATCTTTAAGAGGCCAGCTGGACAATTCTGTATTGAAAGAATCTTTCAAGAGTGTAAACTTTAAAGCCAATTTCTTTTTATTCTTATGGCACTATTTATATTCCTCCATGCTCAATGAATATTATTTTAACCACAAAGTAAGTGATATTTCTGTTCACATTACGCACATAGACTATTTAGAGATGAAGGGTTTTATATTGCTTTCTGTTCTCCATGGCTGCTTCAGTTTTTAATTTCCTTTTAAGTCCAAAAATCAAAACAATATATCTCCAAACAAATTACTTTCCTCTTTCAATATTTTGTTGCACTTCAGTGATGAAGCAGCACTTTCAGTGTGAAATAAAATTTCATTCCTTTAGTCTAGGCTCAATGCTCACTGCTAAAAAACCTACCCTGGAAAACATTACTTTGCTCCTCTGTCACTGCAATCATAGTATTTCATAAGATGGAATCTAAAATGCAACAGAATCGAAATGTCTTTCCTTTAAAGTTTCCTTGTCCAATTCAGGTAATACAAAATCTGGAACCAACTCTATCTTATGAAATTTGTGGTGATGCTAAAAATGCTTGGAATATAATTGTTATATGTTTCTGTAGTACAGTTTTTGAGACTTAAGAGATAGAGTAAGGAATACATGAAGCCACCTCACAGTAAAGTACCACCCTTTAGAGTTCTTCTTGAAAGAGCAAGTACTTTAGTTACTAAAATAAAAGGGCTGGCTCACATATTCAGAGCTGGCTGCAAGCACAGTGAAGCCCATTGGCTGTGCTTGTGATAACACAAAGCTAGCTCTGAGTGATATTCAGCCAGTTTGTTCGTGTCGGTGGAGTGTGCTAACTCACTGAATATCACCTATGTTGGCAAAGTGCTAAGTGGATATGCACTGTGCCAACATGGAAGAAGGCTGTGTATGGCCCACAGGAGATAGCACTGCCTGAAATGGGGTACCACTAGGGATCCTAAGGGCCAGATTCTGCCCAAGCATGCAAATGAGCTCATTGTGCATTCAAGGTGCTAAGAGACCATCTGCTTGCCATTATGAGCTCATTTGGACAGTCCCCAGCACCAAGCAGTATGAGTTCCCTGGTAGTTTAGTGGTTCTCCTCCCCATCACACATTCTGTACTTTTCATTCATATCCATCATAATCTAATGGTCCCCCCTACCCCCGCTCAATCATCCTACTGTTTGTTTTCATATCCTTGGTAGTAAAGTCATCACCCCATCCCTCAATTATTCATACTGCTGTTTATACTCATATCCCTCGTAGCTTAGTGGTCCCCAACCCCCCTGATTACCCATGCTGATTCTGTTTTTGGGGTCGACTTGTCTTAGGTTTAACTTTAATTTGCCAGGGAGGAACTGTAGCTGGGAGATATTTGCAGTAATTTGTGACTAGACCTGTTACTTAACCTCTGTGAAATAGATGTCTGAAAGGAAGGAAGGCACTCCCTGGGGTGGAGGGTCAGAGTTGTAGTTGATTATTTCTGGATGGCATAGGTTTACTCCTTGATTGTTTCTGGATGGCATAGGTTTACTCCATGCCACCCTGCCCCTCACCCCGCCTACCCCAAATGCATAACTTCCTTCATAGCAGGGGTTCTGACATCACTTCCCCAAAACATCTAACAACATACACCTGTTCATATCCTTAAAGGCACATCACACTGAATAGGAGATAGAGACACTCACAAGCTTGTACACACTAAAACGAGAACAAAAATAAACAACTAAAGAAAAGCATCTGTAATAGGAAGGGACACAGACATGTGGGGAGTGGTGCAATGCACTGGATGTGGAGCAGCAGTCTTCTGGGAGACATTCTGGAAACTGCATTGCTGCCCTATTTGCAGGCACCTCTCTGGTCTGAGGGAGGAGGTTGCTCATCTCCATGCTGGCCTGGCAATGATTTGGGAAACCTGCTCCCCCACCCAGGGACCACCCAGGCCACTGCCACTACCTCAGAGGTTGCCAAGAAAGAGGAGTGGCTGGACCACAGTGGGCTCAGGGAGAGTGAGGGTGGTAGAACAGAGGTGTATCCCTGCAGTTGTACCTCTCCACAATTCATTCACCACTCTGGCACATCATGGTTCTTCTATGGTGACACCCACAGTGGAGACCAAGGAGGATGCTGGGAACCTCCACAATGGAGACCCAAAGCAGGGTGGCACAGGACCCCACAGGGGAAGGAAACAACTCCTGGTGGGGGACTCAATTGTTAGGTGGTAGAACTGGGGAACTGAGGAAGGGGGGAAAGGGAGGTAAAGTATCTGTCCGGTACCATGGCTTGGAGGGACAGGAAATGAATCCTCAGGATCGTGGGAGCAGCTGCAAGGGTGAGTGAGATGGATGTCATTATCCACCTAGGGATGAATGACCTGACTGAGAATGGGATCAGAGCAGTGCAACAGGAGTTTGTGGAGTTGGGGAGGGGCCTTAGACAAGTAGCACACACAGTAAATTTCTCAGAAGTGCTACCTGTCTATGGCATGGATGACGCTAGGGTACTCTGCACCAAGGGATTCAATGACTGGTTGAAAAACTGATGCAGAGCTCAGCTCAGGGATTTGGCTTCATCTGGGGACAGGGGCTCCAGGTGGAGGGATGCAGGCCTATACAGGCACGATGGTCTGCATCTATCCAGTAGGGGAACCAGGATCCTAGGTGATAGGTTTAAATGCTTCATTGGCAAACATAGAAACATAGAAACATAGAATTTGATGGCAGATAAGGACCACTTGGCCCACCCAGTCTGCCCATTTCCCTACCTACTGGATAAGCTTCAGATCCTAGCTAACCGACAGCCTACTTCTTCCTACCCCAACCCCCTATAATTGCCTTATGACTGTCCCATGCATGCTTGAATTCCACCAATATTTTTGACTCCACAACCTCCTCCAGAAGGCCGTTCCATGCATCCACAACCCTCTCTGTGAAAAAAGCATTTAAACCTGCCAAGGAGGGAGGCACTGAATAGGAGAAGGGAAATCCTAGCCCCCTCACAAAATCATGGTAGTTAGTGAGGTAAATACCAAGATAGAGCAGTTGATAGGGATAAGGGTAGGGGCAAATGGAGAGAAAGACAAAGGCAGTAAGGACAGGGATGGGGCAAAAAGAAATAAAGCCATAACAAATGGAGGGTAATGAGTACCAGTGCCCATGGTCTAGGTAAAAAGCTCCCCAAAATGCTGGCCTTGATGGAAGAGGAATGCCTGGACATCATGGCAGTCACAGAAACATGGTACACAGAGATACAGGACTGGGATGTCAACATACCAGGGTACACAATCTACACGAGGGACAGGGAGGGAAGAAGAGGAGGAGGAGTAGCTCTCTATGTAAGGGAAAGGATCAAAGCAACAGAACTAAAGGGCAAACAGGGAGGAGAGGAGGCACTGTGGGTCACCCTGGAGACTGGAAATGGTTCCACAATCCACACAAGGGTTGTATACAGACCCCCGTCTCAGGCAGAGGAAATGGACAAGGAAATGATGGAAGGCATCCTTGGGAAGGCAGAGAATGGGGAGATATTGCTAAAGGGGGACCTGAATATGCCAGATGTTAACTGGAGCACCTTTGCTGCAGCCACATCCAAGAGCAGAGCCATTCTCGATGCCCTACAGGGGGCATGCCACAGACAGCTAGTTTTGGAACCAACTCGGGAGGGAGCAATCTTAGACCTGGTACTCTCAAATGGGGACAGAGAAAGAATCTCTGATCTTGAAGTGGGTAGCCATCTGGGAATAAGCAACCACCACCAAACAGTGTGGTTCATGATAAACTTAGCTGTAAAGTCAAGCCACACAAAAGTAAAGGTACTGGACTTTAGGAGGGCTGATTTTGTCAAAATGGGAGAGTGCCTTAGAAAAGCACAAGCAAACAGGCAAGAAGGTGGGGTGGAGCAACAATGGGGAAACATCAAAACTGCCATCACAGAGGCAACAAGCCTTTATGTGAAGCAAATAAACAAATCAAAGTGAAAGAAAAAAACACTATGGTTCTCAAAACAAATGGATAGGAAGGTAAGGGAGAAAAAGATAGCATTCAGGAAGTATAAGGAAACACAGAAAGAGCAAGACAGAGAACTGTACCAGTTAAAGCAGAAGGAAGCGGGGAAGGCAGTCAGAATAGCAAAGACCCAAACCGAGGAAAAGATAGCCAACTCAGTTAAGAAAGTGCATACAACCTTTTATAGGTACATTAGGGAGCAAAGAAAGATGAAGGCAGGGATACTGAGGCAGAATAAAGAGGAAGGTGGTTGGGCAGAGAGCGACAGTGAAGAAACAGGGATACTGGATGAATATTTCTGCTCAGTATTCACAATGGAAAAGCAGGGGGAGATACCTAATCCTGTCAATAGAAGCACTCTGGATGGGGGGGGGTTGATAGTTGATAGTCCTTTCACAGAAGAAAGGGTTCTGAAAGAACTCTTAAAACTGAAGGTGGATAAAGCAATGGGGCCTGATGGAATTCACCCCAGAATTCTAAAAGAACAATGGGAAGAACTACTAACACCAATGACTACCCTTTTTAATAAATCATGGGAAGATGGTGTAGTACCTGAGGACTGGAGAAGGGCAGATGTGATTCCCCTTCACAAAAGTGGGAGCAAGACAGAGGCAGAAAACTACAGACCTGTCAGTTTGACCTCAGTGGTAGAGAAAATGATGGAATCACTTCTGAAGGAAAGAATTGTTGAGTACCTAGAGGCCAGTGGGGCACAGGACCGAAGGCAGCATGGATTCACAGCAGGAAGGTCATGTCAGACAAATCTAATTGATTTCTTTGACTGGGTGACTAAAGTAGTAGACCAGGGAGGGGCTGTGGACATGATCTACCTAGACTTTAGCAAGGCGTTTGACACAGTCCTGCACAAAAGATTAATAAACAAATTAGCCAGACTGGAGGCGGGTCCCAGGGTGGCAGCCTGGGTAAAACACTGGCTGGACAACAGGACACAGCGGGTAGTAGTAAATGGAGTCCACAGTGAAGAAAGAAGGGTTACTAGTGGGCTACCACAGGGTTCAGTACTGGGGCCGGTCCTTTTTAATGTCTTTATAAGTGACATTACAGAGGGACTGGAAGGGAAAGTATGTCTCTTTGCAGATGGCACTAAGATCTGCAACAGGGTTGATATGCAAGGTGGGGTGGAAAGGATGAAAAGGGATTTGGCAAGGTCGGGGGAATGGTTAAATGTATGGCAGCTTAGATTCAATGCAAAGAAGTGTGAAGTAATGCACCTGGGAAACAAAAGCCCAGGGCAAGAGTACACAATGGGGAGGTGGGGTGAGATACTGACAACTACAAAAATGGAAAGGGACCTGGGGGTAGTCATATCAGATGATCTAAAGGTGGGCCAGCAATGTGAGAAGGCAGTAAGGAGGGCTGGGGGGATACTGGGATGCATAGGGAGAGGCATCACCAGTAGAAAACAGAAAGTTGTTGGCCCTTGGTACAGACAGTTGTTAAGACCACATCTGGAGTACTTTGTAGAGTTCTGGAGACCCCATCTCCACAAGGACATAGACAGGGTGGAGGCTGTCCAGAGGAGGGCAACCAAAATGGTGCAGGGTCTGCACCAGAAGACATATGAAGAAAGACTAAAGGAGCTTTAGATGTATAGCCTCGAGGAAAGGAGGGAGAGGGGGGACATGATAGAAACTTTCAAATACCTCAAAGGAATCAACAAAGTCCAAGAGGGTAGCATCTTTCAGAAAAAGAAATGTGCAAGAACAAGGGGGCACAATTTGAAGATAGAGGGGGGATATCTCAGAGGTAATGTGAGGAAGTATTTCTTCACAGAGAGTGTTGTAGATGCATGAAACAGCCTTCCTGAGGAGGTCATAGAGTCAAAAACAGTGGGGGAATTCAAGAATGCATGGGACAGGCATAAGGCAATTCTAGTGGGTGGTAGGAGGAAGTAGGCTGTTGGTTAACTAGGATCTGTAACTTATCCATTAGGTAGGGAAATGGGCAGACTAGGTGGGCCAAGCAGTTCTTATCTGCCATCAAATTCTATGTTTCTATGTTTCTATCATCATATTTATATTCATATCCCTGATTGCTTACCAGCTGCAGACCCTGGTCCACACTCCTGTTCACCATGATCAACACTCACCAGTAAGACAGGATTAGAACAGTGGCCAACACAACCTTCTGCTCACCTACTTGGCCGGCCACTGTCTGACAGTCACGGAGTGCGACCATGTATGATTTCATTCTATGACTCTTAGATGGTGGCTGGCTGAGAAAGTGAGCAGAGGGCTGTGCCTGCCACTGCTCTGCTCTCATCTTACTGCTGAATGAAGATTGAGATAAGGGGGGTGTGGGGTCAGGGTCCTTATTTGATGGGTAGGTTGGAGGGGTTGGCAACTGGATGGTGGTAGGGGGACCACTAAACTACCAGGGATATACATACAAAAGAACAGCATAGGTGATCGAGGGTTGGGGGGCCCACTAGACTACAAGAGTTATGCATACAAAACAACAGTATGGGTGCTCAGGGGCGGAGGTGCACTTGACACAGGGGCAGGATACAGTACAGTCACCCTGCATTCAGGGGCTGGCGGCATGGCCTTAGCACCAAATTAGGACAAAGTTTTTGGTGGAGGTAAATAGCACAACTATAGTGGCTGTTTAGTGCTGCTGTGAACCTTTGAACATACCACTGTACAAGTATCAATATGGGAACCCCTCTATTGCATAGGCAGAGCAGTATGGTTAGCACAATCATGCTGCCCAGTTTAGGCAGTACTCCAGGGGCCTCTGAATTTGGCCTCGCCTACAGTGCCAGCGCAAACCAAATTTGGTTCTGGCATTAACCACATTTGCTCTGGTACTACCTTTTGAATATGGGATCCTTAATAATACAGGGTTCTTAATGCAGTGCTATTTCATTATATCTTCCAAAACAACTCTGTGGGGATTTTCAAAGCATGTGAGGTGGATTTTGAGAGAGTTGTATCCATTTTGTGCATCTAGCTGCTGAAATACATCCTGGGAGTTAGACCACAAAAAGTTGGTAAAACTGCTGGGGCAGAATTCAGCACTTGCATCCAATAAATGGATGAAATTCCCACAGTCATGACAGAAACTGGGAATCATTGCAAATGCATCCACATGTCTGTGAATAGGGTGCAGACACTTGGATACATCTGCAAGGACTCAGCATGCATCCACAACATGGGCACAAGTGATGAATCAATCACATTGAAAATCCCATCTCATGTCTGGATGCAGTTTTCTATGGTACAACATTTCACATAAGCAAAATTGTCCCATGTCCAATTTTCAAAGTTAGAACATTTCTATACCCAACATTCAAAACTCTGACTTAGCCGACTTGGTGGTGCAGAGGGCTTAGGTACTTGTGCCTTACCTGCCACCACACAGGTAACCCAGGTTCAGGAACTAGCCCTGGCCACTCAGTGGACAGCTGGGGGGGGAGAGGACTGAGCACACCAGCAGACCCTCTCCTCCTCCAATGAGGGAGGGTTGCCTGCTCTGCTGTGTGACTGCCATAGATGGAGGTGCAGGCTTGAGCAGTAGTTCAGGAGCAAGAAATTCATGGAGAAAGTTGTCAGCGTGTGGCGTACATCAAACTGTCATTACTCCTGGAGTGTCTGAGGGCTGGAGACACAAAAAAAAGTGGAAACCACCCTGACCTACAGGATGAAGCTTCCTCTCCTCGCAGGCCCACACCTGCCTACTGGGCACATAATTCCATAACCGAGTTAAATATCTCCCAGGAACAGGGCCAACCAGGAGGTTCTGCCACAGGGGGTAATCTGTGCGGCACTGCCAGGGGTAAATTGGAAAGTCCCTGGGATGGTGGGCTGACAGGGATAGGGGAGAGGAAGCTGATAAGGGCAGGTTGGGGTGACCAGGACACAAAAAAAATGATTAAAAAGATTCTCACTAAGTGAAGTGCAATGTTCAGGTATAAATGTGCCTAGAAACAATTTACAACCAACTGTAAACTGGTCTATCCTTTATCTCTAAGTCTAGCATTTTGGTGTAAAAACTGAAAGTAAAGTACCATCAGTAATACATCTAGGAATGTTACAGGTAAGTTTAACTTTGGAAAATAGCCCCAAGTTGTGACTTTTGAAAATTCCTCTTGACATAATTAGGAGTTGTATCCATTTTATGATGTTTGAATATCCCATATGATGCAACTGTGAGTTCTGACCATTTTATGACTTTTGAAAATCCAACCGCTATCTTCCCCCACTGACCTTACAATTTGTTTGTTTGCCACACCACAGCCTGCTATCACGGTGATCATATGTCAAATCAAAAGACCCTATGTGGTCAGTTGGGTACTTCAAATGCTTTTTATACACACTACTTAGATGGGCAACCGGTACTGTACAGTATGCATTCTTCACCCTGCAAAACAAAACTAAAAATAGACAAATCATTTCTCTAGTGAGTTGCAATAGCTGAAGCATGTGGATGGAAGTACATTGTGAAGTGCAGTGCAACTCTAAATACTAGATGCATGCACATGATGTAGCTCTTGTTCTGGGAGTTGGCATTTATGTGGCAGTGTTAGTACCCCCTGTATTAAGTATGTACAAGAATCCATAAAAAAGTGGTAGTACAATATGAACATCTGTGTGTGTGTGTGTGTGTGTGTGTGTGTGTCATTTAATACACAATTGGCATTATAAAACAATGGTTAGAAATGGAGCGTTCTGATTCTGATAGAGTCACATATAATTCAATATTTAGATTACTGCTTAATGCCCCATGTATTACCCATTATTGTTCCCTGTTTCAACAAGCTGAATGTCTGTCTTTTGAAAATAGAGTTCAGTATAACTATGGTGTTTTCAAGTATAAGACTACCTTTGGACATTTTTCCAATTCAATCATCAGTTTATTTAATAGGGGTACCAATGCTTGTGGGACTAGATCCCAAGACAGGTACTCTTTTAAATTTCCATTATGTTGGAAAGCTATCGGTCAGAAATCTATCATTTATAGGGCCCCCCCCCCCAATTTTTAATTTACTTCCAGCTGAGCTGTTAGGTTGTAAAACAATTCATGCATTTAAGAGAAGACTTGTGCTGTATTTTCAAGAAAAACAACATTGTGCTTGCTAGAGTGATGTGATATAAATTTGTATTATGTAGTAAGTCCATTTGTAAGCTTATGTATTTATTGTTTTATGTATGTGATGTTGCATGTGTTTATGTATTCCTCATCTTGTCGCCTGTAAAAACAGGCATTTTGCTCATCAGGCATACAAGAATAAACAAGCATTTGTCAATGCCAAATGTTGATTGCGTTGGTCTGTTGAGCACGCTCACTGGCCCTTTGTCACTCGCTCAGTCTGTTTCTTCCAGTGCTGCAGGCTGCTCTTTTGTACTGGGCTCCTGCCTGCATTGGCACCTTTTTCTACCCACTAAGAAATCTGGAGCTGTCCTGAAAGAGCTCCATTGAGGTGGCTCACCTCCCCCTCTCTCACTCTCTCATTCTGTTTTTCCTGGTGCTGCAGGCTGCCCTTTTGTATTGGGCTCCTGCCTCTGTTGGTGGCTTTTTCTGCCAACAAAGACATCTGCAGCAGTCCTGACATAGGTCTGTTGAGCCTGCTGACTCCCCCTTTCTCATTCATTCATTCCATTTCTGCCGGTGCTGCAGGTTGGCCTTTTGTACTGGGCTCCTGCCTGCATTGCCTCCTTTTTCTGCCAACAAAGAAATTCGCAGCAGTCACAATAGAGCTCCATTGAGCTCACTCACTCCCCCCCCCTCTCACTCACTCATTGTGTTTCTCCCAGAACTGCAGGCTGCTCTTTTGTACTGGGCTCCTGACTGCATTGGCACCTTTTTCTGCCCACAAAGAAATCCACAGCTGTCCTGACAGAGCTCCGTTGAGGTCGTTCACTCCCCCTGTGTCACTCACTCATTCTGTTTCTCCTGGTGCTGCAGGCTGCCCTTTTGTATTGGGCTCCTGCCTCTGTTGGCACCTTTGTCTGCCCACAAAGAAATCTGCAACAGTCCTGACAAAGCTCCGTTGAGCTCACTCACTCCCCTTCTCTCACTCGCTCATTCTGTTTCTGCCAGCGCTGCAGGCTGCCCTTTTCTATTGGGCTCCTGCCTGCGTTGCCACCTTCTTCTACCCACAAAGAAATTTGCAGCAGTTACACTACAGCTCCACTGAGCTCACTCACTCCCCCATTTGCGTTTCCCCGCCACTGCAGGCTGCCCATTTGTACTGGGCCCCTCTGTGCATTGCTGGCTTTTTCTGCCCACAAACAAATCTGCAGCAGTCCCAACAGAGCTCCATTGAGCTCACTCAGTCCACCTCCCTCACTCGCTTGTTCTGTGTCTCTTGCCACTGCAGGCTGCCCTTTTGTACTGGGCTCCTGCCTGCTTTGGTGGCTTGCTCTGGCCAGAGAGAAATCTGAAGCAGTCCCGACACAACTCCATTGAGTTCTCTCACTCACTCATTCCGTTTTGGCTGGCGCTGCAAGCTGGCCTTTCTCCTGCCTGCGTTGCCACATTTTCTGCCCACAAAGAAATCCACAGCAGTCACAATAGAGCTCCATTGAGCTTGCTCACTACCGTTCTGTCACTCGATCATTCTGTTTCTCTTGGCACTGCAGGCTGCACTTGTCTATGGGGCTCCTGGCTGCATTGGCACCTTTGTCTGTCCACAAAGAAATCCGCAGCTGTCCCGACAGAGCTCCGCTGAGGTCACTCAGTCTCCCTCTCTCACGCACTCATTCTGTTTGTCCTGGTGCTGCAAGCGGCCCTTTTGTATGGGGCTCCTGCCTGCATTAGTGCCTTTTTCTGCCCACAAAGAAATCCGCAGCAGTCCTGATAGAGCTCTGTTGAGCTCACTCAGTTCCCCTG
Organism: Neoceratodus forsteri; assembly: GCA_016271365.2. Lineage (NCBI taxonomy): Eukaryota > Metazoa > Chordata > Ceratodontiformes > Ceratodontidae > Neoceratodus > Neoceratodus forsteri. The sequence goes on from CM057452.1 coordinate 784,925,604, forward strand.
TCTCACTCGCTCATACTGTTTCTCCCACTGCTGCAGGCTGGCCTTTTGTACTGGGCCCCTGCCTGCACTGATGCCTTTTTCTGCCAACAAAGAAATCCGCAGCAGTCTTGACAGCACTCCAGTGAGTTCGCTCACTCCCCCTCCATCACTTGCTCTCTCATTCTGTTTCTTCCAGTGCTGCAGGCTGCCCTTTTGTACTGGGCTCTTGCGTTGGGGCCTTTTTCTGCCCACAAACAAATCTGCAGCAGTCCCGACAGAGCTCAGTTGAGCTCGGTCACTCCTTTCTCTCAGTCGTTCAATTTTAATGTGACCCAAACAGTGTTTTCTCACAGCGACCGTGCTATTCTCTGGCAGGAGTGCAAAAACATATTTTAGCCAGGATGTGAAAAATGGCAGCTGTACTGTTCTTAAGGAGGTGTGGAAAAATGCCACTGTTGAAAATGTGGTGTGAAAATATTACAAAATTGCAAAGTTACAAGGGTGCATGGAAACAGTCCAAGGCACGCTTGTAACACAGTCATGTTGTGAATTTTCGTCACCAAATTTTCAACATAGGCATTTTAGGACCTCAGCTCATGAACAGTGCCCCTCTCATTTTCTTAATCTGTCCCAAACAGTGATTTCCCACAGCGACCACATTATTCTGCGCTGGAACCGTGAAAACACATTTCAGTCAGGATGTGAAAAATGACAGCTGCATTGCTCATAAGGAGGTGTGAAAAAATGCCACTGTTGAAAATCTGGCCTGACAATATTACAAATTTGCGAAGTTACAAGGGTGCATGGAAAGTGTGCAATGCACACTTTTAACACAGTCATTTGATGGGCTATCATCGCCAAATTTTCAGCATAGGCATTTTAGGACCTCTGCTCTTGAACAGTATCACTGTCATTTTCTTAATCTGTTCCGGACAGTGATTTCCCACAGCGACCGCTCTATTCTGCGCCGGAAGGGACAAAAACACATTTCAGCCAGGATGGAAAAAATGGTAGCTATACTGTTCATAAGTAGGTGTGGGAAAATGGCAATGTTGAAAATCCGGAGTGAAAATATTATAAATTCGCGAAGTTACAAGTGTGCGTGCAAACTGCGCAATGCACTCTCGTAACACAGTTATTTTATGGAGTATCATTACCAAATTTTCAACATAGACATTTTAGGACCTCTACTCATTAACAGTGTCACTGTCATTTTCTTAATCTGTCCTGAACACTGATTTCCCACAGCAACTGCGCTATTCTGCGCCGGAAGTGCGACAACACATTTCCACCAGGATGTGAGCAATGACAGCTATACTGTTCACAAGAAGGTGTGAAAAATTGTCAATGTTGAAAATCTGGCTTGAAAATATTGCAAATTCGCTATTTTATGAGTGTGCGTAGCAACTGTGCAACGCATGCTCATAAAACTGTCATTTTTTTTATTTTTTCCACCAAATTTGCAAAATAGAATTTTTGAGAGCCCACCTCATGAACACTGGCACTGTCATTTCATTAATCAGCACTGAAAGGTGATTCCATGCAGTGACTGCAAAATCACCTTTTGGGGCTGATTAACGCCATGACAGTTCAAGAATTCATGAGGAGGGGTCCCAAAAACCCCATGTTGAAAATTTGGTGCCAAAATTCCAAAAAATGAGTGAGATATGCATTAAAGTTGAACAAACCCTGTTTCTACCATTATACAGCTTACCGGCATTTCCTCAGTTCGCTGTTGGCTTTGAAGAGTGCAGATGTGTTCCCAGTCCACCGAAGATCATCGCACTGGGCTCCAGAGGGAGGTAGGTATGGGTGAGGGGGGTGTGGGGAGGTAGGGTGCACAGTGGGTGGGTGCAGGTAGTGGGAGGGGGTCCAGGGAGACTGCGAGGGACAGTTTTCTGATTTCACAGGTTTTAAAAAAAAAAAAAATATCACGGGACAGTTTTTTCTTCACAGGGGCATTGGGCACACTGGAGTGGGGTCCCCGCATGCTGCCCGACTGTTTATTTTTGGGGGGCCAGTAGCCGATGGGGTATTGGACACCCCCATTGGCACAAAACTAAAGGGGGGGTCATATTATGCCGATGGGGATTGGGCATCCCGTCGGCACACAATAACAGTGGGGGTGTTGACATAATGCTGACGGAGAGTGGGATCCCCCGTCGGCACAATCAACATTGGGCCACTGCAGCCGATGTGGATTGGGGCCCCCGTCGGCAATTAAACATGGTGGGGGGTGTTATATTGTTTGTGAGCATGGCGGCAAGCTGCTGCCATTTTCACAAACAATATCAGGGTTTTTACATCCCGCCTTGCAATGATGGGTCACTCCTCATTGCAGTAGATGGCTGACACTGCAATGACGAAGTGGCCCCTGATTGCAGCCGCTACTTTTTTAGAAGGTTGTGGCACGCTGGCTGAACTAGTGTCAGCAGCAGTGTGCCATGACATTGGGAGAAGTGGGACAAGCCTTTGCAGGCTGTGGGGGCATTGGCCACAACAGTGCTGCGCCTCCACAACCTGCTTGTGGAGAAAGCTGCCGCAACATGTTTCTTGCGCGTGCGCACAATCAACATAAAAATAAATGAAATGATTGGTCTGGAAATATTTTAACAATAACAGCTGGAACCCCTCACTTACAATAGTACAGTAAGACCTTTAACTTTTAAAAATAATCATTTAAAAAAAATCTAATATTTCATTTTAATAATAGCATTAAGGCACTTCAGAGTTTTGGTCACTTTTGTAAATCTAACCCAGGTGTATAAGACACTTTGCTGTGCCCTGTGTCTTGTGATCTCTGTAACTTCTCAGTACTATTTTCAGTCATGGTGCTTTCCTCTGCAAAAGGCTCAGGTTATCATAAAATTCTAAACATTACCAAAGGAGATCAGTAGCTTGTAGGTGTTTTTTTTTTTTTGTATTTCAGATTGTCCATAAAATATTATAATGGACAGTAAATGGCATTTGCCAGATAATAAACAACATTTGGCATTTTTTTTTTCAGTTTTTACAACACATTTGTCTTATTGTGCCATTACAGTATATAGTGCAAAAAGGTACTTTGCAAAATGTGTTTGCAAACAGTCCTCCACTAACAATAGTGCTTTATCATGCAAAACCTTAATTTAGTGCCATACTAACATGCAAAAAATAATTAGCATCAATTTGTGATAAATTATACCAATTAAGTGTTATTCTGAGTTGCATTATATTTTGAGGACATACAGAGAAAAATGGATTTAAAAATTCTGCTTAACAGCACTGTTTTTAAAGACAAAATCAGTCGCCATATCATTAACAACAACTTCAGAATGTAGCCTCTTATTGACTATGATTGTGTCTTAATCACCTCCTTCCAGCTTACACAAATATAAATATTATGAAACCTTGATTCTATAAAGCCTTTCCAGGGTTCGAAACTGTTCACAGTGTAAACTCAAGTACAAACAACACAAGCCATTTAGACATTGTACATAATATAGTGCAAACTTACAACATTTTAAAGCACAACTCAAATGACTACCCACCTAAGCATGTTATTAAAATATTAAAGAAAAATAGATAACTTCATTATGCAAGTAATAATACCCGATGGGGTGGGCGTTATTGGGATATAACGGACTGCCCAGGGGTGAAATGAGGCCCGACGCTGCAGGCAGAAGATCTTATAGCCTCTGGAAGGTCCGTTATAGCCCATAACACCCATCCTGGAGGGTATTATTACACTTAAATAATGGGGTTATATTAGTTTTTTCAATAATGTTTTAATTAAAAAAGAATATCAAATATTCTTAAAAAATTAACAGAAATATGGGTTTATAAAATAGTCCCTTGCCACTAGAAGGTGCTGTTGTTTTTTATAGATAGGAAGGGAAGTGACTGTGAGTGTGGTCGGCAGACTGATTAAAATGGCTCTGACGTATCAGAAGAATAGCGGAGCTACGAGTGAATACAAGCTGCAGTAAAGTAATTTTTTATTTAAGAGAGAAAAAAGAAAATGAGTTTAGTGTTTTTGCTGTTTGTTTTGTGGCCGAGAGTTGTCACAATGAAGGCGACTTGGGAATGGAGTGGGTGGTGAAAGGAGGTACTGTAAATGAGTAAAAGTGGCAGACTGCCTGAAATGCTGTTGGTGGGTGAGAAGCAGGGCAGAGCTCTGAGGCAGGAAAGTGTTTTTTCAAAAAATTTAATTATTGAAATTTTGGTGCTGCGGTTTGTGTTGAAGGCGAACGAGCCGAGTGGAATTAACCTAAAGTGGGTTATGTCAGCAAGCTGCTCACTTAGTGAGGAAAAAGAAATGGCGCTGGTGAGTTCCAGAATTCAAACTTGTTTTAGAGCAGGCCATTGTTAAGAAATAACGGCTCGGTGGTAGGGTGTTTGAGCCAATCAGGAAGCAAGTTTTACTTTCAGCATTATCTAAGTTAATATATTGCAGCAGCATCCAAACAGGATCACAGAAAAACTGGCTACAGTTGAAAAGCCTGGCTAAAAATCAAGGTTTTCAATTTGATTTTAACTTCAAGAAAAAGGTAGCACTCTGGACTGAACCAAAAAGGGAGTTTCAGAGGACAGGTGTATGCCACCACATAGCCCAGTCAACTGCAGAGTTCAGTCACACTTTCAGAGTCTTCAAAAGGCACTAGCCACTGGAATACACAATCCTCCCATCTCTGAGATTCTCCTCATCTCAGGTGACTAACAACTTCCTCTTGTAACAGGAGCTCAGTCCTTTTCTTGTCTTCATTACCCACAGTAATGCCTTAATATTGTCATGCCTATTAGCGGTTAGCCAGGGCAGCTTACAGAGCACTGGAGTGATAGGATAGAGCCTCCATGCAGAGGTCAGAATGTGTGCTAGCAAGTTTGCTCCAGCTGCAGGTGGCAGAGCTGACATAATGGTCAGCCTGATGGAGTCAACTGCAGTTGTCAAGTTGAGAGGCGATGAACTCCTTTACCAGTCACCTCAAAGTGCCTGCATCAGTATAGGGGCATAACTTGGCAGTGCTGTTCAAATGATGAAAGCCACTCTGGACTGCATCTGTCACCTGATGAACCATGGATAACTCCACAGCTACAGTACAGCAATACCTAGATTGTAAACTACTGTACCTTTTTTGCCTCAAGCCGAAGTCCATCAGACATGGGTAGCGTGAGGCAAACCTTCATGGATAACAGCAGAAGACAAGATCACACTAACAACAGCTCCATCTGGTGAGTGTTCATTCTCAGCTAGCTGATAGTCATGCACTGTGATGTCAGGCAAAGCTCTTTCACTCATAGAAACATAGAAGCTGATGGTAGAAAAAGACCTTTTGTCCCACCTAGTCTACCTCCCTGCATACTGTGTTACCGTAGACCCTAATTGATCTCCAGCCTGACCCCACCCCAGACCTATTAATAAGGTCCACCTGTGTCTATCCCATGTATGTTTGAAATCTGTTACTGTTTCAGTACCAACCACCTCTGCTGGGAGGCTGTTCCAGGTGTCCACCACTCTTTCCATGAAGAAATATTCCCTCACATCCCCTCTAAGTCTCCCCCTTCCAACTTCATATCATGCCCCCCTCATCCATGAACATTTCTTTCTGTACAATATGCCACCCTCCTGTTCTTTATTGATACCCTTGAGGTATTTGAATGTTTCTGTCATGTTTCCCCTTTCTCTCCTTTCTGCCAGTGAGTACATATTTAATTCCCTGAGTCTTTCCTCATAGGGCTTCGGATGCAGGCCATGCACCATTTTGGTTGCCCTTCTCTGTACCACCTCCACCCGATCTATGTCCTGCCTGAGATGGGGACTCCAGAACTGGACACAGTACTCCAGGTGTGGGCTCACAATTGATCTATAGTGGAGTTAGCCATGATGAAGTGCAGTAACTTGCAGTAATGATATGTCACAAAATCCTGCATGACAAAAGGGATAATTGCCATTGACTTACAATGGCCCCGCAGTAAACTACAGCATTCTATGTTATTCTGCAGCATGTCTGCATTGCATCCTGACTGTCACTTCTGTATATAGGGGTAACACTACCTCCCTTTTTCTGCTGGTGATACCCCTCCCTATGCACCCCAACATCCTACTAGCCTTTTCTACTGCCTTATCACACTGCTTTGCTACCTTCAGGTCATCAGATGTGATGACCCCAAGATCTCTTTCCTGTTTTTTTGTTCTTAACCCCCCCCCCCAAATAATATGTTGCCTTTGGGTTTCTGTGCCTCATATATGCATACTTTTACATTTTGTGTTGAAACCCAGTTGCCAAACCCTTGACCAGTCTTCCAGTTTTTTTTCAGATTTTTTTTTTATTTACTTTATTTAAACAGTTGGTGACCTGGAAAGGCACACACACTGAGCCAGGGCTCATTTCCTGGTGCAGCCCGAGGGATAGGGAACAAGGGAATCAGATCACACAATCACAATAGTAACAAAACAGTATACAGTAGGTAGCATAAAATACATTTCATAATAATTAATACAGCAATATAAAATAGTATACAATAGGAGCATACATACTTTCCTTGATATTAATATAGCAAAACAGGCTACACAGTTAGATAAGGTACATGGTGAGGGGGAAGTAGGAGTGTGTGGGACAAATATTACAGTGATATGAGATGCTGTGAGAACAGGTAGGGCAGGGTAGGAGGTATAGCAATGATCTGACAAGAGTAGTGAGAAGGAGAGCTGTTTAGGAGATGAGTCTGTGAGTTCCACAGAAAGTGGAGATGATAGTTGAAGACAGATTTGCCCATGTTGGAAGACTGAGTGAGGAGAGAGAGAAGGAGTGTGAGTCCCTGGAGCATAGGGAGTAGGTTGAGGCTGTGGCAGGAGAGAGGAGGGAAGAGATGTAAGAGGGAGCAGATTAAACAAAAATTTGGAGATGAAGGACATAAAGTGGATGAGGCATCTGTGAGAGAGAGGAAGAAGGTCCAGGCAAAAAAGTAGAGAGCAGTGGTGAGTCCTGTATGGACAGTTGGAGGTGAAACGACTGAAGGCATAGTAGAGTGAGTCAAGTTGAGAGAGCGTTGCTGATGGAACAGTGCAGTAAACAATATCTGCATAATCAAAAACTGCCATGATCATCTTAGACAGAAGTTCTCGGCTTACAGGGGAGAGGGAGAGAATCTCTATTTGGGTAGAGAGTTCTGAGCTTAGGATGCAGTTTAGTGGTTATGTAGTCAATGTGAGTGGAGAAATTTAGTTGGGGATACAGCCAGATACCTAGGTACTTATAAGAATGAACAACTTTAAGCGGGGTGCCATCCAGGGATGTGATGAGTGGGGTATTGCTGCCTTTGGCTAATTTTCAAGAGGTTCCAAAAATCATAGAGACTGTTTTGGATGTGTTCAGTTTGAGTTTTTCTGATAGGAACCAAGATTGGACCGAGTGGAAGTCATGTTGCAGTGAGGAGTGAATAGCAGCTGGGTCAGGGCCTGAGATCTTACTTCATTTTTTCCACAACCCCCCAGTGTGTCCACTCTGTTGCAGATTTTTGTGACATCCAAGAGCAGGCATATCTTTCCTTCCAGCCCCTCTGCGATTTTGCTAATAAAGATGTTGAAGAGGACTGGTCCCAGTACTGACCTCTGTGGCATCCTTCCAGTTACTTTACCTTCCTCTGAGTGAACCTCATTTACCACCACCCTCTGAGTTCTGTTACTAAGGCAACTTTGTACCCATTTTACTATCTTGGTACCCACCCCTATGCTGCCTAGCTTGTTTCCAGTCTTCTGTGTGGAACGGTGTTGAAGCCCTTACTGAAATCATGGTAGACCACATCCACTGCTCCTCCCTGATCCACCTCCCTGGTGACCCAGTTACAAAGCTCTATCAGGTTTGTTTGGCAAGATCTACCCCCTGTGAACACATGCTGCCATGAATCCTGCAATCCACTTGTGGTAAGGTATTCCCAGTCCTTTCTTTAAGTAGAGTATCCATAACCTTGTCCACCACCGATGTCAGGCTTACAGTTCTGTAGTTTCTTGCCTCTTTTCTATTCCAACTTTTGTGTACTGGGTCCACATCCACCCACCTCCAGTCACCTCGAACTTCCCCTGTATCTATTGATAAATTGAACAAGGCCATCAGAGGTGCTGACAGTTCCTCCTTTAGTTCCTTAGTATTCTAGGGGGAACCCCATCTGGCCCCATAGCTTGTCAACTTTCAGTTTTGTTAGTTCCCTGAGGAGTCTCTCCTCTGTAAAAGGGCTAGTGTCTACCTCCTTTCAATTAACGCCTTTCTTCACTATCTGTGGCCTGTCATCTACCCCTTCCTTTGTGAATATTGAAAAAAAGTGCTTATTCTGTATGTCAGCTTTCTTCTGGTCCTCTTCTACACCCCCCCCCCACTTTTAGTCTTTGTATCCCAGTGTTTCTTTTCTTTTTTTCGCTTATGTACCTGAAGAAAGCTTTATCCCCCTTTTTTGCTGACTTGGCAATGTTTTCCTCCATTTGTGCCTTAGCTCTCCTAACTACCTTCCCTGCTTCCTTTTGTTTGTCCTGATAACTCTCCCTGTCCTCTTCCTTCTGTGTCATCTTGTACTTTTTGAATGTCTGCTTCTTTTCCTTTAACTTCTCTGCTACTTCCTTGGAGAACCCATAGCAGTCTCTTCCTTCTCTTGCTCTTAGTAACCTGCTTGATACAGACTTTTGTTGCCTTCTCAAGGGCATGCTTTATTCTTGTCCACTTTCCCTCTACCCCACCCTTATTCCCCATTCCTGCTAGGGCTTCCATGAGGCATGCTCCCATTTTCTTGAAATTGGCCATCCTGAAGTCCAGGACCCTTGTTTTAGTGTGGCTTGATTCTGGCCCTGTCGTTCTGCTGATCACCATACGATGATCACTGGTCCGCAGGTGGATTCCCACTGTGACATCAGCGACACTGTCCCTGTTTGCCAGTACCAGGACCGGTAATGCCCCCTCACGAGTAGGTTCTTTAATTAGTTGCCTGAGGAATACCCCCCTACAGGGAGTCTAAGATTTCCCTACTTTTAAGTGTTGCTGCAGCAGGTAGGCTCCAATTCACATCTGGTAGACTGAAGTTCCCCACTAGCAATACCTTATCCTTGTTAGCCATTCCTTGTATTTCATCTATCATAGCCTTATCTCTTTATTCTCCCTGTGCTGGAGATCTGTGGATCATCCCTATCCTAATAGCAGCCCCTATTCCTGTCTCCAGTGTGACCCACAGTACCTCCACTTTACTCTGTCCACTTTGTATTTCTGTGGTCTTTATGTTCTCTTTCACATAAAGAGCCTCCCCATCTCCCTTTTTTCCTACTCTGTGACTCCTGAATAGTGCATACCCTGGTATGTCTACCTCCCAGTCCTGGTTATCATTGCACCTGGTCTCTGTGATTCCTACTATGTCTAGGTCTCCTGCTACCATGGTGGCTTCTAGGTCCACCAACCTTTTGCCCAGACTTCAAGCATTTGTACACATGGCTCTCCATTTTATACTGCCATATCCACTCTGTTTACCCTTTTGCCCATCTCTTTTCCTCCACTATTATCTTTCCTCTTTCCCTTCCCTCTTGCTTCTTGTTTCCTATTTGTATTTGTTCCTTGTTGGGATTCCCATTGTTGACCCTGTAAGCATGTGGCAGGGGGGAGACTATGTCTTCCAGCCTTATTCTGCCTCCCCCTCAGCTAGTTTAAATGCATACTAATGTACTATTTAAACTGTTAATTAATGATCTCACTCATAGCTTCCAGGCCAACCTAGCTCTGCATAACTGAAAGGTCCAGCTCAGTGTCATCTGCATAGCAGCAATATGTTGTTCCTAAATTTGTAGAGCAAGTAATTTATTTCAATAGTTTATTAAAAAAAATGATTACCGGAAATAAATGTTAAGATAATTGTGTTATTGGACATTCCTTAGTTAAGCACAAGCTATATTAAGAATACAGGTTTAAATTCCATTTATAAACACTTTTGTTAACAGCAGACTTCAATTAATTTCTATTGCTGATTTCAGACAGTTTGGTGCAATGTTTTGACTGTGAGGTGTTCAGTCTAGAACTGTCCAGTTGAGGGTCAAAAAGGTAAAACACTTCACCATCATATACAGTAAGTATGTGCAGTGCTGTCAAGATTGATTTTAATGGGAGTGCTGCATATGTCTTGAGATTATTCTTTTTATTTTTTAATATAATTTTTTAAAATAATAAAACATTTGTGTATGTGTGTTGTTTGTTTAATGCCCACAAGGTACTGTTTCATGGGTTTATTCTGAAATATTATTGATGTTTTCTTATTTACTGTGCTTTGTCAATGCTGCCTCTCATTTCACCCAGTATTATTCATTCTTCTGTACAGATGTATTCTCCTTGCCGTCCTCTCGTCATCTATCAGGTGGTGACTGGGAAACACCCAGCCCCATTAAACCCTAGCCACAAAGTTCTTTATGGCTTCACCTCCATGGCAGGGGTACATGGGATAGCTATACTTCCCCTGGTCCAGCCATAATCAACTAGTGGGTGGTGGGACATGTGGCCCAGGTGTACCAGCAGCTGTCATTCAGATGGAGACTGAGATTGTTCCCCAGTTTTCACCTTAGATGTCTCACCCCACCTCCCATGTCTTAGACACAGCCACAGCTGGCCTCTCACATACACAACACATACATGTGGGGGAGAAGCTCCCTAGCCCTCCTCAGGATTAGCTGTGGAGTCAGAACCCACCAGTAGTCCTCCATCATCTGAGCTACATTGCCTTCAACAACAGTTGTAGCCTTGGCCTGACCTCTGAGTGAGTGATGCATCTGCTCTGAAACCCGGGTCCCCTGCAGAGCAGCACAATGCACTGCCACTGGGCCATGGGGGAGTAGGGGTGGTATTTTATTTCTTAGTTCCAGAACCTGACAACATAATTTAAATGGAAGCCTAGAGTGGAGCTTTCTATGCAGGTGTCTGCTCTGCAGATATCACCAGGCTGTAGAACTGCTAAGTCATTTAAAAAACAAGGAAGGGAGACAGCAGCAGGAATAAAGGATCCAAAATAAGTACAAAATAGGACTTTTTTTAAAAGAATTACATGAAACAGTTTAGTAGGGATATTAGACTTCACACATACCCACCTCTCTAGTCGTATTAAAAAAAACTACAAAAAAAAGTGGATTTTCTCTTTCCTTTTAAATTGTTTTACTTATACTAGACTGTGGTGATATTCAGTTCAAAGGCTCCTCAAAAACTCTCATTGGGAAATTGAATGTGAGTTACAGTACTGTAAGTTAGTTAACTTTGAACCAATATGCTCCTATGAAGCATTTCACTCTGAAATGTATGCAAAACTGAACTGGGACCTATCAGAAATTTGTTGAGAAGACTTTCTCTCTTTCTCTTTCTCTATGTTATTAAAAAGACATTGACAAGATCCACTCTCAACACTTTTCAGTGTGTCTCTCAACTGAACACCAGGTATTCCATGAAATAGCTCAGAAGTCATGTATTGGTAATTCCAAATGTAAAGCCAGGATCTGAACAACTTACACTGAACCATAATTCTTAATTTTCCTGGAATGACTTCCCACTCCAGCTTTGAAAAGTAAAGACCAGTAAAGCATTGTCTCTTGAAATCGATTCCTACAGTATCTTCATTGTCAATATCATCTGATAACACTGTTCAAGTCATTATATAGTTTTTAAATGTTTTAGTCCTATATGCAACAATGCTCCATTTGAAGAACATGTTGTAAAGAGAACATTGTACTAGTGATCTTATCCTGATCAAAAATAAGGTTTTACCTGACTACTTGCCTTCCTACCTACCTTCCTATATGCAAATCAACTCTGACTCAGATCCAGATCCTGTTTCCCATTAGATGAGCTGATTCAGGGTGGCTAGGACCATCCAGAAAAAAATTAATGACAGACTCTGAACCAGTTCAAAGCTCCCTCGACAAACCCTTCTCTTTAGCTTTACAGTACCTCAAGAGTATGTAAAGAAGTCTGCTATAGCTTCAAAGAGAAAGAAGAGAAAGAGAGATAGAGAGAAAGTGAGAGACAGAGAGAAAGGCAGATGTGATGTGGGATATGTGCAGTTAACAGAATGTCCACAAGCAAGTTGTACAGTAAATATAGCCACAAGATGATCAAAAATGTTACTCATGAGCTGGCCTATTGGCATTGACCTCTACTAATGATAGCAGCCAGCTGGTTCAGGAACAAGCTAGGGTCATCAGAAGCAGGCTGGGGGAGGAGATTCAAATATTCAAGCAGATGCTGTCCTCCTTCTCTAGGGAAGTAAGTAGATAGTTGCTGCCATACATGCATGACCTTGGTGTCCGCAGCTGGAGCCATAGGTTGCACTATTAAAGTGAGCAGTGACATCAGCTGTTACTATGCTGAGCATGCTTGTAGGCATAAACCCATTCTCCCTTGCAGCTGACTTCATGGAGAGTAGGAAGCTCAATGAAACACTCCATCTAATGCAGGATGATGCTAGCCTTCCACAGGCTCTGAACTAGTGACTTAGGCACCCTATCTTCCAGATCTGTTTCTCTGGGGGCTTGGAGAACCCCCATGGCCCCACCATCGGAGATAAGCCATGGAGCAGAGAAACTGGATAAGTCCAAGAGTAGGTAGGTAATGGGGCCATTAAAAGGGGGCAAGTCAAATATGGAGTGCATAACGAAATGAAACAAACTGTGTTACTCATGTGTCTGCTGTCATGTAGAATGTTGTCTCCATGTTCAGCTGTTGTGAGGAAAGATACTTCCAAAGAGGAGGCAAAGCATTTGCAAATGATAACAATAGTGCATTGATACCAAATGGCTTTTTCTAGTCAGACAGTTGGGTCAGAATGAACATTATAGGAGTAGGGGACACGTTCTGCCCTATCAGTGGTTAGCTTTCATATGACTTATGAGATGAGTGACAGCATCACATCAAGACAGTATGTGTGTTGTAAGTGTTACCAGCATACACTGTTCCACATCCCTGGAGGATATGGCATACTGCAGGCTCCACAGTCTCAGTTTGTCATGAGACATGCTGTGCATGGTCTTTTCAGGGACTGGGGCATTCTGGGAGGAGGAGAGGTGCCAGACAAAGGACAATTAATCAATACCCATGTTGCTGGCAGTGTTCAGACCCTACTCCAAGCATAGTAATAGTAGTAGTAGTAGTAGTAGTAGTAGAAAAAGTAGATTTTATTTATTTTGAGCTCCCTTCCCCAAAGGCCCAGGGTGCCATTACAAATATGGGGGGGACATCACCGTAGAACAAGTGTAGTAATATTTTTTTTGTTTTGTTGACCATAAAAAGCCTTACAATATACAATAAATAATTATAAATACAAAAAGAGATAACAGAAAATACATACACAATTAAAAGTTGCCCGATATGGGCCCACTTCATACATCTTAGTACTGGAAAAATATTTATCTAATCAAATACTGTATAAACATATACACAGTAGAAAGATACTAAGCTGATACATGTTTCTTTCTTATTTTTACGGTGGTCATAAAATATGTTGCTAATATCTCCATCATTAGTATTCCTTAAGATATACGTCATCTCACTTTTTAACATATTTGACCATTGTAACAAATGAGCTTAACCAGTATTGTCTGGCTCTATCATACCAGGGACACTGCCATAAAATGTGCAATAGATCTTCCCTCTTCCCTTTCTGACAATCACATATTTCATGTATTTTAGACAATTTATTATATCTTACTTTTAAAATATTACTCTCTAGTAATTCCAGTCTTGTTCTAATAAATACATTCCTGAAAGTCTTGTTTAGTAATATATCCCAGTAGTCCTAAATTCAAACAAACAAAGCATTATTTTCACCATACCATTTTGAGAAGTTAGAGCCTCTTATTTTCATTAAGCATACTGAGCAGTGATGCTTGAGTAAGTTGCTAGGTGCCTTTATGTTCAGTAACAGCACAATAGGGAATGGCAGCGCTGTACCACGCAGCATCTGTACGTGGGGAGCCGTGCTGCAGAGCACCATATTGCCAACTAGTAGTGAGAGAATGGCACGCAGACGGGCAGCACAGTGGTCTGCAATAGAATTAGTGAATCTGGTGGCAATTGTGGAGCCAGACCATGGGCTTCTTTTCGGGGAGGCACCCCTGGACAGGGCCAGGACCCAGGTGTGGCAGGAGGTGGCCACTGCCCTGGAGGAGGCCACTGGATGGGGGAGGAGCACAAAGCAGTGCAGGCACCACTATGGGGACCTGCAGAGGAGGGAGCCAGAGCTACTGGCACGACTGCGAGCACGTGCCAGGAGGGGCATGGTGCCATGGCCAGGTAGGGGTTCCGTCAACACACTTTTATCGTCCATATGGGTAATAGTGTTGTATGTGTCCAGCACATAGGGGAGGGACCATCTGGGGCTGGCTGTGGTGGTGTTCACTGGGTGTGGGGTGGGTGGATCTGGCTGGGTGGGAGGGCACACACCTGGGGGAAGGGGGACTTTGCTTTGGGATTGTACTGATGTTCTTCTCTCCTTGTTTTCCCCACAGGCCCGGAAGAACGCCGCCGTGCGAGGGAGGCACGGTGGAGGGAGGAGGACGGTGCAGCCAGGTGGGGTGAGGGCCATCACTGCCAACCTGACCGGCCCGATGAGGGTGAGTGCCATACATCAACGATTACTATTGCATGCTGTGTGACAGGGTGGGCAGCAGGGCATGGCCACCATACATCAACACCACAGCCATGCACGCAACTTGTTACAGTCAACACTGTCCAGTGGCAATGCATGTCTGGGAGTGTAAGTGGAACTTGTGGGAATCAAAACAAAACTCACACACTTGCTCCTCTACATAGAAACATAGAAACATAGACTTTGACGGAAAATAAGGACCACTTGGCCCATCTAGTCTGCCCATTTCCCTACCTACAGGATAGGCCACAGATCCTAGTTAACCAACAGCCTATTTCTTCCTACCCCCAAAAGAATTGCCTTATGTCTGTCCCATGCATTCTTGAATTCTCCCACAGTTTTAGACCCCACGACCTCCTCAGGAAGGCTGTTCCATGCATCCACTACCCTCTTTGTGAAATAATACTTCCTCACATTGCCCTGGAACCGCCTTCTTCTATCTTTAAATTGTGTCCCCTTGTTCTTGCACGTCTTTTTCTGAAAGATGCTACCCTCTTGGACTTTGTTGATTCCACTGAGGTACTTAAAGTTTCTATCATATCCCACCTCTCCTTCTTTCCTCAAGGGTATACATATTAAGCTCCTTTAGTTCTCCTCATCGGCTTCTCTTGTAGACCCTGAACCATTTTGGTTGCCCTCCTCTGGACTACCTCTAGCCTGTCTATGTCCTTGCTGGAGATGGGGTCTCCAGAACTGGACACAGTACTCAGATGGGGTCTCACCAACTGTCTGTACAGAGGGACAACAACTTCCTGTTTTCTGCTGCTGATGCCTCTCCTATACATCCCAGTATACCCCCAGCCCTCCCTACTGCCTTCTTACATTGCTTGCTAACCTTAAGGTCATCTGATATAGTTACCCCAGGTCCCTTTCTTTTTGTTGTTGTTAATACCTCCCCACCCATTGTGTATTCTTCCCTGGGTTCTTGTTTCCCAGGTGCATTATTTCTGCACTTCTTTGCATTGAATCCTAGCTGCCATACTTCTGACCATTCCTCCAACCTTTCCAAGTCCCTTTTCATTCTTTCCACGTCCTTGTGTATCAACCTTGTTGCAGATCTTTGTGTCATCTGCAAAGGCATACTTTTCCTTCCAGTCCCTCTGCAATGTCACTGATGAAGACATTAAAAGGACTGGACCCAATACTGAACCCTTCGTACCCCACTAGTAACCCCTCTTTCTTCAGAGTGGACTCCATTTACAATTACCTTCTGTGTCCTGTTGTGCAGCCAATGTTTTACCCAGGCTACCACCCTGGGACCCACTCCCAGGCTAGTTAATTTGACTATTAATCTTTTGTGTGGGACTGTGTCAAATGCCTTGCTAAAGTCTAGGTAGGCCATGTCCACAGCCCCTCCCTGGTCTACTACTTTGGTCACCCAGTCAAAGAAATCTATTAGATTCATCTGACATGACCTTCCCGCTGTGAACCCATGCTGCCTTGGGTCCTGTGCTCCACTGGCCTCTAGGTACTCAACTATTCTTTCCTTCACACATAGTATTGTGCTGTATGTAATGTAAGTAACTGAAGCGCATACACTTGCTCCTCTGCCTGCCTTCATTAGCCTTATTTTTATGTTGCTGTCACGCATGTGCAAGAAACATAGTGCCATCATCCGAGTTTTCGGAGGTTTGGCACCCGTCTTCCAATGCAATAAGTGTGTTTGCAGGCACGGCCCCAGTTCCCCAATCACTGCTGCAGCTGTCTATGACAGCAGTTGAAAATGCAGTGGTCGTACAGTTGAAAGGGAGAGCTCCGCTTCAGTGAGCAGAGCTTCCCCCTTCACACACACACTCGCATGCACACACACACACTGCATGCTCATGTGCCTTCCCCTTCCCCCCCACACTGTATGGCCGACAGGGGTGCCCAATCTCCCATCGGCTCCACAACCCCCCCCAGCATCCAGGTGCCACGCTGGAGCCCACCCAGCGTGGCAATATATCAGGCCGGTTGGGTGTCAATCCTCGCCGTGGCTCCAACCTCCCAACAGCTTCCAGCTGCCACTCTGGGAGCCCACCCCAGTGTGGCAAACGCCCTCATTGCCTTATTAAAAAACCTGTAAATACAAAACTGTCCCTCGGCGCTTCTCCTGCCCCTCCCACAATCCGCACCCACCCACTGCGCACCATGCCTTCTCACACCCCCCTCACCCCATACTTACCTCCGGAGCTCGGCGCGATGATCTTCGGTGGACCAGGAACACGTCTGCACTCTTCAAAGCTGACCGCGAACTGAGGAAATGCTGGTAAGCTGTATAATGGGATAGATAGGATTTTTTCAACTTTGTTGCATATCTCAGGCATTTTTGGGAATTTTGGGCCCAAATTTTCAACATGAGGTTTCTGGGACCCCTCCTCATGAATTCTTGCTCTGTCATGGTGTTAATCGGGCCCAATGGGTGATTTTGTGGTCACTGTGTGAAATCACCTTTCGGGACTGATTAATGAAATGACACTGCCAGTGTTCATAAGGTGGGCTCTCAAAAAGTCTATGTCGAAAATTTGGTGAAAAAATTCCTAGAAATGGTTTTACGATCGTGCGTTGTGCAGTTCCTCATGCGCTCATAGGTTCGCGAATTTTCAATATTTTCACTCCAGATTTTCAACATTGCCATTTTACCACACCTCCTTATGAGCAGTACAGCTGTCATTTTTCACGTCGTCCAAAATGTGTTTCCGTGCATGTAGCGCACAGTGTTCAATCAATGTTTGGGACAGATTAAGAAAATCACAGTGACACTCTTCATGAGCAGAGATCTTAAAATGGCTATGCTGAAAATTTGGTGAAAAAATTCCCTTCAGACATTCTGCTATATTACTAATGAAGACATTGAACAGTACTGGCCCCAGGACCGATCCCTGCAGCACCCCACTGGTCGCCCCCTCTCCCTAGACTGCACACCATTCACCACCACTCTCTGCCTTCTGTCTGTTAACCAGTTTCTAACCCAGTTTACCACCCTTTCCCCCATGCCCAGGCTACCCAGCTAGTTTATCAGCCTCCTATATGGGATGGTGTGAAAGGCTTTGCTGAAATCAAGATAAGCATCGTCCACTGCCCCACCCTGATTTACTTCCTTTGTCACCCAGTCAAAGAAATCAACCAGATTTATCTGACATGATGTCCCCACTGTGAATCCATGTTGTTTATGGTCCTGGGCTCCGATGGCATCTAGATGCCCCACTATCCTTTCTTTAAGCAATGTCTCCGTGATCTTCCCTACTACTGAGGTGAGGCTGAACGGCCTACTGTTCCTTGCCTCCTCCCTGCTGCCGGACTTGTGTAGAGGGACCACATGTGCCCTCCTCCAATTCACTCATGTTGAATGACTCAGTGAACATGGTTGCCAGAGGTACTGCTATCTCCCTTCGCAGTTCTGTTAATATCCTTGGGCGTATGCCATCTGTTTCCATTGCTTTGTCCACCTTCAATTTAGTGAGCTCCTGCAGGACAATTTTACCTTTGAATGGACTATTGTCCATCTCTTCACCCCCTTGGCAACTTCTGTACTGCTGTTGCCCTTGCCCCTCCCACTCTTCTCTGAATACTGAATGGAAAGACACAGTGAATGTCTTGGGAGGAAGGCATGGAACTATCACTTCCAAATACCTGAACAGCACATACAAGCAATCAACATTCGGCATTGACAAATGCTTGTTAGTTATAAGAATTAATGAACGCCAGCCAGTCTGCTGTATGTACCAAGCTCACACACTGCTGCTCCTCTTCCTTTCTTATATAGCCTTTTTTTATTGGTCAACTTACTTAATTTTAAAATTATACTCAGTCAGTCTGCTGGATTTACCAACAAACTCTCAGAGACACTGCTCCTCTCTTTTACACTTCTGAATTTTTTTCTTGGGGGGGACTACTGGTTAGGGGTTTACTTTATATTTCAGCTTATGGAGAGATAACTTTAATGAAACCCACACAATCTGCTGGCTAAATGTGAAGTTCTGATCACACACAACAGAGCTAAGCTGATGAGCTCTCAGCTCCAGCTACAAAACCTGTCTGCACTCCGCCTCAATGTAGTCTATGTAATGCTTTACTTGGTTTTGTTTGAAAAGCCAACAAACACCCAAGTTTGTTTTATTTTTTTAGGTGGTTCCAACTGTTCCAAGTCTGGACTAGTCTCTGACTGACTGAACCTGATGAAAGAAAGACACGCTTGAGCTTCCCCTCACTCAATCAGCCCTCACCTGGCTGGCCTAGGCTGAGGTAGGCTTCTGTTCTGCATTGCACTTCTTCACTCAGAGCCTCCCTAAAAATGTTGCCTAAATCTCTGTGTCCTCCCCCAGGCAGGTAGGATAGGATATTCCCCAGTCGCTTAGCCCTGGCTAGCCTTCTTGTAGTTCTTTCTTTCCTGCTGTGTCACCTCCTGCCTTGCTTTACCCAAAACCTTGGACAGCACATGAACCCTAGTTGGTCCCACTCCCTGCCTTGACCACCAGACTGACCATGGGTTTCACAAATAACTCCCAAAAACTCCCCGATCTCAGATTCAGTACACACACAGACACCACAGTTATATTTTTTCACCACTCTGTTCTTTGTTTTTATTAAATATTTCTTTAACTGCAATCTCCACACAATGATAGATTAGAGAGCTGACTAGAGACAGACACATCCATAGCATCAGGTCAGCGAGACAGCTGACTCCTCCCCCTGATGTTATGTGCTGGCAAGGCAACATGAGATGATCACCTGACCACAGAACAGATGGTCAGGTGATCCTTCACAGTGGAGCATGCACAGCAACAGGAAGGTTGTGTGTGGTGCATGTGCGCTGCCAGCAAACGAATCTGAACCCCCCTCCCAGCAAGCAGCAAGTTCAGCTCAGGTCCTAGGAGCAAGCGCAGGTGCTGAGAGAGGAGGAGGATGAGTGAGAAGGACTGGACTTGGAGGCAGAACCAGGAGCCAACTGGGATTTTCACTGCTGCTCTGACAGGCAGCAGACAGCTTTGCACAGTGAGTAAGAAATACCCTCCTGGCTCCCACCCCATATTTAAATTAAAGTGCAGTCTCAGTCTATCAGGGAAAAAAGACAAACTTAGTTGGAGAGAAGGCAGAAGCTGTCCCAGCATGAAAAGAGGTGCTGGGGCTGAGCCCTGGCAAGAACTGGCACAAATTAAGCACTGGTAACAGGACTTCAGGTACCTGTATCATAGACATATTTCTTCCACTGCTTTCCATTGAATTCAGAATCCTTTCAGCATTGATCTCCTTGGCTGAACCTGGAGGGAGGGAGATCAGCTCTCCTGCAGGTACACCAGCAGTCTTCACCTGGTCCGTGTCGGCCATCTTGGTTGCAGCAGCTTCTCCTACCAAGAGTAGGGGAATTTTTTTTATTAAAACATCACCACAAATGATAACAAACAGTGTTAATGCACACAAAAAATAATACATAAATCAAAGGTGAAGAAAAACGGATAAGTATTTCAGTCATATCATTCAAACAAAGAGGACTGTCAGCAAAATGAAGTATTAAGTCATACTTATCATCCTTAGAAATGTTTTTATTCTAGGGGACTCAGACAGACAGATCTGTGCTTTAGATGTGAAATGAATACAGGGGATTTGTTACATATGATGTGAGAATGTTCAAAAGTACATCCATTATGGGTTCATATTGGGCAGAACATGGACCCCTTATTAAACTATATGGAATATATTAGGCCAGAGATCTGTGTTTTGGGGATATGAACTCGATTTCAATGGTATCTGCTAAGTATCATATAGCTTTGATGTCTGCCCTAGTTAAGGCATTTGCCCTAAGAAACTGGAAAAGTGACCTTACTTACAAGTACGATCAATGGGTGAAAGATTTGTTATGTACTCTAGATAGACTCAAGACACAAATGGTAATCGAGTGCAAAAGAAAAATCTACGAGAAAAGATGGAGTCCATTGGAAGCAGTGTACTCAATACAGGTCAAGAGTACTTCGACCCAGATCTGTCTGTCTGATTGTGAGTAGCTAAGCAATATTTGTTTATAGAAAAGGTTAAGTGACTAGGATCTATATTCAAGAACTTAGCTTTTTTTTTCCCTTTTTTTCCTTAGTACTTTTCTATTAGAGGTATTTAGAAATGGTAGTTAGCTTGCAGTAAATGTTGGTCTGACCTGCCAAAATATTGGGTGTAGGATGGATTCACTCTCTTTTCTGGGGACATGGTTGCCAAAGTTTGGTTTAAATAATTTCTAACCGGATAGAACTCAATTAGAATTTTACTGAAGGGGAGTCATAATAGGAGAGTGGATAAGATATGGTCGAATTATGGTTGGACAGCACAGAGCGTACCACTGTAAGTTAACAGAATAATGGTAAGAGTATGGTATGGCAACTATGTATGTACATAGTTCTAGGGTTTAACATAGTAACCACATCCAGTTTATGATTGTGGGCCTGGGGCATTCCTGGGTATGTTTGTGCATATGTCTTTATATGTGCCTGATAATTGACAATAAAGAAGATATAACAAAAAAAAAGAAATGTTTTTATAAATTACAACCATAACAAAAACTAACGAAAGAACTCTGAAATAAACAATGAATATTATGTCTTCAAATCATGCATTCTATTCAAACCCTTCCCCCCGAAAGAGTAGTGGAATTTTTTCCTTCAAATTTTGGCAAGTTCACAATATAAAACACTGTTTCAGTGTAAAAAAAGGAAAACAAGATTGTAAAGCATAATAAGTATTAATTTGTACTTGTCCCCTCTAAAAAAGACTCCGTTTAGACTGTAACCATAAACAGAAAAAGGAACATTTTAAATTTAAGTAAATTATGTATTAAGTTACACATCCTATTTAAATGTCCCTCTCCACTATCACCCACACCTCGGAGTGGTGGACATTTTTACCTTTAAACGTCCATAAAATCATAATGCATAATATTATTTTATAGACAAAAGCAAAACCGTAATGCAAAATCAATAGTAATGCATACATGTCTCCTCTGGAAATGTTAAAAAGTATTTGAATGTGTACATAATTCTTTATATGTCACTGTTATTGTAAAACAAACCTAAAACCAAAACAAGATAAGTAGTAATCCATACACTTCCCTCGTAGGAACAAAAAACCTAACCAAAGTACTTTCACAACAATGTAAACTTTTAACCTATGATCTTGCTATCCCCCCAACCCATCTAAGGAGTGGTGGGGCCAAGAAGTGGAGCAAAATATGTTTTTCTTTCAAATTCATAATACCATTCATATATGTAATTGATAAAAAATAAACACAAGAAAAATGCATCTCGGCATACATGTTCTACTATGGATGTGTTATGAACACCTTTTTTGTTACTAAAATCCAAAAAATAAACAAAGAAAAGGGGGGGAAAAACATAAGACAGTATTACTGCATACTAAAATAGCTTCAATGAAAATTACAAAGCAAGAGCACAAAAAAAATTTAGTTTTACATATCTCTTCTGGGTCAGAGACCACTATGGCTACTTATGTATCAACAAAATATGTCCAAAGCTCATAATGTAATGCATCATATACCCATTAAAGTGCAAACACCCAGGACTTAAAATCTTAAGGCCTAGATAAAAAAAAAAACACTCCAGACCTTTGATTTGTAATCACACACATTTCTTTACAGCATAGTAACCATATTACTTATTAAAACCTGAATTTCCACAGTAGGATCCATCCTAAAATAAACAATAAAAACATTCTGGATAAAGAAGTTAATATCAGCTCATTTACAGAAGAAAGGGTTCTGAAATAACTCTTAAAACTGAAGGTGAACAAAGCAATGGGGCTTGATGGGATTCATCCCAGAATTCTAAAAGAACTAAGGGTAGAACTAGTGACACCACTGACTACCCTCTTTAACAAATCATGGGAGGATGGGGTGGTACCTGAGGACTGGAGAAGGGCAGATGTGATTCCTCTTCACAAAAGTGGGAGCAAGGCAGAAGCAGAAAACTACAGACCTGTTAGTTTAACCTCAGTGGTAGGAAAAATGATGGAATCACTTCTGAAGGAAAGAATTGTCAAGTACCTAGAGGCCAGAGGGGCAGAGAACCCAAGGCAGCATGGATTCACAGTGGGAAGGTCATGCCAGATGAATCTAATAGTTTTCTTTGACTGGGTGACCAAAGTAGTAGATCAAGGAGGGGCTGTGGACATGGCCTACCTAGACTTTAGCAAGGCATTTGACACAGTCCCACACAAAAGATTAATATACAAGTTAGCCAGCCTGGGAGTGGGAAATGATAGCCTGGGAAAGAATTTGCTGGAGAGTAGAACACAGAGGGTAATGGTAAATGGAGTCCACTCTGATGAAAGGAGGGTTACTAGTGGGGCACCGCAGGGTTCAGTATTAGGACCAGTCCTCTTCAATGTCTTTATAAGCGACATTGCAGAGGGACTGGAAGAAAAAATATGTCTCTTTGCAGATGACACAAAGATCTGCAACATAGTTGATGCACAAGGTGGGGTGGAAAGGATGAGAAGGGACTTGGCAATGTTAGAGGAATGGTCAAATGTATGGCAGCTTAGATTCAATGCTAACAAGTGCAAGGTAATGCACCTGGGAAACAAAAACCCAGGGGAAGAGTACACAATGGGGGGTGAGATACTAACAACAACAAAAATGGAAAGGGACCTTGGGGTAGTCGTATCAGATGACTTAAAGGTGGGCAAGCAATGTGAGAGGGCAGTAAGGAGAGTGGGGGGATACTGGGATGCACAGGGAGAGGCATCACCAGAAGAAAACAGGAAGTTTTTATCCCTATGTACAGACAGCTGGAGAGACCCCATCTGGAGTACTGTGTGCAGTTCTGAAGACTCAGTCTCCGCAAGGACATCGGCAGGATGGAAGCTGTCCAGAGGAGGGCAACTAAAATGGTGCAGGGTCTGCTCCGGAAGACATATGAAGAGAGACTAAAGGATCTTAATATGTATAGCCTTGAGGAAAGGAGGGAGAGGGGGGACATGTTAGAAACTTTCAAGTACCTCAAGGGAATCAGCAAAGTCCAAGAGGGTAGCATCTTTCAAAAAAAGAGGTGTGCAAGAAAAAGGGGGCACAATTTGAAGATGGGAGGCGGCTCGGAGGTAATTTAAGGAAGTATTTTTTCACAGAGAGGGTTGTGGATGCATGGAATGGCCTTCCGGAGGAGGTTGTGGAGTCAAAAACAGTGGTTGAATTCAAGCATACATGGGACAGTCATAAGGCAATTCTAGGGAGTGGGGGTAGAAAGAAGTAGGCTGCTGGTTAACTAGGATCTGCAGCTTATCCATTAGGTAGGGAAATGGGCAGACTGGGTGGGTCATGCAGTCCTTATCTGCCATCAAATTCTATGTTCCTATGGGGGGTGGGGTTACCTGTGTCCATGTGCAAAAATGGTACCATCAGGCTATACTGCACTCCTCCAGAATATTGCCTTCGTGTCCTGATAATTAATAAGTCTTACTGTCACCACAAATCATACACTAGAAATAAAGAAGACACAAATCATTAAAGTAAATTCTGGTATTTTATCACTTCTTATTGCGTCTCTTATGAAGAAAAAAGTAATATTGTTATAACACTATAATTCCCATGGTAAATTATTCCATCCTCAATGGAATTGATTAAGTTCAAGTTCTCTAAACTCTTTTGTGTTTTATGTCTAGTATAGATTGTCTTTTGTTGCAGAACAACTGTCCAGGTGTTATTTCTAACTGTTGGAGCATCAATTTGCACCAAGCAATCCACATATGGTATTTTATACAAAGAAGGACAATATGCATAGTTGGACAATGGTATTTTTGCCATTGAGTAGGCATCATTCCTGGAAAAAAATCTCTGTAGTTGAGGATTGAAATGGGAATTTTATCCAAAATTTCTGTAACACCGGCCAAAAGTTTTTAACAAAGGGGCAGAAGAAATGAAAATGTTTCATAGTCTCTAAAGTTGTGGTACATGTGGTTCTTGGGCAATACCTGTCCTCTGTACCTTTATGTTTAAGGTTGATTTTGACATTTAATTTGTTATAAACACATAACCAAAGGACATCCCACATATTTTCTGGTATCCTTTTACATATTAACATTTTCCCTATCAAGTTTTATTCCTGAATAAGTCAAGTTTGAAAGTGGGGGAAATCCAAAAAGTGTTCATTTAATATTAATTTGTAACAAGATTTTCTACAAACTGTTCTAATGCTCTGTTTAGTTATCTTCCACTGTTTTGATTTACTCCAACATAGTTGGAAATACTGGTGCAAACCATGTATAGGTCTTTGTTTACCAATGTACCCCTCCCATGGCCAAGCATCAAGCCAAGGGGCTAAATTATCTTTAACCCAAGGGATCCAAAGAGATGAACTTTCCACCAGCAGGGGTCTAATGTTGTTATAAATGAACAAAACATGAAGAAATAACATGGGGTTTACCATCGCCACACCTCCCTATTTTTTTTCTAAGTACAGTACACCTCTTTTGATGGCATTAGGGCGACTCCCCCAAAAACTTAATAAAAAACAACTATACAGGACAACTCCTAATTGTTTTGTGGGAGGGGGGATACCATTGCTATGTGCAAGAACATGGGTAATAAAAATGTTTTAGTCATGAAAATTCTTTGTAACTTAGCCATGTGCTATGAATTCCTCATCTTAACTTTCCATTGAGCCTTTTGTATTATGAGTTCCCAGTTATGGTAAGCTGCATCTTTATGGTAAAAATGAATCCCCAGGATCTTACACCCTGTAATGGACACTTTAATACCCGTTATTTTGGATTCATCAAAGAGTAAATTTTCTATAGGTAATAAGTACATTTGTCCAGATTTACTTGTGCTCCTCTGTGGATACTGAAATCTTGTAAGAGGTTCCCCTTTTAGTCTGTTGATGCTTTATCTGCCAGTACCAGGCACAAGTCATCTGCATATACTATTGTTTTAATCTCTGTGTCTTCACTGGTGACTGAAAGCTCTAGTAATGTGTTCTGATCTGTTTATATTTTGTATCACTAGGTCTAGTGATAAAATGTAGAGGAGGGGGCTAAGAAGGCACCCCTGCCATATATCGCTATGGACCTGGCATGCTTGACCTAACCAACCATTAATGTAGGGGGTACATGTAGCAAATCTATAGAATGTTTAAATCAATTCAAGGAAAACTGGGGTAAACCCATATTTAGACAGGATCTTCCATAATAAATCATGTGCCACTCTGTCAAAGGTTTTGGTCTGGTCTAGGCTAACCAAACAAATGCTCATTTCTCCAATCGGTCATTTCTCTAGAATTTCTCTAATGAGAATCAGGGAGTCACCTATTTTGCAACCCAGGATACCATAGGATTGTGATGGATGTATGACATCTATCAAGTCCCCAGCTAGCCTAACACTCACTAGTTTTGTTAACATTTTAAAATCAGTATTCAAGAAAGTAATGGGTCTCCAATTTGATAAACGCTGTTTGTCACCGGCTTTATATATTAATATCATGAGGCCTTGATACATACTTTGTGGTAATGTTCCCTCTTGTAAGCAAATATTGTACATAATAGTTAGTTCAATTTTGAGAACTGGAAATATCTTTTTGTACAATTCATACAGTAGGCCACCCCCCCCCCCACACGGAGTTGACCCACCATTTAGGGCCATTATTATCCCTTTCAGCTCTTCTTCTGTTATTGGAATCTGTATTGCTGTTACCATAACATCTGAGATTTGTGGCAAGGGACATGAGCCCAACCAACTAGAGACATTATTCGCATTTATATTGGTCATCCCAAATAATTCAGTTACATATTGTTCAGTTTCTTTCATAATATCTGATTGGCTAGTGTGTACTTTGTTATCCTCAGTTAGTATGGCTGAAATAACTTTGGCATTCCTTTTCTTTGAGCAGGACTCAGAAGGATTTTTGCTATCTTGTTTCCCATATATTCCATATTTCTGTTCATGTTCTACAGACTTCATTCTTCAATATTGTAATGATCTCTTCTCAGTCTTAATTTTGTTAAATAGCTCTGGATCTATAACTTCCCCTTATTCTGTTTTGAAATTAGTTCATTAAATAGAGCTCTTAACTGTAAATATTTTTGTTTATTATGGTGCCCTTGGAGTCACCCTACTGTTTTAAGAAAATCGTTAATTTCATTTTTGGTGTGTTCCCACCATGAAATTGTGGAATAGTATAAAAAATACACTGTCTGGCACCTATAAAATACTGAAGTCCTTCAGCTATTTCTGGAATATCTAATAAGCTATTATTTAGCTTCCAGTACCCCTTCCCTCTAGCTGTTTCTTCGATATCAGATATGTATATGCTTAATAGTACATGATTTGATGATGCTACTGGCAGTAGTTCCATTTTTTTTAAAGTTTGCTTGCACGCATGTGCAAGAAACATAGTGCCACCATACGAATTTTCATAGGTGTGCCACCCTGCTTCCAGTGCCCTGCTCCTTCTTGCAGGCACAGCCTCACCACACCAGTAAATGTCCGAGCTGTCTATGATAGCAGTTCAGATGTAGTGGCATACAGTTCACAGCAAAACACCACTACAATCAGCAGTGGTAACGATGAGACAATTTGCATGTGCGTTGGCGGTATGCAGTGCCCTGCGTCAACACTACATCTGAACAACTGTCATAGACAGCTCCATTTTTCTGGTCCCCCCAGCAAACACCTAGTAGCATGCTGGGAGAGCCCACCCCAGCATGCTCATGTGTCCCCCCACACTGTATGGCTGACAGGGGTGCTCCACGCCAGCTCCACTGCCCCCCCAAACAGACTTCCAGGTGCCATGCTGGGAGCCCTCCCTAGAGTGACAAAAGTATGTATAGCCAATGGGGGTGCCCAGTCCCCATTGGCTCCACTGCCCCCAAACAGACTTCCAGGTGTGGATGACTTTTAAGTTTCCTACATTTATGCAAATACCCACCCAACTACAGTTGTCCTTTCCTAATGACCAGAAAGACTGGCCCTACACCCATGCACCACTGGATAGTTGTACATCATGCATATTTCTTAGCCTAGTATGCTGTAAATAAACAATATCATATTTATTGCTAGAAAACAGAAAATAGTTGGATAGTCTTTTCTTTTCTGGTAGGATGCTGTTAGTGTTCAAGGATGCAAGGGTCAAACCCTGTAGAGGGCTATAGGCAGAAGTGGTGTCAAGTCACCATGTTCTTACATGATCTAGGACCCATTCTGCATTTTACTGGACCTCTTTTCCTGGCTTTCTCCTGTGGATCAATAGCTGGATTTTCAATATCAGACCCAACATCTTTTTGGGAAGAGGACACAGAGGCCGAGTCTGACTCTTCACTTATTTCAGCCTCTCCCCATCGCAAAAAAAGCATATTTATTCTGAGAAACTACAGGTTCAGCAGTGTTTTCTGTTGCTATTGTATCCATAATCCCAGCTTCCGCTGGGGGGTCACTTCCTTTCTTCGTTCCACCACCTGCTTCTTTCAGATTCTTTAACCAGTTGGTAATCATCTGGTGTTGGGATGGGGGGGCATGTCCTCTGGTTCTGTGGCAACATTTCTTTGTGGATCTTGGTCTTGTTCTACAAGCCCTATGGAAATACTTGGTTGTGAATTAAGTACAGTCTCTGTTGGTGCAGGTGGTCTACAGCTTTCTTTTGCCATAGGCCGTGCTGGTGGTCTGTTTGTAGCTCTGGCTGATAGGTTTATATAAAAATCTTGCACCCCATAGTCCTGGTTCTCCATGTTATATGAGGCCCAAGGACAATCAGTAAAGGAGTGGGTCTCATCATCACATAAGTTGCACTTATTATTTTATTGACCCAAAAAACTTTGTGTCCAGTTTGCCCACATTGGGCACATTTCAACACTTTGCATTGGTTACTGAGGTAATGAGGGGACCCACATTTGTAACATTGTTTTGGTTGTCCAGGATAGAATATAAATCCCTTGTCTATACCCAGAAAAAAGCAGTTTGGAAGGTATGTGAAATCTGAGTCAGTTTGATGTAAATTCACTTTTAAATGCCAGCCCATTCCAGAATCCTTCAAAATCAAATATCAGGTCTGGATTACCCAATACCTCATCTCACACTGCTTTTCAAGCCAGTATAGTATGTCCATAATATTTACCCCCTCATTACAGAAGAGTACTTTAATGATCTTTGTGGGGCTCTTTGAAAGGGAGATTGCTTGAAATGGCACCAGACGGGGATTTGTTTTTCATGTAACATACGTGGTCCAAAATCTGTCCAGCAAATCCACAGTTCTAAAACTAATCAAAGGAAACTTCCCCAGGCACATGGATAAAAGCATACACATCTGCTGGGGTAAATCCTAAGGATTTCTTTATTAGTTCTCTTCCTAGTTAAACCTGATCAGGAGCAAGGTCTAAACCCCTTAGACATCTCAGTTTGACTGCATTCCTACATTTTGCAAGCTCCACAGGTTTGTGGAATAAGCTGGCAAAGGAAAACCTGTCAGGACATGCATCTGAGGTTTCAGGTTGTGGGGAAACTTGGTTGAAATTGTTGTGGGCTGAGAAATCATCCAGTACACTCTCTCTTGTGTTATTATAGGTGGATTCCCCTGTAACTGCATCAAAAAACATCTCAGACTGACTCTCCCTAGGTGAAAAGGAGAGTCAGTATCTCTCATTTTATCAATATTTTTGCTAGCATTTTGTTCTGTCTCTAGTAGTATTGGAATCCATAAATTGCTCCCCTTCTGACCCATTTACTGATTTCTCCTGAGCCTGCCCTCCCCCGTTTAGTGGGGTACTTACAGTTGCCTGTGGTGCTGACCCTGGAAGAGGTATTGCCGAGTCTGGAGTCCATGTTCCTCCATCTCTCAGTACCCAGCCAGCTGTCCGGAGAGCTCCTTCTGGTGACCAAGTACTTCCTGTAGGTGTTTCTTCCTGTTCTTCAGTTTGGTGCCTTCCTCCCTCAGTTTCTTTAGTTCTGGCTCCAAGCATGATGACTTTTGATTGCCCTTCTGTGACTCCACTCAGGGAGTGTGGGAGTAGCTGCTTATGTGACTTTTCTTCTTCCAACTTCGATTTGCTTGTAGGTACTTGACTTCAACTTTTGGCATTTGTTTCAAAAGGGATCTCTTTTTTTCCTCAGCTTGGCACTCCAGCACTGCATCAGCTTCCTACTCCATGAAGAATTCTTCTTCCATGTGGATATCAGCAGGTCTGTTACTCACTGTAGAAACTGTTTTTGTGGCTGTAATTTGTATTTTTTCTCCTTCTTGTGCAGTTTTGGCTTGTGAAGCCAACCCCAGATTTTCTGCCAGCTCACTGTGTTCACCTTCTCCTCTGTCTGACTTCAAACTAAGCCCCTTCATCCTGTCCACAAGAAATAACAGCACACCTGCAGGATGAGCAGGGGAATTTCCACAGTGTCCTGGCCAAATTTCCCCCCATTCACTAAAAATACCACCAACCGCTCAATCTGGTTCAATTTCAATTGGTTACCATCTGTATCCTCAACTCCGTTTCACCCCTGACAAGGGGACTTCTAGTCTCAGTGGGCCTACCTGGTCAACAAAATTCAATAAATAAATAATTTGCCTTAATTGCAACCAGTTTCACTACACAGACACACCATTCACACTTTGCAGTGCATTATTGCTGCAAACTGCATAGAAAAATTCATCACAACTGTGTAGTACAGGCATAGTGGTCCAGTTTGTGTAGTACAAGTTATGTAATTGTGTGGCTTTTATTACATACATTGTGGCATTATGCTCTGTGGTATGGGAGTTCAGGAGATTTTTTAACTTTGCATGGAGCTACTTTTCAAGTGCTCACAATTCTTCAAAATGTATTACTTCCACAAAATGGTTACCATCGATGTTTCATGGTGAACCACCACTTCATCAGGGTACATTGTGGTCACTTGGTATTTTTGTTTGCATATGGTATACACATTGAAATATATAGCCAGGGGTTATATCTTCAAAGTTACAGATATGTGCCCCACCCTCCCATACTACAAGAGTCATAATGGTGACTGGTTTACAGCCATAAACTGTTTACTTGATCAGTATCAAAAATGACATCTGGGAGTGGCCTCTCCTATGTTTAAATGTGCCTTTCAAGTTAGCTCCTCCCTGATAAGTCAAATGAATTTTTAATCAATTGAGTTTTAATAATAGCAATTCATTGCCCTAAATAATATAAATTTGGTACGAAACTGAGTAATTAAATGCTAACACTCTAAAAGTCATCTTCTAACCTTGGGTAATAATTCCTTGCTGATAGCAAATAGCTTTGTAGCAGACTCTGTAGGTAAGACAATAGTGATTTATAGCACTGAGCAATTTCTTAGCTTGACAGTGGCCTATTTAGGTTTCAGATTCAGTAAATGGAAAGAAAAAAGGCCAAGACAGCAATTTAAGCAATATGATTTTATGAAGACTTTAGTGTATTTCTAATGAAGCCACATCAATACATTCCCCCCAAACATCACGTTTGGAAGACAAATAGTGGAATTTATTATAACAAAAAATGATTCTGTACTAAATAATTATATTGTTATGCTTGAAGGCCGATCACATAGTCAAAACACTTGGGATGTTACAGTGGAATGATAAATTATATACCACTAACTAAAACAAAGTGGTGTTCCATTTCTTTATGCTATACATTTCTGACTTCCCTGTAAAGTGAAAACATATGGTGGTAACCAGAAACAGCTCATGTTCATGTAAAATGACTTCATGTTAACCTTTAATCCAATGACTAATTGAGTATCTGGAATG
Organism: Neoceratodus forsteri; assembly: GCA_016271365.2. Lineage (NCBI taxonomy): Eukaryota > Metazoa > Chordata > Ceratodontiformes > Ceratodontidae > Neoceratodus > Neoceratodus forsteri. The sequence continues at coordinate 784,956,926 of CM057452.1, forward strand.
TTCGCTGGTAATGAGAAGCCTTTGATTTTTTTTCTACTTTTCTTATGTAAAACATACATGAGTATCCAGAATTACTGAACAGCTCAGAAAGCTTTTGGGACTTTGCCTCTAGTGATTCAATGATAAATTACCTTCCATGGGGTATTATTACAAGCTTTTAAAAATCAAAGTCAGTTCATTTTGTTCTGTGATACGTTCATGAACCAAAACTGATGACAGCATTGAGAGGCTGTTTAATGATACTTCATGGGTTTAGTTGTAATAAAGGGATTTGAAAACTCTTTTCAGTCTAACTGTATATGGCCAGTGTTTAGATTTCTCACATAAATGTTGAATATGAAGTTGAATAAGTTTAGCATTGCACAATATATACAGGAATGGTCTTATGAAAGTGAGAAATTAAACTCAATCACTTATAAAAATAACTGTATAACATAATTTGATATTACAAAGAACCATCATTGCTGTGACAATTATGTTAACATGCAGCATGGTTTTATGTCTGTATTGATTTTTACTCTAAATTCTTTCCAGATGAGTACATTTCCTAAATAAAACCAAAGCAAGTGAGAATACTGTGATGCATGTTTAAAGAATTTGTTACCTTATGCTCTGCAAATTAGGAACAGATCGAAGGCATAGAAAGACATAATGAGATTTATGTATTAAAACATCAATGGATTAATGACAAATGAAATGATATTTTGCTGATGCTATGTACTGCATGCATTATAATAAAGGTTTTCAATAAAAATATTTTGTTCAGACATGTCACATTTTTTTAATTGTCCTATTTTTAATACTCAATCAGCCCTGCCCTTGTGACATATACATTCAAATGATGTAATTTTAGTCCCTAGCATCTTTAATATTTTTACTTCCTTCCTTTCTGAAGACTTATTAAAATAGAACAAGGTGAATATGGACCCTATATTTATTAGTGGCATGGGGTAGTCATGAAGGGCAGAGTCTGTCTGTTTGCAGATGATATAAAGATATGTGCAAGAGTAACTACAGAACAAGGGATAAGAGAACTAAGGGAAGACCTGGGTAGGCTGGAAAAATTATCAAAATTTGTCAGCTAAGCTTCAATACAAAGAAAAAAAATTGAAGAAATGCAAATTATGAAAAAGAACCCAATAGTGCAGTAGGAGATGATGGTGGTTCGGCGGGGTACTAGAATACATCATGGCTAAGAAAGACATGGGATTATAATATGTGATATTCTAAAATCCATGGCACACTATAGCAAAACTGTGGCAAATGGGAAAAGGTTGTTGTGATGCATAGGGAGTAAGAGTGGCAGCAGATGTCAGGAGGTTATACTCTTGGCACAGATCATGGGAGAGACCATATCTGGAGCACTGCACATGGTGTTGGAATCTACATGTTAGGAAGGATTGGGATACGCTTGAGGAAGTACAGTACATGGAAACTGAGATGGTCCAGTACCTTGGGGGATCATTGCAACAAAAGGTTGTACTTATGGACATATACACCCTTGAGAAAAGAAGGGAAAGGGTATGACATGATAGAATCTTACAGGTTCCTGAAAAGGTAAATAGGTTGGATTACATGGCCACATGTTTCTTAAGTACAAACACTGGGATGACTGAAAACATTTTGAAGCTGGATGGGAATTTTTAAATATGTTAGGAAACACCTTAAGATGCCCTCCTATTTTCCTTTTAATGCCTGTCCAATATTTGAATATGTTTTGACTGTTTTGTTAAAATTGACAATCTAAATTTTAGACTTTGTACCTACCCTGAATCCATTTCTCCTCAGCAGCTACATATCACTTTTTAAATACTGTCTGAATATTCTGTTATATTAGTAACACCATTCCAGGCTGTTCAGATGCATAGCATAGAATGGTATAATTGGTGTCATGGAATGCTTTAGAAATATGAAAAGAATTATCAGTAGCTACTGAGGGGAGTAGAACTCAATGTTTATCTGAGGGGATCCCAAATCTAGATTATTCATCAAAAATTGGTCACAGTATATCAAAAGGCAAAACTGGGCATGGGAAGGAAACTTGGAGGGCAGTTAACTATGAAATAAATAATTCCTTGTCGACATTAAGAAAGCTGTCCAGCAACACTTTTTCATCAAAAGAGTGGGGGGAAAGTGGAAGGAAAATACTGGAAGAAGTGATACGGTCCAAATCAGTGGCCAGCTTCAAAATGGTAAGGACAGGAATGTGGCTTTAATTAGAGGGTGAAGGGCAAAGATGAGGGGACAGGATGGTTACTTTGCCAGGACAGAGTAGTCAGGCAGGGTGGAAAGACTGGGTGGTCCAGTTAACCTTAATCTGCTATCATTTTCTATGTATCTATGTATCCATGAATATGAATATGTATATGTATATATATATGTATATATATATATATAGAGAGAGAGAGAGAGAGAGAGAGAGAGAGAGAAAGAGAGAGAGAGGAAAATTGCAAAACTATGTTAATGCAGACATTAGAGTTGAAGAATGCAAAGCACACAAAGTAAGGAAATGAAAACCATTAGGGTTTTGGTTCTCTGGAGTAAAGGCAAATCAGTGTTGGGGTCTTCTCTGGGGTTGTCAACCCTTCTTCCCACTGCTCCCCTAACCTGCTGTCTCCTCTCCAAAGCACTAGGTACAGCTTCAGACCGTGTGGAATCAAAGGCACAGAAGGATGGCTCACCACATGTTGCTAACAAAATATTTTTCAGCTTGCTGCACTTTGTGTGCTTTGCATTTTTCCAACCATAATGTCTACATTTACATATTTTTTGGGCAATTAACTGCCCCTTTTATTCTGATAGTGCAATGCTATCTTCATTCAAGCAGGTCCCAATGAGACTTGCACAAAATTAAATAAATAGAATACTGGCGATAGTATGGGCCCATCATGCCTTATAATGCATGTCAGCACCTTGTAAGGAAAGGAACCCCAGAACACCACAAGGTGTCTTGTGTATGCCAAAACAATGGTACATCCCTCCCGAGGTGGGGACCAGTGCTGTACAATGTAACATCTCCCCTAACCTTGGCCCAGTAAGCTGCCTTACTTAGTTTGCACCCAAACTCAGTTCACTAGCATGGGAAGCCAAGGTGGTCCCCACTGAGCGAACAGACATCATCTGCAAACAGCATTTCTTCAGTATTCCATTTTGTGACATTTTGACTCCAGAATTTTAGCAGTCTTTTTATAACCCCTCTTTCTGAACATGACAGGTGTCATTTAATAAAACACTGGACAAAATGTAATTTTGTGTGAGAAATGTAAAATCACATTTTGGCCAGGATCTAAAAAATGACTGCTGTTATATTCATGAGATGATGTGAAAAAATGGCTATGTAGAAAATTTGGGGTTAAAATATTGAAAATTATTGGCCAGACTGGTTGAGTTGAAGATTAAGGTGCTGAATGCCTTAACACGTGTCTCACTTGTGATTCGTCTTCGGGAAAGAGCAGGGTTGGCTTGGGTCAGCAGGGTGGGAGAAGTTCAAGCATTACAGGGACAGCTCTCCTCTCCCAGGGAGTGGTGGCCAGCTGACTCAGCCTATACCTGCCACGAGGTTGAAGTCCAGTGGCAGTGCAAGGAAATGAGTGACTCAAGGGAGGGGCCATGGCTATGCAGAATGTGTGTGTGCTTCCACATGCATGTCCTGACTTGGCTCCACTGCAGGGAATCCTGAGGAAAAACAGAAAAAGTGACCCAAAGGAGGGCTCTGTCCTACACACCTCCCCGGCCCTGCACCCCCACCATGGATGCCTGCAGCAATTCTGGATAATTGACCAAGGAGGGAGAATAGCCCTTCCCCTCCAACCCTAACACAGGGGGAAGCTGCGGGGAACTCACTCTAGGCAGGCAAATGGCAGGTGTATGCCAGCTGAGTGGAGGTGGTGACAGGTGTGGGGCTACTCGGAGAGGGGTGAAAAGCTGTAAGAAAAAAATATTGAAAATTACTGGTTATTAGTGTACAGAGAAAAATTACAACATACCTTCATAACTGCTCTTTTCTAATATTTTGACCCCACATTTTCAACATAGTTTTCTTATGACCCCACCAACTAATGGACCCAGTACTCTACAATTTTCAAATCCTGTCCAAAATGTCATTTTGTGCCACAGGTGTGAAAACACATTTTGGCCTGAATTTCAAAAGTGACAGTAGTCATGTTCATACCTCTCAACCGTCCCTGATTTTCAGGGATGTCCCTGATTTTGCCTCAGAATTTTACTGTGTCCCTCCTAAAAATTGTGCTTCCGTGACCAAATAGTAGGGGTTGTAAGCACAAAATAATGCCAAACATTAAAGTTACAGACTTGTTCTTCCTTAGAAAATGCACTTTATACTAAGCCCCTTATTCTGCCAGCTTCCTGAGTGGATATCACCAATTTTGAACATATGTCCCTGATTTTGGTCCTATGTCCCTGATTTTGTTAAGCCTTGTCCCTGATTTATGAGGCAGAAGGTTGAGAGGTATGGTCATGTTCATGAGGTGGCATGACAAAATGTCTATGGTGAACATTTGGGGTCAAAATATAGAAAATTAACAAAGTGAGGATGTGTAGGTGTGTAGACAAATTACAAATACCTTCATAACTTTGTATTTTAAGATTTGTACCCCACTTTTTCAATAGAGCCTTCTTATAATCCCCTCATGAGCATGGTAAGTGAACATTTGCAAATCCCACCTGAAAGAAGATTTTGTGCAGTGACTGCAAAATCACCTTTCAGGTTAGATTTCAATAATTTTGCTACCCTTGTTCATGAGGCATGGTCCCAAAAAGGCCATGTTGAACATTTGGGCTTAAAATACTAAAAGATGACCAAGTTATGATTAATAGTTCAAAGCACATTGAAATACATTATGCTGCACTTACCAGTTTTCCTCAGTTCCCAGTCTGACATTAAAGAATGAAGATGCATATCCAATCCAGAGAGGGCTAGGTAAGAATAGGGTAATAGGGGGTTGTGGGGTGGTGGGTGCTGAGTGGGAGGGGTCGGGTTGGGGGCTAGGGATGGTGGCAGACAATGAAGGCCCATTGTCTTCACTTCATGGTTTAAAAAGAGACATCAAGGGATGGTTTTCTTTATTGCATGTGCAGTAGAGTACCACTGACACTGGAGTTGGGCACTCTAGTATCAGCTTCATCCTTGGGAGAACTGGACGTGGGCACCCCAGTGTCCAAGACCGCCGAGTCAGGGCTTTGCAGTACACCAACACTGGGGATTAGACACTTCCATGTAGATGGGGCAGATTATTGTGGTGGGGGTGGGGTAAAAAATGGAGGGGGGAGAGATGAACTGGCATTGGGGGATGGCACAGTATTGGTATATTTCAACGTTATATACATTAAGATGGAATCAGGGGTTGGGTACCCTGGTACCCACTTTAAAGTAAGCAGGCTGCTGTTAAATGTGGCTGGCTTATGGCAGCAGTCAGGGGCATAAAGAAAACAAACTCACGCCACATCATATTAAGCAGGGACAAGGCTATGCGCTGACAGAAAGCTCTGTCCCTGCTGAATGAAAACTGCACTAGGCTCACAGAAACATAAAACTGTACCTGCCACCTGATACAGCAACACAGTCTTATAGAACAATCACATTAAACAATGTGGTCTTAAACATTTGATTATCTTTATGATGCTGATTTTTCAAACTGTGCATGCATGGAAAAGAAACTATTTTTCTTAAATATTTTAAAAACTACTTAAGTCTAGGAGATAAAACTCACAAAAGCACACACATTGTGCCAAACTCTATCAAACCTGCAAGTTTCAGGTTTCAGTTCCTCATCATTTTTTTCTATAGGTAAGCAGAAAAAGATTTTAATTTTGTGTGATTCCTGTGTTTTGTTTTTTGCCTCTCTGTAATTGTGTCCTTCCCAGTGAACTGATTGCCACAAAAGTTTCAGGATCCGAACAGACTACCACACCTATAGTTAGGGTTGAATGATCATTTCTATGTTAAACTCAAAATGCTGCACTTTATTAACTTCTCAACTATTCAACCGATTTGCATGAAATTTTGCATGCCTCATTCTGGGTGGAAGATCTCTTGATGTGGCAAGTTTCATTCCAGTCAAATGCATGAGGGCGGAGATATGGTGTGTAAAAAAGTGTGTAATTTACCATTTTTTTTGCCATTTCTTTGCCATACTGCAGAGCAGAAACAGTTTGGAATTTTGGTCTAATTTTTCAGGGTAGAAAAGACTTGCCTCATAGATGTGCTTTTTGCTGGTTTGGTGAAGAAATATGAATCCGTTCCAAAGTTATTACATTTTAAAAGCTCCCATTATTTTCAATGGGAACAGTTAGACCTCTCACTTGAAAAAGGATCCTTTTTCACAAATGGGTCATCCTGTGTTGCAAATGTCAAATCTTTTTTCATGCCACCACCATTTTGTTTTTCAGTTAGCGAATTTGAAAAGCCACAAAAATGGCAAATTCCAAAAGCCACACAAATAACATCCTGGAGAGAGCCCATCACATCTATTTGGCTCATCGGGACCCCGTTTGGTGGATGCTGCACTTAAATGTTGAAAACATTATCCCTAAATGTGTTTTTTTTATTTTACATCCTTTTTTCATGACCACATGATACGAAAAAGAATGTTTTTTATATTGCGAATCAAGAAAAATGATATTTTTTGTGAAGAGAAAATCTTTATCTCCTTTGCTGCATCTTATTCCCTGGTGTCTAGTGCCATATCCCACCCTCCGATCACCTTGCCCATTAACTGTATGTATTTCCATGGTGTCTAGATGTACCTCCTACCCTCCAATCTGCATCAATGCTATTTTGCTTCCTTTTCCTGGTGTCCAGTGACACCTCCCACCCTCTGATCGCCATCACCATATTTATAAATGGTTCCCTGGTGTGAAGCAGCACCCCCACACTCCAATTGCTGTCCCCAATTTTTTTGTTTCACTGGTGTCTAGTGGCATCCCCCACCCACCAATCACTGCCCATGCCTGCAAGAAAGAAAATGGTCCTTGATATTTTTTCTAGAAAAAAGAAAATGGATCCTTGCTGATCTGACTCTCCAACCCCACCTCCCACTCAGCACCCACCACCCCACACCCTCAGTACACCCCCCACACACCCTCACTCACTTGAACAGGTGACAGAGTGAAGATCAACTCTCTGATCGAAGTCACATCTTGCTGCTGGAACAGGCAATTGCAATATGAGAAATTTACTGTAGGTAAATCTGATTTAATGCATTTCAGTGAAGTTTTCAACTTTAATGCATAACTTGACCATTTTTTCATATTTTGACACCAAAGTTTCAACGTGGCCTTTGGAGGACCCCACCTCATGGACAATGACAGTGGAATTTCACAAATCTATCCCAAAAGGCAAGTTCACAGTCACTTGGCGAAATAACATTTTGGGCATGATTTCAACATATTCCCTGCCTTTGTGGTGGAGTCATAAGAAGTCCATGTTGAAAATTTTGTGTAAAATATGTAAAAATTGCAAAGTTACACACATAGGTTTAAATTTAACTCTGCTCATTCATTACTTCAATCATTTTAAATATTTTCACTCCAAATTTTCAACACAGCCATTTTATTTGCATCACCTCATGAATGTGACAGCTGTCATTTTTCAAATCCTGGCCAAAATGTGTTTTCTCACCTGTGCAGTGGAATGACATTGCGGTGAAGCAGAATGACTTTTCAGTGGGGATTTGAAAATTCTCAGCCTAGCATTGAGGTGGAGTAATAACAACGCTATGCTGACAACTTGGTTGCTGTTTTGGCTGAAATACTTCCATAGCAACTTACATGTATGCATCTATGGAGGGATGGGAGCACAGGTACCAGAGGGCACTGTCTCCAATAGCCAAATGAGGATACCATTATGCTCTCTCAAAAAGTAAAGACATTTTTTTTGCAAAAAACTCTGTTAATGCTTCAGTTAGGGTAAAAAGTGACAAAAGTAGGGAAACGTGGTGTTAGGATTCCCAACTGTAACATCCCACCCCCACCCTGCAGGCAGCAAACCAGGTGTGGGGTGTGCCTTGGGATTCTCAAGCCTAACACTCAAACTATTTGCATACCCTGTACGCATCTCAGCTTCTTTACTGATGGAAGGGGGTGAGAGTTAGGTTTAAGAACTCTAGGGCACACCCCAAGCCTGGTTTGCTGCATACAAGGGTGGGAGTGGAGTGTTATGGGTGACTCAGTAGAATAGGCAAGAAAGGTTGTGGCTGCCTCTTGTATGTCAGAAACTCATTGAGTTGCTCCGTCCTTCCCATCTCCAAAGTTGTGAAGGAATATGAGCTATTAGTGGTAAAAATTAAAGCTGGCCTAAACGGCAAGACCACTACCATTGCCACAACCTACTTGCCCCCCGAAACAGCCAAGGAAGGCCTTCCTCTGGTTATGCAAGAAATAAGCACCCTCAAAAAGAGCTCAGAATTCATCTTGATGGGCGACTTTAACATTAACTGGTTATGTAAGGAGGCAACACCCGACAGAGACCTAATCACTTCCCACAATCTCATACAACTTGTAACTCAATCCACTAGGCAGAACTACAAGGCTGGTACCAGCACCCTAATTGACTGAGTCCTGGCTAGCATACCATCTCAATTCTCTGAACTCAGAGTTCTCCCAGATGTGCTGAGTGACCACTCTCCGATCTCCTTTCTTCGCACCACTAAACTTGCCAAAAGCACACCACACCTCATCGAGAGCAGGGTCCTGCGAAAAGGCAAACTTGGTTCCCTCAGATGGTCTCTGTCTGCCTACAGCTGGTCCCCCATACACAAGGCACCTACGTTGGACCAGGCACTCAGCTTTTTCATGGAGGGATTCAACTCCATCTGTGATATCTATGCTCCACACACTAAACAGAAAATTTGGGGAGCGGAGAACGGCTGGTTGGATGGTAAGCTCCTCTCTCTCCTAAAAGAAAGGGACTGCCTCTGGACAAAAGCCTTAAACTCAGGTTGTAAGCATGACCTACAATGTTACAAAACTGATAGAAATCAGTGAGCTAAATGTATCCGGCTCGTGAAGGCCAACTTCCATAAGATCCAGCTCAACAACGATTGGGGAGATGGAAAGAGGTTTTGGGACAACCTCAATAATACCCTTGGTAAAGACCAGAAGCTGAATCCCTCAATGCTCAATATCAATAACACACCCTCCACAGATTCACTAGCCATTGATGATGCCTTTAACCAGGCCTTTACTGACCTGTCCCCAGTACTGCCCCCAGACTACCTTTTGCCAGTGGAGGACCAAGGTTGCACCAATCTGACCACAACTAACCACCCAGCCTTCTACTTTAAGAAGGTGACGGCAAAGGAGACCCAAACAATGGTCAGGAAAGTCCTAGGCAAAACTAGGTTGGGGAGTGATGGGCTAGACATGAAGTTACTATCTCTGACCCTTGATGTTCTGATCAAACCCATAACAATGTTATTTAATAAATCCTAGCGAGTATGGAGGCAAGCCCTGATAACTCCAGTGCACAAGAATGGAGATAAGGCACTGGTATCAAACTATAGGCCGATATCTATCCTCTCCCCACTTTCCAAAGCTCTGGAAAAAATTGTGGCAAATCAACTCACAGAATACCTCAACAAGTACAATCTGCTCTGCCCAAATCAACATGGTTTCAGGCAAAAATACAGTACCACCACAGCACTGCTGGCATACTCTGACTATGAGCACAAGGCACTGGATGAAGGCAAATTGGTGGGGTCCATCTTCCTTGACCTCACCAAAGCCTTTGATGCCGTCAACCACCCTCTACTAGTACTCCAGCTCCAAAGACTGGGCAGTGGCGGAGCCAGGTTTGGGATCATTTGGGAGCCGGGAAGGGGCATTCAGTCAATCACAGGCTCCACAATGGGCACTAAACAGTGTATAAAGATGGTGGCGGGGCACCACTACTCACACTGGGGCAGCCAGGAGGGGTGACCACCCCCCCAGCCCCCCCTCTGGCTCTGCCACTGAGACTGGGAGTGGCTTCAAATGCCCTAAATTGGTTCAATGATTACCTATCACACAGGAATCAGTGAGTCAAAACTGGGCAGACATTAGCCAGCTCCAGAGATGTACTCCTAGGAGTTCCTCAAGGATCAGTTCTAGGGACCTTGCTTTTCAGCCTCTTTGTTAATGAATTACCAGTGGCCTGTGACACCAAACTTATCCTGTATGCAGACGATGCCATGCTGCTGAGCAGCAGCACCTCCCAGGCTGCCCTACAAGCAGAACTACAGACCTCTTTCAACAAACTCTAGGACTGGTTCTGTAGGTAAAAGCTGCTACTGAACTACAAGAAAACCAAGACCATGCTTCATTCCTGCCCCTACAATAAACACAGGCACACTCCCCTCAAAATCACCAAAAACGCTGATGAGCAGATTAAGCAGTTACAATTATTTAGGTACCTAGGGGTCACCACTGATGACTCTCCCACTTATACGAACCATATTGACTCCCTTGTCAGATAGGTAAATACAAAAGTCGGGGTCCTCTATAGACATAAGAAATCCCTCACCCTGGAAGCACTCCGAATCTCAGTCTCCAGCTCCATACTCTCCACGATAGACTACGGGCTAGTGGTCTATGGAGCTGCCACTGACACAGTCCTCAACTGGGTCCAAATTGCACTAAATAAGGCATGCCACCTGACGCTGTGTGCAGATCAATACACTCATATTTGCACCCTGTATGAGCGTACAAACTGGCTTAAACTAAAAGAAAGGATCAAGTACCAAACTTGTCTCCTGGGAAAGAAGACACTCCTCAGAAAAAAACCACCCTGCATAAGAAACCTGCTCGAGGCCTCTCTCTCATCCCACATCACCAGAGGGAGGAAGAATGGAGCACTATCCATCCCATTCCGGTGAACCTCACTTGGGAAGCGTACTTTCTCCTACTGAGCCCCCCCTCTGGTTAAATGAACTCCCATCTCAACTACAAACAAACAGCCTGCCCCAGTTCAAAACAGGCCTCAAACAGCACCTAATTTCTAGCTCAAAATGCACCTGCTTCTCAGGCCCTACTTGAAAGACTAGCATATACTCTAGGTAGCGCCCAGTACAAAATCCTATAAATACCTGCCCCCATCCCAGCCTAGCCAGGGGCACAAGTGGTACTGCCCCTCCCAACCCCCCTCACCCACTTTCTCAACCATAGTCTATCAATGGATTTTGGTGGTCTCCAGGGCTGAGCTACCCAGGGTAACATCCTAGATATAGCCTGAATTCTCTTACAATCACTTTGCTTTTCTCCGATTTGTTGAAAATTCTCATGTAACTGTTCTTTAATACATAATGTGCTGAACCCTGTAACTACTGTATTTGTGTTTTGTATTATTGTCCACCCCGATGTGGAACCTTTGTAAAAGAGCTCACACTCAAAGGTCTTTCCAATATCACAAATAAATAAATAAAAAAACAAACAAATACAATTACAATGAATTAGAGGGTAGGATGACAAACACACAGTGTAGATATAGGACATTTTGAGCTAGTACAGACTGCATACCAAAACAACTCACTAACTGGTAGGTAACTGCAATTACACAGAGGATATCAGGTTCAGAGAGCAGACACAAAGTGTTATGTTGAGGCACGACCAACTGGAAGAGCAGAGTTGGCAGAAATGGAAGGTGGGAAAAAAGAAAGTCAAGAGAGATTACCCTGAAGAGGACAGGCATTTAGCTTCAGTCAACAAACATGTTTTGAGATGGAGTTTGAAAGTGCTGTGGGTTTCAGTCAAGCGGAGGAATGCAGGGAGTATGTTCCAGAGTGAAGGAGCAGTGACAGATGGTGCTTTGCCACCTATGCCTACAGAGACTTTGGGGACCTCCATGGGGGAACTGAGGACACACAGAGACATATGGGAGCAGCTCTGTCTTTCAGGAAGGGTGTGTATGGCAACGCATTGCTGTCTCTGAGGGAGTTGTTGACGATACAGCTGAGAGCATAGTCATATCAACCTGAGAAAAGGAGCCATCCTAGTGCCTGGTAATGGTTGACATGACGTGTTAAGTAGGGTGCAATGAGTGTGAACCAACAGACGTGGAGGATGCATGGGAATATATAGAGGAGCAGTACTCCATGATGGGGAGTAGGTTGCCTTGGGCAATAGCTAAGTGGGCCTCAGAGGTCAGGAAATGCTTTAGCCAATAGGTGGCCCTGAGTTTCTGGTTTACTCAGTGTACTGTGCTCCATGTAAGAGAGGGAGGGGTCAAGGGTTATGCCCAAGTATTTAAAGTTGGGAACATTCTGTACTGCAGGGCCGTCGGGTGTAAGTAAGGAGAGGGAGAAGCTGGACTTGGAAATGCTGGCCAGGTAGGGTTTGGACCCAAGGAGCATTGATTTTTTTTTTCATTGACCAGGAGACTATGTGATAGGAACAATTCATAGGCAGAACCATAGTTATGGGTCAGGATTAAAGATATATTTGTTAGGGACTTGTCACTGTGGAAGAGGACAAGATCATCAGTGTACAGTAGTACTTCACAGGTGAGGCTATCAGATGGAAGGGAATTTATGAAGATGGAGAACAGAAGGGGGTCCAGGATGGAGCCCTGTAGAACACTCATAGTGACGGGTGGGTTGAAGGAGGTGGCTGTCAATGTGTTTTGTATTGGTCTGTCTAGCAAAAGGTTTTGGCTTCTAACATTTGACAGAATAGCCTTAACAACCTTGTTGTTAAAGTTCATGCTTCTATCACACTCTGGATTTAGTGCAAAACAGCTTTTAAAAAACAAAGGCATTTGCAGAAGAGCCGATCGTGGGCCCATCCTCTGTTAAAACAAACTCTGGCCAGAGCCAATAAGGCTGTAGATGAGCTCATTGAAGTTACGGTGAAACACGTCACTGTCTGCCAAGCTGGCAGCACTTAACCAGCCAGATGAGTGGATGGCACTACCATCTGGTACCATATTAACCCATGTATCAGGCCAGGAACTTATTGTGGTGCCAAAGCCAGTAAATGGTAATGTACACCATCTAGTGGGTGGAGGGAGGCAAAAATGGAAAGAAAAATAAAACAAGTCTCCAAATGAATGGCAGGAGCTGGTACCCTCAGATCCTGCCCCACGTAGCCTGCAGCCTGCCTCCAGATCCCAACAGCTGCTGGGGGAGGCCCCCTGTAAACCACTGCCACAAATGTAAAACATTATGGGGGGAAAGCATCAACAGCTCCCGATTTTATTATGGTTTACTGATAAACAAAAAAAAGCAAATAAAAGAAAACTTTGTTTACAGTCTAAAAGAGTTGTGTAATGCCTGGGGTCTAAGCCTGGAATTTATTTTTTAAGCCTGGGGAACACAGATTATGTACTTGATACAGACTGTATGTTAAATAAGAAAGGTTCTGCATGTACATAATTTGGAAAAATATAAAGCAAAGTTCCCAAATGTGGAAACAGAGTTTCAGATCAAAAGCCAAAACATCTGTTCAGACTATTTATTTGTATTCATACTTAACTTCTAATGTCTCTAAAAGACGAAGAACCTTAGCAGTGCAAGAGTTAACTGGGAAGGGCTTTGGCAATAACGTGAGGCTTCCAAGAAATACAAGATCACACAAATCCCAGTAATGCAAACCAACATGGAAAATATATGCAAATCACCATGACAGAATTCAGACTGGTTCTGCTTTAAGCAGGACTGTATGGTGCTGCATGGCCTCTCACACAATCTGCAAAGGAGGAGGCATAGGTGGGCACACCAGACCATCAGGGATGATTACAAACAGCTCTGAGAAGCCATGGTAGGCATGGGGGGGGGGACACACAGGACCATCAAGGATTAGGCTTTCCTCTGTGGCAGTTGTGATAAGGGGCTGCTGCCCCCATGCAAATTAGCTCATAATGGGCATGCAAATGGTCACTTAGATCTTTGCACACCCAATGGACTCATTTGCAGATTCAGGATGAATATAGCTCACAGGGGTCTTGGTGTTATTCTGTTTTGGGCAATACTATTCCCTGTGAGCTATATTTATTTATTTAAAAGTTTTTATTTATTTCATCATTCGGACATAACCTTTGAGCAAAATGCTCTTTTTCAAAGGTTCCATGTCTTGACAGGAGGACAACACACGAAGGAAGTTACAGAGTATGGGTGCACAAGTACAGAGACAAAAAATACAAGAAATAACAGCAATTGGTCTGATTATTTACAATTGTAAGCTATCTCATATAAAGATACAGCATATTGCAGTTAGTACAGCCCAAGGTACATGGTGAGTACTGTGGGTTTAAGAAGCTAATTTAGCCAGAGGTAAAGCAGCCAGGGGAGGCATTGTCATTATTTCATATAAAGTCGGGGGGGGGGGACTCAACATATGCTTTCATACCCTATATGTTAATGCAGCTGAGACGAGGCTTTGTTGTTAAATACAGTTAAGGGTAGGGGGCTAATTTTCTGTGCAGTACTGACCTAGTAGGAACATGCTAGAGAGCAATTTGAGGGAGGGCCATACACAGAATAAGCTGGGTGGAAGTCAGGTGCTTTGAGACAATCACATTTGTGCATGGTCAGTGGCAGGGGAGGGACTTAAAACAGAGTGCTGAGTTAAGGACAGTAGATAGAAGGCCTGTTGACAGTCTGTGGCTATGGAAGGCTCAACTTTGAGGGCTGGCAAGTAGAAGGAGGAAGTAGGAGTTTAAACTCAGGGTTACTGGGCAGCAGGGTAACAAATCGGAGAATGCAGCCCAGGCGCAGGCTGACTCCAAGCAACCGGGTGATCGTCCTACAGGTTACCTCCAGCTACAGATCTCAGCCTTGGCCAGGTGAAGTCTTAGTTCCACCGTGAAGACTGGGAGGCTGTTAATGAGTAAAAGGCATGCTGGGATCTCATGTAGCCAAGAAGGAGCCCTGTATGCAAAAGACCGTTGGCCAAGCACCATTTTTCTGAAGGGGATGACAAGTGGGCAGAGAGTCTGCCCTCTAGTACAGTACCAGGATCTACCTCGCTGGAGCACTTCTTTGAAGTCCAATGGAGCTGTACCTAGGAGAAATTTCATGCCAAGCAGGCATGTTTGGTATTTGATTCTGCTGACAAGACTGAGACAGTTAGTGCGCTCATAGAGGGAGCAGGTGTGTAGGAGACTATCAGCTCCTAGAGCCAGCCTGCAGGCCTTGTTGAGGGCTATGCTTACTCATTTTATCACACTGTCAAATGCCAACCCATAGACCATGAGTCCGTAGTCAATAACAAACAAGATGGAAGAGGAGACTGCCAATCTGAGTGCCTCAGGAGTTAGGTACTGTCTGTGCTTGTAGAGAACTCCAAGTTTGGAATTCACTGTTTTGGCAATCTGATTAATGTGCTGCACTTAAGAGAGGATGTCATCAATGATCACGCCCAAGGATTTAAAAGAGTTGACCTGCTCAAGTGGAGCAGCAGTATGTTGTTAGTAATAGTAAGGGACAGAAGAGATCTCTTGTGCTGGTGAGTGGTTATCAGCATCATCTTCATCTTCTTGTAATTGAGAAGCAATTTCTGAGAGTCAAACCAGTCTTTCAAGCTATGAAATGAGTACTGCAAATCATCCTGTAGGTGCTGAAGCTGGGCACTACTTACTAAGGATGGCAGCATCATCTGCATACAGAATAATCTTGCTATTGCAGGCCTCTGGAAATCTGTTGATGAACAGGCTAAAGAGGAGGGGGCCCAGTAGAGACCCTTGTGGGACACCCAATACTATATACCTAGATGAGAAGATAGCTGTCCCAATTTTTACACTCTGTGCTCTGCTGGATAGGTAATCCTGGAACCAGAAGATGGCTTCAGAGGCTAGCCCAAGGTGCTGAATGTGATCAAGCAAGATGTGATGGTTGTCCGTATCAAAGGCTTTGGTGAGATCTATGAAGAGAGATCCCACCAGGCTGCCCCCATCCAAGGCCTTGTGAATGTAGTCTATGAATTCAACTAAGGCCTTAGCTGTGCTATGGCACTAATGGAATACATGCTGTTGTGGGCACAGTAGACTGTACTTCTGAAGGTACTCAGTGATCTGGTCAGCCAAGATCCTTTCAAGCACCTTCAAGAGGGGGGAGAGGATAGATATTGGTCTATAGTTAGTAGTGCAAGACCATTCCCCACTTTTGAGGGCAGGGGTGACTAGAGCTACCTTCCAGGCCATAGGGGAATTTTGCCAGGGTGAGAGACTTATTAAACATCTTGGTGATGGAAACCACCAACTTGTCCAAGGCAACTTCCACCAATTTCATGTCAAGTGAGTCACTACCAAGTCTGATTTTACCCAGAGCCTTAGTAATCATAGGTCCTGGCTTCCTTGATTGTAACATGCTTGAAGTATAAATTCGGATGGGTCAAAGTATCTCGGGCTTTGGGTGGGTGTTGTGAGGGGGGGTCAAGGTAGCTTGGCAAGAGGACAGTACTGAGGTCAGAGAAGGCCACATTGAAGGCTTCTGCAATTGTGTGTAGATCTAGGGTGGGGGGTGCCATTTAAGCTAAGCATGGAGGAGTGCCTTCTGTCTTCCCTGCCCTGAAGCTCCTTAATGTTATCCCAGAATTGCTTCCCATTGCCCCAGTTATGTTCCAGTTGATCCTTGTAGTAAGCTGCCTTGGCTTGCCTGACAAGAGCAATACACTTGTTCCAGGCTGCCTAATAAGATTGGAAGACAGATCGGTTGCCCAGAGGTTGTCCCACTCCTTCATCAGATCAAGGAGGTTCCTGGGAATCCATCCATTGGAAGCAGCCCTTATCTTTCTTTTTCTCAGGGGGCATAGGCATCGCGAATACCATTGACTGTGGACAGAATGAATTGCAAAACTTGGTCAATGTCTTGGAGACTATTGAGAGGAGACCAGTCAATATTTGCCAAAGCTGTCTTAAAGTTGCATTTGGCACCCCTCTTCAGGACTCAGTTAAAAACCAGAGTGGGGGGGGTCATTTTTTACCTTATTAACCCACATACATACAACTGGCGAGTGGTCACTGAGGCAATCAGGGAGAACTTGGACATTTTTTATTCTAATGGGGCAGTTGGTCAGGATCCAGTGAAGCAGGGTGCCCTTTCCTCTTATGTGGTTTAGCCTGGTGTCTGAACAAATCATCTGTGTGAGGTACAACTCCACAACTTGATCCTTAAGATGGTTAGTGCCTTTGTTAGTCCAATTAATATTAAAGTCTCCAGTGACAATAACCTCTGAGTTTTTCTTCAGTTTAGATAGGGCCTTCAGGACAACACCTAGCCCCTGGTTTGCCTTTGCAGGTGGTAGGTACACCGAGGCAATGGTGAGCATCCTGTTCTGCTTTCCTAGCAAGAGCTGAACTGCTAATAGTTCATAATCACAGGTGTTGCCTGAGATTGGCAGAATACACCCCCTTAAGTTATTCTTCACATATATATCAGGCAGCCCCCACCCCACTTCCCCAACCTATCCAGTCTGAAAGATTCAAACCCTGTTAAGGCAATGAGTGAGTCCGTGACCTTGGGAGTGATCCACGTTTCAGTCAGGCAGATACAGTAACATCTGGGTTGTGCAACCTGGTGCATGCCTGGAACTGAGTCATCTTAGGGAGCAGGCTGCAGATATTCATGGCAACTATCTTACCCCCTTAAGTTATTCTTCGCATATATATCAGGCAGCCCCCACCCCACTTCCCCAACCTATCCAGTCTGAAAGATTCAAACCCTGTTAAGGCAATGAGTAAGTCCTTGACCTTGGGAGTGATCCACGTTTCAGTCAGGCAGATACAGTAACATCTGGGTTGTGCAACCTGGTGCATGCCTGGAACTGAGTCATCTTAGGGAGCAGGTTGCAGATATTCATGGCAACTATCTTTATACCACCCACGTGAACAACCCTGGAGAGGGGGTAGCACAATGGCCCAAGTTCCCAACGTCCCAATTTTGGATGAATCTCTCCATCTGTTAGCAGCAGCAGGATCAGGAAGATTCTTCCAATATAGCATAGAAGCCTAGTCCCCAGTCGCCTACACCTAGTGTTTCCAGTTTTGGAGGCAGACATCCTGTACCTATCAACTGGTGCAGATAGCTGTGCTAGTATACAGGTGCTGCTACTGACAGTGAACAGGACCACATGTGCAGTTGGAAGGACCAAAACTGACTGCCGTATTTCTGGGTAAGCGGTCATGAAGCACAGCTCGATATTGTCAGAATGGAGGGCACTGGGCCCAATATCACTGGGACAAGTCCATAGGAGGTACTGGCCCACTTGTGGGAAATAGGTGAGAATTATGATCAAGGTGAGGAACCTCAAAAGGCCCATCATGATAGCAGCCAGGCACAACCAGAAGAGGTACGATTTGTGCGCTCACTGGCTAACCAGAAGAGCCCACCACTGGCAAATCAGGGCAAGTTTTGGATGCTAAAAATAGAATAATTGAATGGTTTTAAATTAATATTATTCAGTTCACATAAGGCTCAATAAACATATAAGTTTATCCACAGCAGGAGGGAGTGCCTCAGGGGAAAGCAGAAAAGAGTGCACTCTCACGTTATATCAGTCTAACCTGTTGTCCATCGACCAAGCAGGGAATCAGTCCAATACATGTAACTACAGAGCAAACTACAAGGAAGTTGACTGAGAAATATCTTCTTACTTTAGTTATGTTCAAAAAGAACTAAGGGCCCTCTAGTGGCAGAACTTTATAATCTGCTAACGGGAAACAGAAAAAAAGTAGAATTGAGAAGCCTTTCCCATTAAAAATAAGCTCATAGAAAAAGGAAAATCTTTTGCAAGCTACACAGTACAGGGCATAGAGAGACATGCCAATCAAGCCATCAGCTTTAAGCCTCAGAAGTGCCCTTAATTCAAAGTGAGGAAAGCTCTACTGGTGTTCTGAAGTGGCTTCTGCTGTAGCGAAGGAGCATGGATGTAGCTGTGATCCAGAGGATGTGATTGAAGTTCCAGGGGGTGGATGGCAACTGAGATGCTAGAAGTGCCACAGGAGAGATGCAGTACCCTTTCAACCTGGTCAGAAGTGGGGCTGGAGAGAAACAGAAGGAAAGAGGGGTTTTAGTCAATACTTGTAGCCAGAGGAGAGATAAGGAGGTGGAGGGAGACAGTATGAAGATACAGATAAATCAGCAGGGGCCTGGGCAGGAGGTAATAAAACAGAATATATGGGTGTTAGCAAGGGGATGGAGTGAGAGGAAAGAGAAGCAGCTTGGGAAGGGGAGTCAGTCATGTCAGGGGCTAGAAAAAGGTTATATCAGAGTTGGGGAAAACGTGACAATAAAGAAAAATAGTTAAGGCTGCAGTTTTAAATATACATTACATTCAGTAACCCAGCCCAACATAGTTGGCAGCCCAAGAGTTATACATTTAGCTACACATTTAAATAGCCTGCAGTTTAAGCAATAACAATTACAGTAGTCTTAGCAAAAAATGTAGAACTGAGCAGTCTTTCCCATTAAAAATAAGCTCACAGAAAAAGTAAAATCTTTGGCAAGCTACACAGTACAGGGCATAGAGAGAAATGCCAATCAAGCCATCAGCTTTAAGCCTCAGAAGCATGCCAGGAAGACACACTGAGTAGAGTACTGCTAGATTCCAGGTGTGACCTGGGGGAAGGGGGGATAGGAGAAACACATACATAAATACATAGCTACAGTTCCAGGAGCCTACAGAGTGAGAATGTGCAATGGAGCAGTACCGTACTTTAGGTAGGTGTGTAAGGCACCTGGCGCTAACATTCAGGATACATAATTATATTCAGTCACATACATACATACATCTTTTAATTTATTTGCAGTCATTGAGGTGACAAAGGCTATGTCTTATCACGTAGGGCTACCAAGGGTGCCTGTACAGGTGACTGAGTAGTGGGCTTTGAGGAGGGAGCTGCAGTGTTGACTGTGGGAGGTGTGTTGAATGGCCACTGGGAGGGAGTTACGTAGTTTAGTTAAGTGGTGAGAGAATGCAGACTGGCCTGCCATGGTGATCCTGAGTGGAACAGCCAGGAGGTGCGAGTCAAATTTCTTGAGTGAATATGCTGGGATAGCAGAGGCAGAAAGGGCAGAGGTGAGATGGGGGTAGTGACTGGGCCCAGAATTTAACCATGGTAGCTGGCGCAGTGGCAATGGTGGCAGTCTTGTAATGAGAGGAAGTCCAATGTCTGTCATAGTTTGCAGTGGTGGGTGGTGGTTAGACTATCAAGGGCAAACCGACAGAAGGAGTGAAAGAGTGGTCCAGTCTGGCAAGGGTGGATTTAGGGGCTGAACTGTAAACAACATCACCATAGTCAAATATAGGGGAGGATAATTTTCTACATGATTTCATGGTGTGCTGGCAGCAGGATGCATCCACAATTGCAGTACTAGGCACCCAGTTTGGGACAAAGTTTTTTGTGGATGGCAGGAATATGATTAGAGAAGTCTAGGTGCTGGTCAAGCCATAGCCTGAGGTGTCTGAAGGAGGTGCAGGTCTCAAGAGGAGACCCATCCAAGGTGTGGAAGGTGGGGTGGAGGGGATTTGTGCAAGTCTCTACCTTGTACTGAAGGTCATGGAGATAATTTTTTTGGTGTTAAGAAAGAGCTGGTTTGAGCAAACCAGAGCTGAACATCGTTGAAGTCCTTCTGGAGTCTGGTCAGCATATCAGTGGGTGAGGGGCCAGAGGTATGCAGGACTGTGTCATCCACATACATGTGAATGGAAGTGTGTGGGTAAACTGTCGGTAGGACTTTTAAGAAGACGGAGAACAAAAGCAGTCCAAGGACTGAGTCTTGGGGTACTCCACAAGGACTGAGTCTTGGGGTACTCCAGTGGTGACAGTAAGGGCAGTAGAGGTGGAGTTGCCAATTCTAACAGATTGGGACAGACCTACCAGATAGGTGTGGAACCACCTGACTGCCCAGTTAGAAAGACCTGCAAGTGAGAGTTTTTATTGGAGGAGTGAGTGAGAGACAGTGTCAAAGGCTTTGGCCAGGTCGACAAAGATGGCTAAGGTGATGTGGCCTCTATCCATACCAATGACTATGGTATCAGTAATGCACAGGAGAGAGGTGGTGGTTGAGTGAGATTTCCTGAAGCCAGTCTGGTAAGGTGTGAAGAATGAGGTAGACTCAAGAAAGGAGGAGAGTTGCGTAAGGACTAGTTTTTCTTGGATTTTAACCAGGATTGGGATGAGGGAGATGGGGTGGTATTTACCAGGATCAGAGGAGTCACCACCTTTGGGAAGGAGGATGACTTTTGGATACTTCCACTCAGATAGGATAGAGGCAAGAGAGAAGGAGAGGTTATATAGTGAGGCTAAAGGGGTGGTGATGGCAGGTACAGACAGGTAAAGCATTTTGGAATCCAGACCATGTGGGCACTTGCCCTTGAAGGGATTAAGGGATAGCAGGGCCTTAAGAACTGCAGACAGGGAGATCTGCTGGAAGACGAGGAGGGGCAGAGGGAGGAGTTATTTTTGGGGTGGGGCGGGAGAGTGGGTTTGCGGGACCGGAGGGAGGGTGGATAGACATGACAATGTGTTGTTTGTAAAAAAGACATTGAATTCAGCGTCAACTGATGGTGGGTCTATGACTGTTGAGCTGCTTACATTCAATACATGGAAAAGAGGGTGTGAGGAATGGTTGAAAAGTGATTTTGTCTCTTTCCAAAATTTAGACAGATTATCTAAGTTGGTGTGAAATGAGGCCTTGAAGTATTTTGCTTTTGCCCTGTGGATTTGTATCATATAGGTATTTCTGAGAGTTTGATATGTTTGGTGGTCTGTGGGAGAGTTGGAGGCCTTGAAGTACTTCTAAGCCTGGTCTCTGGCTCTGAGGAGGGCCAGGATGTTGGGTGAGATCCAAGGGAGGTGGTCACCCCTTTCCTGAACATATCTGAGTGGTGCATACTGATTCCAAACTGTGAAGAACTTGGTTCTGAAGAACTCCAGTGTGGAGTTGATAGAGGTGGCATAAGGGATGAAAGACCAGTCTGAGTGTTCCATGTTGTTTAGAAGTGAGGCTAGATCTAGAGATTTATAGGATCAAGTCAGGAGGGTTCTGGGAGGAGGGGGCTTTAGGTCTAAATATTTACTTTATTGAGTATGTCATATGATGGTCACTTAGGGAATCTAGTAAGAGGCCTGAGGTGAGTACCAGGTGTGGGTGGGAGGTAAAGGTCCAGTCCAAGAGACAGTGATTCTATGATTTAGGGTTGATGCGTGTTGGCTCCGTGATCTGTTGGGATTGATTCAGTGCTGCCACCTGGTTGTGAAGTTTGGAGGTAGTGCTGGAGAGTCAGTTCTGAATGAAATATCTGAGGATATAGAGCTCATCCCCAGAGGCTGGGGTGGTTAAGGTACTCAGGTGATCCAGGATACCAGTTGTGGTGGAGTCAGGTGAACAATAAGTTCTCACAATCAATATTGGTCTTGAGTGGGGGAGGGAGAGTTTAATTAGTAAGATGTCAATGGTTTGGGAGGGCAGTGGTATCATGATCGGGGTGAACTGAAGTGTGGAGGGGATGTACATGACTATGCCGCCACCTCTTTTGTTACCAGGATGGTCATGTCGAATGAAGGTGTAGCCAAGGATAGAGGATTCATTATCTTGGTTGTATGGCTTTAACCAGGTTTCTGAAATAATCAAAATGTGAGGCCTGAGTGACAGAAATACTAATTGCAGCAGTGTTATTCTGCAGAGGATGCTACAGATATTTCAGTGGGCAAGTATCAGTCCCCTTGAGAGTTGTAGAGGTGGTGCTGTGCTTGGGCCGGGGGAGTGGGTGGGACCCAGATTAGCTTCTATATCTCCAGATAAAAGAATCAAAAGTGTTATTAAAAGTTGGGCATTGTGCCAGACCCATGAAACTTACAGTAGGAATTTGGTCGCATGTCAGTAGGCTTAGTGGTGGTATGGATGGTGTGATTGAGGGCTATTAACACACTGTGGAAATCTGGAGGAAGTACTGATGGGCCTGCCAACAGATTATGGAGGTAAGCCTCAGGGGGTAGTTCAAATGTGGTGGTGGTGGAGAAGAGTGGTGGGACAGTCATAGTGTAGAATGCTAGCTGGGAGGTCTGCTCCTCAGGGCAGGAAGAGGGTAGAAGTGACTTCAAAGGAGCAAGAAAAGAAATTATGGTTAGGTAGAGAGGTGGCATTATGAGACTAGAATTTGAAGAGTGCTCTAAAATAGTGTGGTAGCGGCCACTAGTGGAGGGTACAGATAAGCTGCAAACAGCAAACTGGACTGATTGTTTTTTTGAGCAGCACATGACTGCAGCTATATAATAGACAGATCACCAAGAGTGGTGGTGGTGGTGTAGTGGGGCAGCCAACACGAAGCATTGGTGGGTCAACTGCTCTGAATCACAGACGACTGTTGCAATTCACTCTTATGCTGTACCTGGCTGTCTTGTGCTGTGGGGTGGGGGGTCAAAATTCTTTCAGCTCATGGAAGAGCTCTGCAGTTCCTGTCCCTTACAACCACCAGGCATCTGTGGAGAAAAGCACAAAGACATGGGGTTATAAATAGCAGGTAAGGAGGAGGGGCTATGCAATGGATGGAGTGGAGTAAGGGGAGCTAAGTCCCGACAGAAAGTGTAAATTATTCTGATTCTCTGCTGTCCTGCTTTGGGAGGTGGCTTTCTGATTTATTTATTTATTTTTTATTTTATTTTATTCAAGTAATCTCTAATCGCAATCTCTAAATAAATAAATCATGCAGTCTGAGTGCAACTGAAGGATCCACAGTAAATCTAACTTCTTCGTTTATTAATTGGGACAGGCAGTTTGCAGACTTAAGGAGCAGTGGCTAGCCATGAAAACTACAATTAGAGCTTAAAATCCATTTAAAGTAACACAAGAAGTGGCTGCAAAGCTACTAGCACTAGTTAGTTTTTGTTATAGGTAAATTCTATCAGTAATGCTCTGCCAATGGACTTGGGACAGAGCCAAAAGCTGGACCCAGGTTAAAATTTAAATTTAAAGTCGGCTCCAAAAAGTCCAATCCATGCTCTGAATCACAGATGACCATTGTGATTCACTCCATGCCTGCACCTGGCTGGCTTGTGCTGTGTGGGGGTTGAAATGTTTTCAGCTTCTGAGAGGGCTTTTCAGTTCCTGGCCCTCGTGACAACCGGAGAGCTGGCCAGCTTGTGCTGTGGGATGCGGGGGGTCAAATTTCTTTCAGCACGTGAGAGGGTTCTTCAGTTCCTGGTCCTCGCAGCTACCAGAAAGCTATATACAACCCATGTGCAGGTCAGGGCAACAAAGATGCATTTAGCTTCAACACAGCATGATATTCAGTCAGATAGTGCCACTCATTATCCAAATGAATACAGCAGCAAGAAGGCGAAGTGTGGGTACAAGTGCAAAACAAACATCAGTGCTGTGCTTGTAAATTTATTAGAATATGAGGCCCAAAAAAACCTCAGTAGAAAATGATAGAGGCAAGGGTTATCCGGGAAGGGCATTGGCAATAAAGTCAGATTTCCAAGAAATACAAGTGCATATATACCCCAATAATGCAAAGTTTTACTGGAAGTACAGGCATAGACTATGCTCTGAGGTATTTGTGATTTTGTATTTCTCTGAAACCTAGCTTTATTGCCAATGCCCTTCCCAGGTATTTGAAAAAAAAAAAATAACGCAAGACCCCCTTTTTTTTTAATTACTGTTTTTTTTTTTTTTTTTTACTGGTTTCTTTTTTTTTACTGGTTTCTGCTTATTACTACTAAGAAATTAGGCTCCACTGTTCTAACAGTTAGCCCATCAAGGCTCTAAAGATCAGTTGTTGAAATGGAACTCACTACTATAGCACCTGCCACATTATGCCCACCTCATGTGTAATGCAATGTGTGTAACAGATAATTTTTTGTGCTCGTTTTGGATTGCCATCAAATGTAACCAGTAAGTATGTAATGCAACATGCCATGCAGACTGGTAACAAAAAAAAAATCACCTGATAAGTATTTCATCTGACTTCTCACCTGGGACATTACTTATTTTCTGTCCTTAAGCAGCACCTGATAGGAAGAACAGAGCTTTTGAATACTCTGAAATTAGAACACATGCTATTCTTTGCTCCATTTAGGAAAGTTCAGATTTACAGCTTCCTTGGATAATAAAACTGTAGACTTTGTGGATGCCATCATTTCTTGAGGGATAGTGATCTAAAACAATTATTACCTTCTTTGAAAATAGTGTGCAATGCACAATTTGTTTCAAAAATCAGGTTCTCTGTGTTTTGCATGGATTCATATCCCTGTTTCAGTTCAGCTGGTTCTTTTCTAAAAAGAGAGCTGACCGAGTCCATTTAATCCCCATAAATAATTCAGTTACTATTAAATGAGTCTTAACTTACAATAGTCCACAGCACATCCCTCCACTTTCTTCATTTCACAAATCACTCTGTTCGAGAAACAAACCTTGACTTCTATAAGCATTAGAAGTAAACTGTTTTGAATCAACTTCTTTAGTTTTGCATTAAGCACATATTGCCTTACAACCACTAGAAATAATAACAAATAAAACAAAAACAAAATTTAAAACACACTTAGATAAGTACAATATCAGTGGAAACCAGATAAAATATTTTACAGTGTGTTAAGAGCTAATTATGGGCTTGCTGCCTTCCTGGCACCAAAAATCCATAGTATGAATCATTGTATGAATAATCTGAACATCTGCAGAATAATTTTGATAAAGCTGTAATTGGAATTTCTACATTCTAAAACCTAACAGTGAAAATAATATCAGTCATGTTAAAGCAACAATGCATACAGTGTTAAAAGAAGGATCTCACAGAAAAAATGTTAGACCACACTTGGGAGACTTCAAAACCTGGCTATGTACTGTTCAGAAGTTGTCCGAGGTGCAAACCGGGGTGGGGGGGTGGAGCGGCCCTGTATGTCAATGAAAATGTCAAAGCTACAGAAATTCAAAATACACATAAGGAGCCAGAAGAACTGTGGGTCACCCAGGAAACAGGAAATGGGTTGTGTACAGGCCCCCAGACCAGGGGGAGTACATAGACATATTACTGTTAGAAGATATACAAAACATGACAGCTAAAGGGGAAGTTCTGATAATGGGAAACTTCAACATGACAGATACAGATTGGTCAATGCCATCAGGAACATCTGCCAGAACTAGACACATGTAAGAATCCCTGCAGGGGGAGGGTCTCAGACAACTGGTACAACAACCCACAAGAGACGTGGCTATCCTATATCTAGTACTGACTAACAGGGATAGGATCACATATCTACAGGTAGAAGGTCACCTGGGGGCCAGTGACCATCACATGGTAAGGTTAAATTTGGCCACTAGAGCTAAATCATCCCATTCCAAGGCAAAATTATGGGACTTCAGAGGATCTGACTTTGATAAGATGGCCAACAGAGTTAAGTTAGCCCTGGCAAAAAGAAATGCAGGTGAGGGGGTACAGGAAAAGTGGGCAAGCATTAAGGATGCAATACTTGAAGAAACTAGAAGGGGTCCAAAGAAAAATGACAAAAAGAATCAAGGAAATGGCAGATAAAAACTACAGAGAAAGATTAAAAATATTGGACCTATATTCTATCCAATAGACAACTTTGAGGTGATCTTTGTTTAGTTTACAAAACCATAAGAGAACCAGGCCTTACAGAAACCTTGGGGATAGAAATAAATTTTCACATTTCACAAACAAGATCTCATAACTTCAAACTCATAGGGGTTAATTGCAGAACTAAAAAGAGAAGTCAGTGGTTTTGTCAAAGAATAGTCAACCTATGGAATACATTACCAGCCAAAGCTGTAGAGAGTAAGATCATTGATATATTCAAATATCAGTTGGATCAATTCATGCGTAACTCAAAATTTGATTATATATATATAAGATATTCCACCCTAGCGTGGCAAGCTCACTAATAGGCTTTGTCTCCTGAGCTTGTACTCAACTATGAACCTGTCCCATTGTGTTAGAGAGAAAAGGAAGTGCAAATGAAGAAAGAAACAACTTTGGTTCTCAAATACAGTAGGAGAAAAGGTCAGAGCCAAAAGGCTGGCCTTCAGGAAATATAAAGGAACGCAGTGGGATGAAGATAGGGAGGCATACCAAACTTCCCTAAGGGAGGCAGGGAAGGCAGTAATGCAGGCAAAGACCCAAACCAAGGAAACACTAGCACAAACAGTAAAAGAAGGTGACAAGACTTTCTATAGATACATTAGTGAAAGGAGAAAGTCCAGAGGGGGTATTGCTAAGATCAAAGGAGATAAAGGGGCGTGTGAGGAGAGGACCATGTAAAAGTATCTATCCTAAATAAATACTTCTGCTCAGTATTTACTGAAGAGAAGTTAGGGCAGGGCCCACAGCTTAACACCATGGACACGGGGGGGGGAGGGAAGTGTGCACTACTCCCTTCACCAAAGAAAGAGTCCTATAAGAGCTCGATAAGCTCAGGGTGAACAAGGCAATGGGACCTGATGGCATATATCCTAGGGTACTAAAGGAGCTAAGGGTGGAACTAGCAGAGCAATTATCAGAACTGTTTAGTGAGTGTCTGAGCACAGGAGAGGTCCCAGAAGACTGGAAAAGGACTCATGTGATGCTGATCCACAAGATTGGCAGCAGGAAGGAGGCAGGGAACCACAGACTAGTCAGTCTTACCTCAGTAGTGGGCAAGATTATGGAGGCACTTCTAAAGGAAAGGATTGTGCAACACCTGGAATCCATAGGAGCACAGGATCCTAGACAGCATGGGTTTACTGAAAGAAGGTCCTGCAAAACTAATCTCATAGGTTTCTTTGACTGGGTAACCAGTGTGGTGGACCAAGGGGGAGCAGTTGATGTTGTCTACCTTGACTTCAGCAAAGCTTTCGATACTGTTCCACATAGAAGATTGATTAATAAACTGGGTAGGCTCAGAGTGGGTCAGAAGTTGGTTAACTGGGTGGCAAACTGGTTGACAGGCAGAAAACAGAGAATGGTGGTAAACGGTATGCAGAAGAGATGCAAGTCACAAGTGGGATACCTCAGGGATCAGTCCTGGGCCAGTACTCTTCACTATCTTCATCAGTGATATTGCAGATGGACTGGAGGGTAAGATTTGTCTGTTTGCAGATAACACCAAGATCTGCAACAGAGTAGATGATCCAGATGGGGTGGGCAGAATGAGAAGAGATCTGGGTAAACTGGCAAAATGGTCAGAAGAGTGGCAACTGGGGTTTAATGCAAAGAAGTGCAAGATTATACACATAGGGAAGATAAACCCTGAAGCCACCTATAAGCTGGAAGGGGAGTTGCTGGCAGTCACAAGGGAAGAAAGAGACTTGGGCATTATCATCACCGATTACCTGAAATCATCCAAGCAGACCACTAAAGCAGTAGGTAAGGCTAGGAGGAAGTTGGGGTGTATTAGTAGAGGTATCACAAGTTGGAAGAGAGAGATAATAATCCCTCTTTACAAGACACTAGTTAGGCCCCATCTGGAGTACTGCAAGCAGTACTGGAGGCCACACCTTCACAAGGACATTAACCAGATTGAGGCAGTCCAGAGAAGGGCAACCAAAATGGTGCAAGGACTGCATCAGAAAACATATGAGGACAGATTAATGGAGCACAATATGTATACTCTAGAGCAAAGGAGGGAGAGAGGTGATATGATCAAAACATTTAAATACCTTAAGGGCATTAACAAGGTGAAAGAGTCTAACATGTTTCAATATAAGAAAAATATCAGGACATAAGGACACAGCATGAGATTAGATGCAGGCCGATTGAGGGGTAATGTGAAGAAATTATTATTCACAGAAAGGGTGGTAGACGCATGGAACGGCCTACCACAGGAAGTGGTGTATATGAATACAGTGCAGGGCTTCAAACAAGCATGATCTAGGCATAAGGGAGCAATACAGATGAGTATGAATAGATAGGCCATTGACAGAACAAAGGCCAATGGCACATTTATAAGGTAGAAAAAGAAATGTGCAGACTGGATGGGCCTTGCAGTCCTTATCTGCTATCAACTTCTATGTTTCTATGTTTCTAGAGATACCCCTTATAATGTCCTGTGTGTGCCTGAAAATGACAATTTACTTCAAAGCATTTTTATTATGTCCTTACTGCACTACTCCATTTTATAGCACCGTAATTTAGCCTCTGCTCCCTTGAGTGTATCTTTTTGCTTTCAACAACCAATATAATGCCAAATTTTTTGACCAGCATTCTGCAATAAAAGAATCCTTATTCTTTATTTTATAGGATTTATGCATTAGGTGAGTAACATATAAATTTCTGCAGAGAGTCTTTGATGACTTTAATTCAAAAGTAGCAAGAGTGGAGGGGGACAGATGGTGCCACATCCTTGAAATCAACTTAGCACTATCATAGAATCATAGAAATGTGGCCAATCGAATCTACCCCTTACAACCCTTCTTATTTGCCCCCCTTGTCAAGAGATCTTCCCTTTGCCCACTGGTCATCTCCTTGTGTCTGTCCCATGCCCCCTTGAATCCCTCCACCATTTCAGCCCTAGCTACCTCCTCTGGCAGATTGTCCCAGGGCTCCACCACCCTCTCAGTGAAGTAACACCCCTCACATTGCCACTAAACCTTCCTCCCTCTAATCTTTGACTATGACCTCTAGTTCTAGCACCTATGTTTCTTGTGAGTAAGCTGCTCCCTACCTTATTAATCCCCTTCACATACTTAGACATTTGGTTTTGTAATGCTTCATTGGCAGGATTCACTAAAAAATGGAAAGTGTCACTCAAATGTTTACGCTTCCGCTCACAGTTGGGCTGGTGGGCAATCCTGCTATTCACAGTCAGATAGCGTGGTGCACTATCCAGCTGTAAACAGGGACAGGCAGGGGCAGCACTAACCCAGGAAAAGCACCAAGAACCCTAGTAATTCTTCGCCCACAGCCAGCCAGGAGAATGGGCTGGCAACAATAACGCACATGCGCTAAGTCCCTATTCATTAAAGTAGCCATGCAATTACTATGAGTCCATTCAGCATGCAAGGTGTTATTGGCCATTAGCATGCCCATTATGGGCCTTTTGCATGGCCTTTGTTTGGTCTAGTGCCCTCCTAGACCATGCCCCTTGCAGATGCATTCTCCCAATGTAGTAGCCCACCCATCATTGCTCACCATCCCCATATGCTATAACATTTTTCCATAGTGTAGTGGTACCCTCCAACTTTGAGAACCACAAGGTACAACCCACACCTGTTGCTGCCTGTAGGGTGGGGGGATGTTAGGGTTGGAAACCCTAATGCCACATTTCCCTACTTTTGTCACTTTAACCCTAACTGGTGCATTAACAAAGTTTTTTTGCAATGAATATATTACAAATCAGTACCAACCAATGTAGCTACTGCCTCAATATCACCTGCCAAAATTGCAATCACACATGGAAATCAAAGTTAAACTGTGCAAAAAAGGCCTACTGACTCACTGTACAAACATTTTACAAGCTCTGCTACATTCTGCTAACTGTGTAAAAAAGTCCTCCTGAATCATTTTACAAACATTTTACAAGATCTGCTCCATTTAAAAAAGGCCTGCTAAATAACTTACCAAACATTCCACGTGCTGCCTTCCATTATGCAGTCTTGAAAAACACTGAAGGAAAAACCATCTGAACTAACCTTCCTAATATACAAAGCCACTGTACTATGGAAAGCTTAAAAGGAGAAAACTACACAGCATAGCAAATGCCCTACAATACGAAAACATACTACAATAAAACATTAGGGGGAACGCTGCAGAACTACGAAAACACTCTAACTTAAGCAAATACACTGAACAAGTTACGCAAAGTAACTAGTCTAATGTAATATATAAACTAAATGATGGCAGAGTATGGTATATGAGGAAATAATTCCATATAAGGGTTCAGCAAGCTCATAAAGGGTACTAACCCTTCAGGCTTATGGTGTTATGGCTTGGTCAACCACTCAATGATATTTCCTCATATATCACACTTTGACATCATTTATTCTTTGTTTCTATCTATCTATCTATCTATCTATCTATCTATCTATCTATCTATCCATTCAGGATACTGTAGATACAGATGTATACCTTGCAGTGTTTCTACAGAGTGCTGCAGTACTCTACAAGGAATAGTGCAATTCAATGGAGATTATGCCCTTTGGAGAGTGAACGAGAGAGAGAGAGCTGCACATACTGTATAAATAACTTTACTTAACTGGCCTTATCCTACAAGAAAATATCAAAAGAATTGAACCAGAAGCAAATGATTTGATACCTTTTAATGGACCAACATAGATGTAACAACAAGAACAAAGTGCTCTAGCTTTCGGACCAACCAGTCCTTCTTCAGAAGCTCATGGCAGTTGTTTAGAAAATACAATACTTATAACAGCTAGATAATGCAGAAAAAAACAGAAAAAATTCCCCATTGGTTTAAAATACTAATTTAAAAAAAAAAAAGATGATGTCAGAGAAGTTTAACAGTACAATACTGCCTTCAACCAGAAAGAACCTTGGGTCAGATGTGCTTGGTGGAACACACATACAAAGAATCCTACTGCATATAAATTTAATTGACATAAGATAACACTGCTGAAGCAGATAACTCCTAAATCAAGCTATGAGTGTCACAGTTAGTATAAGGATGTGATTACTGAAATGCAACCCCCACCCAGATTAAAGACAAACTAAGATTGTTATAGGGCTCATGAAATTTCAATGTTAGCATTATAGACAAGAATTTACCAGTAAAGTTGTCTTAAAAACTTCAGTGCACACTGTGTGATGTGTAAAACCTAGCTGGACCTGTCACCCAGCTGTATTCTCAAGCTAAATATAAGGCCCAAGAAATTTCAAAAACCTCAGGACTATATAAATGATAATTTAAATATAAATTGATAATATTAGTGTCAAACAAAAAACTCTAGTCGAGGAACCTCAAGGAATTAAGACCATGTAGCCTGATATGTACTGATGTCAATATATACTGAGAATGTAGCAACTTGATGTACCACAAGTGTCTAAGGAATCTGAAAAATAGATAAAAATGTAATTTTTCTCCTCCTCTTCATACAAACAATACAACCTAACCCACCCCACATAACAATAATGTGGGTGGGGGAGATACATAGCTTAAAGGAGAGTTGTCTGTCTTTCTGTCTCGCCCCCCCTCTCTCTCTCCCCCACAGACACACACACACACACACACACACACACACACACACTCTCTCCTAGTGAACCTATATTAACTTCAGTCACTGCAGTTATTCCCCAATTGAGGTTCCTCTACTAGAGTTTTTTGTTTGACATTAATATTATCAATTTATATTTAAATTATCATTTATATAGTCCTGAGGTTTTTGAAATTTCTTGGGCCTTATATTTAGCTTGAGAATACAGCTGGGTGACAGGTCCAGCTAGGTTTTACACATCACACAGTGTGCACTGATGTTTTTAAGACAACTTTATTGGTAAATTCTTGTCTATAATGCTAACATTGAAATTTCATGAGCCCTATAACAATCTTAGTTTGTCTTTAATCTGGGTGGGGGTTGCATTTCAGTAATCACATCCTTATACTAACTGTGACACTCATAGCTTGATTTAGGAGTTATCTGCTTCAGCAGTGTTATCTTATGTCAATTAAGTTTATATGCAGTAGGATTCTTTGTATGTGTGTTCCACCAAGCACATCTGACCCAAGGTTCTTTCTGGCTGAAGCAGTATTGTACTGTTAAACTTCTCTGACATCATCTTCTTTTTTTTTTTTTTTTAAATGAGTATTTTAAACCAATGGGATTTTTTCTGTTTTTCTGCATTATCTAGCTGTTATAAGTATTGTGTTTTCTAAACAACTGCCATGAGCTTCTGAAGAAGGACTGGTTGGTCCGAAAGCTAGAGCACTTTGTTCTTGTTGTTACATCTATGTTGGTCCATTAAAAGGTATCAAATCATTTACTTCTGGATCTATTCTTGCAAGGACCAATACGGCAACTACTAAATCTAGATTTCAAAAGAATTGGAGAAATTAGGCTCGTACATAGGCGCAGCAGGATTCTTACTACTCGCAACAACAGTGACTCGAGTTCAGAAGTGAGCTCCTCTGGGTTGAGAAGGCAGTCATCCAGCTCTGCCACTATCACCTGGGTGACCCCAGCTGTCAGTGCAGTCAGGGTAGCTAGTGGGTGGAAGGACAACAGCTGTGACCACATTGCTCATACTCATGGTCATGTATGCTTGAGCACCCAATCTGGGGTACTGGGTCAGAAAAAGTAGGAAAGCCCTGTCTGGCAGAATGACACCAGCCACTCTCAGGCCCTGCATCTATATACTCAGGCACCACCTCTGGACTGGATAATTCAATGGAGGAAGTTGGGAAGCACCAGCACCTCCACCAGAGAGGGTATGCTCTGGGGAAACAAGGAGGTGAGGTATGTTCTGAGGGGTGCCAGGATGATGGGGCTGGGGTGGCTAAGCAGAACGGTGACAGTGGGAAAGATGGGGAAAAAATAGTAAAAAAAGTAAACAAATTAATTTCAACAACTTTGTGAAAGAATCACTTTGGGTTATAACCACAAAAGTAAGTAAATGCATTTTTAGTATTAAAGTCCCAAAAGCCATGATGAATCAGTAACCTGGCATTCATTCAGGTTTCATTATCAAGCAACACACCATTTTTGTAAGGTAAGGTAAGGTAAGGTTTATTGTTCAGCTAAAAAGCCATTACAATATCTTAAAAAATTCACACATTTCATACAATTAAAAAAAAAACAGTATGTAAAATACAACAACAGCTTAAACTTACACTATAATGTGCAATGCAACATGATACATATAGCATATTTTATAAATTAAATTATACCAACAGGTACTATGATAAATCAGATAAATAAATCCTCACTCTACTCAGTCTGATAATATTAAACCCAAAACAAATTTCTTAATAGTCAGAGAACAGCCATCAAGCTAACAGGCACCATGGCAGTCTAAACCACACCAATGTAGTTTACCTCCACCACTCACATTTTGCTCCGTCAGCAACTGCCAAGTAGCCAAAACAGACATGCTGTAATATAGGACAACCATTAAAGGTACCATACAGTGCATACTGCTCCGTACCCTGTAGACCCCTTCCTACCTGGTCATTCCCATTGGCCATACCTGAGGCACTAAACGAAATTAAGTTTCATGACGAGTCTCATCTGATCACTCTGTGACCCCTCTGATCCTACCTGGAAGCCAATAGGGCCTGCTGGCATTAAGGATATGTCCATTTAGGCACCATGCAGTGCATACTACTCCGTGCCTATGGATTATCCTCCATTCAGCTACACCAGTCGGCTACTATTGAGCATACGGGGGGCTCCATGTTACAGTCCAGTCCGATCATTCCACTCCATATCACTCTGCACCTCTCTGATGGGCAACAGGACACACAGGTCTGTAAGTATGTCCAGTGAGGCACCATGAGATGCATGCCGCTCTATGCCCCACTGATTGCCTGATTCCAGCTACTCCCAATGACCACTCTTGCAGTACTTGTTGGGGCTCCATGTCCCAGGTGGAATCACTTATGGTAAATAGTTTTGTCCCGCCTGATACCAAAAGGCCTCAAGGCATTCTCATGGGTCTAATAATTAAATAACTATAAACACATAGGGAAACATAGCTTCTTTCATTCCAAAGTTCTCTGCATTTTGAATCCCAGATAAAACTCAAAAGTGTACATATTTTTCAAATACATGTGACCATTCAAAGCATACCTCTTTAGGCTCAATAACTCTGAGCCAAATTTGATATCACATTAAAATATCTCATATTCAATATATTACAAAACTAATAGGCTTGAATTGCTAAAGTTTCATCAAAGCACAAGAACAATATCACGCTCCAGGCATTGACAGCTTTAAAAGCCAGATTAAAACTCTATAGGTACTTTCAAGGCCTTAAGTACTAATAGGCAAATATTTGTAGCATTCATCGCCTCAAAAAAGCTTCCAATATAGGCCACTGGGTTTTCACAACATCCCAAATAAAAATCCTAAAAACAGTTAAAGTTTTGAAATTCTACTTAGAAAGCTTTTGCAAACCTATTTCATTTAACTTTATACAAATGACTCATTTAAATATTAGAGTCCAAGATAAAGAAAAGGGGAAAAAAAAGCATTATTTCAGCACACATATTCTTTCCACTCTGCTCCTGCTATTAGAGGTCCAAGGGATCACTCCATACCACCATCCTTATTCAAGCATAAGTAACATTTGCCCTTTTAAGCAAAAATGTTAAGGCTTTTTTAAAACGTTTCCTTTTACCACTCAGAGTAAATCAGTAGTCCCATTTCCTATACTATTTGATTACTCTAGCTGTCTCACCTGGAGTCCATTTAAATCCAATGGGTCTTAGGTTCAGTTTATGCTGCAAGGCACACAGCTCATTACATACCTTGTTTCCACCATTTTTCAAGGAATGCTCTGTTTAATCACCACACACATCATGAAGACAGTCATGGGGACAAAAAGTGATTTTCTGAGCAATACTACCACTGGCCTTTTCCGCCTCTTCAACTCAAACGGCAGGAACAATAGCCTTCCAATTACAGGTAAGAAGACTCCAGCAACTTTTGCCCATCACTTTTTTTCCTTTTATCCTCTCCCCCGAGTCACTGTTCAAGGAGGGATGGGATTTCAAACCTGTAAAACAAAAGATTAAATCGCTCATTGAGCACAGTAAAACAAGGGGCAGAATCTTAATTCCCAGACCCCCTAGGCAGAACTAGCGTACCTGTAATAATTCAAAAAAGGCATGTCAACACAACAAGATGCGGTCCACAGCACGATTCTCACAGGACCCCAGCATTACCAGCCAGCCGGCTAACTCCTTAAACTTCCAACAAGGCCTCTCTCTCTCTCTCAACTCTAAAAACGGTCATCGGATGCCGACATAAACAGCTAGCCCTACATAAACCTCCAATGCCAAAAAGCGCCTGCTGCTTCAAACAAAGGCCACATGCTGGCAAGCACTACAGTTCAATTTAATAAGTAAGACACTTATATCTGGAGTTAAATTAAACCAGAAAAAAACAAGTTTCATTCAGCAGCAAGTTGAAATTTACCTAAAAAAGCTGGCGTACATCTGAACAAACTAGAAAAGCTGCGAGGAGCGGAACAGCAGCACAGCCATCTTGCTGCTCCACCTTGGACGGAGATCTTTTAGTGAGCCTGCTGCTGTTTCAATAAAAATTATACCCATGGCAGGCATTGCTGAGGCAGGTACAAGAGGCACAGCAACTATGAGTGAGCCTGCTGCTGCTTTATTATACCCATGGTGGGGCATTGCTGAAGTACGTACAAGAGGTGCAGCTGCCCACCATTTTTGTTGTCCTAACTTCAGCACTCTCTGTCAAGCACCTACAAATTACTACCAGAGCAAAGCTTGGAGAGTGGGTGGTGAAGCTAGGGCAATGTATGTGTTCCATCAAGTGCATCATAAATGCCAAGCTACAGATTCACCATGGCTTAGGGGACTGCACTATTGTGACTTTTTGTAACTTTCAGGGATTTAAGCTTCAAGCCTACTGTAAGTTTTGTTACAATATATATACCTTAAAAGTAAAACTAAAACTTAAGGAAGTTTCCTGGTATTTCAGTTTCCTGTTTTTCTGATGCACCTGGAAACATTTTCAAGGCTGTTTACTAGCAAAGTACATTCTTAAATATATAAAAGCATCTTAGAATAATGATTTATCCTATTACATCAAGTCCAGCTAACAATATATACAGGATGGCCATGTTGATATTAGATCCCACAGTTGCAGATGCTGGTATCTTTCACAACGCTCTACATATGTGTCATCCTGTCTTTGGTTTTCTGCTTGTTTTATATTAAAGTCCTTGTCATTCTGCATGTACTTTTGAATTGTTCAAATAGCTTTCTGTCATATGTTATTTTTTATTGGGATTTTTCAGTTGTTTTTCTCCTGAGCCAATCACTTTGACACTGCAACTTTAAAAGCATGTATAACCAAAAGAAGCATGGTAACCATTATATCTCTTTCTTTGCTATATTCATGACTGTATTCTACATCCATCAAGAAAGTGTTATGAAATTGACATGGGACTAAACTATTTTTATTCACAAAAACATACACATACTGTATTTCTCCCATTTTGGGAATGTTAGTTCAAGAGGGTGCCCTAACATTGACAATGTACTCTTTATTTTTGCATTTGTGGAAAAAAATGAAACAAACATCATTACAAATGATGTGTTATTGTTTCACATTTTCTTTCACACTCATGTTGACACCTTAAAACAGTCTGAACCTTTACAGATTTGGTCCCTTGAGTAATTAAAGTCTATCTATATAATGTAAAAACAAGCATGGCAACTCATGTTTTTTTGTTTGATTTTAAATATTTAGATGACCATCATGTACTGGGAGAAAACAATATATATGAATTTGACATGGGGTTGCTGAAACACCAGGGAACATTCTTAATGCATTTTTTTTTTGATAATGACCTTTGAAGGAGC
The DNA here is from genome assembly GCA_016271365.2 of Neoceratodus forsteri. Lineage (NCBI taxonomy): Eukaryota > Metazoa > Chordata > Ceratodontiformes > Ceratodontidae > Neoceratodus > Neoceratodus forsteri. Next base: position 784,994,358 of record CM057452.1, read on the forward strand.
AAAAAAAAAAAAAGTATTAAGGGCAAATATCAGATATGTTTTACAAATATATTCAGAAAATATAAAGTATTTTAATCACAATTAAACTTTTCATATACTGTAGGATTTGCTGAGTCACTCCAGCTGAAGAAGCTAGCACACTAGCCATTATGATGAAAAGAAATCAATATCAGCTAATGTATTTGAAAGGGCCAGCACTCTATGTCATTTTAGAGAGCCAGCACTGCCTGTCTTGCTAGAAAAATACTCTGCTGGCAGGATCAAAGAAACTACACCAATCTAGCATCTTAAAAGCAGCAAGCATTTTTTTTTTTATTCTTTTCATGTTTATTTACCCAGGATAACTAAAACAAACTACAAAAACATCTCATTTTAAAGGGTTCCTGATTCTTTTCCATTTAAACATTAGTGTGGCTTAATAAAAGGGAGGTCAGTTTACAAGTGCAGAGTCGCAAGATGTCTGTGCCTGGATTTGATCTAGGATCTTATCTTATGGCTGGAAAGGCTACAGTAAGTGCTTATCATTTAACTGCACTGCTTTCAGTATTGGAAGACATCAGCACTTGCCAGCAGAATCACAGCAGACAGTATTAGCAATGGAAAGTAAATGAGAGACATAAAGGATATGGGGGGCAGGTGAAAAAGAATGGAACAGTCAAGTAATCTGGATATTTAAATGGGGAAGGCAAGGCACTTTTGAATTTGCTTTTGAGGATAAAGACGGTCACAGCTAGGAATAATGTTTACTACTTACCCTTAGACCCTGTCACAACATTACAGGCACACTGGTACCATTACAGTGGACTGAGCAATTTACCTTCATGATATGTCTAACTGAACTACCCCAGAAACAGAGACTTTCACTAACATCTGTTCTCACACCCAGATCATTCATTTTACGCCAAAATGTTTCCAAGGTTGGAACTAGAATGCATAACTCACAGAATGATGATTCTGGACCCGGAGCACTAACTTGGAGGCATTTATTTTATTAATTTATTGAAATGTTTCACCAGGAAGGCACACTGATTGACAAGTTGCTCATCATCCAGTGTGACCTGGGAAGAAGGGGTACATTAGGAATGAGACATTAAACATTCAACTTATAAGTTTAACAGTAACATACAGTTGTAAGATAGATATTACAAACAGTGTTACCACAGTGTTGCACATGATAGGTAAAAACAGTGGACAATAATAAGTGCTGGGTTAATAAGCAACAAGTGGTTATGCGAAAGCAAAAGGGGAAAAGAGAGGCAGTGGTGAGGTGTATGGGGAGGGTAAAAGTTGTGTCCCTGGAGACCACTTCAGGATGTGAGGATCTGCACTGCACTGACCAGAGAGAAGGGGATAAGGAAGTGTCCCAGAGGGACCCCTTCAGGATGGTGGGGGAAGGGAGTAGATGAGAGATACAAGCCCCTTTGTGGGATAGGGAAGGGGCCCATGGAGACCATTCAAGGCACCTTATCTTTTGTGAGAGATCAAGGGAGGCCAGTAAGGGGGAGCAATTAGGGAAAAGAGGAGGAGAGCTAGGAATTTGGGTGGGTGTGCATACGGTAAAATGAAGGTGATGGTAGAGGGGTATGGTTTGTCCAGGGCTTAGAGGAGGGACTTAGGGTGGGACATGGCAGGTGCAGCTAGGAGCAAGGTAATTATTGAGGGCAGAGCTGATGGAGTAGGCAGAGGATGAGTGCCAGATCTGAGGGGGGGAGGGAATTCCAGATTTTTGGGAGGCTGTGAGAGTAACCGGATTGGCTGATTTAGGTGGATTTGCGGGGGACCGCCAGGGTGTGAGAGTCGGGTGGTCTAAGGGAATGCGAGGGTGGGGGGGTGTTATAAAGCAGGAGGAGGTGAGGTAGGAAGGGAGCTCACCCAACCAATGCTTGGAGGTAAATTTAACACAGTGGGAGAACCTCCTATTTGCAAAAAGGGGAAGGATAAGGCATAATAAAGATCACAGTGGTGGGTGCAAGGGGGGGCATCCAGGGCAAGGCGGCAGAAGGAATTGAAGAGGGTGTCTAGTCTGGCCAGGGTGGACTTAGGGACAGCACCATAGACTATGTCACAGTAGTCAAAAATGGGCAGTATCATCTTCTGAACAAGTTCATGCCTAGCTGTAGGAGGAATGCATCTACGGTTCCTGAACAGGGCACCAAGCTTGGGACGCATTTTTTTCTGGATGGCGTCAATATGTCCAGAGACATTTAGGTGTTGGTCCAACCAAACACCTAAGTACCTGAAGGAGGATGTGTCCTCAAGTAAAGTCCCATCAAGGGTATGAAAAATGGGTAGGGAGGGAAGCCTTGACTGTCTCTGCCTTGTGCCAAAGGTCATCCAGACTGTCTTCTTGGTGTTGAGGAACAGTTGATGGTTAGCAAACAAGAGCTGAATCTTGTCAAAGTCTTGCTGTAAGCTGGTTATAACCTCATCAGGACAGGAGCCAAATGAATACAGTACTGTATCATCAGCATATATATGTATAGCAGAGAATGGGGGAGCAAACAGAGGAAAAGTCATTTAAGAAGATGGAGAATAGAAGGGGCCCTGATACAGAGCCTCGGGGACTCCAGTGCTAATTGGGAGTGGAGGGGAAGTGACATCCAAAATCTTAACTGACTGGGTTCTGCCAATAAGATAAGCCTTAAATCAGTTTGTGGCGGAGGGAGATAGGCCAGTAGCTGGGAGTGAGTGAAGGAGACGGGAGTGAGAGACAGTGTCAAAGGCCTTGGCCAGGTCGACAAAAATGGCACAGGTAATTTGGCCATTGTCCATCTTGGTTAGGATGGAGACCGTAAGCCGTAGGAGAGAGGTGGTGGTTGAGTGTTTTTTCCAGAAACCGGACTGGAAAGGGGTGAAAAAGGAGGTGTCAAATAGAAAAGAGGTGAGTTGGGAGAGGACAATGTGTTCTTGAAGCTTGGCAAGGGTAGGGAGGAGAGAAATGGGGTGATAGTTGCCAGGGGATGAGGGGTCACCACCTTTGGGTACAGGGAGGACCACTGTATGTTTCCATGAAGAGGGGACCGAGGCAGTACAGAATGAGAGATTTAAGATTATTGAGAGGGGGTAGGCAATGCCGAAGCAGAGAAGGAGAGGTGTTTTGGATCAAGGCCATAAGGGGAAGCACCTTTAGAGGGGTTGATGGTGAAGAAGGCACTTAGGGTATCATTTGGGCTTACAGTAGCAAAAGACAAGGAAGGTTGGGAGGGTGATGATGGGGGCACACCGGTAGAGAGTGGGGATGGGTAGGATGGGAGGGATTTCAGTAGTACAGTGGTGCAGGAGGTATAGTAGGAGTTCAATTCCACAGCTACAACCGGTGGGTCAGACACTAGTGAGCTATTTACTTTAAGTACCGGGGGTGGTGGGTGAGAGGAGGGGTAAATAGGGCATGGACCACCTTCCAGAACTTTGAAGGGGCATTTATGTTTGTGATGAAGGCAGATTTGAAATATTCAGACTTGGATAACCTTGTAGCCCTGGTGCAAGCATTTTGGAGCATGCGGTATTTAACAAGAGCAGTAGGATGCTGGGTAGCTTTATGATGCTTCCAGGCTTGATCTCTAGCCCTGAGGCAGGCCGGAAGTTCAGGGGTTATCCAAGGTAAGTGGTTACCTCTGACTCTGGTTTGTTTGAGTGGGGCAAAGACATTCCAGTTTGCAAGAAAGATTTTTTTCAAGTAGGCAAGGACCTTATCAACTGAGGGGAAGGACGTTATGGGGGAACCAGTCAGAAGTGGCAAGGTTACTCAGCAGAGGTTCAAGGTCAAGAGACTTGAAAGAGCGTAGTTGTATGGTTTTGTGTGGTGATTTAGTTCTCTGGACTTTCCTAACTATGTATAGTGGGTTATGGTCACTGAGAGCATCGGGAAGGATGCCAGAGGTGATGACGTAGTGGGGATGGGAGGTAAGGGCCCAGTCGAGTAGGGAGTGTTGTTGTGTCTTGTGGTTTGGGCAGGTGGGTTCAGAGATCAGTTGGGAGAGGTTTAGGGCTCCGTTACATTTTTAGTTTTAGTAGTTTTAGGTGACAACCAATTTATATTGAAGTCACCTAGGATGAATAGTTCCCGAGAGCGAGCAAGGGAAGTGATGGAGATTAGGAGGTCTAGTGCGACCATAGGATGGACATTTGGATGGCAGTATATGCCAGCTACGAAGACTGGGAGAGTGAAGGGGAGGGTCACATGGATAGCTAGTGCACCATGGGTCTCAGGATTGAAGGATAAATAGATAGTGGAATATTGAATGGAGGCTAGGACAGAAATGGCCACACCACCACCCCTGCCAGCACAGTCTTGCCTTACCAGTGAGTAGCCAGGAATGGAAACTGAGTGGTCAGGGATAGTGCTCTTTAACCAAGTTTCTGAGATGATTAGAATGTCTGGTTTTAGAGTGCACACTATTGTCTGAATCTGATCTATTTTTTGCAACAAGCTGCGGGTGTTTAGATGTAGGATCTTTAAGCCCTTTGGGAGGGTTGAGAGAAAAGAGTGGGGGAGGTAGTAGAAGAGGAAGCACCAGAGGAACTGGGGGCAATAGGGCCTGGGTTGGGGTGGATATCCCCAGCGGAGAGCAAGAGGACAGTGAGTATGAGAAAGTGGAGCTTAGAGGATTTTGAAGGGACTACCGAGGAGGTTGTGAGTTTTGAGGAGAAGGGAGTAGAAGAGTGAGGAAGAAGAAGGTGCACAACCACAACGAAAGAGGACACCGTTATCAAAGCTGCATGAGGAATAGTGGCTGAGTGAGACAATATTTCAAATGGGGTGGATGGATGATAGCATGGATGTGGGTAGGGATTTGAGATAGTCACTGATGAGGTTGGGAGATTTATTAGGAATAGAGGGACAGTGAGCAAGTGGAGGTTGTAAAGAGAGGGATATGAGCAGAACAAGGGGGAGAGAAGAGAATAGGGGATGCATTCTTCATAAAGGCAGAAAAATTAGTGAATAACTGATTTAGGGACAGGAAGGAATTTGTAAGCAGGGAGCGTGGAGGGGGTCAGGTCAGGTCGAGGGAGTAGCTGTAGTTTATGAAAGTATCTGTATGAACAATAGTCAGGGATCACATTAGAGAAAGATTGTGTCTCTCTCTAGTGGCTGTATACTATAACTTGCTAATGGAAAAATGGACACTTAGGTCATACCCCTGGATGCAGCTACAAACTCACATGCCACCTGTGGTCTCAATCAAGAGATTACAGATAACCAGGGCCACTGGAAAATTGTGGAAAATTTTAACCAAAAATGTGGGGATTTTCTTGCAAAAATTGTGGGAAAATTGCGGGGGTTCATTATACATCCCCACTGCCCCCTAATAAATATTTTATTGTTTGTTGCAGCATGTGTTGATCACATAAATTGTTAGACAAATGTATTGCCACTTGTAAATGCTTTTAATATGAAGAAAGATGTGTGTTTTTGAAATTCACTGTAAACTAATCATTATGTAGCATATCTTCTAAAAATCAAGACATCTAAGTCATGCAGTGTTAACTAGATTTTATTCAGTAATTTACAGTTAGTCTGTACTGAATACATCCTGAAACAACATATTTTGCCAGTTTCTAGATGTTAAATAATGAAGCCTGTTTAAACTACTTGCTTTGGTGCAAGAAAAAAAATAGATAACCAGTGTGCCTAATAAAGGTCTAGTAAAAAAATATTTATTTTGTTAAAATGATTACTGTTCTTAATCAGCATTGTAAGTACATTTTAAAATCACATGATAAAAATATCAAATTGTAACATTAGCTTTTCATTACATCACACAATAGTTTTTTAATACACTGTACTTTTGTTCTACTCGGTTTGCAGTGATTTTATTTGGGTTGCAATTACTTTGTCTATTTGAAGGTAACTGTTTAACTATACTTAACATGTTCAGCATGTTTTCAGAAATGTTTGCTTTTTGTAGGCTTTGTATGTGAGTATACAGTTGTGGCAGACTGACATGTAAGGAATCACTGTCACCAACCCCCTCAGAAGCACATTCAAGTTTATAATCAGCAGGGCCATCCAAACTCTTGACACATTTGAATCAAAATCCTTTCAGATTGAAAGTATTTATACAAGGAAAATCTATTCTACCATTCAAAGACAAGCATTGTGGTCAAGGCTTCATTTAGGTGAATGGGGCACTTTGCACTTCACACCTATTGTTTCAGTCTCTGTGTCAGCAAAAAGTTCTCCCATAGTCTGCTTTAACACAGATTTTAAGTGTTCAAGTCTACATATGCATGACCAGAGGTTTCTGAAACCAAAACAGGGAAGTGAATCACATGAAAGCAGAGTCACATTTGACCCCTTCTCACCTCACACTGTACTGTTTTGGTCAAATCCAAGTCTGTGTACCATATCTGAGTAGATTTCCTTGAGAATTTAAATATTTTTATACAATTTCAGTCAACAATTCCATAAATGTAATAAATTGCAAGAAACTGCGGATTTTGTGCGGAGAAGGGTGAAAATTGCGGAAATTGCGGAGAAATTGCGCCCGCAATTTTAACTCAGTAGATACCCTTCTACCTCATTCTGGGGGTCTCTTTCCCTTTCAGTTGCTCCTTGTATTTGGTAACTGTAATAGTCACAGAATCCTGCAACTAGGGAGGGGAGGTACAAGTCAAGCATCTTCCTCTACAGTACATCAGTCACACTGCTTCTACCCCAGAGTCAAGCAAAGATAACTTATTTAAGCAATAATCCATGACAGGGTGAGAGTTATGATGGGATATACCCACACCTGTTGTGGTACATCACAAGGCTGCAGGCTGAGTGACTTAATCACACCAGAGTTGGGAAAATCCCACCATAACCCACATCATGAAGTGGATTACTGTGATTATACAATGATCTCTTAGAAATGAATTTTAAGAAAGTAATAAAAAAAGTTTAAGTTTCATTTTTAGGCTTTTTTTATTTTCCATTGTAATACCCTTCCTAGCCTATTAAAAAGTGTATTGTTGCTAGGCAGAGTATTTTTGTTGAAGCCTCCCCATTAAATGCTGGCCTGTTTATTTTTGTGCCTTTTTTCAATGTTCCCCACGTGCAGGCATGCAGGTATCTTTTTTATGTTGTATTTAGTTTGTATAGCAATACAGCCTGGTATGAGTGGTTGACAGTGTTTGTGACTGGCTGTCATTCAGCATGGCGCAAACAGCTACCTTAGTCCATGTGCGTGCGGTGAGTAGCTTTCAAATGTGACAAGTAGAAAGACTGAGAAAGTTACTGGAAAGCTTGATTAGTATCAGTATTTGTAAATTAATGTAACATCTGCTGTGTTTGCTGTGAGATAGGGGATGCAGCTGACAATCATATTAGGAGTGTAGTGATGGTGTGGATATTGAGCAAAACAGAAGTGAGGTAGGTCAAGCAGTCATGGTAAATCTTGAGGAGATTCCATAAAAAAATGTTCATGGTATAGAAAGTTGTTTTGAAGAGTGTTTTTTCAAACAAAATTGTCTTGGGAGATCGGAGTAGTCTTATTGAAGTCATGGTTTGTATTTCAAGATGATGAACAGAAGTTCAAAAGTGAAAAAAAAGGTGATTTATTTGTTTGTCTTGTGCAGTGATTGGCTGGGGCAGCTGGAACTTTACCTATGGATTATGGAGGGATCTATCCACTGGCAAAGCCCATAGCTGACTAATCAGGTTGCAGCATTTTGTACTCCCATAGCAAAATAAAAAATACATTATGTACACTTCTTCAGTCTCCACAGCACCCATTAACTTATGCCAGCCATACCAGCTTTAGAGACTTCTTCAGCATGGGTCTCCCATGAGATAGTGTATCATTCTGCCATTCTTTCATCTGCCCTGCATAAAATGTTCATTAAAACTGTTACTGTACAAGCAAATATGATAAATATAGAAACATTCCACCTCGAGTGCCCAGATGGTCTCTGACTAATCTGCCTCACTAGATGCTACTGTAACTGGTCTCTGGTGACCCTTCCTCCTCCCTGCATGTTTACTAATATACCTTTATGTCTATCCCATGGATGCTCGACAGCCCCACTGTTTTCACCTTCACCACTTGCACTGGCAGTCTGTTCCAAGTGTCTGCACCCCTTTTTCAGTAAAATATTTCCTCACATTTCTCTTAAACTTCAGTCCCTATAGCTTCCACACATGCCCTCTGATCCTGGTGCTCTTGCTCATTTGAAAGAGACTCTCCTTCTACACCCTGTTCACCCCTATGAGGTGCTTGTGAGTCTGTATCATGTTACCTCTTCCTCTCTTCTCTTTCTGGGTGTACACGTTAAGATCCCTCAGTCTCTCCACATAAAGCTTCTCATGCAAACCCTGCAACATTTTAATGGCCCACCTCTGAACTGCCTTCACCCTGAGTATGTCATTTCTTAGGTGTAGCTTCCAAAACTTGACATAGTATTCCACATGAGGTCTCACCAGTGAGTGATTCAGTGTGGCAACACCACCACCCTCGTCTTACTGGAGATAACCCTCCCTAGTATACCCAGCATCCCGCTAGCCCTACCCACTGCTTTTGTCACACTGCCCTGACTTTTTGAAGTCATCAGTAATAATAATCCCATGATCCCTTTCCTGATTAGTGACTGTCAGTACTCCCATACTATACTCAGCTGCTTGGTTCCTATACCTTAGGTGAATGATTTTGCACTTATTGGCATTGAATCCCCTGCCATGCACTTGACCACTCCCTGAATTTCCCAAGATTCCTGTACATTCCCACCACTTCCTCAAGAGTGTTGTCCCTATTGCAGATCTTGATATCATCTGCAAAAAGGCACATATTCCTTCTAGTTCTTCTGCAATGTCACTTATGAAGTCACTGTAGAGGACCTGCCCCAGTACTGAGCACTGTGTTACCCTGCTGGCACACTCCCATCACTAGAGTGAGTGCAATTAGCCACCACCCTCTGTCATTTATCCATTAAACAGTGTCTAATCCAGTTCACCACTTTGGATACCACACCCATGCTTCTCATTTTCCTTGTCTGTCTCCTGTGCAGCACAGTTTTGAAGGCCTTGCTAATGTCCAGATAGGGTCATCCACTGCTTTCCTTTGATCTGATTACTGGTCACCTAAGTAAATCAATCAACTTTCTCTGGCACAACTCTCCACCTCCACCCACATAAATCCATGCTGTTTGTGGTCTTGCAGCACATTGGGTTCAAGATATTCTATCAGTCTTTCCTTTAACAGGGTTTCCCATTCATTTCCCAACCACTGAAGTAAGACTGACCAGCCTAGAGTTGCTAGCCTACTCTCTGCTGCCACTCCGCCCTTATGCAGGGTGAACTCCACTAAGGGCTCTAGCACCCTGCTTGACCTCCTACTCACAAACTATCCCAACAAAATCACTAATCTTGAGGTCCTCCCTGACTCACTAAGTGATAATTCTCCCATTATTTTCACGTGGTCATGCTTTCAACATAAGTGCAATCTATCCAAAATATCCTGGTGCCTCTTCAAGCCTGGTGGCCTTGCTAAACTTAGGAAGTACCTAACCAGCTTGGACTGGTCTCCTGTCTTTCGGATGCCCACCATAGATGAAGTCCTAGACTACTTTACCTGCTCATTTAATAAAGCTTGTGATATTTACGCCCCTTTCGCTAATGTACAGACCAAGAAGCACAATGCTGCCTGGGTCTCGACCGAACTGCTCCATCAGCTCAAGCACAGAGAGGACCTCTGGAGGAAAGCAATTTCCTCCAGTTCACAAGCTGACAGGCAGGCCTATAAAGCAGCCCAAAACAAATGCACCTGAGCAATAAAGAAGGCAAAATCTGAATACTACAAAGCAACCCTAGCCTCCTCCTGGGGGAACTCACGGCTGTTTGGGATAACATCAAGGAATTGAACAGCGAAACCCAGCTCCCCCCCATCCCTACGTTCAGTAAATAATATCCCTACCACCGATCCACAGGCCATAGCTGATTGCCTTCATGCATCCTTCTCCGACCTTAATGCTGTGCTCCCAAGCAACTTCTTTGATCCTACTCCGGCCACCCAGCCTCCTAACCTTCAGTATCCCCCCTTCCATTTCAAAGTAGTGTCTAGGAACAAGGCTAGGTCATTTCTCACCAATGCCATCAGTGGCTTTTGCTACTGTAAGGAATCTTTTGATATGAGGGTCCTTGAGCTTGTACTCGACTCCATTCTCTCCCCACTGACTGACCTCCTAAACTTCTCTCTGTGTCTGGGGCAGTTCCTTTCTACCTGAAAGACAGCCACTATTACTCCTATACTAAAGACTGGTGACTGTACACTCCCCAGTAACTACCGGCCAATCTCTTCCCCCTCCCCCAAGCCCTTGAAAAGATCATAGCCACCCAACTTACTGATTATCTTCTCACTCACAATCTGCTGTGCAGGGTGCAACATGGCTTCAGATCAGGTCACAGTCCCACCACAGCCCTGACTGACCTCTCCAATTACATCAACTCTGCCCTGGATAAGAAACACCTCACAGGAGCGATCTTCAATGACCTGTCAAAGGCCTTTGACACTGTGTGCCACCTCTTACTCCTTCACACTCTCCAACACCTAGGCCTATCCAGTGGATGCATAGCATGGCTCACCAGCTTCCTCCCAGCCCAGTTGCAATGTGTCAAAATACACACTACCTTGTCCTCCACCCTGCCAGTCCACTCTGGGGGTCCCTAGGGTGCAATTCTTGGCCCACTGTTGTTCAGCATCTACCTGAATGCCCTGCCCAAGTCTTGCCCCGGTAATCTGTTATTGTACGTGGATGACGCAGTCCTCTTTGCTTCACACCAAGACCTGAGTTCTGTGTAACCATCCCTCCAATATGCATTGAACCAGATTGAAAACTGTTTCATAGACCAAAGTCTCATAGTCAATGTGAAAAAAACAAAAGCCATGTTCTTTGCCCATCATCAGACTAAGGCTAAGAATATGCAACTTACAATCCTCTCCCACTCTCTCCTTCCACTTGAGCAGGTACACGTATAAATACCTAGGCGTAACTTTTGACTCCCACTTCTCCTTCCACTTGCACATAAATAACCTGTCATCAGCCATCAACGCCTGCATAGGACTACTGTTTAGGCACAGGACCTGTCTACCCACTGAAGCCCTTAGCCTGGCTGTCACTGCCTTGGTCCTTTCTCTTGTCGACTATGGGCTAACCATTTACGCAGCTACTGATCATATGGCGTTGAACAAAATCCATCTGGCCATAAATAAGGCATGCAGGCAGACTCATGCACCTTATATTCCATGAAAAACCTCCTAGACCTGGATGAGAGAATACGTTACCAAACCTGCCTCCTTACAAAACAAATTCACCTAGGGGTCTCCCCATTGGGGCTATCTGCCGCACTCCAATCCTTCTACACCTCAGTATTTACCCGCACTACCAGCAAACAGATATGGTTGACCCCGAAGGTCAGGACCTCTTTAGCCCAAAGATCTTTCTCCTTCAGGGCACCCACTTGTTACAATGAATTCCCCTTAGATATATCCTCCATCCCCTACCTAGGTCCCTTCAAAGTAGCACTCAAAAAGCATATACTCACCTCTCAGCGATGCTGATGCACCGGCTAATCGACCTACACTCTACTGCAACATCACTATCAACCTTCTGACAAGGACTTGTAGCTGATTGTGTATGTTTACTTTGCTTGTCCAGCCAACTTTGAGATCTGGTTATAACAGCTACCAAACTCTGCCTAATGTTTGTCCCAAAAATGTAATGTGAAACATGACTGTATGCAACTGTAATCATACACTCGTGTTGTTAATATAACTCACATATGTAACCCGTAATTCCATCATGCTGTTAATAAGTATTTTGTATGTTCTGTTTTTCAGTACTCTGATGTGGAGCCTTTGTAAATGAGTCTCTGACTCCAAGGCTGTAATCCTAAAGTATGTTAAATAAATACATAAATAAATGTAATGGGGCCATGTCAGCTCTTCTCCAGTTCTCCAGGACCATGCATGTTTCCAGTGAACTATTAAATAAGGCTCTTGGTGGGGCAGCTAGCACCTCTCTGGGTTCCTTTAGTATCCTTGGGTGTATCCCATCTGGTCCGATAGCCTTGTCCTCCTTCAGAGCTGCAAATCATTTCAGGACTCTTTCCTCAGAAAATGAACTTGTGTCCTCCTCCACCACCACCTGTTCCTGTTACTCCATGGTAGTTCTTCCCCCTTCCTTCCTCTATGAAGACTGAGCAGAAGTACCTGTTCAGGGCGACAGTTTTTTTTTGTTTGGTGCTTTTCTGCTCAGTCTCCTCCTGCTGCATTTCTAATCCTCACCACCCCTCCTCTTGCTTTCCTCTTCTCACTTATATATCTGAAGAAACTCTTATGACCTTTAGCAATCCCTTTGGCTATCATTTCCTCTGTCTGCACCTTTTCTTCCTTCATTGCCTTTCCTGCTTCCCTCTGTTTTACTTGATATACCATCTTGTCCTCTCCCCTCTGCATTTCCTTATACATCATGAATGTCACCCTTTTTCCTTCACCACCTTGGCCACATCCCTAGAGAATCATAATGGTCTCTTTTTTTTCTGCTTTTACTCACTTGCTGCATGCCACGGCTGTTTGCCTTAATTTGGCTCTCTTTCTTTTTCCCCACTATGCTACTACCCCTCCCTGGTAATCCCCTCAAAAAAGCAATTTCTGAGGCAGTCTGTCATTTGTTTGAAATCTGACATAAGTCCATGTGTGGTTTGCCTCTGCTCCTGTATTTATGATAAACCATACTACACAGTGATTACTGGTACCTAAGGGACCGCCCTCTGTGATATCTGCAATGCTGTCACTGTTTGTAAGCACCAGTTCCAGCACTACCCCATCCCTAGTGGTTTCTTTGACTAGTCGCCTGAGAAAATCACATTCCATGGAGACATGTATGGCCCTGATTCTTGCTGAAGCTGCATTCGGATGGCTCCACTCCATGTCTGGCAGATTGAAATCACCAACCAGCTGCACCTCCTCCTTACTTGCCAGTTTGATGATGGTTTCCCCAAGTGCTTTTTCAGTTCCTCCCCCAGTACTGGAGGTCTATATACTACCCCATTATGGAAATGACCCCAGAGCCTGTCTCAAGGATGACCAACAGCATCCCTAGCCCTTTCTTTTCTTCCTGGTACCACTGCAGCTCAGTGGCCTTGATTCCCTTGTTCAGAAATAGTACAAGCCCTTCACTCCTCCTTTCTGCCCATTCTCTCCTGAGCAGATAGTAACAAAGCATGACAGTGTCCCAGTCATGGTGTTCACTCCACCAAGACTCAGTTTTGGCCACCAAATCCAGGCTAGCCTGTACCATGATAGCTTCTAGGTATGGAATTTTGTTTCCAAGACTCTGTGCATTGGCACATATGGCTCTCCAAATCTTTCTCCTTCTCTGCCTACTTCCCTTCTTCTTCTCTTCCTGCCTGTGCTGTTCCCTGAAGCTCCCCTTCACCCAGTCTCTTCCCACTTTAGCATCTCTATTCCCTGTCTCCTTTAGTCCTTCCCTCTTGCTTACCTAATTTATATCTCCCCTTTCCTCTGTCTTGTCCCCACAACTGTCTTCTTGTGTCCCTGCTCTAGGGTAGTTTACTCCCCCAGGACTTCCCTCCCTGATGCTCCATCATCCAGAGGGGGAATTATTGCCTATCTTTGTTTTACAGCCTTCCCTTGGCTAGTTTAAATGCTCATACAAGTAGACTTTAAACCTCTCACCAAGGACTGTGGTCCACTTCCTGGATGGATGGATGGGTGGATGGATGGATGGATGGATGGATGGATGGATGGACGGATGCAGGCTGTATTCCTTATACAGGCCTTTATCTTCTCAGTCTGGCCCCATTCTCAGATGCATATGAAGCCCTTTTCCAAGCATCATGCCCTCAGTCAGTTGTTAAATGCTCTGGTGTGGAGCACCCTTGCCTTTCCTCAGTCATGCACAGCTAACACCTTGGCAAAAGCCACCATATGTGTCACATACTTGAATAGACTCCAGAGCTCCCTGAAATTACCCTGCACTACTCTGACCTTGTCATTTCCCATGTCATTTGTCCTTAGATGGACTATGACATCTTGCTGCTTCCCATCTCTTGATGCTCCAGAATTCATCTGGATACCTTCTTCATCCCTCCCAGCCCATGCACCTCTCAGGCACTTCACTTTCCTCTACTTTCCTCCCACATTCCCATGTCTATCCCCCTAACAATAGTGTCCCCATCAGTAGCTGCTTTTTCCGTGGATGTGGCTCCTTCCTTTCTCTTTAGGGCCTCCAGTTTTAAGGATCTCCACTTCCTCCCTTCCCATTATGAGTAACTCCTCCTGGCTGCACCATCTTGCTACTTCAGTGAAGGAATTCTGTAGTGGTATAGGCTGAGGAGTGTGCACTCTTCACCCCACCTCCACCCTCTCGGAGCCCACACAGCTCTGTCTGCTCTGCCTTGTCCTAGGCATCATCTGGGGGACCAGTGGCAGACTTGGTGGCCCCTAGGTGGAGAAGAAGGTTCTCTGTACCTTGCTAGTTCAGTAGCTTTTGGATGAAAATGAAATGGGCATGAGTAGTTCAGCTTTCTAGATGCTTCAGAAAATACAGTTATTTATGCCTCTTTAGAGGAGCAATATATTTTCTTATTTTTTTTCTAATAAGTAGACCTGCAGTGTTTGTACACTTCTGATGGTACAGTACAGCCCTGTAGACTTAATAAGATCCACTTTTTGTTAATTATGGTAAGTCTTTCTGCAGAACAACATTTCAGACAGTATCAGACATGTTGGTTGGTATTTCAACAACAGTACACTGAGATGTGGCACATTTCTCCTGCATCTTGGCACACTATGCCAATATGTTATATCACCTAAAAGGTGTCCTAACCATCACCTGAAATTGCATTTGCAGTAGTGAGACCTGCAATGCTTTGGGTTCATCATGCATTGACACAAGATGCTGTAATGCAAGTACAATGTCACAAATATGCAAAAACATCTGAAATTAATAAAATTACATTTAGGCACAGTTCAGACGATCAAGTCACAACTTAAAATCAGGAATTTCACCTGTGTTGCACCCTTTAGAAACCCTGCCCAATAATTCAAACCAAAGAGAACCTTAGTGATGTTCATGTAAGGGGGGGAGGGGACATTTTTTAACCAGGAAAGGCACACTAAGCTGAAGCTTGTTTCCAGGTGAGACCCGGGGAGCACAAGGAAGTTAAGTGACTTGCTCAGGGTCACACAGTATGCAAGTGGGGGGCTGTGGGATTCAAACCCAAATCTCTGTGTTTGCAGCTCAGAGCCCTAAACCACTGCGCTATATGAATTACTGTATACTCAATTGCTTCTTCTGGATTGTGGAGATAAAATGCCACCATACAAGAAGTTTCATGACATGAGCTGTGATATCATGTTGTATGCCATACTACAGTATTGCATGCACTAAAACATTTTTGTCTGAATCATATCCATGTAGAAGTCATTGATTTACAGGAGACATACAAATGCTAAAGACCAGGCCCAGTATTTATCGTGGGAAGATAAATACTATTTCTTTGGGAGTGAGGTACCAGATCATTAGCTGAGAAGGAGGCACACTGAACAAATTCCACTTCAAGCTTGGTTCCACCATTGGATGGCGCCCGTCCAAGTACACCCATCATTAGGGCACCAGGGATTCATGTTTGTATTACACTTTTAAGCCCCCCCACCCGCTTCCCCCCATATGTGGGCTGTGCACCCCACACCCCCACTAACTATGGATTCTAACTCGGGGGGGGTGAACCTTGGGGAAGTGGCGGCAATTTGGAGATTTTGGCACCCTATTGATGGGTGTAGTCACACCAGTGCATGGATGGCCGGAAAGGGTCCAGCTCCAGTGATTCTTGATCAACAGCATAAAGTCATAATATGTCATACAGATAAAGAAGAAGGAACACCACAAATTAAAACATTTCATGCAGATTACAGCACATGAACTCCAGTGCCAGGGACTGAAGTTACAAACCTCCATTCCAATAAAGACATCAACTATTCTGGGAGAGACATACTTGGGGAACCCAATTCCAAACAAAGACTGCAAACCTCCTCCAAACACAGTGGGTGCAGTTACCAGGGCAGCAAGCCCAAAATGTAAAACACAAAACCAAATAGGAACTGCACTCCAAAACTAGAAATAAAGCAAAAGCACAAAAAAATGCAATTTTAAAGCTTTAATAGCTTAATCAAACAGTGTACTTGGGGAACCCACTTGGATCCTGACGTAGATAAAATAGCCAGAGATCTCAAGCAAATCAACAGGGCCTGGGACTTGGTACTAGTATTGCTCAGATAATATCATAGAAACTAAGATGCAGACAGTTACCTTCCATTTGGCCAAATAGCTACTGTGTTAGGATAGCAGTGCTATCTGACCATGGATCCTACCCTCTAGGATCTAGTGCATGGATTCTACAAATGATGTGGGTCCTGTGGATCCTATCAACAAACATTGTGGATTCTGTGGATCCCAGAGAAAGATCCAACTCGGATCCTAACTATCTGATATAGGATCCCTGGATCTGACCTAGGATCACTGGATTCTACCTAGGATCCATCGCTATTTGACCTTGGATCCTAACTATCTGACCTAGGATCCCTGGATTAGACCTAGGATCCCTGAATCGTAGCTAGGATCCATCACTTTCTGACACTGGATCCTACATCTGTCTTTGCTAGGATTTCTGTTAGGATCCTAGGTAGGATACCAGTACTATCTGACAGATAGTGGTAGGATCCACAAAAGCACTATTTGAGCAACACTTCTTGCTACTCACTATGATGACACATTACAGTTATAGCAAAAAGAGGCACACATCCCTGACATTTGATGTTAATCAAGCTCTAAGGCACTGATAATAATGTTCTCATGCTACTTATACCTTGTCCCTAGCTTACCACTGGCAAACATTTTTGAGACTTCTTGGTTGGTAAGAGTGATTCTGTTGGTGCTGCCCAAAAACAATGTTTTGTTAAAATGACGATCTCCCACACCACATTAATGGACACCTCTATAAAGATTATGTCAAGCAGCATGTACAGACTGCTTTATAGTGAGTGTGTGGATCCACAGTGTGTGCAGTCAGTCACTTGTAGAAAAAAGCTGGTCTTGAACATTGAACCCCAGTAATCAACAGGAAGACAGCAGTTCTTCCAACAATATAACTTTATTCAAGTAGAAAAATAATAAAAGCGCATGCCACACATACACGCACAAATCTTCATTGTTTCAAGCCACACTGGCTCTTTGTCAAGAAGGGACTGGACAAAGGACCAATGTGGCATGAAATGTTGCAGCTTTGTGGGTGTATGCGTGAGGTGAAATTTTATGTTTTTCTATGTTCATAAAGTAATATCATTGGAAGAACTGCTGACTTCCTGGTGATTATTGGAGATGAGTGTTTGAGACCAGCTTGTTTCTAGAAGTGACCTCTATAAAGATGCCTTCCTCCAACACCCATACAATTAAAACCAGACATGTAATGGCATATGAGGGGCCCCACTGAAGAGAAGATTCCTTTCTTCAGCCAGGTACTGTACAATTTGGCTCCTCAGTCCCCTTCCTTCCCCCCACTGCTCCTTCCTCCTTTATCCCATGATCGAGCATAGCCCCTCTTCCTACAGTATAGGAACTCTGATTCACATATCTGAACAGTACACACCATAGGACCAACCTTATAAGTGTCAAACTAAGGTTCAAACAAAAATATGGGTGGGAGTTATGTCCAGAAGAAGTGATAGTTACATTTTAAATCATAATATTCTAATCTTATCAGAACTTTGGAATTACATTTAAAATCATAATATTCTAAACTTATCAGAACTTTGGAATGGGATGGATTACTTTTGGCATTTCCAAACCCTAATCACTGTAAGATGTTTGAAGCAAGATCAATTCAAGCTGTGTTAACATGATGCATAAAGGAGCAATTACAATCAAAAACCCATGTCTAAATTAACTGTGGTTTTGAAAGTGTCAACAGAAAGCATCAATGAGTCTAGGGACTGGAAGAACATTTAAGCTGGATTCCATCCTTTTCCTTGTAGTTTAGTCTGAAAGCTAGTCTTCTTAGTCCAAAGCAGAAAGTCAGACTTTGCATTTGTGTAGAAGGGTTGATAAATATATTACACAGTATCTGCAAACAGGATTTATTTGTAAAGAATACATTACTAAGAGTTCGCGATGCAAAATCCAAGCCTGATATCAAAAATTATTTTGTTGGCATTTCCGGGAGGCATTTCAACAGTGCAAGTGATTATAAGCCTTAGGGTCTGATATTTAATACACTTGCATGCTGTCTCTTCAAGGATGTCAGCTGATGTTAGTCATGCAATGGGACATGTAATCACTTCTCATATTCAAAAATGCATCTGTAAGGTCCCTGCAGATGAATAATATGGGTTGTTAGTATGTACCTATAATTTCTAAAAATGGTGTGACCATCTTATTAGACTGCATATGCAGGCAATATTAGATGTGACAAGGCATGTACATGGACATATCAACTGTGGGGGTATATAAATTATCAATTGCTGTATTTACCACTCCTGCATAACCACTGCATCACCACAGAAATACATT
Source organism: Neoceratodus forsteri (assembly GCA_016271365.2). NCBI lineage: Eukaryota > Metazoa > Chordata > Ceratodontiformes > Ceratodontidae > Neoceratodus > Neoceratodus forsteri. The sequence continues at coordinate 785,012,922 of CM057452.1, forward strand.
TTAAGCAGAATGTCTGATATCAAGGGTTTCATTATGACTGCATTCTGAATGAAGGTAAGTGAAGGAAGAATGTTTTTATATCTTTTAAAGGAACACAATACGGTAAAGATGGTACTAGGCTTGAGGTCACATCCTGACCAACCCCTCAACTCAGGGGATATTTTTGATATATATTATTCATCCCCATACATTTGTCTTGTTTTGAATGCCTCTAAGGCAGGGCTGCTAACCACTACATCAGTCCTGTTTGTTATATGCAACAATTGCCTTTGGGTGAAAAAATGATTCTTTAGTTATTTTTTAACATTCATTCTCAAACTGAAAGGCATATGCCCTGGTAATTTTTGGACCTATTTTGACCTGTAAATGCAGGATCTGAAGCAACATGTTTTCCTTAAATGCCTTGTATGCTAAAAGCATATCTTCCATCAGTTGTTTTCTATTAAAGGAGAATAAATACAGTTTGGATAACCTCTCCTTTTGATTCAAACCTCTAAACTCAATCATCATTCTAGTAGCCTGTCATTTGGCCGTCTGCGTCCTACCCACTTCTCTCTGCTAAGATGCCCCTACATATACTGAATATTACAAATGGGGTCACAACAAGGAGAACAAAGAGGTGAAAACCAGTCTTTTTCTCTACTGTTGAAGGTTTTTTTCTATGATGATGTAATGACATCCTTTTTCCTTTTTTGCTACCAGTGAGCATTGATTTTTATGTTGTCTTACATATGCAAAAGCATCATCTTGTGGTAGTAGCAGAAATGCAGAGGTATGTCAGTGCTGGCGAATGCAGGGCATGCTTTAGTATGTGCATCTCTCATTCCCAAATTAGCCAACATGCTAGCGCTGACACAAGAATTTATGCAAAGTGCCACCAGTTTGAAAGACGTGTGCTGCAATCAGAGACAAGCTTGTCATGCAGTGGCACAGATGACATGTCTCCCATATGTGCCTTTCCTGGTGAAATATTTCAATAAACATGGCAGTGGCACTGACTCCATGCAAACAGAATACAATCCATTTCCATCCTAAACGTGCTGCAATAAAAGAAATTCAGCAGTGATATCTGCTATGTTTACAATACGGTATGTGAAGCTTATTTTTTTTTCACATCTGAAATATTATCTGCCTACTGCCTAGCTCTGAACAGGTTCTCCTGTACTGTGGCTGTGGTGTACGCCTTACTGCTGAGTCATTGGAACAGCCACCGCAGCTGCTCCCAAACAGGGCCTCCTGTACCGCAGCTGTGGTATGCCTTGCTGCTGGGTCATTGGAGCAGCAACCAGAGTTTGCTTCCAAACTGGGCCTCCTGTACTGTGGCCATGGTATGCCTTGCTCCTGGGTTATCAGGACAGTCCATGAGACTTATGATCTGGACAGCCCACGGAAGTTATGATTGGGACTGCCCAACACAAAGCCAACAATGTCAGCATGTTGCCCCCCATACCCATTATGTGGCACACTGGGAGCCCACCCCAGTGTAGCTAACCCCCGAAGTCATGGGGCATACTGGGAGACCACCACAGCATGCCCAACATTTGTTTTATTTCACCTGTAAAGAAAGAAAACTGTCTGCAATGTTCATTTTTTTTTCCTCTACCTGAAAAACAGAAAATGGTCCCTCGTTGTCCATGGCGCCCCCCTCCCAAACCTGCACCCACCCTCTGCGCACCCCACCTCCCCACACACCCCCACCCCATACTTACCTCCAGAGGTCTGGTGCTGCTATCTTCGGTGGAGCAGGAACATGTCTGGACTCTTCAAAGGTGAACTGCAAAATGAAGAAATGCCTAGAAGCTGTATAATGGCATCAATGGCAGGGTTCAACTTAGGTGGATATCTCAGCCATTTTTTTGAATTTTGGCTCCAGATTTTCAACATGGGGTTCTTGGGACCCCACCTCATGAGCATATGCACTGTCAGCTCGTTATTCAGTCCTGAAAGGTCATTTCGTGGACACTGCAAGGAATCACCTTTTGTCACCATTTAACAAAACAACAGTGCCACTGTTCATGAGGTGGGGTCCTCAAAAGCCTAAGTTGCAAATTTGGTTAAAAAATTCAAACAAATGACTGTGTTACAAGCATGCATTGAGCAGTTTCCACAACTTCGACGATTTTTAAAATTTTCACTCCACATTTTCAACATTGCCATTTTTTCACACCTCCTTATGAACAGTACAGCTGCCATTTTTCACACCTTGCCAGAAATGTGTTTTCACACATCTGGCGCACAATGGCATGGTCACTGTGGAAAATCAACTTTTGGGACAGATTAACAAAATCACAGTGCCACTGTTCATGAGCAGAGGTCCCAAAATGCCTATGTTGAAAATTGGGTTAAAGAAATCCCCCAAATAATTGTGTTACGGGTGTGTGTTGCGCAGTTTCTATGCACACTCGTGACTTCACCAATTTTTCATATTTTCACTCCAGATTTTCAAGAGGGCCAGTTTTTTACACCTCCTCATGAACAGTACAGGTGTTATTTTTCACATCCTGCTTAAAATGTGTTTTTTCGCACCTGTGGTGCGAAATGGCGCAGTCGCTGTGCAAAATCACCTTCCGGCTAAGGAACTGATAGTGCCACTGTTCATGAGGTGGGCTCACAAAAAGCTCATGTTGAAAATCTGGAGTGAAAATACCAACAAACACCAGGGGCATTAGGATTTCCAACTGTAATGTCCCACCCTGTAGAGACTGACAGGTGTCTTGGGATTATCGGCTGTAATGCTTATGTCATTCCACCCCCACCCTGCAGCCAATGACAGGCATTGAGGTGTGCCTTGGACTCTTCAGCCACAAGGTTGACCCCATTCTCCTATACTTCACCCATCTCAGTGTATTTCCTGATGGAATGGGGTGAGTATAAGGCCTGAAGACCCCAAGGCACACTGCAGCACTTGTTGGTGTCTGTAGGGTAGGGTGAGGTGAAATGTCATAAGTGTTATGGCCGACGACCCAAAGGCACACCCCAATGCCTGTCAGTCTCTGCAGGGTGGGGGTGGGGTTGGCATCAGTTCAATACTTCACTGCCATTTCTATTATGCATCTAACTCCTGCACTACCAATGCCAATGCCAGCAAGACAACATTCGGCATTGACAAATGTTTGTTTTAGCTTGAGTTTTTCATTTACATCCTGTTCATCAATGGCTGATTTGATTAAAAATCCATTTAAGTAGTATGTGGCCCTTGGATTGCTTTTTCAGAGATGCATAATTGCTCATTTTTCCTTACAATAAATGTGTTTCTCAAATCCATAGCATAACAGCCAGTTTGTCCAAGTCTTCTTGTAAGTCACTTTGTTGTTCAGTTGTTTTCAACAGTATACCCGATTTTGTAATCATCAGCAAATATTGTTTTCCAACTTGGCAGTTGTTGCTGAAGTCCATAAAATATATGTTGAAGAAAAGGAGCCAACCACTGATCTCAACAGGACCCTCCTAATTAAAGTAATCCATTTTGATGAATCTCCATTTATCGTACCCTGTTGATGCCTGTCTGTTTCCAGTTTGTACCCATTGGCTACATAGTTGGGTAAATCTATATTTCTCATTTTAGTTATAAGTATTGTAGTTGAAATATGGTGTCAAAAGCATTGCTTGGTTCCAGGAATATATCACATCCACTGGCTTGTTTTTTATCTAGCACTTTAATAACAGTTTCAGTGATGTTGGTAAGGTTAGTTAGACAATATCTTCCCTCTGTAAATTCAAGTTGGGCATTGTCCTCTAAGTCATTAGTTTTGGTTTTCTTTTAAATAAGTTATTTTATCTTTAACTAGTAAGCAAAATGTATTTTTAGGCACCCAATCCCATTGGCTCAGGGTGCCATACAAAGAACACCTTACAGGTCACAATAAAATCACAGAATAAACTATAAAATTATTAAAAACATCAGATATAATTTAAAGTGCATCAGCAGCATAGGCTAATTTAAACAGGTGGGTCTTTAGGCCCTTTCAGAACACCTCCACCATGGGGGCCTCCTGCTTCCGATATTTCATAGACAACTGATGTAAAGCTGACTGATCTGTAGTTTCCTACCTCTGCTCTGTCACGTTTTTAGGGCTGCAATGGATGTAGCCCTTCAGACCCCCTGCTATGAGGAAAGGACTCAGTGCATTCCTTCTGATCGAACAACATGTTGGACTTGCACTATAGTTGCTTCCCCATCCATGAAGCACTCTGCTCATTGTCTCGATCTGAAGTAGCACTGTGCTGTTTTTACTGTGTCTGTGGTCACAGCAGAACACAGCACACTCCGCCATGTCCAAGATGGCCACCAAACTGTATTGTACATGCGCGGCTACTAGTGCATGTGCAATACAGTGTGGTGGCCATCTTGGTCATGGCAGACTGTGCTGTGTTCATCTGTGACTGACAATTTCTTATTTTTAAATTACATATCCCACCCACCCCACCCTCCTCATAGCATGCACCATCAAACCCCTCACAGAAACGTAAGAGTGACACTGGGGATGTCCAGTCCTCCCTGACCACAGACACGTCTTCACTCTTCGAAGTCAGACCGTGAACTGAAGAAACAGGTATGCAATTCAATGTATTTAAATAGGGTTTGAACTTAGTGGCATAACATGGACATTTTTGCATATTTTTGGCCCAAATTTTCAACATGCTTTTTTGGGTTGCCACCTCATGAACATTTGCACTGACATAATCAAATCTGTCACAAAATGTAATTTTGCAGCCCCAGTGAGAATCACCTTTTGGGCAGGAGTTGAACATTTTCTTTGTACTTGTTCATGAGATGGGGGTCATAAGAAGGCTATGTTGAAAATCTAGTGTACAAATATTTAAAAAACAAAATCGTTATGAGCCTACATTGAATTTTACATATGCAGGCTCATAACTTTGATAATTTTCAATATTTTTACCCCAAATTTAATAATATAGCTGTATCTTTATAGCACCTCATGATTATGATAGCTGTCATTTTTTCGAATCGTGCCCAAACTGTTTACTTTGCATCCCAGAAGGTGATTTTGCGGTCCTTGCACGAAATCACCTTTCCAACAGGAGCTGAATATTTTCTCTGCCCTTGTTCATGAGATGGGAACAAACAAGGCTATGTTCAAAATGTGGTGTAAAATATTTGAAAACAAAAATTATAAGGCTATATTGAATTTTGCAAATGCAGGCTTGTAAGTGTGGTAATATTAAAATTTTCAACATAGCCATTTCTTTACAGCACCTCATGAATGTGACAGCTGTCATTTTTTGGATTTCTGCCCAAAATGTGTTTTTGCATCCTAAAAGTTGATTTCACAGTCCCTATGTGAAATCACCTTTAGGCCACAAGTTGAACAGTTTCTCTGCCCTTCTTCATGAGGCAGGGTCATAACAAGGCTACATTGAAAATGTGTTGCAAAAATATTACAAAACGGCCGGCCCGGGGGCATAGAGGGCTGAGGCACGGGACACCTTACCTTTATCTCGTCACATCGGCGACCCATGTTTGGGAATGAGCACAGGCTATAGGAGGTCAGCATGGGGGGAGGGAGCAATGTAGGACTGACAGGCAGCTCTCCTATCTGAGGAGGGATCAGTGCTTCCCTCAGCTCATGACTGCCTCACAGTGGAGGCCAGGAGGCAGTGCAAGTTGAGGGTGCCAGGGTGTTAGGCAAATGGGGTGGGAGGAAGGGACCATCACCGCAGCAAGAGGGCAGATGCGCGCCTCCACGCACATGTGCCTCTCTGTCTGGGGCCCCTGGGTAACTGGGGAGAAAAAGTGGAAAATTTGGGGACTGCGGCAGGATGAAGCCTCTGGGCCAGCTCTGGGTGTCCACCAGGACATGCATAGCAGTCAAGATCCTGAACGTCTTCGGAGTCCGGTAGGGTTGTTAGACGAGAGGCTGTGGCCAGCCGACAGAGAGATAAAAACCTATATGGAAAAAAGAAAATATTACAAAACAACAAATTTATTATCTTATGTTACATTGTGTGAATGCAGGCTCATTACTTTGATAATTTTAAATATTTTTACCCCCAATTCTTTCCCTGCAGCCCTATTGGTTCTGGCAAGAGTTTGTTTTAAATATAGCACCACATTGTAGCTATTTTGTTCCTGTTAGAATGTACTGTGCCCTGCCTTGGTGACAGATTAAATACAGTGGGTGGGATATTCAGAACAGATGCGCCATGCGCAATAGGGATGCACCAGCACAAGATCAGAAATGCGCCATGGTGTGCTATGCAGTGGGAGTGGCAGCGCAGCACAACATGCAATGTGCCATAGCGCAACAGTAATGAATGTATGTGCAACTGCAGGGGGCAGAACCAGAAATAACATGCGCAGTGTGATATCCATCAGTAGGCGACGTGCGCGGTAGCGGAGCAAGCTGAAGTTGTGTGACAGAGGAAATGAGCCAAAATATAAGGGAGCAAGAGAGGGGAGGATGAATGCGCCACAGAGGAGCCATAGGTGGGAGCATAGAGACAGAGTGGCAGGGAGGCAAGACAGGAAGCAGGGGGCAGGTGTGTCCAGGAGTTGGACAGGGCCCACCGGAGGTGTGTCTGAGTGAGAGAAGGAGTGTCTGTGCCTGTGCCTGTGTGTGCGAGAGGGCCTGAGAGTGCTACAGTAGACAGAGGGCAGTAGCAAGAGGCAGGGCACCCAGAGGTGAACAGCTGGAGGTGAACCTGGTGCAGGGGCAGCACCAGCAACACACAGCGGGGGGAACAGGAAGACAGCTGCCCGGGTGGGAACACCAGCCAGAGACATGACCAGTGCCACCTTCCAGATGGTGGCGGTAATGAGGGGTGTGAGAAGGCAGGTAGCAGGGAGGCACAGCCGTGGAAGGGCCCATTGGCGGTATGCCCAGAACAGGCTGTACCGAGCCCGCACTACCTTCGAACAGTACAGTGACACTGAGATTATGGGCCGGTACCACCTGAACCGGGTGATTCTGAGGAAACTCTGTGAGCTGTGCAGTGATGAGATGCAGGCACCCACACGACAGAGCCATGTGCTGCCTGTGGAGATGAAGGTCACAGCCATCATGTACCTGCTTGCCACGGGCACCTTCCAGAGACCAACAGGGGACACAACAGTCATAACCCAGTCAGCCGTGTCATGCCTACTTACACAATTCCTCAGTGCACTGCTGCCACATGCTGTGGAGTACATCCGTTTCCCCAGCACACAGGTGGAGCACACAGCACACATACAGGAGTTCCACAGGGTAGCACAGTTACCTGGTGTGCTTGGGGCCATAGACTGCACCCATGTAGGCATCTGCATGCCATCTGGCCTGGGGGCTGCGTACATCAACCACAAGGGCTACCTGAGTGTCAACTGCCAGGTGGTGTGCAATGCCACTGGGTGCATAATCAATGTCTGTGCCACACACCCTGGAGGAGCACATGATGCCTTCATCTGGCACCAGTCTGCACTGTGCCACAGGTCTGAGAGTGGGGACATCACCACTGATCATCTGGTAGGTGAGTATGCATAGCATGCTTGATGATGTGTGCAGATGTGAGGGGGTGTGGGGCATTGGCAGGGGTGCCATGGGTAATGGCCATGATGGCCCATGGCACAGTGACACAGACCACCATGCTAATGACTCCCCTCTAGACACAGGTGACAGTGGTTACCCACTAGGGCCCTGGCTGCTCACACCATACCGGCGCCCCATGACCCCAGCGCAGCAACAGTACAATGAGGCACATGCCACAACACAGAATGTCATCGAGTGGGCGTTTGGGCTGCTGAAGGCAAAGTTCCATTGCCTGCACATGTCAGGCGGTGCCCTACAGTACAGCCCCTCAAAGCTCTGTGGGCTATTCCTGGCCTGCTGTATCCTACACAACATGGCCACTGACTGTGGGATGGCTGTTGAGGTCAAGGAGGGGGACAGTGGTGGGGACAGTGAGAACGCCGGTCCAGCTGGTGTAGGGCAGCCACCCCCTGGGCGATGGGACCCCCGGCTAGTCCGGATGGCACAGCAGCATTGGGACACCATTGCAGAGGAGCATTTTGGATAACACAGGTAGGCAACAGGGTCATGAGCAACCACCAAGGGCAAGGGCACAGCCCACTGACAGACAGAGGTGGACACCAGGGGTGGACGGCGCAAAGGGAATGGGAATGGTAGGGGACCACACACGATGGCAGGGACGGGGCAGGGCTGGACACGTCATGTGCACATACATGCACACACACCACAACACATGCCCACAGGGCAACAGGCATGCCCACCTCAACAGGCACTCCCACACCCCCACAGGACCACACACAACCATGCCCAGTGGCTGGCACTGTGCATGCCTCAGATGCTGAGCACCATTGCACAGTGGTGGACAGTGCTACACAGGCATCATCATGCACACGCTACAGTGGCCAGCAGCCGGGAGGGTGTGCACAGGGACCATGTGTGTGCAGAGCTGGGCACCTCACCCATGCATCACAAAAAGAACTCCACAGTGCACACAAGGCAGCAGCAGACAGTGGCCATGGAGGGAGATGGGGCAGTCAAGCGGCACAGTACCACGGCTGCCACGGATGCATTGGCAGCCCCGCTGAGACCTGCCAGCCATGCCAAGCTGACCAGTGGCCTCATGGGGTGGCACCGATGGGCCCCAAGGGGTGACACTGCATGAACATGACCATGTCCACGCAGGGGTCTGCAGGCCACCAAACATGCCTGCACCAGGCATGCTTGGTATGCCCACAGCCAAACCCGGCGTCGACATAACAGGGGTTGCATGACACTGGGAATGGGGGGGTGGACATAGCACTCTGCGGGGTGTGCGGTGGCTGGGCACCCAACTGGATGGCCAGTGTAGCCATGACAGTCACCATTGCAGTGGTCTGCCTGTCAAAGGCAGAGGTCACATCCGCCCGCTGCTAGGCCAACTCTGCCAGGAGCAAGCCGTGGTCCCTGCTGCACCACTCCTCTGCCTGGAGCAGAACCGCACTGAGTGCATCCTCCGCCACCACGAGTCACATCTGCTGATCTACTGAGGGTGTCGTCTGCATGTCCAGCATGCTGTCCCCCGTGGTGTTCCTGGCCCTGCTGCCCAGCACCCCTTGATGGTGGGCGCTGCACAGCACTGCCATTCTGGGGTACCGCCACACATGGTGCACTGCCACGGCCCCCCTCCCCTGTCTCCACGTTGACATTGCCATCTTCTGGCGCTACCTCTCTGGCTGCTGATCACCAGGGGACACCGGCGCGGCTGCAGCAGCAGCAACAGCCCCACCATCCTGGCTGTACACCAGTGCTGCCCCACTGGAGCATGCAGACACAGCCTGAGAATGGGCTGTTGTGCAGGCAGCCATGCCAGCACCACCTGCAGAACCACCCAGGCGGCTGCCATCTGTGGGACCATCCTGTGTCCCACATATATCATTGTCTGGGACGTGTGTCACATCATCATCAGTGCTGGAGCTGGCTCCGATCCATGTCCCAGCACACTAGACCCCAAGGGCGGTGTCATGCTGGGACACAGGCAGGGCCATGTCTGCACCCGCACCACCAGCATCAGTCTGGACAGATGTGCAGATATGCAGACAGTTGGTCCCTCGGGCACCTGTGGAGGTGGATGGGTGTTCCAACATGTCCAGGGCCTCTCCCTCAGTGGACACACCCACCACCGCTGCCCCATGTAGACGCTCAAGAGCTGTAAAGGAACACAGTACCATTAGTGGCTCCACCTGGCCCTGTGGCATGCCCTCCTACCACCCACACACTGCCAGCGCCGGACCTACCATGTAGTAATGAGCTGCCACCCATCTGGAAGCCACCACCAGGAACACCCTCGGCAGCACTATGCCACATGCTGCTGGCCACCCACTCCTCCTGTAGTGTCAGGTGGGGTACGTCCTGCTGGCCCCCACCGGTGGCAGCACATGCCACCCTGATGGCAGCCACCTTGTCTTTAATCCACCTCCTGTCTGTACCAACCTTCTTCTTGCACTCCTGCATGGACCGCTGGTGGCTGCCCTGCTGGTTGATGGCACATGCCACCTCACCCCATGCCACAGCACAGGCCTGCGGTTTTCCCCACTGTCTGCTAAGCAGCGGTTCCCTGTTGAGGTATGCCTCAAACAGGGCATCAGATTCAGCCTTGGTAAAGTTGGGCCTCCTCCTTCACACCCTTCCCTGCTCCTCCTCTTCCTCTCGCTCAGTCATGCTCATGCCTGGGGGATAGACAGGTGTTACCTTGGACTCTGCAGTCCCATACAGCCCTCCCAGACCACTGTCCCCACATCCCTAAAGTATGCAACCTACCTCAAAGGACTGCAATACCGATCAATGGCCTATGCAGCCTCAGGTCATGTATTTATAGCGCAATGCATGCAAATGAGAGCAGGCGCATCTGTAGTTGGATGCTAATGCAGTGGATGCGCCATGGAATGGCTCATGAGCTGATTTGCATATCCAGGCTGAATATCATGCTGTTGCACCTTGCTCAACAGTGTTGAGCATGCTCAGGCTATGGTGCACCACTGTGGTGTGTGCAATCCGCACCGCGCCATGCATGCCCACAGTGCTGATGCCAATGCTAGCAGCACTGCTGATGTGCTGTGCACGGGAGGCTGTACAGGGCACAGCCACCACTGTGCCTGTGGTGCAAGTGTGCTGTGTGCTCAGGGGAGTGCTCATGCCATGGTGCGCCGTGGGTGCCATGGCGCCACAGTGTGGTAGGCCACTGCAAGGCGTAACGCACATGCACCCTACCACGCTACATGTAGGGCTTCCCAATAGCGCTGTGGTGCTCCGTGCAAGGACAGACCCTTGACCCTGCGGATGACCTTTGCCCCCTAGGCACCAAGCATATGTATGGCTGCACCCCTATTGTGCAGTTTGGTGACAGTGCGATAGTGACTGGCAGCACAGTACCACGCTGCTTCTGCACGTGGGGCACATGCACTACAGGGCTCCATTTTGTTACCGATAGCCACTGCACTATGCCGTGCACCAGAGCACCCATGTGGATGGCAATTGAGCTTGCCAACCTGGTGGCATTGGTAGAGTCCCATGCAGGTGCCCTCTTTGGCCAGGTACCCCTCCTGAGGCCACGGACAGCAGTGTGACAGGAGGTGGCAGAGGGCAATGAGGAGGCCACAGGGTGCAGCAGGACTGCTGAGCAGTATCTCCACCGATATGGGGACCTCCAGCGGTGGGACCCTGACTGCCAAGGGTGACTGGAGGCACGTGCCTGGTGGGGCGCCATGCCACGGCCAGGTAGGTGCTCCATCACATTACTGGTAGTATCTGTCTGTCCAGGTATCGTGATGGTCATCAGACCATGCCGCAGGGGGGCCTACCTGTGTTGCCAGTGTTGGGGGTGCCTCGTGTACACCCTGCACCACCGCATCAAGGCTGGGCTGTATGGGCATGCACACAGCAAGGGGGGGGCTATGTTATTGGCCTGTACTGATGTTATCCTCTCCATGTTTGCACTCTAGGCCAGGAGGATCGCCATAGGGCCCGGGTGGCCCATGAGCAGGGAAGGCAGGCTGGAACAGGTGGTGTGGCCTCGCAGCCGGGGCACAGTGGTGGTGCCATGGGTCAGCAGTGCCCTGCTGACCAGGACACAGGTGAGTGCCGTGTTTCTCCTTACATTTGTGCATGGTGGGTTGCAGGGGTGGTGGTGGTGGGGCATGGCCCCCACACATGGCCCCACTGCCATGCACGCCACACGGTGCACTCTGCACTGTCCTGTGGGACTGCATGTGTGGGTGGGTGTCGCAGGTGGGCTGTGTGTGCACTGGGCATCTGGCTGTGCCACTGCCATCACACTGCATAGCCATGACACTGTATGGCCACATTGGTACTGTGCAGTGCATGGGCGGTGGGGGTGTGCAGCAGTTTGCATGGCTATGGGTGCCTGGGTAGGCAGGTATTGTGGGCGCACCCACTGTGGGTGGTCACATGCCATCACAGGGGCGAAGCCCACAGCTGTATGCCATGCACATTGGGTGGGCTGCAGGGGTCTGGCCAGTCACACGTACTGACTCTGCTCCCTTGTCCTAGGTGGACAAGGCTGGATGACCCTGGAGTATCACATCCAGGAGATTCTGCAGGTGATTCAGGCCACACTGGAGCTGCTGCAAGGCATGAAGCAGAGTGACCGGCAGTGGCACAGAAGGCACCACAGGAAGCGCAGGAACGAGAGGGGCCACCAGTAGGGCCTGTGGCTCCCAAGCTGTTCCTTCCCAGGTGTCCTTCACACCCTTTGTCCCCCTTTCTGTTCCTTGCCCCATGCCCATCCCCCCAAGTTGTAGCCTTGTACCCCATCCCCCACTTTGTATATAGTACTGTAAATAGTTATTGTTCATTCTGTTACCTTTGAATTATAGACATGTTTCATGCTACAACTGTGGTGGTCTCTGATTTGCAGCTGGCATCTGGTGCCTTGCTGCAGTGGTGTGCATGGCATCTGGGGGTGGTGCTGGCCTGGTCATGGGTGTGTCTGGCAGGGCCCCTCCAATGGTGTGTGTGGGGGCCATGGTCCCTGTCTGTGGTATTTGTGTTGTGCCCTGTGCACTGAATGCCTATGTGCAGTGGTCTCAGGTGCATGTGCTGTGTCCCAGTTGCCCCTAGCAGTGAGTGCCTGGCCTGTGTGGCTGAGCACCATGCGTGTCTGTGGTACGCATGGTCATGTCGACCCCTCCACCGCATGCATGTCTGCTGGCATGACATTGGTGGCTGTTCATGCCAGCCACCCTCTGGGCACAGCGCCATGGCAGCTGGCATCCTGTCTCCAGGTCTATTGCACGTCTGCCTCAGGTGACACTGGTAGCGGTGCTGTTGTTGTCCCCCTCCATGCTGTCAATGGCGTCTGTGGTGGTGCCTGTGGTCTGCTGTCTGTCACATGTGCTCCATCTGCATGCTGGCAGCAGACAGGTTCATGGTGCATGCACCACATAGCTAGCTCACCAGCGCCATGGTGATGTACAAGCCATGGGTACATGACATCATTGGACATGCGACACCAGCATCTGTTGCCCCACTTTGTGTGGCTCTGTGACGGGGTACCTTTGGGACAGGGTGGGGATTTGTTTGTGCCCTGTGTTGCATCCTGTGTGGCACATGCCTCCATGCACCACAGTGGGCTGCTGTGCTGTCTGGTGGGGCCAGTGTTGGGACAGGGTGTGTGCATGGGTGGGTGTGCGGGGTGCTGTCCTGCTGGTGGTGGCATCCACGGCAGACCTTGTCACATGCGGGGTCCCTCGGGTACTGACACAGGGTCGACCTCTTTGCTGTGCCACAGTGGGGGCCATGCAGGGGGGCATTTTGTATGCTGCGGTGGCATCAGTGACTGGTGTCACCTGCTGCTTGGGGATCACAGTGGAGCTGTCATGCATGGCACCATGGGGCAGGGGTTGCATTGTCAAGGTGGTGGTGGTGGCATGCCTTCGGTGCCATGCACTGTTTGGTAATGCTTCTGGGATGGGTGTCTTGGGATCACTGTACATTGGGTGGTCAGCATTGGTGGGGTGCTGGGGCGTGGGAAGGTCTGGCCCTCCTTGTGTTGCAGTCACTGTTTTGCTGGGGGAGTGTGCTGGGGCACCGTGTTTCTGCTGTTGGATCAGTGCTGGGGTTCATGGAAACTGGTGGTCTGTTCAGCTCACCTCTGGATGTGCAACTCATGGGGGGCCTTGGGGGGGTTGGTCTGTCTGGATTGCTGCATGCTCCTCTGTCTATGGCACATCCATGGCTAGTGCACCCCTGCTTCCTGTCCTTGTCCCTGCACATCACTGGATGTGCTACTGCACATTGACCCTGCTCCATTGCGCATCCCTGGTTGTGCCATGGCACATCGGGCATGATATTCAGCTGTGTAGCGCAGGCGCTCCTTGGCCTGCTCTTGGTTTGAATATCGTGCACGTTGCGCAATGGTGCACTACTCTTGTGCCTGCTCTCACTATTGCACATTTTTTTGGCACAGTCTGAATATCCCGCCCAGTGTGTACTGGTGCTAGGTCTTGCCAGTGCACCATCTTGCAATCAAAACATTCTTGGATGTACAGTATATCTCATGATTTATTTATGTCTAGCTTCCTTAGTCTAGTTACTGTCTTCAATTTTAATGTCAGATATGTCTACATTTATCATATTATTATCTCCCTTGAATGCTTCTTTATCTTACATAAAAACTGAGCAAATGTTTTGGTTTAAAGCCTACACTGTCTCAGTCTCATTGCTACAGGTTTTGTTGTGCTCTCTGATTGGCCTCAACTTTTATTGGTTTGTCTGTTTGACCTATTACATTTATAGAATGCTTTATAGTTGTCTTTTGAGAGAGTGTACGTCTTTTTTTCTAATATTTTCTTTTCCTGCCTCATCATACTTTTGCAATATTTTTGCATACATGAAAACATAGAATTTGTCAGCAGAAAAGGACTGTCTGGCCCATTCAATCTGCCCAAGTTGTCCCAGCCTAGTCTGTCTCTGTAGACCCTAACTGGTTTCTGGTAATCCTCCCTCCTCCCTGTCCATTTCATAATAAGTCTATCCCAACATACTTACAGCCCCCTACTGTTTTGGCCTCCACCACTTCCTCTGCCAGTCTGTTCTAGGCATCCACCACTCTTTCAGTGAAGTAGTACTTCCTTACATCGCTCCTAAACTTTACCCCCTCCAGCTTCATCGAATACCCTGTGGTTCTGCTGAGCTTCCTGATTTGAAAGAGACTCTCCTTTTGCACCCTGTTCACCCAAGTTAAATACTTGTAGATCTTTATCATGTCCCCTCTCGCTCTCCTGTCTTCTTGGGTCTTTAAGACCCACTCCTCCTGGACAAGCTGAGATCTGCTGGCATCTCTGCCCATGCTGCTGCATGGTTCCATTCATACCTAATCTGCCAGCAACAATTGGTATTGGTTTGAGATTCCCTGTTACCTTTCCTCCCTGTCAAGTCTGGGAATCCACAGGGCTCCATTGTTGGCCCCATCCTTTTCTTCATTTTCCTCAACTATCTCTCCACTGCCTCTGTCAACTTGCATGTCCAGATGTATGCAGATGACACAGTCATCTTCATCTCTGGTCCTTCTACTGCAACTGTGGAAGACCTGATTCTGTCGGACTTCAGCATTGTCCTACCTGTTTCCAATCTAACCAATTTAGAGTTAACACTAAAAAAACAGTCTTCATGACCCTTGTTACCACTCAGAAATGAGCCAGGCTCACTGCATCCCTATCTTCACCACCTTGGATGGCACCCCACTTGAAGCAGTTCAGTCCTTTATGTACATGGGGGTGTGGATAGACAGTAAGCTTGACTTCTCAGCCCTCACCAATGCCATTCATGACAAGCTCCATCCCAAGCTTGGTGCCCTCTGTTGTTACAAAGAATGTCTTTCTCCATATGTCTGCAGAGTGCTGGTTACCAAAATGGTGCTCCCTGTCTTCAACTACATGGATGTGGTCTGTGGTTCTGCCTCTTCTTCTTCCTCACCAGACTAGATACCCTTCTTGACTCTTTCTGCCATTTTGCATATAACTCTCCCTCCATGCATTCACCATTGCTCACTGTATTCTTCCCTATCTTTCCTCCTACTGCCTTCTTGCCCCCAGGCCCACTGCATTTTCTCATCTCCAAATATTTTCTTAAATACCCTTCCCTCCTACCTCTCCTCTCTCCTATCCCAACTCTGCCCTGCCTCCTACTCCCGCAGCTTTAGGGACAATCACACTTTTGTCACTCCTTAGCCCCACTCCTCTGCTGGGCAGTCTGCCTTCTCCTATCAGCTTCTCTCACTCTGGAACAAGCCCCCCTCCTTCTTCCATTACTCCCCATCCAATGGCTCCTTCCATCGCCACCTGAAACTTCAACCCCCCCCCACTTGGTCCTGTTAACCTTCTTCCGGTAACCCTTGAAGGCTGAATCTTAATCCATCCATGTTATCTTTCATGATTCTATGGATTGCTAAGGTTCCCTGTACTTTATTTAGCTATACATGCAAATCATTTATTATTTATTCATAACATAAACAGTACAGTATATAAACAGTACTAATTTAATTGCAGAAAATCATTTTGAGCCAGAATTTAAAATCATCAAGACATATGATTTAAAGTGACTAAGTAAAGATACGTAAACTTCATAAACACATTAAGCAGCAGTGGTAACATAAACAGTGTCCAAGAAGCAGGGCTCATAGCATTAACAGCAACAGCATCAGTGACATGAACTCAGCAAACACCAAAAAATTCAGTTATAGTCAACGTTTTTTTGCTTTTGTTCATTTTTTCCACAGCTTGCATTCTCAACTTACGTAACAGTAAGGTCTGAAGGCAGTCAGTGTTCTCTTGGCTTTCAAGCCAGTGCAAACATTTGTTGAAAGCTTCAACAGCTTCCCCTGCTGTCAGTACTGGGACAGAAAGAACTTGAGTTACATCTTCTTCCTCATCCTCTGTCTCCTCTATGCTGTCAGGTATGTTCTGGGCAATGTTCATGATGTTGTCATCACATAGTTCCCCGTAGCCATCATCATGTTCATCACACTTTGCCCACTCTTGTACAACATCTGGTACAAAATCTGTTTGCTGGGGTATTAACTCTAGAGCATTGTTAGCATCATTTTGTTCCGGAATCAAAAAGGGCTCAGACTATGGCTCATAAATAAAATAAGGGGTGTACATGTCGAGATCCCTCAGCCTCTCCTTGTAGGGATTTTGGTTCATACCCTACACCATTTTAGTTGCCCTTCTCTGGGCTGTCTTTACCCTGTCTTTGCTCTTTCTGAGATGTGACCTCCAGAACTGGACACAATACTCTAAGTAGGGTCTCATCAGCGAATGATACAGTGGCAACACCACCTCCCTCCTCCTGTTGGAGATACTGCTCCCTATGCATCCCAGCATCCCACTGGCTCTACCCTTTGTTTTTGAACTAGCCAGGCTATGGTTTACTTCACAGACAATGCTGAAGAGCATAAATGTTAGCCATACCTAAAAATGTGATGGTCTATGGGTCATGCTTGTCTTCTTGTTATTATCTTCTGATGCTTTTTAAAGCTTTGAGGGGAGATTATGGTTTGTGAAAAGGATTACTTCTTGAAATGTACAGTATGTGATGCTATGCAGAGGACTTAAATGGTACGGAAATGTACATAGGCATGGCTTTAGTGATACAGTGGACTGAGTTTAATATGAAATACTGGGCCCAATTTTCAGTTAAAAGAGACTGGTGATAAATCACTGTGGAATGAAAGAATTGTGGAATATCTTGAATCCAGCAGGTTATAGAACCTGAGGCATCATGGATTCACAAGGGGAGGGGTCATGTCAAATGAACCTGATAGAGTTCTTCAACTGGGTGACCAGGGAAACAGATTGGGGTGGGGCGGTGGATGTGACTTTCTTATACTTCAGCAGGGCCTTCAACACTGTACTTCACCAAAGGCTTGTTAGAAATCTAAGCAGTTTGGGGGTGGGTCCTAAGGTGATAAAATGAGTATGAAATTGGTTGATGGATAAGCAACAGAGGGTAGTGGTGAACAGAATTCACTCAAGGAAAAAGAAACCAATGACCAACCTCAAGATTTAGTTGAAGGGGAAGTGACCAGTAGAGTACCTCAGGCTTAGTACAGGGCCAAGTCCTCTTTAATGTCTTTATAAATGACATTGCAGAAGAGATGGATGGTAGGGTCTGCCTCTTTGCAGATGACACCAACATTTGCAAAAGGGTGGACACCCCAGAAGGTGTCAAGAGAATGTGTAGAGGTTACACAATGCTGTTTTACTTATTAATGTTTCTGCTTCTATATATTATGCTGTGGTCCTGTTATATATGTTTGTATCTTCTTCCCTGTATGGGATTTTATGAATATTAATAAACATTTTGATACAAAAAAGGGAATGTGTAGAGACCTACAAAACTAAAGAAGTGGTCAAGTTTATGGCTGCTTGGTTTCAATAAAAAAAGTGTAAAATCATGCACTTAGGACACAGAAACCCAGAGGCAGAGTATAATATGGGGGAAATGTTTTGATGGTCACCAAACAGGAAACAGTAATCATATTTGATAACCTCAAGGTGGCAAGCCAGTGCGACAAGGCAGTAGGTAGGCCCAGTGGGTTGCTGGGGTGTATTGGGAGGGGTACAAACAGCAGGAGGAGGGTGGAGGTGGTGCCAGTGTTTAGATTATTGGTGATACCCCATCTGGAGTATTCTGTCCAGTTCTGGACATCGCATCTGAAGAAGGACATAGACAGGGTGGAGGCTGTCCAGAGGAGGGCAACTAAAATTGTGCAGGGCTGCATCAGAAGTCCTATAAAGAGAGACTAAGGGGTCTCAATATGTTTATTTATTTATTGAGCTCTAGGATTACAAAATTACCTTTGAACCAGTGGTTCATTTACAAAGGTTCCATGTCAGAGAAACAAAAAGACAACAAATAATAGTGGAATAGGACAAAATACAGAATGTTCAAAAGGTAGAATGCAGTGGACAACTTGATCAAAACAATTACCAAACTTAATATATGATTTTGAAGAGAGTGAATGTTACATAGATTTAAGGAAAATAAAAGAAGATTTTAGAGTCAGGAGGTCAGCAGAAGGGGGAGGTGATCCTGAAATTAGATTTTGTCATAAAGTGCAGGTATCAGTGGTAAGTGCTGTTGGGATAGAAGGCAGGGGGGTAGTGATAGGAGCAGGGGAAAGTTGGTCTATAGAGTGGATAAAGGGGGGACAGAAGACTTGCGTGAGTGGGGCATGGTGCTGATATAACAACAGCAGGGGAGAGGGGTATAGGAGAAACAGGGGGAGGTGGGAGACAGATGGGGAAAGAAGGGATTTGAGGAGGGGAGAAGTAAAGGGGGGGAAGGAGGAGAAGGGCAGGAACTGAGATGAGAGGGAGGGCAGAGTGGGAGAGGTGCTCAGCGGGAGACTAGTAGGAGCAGTCACAATGGCTGAGACTACTGAGGTGCTGGTATAGATTGTGTTTGAAAGGGCCAAGCCTAGACTCAGACAAGACCTCAGTAGGGAGACAATTCATTAGAGTGGGGTCCATAGTAAAAAAGGTATGCTGTGCTTGAGATGTGCGACAGAAGGGAATCTGGAAGGAGAATTTGTCAGAAATTACAAGGCAGTGTGTGATTGTGGTAGGTAACAGGAGGCTATGCCTGGCAGGGGGAGCAAGGCTGAGGCTGATTTTCTTAACCAGGAGGCATGTCTGGTATGCTTTCCTACCTTGGAGGTGCAGCCAGCTTGACTGCTTGTAGAGCTTGCAGGTACACCCTGGAAGAGAGGAGGGAGAGGTGGATTATGATCGAGAACTATAAATGCCTCATAGGGTTGAACAAGTTATAGCAAGTGAGTATTTTTTCAGAGGAGAAGGTACACAAGAACAAGGGGACATGCAATGAACCTTGATGGGGAAACTTTACGAGGGATGTGAAAAAGTACTTCACTGAAAGAGTGAAGGATGCCTAGAACAGTCTTCCAGTGGAGATAGTGGGCATGAATGCAGTGGTGGGCTTCAAGCATGCATGGGATTGGCACAAGGGAATCTTGGTTGGGAAAAGGGAAGGGGTAGCCAGAGATCGGGTAGGGTCTGCAGTGAAAGTGTGAGCAGGGAAACATGGGGCAGATTGGGTGGACTAAGCAGACCTCATCTGCCGGCACTTTATGTTTCTATGATATAGCACCACTTTTGTTTCTGTGACCTCTTGAGCTATGCTTAGAGGAGGTCAGAAATCTGATCCATGCCAGCACAGAGCAAAGTGTGAAGCAGTGCCAGATGTGGCAGAGTTGAAATATATATTGCATGCTGTGCCATTCAGTTAGAAAGCTATTGTACCACCAGTGCATTGGGCATAGCATACTGTAAAGCCCCCTTACTGTATAACTTTTTTCTGGCAGTAGGGACTGTCAGACAGCTAAGCACACTGATAAGTCATGGCTGGGGGGCCAGGAGTGGCAATGAATGGGAAACAAAAAAGGACACATCTGTTGGAAATGGGTTAGGTAGTAGAGATCTACTGTCTCACTATGGAGTTGGTTATTCTGGAATTTGGGTTGTTAGCCCAGTGTACTATCAGGATAATACTAATGGATGGAGGGATTGTCTTAGTGGGCCACAATCAGCCCAAATGTACAGGTTGAGAGGACAAATGTGTGTGTGGGTCATAGTACTGCATGTCTGTGCAGAGGACTGCAGCATGAAAGGACATGCGTGTTCCAATACATTAAAACCTCAGTTATCCAAAACTCAGTTAACCAAAACTCTCAATTATTCAAAACTGTGGTGTGTCTCTCAGCTTAATAGACATCAATGTAATGTGCTCTCACATACCTGAAACCCCATTTATCCAAACAGTTTCATTGACCCCCAGCACATTTTGATAAATGAGGTTATACTGTAATATGTGCCATTACTACTCGCAAACCTAGTTTGTGCAATTAACAACATTAACATTTTAAAGTTTCCTTAATGGGCCTCCCTCCAATGTAAATCAAGGGCCCCATATTCAGCTAGCAGCATCTGCCCTGCACTAGTGCTTGTGGTAGTACACTGCCAATGGGATATTCAGATGAACTACTCCAGCACTAACACCTTTTAGTATTACCTGCCTATCAGAAGAAGGGGCGGAAACAAAAGAACAAGGGCACCCGCCCATCAGGAGGAAAGACAAAAATGGGTGGGGTGAAACAAAATAATAATGACAACTGCCTGTAAAACACAAATGAAAGAAAAAAGGACAACCGCATGTCAACAAAATCTACAATCCAAGGCCCACAAACTCAAAAGCTTGCTAGTGGTGGTGGTGGTTGCTACTACTTAGGGCCTCTGAAAGGTCCTGAATGGCCCTGGTGCTATCCTCCACCATCCTGACCAACATGGTCAGTAGTCCAGTTTGGTGCCAGAGCAGATCGCCCCTGCTCTCCAGGACCATGTCATCCTGCTGCCTTCTTGCATCACACTGGGCACTATGGAAAGAAAGACACTGATGTCATCCAGCTGTGCACACAAGATGAAGGACACAGGCGTGGTGAAACATGCATAACAGAAGTGCAACCAGTTGACACATCCGCCACCATGCCACGCATAGCTGGAGGGAGTCAAACAGCTACAGTGGAATGTAAGTGGCGTACTAGAGATAGCACTGTGGACCTGAACAGTTTAGGAAGTCACATACGATGAATGTGCTGTGCTGCAATAGAGCATGACCAAGCCATACAAGGGACACATGATACTGGCAGGTATACCAGTTGTGGAAATGCAGCACAAGAAATAGCATTACCAAGCCAGAGTACAATAGGCATGTTAGTGGTCCATGTGGCTAGGAGTTGCATCCACACACCCAACTCCCTGCAGACCAGCAAGCCAGCACAAAGGCCAACACAGGTGTGCAGGACAGCAGATAGCCTGAGCTACCCTGGTCAGCAGTAGGAGCACACCCAGGCCCAAGCCCAAGCCCAGGTACACACACACACACACACACACACACACACACACACACACACACACACACGGTACATAAAGCACAGCTGTATTGAATGCACTGTCATGCAGCACTGTGTGAAACAGCCAATGTAACACATGAGTGCAGCACTGTTGTACGTGGGTGGGCAACTTTCACACTGTACCATAGTCAGCACAACAGTGGTGTGAGATATAGAGCCGCCTGGGCAGTGCTGGGGTATGTAAAACATGGGTCGAATTTGACCCACTGGTGTAAAAAATGTGGGTCTAAAGAGAAGCCTACAGGGTCAAAACATAATCAATGGCAGATTTAGAACAGTTCATCTTTCCTTCCTGTAGATATTGTTATAGAGTAGGTGCATCAATTTGGACCACTGGCAAAGGGAAGAGGGGTAAGTTCAGGGTAGGATGCAATTTTTGCCCTTTTGGTGCAGTTATTACTGTCTCTGGAGGCACACACATCCCAGCAGGCTAGCTCTGTAGAGAAGCAATGGTAAGATGCCCATTGCATACGGCACTGCAGAAGGCACTAATGTGGGCAGACTTCCATGAACACTGTATGATGCACAATGCATGTCACATTGGTGTACTGGCAGAACAGTGGCCTGTGCCTATCTCCACCAGACAAATATGCATATCTAGTCCTGAATATGTGGTACAACAGACTCGACTGACAATGATAGGTGTACCATCCAGGGCTGTAAGCATTACTGCCAATGCTGTGATGTACCAGGTTGGTAGCACAGGACACATTCCACTGCGTGATGTAATGATGCCAACGCACTGTAAGCACACACACAAGCAGCATGCCTTTTGCCATGACGTGCACAACAGTGGATTGCACAGACCCTGACTCACCGTGGTGTCAGTGGTGGCATGATGCCCCAAGAACTGGGTGCATGACCCCAACACAACTGCATAGGTGAAGCACCCACAAGCATGCATGCAGCCTGGCAAGACACAAATGGACATCTGTCATCAATTGCAGAAGAATGCAGCATTGTGTTGATATTCAACTCAGACAGCCAAATATGCAGGTTACTTATGTGGACTCATGTCCACAGACTGTTCTTCTGAAGGCTGGGCATGCTGAGCTCCATCTCAACCTGGCATTTCCTCCCACAGCTGCTGGTCCTGGTGGCCTCCTACTCCCTGAACCTGGCTTGGTTCTGCTGGGCCCTGGTGTCTGGAGATGAGGACAAAGGAGATGTGATCAATAGTATGCAACAGAACACATAGCACAGTACCATAAACCCTAAACAGTACACATGCCTATATACCAGTACCATGAACCAGCAGTCACATGTGCGTGGTGGGGATGGAGAGGACTGTGCAGGGCTATATCTTACTATATTGTGCGCAGAGATGGCTCCTCACAAAGGCAGTAGTCCATGGCCAGTTTAAGTTGGAATGCTACATTCTACTGTTGTAGCTATGGACTAGCACTGTGTGCACCGGCCTGTGCAGTGCCCCTATCTAGCTGTTCCCACCATCCCTCTCTAAAATATAATACATGCCAGCTATAAGCCATGTACACCTCGCAGTACATAGTAGGATGCATGTATTCCCAGACTGCATATAACGGGGTACAGAAAGCATACCTGTGCAACAGTAGGGGAAGGTATTGTATGGCAGGAATAGCGTAAAACAATGGCAGGACCAGTAGTGGCACATCCACTGCAATATCAAATCAGACTTTATTTGTAAAAGGTGCCTTTCCAAAACCAAGGCGCCTATACATAACATAATAAAAATCAATAAATAATTAAACAATGTTAAAAATTTATCCAAAATGGCAACATTAAAAATCATTATATGCATGGCTAAAAAGAAATGTTTTTAACACCCCCTTAAAACTTTGGACAGTCGGGCAATCTCGCAACTGACGAGGTAGAGAATTCCACAGGGTTGGGGCCATAAAACTAAAAGATCTGGCCCCAGATGTCTTTAAATGAACCCTGGGAATCTCCAGCAATCCCTCATCAGTGGATCAGAGAGAGCGGGAGGGACAGTAGGGACAAAGGAGATCTTTCAGGTAACCAGGTCCCTGATGGTGTAGGGCCTTATAGGTCAGCAAACAGCCAGTGCAGTCCATGGAGCACAGGCGTTATATGACTGGCCCTAGAAGAACCAGTCAATAGCCTGGCTGCCGCATTCTGCACTAGCTTCAGGCAGCGAATATCAACCCCCGGTAGCCCAAGATAAAGGGCGTTGCAGTAGTCAAGGCAGGAGGTAATGAAGGTGTGGACCAAAGTAGAAAGCTCGTCAGGAGGAACCAGGTGCTTCACCTGGGCGATGTTCCTCAAATGGTAAAAAGAGGCTTTGACAACTGCCGACACCTGAGATTTAAGTGTCAAACAGTCATCAAACACAACGCCCAGGTTCCGCACCTGGTCTGAGGTAGTTAGCTGAACACCCCCAAGCCATAAACCCGAGGGTGATCCCACCAACAAACCTGCCTCCCGGTGACCTGGCTCCACAAATAACACCTCAGTTTTCTCTGGATTCAACCGCAGCCAACTCACATTCATCCAGTCCTGGATCTCAGCAGGACAGTTGTTAAAGACCGAAATGGCAGCATCTTGGCCGGGCACAAAGGACATGTACTGTACAGCTGAGTATCATCTGCTTAGCAGTGAAAACTCAAACCGTACCACCTAATAATCGCTCCCAATTGCAGCATATACACCGCAAACAACATGGGCACCAAAATGGAGCCCTGCGGCACCCCACAGGATAGGGGGAATAATGTCGAGGAAAAAATCCCAGACACCACCCTCTGAGTTCTACCCTCAAGGAAAGAACGAAACCAACTGAGGACTGTACCAGACAGCCCACAGATAAACAGCAAGCTCTCCAATAGCACACCATGGTCCATGGTGTCAAATGCTGCAGAGAGAGAGATCAAGAAGGACCAAGATGGAAAGGGTCTTTCGATCTCTTTCTATTAGGAGGTCATTTAGTGCCCAGACAAGAGCTGTCTCAGTACTATGTCTCTTCCTAAATCCGGATTGGAGAGAATCATAGACATTGTGGCTGGTCAAATGATCATCCAGCTGTGACACGACCACCTTCTCAATAACCTTACCCACGAAGGGCAGGTTAGAGACAGGCCTGTAGTTGGCTAGACAATCCAGATCCAAGGAGGATTTTTTAAGAAGGGACTGAACCACAGCCTCCTTCAGATGATTTGGAAAAATTTCCCTCTCCAAAGACCTCCGGACTATCTCAGCAAGGACCGAACCGATTTTATCCACACAGCCCACTAAGAGACCTGTGGGGCCCGGGTTCAAACCACAGTTGGTCAGATGCAATGACTGGATGACCATCACAATGTCACTGATTGTGGGAAGGCTGAAGTCAGACCACACAAATTGGGTGTCCGACATCTCCTGCCAACCATCACAGCTCCCATTAGGGAGGGTCAAGTGGACGTCAGTCCTAATTGTGGCAATCTTATCTGAAAAGAATTGAGCAAACTCCTCACACCATTCTTGAGAAAAGGCTTTTCTGGGCTGAAGACAGATTGGATTGCACAATCTGTCTACAGTCCGGAAAAGCTGAGCCGGTCGATTCTGTGCAGCAGCAATCTCTCTGGACAGGAGTGCTGCCTTCTTACGAGAGATGGCTGATTGATAGACCACATAATGGTCCATCAAACTAAGTTTGTCACAATCCAGGCCCGATTTCTGCCAGCACCTCTCTAACCTTCGTCCAACTCTCCTCAACTCCCTCAGAGTCGCATCAAACCAAGGAGACCTGGGGTGAAGAGGAAGGGGACAAACATGAACAGGACCAATGGAATCCAGGGCCCCTACTACCACCTTATTATAGGCAAGTACCAAGTCACCTGGATCCATGCAATCACTCAGAAAACCCGATAGGTCCGGTACTGCCATCAGGCCATCTGGGGAGACACCCCTCAAAGGTCGGTATCGGGCCATCTCCATAGGGGCTGGCCTACTAGGGATGGCCTCAAAACTGAACCCAATGGTATGATGGTCAGACCACCCGACTGGTTCCACCACCAAATCAGATATCTCCATCCCCAGTAGGAACACCAAGTCCAGTGAATGACCACCAATATGGGTCGAGGAGGAAATAACCTGTGGGAAGCCCAGTGAAATCATTAACTGGCGGAAGTCCTGACCAAACTGCGAGAGTTCATCATCGACCCAGGCATTGAAATCCCCCAGAACTAACCATCTGGGGGATCCCAGTGTCAGGTCAATAATGAAATCTGCGTCTTCCAGCAGGAAAACATTCCCATCACCTGGTGGACAGTAAATGAGAAGTATCCTGTACCCCACACCCTCGCCCATGATACAATCAAAGGAGTTGGTAGTTCCCACTGGTACCTCCACTAGGCCCAGTTCTGGTCTAAAACAGATAGCAACACCCCCGCCCCTATGATCCATCCTAGGGCTGTGTATCACCAAGTATCCTGCCAGAATTGCTGATGCCAAAACTGGGCCAGCATTCTCATCCAGTCAGGTCTCGGTGATGCACGCCAGGTCAGATGATCCAACAAAATCTGCTATAATAGTGGTTTGTTTTTAACAGACCTGGCGTTGCATAACACCACCCGAGTAGGATGAGAATCCGAGGATGACTGTGCTACCTGCCGACTACAAGCAGAACCCTTGGGTATGGGAACCAGACAGGGTGGACCCCTTTCCTGGACCCATTTCACCCCAGGGCATCTCCTTGTCCCCACTATCCCTATCTGCCCACTCCTTTCCATTCCCTCTCCTGGCCCAACCCTCATCCTCCTCCTCTTTCTAGCAATCCCCAGAGCCCTACACCATCCGTACACCTCTGGTGATAGGGGAGAACAAAAAAAATACAGAGGTCCCTGAGCCTGGAGGGGTAATAATACCCGACTGTCCTTATACCTTCCCAACACATATTTACCGCACTAAACAAATACCAGTAAATAAACAACCCCAAAATACAGATTTAACCCACACCCAAACAAACAATACTCAAATACTCTAACAAACGTCCACAAAAAGTAAACAAATACACCACCCTATATAACAATTTAACAGCAGAATATAACAGAGAATCTTTCATAGATCCAAGTCCAGTGCACAGAAAGAGCCCCAAAACTGCTAGTTCCCAATGAGAAATACAGAGCAAAAAACTGAGAGTCGCAGGTTAATCGAAGTGCAGAGTCGGTCAAAAGGTAATTCACCCCTATCATGGGTGAAAAATCAAATCAACAGATAGTAAATGACAGGCCTCTTTACTAGTTATGGAATATACCCTGGAGCTCTCACCTCCAGAGAAAGGTAGCACTGTTCAAACTCCCTCATGGGATCTCACTTCCACTTGAGAGTCAACCAAGCCCCAAACAATGATCTTAAATCCTGGGAAAAGTACATATAGTTTGAAGCTGAAGACAAAAACTCACTGTGAGATCCGGGTCAGAGAGCAGGGAAAACTAGTAAGGGCACCCAGGAATCACGATCCAACTTCACCACTCCACCGGATTCCTTACATCAGCCGATAGCAGGGCTGAAACAGCGCTTTAGGTGCAAAAGATGTCAGGATTCCAGCCAATTCTCAAAGAATGCTGGAAAGACCCAACCAGACCCCAAGAGCCTCTTCTCAGATCTGCTCCCCGCCATGGCTGCCTCCAGCTACCGAGCGGCAGAAGCGGAAGTACCACGGATACGGCAGCCCAACGGCAGCAGTGCCACAGCACACCACCAGGTTGAAGTCAGGGGCCAGGAAGGAGCTCCTCTCCATAGTCCACCAACTTTTACCTCCAAATCAAGCAGTCCAAATCACTGCTCGCTCCACCAAGACTCCACACCCTGTTCTCCGCACTCCCAGCCTGCTCTTTACACTCCTTTCCACAGGCTCCACAAGTAATGGCTTCTTTCTTTTTCGGGGTCAGTGAAACAACCCCAGTGTACACTTCAGGGGCGTCCCAGTGACACCCCGACACCCCAATAGCACTATTGGACTCAGTGTATTCTTCACTGGCTGTAAAACAAATGGGAAAATGGCAAATCATACAGATAAAAAATCCAAAGCACCAGGAGTAGTTCACTCAATTCAAACAGTTCCGATTGAACACAGGTCTCTGGTGCTAGTAGCTCCCATAGAACAGCTTCCTTCAGCGTTTCCAAGTACTGAGCCAATTTGCTCCGTATTCACTCTGCGCTCATTTGAAATCAAAATCAGGTGAAAATGAGTAACACAAAATGGCAAAAGTAAAAACAAGTAAACCGAATAAAAACCTAAATAAAATAACTTAAAAATGCCTTAAAACAAAACGGCAGCACAAACACATGTAGCAGCAGCAGCACGCTCAGCCTGCGCTCTCTCATCATTACAGATGCTGGGAAAATGACTGGGAATATAATAGTATGTCATGCATTACATGGCATAGGTCTACTGGTACCCATGCTACATAACACGGATAGTGTATAAGGAAGACATCCACCCTGAAACCACATCCATGTCACTGTGTTAGCACATACCCTTTGTACCGTGGCTCAAGGATCCACAACTGGTCCTGTAATTTACACATCACTGTGGACATCTGTTGGTAGTGTGATCTCATATACCTGAACTGATAAGATCAGGCTACACAGTGGAGCAGGTCCTATAGGAAAGAGGGGACACAACAGAGACACACAGGTACAGTGCACATTCCCTCAGGTATAGTAACCCAGAGGTACATTAGCAGAGAAACAGTAATTCGCACAGGATACAATTCAAACAATGCATAGAGCCATCTGTGCTCATGTGGCTGTAGTACAGTGTCTTTTCCCACCATCACCTTCAGCTGCTGCTGGCACTGTGGTTCCCTGTGGGATAGGTCGTTAAACCGGTGCTTGCATTGGCCCTGGTCTGAGTGGCCCCATGCCATGCCATGCACCTCTCCACAGAGGCCAATACCTCACATATCACACCTTGGCCTGGCTGCAGCCTCAGACCCCCTCACCCAGGAGCTGTTTTTTCCTAGCCACCACCAGATTAACAAGCTAGGCCAGCTCTGTGTCTGATCATTGGGTGTCCCTCAGTTTGGCTGCTCTCCTCTTTTTGTCTGCCATTGTAGAACTGTTCCTGATACCAGCCCGCACACCAAGCTAGTGGCAAGCTCCTATCTATATGGATGTGGTCTTCCATTTGCACAACACATTTTGGTGTTAATGCAGTGCTAACATTGATAAGCCCAGTACAATGTGTCTTTCTGGTCAGGGGGCACTGCACACAGCATAAACAGAGTGGTTTGTGAACATGGTGAGCATACGCAGGCCAATACTGCACATACTCAGTGCTATAGCACTACATATAGTGCATATGCTGGCTCTGTATCATGACATCACTTCCAATGTGTGACATCATGCCTGCGCTGCATGGGGATGTAGCACTAGAGTAATTTCAGTGCTAGTGCTAATACGATAGTGCTTAAGGCAAACCTGTAATTTTCAAAAATTGTATGCAAATGAGCTAATTCACAGTCATAGGGCAATTTCAACATTTGCTTATCATTTCTGGAATGCTTTCATTCCTTTGCATGTCTCAATGTGCTTGAAGCATGTAAAAGGAGCAAAGGACACCACACAGATTCCACAGAGGAACTACAGAAAGTTAGATGTAAGTGTATTCTTTAATGGCATACAACAGGGACGTTGGTAATAACGTAGCATCTATCAAGCCTGTAAGTTTCTGAACGTATTTGTGTTTTTTTAGCAGACTGAACATGTGTGAACAATATATCATTAATAACCTCAGAATGAATAAACATTTTTTCACCAAACCACCGAAAGGACCTGTTCCTCCATAACATCTAACGTACCTACAAGTGTCATAACTTAACTTATTATCGTTTTTTCTCTCTCTCTGTTCGCAACAAATTTTTGCTCAAAACAGGCAAATATATATAAATTGAACACTCTATAACACAATCACTGACAAAAGACAAACAGATTTCTATGCAACTTCCTACAGTACTAGACTCTATGTCCGAAATGATGCATAACAAATTTCATAATACCTAAGATGGCAAAGGTATGAGCATTAGAAAACGGGTTTAAACAGAAACCCCAAGACCATCTTCATGTATAGTTACATATAAAGGGTAAGAAAAATCTTACTCTACCATTGGCACAAATATCACATTACCATGTAATATTCCCCAGTTACTGCATGTCTGCACCTTTTACCTATTTTTTTTTCAATGTGTTCTAAAACAATTTAGTGTCTATTGTATATGTGTGACCAAATACTTCACGGTGAGCAGTCATTGTATGATAGACACACTTCTCAAGTGGTTAAAGGCACTCAGCTTTGTCTCATGTCTGATGCCTTACAAAACACTCAAAGAATGTGTATACCAAAGTGTGACCGTACACCCTGTTATGTGCTGTCACTTTCATTATAGGGGCAGGGTAGGACACCTATAGTTAGGGTTACAAAAATTATTCTATGTTAAAGCCTGACTTTTTTACCTTTACAGTATATTAACATACTAACATACTAAAATGCCAGCAGAATAGGCCTAACGGTCTTTCGTGTCTGCTCGTTTGGTCAGCCCCCACCCTGGGTGCTGACCTTGCTGTCCCCCTTGCCTTCTCTGGCTTCTCCCTTCCCAGTTCTGGATATTCTTGCTGCATTGGATTTTGCTTCCAGAACCCTTCCCCTGTACCTGTTCCACCCCCTCTTGAACCCCTCCACTGTCTCTGCCTCCACCAGCCCCTAGGCAGTGCATTCCATGGCTCTACCACCTCTCAGTGAAGTAGCACCTCCTCCTTTCTCCCTGAATCTTCCCCTCCAGCTTCCACCCATGCCCTCTAGTGGCCCCTTCCTCCTTCCTTCAAGCACCCTGACTGTTCCTCCCCTATTTACCCTCTTCATGTACCTGAAGACCTCTATCATGTCCCCCCGGTCCCTTCTCTCTTCCAATGTGTACATATTTAGCTCTTCGAGCCTCTCCTCATAGGTCCTGTCCCCCAAGCCCCAAATCATTTTGGTTGCCCTACTCTGGACCCTCTCCAGGAGGTTAATGTCCCTCTTTAAGTGTGGCCTCCAAAACTGCACGCAGTATAATCCAGCTGTCCTTTGATGGACTACCTTAAAATTTGGCATGTTTGTTCATGTACCCATAATTTCTGGATCAAGAATATTTGGTAACAATTGGCACAGAGGCTTAAATGTTCTAGAAAGCTGAAAATGCCTAAAAGTGTGAAAATTAAGACTTGTAGCTAAACTATAGCTCAGAAATGGCTGACAGCTGGGGCCCAATATTCAAACGTTTGTACAGACACTAACGGGCTATTGTCTGTGCAAACTGGTATTTGCCCTGGATCCATATATTCAAAAGGGGCCTTTGCATGGGAAAAGAGGATTAGCGCCCACACAAAACATAATGTATGTGGGTGGGCAAGGGAAGGGGTGTGGCCTTGAATAGCCATGCTACCCCATATTCAGTGGTTTTGTGTTGTGCTGCACAACAGTGTTTAGCACAGTCTTGTTGTGCAGCACAAATATCGCTGAACACAACACCAACTTACTCAGGGCAACCCTAGCAGCTACCAGAGGTGCTGCCACAATCTAGACAGTTGTCTGCTGGGTGAGCATACTGGCCCCCTGTGGTCTGTGGCACCCCCTCTCCAACTGCCAGCCCATTATAGAATTACCACTTCCCTGGTGCTAGTGGTTCCCTCCAATCACCCACCTGTAATTAAGTGACAACAACCCTGGTGCTAGTGATCCCCCCTCCGACTGCCAACCCGTAATGTGGGTAAATCATCCCTGGTGAAAGTGGTCCCCCTTCCCTCCAATTGCCAGCCCGCAATGAAGGTAAAACATCCCTGCTGCTAGTAGTCCCCCTTCCCTTTGATCACCAGCCCATAATGAAGGGACAGTATCCCTGGTTCTAGTGGTCCCCCCTCCCTCTGATTGCCAGACTGTAATGAGGTTAAAACATCCCTGGTACTAGTGGACTGCCTCCCACTGATCACCAGCCTTTACAACAACTGGCAACCCTCCCTGGTATCTTGAGGTCCCCAGCGGTACCGAACACCCCCCCCAGTCACCTTACTGGTATCATTGGTGCCATGTGTGCACATACAGTGACTGGTGCAGTCCTCCACATACCTTCTCAGCCAGCCACCATATGACTAGGCAGGAAACATGCATCTTATTTATAGGACAGCACCCTGTCCTATAAAAAGATACTTGACTCCTGGACATCTGTGGCTATCTGAAGAGGTGTGTGAGGGTTGTACAAAGTCACAGTATGCACACCTGAGGTACTTGAGGATTGGCAAGGTGATGGGGCTCGGAGTTAAGTGCCATGGGGGTACCACTAGATGCCAGGGAGGGTTGTTAGTTGTCATATGGGCTGGAGATCGGTGGGAGGGATGACAACTAGCACCAGGGATGTTGTTGCTTCATTACGGGCTAGCCATTGGAAGAGGGGCCAATAGCACCAGGTATGTTTTACCCTCATTATGGGCTTGCAATCAGAAGGAAAGGGGCCACTAGCACCAGGGGTGTTACAGTTCATTACGGGCTGACGATCATGAGGGGGACCACTAGCACCAGGGATATTGTCACCTCATTATGGGTTGGCTATTGAAGGGGGGACCACTAGCACCAGGGATCTCTACACAGGTCTGTGAGTGGGCTATTGGGGGTGGCGGCGCTGCACTAACTTGCCTCACTACTGATGCAGATGAGCATATAATGGGCATACAAATGGCCCATTAGCACCTTGCATGTCCAATCGGATCATTTGCATGTTTCTCTTTGAATATTGCAGATAGTACACCAGTGCTATTCACTCTGGTGGTGTACTTCAGGATCCATGTCAGGCAGTGCTACTTTTCTTTGTACTGCACTGACATGGCCCTATATTCAGTTGAATAGTGTCAGCGCACTATTCTACTGAATATAGCATCTTCAAGCTCCAGAGCAATTGTAAGGTGCAGCAAATGTCTTGCACTCCGCTTTGCACTATTTTGAATATTGGGCCCCTGAAGTTTCTAGTTCATTCAGTTTGACCAAAAAAGTGCTTTTAATAGGTAATTTTACTGACAAATATTTAATTTTTTAAATTATCAATAAAGGAAAATCCTGTTTTTGTGCATGCATGGATAATTATTTCAACATTCCATGGTTGTAACATGGAAATGTAGAAAAGGTTGTCAGAAAAAGTCCATTGGTCCATCCAGTCTGCTCAGTTTTACCTTTCTACTGCTAGCATGAGCCCTTTTCATGACTCTTGGTAGACTACTAAGACCAATGAAAATGTATCACATCAGCAGCTTTTGAGTCACACCAATGGAAATTGCTGTTGACCTGAAAAACACTTTATGAACCAACTCTATTCCCATCCTTGACACAGGTATCCTCCCTTCTGCCAATCCAGCTGGCTATTTAAATCAACAGTCATGGGTCTCAATCTACACCAACAGTACCATCCTCTCCTGTCTGATCCAGAAGGCTACTTAAATCAACAGCAGCAGGTGCCCAACTCTGCCATCAGTATCCCCCCCTTCTTGGCTGACCTAAGTGATCATTCACATCACTGGCAGTGGGTGCCCATTTCTTTCAATGGTATCCCCTCTAGCCAATCCAGCTTGCCATTTAAATCACCAGTGGTAGATGCCTGACCCCATTGCTGGTACCCCCTACCACCCATGATGTATTAAAACAACCACCCGCTCTTACCTACCTTATAGCAACCATGCCACCCAGCCCCCGATATCCACCTCTAGTCCCTCATTTTGGATCCTCAATATCCCTCATTGTGATTCCTAAATGTTCCTTAAAAAAACTCCTCTACCAGCGATAAGAAAAAATAAATACTTGATAAATAACTAAATCCAGAAAAGCATGCACAGCTCATGGACCTGGACTTTTTTCCAATATTTTCTGCCTATAACTTGGCCATCTGGGGCCAAAATGCAAGTCTTTATTTATTCAAAGTCTTTATTTATTTAACCGGGTGATCACCATCGAGCAAGCTCATTTTTGAGGTGGACCTGGGTTTGTTAACAAGGAGCAAGGGTCAATATACATGGGATGCAACACACAAGAAAATGGTAATAATACAAATAAAGTGAGATACAATAATACAGTATATACGAAGTATCAGCAGGTAGCATTGACAGTAGTATATGCTTGGAACAGAAGATACATCTAGTTTTGGGTAGGACACAATTTTTCATAAAAGTAAAGAAATATACATATCAGGTGCACTGAACACAAATAAAACCTAATATAAAAAGATATATAGTGATACGGTATGGAGAATTTAGATCTGGAACCAGGGTCACAGGAATGTGGAAGGGACAGATATGGGGGTAGAAAAAGGGGAGAGGGAAGAGTCGATTATAG
The DNA here is from genome assembly GCA_016271365.2 of Neoceratodus forsteri. Classification (NCBI taxonomy): domain Eukaryota; kingdom Metazoa; phylum Chordata; order Ceratodontiformes; family Ceratodontidae; genus Neoceratodus; species Neoceratodus forsteri. Next base: position 785,046,697 of record CM057452.1, read on the forward strand.
ATGTGACCAGTCTTTCAACAGTAGTAATTAGAGTGTGCTTGGACTTATAGGAGTCACTATTTAGGGTAGACAGGCACAGGACTCCTTATTATGATGTAGATATAGAGATTTAAAAGCTGCTAGGCTGATGGGGTGAGTTAATTTCAAAGTTTTTTGCAGCTTGTTCCACAGTTGAGGGAGCACAAAGCTGGTGGCTGCTCTGCCAATGTGAGATTTTGCTTTGTAAACATAAAGGTAGATATATGAAGTGCTTCTCAGGGCATACTTCCACAGAGTGCACAAAGGTAAACAGACAGAGATATACTGGGGCAGTTTATTTGAGATAGCTTTGTATGTCCAAACCGCAGCATTTTTTTGTCATCTGTAAGCAAGGGATGACCATACCACTGCCGTGTACAATGCACAGTGGTGGGTTGAGTATGGAAGACCCGTGATAAATCTTATGGCTCTGTGATAAAGCGTATCGAGTTTGGCTAGGGTACCTGCAGGTCCCTGACTATATAGAAAGTCTTCGTAATCCAATAAGAAAAGAAAGGTAGTTTGAACCAGTTTCAGTTTAGCCTCTCTTGTGAGATTATTAATCCTAAAGAACAGACCAAGTCTTTGTCTAAGTTTCTTTGCCAGTTCTTCTAAGTGATCTGTGAAAGTAAGTCTATGGTCTAACCAGACCCCCAGGCACTTGAACTTTGGTACGTAGTCCAACTGCTCACCTAGAATGATAGTGATCTGCGGGAGTGTCCCAGCAATTGCAGGATTTATTGCATTTTGAAGGGGCGAGAGGAACATTGCTTTGTTTTTTTTTGCATTTAAGAGCAGTTTCTGGTTTATAAGCTGATGTTGCAGCACATTAAATTCATTTTGAAGGGCTTTGCAGGCCACTTCAGGTGTGGGGCTACTAGCATAGAGTACCGTATCATCCTCGAATAGGTGTATTTGTGCTTCTTTGATTGGGGCATCTACGTTGTTAATATAAATGGTGAAGAGCAAGGGACCAAGAATGGAACCTTGCGGTACACCCCTCAATAGGGGTTTTGGTGGAGAAACTTCCCCTTCTGCCTTTTCTTGTTGAAGTCGTCCTGAGAGGTAGTTGGAGAACCATTTAAGGGATAGAGAATCCAAACCAATGTTCCGGAAGGATGACAGAAGCAGTCTGTGATCAATGGTATCGAACGCCTTGCTCAGGTCCAAGAAAACTGCCCAGACAAAGTTTTTTTTGTCTAATTCAAGCTGCTAGTCATTTGTCACCTTGGCTAGAGCAGAGATTGTACTGTGCTGTGCTCTAAAACTGGATTGTAATGGGGTTGACCAATTTTTATGATTCCAGGTACTTCCGAAATTGGGAGTTCACTATTTTCTCCAGCATCTTTGACAGGATTGGAAGTAGGGAGATTGGCCTGTAGTTATTGAGGTCACTAGGATCTTCTGACTTAAACAAAGGGACCACAAGTGCATTTCTCCAAATGGGTGGTAGGTCACACTGGGACAAGGATAAGTTGAAGAGATGAGTAATTGGGACTGTGAGGACATGGTAGATGACCTTTAAGAAGTACGGGTCAATGAGGTTGGCCCCAGCACTTTTCCGAGTGTCCAGCTGAAGGAGAAGATCTTCGACTTCTTTCAGGGAGGTAGGCTGCAGAGAGAAGGATGAACTGGGGATGGGTTTTTCTTGTGTATCCAATCTAATTTGTTGGCGGAGGATATTCGCGGGAGAGGAGTCAAAGGCTAGCCCTGCAGTGGCAAAATGATTATTGAGAGCATCGAGGATAGACGGTCTGTCGGAGATGACAGTATTGTCGATCAATATTTAAGTAGGTAGGGAATTTACAGTGGTGTGACCTTCAGTGTCACCAAGTCATCAGCCCTGCTCGTTATATCATAAATGGTACTTTGTAAATCTGACACAAAATGTATTTTTGGGTATTGATCCCCCAATACAAATTTTGGATCACATTTTTTGCAATTAATTCTTTTATTTATTTTTACAAAAAAGGTTTCAGTTATGAAAAACAGACATTTAGAAGAAATAACAATGTGATACAGCAAATACACAATCAAAGTCATCAGCTCAACAGTGAATAAAACCGATTAATCACTCCATGTAAAAAATAAATATACAACAGAGGATTGTAAAGTCTAAGTGCACAAAATATATACACTTGGCTAGTGGTGGGCGAAGTCCATTCACTTCTCTCTGTGGAGCACTTCACGTATATAGATAATTACACAAAGTTCTCCACAATACGAAGTGAAGTAATTCACCATAATGAATAATGTGAAGCACCATTGTTTTTAATTGACTCATGCTGACTTTGCCTTATTTTTGGACTTCAAGGTGAAGTTTGCATTGAATCTTGGGAGATGGTAGGTCACATGGACTCTAGATTGTCTTGCACAGCCTCAGTTCTGCGTAGTGTGTGTAGTGGAAAGCTGGAGACAGTTTGCTCTGGCAGTCTGTGACAATGGCGACCGCAATTGAGCTCTTTCCAAAAGGGTGACTCAATTGTGGCACCTGTCCACAGGGCTACCAGACAGGGAGGGTGACCTGATGGAGGAGGGTCCACGAACACAGTGACAGGATGTCTCTATATGTACAAGCGTGCAGTGGGGGAGCGAGCACATGGTACAATTTGCGGAAGGGGAGAGAGGGTTTGTGTAGTGTAGTGCAGCGGTGGGCTGCTGAGCTGGCTCTACAGCATGGTGGGTTGGTGGAAGGCTAGGGTTGTAAGGGTGCCAGGTTCGGTTCCAGACATATGTTCGTTTTGTTGCACCTGGCTTAATTTTTTTTTTCCGCTTTGGCACACACACCCCAACATGCACCCCCTGGAGTTGAGAATCCTTTAGGAGGGTGGTGTGTGTGGCAAAGCCCCCCACATAAAAAAAAAAGTCCCCAGCACTCTTTTGCTATGCGTCAGGAGTGTACTTTGTCAAAATAAATTTTTGGTGATGTACACTCACCCTAACGGTGATCACCTGCCTGAGATTGCTGTATCACATGGAACCTTTGCTCTCAGAGCTCTGAGAATCAAACCATTGAAAAACCTTTTAAAAAGCATTTTTGAGGCAATTTTTGGGTCAAAATGTAGTACATCGATTGTAGGAAACCCTCCTGTGCTTATATCATTGAGTGTTTCTTGTTTATGTGAGCATTTTGAATGTTAATTTGTAAGATTCAGTCTGTGTACTGACAGACACTGTAGAAGTGTGCTTTGTGGGAGGAGCATGATGAAGGGAGATTCACAGTGACTCAGTGAGAAAGGCAGTCTTTCTTATTGTTTTTGGATAGCTAGTGTGTTAGTATTTGTATGTTCATCTACACACAGGAATACTTTTAGTAAGTTTTGATAATTTTTTCGTGTTTGCTGTGGTGCTGTGCATTTTGTCAGTTCTTTTAAAAGATTTGCTTGTACTGCACTGAACTTTAAAATTTTCTGCATATTAACTGTAGTGTGTGCATGTGTGTGTGCACGCTGTCAGGTCACACACATTTTATTGTGCCACACCATAATCACAGGACTCTGATTTGAATCTCTTGTCCATCTGCAGTACTTTTTACTGCTTCATGCTATCTCAGTCAGTAGTGGACTGTTACTGCAGCTGCCCCCACCCCACAAAAGGTATTATTGTTCCAGTTTTGAATTTCTGATTTTGACCACTGGTTAAGGTGGTGTTGTGCCTGTGCGGCCGCATTTCTTAGGTGCAATCTCCATCTGTCTGTGCGTCTGCATCTCTTTAGGGCCTAATCTCCATCTGTAAGTCACAGTTGTTTGGCTTCCCTTGGGAATAATGGTGTGGTGCATATCTCAACATGAACATTGTATTCATTTATGTACATTTTTAAGTCAGAGCAATCATCATGAGTCATTCGGAATACAAATTACATTCTTCATCTTCATGATCATGATTCACGAATTGTACAACTTTAAGTTTTTGGGGCATAAGTTGTATGTAACCCTGTTTTTTTAAAGTCTTCGGTTTCATCATGAATCAGGAAAATGACTGGGGAACACCTGGTTATATCATGTCACGTCACTCAAGATCCTTGGTGTACTCTGATGCTTCTGTTTGTGTTCACATTCTGTAGGATGCCCACTTAAATCTTTGTGCTCACAAGAAGTTGGCCCTATTTAATCCTGTAGATAGTATCTCAGCTTGACTGTTCGCTGATGACACAAAGCTCTGTAACAGAGTAGACACACCAGCGGGTGTAGACAGAATGAGAAGGGACCTGCAGAAACTTGAAGAATGGTCAGGGGTTTGGCAGTTGAAATTCAATGCAAAGAAGTGCAAGATAATGCACATGGGGCACAAAAACCCTGGCACAATATATCAGTTGAGGGGTGAGGATATAGCATGCACCAAGCAGGAAAGGGATCTTGGGTTATCATCTCTGATGACCTCAAGGAGGAAACAGTGGACAAGGCAGCAGGTAAAGCAAATAGGATGCTGGGATGCATAGGCAGGGGCATCACCAGCAGGAAAAAGGAGGTCATAATTCCACTATTCAAGACACTAGTGAGGCCCCACCTAGAGTACAGTGTACAGTTCTGGAGACCTTACCTACGTAAGGACATAGACAGTGTAGAGAAGGTTCAGAGGAGGGCAACAAAGATGGTGCATGGATTGCATCACAAGTCCTATGAGGACAGGTTGAAGGAACTGAACATGTACTCCCTGGAGGAGAGGAGGGAGAGAGGGGATATGATAGAGACATACAAGTATCTTACAAGGATGAACAGGGTGCAGGAATACACTATTTTTAAGCAAAAAAGATGTTCCAGGACTAGAGGGCATGGGATGAAGTTGGAGGGAGGACGATTCAGAGGAAACGTGAGGAAGAATTTCTTCACAGAACAGGTGGTGGACAAGCGGAACACCCTGCCCGAGGAAGTGGTGGGGGCTGAAACAATCACAGGATTTAAGAATGCATGGGATAGACATAAAGGAATTCTGGAGGTCAGGGGTAAGGGGCAACAGACTTCTAGGAAAACATAAACTGAACTTACAAGCTCAAATAGGCAGACTGGGTGGGCCAAAGGCCCTTATCTGCCGACACTGTCTATGTATCTATGTATTGTACTCATTGATATGCATTTTCAAGTCAGGGTTTTTGGGGTGGTACAGGTCAGGGAAGTACAGGTGTAGGTATTTGCGTACAGTTCATTAGTTATGTCACACCAGTCACTCATCACAAGCCAAAATAACGTTCTTCATGAATCACAGCAGTTACATTTTTTTTTCAGTTCTGATTATATGCTGAAGACCTGTAAAGATTATCAGAACATTAATGGACCATTTTTTTTTACTTTTTTTTAAAATAATGCGCCCCCTCAAAAAAAAATACTTACCTTTCATAGGTTGACAGTTTCCGTGCAGCCAAACTCAGCAGCAGACATCTGAAACTTGTTGTGGTGGACCACTGACGCTGTGCCTACAATGACCTGAAAAAAAAATAATCATAAATGATGGTTTTTCAGTGTACCACAGTTCCCGCCCCAAAAAAGAACATTTGAATTTCACAATACCACATTACTTGTCAGGCTATAGCCGTAACATATGTGTTGCTTGCATGTTTATGTGATTTGATCATCATGCCCACCACTGTAAAGTGTGAATATTCCCTGAAAAGTAGCAATATGATGGACTGCTTACAACACAAAACAAAATTATATGAACAGAAATTAAATGGCTGTGTCTCTAGAAAGAAAAATTATAGTGACACACAAAATAACTTACCATTGTGGTATGAAGGCAAGGCACACACAAAGGGCAACGTGTATTGGTGATACAGCAGGCATCAACATAGGCAGTGCTCTCACTTAGACCAAAGAGACACATTTCTAGCATTTTACTCTTCATCTGGACTTTTCATTCAGTTACATCAGCAGGAGAAGAGCAGCAGCAGCAGGTGGTGTCACAACTTAGGCAATGATGTCACTTAGCAAGCAATGGGGTGGCAGGCCCAAAAATGCTTAGTCCAATAAATATGTTTAAGTTCTCTGGCAAGCTTCACATGTGCTTTGCATTGCCTTCTCAGGTGTGTACAGCAAAAGTATTTGACTTAAAGGAAGCATTTTCTCTCTGCGGACACAACTTCACATTTCTGGCAAAGTGCTGGTGGTGGTGGTGATGATGGTGTGGGGTGGCAGGCCCAACTTTCAGTTTTCTGGCAAGCTTCACATGTGCTTCACACTGCCTTCTCAGGTGTGTGTGGCAAAAGTATTTGACTTAACGGAAGCATTTTCTCTCTGGGGACACAACCCTGTGCAATGTTTTTCTGGCATTTCATTTTTAATCTGGGCTTTTCATGTCATTAAAACAGCGGGACAAAAGCACAAATGATAGCACAATTGTGGGCGGCATGGTAGGTGTGGTAATGGTATTGTTTGTGATAATTTTGCTGGTGCTTTAAGGGGAAGTAACATGTAGGACTACATATATCAATCTTGGTGTTACCAATGGAAATCTCCTTTACATAACTCATTACCTCCAGTAGTTCCATATGAAGTCCGAACTATCCATTGTTTACCTGACACAAAATGGCCTCCCAGGAGATAATGAGATAAGCTATTTTGACTGAACCTGTAACACTTTTAGGGCCAAAATTATTTATAACCCATTCATGGGCTTCAAACTTCTGCTCTAGCCACTAGATCACACTCTTACAAATGACAGAACATGATGCCAACAAAAAAAGTTTTACGAGTTTGGTCAATAGCTTGTGTAAAGCAGATTTCCATTGCTAACAACAGTGATAAATGTAGTCCTGTATGTTAGTGTCCTTTTAAGTAAATGTTCAGAAAATAACAAGTATTTTTATAGTTGTTATTACTTAATTTACTTTATTTCTTACATGACTGATGGTCTGCCACATAGCAGATGCTGCGTGCTTTCATTACAGGTGAAACTCTGGTGCCACTATGCACACTGCAATAAAAGTGTCTTGAAGATGGCATTTTGGAGACAGAATATTTAATTAAAAGAAAGCACACAGTGTCCTCAAAGTGGGTGGCAACATGACTTATTACATAAAATGAAACTAAGAACAGAACAATTTCTATTGCTGAAAACATAACGGTGTGGGGGAGCATTGCTGGCAGGTGGGGAATGTGATTTACCAGTATGAAATTGAAGAAATACAGGATTAACAAAATTAACATAGCTAAGTAGACAATAACTGAATATAAATGTTACAAGTAAGAAAAAAATATGGCTAACGAAAATAAATAAAAGCAGAGAATTTTTTTGGGGGGGATGTTGTTAATATTGGCTTTTTTGATCTTTTTTGTCCCTCATACTAGTAAATCTGATTCACCATCCCACTCCCCCCCAAATGTTCCCCCCGCCATGCCAATAAACAATTCTGCAATACAAATTGTTTTGTTCTTAACTTCTCACTCGTCCTGTCTATCATCATCATCTATACTTTACTTTATTTTATGTAATAAGTCACGTGGTTGCCAACTGTGCAGCCACTGTGTGCTTTCATTGCAGTTGAAATTGTGCCACCAAAAAGTTAACTTCAAGACACTTTTATTGCAGTGTGCATGAGGGCTTGACAGTTACACCAGGAATTAAAGCATGCAGCATCCACCATTTTGCAGACCATCACTCACGTAACAAAAAGAACGATTCCAAATAAAGTGAATTAAGTAACAAGTATGAAAAATCACAAATAAAACGTTACCTCAACATAAATTTCATACAGAAAAAGAGAAATATTAATAAACAAAAAAATTAAAAGAAGAGGAGGGAGACGTTTCTGGGGGGGTTCAACTTGGAAATCAATATAACTTTCTTAATGGGCCTGCGGGGGCTGTTGCTGCTCATCACCACTATTATAACTGTGTAGCAATTGTAGTGTTTCATCATTCTGCCCCTCAACACATATCAGTTGCTGCATTGCTGCCTCCACCAATGTTTTCAGTCCCTGTTGCTCAGTACGCAGCTCAGCAGGGTCCCACTGTGTCGCCGGCTGATGAGATCTCTCTTCATCATGGGCAGCTCTTGGACCTGCCACCACTTCACCTGATGCCATTTCCCATCTACTACAGTGACTCACTGGCAGACAAGCTGGTTGTGCCACCACAGCTGCAGGAGGGGCTGCTACCTCCTGCAGCCTTACTTCCCACTGGGCACAGTGGTGAACAGCTAGATGGGTGCACTGATCACCTGTGACCAGGTGGCTGCCCTTGAGCCCCCGGCGGACCATCACATTACAAAGATTGAAATGCACCATGCTGGAGTCACCAGGGAAGGAAGAAAAAAGGCCCACACAGGGGAGCTGCATGCAGGGCCTGGTACAGGGGGTGGTGGGGGGCAACAAGACACACCTGATGCTGTGCTGCTGGTGGTTGAAGGCTGACAACCTGCTACAGTTCCTGCTGCTGTTGCTGCAGCTCCTCCTGCTGATCCTGCAGCAGCCGCTGCTCCACCTGCTCCTGCTGCTGCTCCTGGATGGCAATGACAGCTGCCGGGCTCACTGTGACTGTAGGTGGGATTCTCAAAGCCTGCTGATTTAATCTAACTGGGTGACCGCCCCACAGTCATGGCCCACGATGGCCACCACTTGGCCCACCACATCCACACACCATCAAGAAAGTAAATAAACAGAAAAAACACTAGTACAAGTACAAGTAAAATAAAGTACAGTACCTAAAAAATAACTACACAAAAAATACTTTATTAACAAAAAAAAAGCCTTTCTAATTAAATAAAACTTTTCTGAAGGACTACAACAACTGAATATACAAAGATTTAACACAGAAAAAAAGATCTATTGCTTTTTTTTTGAGCTCCAAAACACACAGAACAGAGTCAGACTGCACACTGCAGAACTGCCTGGACTGCAAACTCTTTCCACTACAGAAAGTGAAAGTAAAACACTGATTTCCTGCCAGTGCCGATTGAACTGCCTCCCTGAATCATGTGACCTGAAGACCTGCAGAGACAGTCAGCCATGTGATCACTGATCAGTGGGCTGTTTGTTTCTAAATGACTTCACCTTGTCTAATCGCAATGCAAAATAACACAAAGTCATTATCGGCAAATTAGCTACTTTTAATGGGGACTTTGCATAGTCCCACTTGAATGCGGAGTGGGCAACTTTGCCCATACTTCGCATGGGGATTAAAACTTCGCTACATCTCTACTCTTTGCATGAGTATCAAAGGAGCATTACATACAGCACGGGGAAAAAGTACCATTATTTCCATGGTACGTTCCCCAGTACCAGTGGGGAGAACAAAAGATTGATGCTATTCCTACAACAAGCCCACAACCACAAGTGAGGTGGGGGGGGTATGGGGAAGGAACCCCTCTTGAATTCATGCCTTTAAGAGACCAAGCAGGACGGGGCACTCAGTCCAGATATGGGAAGCTTGCTGTTGCTTCACCCAAAATCAGCCTCACACTAAAGGGAGAAGATATAAAACTGAAACTCACTCTCAGAGTAAGGTTTACTAAGTATTACCTCTTGCCACTCATGACCTTTGAAATGGTGAATCCTAGCTTAGAAACGTATGGGGGCAGATAGAGCCTTAAGTTACTGGGACATAGACTGGACATCAGAAATGCAGTAATTGAAGGTAAGGAAGGGAGCCTATATGTCCTGGTACTTGGATGTAGTCCTTCAGGTCATATGTGTCATTTTAGCCAGTGCTGATAGTGTCCTCAGTGCAGACAGCCATTCACAGCTAATGGGAACAGAAAGCGTACTCAACCTTGTTAACAGGAGACATTTGTCTTCTACCCCTGAGGTAAGCAGCCACTGTATTGCAGGTGTGGTTATTTGCTCCCCTGTTAGGGATAACCCCAATATTTACATTTGTGGAGAAAAGGGTAGGTTTAAGCCCAAGATTTGCACACAGTATTTGTGGACATCCTTCCAGAACCTCTGGCTCTCATGACAAGACCATAGCACATGACACAGGTCTCTATACCTGTGTAAGCCCCCCTCCCCGGCATCTAGCGGTATGAGGTGGTAATTGTTTACAGAGAGGGGGCACTCACAGTGGCAGAAACCAAATAAAGTTGCACTTTACCAGGTGGCTGGTGTTAGCAGGGCCCACAGCAGGGGAATGCCATTTTCTGGTGCTGGTCTACAAGGGCAATTCATTTTAGCAGGTATAAACAGTCCATAAAAATAACTGAAGTCCACACAAGCATAATGTTAACAGGAGGATCCCATTTAATTAACAAACTTCATGGTGCCATTTAAACAATTTAATACTGTACATCGGGATCATGGGGGTCCTGATGTGGAATTTAGTGATTGCATTTTGTGACCAAAATGGCCCCAATAATCTCAGGCAGCATTCTTTTGGCATGAGCTGGATATTACAAAGCTAAGCAGCACTTCCAAAGAACCAAATCAGGCCCTAAAATGGCAGCAGGCTGTCTTTCTCCCTCTCACATTCTCGGCTCCCAGGAGTCTCTCTCTCTTTCTCTCTCTCTCTCTCTCTCTCTCTCTCTACACTGAGTCAAAACTGCTTTTCACTCCCCAACCACTGGATCTCTAACAAGGCTGGCCCAAATGAGTGACTCTACCCAGGCGCATGGGCAGACATCCCCAAAGATCTGCACCATCTGGGAGGGCATATTGAACTCCGAACATTCGTTTCAAGCCCAGGATTCCAAGAGACCCCCTGGCTGAACTGGCTCTTCCTGTTCTTGAACTGGATCCCATCTGAGATACACGGGCACAGCTGTAGCCCATGACCCTCTTGATGCCCCACTGGAGCTGCCACAACTGGGTTGGCATATATACTCCAAGGCTAAGGCTCTCTTCCCCTCTCTTGGGTTAAAATTCTCCCCACTGGTATCTCTCTCTCTCTCTGCCTTACACTGGACCAGTGGAGCACACATAGCCTAGGAGCTATACTGCATACAGGCTTCGAACCTCCAAACTCCAACTCCACTGAGGTGGCTTAACAGAGGGTAAGCTCAATGGCAAAAAACAGCTGCTGCCAGCACGTCCAGTACAGGACTAGATTTTAGATGCCCCACACATGAACTGATGGCCCCAAGAGTAGGCAAATGGCCCTGCTCTCTTTCACCACCTCCCCACACCTTTTCCTTGTGGCTCACACTTGCCTCCTCATCTTCTCTCCCTCTCTTCGGTGCCAAAACCCCAAATTTATAAACTTGCACACCAACATGAACCTCTAACCCTCGGAGCTCCTGACAGTGCAGCAAAGGTGAAATTAACCATTTAATTGATGGCCCAAACTTAACATTTTACCCAATTTATGCATGCACCACACAGAGGTTGTTACATTTCTCCCCCTGCTTAAATACTCACCACCCTCAGTGAGTATTTACTCCAGTTACTATGCCGATGGGCTACAGAGAGGTATGTACACTCCATCACTGCACCCAGTGACTTAGACCCACTGGCAGCACCGCCGAGATGGTGGGTTCACCCATCCTCACTAAACTTTGGGACCTCAAAATACGGGTGCCCCAGCCCATTTGTTCTGGTGACCCACTTCCTGTAATGCTTTGGATGGATTGCCTGGCAGCAGGGACAGCATCCCAGTCCTTAACTCACACTAACACAAAAATTGCTATTCTAAACACTGCCCACCTGCCTAAAAGCTGCAACGCTGCCACGCCATACTCAGCTTTATGCTAGAAAACACAGCACAGCATATCAATTCACAGTATTGCAAACATTTTGAAAGCAGCATGCAAATATGAACAAACAAGAAACATAGAATATTGTTTTAGACAGCCTTAAACAGTAATACAGTACACCACTCCCCCCTTTCAGCACCAAGGTGCAGAGTTCATCTTCAAAATATTAATGTCCAAATGCTCAACAGTCTCTGCAATTCCTGTAACTAAAACAAAGAAAAAGGGTTTATCCTTTGGCTCACTCATTTGCAGCACCTCTGGGGGATGAAACTAGAAAAACCATGGAGCGATGACACAGTACAGAGTCCTCAGGCCACAACAGTAATTTCATTGTCTTGAGTAATAATATTGAGGATATGGCTTGGAGGTTGCTTGTTCAAATGAGTCCACTCCAGTTATGAAGTGCTTGGTTCACTTCCCACCCAGGTCCTGAACCAATGCAAAAGTCTTAAACATGGTAAGTTTCTCGTCAACATGGTAGGTACACATCCCTTTAGGAATTCGCTATATCTCCTGCAGAGCCATGTCGGTAGTTGTTGGACCCAACTGGTGCTTTTTCTACAGCTTGTCAAGGGTCCTCCAATACATCCAATCTTTGTGGTTCTCTTCAATAATGTCCTATATCCATTCAGGCATGTATGGGTACAAGTACTGAGGGTAGTCCTGTGGTAGCTTCCTCTGGAAGATCCTTTTGGCCTGTGACCACTCAGGCAGGCTTCTCACTGTGGTCATTTGGTCCTGACTGTCTGACAGCCATACTCCTCATTCTCTCTGTAACTGAGGATCTCCATCTTGGGCAACCTTCATAGTGCTCGTGCCTCTTTGGCTTTTAACGGCCAGTCTTGGTTGATCCTTCCAAGGGGTCAAATACACAGATTAATAACAGGATGGTATGTCTCTCTCCAAGTCCTCATTGATAAGTTCAGCCGCTCCCTCCATCGACTGATCTACAGGCTCAGAGTCATTTGATCTCTCTGCTGTAGCAGAGGGCCACTGGCTTCTGCTGACATCTCAGACTGCCACTTTGTTTCTGGTACAGCTGCACCCATTGGTGCTTTAGGCATACTCAGGGATGGCTTTTCCTTTGTCAAAAAGTCTTAGTGGCCAATAACTTCATCTGTGCTCCATGACTCCGACCCCTTCCTTGGGCCACTGATACTGGTCCTTCAAGAGAAGCTGCATGTTTTGGCTGAACTGGGTGCAGGAGATGGCTGAGGGCTAATGAACTGATGGCTGGCTTTCTCCACTTTCTGAGCTATTGGCACACTGAGTTGGCTACATATCTCCTCCCAGCTTCTGAGGGTTGACTCCTCTGATACAGCAGATCCATACACCCTGGGGAAAGATGGCCGTTTCATGTTCAGTGGAGCCTTCAGTTCACACACGATACACACTAGCAAAAGAGTCACTCCAGGGCCCTCGAACTGGTACAGAACACACTTGTAAATGGTGGATTTTACAACCACATCCCACATCCAGCTAAACAGAGCAGATGGGATGGTTACCTCAGGAGTCTCTGAAGCTTTAGCTATCTTAAAATTCAAAAGTAACTTTCTTTTGCTGATTTACACTGCTCACTGTACCAGAACCTGTCTCAGCCTCTCTGTTCACAGCCCAAGCTTGCACAGCAACAGTTAATTCCACCCCAAAATGTCCTAAAGTTCAATGGGAATGAATGCCCCAGGACATTTACACAAGCTTCACTTGCTCTGGCCCTATGAAATGTACTAGCTCCAGACCCACTTGTGCCACACCGCTCCTCGAGAAGGCAGGAAATTCCTCACTACTGCACCATATTTTTTCATTCCCAAATGGTCAGAAAGAAAGTGTATAAAGTTCATGCCTCACCAACACCAATTTAGGTGGTCCAAAATTATCCTGGCACTCCCAAAATGCCTACCTGGATGAGCCCCCACATTGTAAGCCCCCCTTCCTGGCATCTAGGGGTATGAGGTGGTAATTGTTCATGGGATGGGGCACTCACATCAGCAGAAACCAAAGAAAGTTGTACCTTACTGGGATGGCTAGTGTTAGCAGGGTCCACAGCAGGGGAATACCATTGTTTGGTGCTGGTCTGCAAGGGCAATTCATGTTATCAGGCATAAGCAGTCCATAAAAATAACTGAGGTCCACACAAGCATAACATTAACAGGGGGATCCCATTTAATTAACAAACCTCATGGCACTGAAGAAACAATTTAATACTGTACATCGGGACCACGGGAGTCCTTATGGGGAGTGATTGCATTTTGTGGCCAAAATAGCCATACTAATCTCGGTCAGCTTTCTTTTGGGCTGAGCTGGCCACTACGAAGATAGGCTGCACTTCCAAAGGGACGAATCAGGCCCTAAAATGGCAGCTGGTTATATTTCTCCCTCTCACATTCTTGGCTCCCAGGAGTCTGTCTCTCTCTCTCCACACTGGGTTAAAACTGCTTTTCACTCCTCAACCACTGGATCTCTAACAAGGCTGCCTCAAATGAATGACTCTGCCAACACACATGGGCAGACATCCCCAAAGACCTGCATCCTCCAGGAGGGCATATTGAACTCCGGACATTCGTTTCAGTCTTGGAATTCCACAAGACCACCTGGCTGACCTTGATCTTCCTGTTCTGAAACTGGATCCCATCTGAGATGCATGAGCACAGCTGTGGCCCATGACCCTCTTGATGCCCCACTGGAGCTGCCACAACTGTGTTAGCATATATACTCCAGGGCTACGGCTCTCTTCCCCTCTCTTGGGTTCTAATTCTCCAGATTATTCTCTCTCTCTCTCTCTCTCTTTCTCTCACACTGGACCCATGGAGCACACATAGGAGCTATACTGCATATAAGATCCAAACCTCCAAACTCCAACTCCGTCTGGGTGGCTTAACAGATGGTAAGCCCAATGGCCAAAAATGGCATCAGCCACTATGTCCACTGCTCAACTGGATTTCAGATGCCCACATATAAACTGATGGCCCCAAAAGTAGGCAAATGACCCTGCTCTCCTACACCATCTTCCCACACCTTACCCATGTGGCTCACACTTGCCTCCTTGCCTTCTCTCCCTCTCTGAGGTGCCAAAACCCCAAATTTATAATCTTGCACACCAGCATTGATCTCTGACCAATGGAGCTCCAGCCAGTGTATCAAAGGCAAAATTAACCCTTTAATTGATGGCCCAAAATTAACATTTTCCCCAGTTTATCAACACACTCCATGGTGGGGAGGGGGGTACACCTGAAATTCCATGTATCCAGCACTTAACATGAGTCAGAATTTCCAGTGTTTTAAATTGGACTGGGATACCAGGAGTGCAGGACTTTGCTCTGGATTAAGGGAATCTTGCTGTCTGGACACATAGCATGGGCAAGCTTCCCTGCTTTAAACTAGTCCTCATCTGAGATAGGGTGTGCAGAGAGGATACCCATTTATCTCTAGTTCTGTGAGAGGGGTCAGGAATGACATAAATAATTGCTTTATAGATTTTTCCTGTCTACTCTTTCAGGTATTAACTGTTTAGCTTCTGATAAAGGATTGTGTGTAGTCTGAAAGCTTAAGCTCCTGTTTTCTTTTGTAACATCAATGTTGGCCAATAAAAGGTATCAAATCATCTTTTTTTCTGGCTCTTTTGATAGCAATCCAAGAAGAAACTAGTGAGGAATCTGTGGTGGTTGCTTGAGAAGAGTTCCCTTTCAACAAGGTAAAAGTAAGTTTCTGCAGATACTTCCAAAAATCTGTATGAGGGAGATCATACCTGGTCGTAAAGCAATCAAAGTCATCCAGGTGAGGAAATTGATGGAGTAGGTCCTTAACCTGATTAAGAGTGTCACATGTCAAATTTAATAGATGTAGCTTATGTGGTCATGAGGTGGGATGCCAGCCTGGCAACACTGAAAATTTGGGTCTAAAATGGCAGTACATGAAAGGGTATTTTCAAGTTATTTTAATTTTGGTAACAGCTTTGCTTTTTATGCAAATTTTGGGCACACATTTTGTGGTGGGCAAGTGCTAACACCATCTCATGACCACATCAGCATCATCTTGTAAATCAAACCCAAAATGTGTTTTGGGTGTCAACTCCTGGAGGCACATTTTGAGTCACAATTGGAAGTTGCAGCTTATGTGGCCAATAGGTGGAATGGCAACTTGGCTACCTTGAAAATGTGGGTCCATTTTGGATAGATTATGGATAAAAGGAAAAAAAGACAAAATAAAAAAAAATCTAAATCCAGACACATGTATCAGACCAAAAAAAATTGAGGTGGGGGGCTGCTTCAGGCCACCTGTTGTCTGCTGCACTGCTCGTAACCATGCCGCTTCATTATGCAGTAGTTATGATCAAACTCATGCTTTTACCCATGGCCCTACGACAAGCAGGTACTAAGGCATTACAGTACAATTCACAGTGAAGAGCTATAAAAGTAGTATTAGTTTTTAAAACTAGTTAACCATTATCTTTTATAACTAAGGTACTTTTTCTTTTCCTTTTGGTTAATTAGAAGATTGTTTACCTGATATTAGCAGGTCTGCTGTGTGGGACAGCACTCTGCCTGGCAGCTGACATACAGTATCTAGTTCTTTTCCTTCCATTACATCATCAGCATTGTGACCTCAGTGACTGTGGCATCACTGCTGCCTAGGAACAGCAACTGACTAGCTGCCAGGTAAGTAACCTGTGATATCACTGTCAATGAGATTACAATGCTGATGATGTAGTGGGGGACAAGAGATAGATATGTCAGCTGCAAGGCTAAGAGCTGTACCTCACTTCCAGCACAATACTGTCACATAAAAAAAACTTTCTAATGAGTTAAAGGAAAATGATAAATACTTCAGAAACAAAATGGTATGACTGACTTCTTAAAATCTGTATACTTTTCCTGTCTGCCGGTTTTGGTTCCAGTAGCTCTTTAAACTGTTACATCAATGAGTTGATCAGGCATTGATTTCTAAGTTCGTAATGCATTGGTAACACACATTGGCCAGGCAATTCATAAGTCCAGGTTAGGGCTCACCAAATGTTTGTTGCATAAGAACATTAGTAACTGAAGCAAACCAGTTGTATATTGACACATGCTTCAGCACTTTGGGAATGCCACAGGCATGTTCCAATATACCAGTCAGGCACAATCCAAATGGCAACTGCAAACCCCAGCCCCCTACTAGGCACAGTAGGTAAACAGCCAGTAAGATTTGATGGGAACTGTGATTGCAATCAGGCTGTTATTGCCCTCTAATGATTGTTACTTATCTGGAGCAAACAGCCATATTTGTACCTTAAGATTCAGATGACCCCAAAGCACTAGCAAGGCACTACAGGGTCATTTACATTCCATTAGGACCTCATTACAGGCCAGGAGCAAATAGAGTTTGCGACCCCCACCCCGCACCTGTCAGTGCTGCCTGCATAGTGGTCTAGTAACTTCCTCTGTACACCTCAACAGCCCTGTCAGTAGGTGTTAATATTTCCCTGGTGTCTAGTGGTCCCTTCCCCCACCTCCAAATATCTTTAATATGTTTAAGCATTATTCCCTGGTGTCCAGTGCTCCCCACACCACTGAACACTCTCAATATGTGTAAATTGTATTCCCTGGTATTCAGTGAGTCCCCCAACCCCAAACACCCCTTAATATGTTTAAACATTATTCCTTGTTTTCTAGCAAACCTTATTGCCCCCAACAACTCCTGATATATTTAAACATTATTCCCTGGTGTTCAGTGGTCCCTCCCCTAACCATAGGTTTCAATCTCATGATCCTGTCCCTTGCACCTCCTTGTCTATGTCTAGCCCCCCCCGACAAGCCCGCTCAACCCCATTATTCCACATTCCCCTATCAGTGACTGGCACAGACCGTCCAATCACTTCTACAGTCAGCCACCAAATGAGAGTTCCTGATCACTCATCTGAGAGTTCCTGATCACTCATCCACTGTAACCATCTGATTACAGTAGGCATGTGATTGCAAACCATCAGTCAGCAGCCAACCGTGTAGGTGAGCAGACGGTCTGTACCGGTCACTAAGTGTGTGTGTGCTGGCGTTGGGAAGGCTTGTTGTAGGGGCGTCAGACCTGCAGGGGTCACAACAGGGACAACTGGACACCAGGGAATAATGTTTAAATACATATCGAGATATGTTTTAGCATCCACCAGTTCTGATGGCAATCTGTTTCAGGTGTCAACCACCATTTCAATAAAGAAAGATTTCCTCACATCCCTAGTAAACTTCCTCCCTCCAGCTTCATTGTTTGCCATCTTGTCCTGGTGCATATCCTCATTGGAAGGAAAATCTCCACTTGTACACTATTTACCACTATGAGGTACTTGTAGGTCTCATACCTGTCACCTCTCTCTCCTCTCTTTTATGGTGTACATGTTTAGACTTTGCAACCTCTCCTCAAATGGCTCCCAATGCAAACACTGCACTATTTTAATTGCCCTCCTCTAGCTAGCCTTCTGTGCATGTCCTTTCTGAGGTGCAGTCTCAAAACCTGGACACAGTACTTCTGGTGGGGGTGTACAGGGAGCAATATAACAGCAGCATCACCTCTCTCCTTCTGCTGGAGATACCTCTTTCTGTGCACCCCAGCACCCTACTGTTTTTTAGCACTGTGCAGTGACCTTGAGGTCCTCTGATATAATAATCCCAAGGTCCCTTTTCTATCTAATGACTGTTAGCATCTCCCCCCTTCCTATACACAGCACTGGAGTTCCTATGTCTTAGGTGCATGATTTTGCACTTTTATGGCATTGAACCCCAACTGCAGTGTCTTGGACCACTCCTCCAGTTTCCCAAGAGTTCTGCACATTTTCTTCTTCCCCTTCTGATTGTCCACCATACTACAGATGTCTGTGTATTCTACAAAAAGGCTTACCTTCCACTCAAGTTCTTCAGCAATGTCCCCTATGAAGATACTGAAGAGGCTGGTCTCAGAACCAAACCCAGTGGTATCACACTGGTCATTCTCCCATCCTTAAAATGAGTGCCATTAACCACTACCCTCTGTTTTCTATTCACAAAACCATTTCTATCCCAGTTTGCAACTTTGGACTGTCTCCTAGGCTGGTCAACATCTTTATCAACCTTGTGTTCAGCACAGTGCTGAAGGCCTTGCTGATGTCCAGATACTGTAGATCACATCGACTGCCCTCCCCTGATTAATCACCCTGGTCACCCAGTCAAATATTTATATATCAGATTCAATTGGCATGAACTTCCCCGTGAATCTATGCTGCCTATGGTTCTGCAGCCCATTGGACTCTAAATACGAACATATGAAATTTGCCAGCAGATAAAGACCTAGAGGTCTATCAAGTCTGCTTGAATGTGCAGCTAGCACCCCTTATTCTGCAGCTGCCCCTCCCTTCCACCCTTCTCCTTCACTGACCCTCCCAATTGTCCTGTCCCATCCCCTTTTGAAGTAGTCCACTGTTCTACTGGATACCACTTCTGCAGGTAATGCATTCCACCCAGCCACCACCCTCTCTTTAAAAAAGTGTCTCCTCATCTTCCTCCTGAACATTCCTCCCTCCAGTCTCATATCATGGCCCCTGGTGTCCCTCCAGGGATGCTCAACCAGTCTTTCTTTCAATAGAGTTTCCATTAATATCCCATCCACAGAAGTTAGACTGACTAATCTATAGTTGCTAGCCTTCTCCCTGCTGCCGTTCTTATCTAGTAGGACCAAGTCAGCCTTCTGCCAGTCCTCTGGAATAACACCTGTTTCCAGTGAGTTCTTGAACAAGGCTGTCTACAGGGCAGCTAGCATCTCCCTGAGTTCTTTCAGTGCCCTGAAGTTTTTTCTGTCTGGTCCCATAGCCTTATCCATCTTCAGGGCTACAAGTCTTTTCAGAACTCTTTCCTCTGGGAATGAACTTGCATCCACCTCCCTTCCCTCAATTTTTACTTCTCCCTGGTGGTCCATCCCCTCCTCCTTCCACTGGGAAGACTGAGCAAAAGTACCTGTTTAACATGACACATTTTTTGTGGTCCCCTTTAGCTCTGAGTGAGGTAAGAAAAAAACTGTGCATTTCATGAAGCATGTAGCATAGTGTGCAAATTCACGTAGCAAAAGTTGTAAAATTGCACAAACTTTATTATGAGAATTGCCGCAATATACACATACACTATGCTCTTTGTGGCAAATTTTACTTAGCAAATTGATGTACTTCATGTCAAAAATTTGCCACAAGGTGTGAAATGCGGCAATTCACATTGTAACATTTGTCACTGCATAGTGCACAATTCACAGATGTTATGCATAACATGTTGCAGCCAAATTTACTTCAATTCATGGGTAAATTTTAAATCTGTAACACTCCTAGTCCCTTTCTGTAAAGTTGTGTGTGTGTGTGTGTGTGTGTGTGTGTGTGTGTGCACTTGCATGCATGTGTGAACAAGACTGACTACCAACAAGTAGATGACTGCCTCCTGTGCAGGTACCTTTTCATAACAGAGTAGGTACATGACCTTGTTGTTGATTGTCAGGCTTATTCACATTTCATCTGATTTATGAAATAAAAAAATAATTAAAATCAGGGAATGAAGAAAGAATGCAAGAAAGCAGAAAAACATTAACTGGTCATGAAGCTCATGTGAACAGTTTTTGTGGGGGTTGCACTGGATTCTGTTTGTTTCTGATATTGGCTACATGCCAGTAGCACCCCCACAAATAGAGATGAACATAGTTGGGAAACTTAGCTCTGCAAATTAATCTGCAGCTTTAGTGCAATTAGTGGAGTTTTGAGCGATCCACGAAGTGCGAAGTTCCACCCATGAATTGTCAAATTCCACTCATGAATGGCAGAATTTCACTGCTAACAGTGGAATTTCACCATTGGGAGGCAAAATGTCACCATTATGGAAGAAATTACACCATTCTCAGGCAAAATCCTGCTGTTCACTGCAAAATTCCAAACAAAAAAAGTGGCAAAGTCACATAGGCAGATTTTGAGGCTATTAGCAAAAATTTGCAGATTGTTCTACAGAGGCTAATTTACCAACTTCACCAAAACTTTGCTGGTGAATAAAAACTTCGCAACATCTCTACCCACAAAATGAAGGAGATATTTGATTGAAATGTTTCTAAAAATGATTGAATGAGCCAGGATATAGCTTGATATAACCATAATTGCCAAATGATCAAGAGAAAGATGGGTTCCTTTCCAGTTTAGCATGCTTTCCATTGCCCATCAGTGAGCTTCTTATCTGCCCATACCTGAGATAGTACAACATTTTCTATAACCGGTACAGAAGTGGTGACTCATGAACACCTCTCAAACTGACCCTACTTCACTATTTTTGGGGTGTAGTGTACTTCCTGAAACTATGTAGAGGATTTGCCAGTGAATTAAATGGCACCTTGCAAATGGCAAAATGTTGGGTAGGTCAGATGTTTCACAAACAACTGATCATATGGTTACTTTGCTGCAAGAAAAATGTATTGATGTAAACATGTGAACTCCCGTACAGTGTGCAGAACTGTTGAATTATGGGAAGGAGCAGGATGTGACTTCAGAGGGTTTTTAGATGTGTTAGGAAGTGAGATAGGTTTAACAAATTTGCTAATACAAATATATGTGCAGTTATGATGGGTTTACTGTCAGTGCCCTGAGTTTGAGATGTGATTGGAAGTGAAATGAGCAGTAGCTGGAGAAGTCTCATAATTTTACTGTCATAATAATAAAGGTATTTGCTGTCCAGTAGTAGACTGGCACTGTTTCCATCTGTTATGCCTATCTGACATGTATCTAGTCCCATTGATTAAGGGAAGGTTGTGCCAGGTAAAACTCATTGACTTCAACTCAGTGTCTAATGTAGTTAGAGATGCAACAAAGTTTTACTTTGCTGGTGAATTTTCATCAAAGTCACCAAATAAGCCACCCTGGATCAATTCTCAAAACTGCTCCATTTACTGAAAATTTGGCATTTGTAAATTCACCTTGCTTTTGTTTTTTTTTAAGTGCAAATTGCACTTAAAAACAAGACAAAGAGAAGTTTACAAATGGCAAATCCCCTAAATCCCTGGTATATAGTGGTACCTTCCCCACTGATCACCAGCCACAGTATTTGGTGTATAGTTGTACCCCCCCAATTCACCAATCATCGGCCACAGTAAAAAATAGCAATTACATCCCTGGTGTCTAGTGGACCTCCCACCACCCTACCCTGTCAGGTAATACCCTCCCACTCTGCGACTGAGTGGGTGACCAGCACAGCCCACCTCTCTCCACCATGGCTGGCAGCACAACTGACTGGGAATGAATGTGTGCGTTCTTGTACAAGTATGTGCTCATTCATTCCAGGCTAGTCAAGCAGCTAGCCATGCCAGAGAGTTGTGGTCTATGCTGATCACCCACTCAGGGTTGGAGAGGAGCAGGATGAGGTGTGGGGTACTACCTGATGGGGTTGTGGGGTGGGGGGGCCACTAAACACCAGGGATTTAACTGCATTTTTTTTACACTGTGGCTGATGATCAGCTAGGTTATTTACAAATTGCAATATATTACAATTTGCCCAGAGATTGCATGAAAGAGAAATGATGAGGTGATAGGTGAATGGCAAAAGTAAAACAAAAGCAACACGGATATTAAAAACAGAATATGCCTGGTCCCAAGTACTTCACTATAATAAAACAAAATTAAGAAACATAATACAAATACAAAAACAGAACAATAATTATAAAAAAAAAACACAGAATTGGCTTTTGCCAACAACTGCTGCAGTTGTATTTTTTTTAAAGTATATAGTGTGAGTCCAAATGTTTACTCATTACCTAGTGCATTCCATGATGTAAAGTGGCTTCAGGGAGCAGTGACAGCAGAGCAGAAGCTTGTGGTAACATAAAGTTGGTTGGGCAGCATGTGTTAATTTCCGTAACTGAGCTTATCACTCATCCTCGCAACATGCAATGGGTAATATAGTTTGGCTACATGACTGATGGTAACCTAGCCATTACAAATGTTTGCTGGGGACCCTTTGATGCAGGGGGAGGGTGGCAGTATCTGCAAAATAGTCTGATTGGAGATATAAGTGTTCAGCAACAGTTTATGAAACTGAAAGCCACAGCAAGGGAATATGAGCCATGAATTTGCAGCCTTCTAGCAATAAACTTTGGTATGTACCATGCTGCTCATATGAGTCCACAAATGTGAACAGAACTGCAGCACATGAGACATCTATTTAACATATCTGCTGTCATTTACTACAGTTGTATGTATTGTTCAGGAACTGGTCTACACAAGTAAATGTTTAGGGGGTTGTGATAGGATGGTATAGGACCCTGTCCCAGTTGTTGTAGAAAGTGATTCAATGCAAGGATCTGTCCTTTCCTATTTTACTGTCTGGTTGCTCAACCAAATTTTCTTGGGAGACCTCAGACTTGATCACCCCAGCAGTCTCGCAGTTCTTTGCCTCTCACTGTCTTTCGGTCTTCCCTTGCTGTCTGTCTTTTACTCCCTTGCATATCTGCTGATATAAAAATATATGCAAATCATTGTATGGAAATGTAACTAATATTGGGATCCTTTTGTTTAGAAATTGTATAGTGTTAATTTTTGAAATGTATATAATTATATTTTGAGATGATTGCAAAAAGCTACTGGAAACTCAAGAGGTTACCTGAGTGCAAATGTTTAAGCCTTTTGCAGAAGAGCTGTGGAAAAGGGGCCTCATTTCTGGGACATTGTGTTCTAGCTGCACATGCCTGATATTTACAAGAATAGGATGCTTGTTAAGTGTGGGGGTTGGAAGGACTTATAAGAGAGCTGAGCTGTCATTTCTTAGAAGAGAAGATGGACTTTTTTCTGTTTATTTGGCCTTTGTAAATAGTTATACTGAACACGTTTATTTATTTTATGTTACTGCTAGTATAAATAAATATTTGTGGTGAATTCTACAACTACTTCTGGTTTTCCTATGCTTCCTGACCTGTGTCTCAATGACAGATGGTGTCAGCCTAAGTAGGATTTGTGCTGTGCATACTGTATAAGCCAGGAGTTTTGTGCATGGGTACTGGACCTAGTACTAGAGAAGCATAAAGAAAGGTATGGATTCTGCAGCAGCAAGTCCAGAAGTGGTTACCAGGAGAATGGCAGCCAAACTAGCAAAGACAGAAGTCCAAGCTGAGACTGTGTAGCCAGAACAAGTTATGGAAAAAGAACAGGTAGTGACAGAACCTAAAAGCCTGATGGACTTTTTGAAATAGTGGGCTATACAACAAAAAGAGACTGAGAAGCAGAGAGAAAAATAAATTCAATGTTTAGAAGCACAGAGGAGAGGAGAGAAGAGATGCAGCTACAGGAGCAGTAATGGCTGGATGCCTTGCTAGCTATCAAAGGCAGAGAATCTGGCACAGATCCAGATAAGCAACAAAATGCAAGCAACTTAAAAGCCATAAAACTTATAAAGTTGTGTCCCTCGGATGATATCGAGGTATACCTGACAACTTTTGAAAGAGTTGCCACAGCCTGCCAATGGCCAAAGCAGCAATGGACAATCATATGGGTGCCCTATCTGACAAGGAAAGCCCAACTTGCCTACAGCAATGTGGACACTGCACAGTCAGAACACTATGACCTAGTGAAAAGCAAAATCCTGAAAAGGTATTGCATCTTGGGAGAGTTCTACAGGCAGAGATTTTGATCTCTGAAGTACAACTCAGTCGACAATCCTAGAGAAGCCTTCACACAACTCATAGAACTATAAACTACTGATAAAATGGTTCCAACCAGAGCACAAAGCAGTCCCACAGATCATCGATGCATTTGCCATGGAGCAATTCATCAACATCCTGCCTACAGATGTGCAACTTTGGGTAAAAGAACACTGACCAGAGAGTGGGGAAAAGGCTGTTTCTTTGGCTGAGGATTACCAAATGGCCAGACGGATGCCACAACAGTGAGGTAACAGCCAAGCACTGGTAAGACACTCTTTTTCCCATTTAAACTCCAAGTCTGATAAGAACTCTGGTGGGGTAACAAATCTGTGCCCAAAGATGTTATCTGCTATAACTGTAATAAGTCAGGCCATATTGCAAGACACTGCTGTAGTAAGGAGAGTGACACTGGAGCAGATTTGTCCTTGGCAAATTGGGGCAAGTACTTAAAAGATGTAAAGGTGGGGGATAAGACTATAAAGGGACTAATTGATTTGGAAAGCAGACAAACCCTAGTGCATGTTGAAGTGCTGGGAAAACACTGTGCAAGAGGACCAGGTGCTAGTGTTACCTGCATCCACAGGGACACTCGATACTATCCCACCACCCAAGTGACTCTGACCATTAAGGGTGTGTCACATCAAATGAAAGTGGGGGTAGTACCCAAGTTACCTGTATCTGTGATTATTGGAAATGACTTTTCAGGATTTACTGAGTTAATTAAAGAAGGAGTAAATCCTGATGTTTCTGCAGCTGTGGTGACAAGAGCTCAGGCAAAGAAAATTTCAGACAGTGGGGACACTTTTCTTTTCAATGATTTTGATTCGGACTTATTTGAGCACAGCTCCAAGATCTGAAAATCCAGGAAAGAAAGACGATACCTGAAGAAACTGTGGCAACAAATGACTAATGGGCATAAGGGGTTAACATATGAAAATGCTGAAACTAAGTTGATAACTGATTGTGATTTTCTTTCACAACAAGCTAACAATGTTTCTCTCCAGGGTTATTTTAAGCAGCTGGGGTCGAAACTAAAACAGGGTGGACCAATGTTTAAAAAATGTAATGGGTTACAGTACAGAGTTTGAGTTAAACCTCAGCCACAAAAACAGACAGAACACTTGGTTGTACCACAGAAGTATAGAACAGAGTTGTTACGGATAGCACATAATTGTCCTATGGCTGGTCACTCAAGGAGGGATCACACCCTTGCCAGATTGCTGCATAGATTTTACTGGCCTGGAATTCATGAAGATGTTGCAACCTATTGTAATTCCTGTGCTGAGTGTCAGAAAGCAGCCACAGTCATTAGAAAAGACAAGGTGCCCCTGGTGCCCCTACCCTTGATAGATGTGCCTTCTGAGAGAATTGCAATGGATGTAGTTGGTCCAATAGACAAAAGTAAAAAGGGTAATAGTTTTATCCTGGTAGTATGCGACTATGTGACTCGATACCCAGAAGCAGTTCCACTGCATACTGTCACGGCTTCAAAAGTGGCAGCAGAGCTTGCAACAGCAGAATGGGCATACCAAAATAAATTATTACTGATCAGGGTAGTAATTTTGATGCTGCATTATTTAAGGAGCTGCACAGACTTCTAGGTATCACTGCCGTAAGATCCTCCCCCTATCATCCTCGGACAGACAGTCTTGTTGAGCATTTTAACCAAACCCTAAAACACATGTTACAAAGGTTTGTAAAAGGGGAAGGGAAAGATTGGGACCAATACTTGCCTTACCTACTTTTTGCTTACAGAGAAGTGCCACAGACATCAACAGGGTTTTCACGATTTGAAATGCTGTATAGTAGGCAGCCAAGAGGGCCACTGGATGTGATAAAAAAATATGGGAAGATAACCCCACTCAGAAAAAATCTATAACGTCTTATATGTGTGCCCTAAGAAAGAAGCTGCCAAAATATGTTGAAATTGCCCATAGTAATCAAGAAGCAGCCCAAACCAGAGAAGGTATATTATGACCATGGGGTAAAAGAAAAAGGTTTTCAGCCAGGTGAAAAGGTTTTGCTACTGTTACCCACAACAGAAAATAAACTGTTAATGAAGTGGCAAGTGCCTTATAGAGTGCTTAGACATACTGGCACCATTAACTATGAGCTTGAGACCCCTGACAAGAAAAATCCTACTAAGATATACCATGCTAACCTCCTCAAGAAATGGGTTGAAAAATTGCCAAAAGCTACTTTGCTAGTTTTACCAGAAACTGATAAGATCGATATTGATGTAACTTATGATAGACTGGAGCAAACTGTAAATGCTGATGTTGTAAAGGTGAATATTTCCTTAACCTCAGAACAAACTGCAGGCATTTGAAATGTGCTAGACAATTAACAGTACATTTTCCACAGTACCAGGCCGAGCAAAAGGGGTCGAGCATGTAATAGTGACAAGGAATACTCATCCTATTAGGCAAAAGACATATATAGAAACATAGAAGATGATGGCAGATAAGGACCGCAAGGCCCATCCAGTCTGCCCATTTTTTTTTTCTACTTTATGAATGTTCCATAGGCCTGTACTCTGTCAATGGCCTGTCTATTCATACTCATCTGTATTGCTCCCTTATGCCTATCCCAAGCCTGTTTGAAGCCCTGCACTGTATTCATATCCACCACTGCCTGAGGTAGGCTTTCCATGCATCCACCACCCTTTCAGTGAAAAAGAACTTCCTCACATTACTCCTTAATCGGCTTCCCTCTAATCTCATGGTGTGTCCTCTTGTCCTGCTATTTTTCTTATATTGAAATGTTAGACTCTTTTACCTTGTTAATGCCCTTAAGGTGTTTGAATGTTTCAAACATTTCACCTCTCTCCCTCCTTTGCTCTGGGTTATACATATTGAGCTCCTTTAATCTGTCCTCAGATGTTTTCTGATGCAGTCCCTGCACCATTTTGGTTGCTTTTCTCTGGACTGCCTCAATTTGGTTAATGTCCTTGTGAAGGTGTGGTCTCTGGTACTGCATGCAGTACTCCAGATGAGGCCTAACCAGTGTCCTGCAAAGAAGGATAATTACCTCTGTCTTACGATTAGTGATACCCCTACTAATACACCCCAACATCCCCCTAGCCTTACCTACTGCTTTAGTGGTCTGCTTAGATAATTTCAGGTAATCTGTGATGATGATGCCCAAGTCTCTTTCTTCCCTTGTGACTGCCAGCAACTCCCCTCCCAACCTATAGGTGGCTTCATGGTTTCTCTTTCCTTATATGCATGATAATAATAATAATAAACTTTATTTATAAGGCACCTTTCAAGTGCCAAGGCACCTAACAAATTTAAAGTCACAAAACAAACATCTCAACAGTTTATAACATATACAAAATAATTAACAACATCAAACAATTACTCACCAAATGCTAGCTGCCCTAAAAAAGTTTTCAGCGCTTGCTTAAATCCCATCTCAGTCGTGCACTCCTATAACTGACAGGGTAGAGAATTCCAAAGGGTAGAGGCTGCATGCATAAAAGCTCTGGCCCCAGAAGATTTCAAACTCACCCTTGGAATCTCCTGCAACCCCTCGTTGGCTGAGCGGAGTGATCGTCCAGGGCAGTAGGGGACCAGGAGCTCTTTCAGGTAGTCCGAGCCCCTTCCGTGTAGGGCTTTAAAAGTCAGAAGACCAACCTTAAAGGTGATCCGCCATGGATCTGACAACCAGTGCAGTCCACATAGTACCAGCAAAGTATGACAGGACCAAGATGATCCCATCAAGAGCCGGGCCGCTGCATTCTGCACTAGCAGCAGGTGATGGATTTCCACCCCCGGTAGCCCTAGATACAGGGAGTTGCAATAATCTAAGTGAGAGGGCACAAAGGCATGAATCAAAGTAGGAAGGTCACTGGACAGAACAAGGTGCTTAATCCTGGAGATATTCCTTAGGTGGTAAAAGGAAGATTTAACGACAGCCGACACCTGAGAATGCAGGGTCAGCCCTTCATCAAAAATTACCCCCAGGTATTGCACCTGTTCAGAGGTTGGGAGAGATACACCCCCAAGAAAAAGTCCAGAGGGAAAACCCACCCCAACCCCCCTATCCAGCCACCCGGATCCACAACCAGCACCTCAGTCTTACCCGAGTTCAACCTCAGCCAACTGGAATACATCCACTCCTGGATTTCTGCGAGACAGCTATTAAAGACCGAGAGAGCGCCATCCTGGTCGGGTGCAAAAGAAAGGTAGAGCTGGGCATCATCAGCATAGCAGTGAAACCTCAGCCCATACCATCTTACAATGTCTCTGAGGGGCAGCATATACACTGTGAACAACATGGGGGACAGTACTGACCCCTGAGGAACCCCTCATGACAGAAAAACTGGATCTGAGGAATAAACCCCAGACACCACTCTCTGAGTTTCTCCCATGAGGAATGATGTAAATCACCCAAGGACTGTACCAGGCAGTCCACAGATGAACCTCAGATGGTCAAGCAGGACCCCATGGTCCACAGTGTCAAACGTTGATGAGAAATCTAGAAGAACCAAGAAGGAACAGCTCTTCTGATCTCTTGCCATCAGGAGATCATAGAGCACCTGAACCAGTGTTGTTTCAGTACTATGTCTCTTTCAAAATTCAGACTGCAGGGGTTCATAGATGTCATGGATGGTCAAATGGTCCTTCAGCTGTGCAGCCACTACTTTCTCAATCACCTTCCCTAAAAAGGGAAGGTTAGAGATTGGTCTGTAGTTTGCAAGGCAGTCTGGGTCAAACAAAGCTTTCTTCAAGAGTGGTGTCACCACCGCCTCTTTCAGGGAGCTAGGAAACTCACCTGTTTCCATGGAGCACCAGACTATCTGAATTAGGACTGGACCGATGGAATCAGTACAACCCAAAATCAAGGAAGTAGGTCCTAGTCCAAACTACAGCATATAGGGTGCACACTCTGGACAATCCGCATGACATCTATGAAAATCGGTTGGTTGAAAGGTACTCTAGGAAAACCAAGGTGCAGTGGCCTCACGCTGATCAGAAGCAATGCCCACAGAGTGTGCTGGTTGGAGAACCACCCTGATGTCAGCCACCATATTCGCAAAGAATTGAGCAAGTTCATCACACTCTACTTGCAAAAAAGCTTTCTGAACTTGTAGACAGGCTGGGTTGCACAGTCTGTCTACAGTTCGGAACAGCTGAGCTGGTTGATTCTGAGCAGCTGCAATCTCCCTCGACAGGAACTCTGCCTTCTTTCGAGTGATTGCAAACCAATAGACTTGATAATGGTCCATCAATCTAGGTTGGTTGGCATCAAGGGCGTATTTCCACCAGCAATGCTCCAACCTTCCTTCTAGTCGCCGCATCTCCCTCAAAGTCCCATCAAACCATGGGGATTGAGGGCGAAGGGAGAGAGAGGATGAACTCGGACAAGAGCAATGACATCTAGGGCTGCCAAAATGGCCAAATTATAAGCCTTCATAAGAGTCTCTGGGTCACTTTTTGCCACTGAGAGGGACGAGAGGTCAAGCACCACTGCTAGGCCTTGAGAACTTACATCTCATAAAGGACAGTACCTGACCATTCCACAGTGGTAGGCCTGCAAAGAGGGGTGATAAAATGGAACCCCGCAGTGTAGTGACTGGACCATCCAACTGGTTCCACCCCCAAGCTGGAGGCTTCGATCCCCAGGAAGAAGACTAAGTCAAGAGAGTGACTGTGTTTGTGAGTAGCAACTATCTGTGTAAGGCCAAGTGATGTCATCAAATGGAGGAAGTGTTTACCAAATTGTGAGAGTTCGTCGTCGACCCAGGCATTGAAGTGGCCCAGGACCATCAGCCTGGGCAACTCAATTGCCATGTTGATGATAAAGTCCACAACTTCCTGAAAGAATCACTTCTTATCTCCATGTGGACAGTAGATGAGGACGATCTGACAACCTACACCTGCTACTATGGTACACTCAAATGACTCAGTCTTTTCAACTGGAACATTCGTGAGGTTATGTTCGGTCTTAAAACAGACTGCAACCCTCCACCACAATCCAATCTCGGGAGGTGTATCACCAAGTACCCGGATGGAATTGCAGCCTCCAAAATGAGGCCAGAGTTCTCATCCAGCCAGGTCTCGGAGATGCAAACTAGGTCCACCGTCTCAACAAGATCTGCAATAATAGCAGTCTTATTTTTAATGGACTATACATTGCATACTATTGCCTGAGTTGGATGAACCTCTAGGGCCTCCTGGTACACCTGCCTACCACAATTGGTAGTGCCCTTGGGTATGGACACCAGACATGGCAAGCCACGTTCTAGGTTCCATTTCGCCCCAGAGTTTTTTCTGGATCTTACCATCCTGATACGGTGGCCCCTCTCATTCACCTTCTGCTGTTCACACCCCCTACTCCTCTCCCTCCCCTACGTGCAATACCCAATGCCCTACAGCATTGGTAAGTTGTAATCTGAAGTGAGGGAGAGGGGCGGAAGACACGGAGAGCAGAAGGTGAATAGCGCATGACTCCGGGGCAGGCTTCAAACACATTCTCATGCCCCAAACAGTACTCCTCACCATCCAATTATATACCAAAAGCAATAAAACACAAAATATTAAAATAAAATATGCAATCTTACTAAAACCAAATAAACTCACACTAATCACAACCTCTAAAAAATAAATATCCCTTACACAAATCTCTCTAACATCATAATCCTAAAAAATAAGTCAAAATAATAACTAACATGACTCCAAATACAGCGTAAATACACCAAACAACAAAACTTCACCACCCCAGGAAAAATTAAAAATTCCAGAATCACAAGGTGGTACCTGTCACTACAGTCATTTAAATTCAAGGTGATACACAAATCTGGTAAAGAGAATAGCAATGCTGATTTTCTGTCAAGATAAGGATCAGGAATTGACAGTTTGGAAGGTTGAAAAACAAATGCATGGGTTTGAACTTTACTGTTTGCTGTACTGTTATAAAGAAAACAGATAATGCTCATGTGCTTAATTTCTAAAAGCAGCAAATGTTAACAGAGAATTAATAGAAAGTTTTGGAAATCTGTTAAACAAAACAGGTTCCCTCATAAGGAGGAGGGTGTATGCGACAGGGTGGAATAGGACCGTATCCCAGTTGCAGTAGAAAGTGTTTCAATGCTAGGATCTGTCCTTTCCTGTCTATTTGTCTGTCTGGTTGTGCAACCATGTTTTCCCGTGAGATCTTTGCCTTGCACTGTCTCTCAGTCTTCCCTTGCTGTCTGTCTTTTTCTCCCTTGCATATCTGCTGATATAAAAATACATGCATATCATTGTATGGAAATGTAACAAACATTGGGATCCTTTTTTTTTTTAGAAATTACATAGTGTTAATTTTTGAAATGTATATAATTATATTTTGAATTGACTGCACAAAGCTATTTGAAACGCAAGAGGTTACCTGAGTGCAAATTTGTAAACCTTTTGCAGAAATGCTGTGGAAAAGGGACCTCATTTTGGGGCATTGTGTTCTAGCTGCACATGCCTGATACTTACAAGAACAGGATGCTTATTAAGAATGGGGGTTAGAAGGACTTATAAGAGAGCTGAGCTGCAATTACTTGAAAGAGAAGATGGACACAGAGATTGAAGAAAAACTCAGATGGACTTTTTCTGTTTATTTGGCCTTTGTAAATAATTATACTGAACAAGTTTATTATTTTATGTTACTGCTAGTGAAAATAAATATTTTTGGTGAATTCTACAACTGCTCCAGGTTTTCCTATGTTTCCTGACTTGTGCCTCAACGACAGGGGTTAGCCACAATCATTGCCAGCTGGACTGCAGCTGTTTCATTATAAGTGGTAGATCATCTGTTAGGGGGTGTAGCACTAATGCCACACTTGCTGACATTAGTTACTGTGACTGACAGTTGCACCTGGGAATTGCCAGAAACTGGGTGCTGTGACTGTAAATATACCACTTGTTTAAAATAGTCTGCAAACATTTGAGTGCTTTCAGGCTACCACAGGTTCAGGTGAATCTGATGTATGTACCTGCAGAAGACTGTTTGACAATCCTAGTCATTGTCTTTTTAGTATGCTCATATATGTATTCCAGTATAGGCATGGCAACTGAAGATTTATTTCCAAGGTGCCCTTTCCAACAAGCACAGAACGCTGTACAAGAAGGACCAAAAAAATAACATACATCATTAATAAATCATAAATACAATACGAATATAATAAATAAAATAGCTAAAACAATAGACATCATTAAATAAATATGTTTTAGTACACCCATAAAGGCCTCAAGACTAGACACCAAATAATGTGGCAGGCGATTGGCCGGGGGGTGGTGCCACTGAACCAGGGACATTTTTACTAGAAGTGTGAAATTTCCACTGCGAGGTCCCACACTTTGCGGTCAACCCACACTCCATGAATTGTCAAACTGGTCTTCATGAACTGCACACTATTCGCCAAATAATTCACAGAGGAAATTGAGCTGACTTCGTACATTTTTAAACACAGTGGATAAAGGCCAGGCTGCAGGCATGCTTTACCCAGACTTAAGTAAGGTCTGTTACTCAGCACCATGCATGAGACTTGTGAAAAAGTTGAGGAACCTGGGATTGAGGGAGTTCTTGCCCAACTGGATATGCAACTGACTCTGAGGAGGACCCAGAGGGTAGTGACTCAACTTCAAAGCTCGGGACTCGGAAACAAAAATCTCTCACTACATGGGTGGAAATTCCCCTTATGGGAATCCACTGGTAATACCAAAATAAATATTTGCTTCTCTTTGTCACACTGTCTGGATGCAGATCTGGGGCATGATGGAATTGTTTAGATAGATATTGATCTCAATTTTACAGAGTTTCTGCAAATCAGTATAATGATTACAAACCATATGCCAGCACAGCAGTTGCGTAATAAAATCTACTCATGAAATAATTTGCCTTTATTATTGGTTGGTGTTGAAATGTCCTGTTGTTTGCATGTAGTAGTTTTTATTAAGTTCATCTATCAGTGTAGAAAAACAAAATATTAATAAAACTCTCCCTCATGTGATACATGTCATTTGATGCATAAAGTTCACATATTACTACACTCTTGCAGGTAGTGTCTGAAGCTCAGTATATCTTAACAACACAATTGTTGTCCAGATTTATTCTGCTCTTAATTTAATACTGCATTTCTAAATCAACCAGACCATCAGTACGCTAGAGAGATAATTTAGATAACATAATGGCATTTGACTTGTATGAGGATTTTTTAACTAATTATGTTTTTCAAATGTAAAGTGATTCTTAAAATTCAATTAATCAAAGAAAATTTAGTTCCATTCTTGTAACAGAAATGGACTACTTACATCCACTTCTTTCCAATATCTGAGAATAATTCTTTTCAGTGACACAGTTGCTTTTGTCAATATCTCTTTCTCATTCTGAGTTCTAAATCCAGCTGATCAACATTTAAGAGAATTATATTAACATGAATCAGATTTATACTTCTGGTCAATAATGTATCTAGAATTATTTGTAGTTCTTTCCATCAAACAGTAATCATCGGGCACTCCCCCAAAACCATATATTATATTATGTCCTTCAATTTGGCAAAACTAACATATTGAATTCGATGCACACCACACGGTAACCAGTCTGTACAGCGTGAAATATGATGATTAGGAATTTTGTAATGAATGTTTTTTGTCCATTAATCTTTATAAATGCTATTGACTGCTAAAAATTTGATTCAGTAGATTAATGGTCAGCTGTATTTATAAATCCTGAGATGACATATGAAGTAAATTTTTGTAGGGTCCAACATTAATAGAGATCAGGGGCCTGCTATTCAGTAGGGTGTAAATTGCAGCTCAACTGTTTGTGCTGTACTTTGCAATTGCCAAGGGGCCCCAAGATGATATATTCAGTCGTGCTCTATCCAACTGAATATATTGTCATGTTGGTGCAGCACTAAGTCAGGTAGCAACATCCCAACATGGCTTCTGAAGTTGGACTCAAGAGTTGATAGTGCCAGAGAGCTATCAGCAATTTTAAAAGGTACTGATGCAAAGGAGCCCATTGGGCATGCAAGGCACTAAGGGCCATTTGCATACCCATTATGGGCCAATTTGTATGGGTGGTGGAGGCAAGTAGCGCAGAGCCATCCCCCCACTATATATGATAGCTGTAGCTATTCTTTGTGATAGTGCCCCCCCCAATGCCAGCCCCTAAGATAAAATAATCCCTAGTGCTAGTGATTCCATCTCCTCCTTTCAATCACCAGTCCCTATGCAAAATCACAATCTCTGGTGCTAGTGGTACCCCCTCACACCGATCACCAATCCCTAAAATAAAAAAGAATCCCTGGTGCTATTGGTCCTCCACCCCCCAAATCACCAGTCCCTACGTTACAGGCACATTTTCTGGTGCTAATGGTCCCTTCTCCCTCCGATTGCCAGTCCCTCCATTAAAAGCACAATCCCTGGTACTAGTGGTCCTGCCTCCTGCCGATTGTCAACTTGAACTTAAAAAAAACCCCTCCCTGGCATCCATTGGTTCCCCTAGGCACCAAACCACAACTACAGATTGTAATACCCTACTCCTTGGCATCTAGCAGCCCCTCACCATGGCACCAAGCACCGGCAATCCCCTTACATGATTCTTGGTGCCATGGGTGCATACAGCGACCGACACAGCCTTCCTCATACTTCTTTGGCAGGCCACTGCATGTCCAGACAAGGAGCATGCCTCTCATAGGACAGGGCTATTGCTGTGTGAAAAAAGTCTTCTGCTGGCAGAATTTGCATGAAACTTGGACTTTCGCTTCACCAAAAGTTCAGAAATCATTTTGGCAACTTTTACATAGAAACATAGAAATGTAGAATTTGATGGCAGATAAAGACCACTTGGCCCATCTAGTCTGCCCGTTTCCCTACCTAACAGATAAGCTATAGATCCTAGTTAACCAACAGCCTACTTCCTCCTACCCCCTCTAGAATTGCCCTATATCTGTCCCATGAATTCTTGAATTCCCCCACTGTTTTTGACTCTATGACCTCCTCAGGAAGGCAGTTCCATGCATCTACAACCCTCTCTGTGAAGAAATACTTCTTCACATTACCTCTGAGCCACCCCCTCTATCTTCAAAATTATGCCCCTTTGTTCTTGCACATCTCTTTTTCTGAAAGATGCTACCCTCTTGGACTTTGTTGATTCCCTTGAGGTATTTGAAAGTTTCTATCATGTCTTCCCTCTCCCTCCTTTCCTCGAGGCTATACATCTCAAGCTCCTTCAGTCTTTCTTCAAATGTCTTCGGGTGCAGACCATGCATCACTTTGGTTGCTCTCATTTGAACAACCTCCATCCTGTCTATGTCTTTCCGGAGATGGGGTCTCCAGAACTGTACAGAGTACTCCAGATGGGGTCTTACCAACTGTCTGTACAGAGGGCCAACAACTTCCTGTTTTCTACTGGTGATGCTTCTCCGTATGCATCCCAGTATCCCCCAGCCCTCTTTACTACCTTCTCACATTGCTGGCCCACCTTTAGGTCATCTGATATGACTACCCCCATGTCCCTTCCATTTTTGTTGTTGTCTGTATCTCACCCCGTTATGAACTCTTCTCCTGGGTTTTTGTTTCCTAGGTGCATTACTTCACACTTCTTTGCATTGAATCTAAGCTGCCATAGATTTGACAATTCCTCCAACCATGCCAAGTCCATTTTCATCCTTTCCACCCCACCTTGCATATCAACCCTGTTGCAGATGTTTGTGCCATCTGCAAAGAGACATACTTTCCGTTACAGTCCCTCTGCAAAGTCACTTATAAAGACATTAAAAAGGACCGGCCCCAGTACTGAACCCTGCCGTACCCTACTAGTAACCCCCCTTTCTTCACTATGGACTCCATTTACTATTACCGGCTATGCCCTGTTGTCCAGCCAGTGTTTTACCCAGGCTACCACCCTGGGACCCGCTCCCAGGCTGGCTAATTTATTTATTAATCTTTTGTGTGGGACTGTGTCAAATGCCTTGCTAAAGTCTAGGTTGGCCATGTCCACAGCCCCTTCCTGCTCTACTACTTTGGTCACCCAGTCAAAGAAATCAATTAGATTTGTCTGACATGACCTTCCTGCTGTGAATCCATGCTGCCTTTGGTCCTGTGCCACACTGGATTCTAGGTACTCAACAATTCTTTCCTTCAGAAGTGATTCCATCATTTTCCGTACCACTGAGGTCAAACTGACAGGTCTGTAGTTTCCTGCCTCTGTCTTGCTCCCACTTTTGTGAAGGGAAATCACATCCACCCTCCTCCAGTCCTTTCCCATGATTTATTAAAAAGGGTAGTCAGTGGTGTTACTACTTCTTCCCTCAGTTCTTTTAGAATTCTGGGGTGAATCCCTTCAGGCCCCATTGCTTTATCCACCTTCAGTTTTAAGAGTTCTTTCAGAACCCTTTGTTCTGAGAAAAGACTAATATCAACCCCCCAATCCAGAGTGCTTCTATTGATTGGATTAGGTATCTCCCCCTGCTTTTCCATTGTGAATACTGAGCAGAAGTATTTGTTCAGTATCCCTGCTTTTTCACTGTCGCTCTCTGCCCAACCACCTTTCTCTTTATTTAGCCTTAGTATCCCTGCCTTAGTCTTTCTTTGCTCCCTAATGTACCTATAAAAGGTTTTATCCCCCTTCCTAACTGAGTTGGCTATCTTTTCCTCAGTTTGGGCCTTTGCTATGCTGACTGCCTTCCCCACTTCCTTCAGCTTTAACTGGTACAGTTTTCTGTCCTGCTCCTTCTGTGTTTTCTTATACTTCCTGAATGCTGTCTTTTCCTCCCTTACCTTCCCTGCCACTTCTTTTGAGAACCATAGTGTTTTTTTTCCTTTAATTTGATTTGTTTATTTGCTTCACACA
This sequence comes from Neoceratodus forsteri, assembly GCA_016271365.2. Taxonomy (NCBI): domain Eukaryota; kingdom Metazoa; phylum Chordata; order Ceratodontiformes; family Ceratodontidae; genus Neoceratodus; species Neoceratodus forsteri. Next base: position 785,083,813 of record CM057452.1, read on the forward strand.
AAGGCTTGTTTCCTCTGTGATGGTGGTTTTGATGTTTCCTCATTGTTGACCAACCCCACCTTCTTGTCTGTTTGATAGTGCTTTTCTGAGGCACTCTCCCATTTTGACAAAATCAGCCCTCCTGAAGTCCAATACCTTCACTTTTGTGTGGCTTGACTCTACAGTGAAGTTTATCATGAACTACACTGCTTGGTGGTCACTTGTTCCCAGGTGGCTACCCACTTCAAGATCAGAGATCCTCTCTCCATCCCCATTTGAGAGTACAAGGTCTAAGACTGCTCCCTCTCGAGTGGGTTCCAAAACTAGCAGTTTGAGGCATGCCCTCTATAGGGCATTGAGAATGGCCCTGCTCTTGGATTTGGCTGCAGCAAAGGTGCTCCAGTTAACATCTGGCATATTCAGGTCCCCCATCAGCAAAATCTCCCTTTATCTGCCATCCCAATGATGCCTTCTGTCATTTCCTTGTCCATTTCCTCCCCTAAAATGGGGGCCTGTATGGAACCCCAGTGCGGATTGTGGAGCCATTTCCAGTCTCCAGAGTGACCCACAGTGCCTCATCTCCTCCCTGTTTACCCTTTAGTTATGTTGCTTTGATCCCTTCCCTTTAATAGAGAGCTACTCATCCTCCTCCTCCTCCTCCTCTTTTTCTTCCCTCCCTGTCCCTCCTGTAGATTGTGTACCCTGGTATGTTGACATCCCAGTCATGGTTCTCTGTGTGCCATGTTTCTGTGACTGACACGATATCCAGGCATCCCTCTTCCATCAAGGCTACCATTTCAGAGAGCTTTTTATCTAGGCTATAGGCATTGGTACTCATTACCCTCCATTTTTCATGGCTTTATTTCTTTTAGGCCCATCCCTGTCCTTACTGCCTTTGTCTTTTCTCCATTTACCCCTGACCTTCTCCCTATCGACAGCTCTATCTTGGTGTTTACCTCACTAACTACCCTGATTTTTGTTTGGGAGGGGTAGGATTTTCCTTCTCCTTTTCAGTACCTCACCCCTTGTCTACTTTAAATGCTTGACAATGAAGCATTCTACATTGCACTTGATATCTGCAACAACGTGCACTTTTGCTCAATTCTGTGGAAGGTGAAACTAACTACCCTTGGTAATTGCTTTTCATTTACATATTTATTTAGTGTTTAACCAAGAAGGGGCTTGAAAACTCTGTTATCTTGTGAGTAACTTCAGAAGGATTTAAATACTGCATTTGGATAGACCTTTGGAGGGAGCTAGATTGTCTATTAGGATTTTCTGACAGTTAAACTATTTTTAAATAAATTACAGGTGGCTGAGGAGTGAATAAGGAGCTTGCAAACTCTGCTTATCTTGGAAATAACTTCACAAGGGTTTGAATACTACATTTTGGTTGTTCCTTGGGGGTAGCTGGATTGACTACTAGGATTTTGGGACAGAAACTATTTTTAAATAATTTACTGGTGCGTAGGATTTTGTGATAGTTAAACTATTTTTAAATAAGTTACTGGAGGTTAGCTGAATTACTATAAAGGGCAGTGCTCACCAGACTGGTGGAGCAGTGGTGTATTTGATTGTTTCTAACAGTCATCTGTGGTTGTGGACTACCCACCACCCTTCTCCACACCCCATTCCCCCAGACGTGGCATTTCCTTTACAGCCAAAGTTCTGACATCACTTCCTCAACAGGTCTTGGGGCAGAACTGTCATATTCTTAATAACCCATCACAGTACATAAAGGGTAAGTACACAGCACCAAAAATTATATATATATATATATATATATATATATTACATACTGTATATTAGAAGGGAGAGGGACATGTGGGGAGTGGTGCAATGCACTGGTTGTGGGGCAACAGTTTTCCGGGAGACATTCTGGAAACTGTGTTGCTGTCATATTTGCAGGCCACTGTCAGCTCTGAGGGAGGAGATTGCCCACCTCCAGGCTGAGCTGGCAAGGACTAAGGAGGCCTCCCCCACCCAAAGAGCACCACTGCCACACCCACTGCCTCAGAGGTTGCCAAGTATGAAGAGCAGTTGGACCACAGTGGGTTCTGGGAGGTTGAGGGTGGTGGAACAGAGGTGAAGACCCCTAGTTGTAACTCTACACAAATCATACACCAGTCTGGCAGAGCAAGGTTCCTCTATGATGGCACCCTCAGTGGAGACCAAGAAGAATGCTGAGGACATCCACAAGGGAGACCCACAAAAAGGTGGCAAGGAATACCACAGGGGAAGGAAACAGCTTCTTATAGGGGACTCAATTGTTAGGGGGTAGGAACTGGGGAAGGGAAAGGAGAGGGAAGTAAGGTGCCTGCCTGGTGCCATGGCTTAAAGGGACAAGAAGTGAATCCTCATGATTGCAGAAGCAGCATCACAGGAGAGGGAACTAGATATCATTGTCCACCTTGGGACAAATGACCTAGCTAGGCATGGAATCAGTGCAGTGCAGGATGAATTTGTGGAATTGGGGAGGGGCCTCAGACAGGTAGCAAGCATGCTTACCTTCTCAGACATGCTGCCAGTCCATGGCAGGGGTGAGGCTAGGGTACTGCACACCATGCAGTTTAATGAATTGTTGCAAAACTGGTGCAGAGCACAGGGCTTTGGCTTCATTGGGGACTGGGGATACACCTGGAGACATAAAGGTCTGTACTGGCATGATGGTCTGCATCTGTTCATGAAGAGAACCAAGCTCCAATGTGACAGGTTTAAATGCTTTATTGGCAAACTTTTAAACTAGTGAAGGGGGGAGGTGCTAATAAGAGGCAGGAAATTTCAAGCCTCCCCCAACAAAACATGGCAGGTAGTAAGGTAAACACTGAGGTACAGAGCTCAACAGAGGGCAGGACAGGGGTAAATGTAAAAATAGACAAGGCAATAAGAGCAGGGATGGGGGAAAAAGGATAAAACCAACATTAAATGGAGGGCAATGAGTATCAATGCCCGTAGTCTGGGAAACAAGCTTCCTGAGCTAGTAGCCCTGATGAAAGATGAAAATTGGATATTGTGGCAGTCACAGAAACATGGTACATGGAGAACCATGACTGGGATGTCAACATACCGGGTACACAGTCTACAGAAGGGACAGGAAGGGGGAAAAGAGGAGATGGAGTAGCTCTATACATAAGGGAAGGGATCAAAGCTACAAAACTAAAAAGTAAAGGGGGAGGACAAGAGGCACTCTGGGTCACCTTGGAGACAGGGAATGGCATCACAATCCGCACAGGGCTTGTATACAGACCCCCATCTCAAGGGGAGGAAACGGACAAGAAAATGATAGAGGACATTCTCAAAATGGCTGAAAAAGGGGGGGTTACTGTTGATGGGGGACATGAATATGTCAGATGTTAACTGGATGACATGTACTGCAGCCACATCCAAGAACAGGGTAATTCTTGATGCCCTGCAAGGGGCAGGCCTTAGACGGCTAGTGTTGGAACCCACTCAGGAGGGAGCAATACTAGACCTGGTACCCTCAAATGGAGAGAGGATCACAAATTTAGAAGTCAGTAAAAATCTGGGAACAAGTAACCACTGCACAGTGTGCTTCACAATAAGCACAACCATGGAGACAAGCCATACAAAAACAAGGAAACTGGACTTTAGAAGGGCCTACTTTGGCAAAATGGGTGAATACTTGAGGAATGCACTACCAAATGGCCAAAAAGGAGGAGGTGGAAGAACAATGGAGAAAAATCAAAACTGCTATCATAGAGGCAACAAGCCTTTGTGTGGGACAAATAAAGAAAACAAAGCAGAATAAAAAACCACTATGGTTCTCAAAAGAGGTGGCAGGGAAGGTTAAGGAAAAAAAGGCTGCATTCAGAAAGTATAAGGAACCACAGAAGGAGCACGACAGGGAACTGTATCAATTAAAGCAGAAAGAAGTGGGGAAGGCAGTCAGAATAGCAAAGGCCCAAACCGAGGAAAAAATAGCCAACTCAGTTAAGAAGGGGGATAAAACCTTTATAGGTACATTAGGGAGCATAGAAAGGTTAAGGGAGGAATAGTGAAGATTAATAAAGGAGAGGGGAGGTGGGCAGAGGGAGACAGTGGAAAGGCAATGATACTGAATGAATACTTTTGCTCAGTATTCACAAAAGAAGATGAGGAGGAGTTACCTAAACCAGACAATAGAAGCACTCTGGGCAGGGGGTTGACACCAGTCCATTTATAGAAGAAAGAGTCCTGAAAGAACTGCTAAAACTCAAGGTGGACAAAGCAATGGGGTCTGATGGGATTCACCCCAGAATCCTAAAAGAACTAAGGGATGACCTAGTGACACCACTGACCAGACTTTTTAACAAATCATGGGAGGATGGGGTGGTACCTGAGGACTGGAGGAGGGCAGATGTGATTCCCCTTCACAAAAGTGGGAGCAAGGCAGAAGAAGGAAACTACAGACCTGTAAGTTTGACCTCAGTGGTAGGGAAAATGATGGAATCACTTCTGAAAGAAAGAATTGTTGAGTACCTAGAGGCCAGCGGGGCACAGGACGCAAAGCAGCATGGATTCACAGCAGGATGGTCATGTCAGATGAATCTAATTGATTTCTTTGACTGGGTGACCAAAGTTATAGACCAGGGAGGGGCTGTGGATATGGCCTACCTAGACTTTAGCAAGGCATTTGACACAGTCCCGCACAAAAGACTAATAATCAAGTTAGCTAGCCTGGGAGTGGGCTCCAGGGTGGTAGCCTGGGTAGCAAACTGGCTGCACAACTGGACACAGAAGGTAATAGTGAATGGAACACATTTCAAAGAAAGGGGGATTACTAGTGGAGTACCTCAGAGCTCAGTACTGGGTACAGTCCTCTTTAACATCTTTATAGGTGACATTGCAGAGGGTCTGAAGGGAAAGGTATGCCTCTTTGCAGATGACACAAAGATCTGTAACAGAGTTGATACACAAGGGGGGTAGAAAGGATGAGAAGTGACTTGTCAAGGGTGGAGGAATGGTCAGACATATGGCAACTTAGATTCAATGCAAAGAAGTACAAAGTAATGCACCTGGGTAACAAAAACCCAGGAGAAGAGTACACAATAGCAGGGGAGATACCAGCAACAACAAAAATGGAAAGGGACTTGGGGGGAGTCATATCAAATGACTTAAAGGTGGGTAAGCAATGTGAGAAGTCAGTAAGGAGAGCCAGGGGGATACTGGGATGCATAGGAAGGGGCATCACAAGTAGAAAAAGGGAAGTGGTTATCCCTGTGTACAGACAGTTGGTGAGACCCCATCTGGAATACTGTGTGCAGTTTTGGAGACCCCATCTATGCAAGAACGTAGACAAGATGGAAGCAGTCCAGAGGAGGGCAACTAAAATGATGCAGGGTCTGCATCAGAAACCATATGAAGAGAGACTGAGAGAGCTTAAAATGTATACCCTTGATGAAAGGAGGGACGGGTGACATGATAGAAACTTTCAAGTACCTGAAGGGAATAAACAAAGTCCAGGAGGGTAGCATCTTTCAGAAAAAGAGATGTGTAAGAACAAGGGGGTACAATTTAAAGATAGAGGGGGGATGGTTCAGGGGTAATGTGAGGAAATTTCTTTTCACGGAGAGAGTGGTGGATGCATGGAACCGCCTTCCTGGGGAGGTTGTTGGGTCTAAAACAGTGGGGGAATTCATACATGCATGGGACAGACATAAGGCAATTGTAATGCGGGGTTGCCGAAAGTAGGCTGTTTGTTAATTAGAATCTGTAGCTTATCCAATAGGAAGGGAAATGGGCAGACTGGGTGGGCCAAGTGGTCCTTATCTGCTGCCAAAGTCTATGTTTCTATTTAAACCTATCACCTAAGATCCTGGTTCCCCTCCTGGATAGATGCAGACCATCACACCTGTTTAGGCCTGCATCCCTCCAGGTGGATCCCCAGTCCCCAATGAAGCCAAATCCCTGAGCTCTGCACCAGTTTTTCAACCAGTCATTGAATCCCATGGTGCGGAGTATCCTAGCCTCATCCATGCCATAGACAGGTAGCACTTCCAAGAAAGTTACCATGTGTGCTACTTGTCTAAGGCCCTTCCCCAACTCCACAAACTCCTATTGCAGTGCTCTGATCCCATTCTCAGCTAGGTCATTCATCCCTAGATGGATATTGACATCCAGCTCACTCCCCCTTCCAGCTGCTCCCATGATCCTGAGGATTCATTTCCTGTCCCTCCAAGCCATGGCGCCAGGCAGGCATCTTACCTCCCTTTCCCCTCCCTCCCCATTGTGGAAATTCTGACTTCGAAAGGCAGCCATTTCATTCATTCATTCATTCATTCATTCATTCATTCATTCGTTCATTCATTTATTCCACATCTCTGTGAGTCACTGAACTGTGGAATGAATGTATGAAACTCACGCAAAGTGATTTTAGTGGGGATTTTATCTGCCCTATACATTTGGGGGTTATATGGATGTTAAAAAATCTTATTGTGATTCTAACTTTCTTTCACATATGGTTCACAGAGCTGGATTATAGAAAATTATGCTTAGGGTGGGGGGGGGCGTATTTTAAAGGGTCAGTATTTACCCAAATTGTTCTTTTTATTTCTAAAACCTTGTCTATAAGGGGTGCAGATACAGTACTATCAAAAACCTAAGACTATGCTGTGGTAAGGTACAAAACTGTTTGTGGGAGTCGGAACTCGGTTCTTAGGAGGGGAGGGTTTCAATATAAAATGTTGTCTTAAACTGATTACCATTTTGTTTTTTCCTTTTTTGACGACATTTGGCACTTTATTATACTTAAATAACCCTGTTTTTGGCAAGTTTGTGGGTGTACTTGAGTTGGCGTGTGCTGCAAGTGTCCTGAGTTTTGTGTTAACTGCTTAGTAGCTGAGCTGGGGGGAGAGAGGTGGAATGGAACATGAGGGTGAACCATATCAGGCATAGAGGTGATCCACAGCTCCTCTGCAAAAATTGAGAGGTGGCTAAGGCACTGAGAGTGTTCTTTTCTTCTTATCTTTCCTTCTAGTTTTACTCGTGTGCCTTGACACTTTTAAATAGACAGGGGGCATTTTGTACTGTGATTTTCCCCGAATTTTTTATATCATTTACTTAGAGTCTAAGGCAATAAAGTGACATATGAGGTGACACAGTGGAGTTTTTTACCTAGTTTATCCAGTATGCTTAGCTAAATCAGTATATCTAGTCAGTTCTTCCCAGTACCTTCAGTTGGCCTTATGTAATAAGTCCTTTCAACTGTGTATTTCCTGTGATTTGCAAAAGTTTAGGTTATTGATTTTATAACGTGGATCTTGCTGACTCTCTCTTATCTACTGATGCTATAAACCACTTCATCACAGAAGGTCATGGGGCTCTTATCTTCACCCCAAAACAAGATGACTGTGCCTCTTATTCTCCAACTGGCAACTTCAGTCTGTTTACAATACTAGTTGCCATCATCCAGAAATATCTGGCCATCTTAAATATATTTTCCAGTGGTAGGGCAGATAGTATATCCCATATATTTGTATTACTAGGGTCCTAGGCCCTAGTCCCTCCCTCCATAGCCCACATTTACATTCAGTCCCTAATTACTAGCTCTTTTCCTTCCACCTGGAAGTATACATTGGCAGTCCCATAACACAGTTTGCATGCACTAGTTGCCATCAAGAAATGCAGCATTTAAAAAAATATTTATGCAGTTTTGAGTGATACACACCAATGATAGGGGAACGAAGACAATCCAATAGCAGGAAACAGCCCACCTACTTACAGTACTTTCATCAAACTGACTCCACTTTACTCTTTAAATCACAACACAAAACACAAAGTACTTATTGTTTTTTAAATATCTACTTAAATATCTTCCCCTGCCAGCAGTCTCTTATTTTTATGAAAACATATTGTTCCAGTATGTGTCTATTTTGTCTACTAGAAACAGTCATTTTTTTATCTGTTATCTGTTTGTATATTCATTATCATTTCTTAACACTAGCTTAACCATTTTATTTTGTATATTATCTACCTCTTTCAGCTTTACTGTTCATCATTTTATTTTACCTTTATTTCTGCTTACTCTGTAAAGCATTGTTGACACTCAGTATGAAAGACATGATATAAAAATAAACCCTTTAGTGTACTGTACTGCAGTAAATTATTTTCTTGCCTTCTGTAGAGCTGGAAATAACAGTTGTAGTCCATGACAAAACCAAAAAAACCTCAACTGGGAATAGACAACTTTACATATTCCATAAACAATTGCAATATATTCTGCTTAGCCTCAGGAGTTAAGTTTCCATTTAAGATATTACCTTTCTGATTATGGATCTTGTATTTCCTGAGGGTAAATCTGAATTGTTGTCATATGTTTTCTTGACCTCAGCCATGAGATGATTCAACTAGAAAAATGCTGCTTATTATATTTCTGGTTTTCTTGTGTATCTATCAACTGCACCAATGGAGTTCTATAAATAGAGAGTATTTGAAGATGCTATTGATGCAATAGTTTATAGGAAGCTGCATAACGTCCAAGTCCAATATGAAAATAACTGAGTAATGGTGACTTTTTATGTATGCTTTCACACAGAGTGTGAAGCAGACGTCTTGTTACAATGGTGGGGATTCTCCATGGCAGGCGCACATGGTGCACGTGGGGCCAAGAACCCCCACACATACAGAACAAAGTGCAGTGGCCATTTTCATAGCCACCAGCCACTGCATGGCCCTGCCCCCCCTGGTGCACAGATGCTCAGGGACAGTTCCGCGGACATGGGTGGGCATTCAATGGGATGCCTGGACCTGGTCTGCCATTGGATCATCTGCACCTGTGTGGCATCACAGCATTCTGGTGGCCATGGTACGGCAATGGCACAGGGGCTGGAAGGTTTTCTGCAGTTGTCCCTGTCCTCCATGTGGATCCTGAGGGCTGGGGTGGCATGTTGTGGGGGTTCCCTGTGTCCCTACTGCACCACTGTGGATGACAGCAGCATTCATGGGGGGGCACATACTGGCTATGTCTGGTGCCAGTTGGTACAGCCTGCACCCTCTCACCTGGCTCTCAGCACTTTCAAGAATAGCACAGAGCATGGGCACGGCCCCTGCACCACCTCCTGGACCACCCTCTCATGAAACTTGCCACCCAGATGTGGGATTAGGTGCATGCCAGCCCTATGCCCCCTTGGAGAATCAGATGCAGGGGGCGCGGTGGCAGTGGAGTGTCTATGCACCCCAGATATGCCATGGAGAATAGGTCCTAATATGATGGCATTTCATAAGTATGTCATAATCAGGTCCAATGCAGCTCAAGCTGCAGTGGACACAGCAGTGACATGTCAATGATCAGCCAGTCTGATTGTGATATAGTTCTATGCTTGCTGGGGAAAACTTTGTGTGCTTCAAAAGTGCCAGACACTCATATTAGTACACAGCAAGAGTGAACACCCCCAAAGCCACAGCTTATGGCTAAACAGAGTACAACTGCTGCTTGCCACTATTTTGAGCACCAACTGCTGCTGCCCCTCTACTCTTTCCAACCTCTCCCTGGCAGTTGCTTCTTTAATATAGGCATCTCAAGAAAAAATATGATGAAATGTCCACACAAACATATAAACAAAGCTAGTGTCAGCTGTATTGCTAGTCACACACCTTAAGAAACCTAGTAGTAGCTGTATTTATAAAGCACCCTTCCCAAAGGTTCAAGGCACTGTGCAGAAATGACAGGCAATAAATAGATAAAACAAACACAAATAGCTTAAATAATACTCTAAAAACATATAAACATTTGCTGAAGAGTGAAACATTTTTTTTTTCAATCCCCAAATGCCTGGTTAAACAGATAAACTTTTAATAGTCTTTTAAAGGCCTGCACCAAGGGTGCCTCCCTCAGTCCTCTGGGCAAAGCGTTCCACAAAACAGGGCCAGCTATTTCAAATGTATGTCCTCCTGCCAATTTAATCTGGGCCTTCATGACTGAAAAAAGGCCCATGGAGGAGGAGCAGAGGAGGCACAAGAACTGTACACGATGCAGGAGCTTGGCCAGGAAGTCAGGCTGCAACCCATGTATTTATTTATTTATGTATATATGTATGTATGGATGGATTTGTTGTTTGGAAGTACACCTTTGAACACCTGCTCGTTTACAAAGGTTCCATATCAGCCTGATGGTACATAGACTGAATAACATAATTAACAGAGATTAATGACACAAATTGATCCAAGTAGCATGTAATTACAAACAGGCAGTGTTTTGGCAGCTCACCATGAGCATTGTCAAATAATAAAGTTCAAAAAATATTTATACTTCAAAAGTACTAGGTATTACACCTCAGTACTGGTGGCAATTGCCTTGGAATATATTAGGCTTATGTACTACATCAAACAGGTGTATGCAGCCAGTAGTGTTGCTCGGATAGTGCTTTTGTGGATCCTACCACTATCTGTCAGATAGTGCTGGTATCCTGACTTGGATCCTACCAGATATCCTGCCAAAGACAGCTGTAGGATCAAGGGTCAGATAGTGATGGATCCTAGTTAGAATCCAGGTATCCAGGTTAGGATCCACGGATCGTAGGTAAATAGTTAGGATCCAGGGCTAGATAATGATGGATCCTGGTTAGTATCCAACAGCCGGATCCACAGGCAGATTGTGAAGTATCAGGCAGATCCACAATCCTGTCGCAAAGGGCAGGTATCTGTGGATACGGATTTATCCAGATCCATCTGAGCAACACTAGCAGCCAGTTCTGATTCATCATAAGGTGAATACATACAAAGCAGAGCTATTTCTGGGGAGCAGTGAAAGGAGTCAGAGCAAGAGAGAAACCAGCTGTGGCAGTCACAATTGGCACCATGTAAGGGAGCTTTTATTAGTTCAGATTTGAAGTGGGCTATTTTTGGGATGTCCATGAGGGATGCAGACACTTTGTTCAGCCACTGGGGGCCCTTACCACAAAGAAATGTGTGGCTAGGCTTGTTCCACAGAAGGGCAATTGTAGGGCAGACTGGGCCATGTTCCTGGTGGTGTATTGGTTGTGATTTGGTTGCAGCAGGTTTTTGATAGCTGGTGGTGCAAGGCCTAGCAGAGCTTTTTTTCCTAGCATGCATGCATGCCTTATATTTTATCTTGTCCTGGAGGGAAACCCATTGAATTTGGTGGTACAGGTAGCCTGTGTGGGTGAGCCTGACTGCCCCTAGGACAAATCAACAGGCCTTACTGAGGATGAGTATAACCCTGTCAAAAATGGAGCCAGTGGCCACTCTATACACTATGAGGACATAGTCAATCATGGGGAGGATGGTGGAGGATACAGCAGTACACTTAGCATCCAGGTTTGGCTGTATCCTTGACGATAGAGGGCTCCAATTTTTTTGATAACAGAGTTTGCTAGGATGTCCACATGCAGTGTGAAAGAGGGGGCATTATTGATGGTAATGCCTAGGTATTTGAAGCTGTTAACCTGATGCAGGGTAGCCCCTTCTTCATTTATTATTGCAAGGGAATAGGTATTCTTCCTCATCTGTTGAGCAGGGAACAGCATAGTCTTTGTTTTTTTATGTTTACGTATTAATTTATTTTACGTAAACCAGTTTTCTAGAGAGCTAAAGGTGTTCTGTAAGGTACGGGTGAATTGCTCTTAGGAGGGGCCACTGTTATAGATGCCAGCATCATCTGCATAAAGAATCAGTTTTGAGGAGGGACAGGCATCAGGGAGGTTATTTATGAAAAGACTGAATAGCAAGGGTCCCAGTGTAGGGCCTTGAGGAACTCTAGTTTAGTCCTGTTGGGTATCGAATAGGACCGCATTTATCTTAATGCTCTGGGTGTGCCCAGTTAGGTAATTTTGTAACCATGCCACTCTGTCTGTAGAGAGGTCCGTGAGTTGGAGCTTTGTCAGTATCAGAGAGTGGTTAACTACATCACATGCTTTGGTGAGATCTATGAAGATGGAGCCCACCAAAAGGGAGTCAAGGGACTCATGCAGGTAATGCAGTCTACTAATGAGGTGTTGGTGCTGTGTAGCTTCCTGAACTCACATTCTTGCTGGTTTTAAAGTTCATATTTACCAGGGTATTCAACCAGCTGATCTGAGATGATTCTTTCAAGAGCCTTAGACAATGGGGTGAGGATTCATGTAGGTCTGTAATTAGAGACAGTGGCATGGTCACCACTTTTGTAGATTATAGTGACTAGTGCGAGTTTCCAAATGCTGGGGAACTGAGAATATTGCATAAAAAGATTGCATATTTTAGTTAGGGGAAAACAAGCTCATTTAGGGACAAGGCAAAGAGCTTCATGTCCAGGGCATCACAACCTATTCTGGTTTTATCCAGAACTCTTTTAACGTATCTGATTGTGTCCTTAACCGAGACAGATTTGAAATAGAACATAGGGTGGTTGGAGCTGTAGAAAGAGGGAGAGCTCCACTCCTGATGTGTTGGTGGAGTAGGGTCTGGGTCATCAGCAACAGGAAGAACAGCACTAAGATGAGTGAAGGTGTTGTTGAAAGTGTCTGCTATCTTTGCAAGATCAAAGGTGACTGCTCCATTTATGTTCAGCATAGGTGGTTGTGTTTTATCCGCCTTTCCTATGAGATCCCATAAGTTGCCCTGGAGCTGTCTTTCATTGTCCCTGCTTTTGGCCTGCTGGTTTTTGTAAATGATTGCCTTAACCTGCCTAATTGCCTTGAAATGCTTGTTTCAGGCAACTCTGTATATTTGTTGGTGCACAGGTGTGCCATAGAGCTTTTACAGTTTAGAAGACCATTAAGGCAACTCACCACATCACAGGCAGCCTGTGCACATCCCGCAGTACTGGAGTCACATGGCTAGACTTTGAAAGGCTGATCAGCAACCTGGTAACTGCATTCCACACCTGCTACAAGCATCATTGAGTACACTCTCTCAACCTGGGGTAGAATACATTACAGTAATTGAGCCTAGGCATCAAGAATGAATGCACTAGTGTTGGCAGATCTTCTGGAGGGTAAGGGACTTCATCCAATTGATAATCTTCAGATGGCAAAAGCCACACCTGACCACAGATGATGCCTGATTCTCTAGTGCCACCCATTTATTGAGAATGACTCCCATATATTTCACCTTAGCAGAGGCAAACAGCCTGGATGATGAAAGGTGAATCCCTGTCTCTCCAAAGACTACCTCTTCTTCCCCTTTCTACCCGGCTTGCTCACAAGCATCTCAAGTCTTATCTGGATTTAACCTCACCTCAGCCATCTAGATTCCATCCATTTCTAGATTTCAAATAGGCTAATATTAAGCACCTCCACAGTGTCTGGCATCCTCGGTACGAGGGACAGATACAACTGGGTATCACCTGCATAGCAGTGAAAACCCAGATTGTACTCCCAAACCATCACTCCCAGGGACAGCATGTAGACTGCAAACAGTATGGGTGAGTGTACTGAGCCTGGTGCCACACCACAGAACAGAGGCTTTGGGGACAATGACAAAGAACCCATCACCACCCTCTACATCATATCCTTGAGCTAGGACTCAATCCAGTGGAGGACAGTGCCAGTGAATCCAACATGCTGTCTCAGATGATCAAACAGCAATCCATGGTACACAGTGTCAAATGCTGAAGAGAGAGCAAGGAGAAGAAGAACTGATCATTCACCCCTCTATTGCACTAAGAAGGTCGTTATGCACCCTAACTAATGCAGTCTCAGTGTATGCCCAGGACTAAAACCAGACTGGAGGGACTCATAGATGTCATGAGGTGCACCTCATGCTACAGCACCACAACCTTCTCGATAACCTTACCTTAGAAAGGTTGGTTAGAAATGGGATGATCACTTGCTACAATATTTGGGTCCAAGGCTGGCTTCTTTAGGAAGTGCCAAACCTGTGCATCCTTCAAGTGCTGCTCGAAAGACTCATTCCAACTAGTGTCACCAGACTATTCCAGCAAACACCGACTCTAAAGACACCACACAGTTCACTAGTATACGTTTAACCTGGGTCTAGTTTACAATAGATTGGTCAAGAATGTCTGGAACTCCACCCAGGACAGTTGTGTACATCTGTAAGATCCCTGCCCTACTCTGCTAGGCTACAGCAGCCTGTCTGGAGAGGTCAAGGCCCAAACTGAAGATGCTCTGTCTGGGAAGAATTGAGTGAACTTTTTGCACTTAGTTGCTGACACTGCTCTCACTGACTGAAGACAGGCTGGATAGTGTAACCTGTCCACAGCATGGTAGAGCTGAGCCAGTCAACTCCTCCCAGCCACATTCTCCTTGGACAGAAATGCCACTTTTTTATGGGAGATTGCCATTTGATATTCATCAGGATGAATCTTCAAAGCTAGTTTGTCCTTATCAGCCAGAGACCTCCTCCAGTAACGCTCTAACCTCCAACCCCTAGTTTTCAAGTCCATAAGCACCTCATCAAACCATGGGGATGCTAAGTGTGAGACCTGAGGTCATACACTGATTGGTGTTACAGAATCAAAGGCCTAGGCAACAACCCCATTATAGGTTAGAACCCATATTTCAATCCCGTCTCACAAGCTGCCAACATCTCTGAGATGTTCAGCAGTGCCACATGTCCTTCTGGGCCAAGCCCTTCTAAAGGACGGTACTGAACCATCCCCACCTGGGGAGGATCACTGGAAGGGGCCCCTAAGTAGAACTTCACCCTGTTTTGTGTAAGGTATTCTCAGTTATAAAATACTCCAGAGCACCTTGTATACATCTGGAAAATCTTGTGATGACTCCTTGCATCACCAGGAAGGACTGGAAGTCATGGCGCATGACAACATCAGCCTAGCATAGTAACTTACAGCAAAGGTCAAGTAGTGCAGTTATTTTTTTTTTTTTGTGGACTTCTCATTGAGCAACACTTGTATCATCAGCAGGGATTGGAGACCATCATCAAACAAGGCAAAATATGAATAAGTCTACCTACAGTCATACCTTGGTGTGCTGAGAGTGACTGACATGCTCGGCACAAACGTTCATTCATATGATCTGACTATGGGAGCTCCTCCATTCACCCTTGTATCACCAGCAGAGACTGGAGTCTGTCATTGAGCAGGGCAAAATGAAAATAAGTCTATGTGGAGTCCTGCCCCTAGTATGGTGGGAGTGACTTGACATGATTTGGGTTGAACCTTTTTTCATACAATCTGACTATGGGAGTTTGCCCCCCCCCCCACACACACACACACACACTCTCCTGGTCTTGTTGTTTGTTTGTTTTTTATTTCATACTGTAACATTTAGAAAAAAACTGGTGCATGTGTTGGGGCAGGTCATCAGGTCTGCTTGAGACTGAATCTGACTTGTAAGATTTTTTACCAGTCACCTCATTTACTGATCCTGTCCCCTTTTCTCATCAACCACAGGCACTGATAAAAAAACAAAAATCTTCCTCCTGTGTCAGGTAAAGTTCACCCTACAAATAACCAACTGCAACCATAGAGTGCATCCCCCTCCACCTTCACTTTTACAGTACTTCTCCCTCACATGCATCCCCTCCTCTGATCCAATCTGGCCCTGCATGGAAAGCATGCTAAGTCTGTCTGTCATCATTTCCACAGCATCTCAAAAAACAACTGCTGCATCTTTACAGTAACTGCACCACTGGCCCTCGATGAAACTCAACCCATCCACTCTCTTCCTCACCACAAATTCACTGTCATGTGTAGAAATTCTTCTCTTCTGTTTGATAACCACTGTGTCTCCATCACCAATTGTGACAGCAGGTACTGTCCCTCTGATTCATACCACAATTGTTGCCGCATGTCTCAGTGCCTGTAACTGATAAGATTAGCTGTTTTGATTTGCCCTCTAATGATCATGGCAGTAGGTGGTGGTCAGCACTGGTAGCAGTAGAAAAAGATAGGTTGGTGAATACTGACATGGGCATTTAGAATAAAAAGAAAGGACTGTGGACCAGACTAGGACTGTTTGTTGCTGAAAATCTTGAGCACTTGAAAAACAGGAAGTTACAGGGAGGTAGTGAAGTCTGGGTAGCCCAAAACTTTCTAATAATGTGAACTATGCACTAATGGGTGGAAAGTACACACCAAAGGCACATACCCCACATGCGTAGCTCGGCTCGACAGGTGTGCACAGGCCAGTATTCATGAATGGCTGCCCCCGATGTGCAGGACCATGCAGGGTGGCAGGGGGCAGAGTAGCAAACCCATGCGAACATCCAGTTGGATGCCCCTGTCAGGTCCAGAAATGCATCCCATACATATGAAGGTGCAGGTCCCAGTGCGTGAAAAGCACTTGCAGGCACCTGGAGCTCTGCGGCTGTGCCCTTCTGTCCAGCGGCCCCTCCCTTCAGGATAACTGCCCCACTGGGCTGGGATCCCCCTCAGCAGCAACCCTGCCACCCCCTGGAAGCCAGGGATCCCCCCCGCACAGGCAGCATTGCCCTTCAGGTGTCAGATGACTACCCAACACACAGACACCAAGGAGACATCAATCCCCAGTCCTGGCAGTGACCCCCCCACTGTACAACACCACCCGCACATTGACCCTATGCTAGAATCCCACCCCCGACCCTGACCTTATACCCCAGCACAATCATTGGTGGACAGAGATCCCACCACCCCCGACACCCAGAGGTTCCCTGCCACACATACCCAACCCCGGTACTCCAGCACATTCAGTGGTGGATAGTGGACCCGCCACACACACCCCCATGGCACTGACTACACCCCATCCTTCCCTGTACCTGCATGCTGGTGGCGTAACATTTGCCGGCAAATGGTACAGATCTCCACATACCTCCTCAGCTGCCCACTGTACAACTGATGCAGGGAGCACGAAACCTATTTATTGGTGGCACACTCCCCTGGGTTCCGGTTCATAAGAGTGAAAATTCTTGGGTGACTCACAAAACAGTGTGTACACCCTGCCAAAAACCAATTTGGCACATAACAAAAAAGACCAAAGACCAACTCAGTGCACATCTAAAATAATGTTTAATGCAGGAGGCTGTGCCCCCCCCACCTTCCTTTTCATCTCCAAGGGGATGCAAACATTGGACAAAAGAAGAGGGACTGATGATGGCAATAACTTATAAAAATAAAAAAGCAAACACCTGCTAAAGCAAAACACAGAACATACCTGTATGCAGTCCTGAACCTGTACCACCAGCACTGCAGATGGTGTCCCTACTCGCTACGCTGGGTGGGTAGCTCAGAGGCATAATACTCC
Source organism: Neoceratodus forsteri (assembly GCA_016271365.2). Classification (NCBI taxonomy): domain Eukaryota; kingdom Metazoa; phylum Chordata; order Ceratodontiformes; family Ceratodontidae; genus Neoceratodus; species Neoceratodus forsteri. The sequence goes on from CM057452.1 coordinate 785,100,930, forward strand.
ATGTCCCCATTTAGCATGTCCCTCTTCTCCCCCCATCACTATTCCTTCATCTTACAGTTCTTCCCATCCTCCCTCGCTATTCCCTCCCCTCACTATCCATTCTTCATCACTGATCCTGAAAACAACCAAATGGAAAAGCTCATTTCTGAGTCGCTCAGTTTGGTTCGCTATTATAATGTTCTACCCTCCCAGAATCAGTTGTATGGTGGGTGGCCAAGGAGGTGTGTGGAGGGCTGCTCATCTCACCAGCAATAGCTGTGGCACCTGCATGCAGGTACGGGGGAGGGGGATTGTTGGTGCTACAGGCGATTGGGGGGGACCACTGTTCACCAATGAATGTGCTGAGGTACAGGGGTCAGGGTCAGGTATGTGTGCACATGGGCTATGCAGTCAGTGTGGGGGGGTTCTTTCTCAACACTGGGATGGGGGCTGACGTGTGGGGGGTTGGTGCTGCTTGTCATACAGGGAAGGGGTTGCCATGTATGGGGCAGAGGTTGTGCTAGTGCAACACCGGGGTTGGGCAACCATGTTGGGGGGGTCAATATGACTTCAGAGTGGGGAAGACCTGAGTGTGCAGGTGGTGTTACATGCTAACAATGGGGTTAAGGCGGTCCTGTGTGTGGTGTGGGGTATGTATGCCACTACGGGCAACAGCGACAACATGTGCAGGCACTCACCTAGTAAGCTGCCCCAGCCCTCCCCATCAGCCTAGTGGGTTGGGACAGCACAGAGGACCATATTTCGGTTTTGTTGCACCTGGTGGGTGAAGTCTGTGGGGGCGCACAGTGGGTAATGGCATGGTCCCAGCTGTCGTATCCTGCTAACCACTATGTCCTCCTGCGAGCTGCACTACATTGCTTTGTGAATGGTGCATAGTGTGGACATGCCCTGCACCTGCCTCCGGCGTGTTGCAGTGTGCATGGCTGGGGGATTGGGTGTGGACAGGATGTACACCCCTTTTTGTGCATCCTGCATGGGGGTGCAATGGGTATGAAGTGGATATGCGCCACAAATACTCAGCACATAGGCACTCTGCACATTTGTGCATAGGTCCCAATATCCTTCAATGCAGCTGTTAACACACAGACCCCCTTATATTTTTCTCCCCCTTACCGTATCTGTGGGAGGCACTTCCTGGTGGCAGGTAGACCCAGAGATGCAGGTAGAGGGTAGCTTGGACAATCAGTGGCTTTATCCTTTGCAAATACGAATGGTATTTTGGGTTTTTATCTCTCTCTTGCTCACTTTCACTACAGCATCAGCATAGCAACAAGTCTTATCACTGTATCAAATATTATAACCAAAACAATCACACTCAAAATAAATATAAGATTATGCTGCAACAATATTTATTTTTTTCTCTTATCTCATAGCAATCAAACTGATGAGATTGCCATGGAGATGCTAGGAGCAATAAAAAAGAAGCATGAGATTGAAAATAGCCAATTGGCATGAGGGAAAAATCAGATTGGGGTGGTGCAACCATGATTGCTGGTTTAACATGCAGATAGTGGATGCTTTTCTTTGGTTTGCAATTTTCACCTTGTCTTGTAAATTTTATTTGTCTATGTAATATTGATATATTTTTGTATTACAGCCTTTATAGTGTTTGCATATGTATACAAAAATTAAAAACAATGTAATGTAATGAAATGTAAACAGTAATACTAAACAGTCCATCAGTCCATTTATGCCCGCAGTAGGCAAATCCTGATGCTGTGAATGGATCACATAGGCATCTGGGGTACTCACGAAGTGAGCACGAGCTGGTGGCAGCAGTTCTGTCTCTAAACCTGGTATGTATTGGACAATACTCTCACTCCCCAACAATTGTGAACTGATAGTATTTTGTACAGTGGTAAGGGAAGGGTGGTAGAGGTAGGTAATTGTGGTAATTGTGGTTTGGTACACATGCATACCTTCACTCTTCTGTGTCAGGCTGCACGCAGATCACTGCATGTGTGTGTAGGAGGCAATTGCATCGCACTAAGCAATTTATTTACTTCAGTTGGTCAGCACTGAGTGTTGTATGCGGAGGTGGAGGTCCTGCCAATGTGTGCTGCTATGCACATCTGAACCCTTTTTTATACCCCCACTCTCCACTCAGGGTTGGTGAGACCCCATCTGGAGTACTGTGTCCAGTTCTGGAGACCCCATCTCCGCAAGGACATAGACAGGATAGAGGTAGTCCAGAGGAGGGCAACTAAAATGGTGCAGGGTCTGCAAGAGAAGCCGTATGAGGAGAGACTAAAGGAGCTTAATATGTATACCCTTGAGGAAAGAAGGAGAGGGGACATGATAGAAACTTTTAAGCACCCTCAGTGGAATCAACAAAGTCCAAGAGGGTAGCATCTTTCAGAAAAAGAGACTTGCAAGAACAAGGGGACACAATTTAAAGATAGAAGGAAGGCGGTTCAGGGCAATGTGAGGAAGTATTATTTCACAGAGAGGGTAGTGGATGCATGGAACAGCCTCCTGAGGAGGTTGTGGGGTCTAAAACTGTGGGAGAATTCAAGAATGCATGGGACAGACATAAGGCAATTCTTGTGGGGGGGGTAGGAAGAAATAGGCTGTTGGTTAACTAGGATCTATGGCCTATCCTGTAGGTAGGGAAATGGGCAGACTTAATGGGCCAAGTGGTCCTTATCTGCCGTCAAAGTCTATGTTTCTATGTTTCTACAGCGGGGTCGATTCAGTGGGGCTGGTGGAATAACTGATTTCACCAGGTGCATGGTATGATTTTTTTTGTGTGTGTGATTGGGGGGGGGGGGTTCCAGATTAATATGCTGGTGGCATGAGCTAGCCATATGGTGAGGAGAGCGGGCAACATGTGGGTAGGGAGCTGGCTGTGACTGTTGGAATCATATTGAATCTGGTTATGTTATCAGGGAGATTGCCTAGGAGGTGTTTTGTGGAGTGGCAGGCTATGTTAAGGAGGTGGGAATCCAGGCCTGAGTTGAGGTCCTGTTTCACGGAGGTATATTGTGTTGTTACCCTAGGTTTACTACTCAGTCCTGTTTCTATGTGGCAGTTGATGTCCTGCATGTCACATCAATTATTAGAGGGACATTCAGCTTTTTAAAGGACCCTAGCAGAAAAAGTGGAGGACTCTTTTATTCTGTGTTTTTTTATTGCTCTGCTGGGCTCTAGCTTGACAGTTGGTTGGGAAGGAGGAAGGAAGGGAGGAGGGAGGGAGATGAAGGAAGGAAGGATGGTATGGGAGTAGTTGTGTACATAATTCCATCTGAAGGTTGAGGTACCTAGACCAGCTTGACCTGGTTGATTAAGAATACCACCCCGAGAACCTTCCATCCTGAACTTTTTTTTTTCCCTCACCATGGTGTGAGTTGGAGCTGGTGGTACTGATCATATTGTCCTGGTGGGAAAGTTGTGTTTGCTTTGGTGTGATGGGGTGGACTGACCATGTTGGTGCAGGGACCATCTGTGTTGGCACTATGGGCTGGAGGAGCTGGCTGCTTGTTTTGGAGGTGGCTGACCATGCTGGTAAGGTTGTTGAATGGGTCCCATTGCTGCATTGTGGAAGCCAGCTACATTTCCTTGATTTTGGTGGATAAAATGATGGTGTTGCTTGCTTGCTTCCTGGCTGGAATTGTTGAACATGCTCTCTATGACCACTGCCTGGGTCCACACATAACACAGTCTCTAGGGGGACCCTCTGTTTACACCAAAAAAATATAAATAAGGCTATCTATTTTAAGTGCATTGTTTCATATCTCAATGAGATTGCAATGTGGCCAAGCTGGACCTGGCCCCCTTCTTGTCTGGTATGGACAAACTGAAGAAAAAACACCACAAGTCAAATGCCAAAAAATACTTATATTTAGGAACCAAGGATATAGAATGGACCACAGATTTCCTGGAGAGCAATCATGGTTGCTGTGTGTGCTCTGGGATGTTCATGCTATCATTTGTATGTTTGGTTCGTAAATGTATTTATTTTTTGCAGTTTGCTGGTGCTGGTTTTTCTTTTGTGTGTAGTCTGCTTCTTTAACCTTGCACAGGTGTTTATCCCCAGAACATCTTCTTCTTTGTTGTAAAGAATGAAGAAAAAGAACCTCCAGTGAGCGTTTTTTTTGCTGCCTTAGTGTGCTGCTCACCTGCTGAGCCAGTGTGCTGCTTGGATTCATGTAGATGACTCAATCAAGAGAACCCTCTGAAAAACAGAGCAAGGCTTATTTGGGCAATGTGGTCAATGTTTCTGTGTTGGGGAAGGCTACTTGAGGGCCTGATTCAATTGAGCAGTCAAGGATTGAGGACCACATTTTTTCCTTCTCAGTTCTGGTTTCTATAGCACAGCAAGGCTTTCACTGTGGCTGTTCGGGGGGGGGGCTGGTAGCTATGGGGGGATGTGGCTGTGAGTGTGGAGCTGCATATGTGGATGCGGAGCTCATCACCTGGGTTGGGTTATCAGGTGGGGCACCTAGCAGTTTTGTTGGTTTTGCTTTGCTTTGCTGAGCTGGGAGGCTAAAGAGACTTGCTGAACTGATAACTTGGTATGTGTTTTGGGAGGGGTAGCTGAACATGGGCAGCTGAACTTGCATATGAGTGTCTGTCTGTTGGGAGCTGGACATGTGGAAAGAGAGCTAGCTATTGGGGTGACTGAGCTACTCATGTTGTGGGCACTGGGTGTTCATGTGTGGATACGGGTGAGGCCTTACCGTCCATGTATCCCTGAGTTTGTTTTAAGGTCCAGGTGACTTCTACCTGCCACTGTGCTAGTTAATTTAACCCCGAGTGATTCAGAGGAGCCTTAGCTTCTGTATGCCCCTCAGTTTACTTTATGGTCTGGGGACTTTTGTCATCCTACCTACTACTCTATGATGTCAGCAGGTGGGGAGGGTGTGTGCTGCAGCAGCACATAAGCCACACAGCGCGGGGGGGGGGGTCATAGAAGATAATCCCCCAGATACTGTATGATGATATTAGGCAGAATGGGGCTGCTGTTAGTTACGCATCTACTTGTGTGCTACTGTACAAATTTGGTCTCAGACCTTTACTTAGTTGGGAAAGGGGCAAACACAGAATGTAAGTCTCTGTCATTATGCAAATTTTCATTTGAACCCACAACTTTGTTTTTTGATGGGAGCCTAGACATCTAGGTAGGTTCAGGGACTGGCTTGCTGGTGCATAGGGAAAGCTGTGTTCAATGGGTGGGAGCTGATTGTGTTCTTTTGGGTGGAACTGTCTTTTTTGGAGGGAGCTACCTGTGTTGGTTTGGGGTGAGCTAGCTTTGTTGCTATGTTTGAGCTAGTTGTGTTGGTGCTGTGTTTGTTTTTAAGGGGGCTGACAGTGCTGATATGGTGGGAGACTGACTGCATTGGTGTAAGGGACATGTGTGAGGGGATGGGGGAGCTGGTCATGCTAGCTTGGGTGGGGTGGGGGGAATGGCAGCGTTTCCACAGGAGGTGTCTGTGCTTCCTCAGGGGCTGTCTGTGTTGCCACAGAGGTTGGGAGATGGCTATGTTTATTTTAAGGGAGCTGGTAGTGTGCTTTGGGTGAGATGACCAGGATTGCTTGGGTGGGGAGGCAGGCCATGTTGGCAAGGTGAGGTGGGTTGACATGCTTGTTGGTGGAGTGGCAGGGACTAATGCCCACTCTGTTCTGGTGAAAACCCTAGTGCCACTGCCAGTTTCTTACTGAAAATCAACTACTTCCATCAAGAAATTGGCAGTGCTGCTAAACAGTGTAATGAATGGTGCCAGTGTTGACTTGCAAAATAATATGGTGTCCCTTAAGTCTCTTAAACTCTCAGTGTTCCAGACAATTAAGCAAGCTGCAAAACTGAATAGAATCAGGACCCCACTGAAAATTAGATGTTGCATCTCAGCTGGGCTATCCTGACTAAATTGTAAAACCAAAAAAAAAAAAGGCAAAGACAGACAAACACTCAGAGAAACAAACCTTTACAAATCCACATCAAACTGAATCAGCCCTGTACTTTCATCTCATATTTCTCCATTAGGACTGTTTTCCAATGTTTTTATTTTTTTATTTTTAACACATAACAATGTGGAGATGTGATAGCACCACTGGAAATGAAAACCAAGAGACTCACATTTTCAAAGGAAATGCAGTTTGACCATTTTTTCTAGCCCTGGGCTGGGGACTGGTCATGTAGTTGTGCAGGAGCTGGTCATGTTCACTTGACAGGGTAGTGGGGACTGGCTGTATTGGTTGTGTGGGGTGGGTGCTTTGCTGTGTTGATGAACCAGAAAGAAGGAGAGTGTGTGTCTTTAGTTCATGACCAGGTTGTCCATGCTTGATAGATGGTAGGGTGTAGGGGAGAAAAAAGAAGAGAGCAGAGGGAAACAAACTATGTTCTCCTTACTTTGGTCTCGCTGCATCACCTCTCTCCCCTACCAACCATGCACGACCTGATCACAAACGCTACCCCCCCCACACACACACACACGCACACACTCACTCTGTCTAGCTCATCACCACAACTCCATGTATTTGGTGGGCCCAGTGGGATGATGGTGCCTGCATTAGTGGAGTTTGTTGGGGAAGACCATCTGTGCTGGCCTGTGTCAGTCACAGGGCATATGTCGGAGGCTCTGAGTGGGACAGACAATGTGTGCTATCCATGTCCAACAATTACACAGTAAATATAAGCAAACAAATATTCGGCATTAGGGAATTAATTACTAATCATCTAAGTTCCATTCATGTCAGAATTCTATTATGTGTTTGATTAAAGAAAACATTTTTTGTTTTCTTTTGTTTTAGTTTTGTTTGAATATATTGTTTTGCTTTGCAGACCACAACGTGCTATATGCTGAATAATGTTGCTTACCATGATCTAAGCTAAAAAAAAAAAACATCACTCAAATGCTAGACACTAAAGTATAAAAGTTATGGACAGGACCATGACAAGGGGGTGCAAGAGAAGGCTGCAGTGATGCCCATGCTGTCATGGGGTCCACTGCTACAGAGTTCAGCATCCCAAAAAGTTTTATTGTCACAAACTTGCAGCTTCACATTTTTATTTGTACATTGTTCTTCCATTTGAATTTGGAATGATCAGCAGTGGATTCTGTGCTGTCCACCTCCACTGTCACAGGAATGGGGTGGGTGTACAGAACAAATCAAGAGATAGGGCTCAATTAATCAAAACACTAAGGGTTCCATGCACAATCACAAAACTCTGCCCCCAAGTGGTCACTAGAACAACTTTGCAGCACAGTTTAACCTTGCATCCCTTTTGTGCTATACACAAAAGAGACACAAGGGTTTCCCTGCACCAATGTAATGGTCATTGTGATGCACTGGGAAAAAGGAAGTTGCTGGTATGCTAATGAAGCACTCTGTTATGCAAAATTACTTCTTAGTCCCCCAGATCCACTTGCCACATGTTGCAAAGTGTGGCAACCCAGAAAGCAATTCCACAAGGCTGCCATAGGTGTGAAGCAGTAGACAGACTCCACCAAGCTGGTGATATGGGAAGAGATTGATAAGGGAAAACATAAGTTTCATCAATATGTGGTGAAATAGGGATTTGAATGGGGTAACACTGGAGTAACGCGGTCTCCTCAAAGTACTCTGCAATGCAAAGCGGAGTACTTTCGCGTCATGATGAGGAACCTGAAGTCCATTGAAACCAATGACTTTGTGTTATTCCGCCTTCCCCAAACCACTTCTCCACCAATTTTAAGGTGAAATACATTGAAATCACTGTACTTCACATCACTTTGCTTTGTTATTGTGCTCTAAGGTGAATTTTACAGTGCTTCATGGAGTTGCAGATCACATGGGCTCTAGATTGTTCTGCACAGCCTCAGTTCTGTGTAGTGTGTGTGTAGTAGAAGATGGAGACAGTTTCTTCTCAGAGCTCTGCTATTCAAATCCTATGAAAGCTGTTAAAAAGGCTTTTTGAGCCATTTTTTATTGCTCAAAATATAGTACATCAATTGTACGAAACCCTCCTGTGCTCATATAGTCAAGTGTTTATTGTTTGTGTGTGGATTTTGAATGTTAATTTAGAACAGTCAGTCTGTGTACTATGAAGTGTGCTTTGGGGGAGGGGCATATCTGTGGTGTAGGTAGATTAACTGGAAGAAAAAGGCAGTCTTTCTGTTTCGGATATATTTTTGTATATAACTGTGTTATACACAGTATTATTTTCAGTAATTCTTGGCATTTTTTTGCTGATTGTTGTGGTGTAGTAGTGTATTATTTCAGTTTGTTTAAAACATTTGGTTATATTACTAAAGGTTTTCAGTTTGCTATGCATTACTTGTAGTGTGTGTGTGAGAGTGTGTATGCGATGTGTGCTGTTAAATCAGATACCTTTTATTGTCCCACAGAGTAACTGCAGCAGTGTGAACCTGCTATCCACCGCAGCTGCATGAATTTTTTATACTGCTTTATGGTATCTTTACTGGTAGTGGACTGTTACTGTCGTGCACTACCCCTTCCCCAACTGGCAAAAGGTATTATTTTCCAGATGTGGCTCTGTGACTTGTGAGCACTGGTTAGGTGCTGTTGTGCCTTTGCATGTGTATCTCTTGAGTGCACAGCCCAGTCTTAATCTGTCTGTGCATTTTCAGTACACCATTAATTCTGGGAGACTTTGCATTTCTTGTTATGCTCTCATTTCACTTCATCAGCACTGGGGAATTTTCTGGACACAAAACGGTAGCATTTGGGGGATGTACATTAATTCTGTTGACTGTGACCACTGTGCACATGACTGAGTGTGCCATTAATTCTGGGAGACTGCATTTCTTGTTACAATCTCATTTCACTTTGTCAGCACTGGGGAATTTTCTGGACACAAGACAGTAGTATTTTGGGGATGCACATTAATTCTGGTGAGTGTGTGTGACTACTGTACGCATGACTGAGTGTGCCATTAATTCTGGGAGACTTTGCATTTCTTGTTGTGCTCTCATTTCACTTCATCAGAACTAGGGAGTTTTCTGGACACAAGACAGTAGCATTTTGGGGATGCACATTAATTCTGGTGACTGTGTGTGTGAGGGGCTGCCAATATTGTTGTCACTTCGCCTTACTTCGCATTAAGGTGGAATGACAATGCAAAGAAATAATTACAAGGTGAAGTGAGCCTTTTGTATTGGCCACTCCCGGTAGTGGAGTGACAACACAATGTGCCCACTTGGCATTCACTTTGCTGGCGGAATTTAAATTTGCTGCATCTCTACACTGGACCATCAGGGTTGAATGAGGATAGACAACGCAATTAAATGTTAGCTCAGACCAAAAAGTAGCCCATAATAAGATACAGGGTTGGGATGAAAACTGGAGTGGCATGATGATAGAAACAAATGAATAACACTTTCAAAATGAATACAATAATCTAATGGAGATGTTATAGAAAGTGAAACATACTGCAGGCTCAATCTTGAGTCACTGCAGCACATATTGGTACACATTTGTATTTTTATTAATCTACTTTATGCACAATTGGCTCAAATCACCAGAATCACAGAAAATGCCTGGCTGATAATTGGAAGTGCAGACAACACTTGTCAATAAAGCAGTCCTGTCTTTTAAAAATACATTTTAACTTTGAATATCATGAACTGGTGTCCCTGAGTATTCTATAAACTCTGACAGAACTAAGTTTTCAAATGATTGTGGTTGGTACTTGTGGCTCACAAAGTGGCAAAGCATGTGTAATTTTAAATCATAGTAAATGACGGACACTGTTCTAGGTTGCAATAACTGGCACTAAGTTATCATTGCCACTACATAGTGCCAGTTACAACTTTGTAATCCCAATGAGCTGTGCTCAACTGGGGTTGGAGCCCTTCACTGCACAGTTGCTAAAGTCTTACCACCATGTTGAGAAGAGGATGTCATCCATGCAAATGACCCAGCAATGCTGGGCCATGTACTGTACTATCACAGGGACCTCCATATTCCCTTTTACAGCTTCTTTTGACTCATCCGATGTGCTACAACAATAAGCAGGCAACAAGTTGCTGCAGTGCTATTAAAGGAGTACAAGAAGACTGGGGAAGACATTTAATGGTAGATGTGGTGGTCCAGCCAATGGAAGGGAGAACCACTAGGCATCTAGGAGGCTATGAGATGGTCAAGGCAAATGCCACCAGAACTGAAAATGTGACAAGCAACTGACCCAGAGGGAACTTAGCAGGTATGGAGGCAATGGGTGAGTTGAGACTTGCAGGTTGCACTGCCTGATTACAGACAGTCACATCATGGCATAGCACCATGCCATTGGTGCTATAGTAATAGTAGTACTAGTGGTAGTATTAGGGGATGTTTATGCCATACTGTGACTTTTTGAGAGCTGCAAACTCTACAGTAATACTAACATTTACTGATTTAATTAACATTCTGATTTGGTTGAAGATGGTCTACTCCTGTTATGTATGAAAAATAACTATAGTCTATTTTCTGAAAACTTAATCACAGTTGCAACAAAAGGCATGGTCAGATAGTTTCTGATATTTTGTGATATTTCTGAAGAGATTATCTCTGGTGGCCTTGCTGTACTACTGCAGGCAGGTGAGGAATTTCTCTAGAGATATTGCAGAAATTTCAGTTCTTATCTATATACAGTATGATCCTACAAACATATGAAACAGCCAGCAGAAGAAGGCCATTTGTTCTATAGAGTCGGCTCATATTGCAGGGCCCTCAGCTTACGCTACTGACCCTGCCCCCTCCTCCCTGGTCTCCACTTCTACCCTATCTGCCTCCTGCAAGCCCCATGTTTTCCCCTTATTCCTATCCCAAGCCCTCTTAAAACTGCTAACTGACTTCACTGAGACAACTTCCTCTGGTAGCACTTTCCAATTGGCCACCAACCTCTCCATAATGAAATGCTGCCTAACATCCTTCCTGAACCTCATCCCCTTCAAGCATTAGACTGTGTCCCCTCATGGATCTGCTGCCCCTTAGCTTGAAGAGACCCTCTTTATCCACCTTATTTGTCCCCTCCAAGTATATGAAGGTCTCTATTATGTCCCCTCTCTCCCTACTCTCCTCCAGGGTGTACATCCTCAGGGCCTTCAACCTTTCCTCATAAGACATACCCTGCTGACCAGCCATTATCTGACCATGTCTTTAGCTGCTACTGTAATTTATAATATTAATTGGTCAACAGAACTATATAGAGAAGACTTCTTCACCAGCTCATCAGTGCAATGGTTGAGATACCGCTCTAAACTCCACACTGAGAATAAGGAGAACTATGAAATCCTACTGTAATCAAAACTGAAGTGGAAAATAATCACACTGGGAGACTAGAACTGGCCTGTAAAGTATAAAGAGTGTGCAACTTTCCCCAGGTTTTATCAAACAATGGAATGTAGTTGTGTTGACCTGCAATCAGGCATTCAGTATGGATAGTGGAAAGTAATTTCCTGCAGCCACTCTGTATAATACAAGCTCACCAAGTCAACCCAGTGATGCAGGACTACCTTTTTAACTGATAAGGCAATTAAGGCTAGGGAATATTTACGTTCCCACACCCCCACAGTGGAGTAGTCACCCAATAGGCAGATTTCCGGGGAGAGGTGGTCCCTAATGCCTAGCAAAGGGTCAGCCCGTTGTCCAATGAGCAACCATAACAGGGCAACTTTAGAACATTCCCAAAAAATGTGATAGAAAGTACCTTCTTCCTGTCCACATCTAACACAGAGTGAAGATTGGGCTCTCCCCATTTTAACTAGCTTAACTGGAGTATAGTATAAATTGTTGAGAATTTGGAACTACATAAGCCTTAGTCAATCCTGCGTCACATATGTGTGATTGTCTTTCCAAACCTTGCATCAATTAAAGGAAGACAGCTGGAATTGGGAATTGCAGTATTCAGATTTGCTGTCCACTTGCAAGTAGGCCTTAATATACAAGGTGGTGTATAATTTGGTGAACTGAATGAGGTAGACTGGCCATATCTTGGAGTAAATGGAGGTACTCGCTGGCATTAATACAAGCAAAATTCACCGCAAAGCTCCATACCACCACATGACAGAGCTGGTATACTTTAAAAATAATAGGTTTATCCAGCCGGTAAGCTTGCATAATATCCACAGAGAAAAGGCAGACTCCATCCCTTAACAGATCATAAACCTTTGTGTCTGCTAGTTGAGGCAGCCAGGAAAGGGAAATTGTCTAATGGCCAATTTTGAAATTGGGGTTGCGGAAAATTGGTTGTGCGATATCCGATTTATGCTTATATTTCAGGAAAGCGCATAACTGGGCATGAACCTTGACCAAAAAGCCCAATCAGGGAGTTATGCAATTCCCTCAGCAGCTCATTTGTGCCAACACACAGTATGATTCTGGGGGATACCCCGAATGACTTGATTAGATCCTGCTCCAAGGGTAACCAGATGGGAACATACTTAGAAGGGCTTTCCTCCAGAGAAAGAGAGATCCACTGCAAGCATTTGGTTGCATGGCTGATTCAAAAATGCAAGCCAAAATGAGGCAACCAAACCCATCCTGCTCCTTAGGCACCTCTAGTTTGCAATATACTCATCTTGCAGGTTTTCCTAGCCAGATAAAATCAGAAATAATGGAGTGCACCTGTTGAAACCAAGAAAGGGGTAACCAAATATTAAGCAGATTAATCGGATAAAGAAGTTAGGGTAAGATGTTCATTTTGATAAGGCTAATAAGACCCCAAAGGGTTAAGGGTAGGGCCTTCCACCAAGAGAGATCTTGTGGCATGTACAGACTAAATCTGTCAGATTAAGTTGTTTTGTTTGCTTCTCACTCCTGTAAAAATAAATGCCCAGGTATTTAAGATATTTCGGGGACCAGGACATGTTGAGCTCAAGTATCTCAGTTCTAAGGACCTGAGAGTTTAGGGACATTACCACCATTTTTTTCTGAATTGAGTTTGTAATTTGTGAATGAGCTGTACTCCCTGACAGTCTCTAAAACAGCTGATATGGAAGTGAGGGGGTGTGAGAGGTGCATCAAAATATTATCAGCATATGCCGACAATTTCAAATTGTGGGTTCCAATCTGGACTCCCGTAATTGAGGGGTTCTCCTTGAGCTTGATAAGCAAAGGTTCAAGATAGATGTGAAACAATAATGATGATAAGGGGCAACCCTGCCTAGTGCCTGAATATAAAGGAAAATGACAGGAAAAAATGCTGTTACAATATACCGGGCACTAGAAAAGGAGTACAGAGTTTCAATTCAGTTAATAAATTGAGACAGGAAACCACTTCACTGTAGGGTACCAAATAAAATTTGCCAATCCACCCTGTTGAAGGCCTTCTCTGCATCCAGGGAGACCAAAGCCACAGGATGCACAGAGTCCCTGGATGCAGAGAAGATGTGGGCTAACTTTCGGAGATGGTCTGAAGATAACTGGGTGGCCATAAAGTCAACCTGCTCAGGGCCTATTAGCAATGGCAAGACCTGCTTGAGTCTATTGGCCAGGATGTTTGATAACATTTTGACGTTGTAATTGAAGAGTGAAATCAGCCTATAACTGGAAACATTCTCAGGTGTCTTGCATGGTTTATGACTGACTACAATCAGAGCCTCCAAAATAGATTTGTCTGAGAGTTCAGAGGTAGGACAGCCAGGGCACCAGTTTGTATGCAAAAATGTTGAAATAATTAGGAGAGAACCCATCCGGTCCTGGGGCCTTGTCAGTCGGGAGTGTCTTAATTGCAGACAAAATTTCAGAGTCCAGCAACGGGGTTGTCAAGAGAGCCTTTTGGGCAGTAGACAATATTGGGAGGGGGATATTGGCAAGGTAATCCATAACTGATTGTAAGGAGGAGAGATTATGGATTGGATCATGTAGGGTGCTATAATATCGTTCAAACTCAGCTACAGCATCTATAGGGTCTGTTTTTAGGGACCCATACATTGAGGACCGAGTAACACTTGTTAACTGAGAGGCTTCCTGCTTTTGTACCCTCAGTGCAAGCATATGACCAGCCTTTTCACCCTTTTCAGTATATCTAGCCCGGGTCTTGAGAACAGCAAACTCAGCCTTCTCACACAGCAACTCTGTGTACTGGCCCCGCAGTACCAGGAGTTCCTGCTGTGGTGGCTGGAGACAAATTCTTTTCTATGTCTCTGATGCAGGTCAACAGGTCTAATGCCTTTTGTTCCCACTTATGTTTCCTGATGGAGGCTAAGTGTACAAACTCTCCTCAAAGATAACATTTTAGGGCGGATCATTCCAAGTCTACCTTGCCCACCGATTTCCTCTTAATGGAAGAAAATATATCAATGTGTTCTTTAATATGTCTCAATATCCATTCATCGTTAAATAACTGATTATTTAATTTCCAGATTGTATCTTTCTCCTGGAGCGGAGTTAATGCAAGTTTGCAGCAGACCAGGAAATGGTCCGAGATGACACCAGGGGCTATCCTGTGCCCAGCACTCCCACCAGGGAAGATTAGCCAATAAAAAAGCCAAGATGAGGACCCATGAACTGGGGAGTGAAATGTGAACTCCTTTAAGTCTGGGTTTAGCACGCTCCAGGGCTCACATATACCCAGGAAGTCTATCAACTCTCAGAGGGCATGCTGCGTGAGGGACAGACCAACCTGGTGCCTGTTGGACCTGTCCATGTCTGGTGCAAATGGAAGGTTCCAATCACCTCCCAGAATTATTGCGAGAGAGAGGAAAGGAGAGAACAAGGAGATCAGATCTGTGAAAAAGAAGGGGTATCCACACTGGGCCTGTAAATGCAGCCAAGTAAGATCTCCACACAATCCAAAATCCCCCTAAGGAACAGATATCTACCTTTGGGGTCTCTCAATCAGTGCAGGCACACAAAAGGGAAACGCCGCGAAAAGGGAATAGCCACCCCCTACTCTAAGTGCTATCTCCTGCTATGAAAACCTGTCTGATATTCTGTCTCTGGAATAAGTTGCTTTCACTTTCAAGGATGTGGGTCTCCTACAAAAAGGACATATCCCCCTTGAGATGTTGTATATGTTTAATAATTTGGAACCTCTTAGTTTTAATACAAGCTCCCCATACACTCCAAGAAATAAATTAGTGAGAATTAGTCACCTGGTATGGAAAACAAGGTTCAATGGACCGGACACAGTGCAAGAAATATCCAGAAACTATTGACTAGGTGATAGGGCTGTTCTGCTGCCCCCCCAACCCCCACTAAACCTGACAGCCCCACTCCAAGACCGTACCCCACGCTGAACAACCAACAGCACGTAACAACAAACTTTTATATAGGACTGAAAACTGACACCAAAAAAAACAGGTTGAAAAACTAACCATCCCTTCTCCTTATACAAACAAACTGACACAGTGATTATAAACATAAACCAAGCTGACATTTCAAAAACCCAAATCCCCAACCCCCTCCCTCCAAATAATGCAACTTAAGGTCCATGATGAGCCAATACCGACTGCTAGAATCCCTGAACCATCCCGCCTCCCCCCACAACCAAGCTCCAGATATTCTTAGGAAAGGCTCCCAAATCTCAAATAACAGAAACATTAACTTCTGAAGCCCTAGGAAGAAAGAGCCCCCCTCAGCTCCCACCAACCCCTAAAATCAAATGTAACAAACCTGGTAAATGAGGTCCCATCCCAGTGGGATCTCTTGAAAAAGCCATGTAAGGACCCTGCAAACAATTAGAGAAGGCCCCAGAACCCTATTATCCCATGCAATTATACTGTAACAAGAGTCAACAGTAGTATAATAAATGGGAAACCATGCACCACAACCCTCCCACCTGATGCCCACGAAATTTAGACCATGTACATAAAAGAAAAAACCTTGAAACCAATTATATAGAGCAAATTCAGTCCTGGAAGGGTAGAGGTGAGAACCCAGAGAGTGGGTAATATGTGCACTTAGCAGTAATTCCAATAGGTCGGCAACTCCTGAAACTGGGGAACTCAAACAGTCATTATGGACATAGCACAGTGAATAGTTACCCAGTCCTATTCAGGAAGCCTGTACAAGTCCAAGAGAAATACAGGTGGAGAGCAGAAATGAAAGACACAGTATGCTCTTCTAGACCATTGCTGAACTTCACCAACCGGGAAAAATGTCTTGTGCCAAGACGTCTTGAATGAAAAACCTAGTCTGTTGTTGGAAGGAGAGTACCACACTCTCAGGAGACAGATTGACGGCACATTTAATAGTCACTGGTGGCACTCCAAGGGTAGAGCTGTATAGCAGCTAGTGGTGCTGTACTCAGGAGCACTCCAGCCTAAGCCCTTACTGTGAAAAGGATGCTCAGCAATCCTGCAGCATGTAAATCCCAGTGCCATGGCCATCCCTAATTGAAAAGGAAGTCGGGCTGAATCGGGCAAGATCAGCTAGCATTCTTGGGGGTCCATTGTTGCATGCACCACTAAAACAAAAGAAAGCTTGAGAAAGAATCTGGTGAACGCCTGAGTCTAAAGCCAGTAAATCAGTCCAAATTACTGTAGATGGCCCATATGTATCCACTACAGATAGCCTGGTCCAATTATTCCACAGAGTGCTCCACAATAACAGATACATTTGTAACAAGGGAAGGTAAATAAGTGCCTGAGTAAGCTTTTAAACATAATACATTATAAATGAAAAAAGTGTCTCTCACCCTCCATCAAGCACAGAAAAGGCAATTGCAGTCCAACATACAAATGTCGCATCGAAGCAACAACCTCTGCCAAGCCTTCTTGCCACTCAGCATTCATTAAATATATCTGGCAATGCTGCTTTCAGGTCAGCTAGAGCTTTCTCCAGATACTCAAACATTTTCCATGTTTCTTTTACCAACACTTGAAGGCGGGCCGGGTATACCATCCGAAACATAAGGCCTGCAGCTATCAACTCTGTGACAATGGGTTGGAAAGCTGTGTGCTGCTGCCTCACCCAAGCCAGGACATCTTGGACAATTCTCAGATGCCTCTCTTCCCAAGTGACCTCCTGGAGCTCCTAAATCTTGCTCAAAAAATGCTGTCGCTCTAAGTAATTTAGAAAGCCGAATGGTACAATGAAAATCAGAGCTGGAAAGTGGCCATACTGGTTTACAATCTATTCAGGAGGGATAGAGTAGGCAAGAAGGGGGGAGGAGAGACTCTTTCTGTGAGGGAAACTATAAAGGCCACAGAAATTCATGGGGAACTGGGAGGAGTGGAAATTCTGTGGGTTACACTAAAAAAGAGTAAGGGGACAGCTGTCTGCACAGGGGTAATATACACACCACCAACTCAGGGGGGTGAGGTAGATAAGGAGATGAAGTTGGCAATACAAAGGATGGTGCACAAAATAGAGGTGTTACTGGTTGGTGATTTCCGTCTACCAGATGTGGAGTGAAGCCTCCCTGTGGCAGCAACAGCTTTGAGCAGAAACATCTTGGACTCCCCGAAGGGGCACTCTTTAAACAGCTGGTTATTGAACCCACATAGGAGACTGCACTACTGGACCTGGTGCTCACAAATGGGGACAGTGTGACAGGGGTTACAGTAAGAGAACACCTGGTGAGCAGTGATCATTTAACAGTGTGGTTTGAAATAATGGAGGGGGAGGAATCAAGCCACACAAAGACAAGATTCCTAGACTTTAGGAGGGAGGATTTCAGAAAGATGGGAAGATGCCTAGAAGAAGTACTGGTTGAAGTAGGGGAGCAGAAGGAGGTAGAGGAACAGTGGGCGACAATCAAAACAGGGTTTGCAATAGTGACGCAAGTCTGTGTCAAACAGGTCAGCAAGAAAAAGAGGAAGAAGAGGCCATTCTGGTTTTCTTAGGAGGTAGCAGAAAAGGTTAAAGCAAAAAAAAATTGCATTTAAGCAATACAAACAGACATAGGAGGACGGGGATAGGGAGCGGTACCAGGAAAAACAAAGGGAAGCAGGGAAGGCAGTTAGGGAAGCCAAGGCATAAAGAGAAGAATGCATAGCAAACTCAGTGGTAATGGGGGACAAAACATTTTAGAGGTACATCGTTGAAAAATGGAAGGCAAGGGGAGGGATTGTGAGACTGAAAGGGGAGGACGAGGGTAGTGTACAGGATGATCACCAGAAATCAGATATACTGAACAAATACTTCTGTTCAGTTTTTACAAAGGACAGGTCAGGAAACAGAGCAGCAATAAGTGATAAAGGCAGGAAGGGTATGGAAATGGACACAGGTCCCTCTCCAAAGGAAAGGGTCCTCAGAGAACCATAGGCAATAAGACTTTATAAGGCTATGCCACTAGCTGGGGTGCACCCCAGGCTACTGAGAGAGCTAAGAGAAGAGTTGGCAGAACCTCTGACTACTCTGTTTATCCTGTCATTGGAAAAAAAGGAGGTACCCAAGGACTGGAGAAGAGCTGATGTGATCCTTCTACTCGAAAGTGTAAACAGAGAGGAAGTGGGGAACTACAGACCCGTCAGCCTGACCGCAGTAGTGTGTAAGGTCACGGAAACACTACTGAAAGAAAGAATAGTGGAACACCTGGTTGTCAGTGGTCTACAGGACCCAAGGCAGCATGGCTTTACAGGAGTGAAGTTGTGCCAGACTAACCTCATTGATTTCTTCAACTGGGTAACCAGGGATATGGATCGGGAAGGGGCAGTGGATGTGGCCTACCTGGATTTCAGCAAGGCCTTTGACACTGTGCTGCATAGAAGGCTGTTAAACAAGCTGGGGAGCATGGGGGTGGGAAAGAAGACAGTGAAGTGGGTGGAGAGTTGGCTGGATAATAGTACCCAGAGGGTAGTCGTAAATGGCATTCACTCTGCAGAAGGTAAAGTGACCGGGGGTACTAAAGGGATAAGTGCTGGGTCAAATGCTCTTCACTGTCTTTATCAGTGATATTGCAGAGGGCTGGAAGGGAAAATTTGCCTGTTCACTGATGACACTAAGAGCTGCAACGCGGTGGACACAGCAGGGGGAGTGGATAGAATGAGGGGAAATCTAAGGAAGCTGGAGGATTAATCAAGGGACTGGCAGCTAGGTTTCAACACAAAAATTGCAAGATAATGCACATAGGGCACAAAAACCCAGGAGCACTACATATCAACTGGGGTGGGGTGGGGGGAGGAATAGCATGCTCCAAGCAAGAAAGAGACCTGGGGGTGATCATCTCTGATGACCTCAAGGTAGGTAAGCAGTGTGACAAGGTGGCAGGAAAGGAAAACAGGATGCTGAGATGCATAGGCAGAGGAATCACCAGCAGAAAAAGAGAGGTAATAGTTCCACTATACAGGACATTAGTAAGGCCGCACCTCGAATACTGTGTCAAGTTCTGAAGGCCTTATCTATGTAATGACATAGGGTGGAGGCGGTTTAGAGGAGGGCAACCAAATTGGTGCAGGGACTACATCACAAGTCCTATGAGGATAGGCTGAGGGAATTAAATATGTACTCCCTGAAGGAGAGAAGGGGGGGGGTGATATGATTGAGACATTTAAGTACCTCACAGAGAAAAATAAAGTGCAGGAGAATACTATATTCCAATGAAAAAGATGCCCAAGGACAAGGGGGCACAAGATGAAACTGGACAGAGGGAGGTTCAATCAATCAATCAATCAATCAATCTTTATTTTACCAGGAAAAACACAGTTGAGCAAACTCATTTATAAAGTGGCCCTCGGCAGACATGAAGAAAACTAATTAACAAGCACAATAACATACATAGCAGGAATACAAGGAAACACAAAATAAAAAGTGGCAATGTACTTTGCGCAAAAGAGCTATACCAATCTTTACACATAACAGCTATATGAAACAAAATTACAATTAGCAACTGAGAACATAGTTGTAGGTTAACCCATCCAGACAGTACCTGTGTTCCATTTGAAGTAATCAATAACATCTCAAGGTTACAGACAGGAGCATTGGGAGTATTAGCATTGAAAAATCAGGGAGGGGACAAAGGTTATAGGGAGTGTTGAAGGGTGATGGTAGAGTAATGTGAGGATCAACCCAAAGGGTGCTGTACAAATCATAATAACAAAAGGAGTGGAGAGAAAAAGATGGAGAGAAGGTGGGATTGGGGGGGGGGAGGCTTATCAAGTGGGAGCCACAGGTCAGGAAAAAAGGTTCCAGATATTTTTCAGGAAGGACAATTACAGGGGTAGCACTACACAATCAATCAGGTCAGGGTTAAGTGTTGAAGATAGAATATTGTACAAATTCTTCAAGAACTGAACCGGTTAAGGAATAGCAGTTGCATGTTTCCTTCAGTGCATGACTTAGCAGAGATTTAAAAGTGAATGTCCTTAGCTGGCCTGGTGGTGCTGAGGGTTGAAGCACTGGATGCCACACCTCACTCCACTCAGCGACCTGGGTTCAGGGATGGACCTGGGTTGTCATAGGTCACCAAGGGCAGGAGAGGATCGAGCACCCAGAGAACTGCTCTTCTGTCCTGGAGGAGGGTGGGAATGACTCCTGCTGCACTAGCAGCACCCAGTGGCAGCTGGGAGTGGCACACCAAGTGGAAGTTTGGCAGAAGGGTTAGAGGTGGTGGCAGATGTCTTGCAGGTGGATACAGGAGTGCGCCTGTCACACGCTGGATGTCATTGAAAATCTGTACCTCCAGGGGAAAACTCGGAAAATGCACCCTGGCACCCAGATGGGTAAAGGTGGGTTCAGTGGTCGGCTGCCACATCCTCAGCGAGATCCATCCCCAGCTGATCACTGTGTGTCTCCTAAATTCCCTGCTAGGCCCCCTAGATTCTAGACAGAGCACTAGAGGAGTTAGGGCGGTTCCACCCCACGGGACTCAGAGCAGGGGCCGGTGCAGTCAGTAGCAGTGGTAGGAGGTACTCCCGAGAACATCGGCCAAACTGGGGGAATCTCAGGCCAGATGGGACATGGCCGCATTGAGAAGACCTCACTGCAGAGAGGATTAAGAAGCCAGTGAAAAAAGGCATATAAATAGAGTTAGAAAAATAAAAGT
Source organism: Neoceratodus forsteri (assembly GCA_016271365.2). Taxonomy (NCBI): domain Eukaryota; kingdom Metazoa; phylum Chordata; order Ceratodontiformes; family Ceratodontidae; genus Neoceratodus; species Neoceratodus forsteri. The sequence goes on from CM057452.1 coordinate 785,121,781, forward strand.
GAATGTCCCAAATAATTGTGACAGCTTTAAGGATTTCTGAAGGTCATTCCATAGAGTGAGGAGAGCATGGCTTATGGAGGAGGCACCATATCAAGTTCTTATCTTAGGAATATCAAACAGAATGTAGGAGTATTACCAGAGAGAATAAGCCCTGGGGATACATTTGAATAGATCGGTGATGTAAGGACGTAGTCTATTTGTGAGGACCCTGTAGTTCCAGAGGGCAGCATTTCTCCACCTCCAAGTGGTAAGTGATGACCAGCCTATCTGCATGTAAAGGGATCAGTGATAGATATTGTAGGGAGCATTGGAAATGAAACTTAATGCCCTGTGGTACAATGTGTCCAGCTTTGTTAAGGCAGTTTTGGGGGCAGTGGCTATATATAAGGTCAGCGTAGTCAATAAGAGGGAGAAATGTGGTTTGGACCAAGCGTAGTTTTGCCTCGTGGTTAAGTAGTTGTTTGATGTGGTTGAAGAGGCCTAACCTGTGTCTTAATTTTTTAGTTAGTTCCTTGATATGTGTCATAAATGAAAGTTTACAATCAAGCCAAAGCCCCAATTACTTGAATTTGTTCACTGTTTCAAGCGATTCCCCCAGGATAGTTAGAATATGCAGGTAGGTGCTGGCAGAGTTAGTGGGCAATGCTTGGGCATGAGGAGAGAGATACATAGTTTTGGTTTTTTTGGCATTGAGCAGTAATTTCAGCTGTAACAGGCTGTGCTGTAGGATAATGAATTCATTCTGTAGCTCATTGCATGCGAGCTTGAGGGTGGGCCTAGCAACATAAAGTACTATATCATCAACAGATAGATGAACGTTGGCAGTACTGATTTTGGAGTCAATATCATCTATCTGTACTGCAAATAGTAGGGGCCCCAGGATTTATAGTTGTGGTACCTCTCTCAGCAGAGATTTGAGTGGGGAGAGATCTCCTTGGGCTTTTACCTGTTGCTGCCTACCCATGAGGTAGCAGGAGAACCATTTCAATGCAGTGTCAGTTAGACCAAGATTGCGCTGACTCGATAATTGCAGGTCATGGTCGATGATGTGAAACACCTTACTTAGGTCCAAAAAAAGAGCACAGACATGTTGCTTTGAGTTGAGTGCGAGCTACCAATCAGTAGTAACCTTAGTGAGAGCAGTGACTGTGCTATGTTTAAGCCTGAAGCCAGACTGTACAGGATTAAGTATGTTGTGAGTGTCCAAGTGTTTGCTAAGTTGAGCGATGACTAGTTTTTTTAACAGTTTTGACAGAATGGGTAGCAGGGAAAAATGGTGATAGTAGTTGAGATTGCCTGATTCTCCAGATTTGAAGAATGGAATGACGTGAGCTATTTTCCAGATAGCAGGGAGCTCACCTTGAGAGAGGGAGAGATTAAAAAGGTGCATGATGGGAGAAGTCAGAAAGTAAGAACCTAGCTTCAGAAAAAGAGGTTCAATCTGATTGGCAACAGCACTTTTTTTGCAGTCCAAGGTGTTTAACAGATCTTCAGCTTGTTTGTAGGATATTGGGTTGAAGCTAAATTTAACTGAATGAAAGTGGAGCTTAGTATAGGGGCAAGAGTGGTCATTAACTCTGGACTGGGAGAGGAGTTTGCTCACTGGGGAAGTATTGAAAACTAAACCAGCAGTGGCAAAGTGATTATTGAGTTGTTCTAAAATACATAATTTACTTGTGGAGATATTGTTACTATTTATAATTTTGGCCGGCATGGATGAGATGGGACTGTGGCCTTCTATCTCCCTAGGAACTTATCAAAACTTGGAAGCATTGCTTAAGGATGAGGCAAGAGCTCATTGAAAGTATCTTGCTTGTTTACCTCTTATAAGCTTGGTGCAGAGATTTCTTGATTTTCTGAAGTTCATTCACTGTTGTGCTGGTTTACATTAACGTGCCCTCTTTCAAAGCAAGTCCCTGTAATATAGGGCTGACTTTAATGTTTTGGTGAACCAAGGACAGGACCTTTTTCTTGTTTTAATTTTAACAATAGGGGCATGTTTATCTATCACTTCCAAGACAAGGGTTCTGGAATATGGTATAGGCCTCAGATACTGAGGTATCCAGGTAGAAGCCTTGCCATCTAATGTAACCTAGGAAATTTTGACAATTGAATTTTCAGAGATTCCTTTTTAATTTAAAGCAGGAGGTGGAGTTTCATTTAGGTATACACCTTACACGTGCTGTGGCCCTGTGGTCGCTGATGTCATTATGGAAAACCCCGGAGTGGGAAACATTATAAGGTTTATTGATGAGAATTAAATCAAGAAAGGTACTATGACCTGGATGTTTAGCATTTGGGCAAGTGATGTTTGGTATAAGCTTAGACAGGCCGTATGTGTCACATAGATCTTTTAGTGGTATAGAGTAGGAGGTGTTCCAGTTCAGGTTAAAGTCTCCCATAATAAACAATTTAGATTTAGTGGCTTCTAGTATTTTGCGGAGGAGATGTAGGTTCAGAGGGAATGTGAGGAAGTACTTCTTCACAGAGAGGGTGGTGGACAAGTGGAACAGTCTGCCAGTGGAGGTGGTGGGGCAGAAATTATTATAGGTTTTAAACATGCTTGGGATAGTCATAGAGGATTGCTGGTGGTGGTGGGAGGGGAGTACAACCTAATGCCAGCAGTGCATGATAGAGTGCAACTGTTAGTGGTACTAGGGCAGACAAGGTGGGTCAAAGGCCCTTATCTGCTGAAAATTTCTGTTTCCATGCATCAAAGCAGTGGCTTAAAAATTATCACCATAAATATGAGAAAGTACAGTACTGTTTGTCAAAATGTTAAACTAAACACAAGAAAGAGGAAGAATTTACTATTAAATTTACTTGGGTGACATAAATATCAAGAGAGACAAAAAATTGATGGCTTTAAATACTGCAGATGATGACAGAAGATGAAAGCGTAATATAGAAAATAATGCATGAGCAACCATGTACAGCAAGATTGTGTTTCCATTGAGGGTTTCTGATTACAACATATGAACCTCTAGTATAGCTCTAGAAGTCCCTGATGTCATCAGAACCCCAAGATGGAACTACAGCCAAATTGTACTTGATTGCCCATGTCTTTGTTTTGTATAGTACATGGTTTAAATCATGACCCTGATGATGGATAGGTTTCAACTTAATCATACTATGGTACAAGAGCTTTCTTTTCTATGTAGAACAAGAACAATTCTATAACAAATATCCCAGTGAAAATTCACTGATTATACACAGCATTGCATCTCAGAGCAAAATGAAGACAAATGCTGTTTAGAAATTACAGTATTAGGTATTGTAAAGCATAAGTAAATATCAGAATTTCTGTAATTGATGGTTAATAGTTAAGGTTGTGCAGGAAAAGTAAATCCTGGTAAAGATCACAATACAATCACTATACTCCCATAGAAAGGCTTGATTACCACCTGAGTATTGAATATGAAATGCTCAGGAAACTTATTGCTGGGAGTAGACTACAGTACTGTGAACAGATAGTGCATACCCAAAAAGCCTTTAGATTGTACCCCCTTTTAGACTGTATATTGTTTGATTAATTGATTAATCTTAAATGTACTGTAACTGCCCAGATGTAACTGCCTTCATAAAACAAGCCACTGGTCTTTCATTTATGTTTAGAGATGGAGATATTCAGCATCAGTTGTCAATATGACATATAGGAACACTCAGGAGATTCCATGAGCAAAATTTGTTGGTCCCAAATCTAAAATCATGGCAGCTAACTCTCCTATTGTCTTTGCTATGCAGTTGAATCATGTGGCTAATGAACTTAAAACAAGGTGAAAAGCCTTTGGCATGTCATGTCTAGTGGTCTAGCCCTTCCTTACTGACCTAGATGGTAACTCACAGTGAGGGAGTAGCATTCAGCTTTGTGAACAACCTGACCAGCATACTCGTTTATAGTTATTTCCATAAACCCAATACAAATATCTGGCTGCATACTAAATTTTTAGGGTTTTAAAAATGCTTACAGTTTAGTGTGTGCAGTGCTGAAAAGACTGGATGCCTTCATATCTTACCAAATAGTGAGATACTAATGACAGGAAGATAATAAAGGAATAATGCATGTCAGGGTGTGTGCCATGGTGGGATAATGTCATGCCTCGGGTGGTTATTTATTTAGGAAATCGGAATTACAACCCTTTGAGTCACTAACTCATTTCCAAAGGCCCCATGTCAGAATAAAACATAGACATTCATACAGTACATACACAGAACAAATGTGGGTTAGGCATGAGGCTGCAGGCTGAGTGCATCCAGCACCCAAAAACTGACATTATCCCAGCATGACACACACCATGGAGTGCATTATTCCTATTATACAATGGGTAATCTTTTAATAGAAGAATAAAAAAATAAAGAACATTTTAAAGCAGTTTTTAGTTGATTATTGCGTGTAGATGTATATTTATTTAAAGCAGCAGTACCAGATATTCAGGAAGTGATTAATTGCCTGTTTTGTGGTGCCACAGTAAATATGGCTGCTGTCTAATTTTTAGCCAACCTCCCCTTCATGTTCCATCCTGTCATTTGTTTACATCGGTGGGACCATGTGCTGTAAATTCTTGCTGTCCCTGTGTAGTACTGCAAGTCATACACATGTGCAGTTGGCAGCAGAGAGTTCCAGTTCAACATGGCGAGTGGAAGAAATGTAAACAAAAACAAAGTAAAATGGAGCAAATTATGGGGGTGATAGTACAGAGAAAACAAGAAAGATTACCAGGTGAACACTCAACAGAGCACAGGGAACAAACTATTGCAAAATATCTGATTTTTGTTATCTAGTACTGCTGCTTTAAAAAGAAGTTCCTTTTTCATGTTTATCCTCTAGGTGAAGCTGTGTGGCTACTACCTGGATTTTTCTTGTGTTCTGTATCTGCTTGTCTGTCTCTCATGTGGTCTTCTTTCCCTATAACCCCCCACACACACACACACACACACACACACACACACACTGTATTCTGATTGGAGTTCTGCTGTATAGTTTTCTACAGTGTTTAAAAATTGTATGTGCAGATTTTCAAATTGGGGTGATATTCTGAGTCAGTAACCACTCTTTGGAGCTCCCACCCCATCGCTGATAATGCCACCAGCCCGGTACCGCTGCTGTAAGGATGTCTGTGGAACAAGAGAAAGGGAGGTAGGGAGGTGATAGGGAGAACATTTTTTTAATGTTCAGCTTTTACACGGTTGTGTTAAAAGGAAAAGTAGAAGGAAGTGAGTTGAATGAGTGTTATGAAGTGTGGTGCGTGGTGTCTGTTCAAAGAAGTGCTTGCCCACTTACACACCCGGTGTGCTCGGTCCGTGAAGTGAAAATGTCAGGTTTAATTACCTGTTTTTAAAATACAAAACAGTTCCTTTGGGAATTTGGGATAATGTGTGAAGGTTTTATTTTCCTGGTTTTTGTGCTGAAGAACATTGTTAACATGGAACAGGGACAGGGTCAGCGTATTTCCGGTTCCACGGACAGCACTCAGGACACTTTCTTACTCTGTTTTCAAGGGTGGCAAAGAAGGATAAAATAATGGGTACATTTGTCATGCTGGGGGACAGCCCAGTGTGATTTGCGAGGAGGGAGGTTTTTACTTTTATTTAAAAATAAAGGAGACAGAGACACTGAAAGCGGCTACCAAGCAGGAATCTGTGAAGCCAGTTGCAGAGTAGCACTCAATGAAGCAGGATGTGTGGAGGGATGCCATTAACAGTTGATGAGGTCATCTTGTGTGCTGGGACTAGATCCATGATGTTATGCTTGAATAACATCATGGGTCCAGTCCCAAACTGCCCAGTGAGAGGTCAGCATTCTTTCTTGCCATTGTATAATACGTGAATTACTGAGTTTGAGATTTACACTACTTGGTTTCGTTTCCAAAAGCTTTACATGCTCAAGACTACCATACAACTTAATCACAGAATTCAAGATCATGTAAGAGCCATATGTCACCCCCTCAAGAACTCTTCCAAGAAGGGCTGGATCCTAAGCTCCTACAGCTCTCTGCTTCAGCCACAGTCACCCCACTCAAACACATCCTAAATCTGTCCTCCTCACTTGAAGCTGTTCCCCAAGCCTGGAAGTTGGCTAAAGTCCTCCCACTCCACAAGGGCAGTGATCCATCTTCTCCTTGGAACTACAGATCTGTCTCACTACTTCCCTCCCTTGCAAAACTCCAGGAATCCATAGTGCTTTCCAGGATTACCTCTTTTCTTGATTCTACATCCTTTCTTTCCCCCTATCAATCCAGTTTCAGGATACAACACTCCACCATATTCTCATGCCTCAGAGTAACTGACTCTTTTCTCTCAGGAATGGACCAAGGCCATATCACAGTCAATATTTTTAAAGACCTGGCCAAAGCTTTCGATTCCATTTCACACCATCTCCTCCTAAATAAACTGACTCTAAAATGGTTCTGATACTACTTGACAGGGCATCAACAATCAGTTCAGGTGAGCGATATACTATCATTCATATGCCCCATCCTGACTGGTCTCCCCCAAGGTTCCATCCTCAGCACTATCCTGTTTTCCGTCATCCTTAATGACCTTTCCTCAGCCTGTGTCTTCTCTAACATACACATGTATGCAGATGATACTATCATCTACACCCCCCCCTCCCCACAACAACTGCAGCTGCTGAGGTCCCTCTCTAGTATGACTTTCTCAACATGCTCCACTGGTCCAAGGCTAATCAATTAACAATGATACAAAAAACAGTGTTCATGACCTTCGGTAACAGAAACATAGAAGGTGATGGCAGATAAGGGCCTCAAGGTTCACCCAGTCTGCCCTATATTCTCATTTGTCCTAAAGTGACACTGTGGCCCCTACTCTGCCTCTGGTTCTTCTCTCCTCCCCCTTTTTACCCTTCCCAGATCCCTCTGTGCCTATCCCATTAGTTATTGAATTTTGTAACTGTTTCTGGCCCCGGCACCTCTGCAGGTAGGCAGCTCTATTCATCTACCACTCTTTCAGTGAAGAAGTGCTTACTCACATTTCCTCTGAACCTCACCCCCTCCAATTTCATAGTGTGACCTCTCATTCTTGAGCATCTTTTCCTTTGAAAAATGCTGCCCTTCTGTACCTTGTTTCTCCCTGTGAGGTATTTGTACGTTTATATCATATTGCCCCTCCTTCTCCTATCCTCCAGTGAGTACATGTTCAATTTCCTAAGCCTTTCCTTGTAGGTCATCAGTTGCATTCCCTGCACCATTTTGGTTGCTCTCCTCAGAACTGCCTCCAGTCTAATTATGTTCTTCTGAAGATAGGGCCTCTAGAACTGGGCCCCATGTTCGAGGTGTCGTCTAACCAATGATCTGTACAGGGGCACTATTACCTCCCTCCTGTTGGTGATGCTCCTGCCTATGCATCCCAACATCCGGCTAGCCTTTCCCATTGCCTTATCACACTGTTTTGCAACCTTTAGATCACCTGTGTAATGTGACTGTCATTGACCCCCCCAAGTCTGTATGTTGCCCTCAGATTTTTGTGCACTATATACATTATTTTGCACTTTTTTGAGTTGAAACCCTGCTACCAATTTCTTTACCATTCTTTCCGCTTTTTTGATTCCCCCTCATTCTATCCACTCCCCCCAAGTGTGTCCACTCCATTACTGAGTTTCTTGTCATCCAGGAAGAGGCAAACCTTTCCCTCCAGCCCTTCAGTAATGTCACTAATACAGACATTAAAGAGTACTGGGCCCAGTACTGATCCCTGTAGTATGCCATGGTCACTTGCCCTTCTCCAGAGTGGACCCATTTACCACCACCCTCTAAGTCCATTTGCTCAACCAACTCTCCACCCATTTAACAACCTTAGTACCTACCCCTAGTCTCCTCAGCTTGCTTTTCAGTCTTCTATGTGGGACAGTGTCAAAGGCCTTGCTGAAATCTAGGTAGGCCACATCCACTGCCCCTCCCAAATCTACTTTCCTGGTCATCCAGTCAAAAAACTCGATCATGTTAGTCTGGCATGACCTCCCCCCTGTGAAACCATGATGCCTCAGATCCTGAAACCCACTGGTGACAAGGTATTCACTAATCCTTTCTTTTAACAGTGATTCCATTACCTTACCCACCACTGATGTTAAACTGAAATGCCTGTAGTTTCCTGCCTCCTCCCTATTCCCGCACTTGTGTAGATTGAACACATCTGCCCATCTCCAGTCCTCCCATACCTCCCCCATTTCATATGACAGGTTGAACAGGGATGCCAGAGGTGATGACAGCTCCTCTCTGAGTTGCCTCAGTATTCTGGGAAGCACCCTGTTTGGCCCCATTGCCTTGTCCACATTTAGCATCATTATTTCCCTAAGGACTCTTTCCTGTATTGATTGGTGCCCAGGGAACCACTGGACACCAAAGAGGGTTGTAACTTGCACTACGGGCTGGCAGTTGGAAAGAGGGGGAGCCACTAGCACCAGGGATTGTTTTTTTTTTTCAATGAGAGGCTGGCAATTGAAGGGAGGAAGAACCACTAGAACCAGGGATTTTTTTTTCAGTTAGAGGCTGGCAATCGGAGGGAGGAGGGACCACTAGAACCAGGGATTTTATTTTTCAATTAAAGGCTGGCATTCGGAGGGATAAGGATCACTCGCACCAGTGATTGTTTGTTTGCAATTAGATGCTGGTGCTCAGATTTGTTTTACATTATGGGCTGGTGACAGAGAGGACCACTAGCACCAGGGACACCTACATATATGTCATAGGTGGCTGTGGGGGCACTATCATGCTACCTGACTCTGCTACCCATGCAAAAGAACAAATAATGGGCATGCAAATGGCCCCTTAGTGACTTGCATACCCAATGATTCATTTGCATGGGTATCTTTGAAAATTGCAGATGGTGCTCCAGCGGGATCAACTCTTGAGGAACATTTCAAGAGCCATGTTGGGGTGGCATTATCTGACTTAGCACTGCACTGACATGGCCACATATTCAGTAAGAAAGCACCTGACGGACTATACCATCCTGGGACCCCTAGTCAATTGCAAAGCACAGCGCAAACATTTGTTCTATGTTTTCTGCCTTACTGAATATGTGGTCCCAAGTATCAAATTTCTAGCTTTTACTTTCACCACACCTATTACTGTTATTTCTAAACAGAAATTCCTTGTCTGTACTTTGCTCTTTGAGGGATTGCTATGTGCTGTAAAATCACATTTTCATTGGGATACTTGTTGATCTCCCACATGCTAGTTCCAATCACCTGTTTCTTGTCTCCTTTGAGGTTTATATCACTTAAATAAATCTATAGTAAACTCTTCCTTTCTGTGATTAAATTTAAAATGTTGCCATACCTGCACATGTGGTGACTGTTTTTAAACCACTATGTTTTACAATTGCACATTTGTACTTTTCACTCTGCCCTTTTTATACTTTTGTAATCACTAAAGCACTCTATATATTTTCTGCTCTAAATTATAGACCACATATGTGTGTCTATATACAGTCTATTCTTTGCAAAAAGCTTCGTTAATGCACCAGTTAGAATTCAAATTAAAGCAGCAAAAGTAGGAAAATGTGTCATTAAGATTTCCAACCCTAACTCAGCACCCCCACCCCAAGCAGAAAAAGGAAACACATTACAGCTTTCACTGTCCTCACTGCTGCCAAATCAGGGGTGGGTTCTTCCTTGTGATTCTTTACCTTAACACTCAACTCATTGTGCTGTGGTCTTCAAACGTACAGAACTGTGTCTCTCTACATGCTGCCAAAGAAATGTAGGCCCTGCCTGAAGAAAACACATAATGTTAGCTTATTTGATCATGGAATGGGGTGAGCATTAGCTCTGAGAACCCCAAGGAAGACCCCAACTCTGATTTACCAACAGCAATGACAGTGGAAACCTTAACTTTTTTTTCTTTTCATGCACAGGGGATGGGGGTGTGGAGTTAGGGCTGGATAGCCTAACACCAGTTTTCCCTACTTTTGTCTCTTTAATCTGAACTGCATCTGGCATGTTAATGCAGTTTTTGCAAAGAATTTCCTTCATTTTTCAGATGGTAGAATCTTATCTCATTCTTCTGGCTAGGGAAGTGCAGTGCTCTCCAAGCCCTGTGCTTCATCCCTCCATAGATGCATCCTTTTGGCTGTGGAAGCACAGGGCACTCCAGGTCCTGCACTTCCATGCCTCCACAAAAGCAATTTATGCAGCTGGTTGTAATTGTTTTCGTGGAGCTCACTTAGAAGGAAAATATATTAAGTCTCCTATTTAACGGCCAGCAGTTGTTTGTATATTGGGCAAACATGTGTGTTTTTTTTACCCGTAAATCAGTACACTTTTCTAAATTTGATGTCATATTTGGTATGGTTGCAGGGGAAGATTAGCTACACCTTTGGAGCATTTTTGATGATGATGGGACTTTTATTGCGGATTTGGCACCATGCTGAAAATTGGAGGTAATTTTGGTGTGTGCTGCATACCCCATGAATGTATAGGGGGATTATTTATTTAGTTAGTCTAGGATTGCAAGTACCTTTGAGCCAAGGCTGTTTTACAAAGGTTCCACGTCAAGTGATGAACAATACAAACATGACAAAAATTTTACATAGGCAATGCAGAGTATGGTAAACAGACAATTCCAAGTGGTTGAATACATACATTTTAGGGGAGGTATGTACCAGGACAGAAATTTGAGTAAACAATGCAGAACTTGGGGTTCTAACAGTCTCAAGCAGTTGAATGCAGGCAGTTAAGGGAGGGAATGTACCAGTTCAGGGCAGGGTTAACAGGGAATAGTTGAAGCACTGAAGGGACACAGAAGAAATGTGCAGCCATGGGCATTGTCAGGATTTGAGAAAGTGCATTGCTGGGGAGGGAAGGGGAGTGGAGGAGGGGAAGGAAGGGGAAGGATTATATGTTAGTGTTGTAGTATTTGGTGACACCTTTATTTTTTATACATACATTGTCCCATAACTCAAATTTTTGATTTACTTAGACTTGTTAAAGCTGCAATATTATCCTATGGGAATTTAATTTTTGTTTTTATATTTATACAGTTTTTTATATGGTCTCTGCATTAAATGGGTGGAGGGGGTATTATGTGTTGGTTTTGCAGTACTAATTGAGACATTGTTTTGATGCATAGCTTCTCCTTTAACTTCACACAAAGTGATGGAGTTATGGCTTGTTAAAGCTGCAGTGTTATCCTATGGGAATTTGCATTTGTTTAATTTTTATGTTTTTTTTTAATATGGCACCTATTTTTTGTGTGTGGGGGGATGGTATTATGTGTTACTGTTGTAGTACTCATTGAGGCCCTTTTTTATATGTCGATTGCTCCTTAACTCCAAGGCTTGAAAGACTTACAGTTTATTAAAGTTGCAATGTTACCCTATGGTGATGGTATTTTTTAATTTATTATGTTTCTTATAGTGTCCCTAAATTCTTTTGTAGGGTATTATGTGTTAATGTTGTAGTACTCATTAAGAACTTTCGTTTGATATATAGATTGTCCATTTACTGAAAATATTGATGGAGTTATGGCTTGTTAAATTTAAAATGTGGAAAAAAAGTCCACATTCTTTTTTCACATGAAGGATTCTTTTTTCATGAGATTGTGTTATCACGAAAAAAGATTTCTTCATATGAAAAAAGAATGTGAAAAAAACTGTGTCCAAATTATTTTCTTGTATGAAGGAATTTTTTTTCATGAGATTGTGTTATGAAAAAAGAATGTAAAAACACTGTGTCTGAATTTTTTTTCTTGTATGAGAAATCTCTTTTTTATGAGACTGTGTAATTCTCATGAAAAAAGATTCATTTATATAAAAAAGAATTTGAAAGGTCCAAATTCTTTTTTCATATGAAGGTTGTTTTGTTTTGTTTGGCCCTATTCCCGTTTCGTATGGCCATACAAAAAAAAAATTAATAAAATGTTCTCATAAAAAAATTAATTTTAAAATTCTTAAAAACACGTCTTGCTCATTTTTCTAAAAGCTAACTGCAGAATCCAGATAATGAGGTCCTGATTAGGAAGATACACATTGAGGTGTGTTCCCATGATACAATTGTTATGGGTTTTCAATAAAAAAATGTTTTTTGAAAGCAGAAATAAGATGGCAGCCAGATGAAAAAATATTTTTTTTCTCACAAAACAGGATCACCCCACATTCCAAACAGAATTCTTTTTCATATGGCTTAATTCTTTTTTGTATGAAACAGCTATCCAGAAAAGCACACCGAACAGGCTCAGAACCAAAATTTAAAATCCTCATAACTTTGGAATGGATTCATAGTTTTTTTCACCAAACCAATTTAAGACACCACTCTGTACCAAACCCTTTCCACTCCAAACATTTCAGAACAAAATTCCAAACTGTCTGGGTTCTAGGTGATGACAAAAAACAACAAAGAGCCCCCCAAAATTTGTTCTCTTTTACACTATCTAGATCTCAGAATCCACACTTCTGACCAGAGCCAAACTCAACATGACAAGAGAAAATGCCCCCAAGACCAAATATGCAAAATTTCATGAAAATCCATTGAATGAGTGTGAAGTTATTGAAGTACAAAGTTAGTGGTTTAACATTAAACAGCATACTCAACCTTAACTATAGCGGCACTATCATACCACCTTAATAAATAAACTACAGTATTATATATAAGGGGGAAATGTCTCTTTACTTGTTGAAAATATAATGAGCAGTGTACAGGACATCCTCTGACACCTGTAGCAGCAACAGCATGATGATCTTTTGGAGTTGGTCATCTGGTTGTTCAAGCACAGAGATGTTCAAAACTGGAAAATTTTGCTTAGCAAAATATTTTGCATAATTTTCGCATTACGCAAAATTTTTTGCCTGGGTGAAATGAAATTTTTCCTCTGATTTCACTTTCGCGTAATGCGAAATTTTGCCAAATGTTGCTAAATTTCACCAATTTTTTTCAATTTCACCTGTGAAAATGCAATGCATTGTAGGTAAAGAGCTGAAATATCATGTGCAGGCTGTTTCCTGCACTGTATATTGTCTGTTAAATCAGAGAGAAGTTCAGTGTGGTACATCACAGCCAACAAGCCCTTCAAAAACCTCTTTATTTGTGATTTTTGATGTTAATTGCTCCAAAAATCTCAAGTTTAGCTCCTATGTTGCTAGTGAACATTTTTATGTTTTGGTATCTTTGGATAATACTTAGTTAAACTTAGATAGTGTTTTCAGTTTTCTCTGTGTCTGTGAGGGAGTTGGGGGGAGGATTGACCATGGTGTGTGTGTGTGTGTATGTGTGTGTATGTGAATGTAGAGCAAGCTAGTTCCTAGTATTTGACAGATTTCTCACAAGTTGTGAGTGAGTTGCTGTAATTTATTTTACATCTTCATATTTTTATTGGTGTGCTACTTATTTGTTATATTTTTCTTCCATATTGACCCTTTTTTGGGGTAACTTTATCTGAACAATTACTCATTCTGAGTAGTTCTGTTACTGTTTCCCTTTGCTTAATTACTTCTGTGCTTTATTTTATTATTGAAAGTATTTGTATACATTGACCACTTGTCCATATCCAGGTACACTGCATTGTTGAATTGCTCAAAGAAATTAAAATTGTAATGTAGTCTCTGCATTGCAGCGTTCCTGTTTTTCTATTTAAGTTGCTTACCATATTAACCCTTTCCTACCTGTTACATTACCATTGGTGTTTACTGCCTGATACATACTATATAAAAAAACTACATAATTTTCAAGAGAGTGGTAGTCACTGCACAATTTTTGGAGTTAAGTTTGTTTGTGGGTCAAACACCATGATTTGGTCCTGGTGGAAGGTGTGCAACATTTAACAGCATGACTGAGACCTGAGTTCAGTCTGAATTTTTTTGGGGAAAAATTTCTGGACTTGTGGGGCATGTTAGGCAGTGGCACCACCAAGATTAGGCCTGAAAACCATTTGAAACAGTGCAGAAAACAACAGATTTGGGTCCTGGTGGTGTATGTAAACCATGTAACTGCATGACTGACATCTGATTTCTGTCTGAATTTACTGCAACATTTTTTGGGAGACACTTCTGGACTTCTGGGCCATGTTAGGAAGTGGTAACACCAAGATTAGGCCTGAAACCATTGGTAAACAGTGGCCAAACAACATGTTTTTGTCCGAGTGGAAGGCGTGCAACATATAACAGCATGACTGAGACCTGATTTTGGTCTGAATTTACTATAGCATTGTTTTGAAAACATTTCTGGAATTCTGGCCTTCTGATGGCCAATGCTGTGTGATGTTGCACAGAACAATATGTAATGCAACATCACATCACATTGTGAAACAGTTGTTTTAATACGCACAACACTTGCCATTTGTGGATAGGAGGAGAAAACATATTAATAAGCAGGTGATGCCTTCAACATAACTTTATCAAAACATAACGTTGACCAACAATTCAATTGCACTCCTCATATATGGAATTTGTAAAGGAAAGGCTGGCACCTGTTGAAGGCTGACAACCATTAGGGCCCTGTGCACAGAGTCTGTATTTTTTAAATTCAAATACCTTGTGTGAGTTGCTTCAACTCAAAGTGAGATGTAATCACCACCACAAGCACATATCCATAAAGTGATCTTTCTTTATTACAGTGTGGCATGTAAACAATGTAAAAAGTGCTCCCATATAACAAAGATAAAAAACATCTGCTTCCTTAAGGCACCATACTTCATGATACATATAAGGAATGATGGTGCCTTTGGGGAGCGGGCATTTTTAACTTGGTTATATGGAAGCACTTTTTACATTGTTTACTTGCCACACTAGAGAATTGAATAAATAACGTGCACTTTATGGACATGTGCTGTGGTGAGTACTTCTAACTTTGAGTTGAAGTAACCTACATGAGGTATTTGAATTCCAAAAAAATGTGCACTAGTCTGTGCACAAGGCCCAGATGGCCAACAACCTTCAGCAGGAACTGGCCTTTCATTTACCGACTCCATATATTTGGAATGCAATTGTATTACACATCATTATGTTGTTAAAATGAATCTTGTAGGTGTAACCAGCTTTAAGAAGTAACACACACCACAAATAATAAGGGAATAAGGTGTTTATTAGGAGAGGGGTACACGGACATGGTACAGAATAAGCATAACAAATGACAGGCAGGATCAGGAGGACACGGGCAATACAGCAATGAGTGGAGAGAACTAATAGAGAGAGAGTACAAAAAAGGGACTGAATTCTATACGGAGCTTAAGACAGTAACAATCACAACAGCAATGGCCAAACAAATTATTTCACATCCAAAATGAAGAAACAAGAGGACTTCAGGAATGGATGTAGATTAAAGAGGACAGAATAGATTTTTATTTGTTTTTATTTTTTTATAGGGGGAACATACAAACAACAGAATAGAGGATAGAAAAATGTAAAAAAAACACAAATTAATTTGTGCTGCCACATTAATTGCAAGTGGGGCCGCCACGGAGTTCAGAAAGGAAGCCCATGATTTTGTCAACATTACGCTGCAGTTTAGAAATCTGCCCCCCCCCCAGGCATCACTATATTCCTGTCTGAAATCATTTAACTCCTGTCAGAGATTCTGGACTTCAGAAAGGACAGCTGATAAGACTGCATGTGTCACTGGCACTGTTGGTGGGGTGGGGGCTGCCTGTGCTGCTGCTGCTGGTTCTGGACGGGGTGGTCTGGAGTGGTCTTAGTGTTACTGACTGCTGCTGTTTTCTGGTGTGGGGAGCCTGGTGAGGACATTTAACTTGTCCTGCCATGCCTCCCTCCTGCTCATCCCCTTCAGTGCTCATACTTGCACTGCTCCCCACAGCTTCAGTTGATGCTGCCGCAACCGTCCACACTTTGAGGTCTAATTGGAGTGGGTGGTGGTGCACCATGTGGCCACGCTGGTCAGTTGTCCTGAAGTGGGAACCACACTTTCCTTGATGCACTTCCTGCCCGCATAGATTGCAGGTGACCACTGGGTCACCTACCAATATTGTATAAAAAAAATCCCAGATAGGAAAACTTCAGGGATGATGGGGCTGTGGGGGGGGGCGCAGATGATGCCCCAGACACTGACTCCTCCAGCTGCTTGGATGGGGGCACGGTCTCCTGCTGCAGGGATGGAGGAACAGTATCCTCCTGTTGCTGGGGAAGGGGCACTGTCTCCTGCTGCTGCTGCAGTGGAGCAGCCATGGTCACCTCTTGCTGCTGGGGAGTGGGCACAGTGTGCTGCTGGGTGCTGGTGCTGGGGTCAAAAGCCTCCTGCTGCTGTGGCATTTCATTTTTAATGGTCAGCAGAAATGCTCGTAGAGGTGCTTCACTGCCTCTACCCTTCTCGATTATGCCCACAAACACCACTAATTCAAACAAAACCAAAAAAAAAACAGAGATAGAGATAGATGGTCTGAGAGACCCAGGGGCAGGGGGATCACACACACACACACACACACACACACACACACACACACACACAGAGACACACACATGCACACACACACACATACACACACACACACACACACACACACACACACACAGAGTCACACACACTCCACAGGTACTAAAATATGAAAAAGGACAAACACAAACAAGAAAAAGTTAGAAAAAATAGCACAAATTAAGTAATTTATGTGTAAAAGTGCACTCTGCAGTCACAGGAAGTATAGATGCTGCCTGCCTCCTCTAGATATATAGCACAGGAAATGAACCACTTACTTACTACCTGATTAGACTCAACCGTGTGACCACCAGCAGAGTGAAATGCCCAATTTCGCCTAATTTTGCCTCAGAAGCACATGGCAAAGTTCAAGAAGAAATTTGGCGGTGAAATTTCACTGAAAGGCCATAATTATGCCAAATGTTTCACTGGGCGAAATTGGTGATTTTGCCTTAATTTTGCAGGCGAAATAATATTTCGCTGCAACTCTATTCAAGCAGAACAGTCAGCACAAAGGACCCCACACTGGAGTGTGGGGCTAGTCCCAGTATACTCTTTGTCTTCAGAAACACTTTAGTTTACATACCATTTACTGTAGTATAGTACATTGTAGCAAACTAAGGGCCAGATATTCAAAACTTTGCACTAGGCAAAAACCATTTGCGCAGGTTTAGTGTGGGATTAGCATGGGTCTGCTGTATTCAAAAGGCCAAATAGCACTGGCAAACTGCATTAGCACCGGGCAAAATCATAATGTATGCAAGGGGCAAACTGACATGAATACAGGCACAATGCTATAGTCAGCGACTAGCACCATGCAAAGTGGTTTTGCGTAACTTAGCTTGACACTTGTCGCGGTGCACATTACAGCCCAGGAAAAGCTTGTCTTCATGCTGAGCAACCAGCTTTGCTCGACACTATGGCTTTGCTCAGTGTTTGCGTGGGTTTTGCATGACCCTAACAAATAAATCTGACACATAGACAAAGCCAAACATAGAGGAAGCATGCTGCTAACAGATGGCATCACAATGATGCCATCATCGGCCACCAGTCCCAGCCATGCCAGGCAGTAAGTGGTGACCCTGCCGCCAGTGGACAGCATGGCATTGTGGCCATACAGCACACACCTGCGGACCACACTTCTGTGGACACCAACAGATGCCAGCACACACATGCAGCACTGTGGGCATGGAGGACGTTGAGGGGAGAGTGTACAGGTGGCCAGGCTGTGCAACAAACCAGGTGTGGCCACAAGGCTGGGACACATCATGCAGTGCGCATGGGCCAGTATTGGGAATACCCCAACACCAGCGTGCCTTTCAGATAATATATGCCTCCCCCCGGCCACATATTGCACAGCTGTACAACTGCCACAGCACACAGAGCCGGACATGTATATGTCACTGTGAACATCCCATGCCAGAGGTGCAGCATCTGTGGGTCACATAACAGCGTAACAGTAGTGTCCACTGTCAGTAAACACCTGCAGGTTGGGCCCCTCACTGTGTATAGTGCAGTCATCATCACTGCCCTACACACCATAGGCATTGCTATGTCCACACACTACTGGCCCCCTTGCTATTGTAGTGTCTGCTGTGCATTGTAGCATGACCTACAGTGTGACAGTTGCATGCAGCACCACCACCTTCTGTGCCTATGCTGTGTTGTCCCAGTATAGCTGCAGGCAGCAGTGCATGTGGAAGTAGTGTTCAAAACTGTATAATATTACCCAAGCTGTTTGCGCAGCGCTAACACGTTAGCGTGGGTTTAGCTCAGGGCTATACAGTTAGCCCGGCGCAAACTGCATGCAAATCAGGGCATAATGAGATGCTAATCTGGATGTTCGCTCACAGACTACCTAAGTAGGCTCATTTCCATGTCACTTTTGAATATGGCAAAGTTTAGCACCGGGCAAACGTGTTTGCATAGGGCTAATGGGTTAGCCCTGCGCTAAACCCGTGGAAACGTGTTAGCGCTGCTCAAACAGTTCAGGGAATATTTTACAGTTTTGCACACTGTACTTTCACATACGCTGCTGCCTGCAGCTGTACTGGGTCCACGCATTTGCTGGCACACACATTGGCCACATAGTTCACCTCTACCTACCTTCACATCGCTATGCACTGTGTTGATGTTGTGGTTTGCACTTCCTGGTTGCCATATTCAGAGCTGTCTTATTCCAGGGCTAAGTTTGCCCTGCACTCCCAGCCCAGTTTGCCCGGCCTCATTCCCATGCTATATTCAGAAGCTGTTTGCTCTGGACTCTTCCTTTTGAATATGGCTTGCTTTGTGCTCCGGGCTAAGTTTGCCCACTGGGCAGTGCTAATTTAGCCCCGGGGCAAAGTTTTGAATATCTGGCCCTAAGTTTGCTTATTGCTTGGTAGACATCATCTGTGACTACAAATTCCAGAATCCCCTGCAGAAGACATCAGAGATGTACTGCAGCAGTGGGAGATTCAATATCCTGCAGTGCATGTTAGAGCTTTTATAATCTTAGATCAAATATCTTACAGTTCTGCTTATCTCCAGGGACTATGTACAGTCCTCTGTGACTTTATTTAGCCCTAGGAGGATGGTGGGACCAGTAAACAAAATATCAGAGCTTATATGAACTCTAACATGCACTCTAGGCAATTGTATATCCCACTGCTGCAGTAATGCTGTGATGTCATAGAAACATAGAAACATAGAAGTTGATGGCAGATAAGGACCGCAAGGCCCATCCAGTATGCCCATTTCTTTTCTACCTTATAAATGTGCCATTGGCCTTTGCTCTGTCAATGGTCTATCTATTCATACTCATCTGTTTTGCTCCCTTATGCCTATCCCATGCCTGCTTGAAGCCTGCACTGTATTCATATCCACACCACTTCTTGAGGTAGGCAGTTCCACGCATCAACCACCCTTTCTGTGAAAAAGAACTTCCTCACATTCCCCCTTAATCGGCCTCCCTCTAATCTCATGCTGTGTCCTCTTGTCCTGCTATTTTTCTTATATTGAAACATGTTAGACTCTTTCACCTTGTTAAAGCCCTTAAGGTGTTTCAATGTTTCAATCATATTACCTCTCTCCCTTCTTTGCTCTAGGGTATACATATTGAGCTCTGTTAATCTGTCCTCATAAGTTTTCTGATGCAGTCCCTGCACCATATTGGGTGCCCTTCTCTGGACTGCCTCAATTTGGTTCACGTCCTTGAGAAGGTGTGGCCTCCAGTACTGCACGCAGTACTCCAGATGGGGCCTAACCAGTGTCTTATGAAGAGGATTATTACCTCCCTCTTACGACTTGTGATACCTCTACTAATACACCCCAACACACTCCTAGCCTTACCTACTGCCTTAGTGGTTTGCTTGGATGATTTCGGGTCATTGGTGATGATGATGCCCAAGTCTTTCTTCCCTTGTGACTGCCAGCAGCTCCACTCCCAGCCTATAGGTGGCTTCAGGGTTTCCCTTCCCTATATGCATGATCTTGCACTTCTTTGCATTAAACCCCAGTTGCCACTCTTCTGACAATTTTGCTAGTTTATCCAGATCTCTTCTCATTCTGCCCACCCCATCTGGATCATCTACTCTGTTGCAGATCTTGGTGTCATCTGCAAACAGACAAACCTTACCCTCCAGTCCATCTGCAATGTCACTGATGAAGAAATTGAAAAGGACTGGCCCCAGGACTGATCCCTGAGGTACTCCACTTCTGACTTGCATCTCTTCTGACTGTATACCATTTACCACCACTCTCTGTTTTCTGCCTGTCAACCAGTTTACCACCCAGTTAACCAACTTCTGACCCACCCCGAGCATATCCAGCTTGTTAATCAATCTTCTGTGTGGAACAGTATCAAAAGCTTTGCTGAAGTCAAGGTAGGCGACATCAACTGCTCCCCTCTTGGTCCACCATTCTGGTTACCCCAGTCAAAGAAATGTATGAGATTAGTTTGACAGGACCTTCCTTTTGTAAACCCATGCTGTCTTGGAGCCTGTGCTCCTAAGGATTCCAGGTGTTGCATGATCCTTTCCTTAAGGAGTGCCTCCATAATCTTACCCACTACTGAGGTAAGACTGACTGGTCTGTAGTTCCCTGCCTCCTCCCTGCTACCACTCTTGTGGAGCGGGATCACATGAGCCCTTCTCCAGTCTTCAGGAACCTCTCCTGTTCTCAGAGACTCACTAAACAGTTCTGATAATGGCTCTGCTAGTTCCAATCTTAGATACTTTAGTACTCTGGGATGTATGCCATCACGTCCCACTGCCTTGTCCACCCTGAGCTTATTGAGCTCTTGTAGGACCCTTTCTTTGTGAAGGGATAGTACACACCTCCCTCCACCTTGTGTCCATGGTGCTGACCTGTAGGTCCTGCCCTACCTTCTCTTCAGTAAATACTGACCAGAAGTATCTATTTAGGATAGATGTTTTATGTGGTCCTCCTCCTCACACACTCCCTTATCTCCTTTGATTTTAGCAATACCCCCTCTGGACTTTCTCCTTTCACTAATATATCTATAGAAAGTTTTGTCACCTTCTTTTACTGTTTGTGCTAGTGTTTCCTCAGTTTGGGCCTTTGCCTGCCTTACTGCCTTCCCTGCTTCCCTTAGGGAAGTTTGGTATGCCTCCCTATCCTCATCCCGCTGTGTTCCCTTATATTTCCTGAAGGCCAGCCTTTTGGATCTGACCTTTTCTGCTACTGTTTTTGAGAACCAAAGTGATGTCCTTCTTCTTTTGCACTTCCTTTTCTCTCTAACATAATGGGATGTTGCTTCATGTATTGCATCCTTAATTCTTGCCCACTTTGCCTGTACCCCCTCACCTGTATTTCTTTTTGCCAGAGCTAGCTTACCTCTGTTGGCAATCTTATGAAAGTCAGCTCCTCTGAAGTCCCATATCTTTGCTTTGGACTGGGATGATTTAGTTCTAGTGGCCAAATAGAACTATACCATGTGATGGTCACTGGCCCCCAGGTGATCTTCTACCTGGAGACCTGTAATCCTTTCCCTGTTAGTCAGTACTAGCTCTAGGATAGCACTGTCTCTTGTGTGTTGTTGTACCAGTTGTTTGAAGACCTCCTCCTGCAGGGAATCCACTATGCATCTAGTTCTGGCAGATGTTCCTGTTGGTATTGACTAAATCTGTATCTGGCATGTTCTAATCTCTCATTATCAGAACCCCCCCTTTAGCTGTCATGTTTTGTATATCTTCTAACAGTAATGTGTCAATGTTCTTCCCCTGGTCTGGGGGCCTGTAGACAACCCCAGTTCTTATGGCTGTCCCATTTCCTGTTGCCAGGGTGACCCACAGTTGTTCTGGCTCTTTATGTTTATTCTGAATTTCTGTAGCTTTCATATTTTCATTGACATACAGGGCCACTCCACCATCCCTTTTTGCACCTCATTCTCTTCTGAACAGTACATATCCAGGTACTGAAGTCTCCCAAGTGTGGTTACTGGTAAACCATGTCTCACTAATTGCTACTATGTCCAGTTTAGCCTCTGTCATTCTTGTCTGCAGGTCTGGGATCTTGTTTCCCAGACTGCGAGCATTTGTGTACATGATTTTCCATTTGCCAGATTTTGGTGTGTTATTTGTTGGGTGAGATCTGGCGTTTCCCCTGTGCATCGTATGGGGAGCTGGACCTTTTTCCTTACCTGGTGATGCAAATGAACTGCAAACATGCTAAACTCCTGTTTGACCACTAGCTGAGGGGGGGAGGGGTGTTCTTCCTATTTGATCTATGGGGTGCTGCACCCCACTGCCCATTTGCTAGTATAAATATTCTGCAATGACGTCAAACTTCTGTCCCAGCTGCAGGGGATTCTGAGATTTGAAATAATAGAAAATGTCTGGCTAGAAGTAAACAAAATTGGTCTGATAAATCAACCACACTACAGCAAACAGTAAGTAAACCAAAATGTTTCACACTGGGATCAGCCCCACATTTGGCTGTGGGGCCCATGGTCCTGACTGTTCCCATTCCTTAGACCTCAAATTGTGTGTTAACTTTTGATTTTGCAATTAAGTTTTGAACAAATCTTGTCTCATTCCTGTCCTGTTTATGCACTTTGTTTTTCTTTCTGTGTCTGTGAATTGTGACAGCCAACTGGAGAGTGATAGAGCTGCAAGGAGTGCACCATTGAAGAGATAAAGTAAGAAGGATAGTGGTGACAGCACACAGACATGGAAAAAAAGCAAAATAGCAAGGAGAAACAGAACAGGAGAGAACTCAAAGAGACACAGGGGAAGAAATGAGTACAGAAGCAGCAGAGAGTCTTCAAAGAAACAAACAACAGGAGGTGCAGAGCCCTTGGGGGAGAATGAAAAACTGACATTTAAAGGGAAAGGGATAAAAAGCAGAAGTGGCAGACCATTTGGGAGGGGGACAGAAAAAGAACAGGGAAACAAGCAGCAGAAATAGATGAAACAAAATTTGATGACTGGAAAAAACAACAAGGCATAGAGTAAAATGAAGCAAGAAGCAAGATGCCAAGCAGAAGACCACTTGTCTGAACACTAGTCACTGATTGTATGGATGGGTGTTGCTTATGTAGGGTAAGGGGAAGGGAGTCTGGCAACCCCCCGAAAAGTACAGTTACCTATGAACTTTCCATAACAGAGGTTCTTTGACAGAAGCTCTTGCAGCAGGCCACACTAGTAGGACTGAGCTGTCAGGCACCAGGACCACATGGAAAACTTTTAGCTAGCAGTCTACCATGAAGGACTGCCCACAGCCGATGTCAGTTGCTAATGTCAATCTATCCTATAAAGATGGGCAGTTCCCCACATCTACCTCAGTTCTCCCACTGGAGACCCCAAACGGGCAGTGAATGGAGAACCTAGGAGGTTCCTGAGAGAACAAAAGAAGGCAGAAGTAGTACAAGAACAACAAAGAACAGCAGGGGGAAGGAGGGAGGGAAAACAAGACATGTTGCAAGAGCTTCTCTCAAAGATCTACTGTTATGGTAAGTTCTTATGTACCTGTGCTATCTTACTTCAAGGAAGACTCTTGCAGCAGGCCACACTAGTAGGACTGAGTCCCAAGCAGTACCGGGTATCACCAGGAGGACAATACCAGGAGGAGGACAGATCAGCAGCCAAGAGCACAGGAGAGAAGGCCCTGAAGTACTTCTATGCCAAAGCTGGCCCTGCACCTAGAGGCAATATCCAGACTGTAGGTGTGGACAGAATTCCAGGTGGCAACTGCACATATGTCTGCAGTGGACACATTTCAGAAAGAAGCCTTAGAGTCAGCTATATCCCTGGTGGAATGGTCTTTAACTACTCCCGGAATGGCCTTTTTGTACTTGAGGTAGCAATAAACAATGCAATTCACTAACCATTTATTTAAGCACTGTTTGAAAACAGGAGTGCACTGTCTGTTAGCGGTGAATGAAATAATCAACTGACCAGATTTCTTGAAAGGCTTTGTGAGGTATGTACAGTAATGCAAAATCCTATGTACATCCAAAGTATGGAGCAAAGCCTCCCTCTGATTCGAATAATCGGGGAAAATAAGTTGGAAGGTGGATGGACTGATTCAAAGTAAACTCCGACAGCACTTTGGGTAAAAAACTTTGGATTAGTACGCAAAGACATCCTGACTTTGTGAAAAATCAAATAAGGCTCCTTACACATAAGAGCCTGAAGCCTGGACATCTTCTAAATAGAAGTAACAGTAACTAAAAAGAGTGCTTTCCATGACAGAAAGTGAAGCTCACAACTCGCAGACAGTTCAAAGGGAGGTAAAGTGAGTTTCTCCAGCATAAAGTATAAAGTTGAGGTCCCATGAAGCGACTGGGTCCTGAATGGGAGGCTTCAACATAGAAACATAGAAACATAGAATTTGACGGCAGATAAGGACCGCTTGGCCCACCCAGTCTGCCCATTTCCCTACCTACTGGATAAGCTGCAGATCCTAGTTAACCAGCAGCCTACTTCTTCCATCCCCAACCCCCCAGAATTGCCTTATGACTATCCCATGCATGCTTGAATTCCCCACTGATTTTGACTCCACAACCTTCCTCCCGAAGGCCGCTCCATGCATCCACAACCCTCTCCGTGAAAAAATACTTCCTTAAATTACCTCTGAGCCGCCTCCCTCTATCTTCAAATTGTGCCCTCTTGTTCTTGCACACCTCTTTTTTTGAAAGATGCTACCCTCTTGGACTTTGTTGATTCCCTTGAGGTACTTGAAAGTTTCTATCATGTCCCCCCTCTCCCTCCTTTCCTCGAGGCTATACATATTAAGCTCCTTAAGTCTCTCTTCATATGACTTCCGGTGCAGACCCTGCACCATTTTAGTTGCCCTCCTCTGGACAGCTTCCATCCTGTCTATGTCTTTGCGGAGATTGGGTCTCCAGAACTGCACACAGTACTCCAGATAGGGTCTCACCAGCTGTCTGTACAGAGGGATAATAACTTCCTGTTTTCTACTGGTGATGCCTCAGATGCAAAATGCCCCACAGGAAAGTACAGGAAACTTCAAGTTGGGCAACAGTTTTGCCCTCAATAGGTGCATGATACACAGAGATGGTGGAAAGATGTACCTTGAGGGAGGAGTAACCCAGCCTGAGTCTGAAAGGGAAAAAAGGTACTCCAACACCTGATTTACCAGGCAGGTGAAAGGGACCAATTGGCATTCAGCAGCCCAAAGGGTTAAACACATCAATTTCATAGTGTAAGTGGCCCTTGTGGATGTTTTTCTTGCAGCCACCAGGATGTCTGTGACCCTAGAGAACACCCCAAAGTGGGTAATATCTAGATCCACAGGAACCATGCATGGAGATGCAGGAACTTTTGGTCTGGATGGACTAGGGTGCCCTGGTCATTAGAGAGCAAGCCTGTGCACAGGGGCAAGGGTACTTGCAGTTCCACTGTCAGATGTTGCAGCAAGAGGAACCAAATCTGACGGAGTCAGAAGGGAGCTATGAGAATCAGCGCCATTGCTTTCAACTGGAGCTTGAGCAGAACCTTCTAAAGGAGCGGGAAGGAAAGAAAGATGTACAGAAACCTCTCCTTCTAGGAGAGGGAGAATGCATCTCACCAGAAAACTCCAGACTCAGGATTGTGTGAGCAGAAAAGTGGCAGTTTTGCATTGTATGGGGATGCAAAAAGGTCACACTCTGGATGACTCCACCTGTCGAAGAGATCTTTGACCACTGAGGTCAGAAGCTCCCATTCATGAGCCCGCAACCTGGAGCAGCTGAGACTATTAGCCAAGATGTTCTGGACACCTGGAACTTGTACAGACAAGATCTCCAGACCATGCTTAATGGCCCAATACCAGACTCTCATCGCCTCCTGACACAGGGTAAGAATGGGTCCCCCACTGCTTGTTGATGTAATACACCACACACATGTTGTTCATCTGCACCAGCAGCAGACAAGGTAGGAGATGAGTCTGAAAACCCTGCAAAACTTAAAGGACCACCCACATCTCCAGGATGTTGACATGGAGATCATGTTCTATGTCCATGCAGGTACCCTGGTTCTGGTGATTGTCTAAATGAGCACCCCATCCCAGGGCGAATGCATCTGTCATGAGACTCTGACAGAGGGTCACAATCTAAAAGGAAACTTCCAGAAGGAGGTTGGCCTGATCGATCCACCATGACAGAACTTTCTGGATCAGGTCAGAGACCAGGACTAACTGGTCCAGGTCATCACTGCACTGGTCCCACTGGACCCACAAGGTCCACTGAAGAACTTGTATATGCAGGTGGGCCAGGGGAACTGTGAAACTGTCTGCTGCTATGTGGCCCAGAAGGTGCAGGAAAACCCTTTTCAGGGACCCAACAACTGGAGGAAACCAGACAGGCTTGCTCCATCAGTCGCTGTACCCTGCCCATGGGCAAAAAGGCCTTGCCCTGGGTAGTGTCCAGGATCGCACCTACTGTATGTATTGAAGGCACTGGCAAGGAGAGAGGCAGCACTTCAGCAGATTGATGGTTATCCCCAAGGCCTGGAATAGGTGAACCAGGAGGTCCCTGAAGGTGACTGTTAGCAGCCAATTGCCCAGGTAAGGGAACATGTACAAGCCCTGCCTCCTCACAGCCACTGCCGTTACCACCAGACACTTGGTAAACACCCTGGGGTCAAAGAAAGGCCAAAAAAGGAGGTCCTGGAATAAAAAATGGGCTCCCTAAAAATGGAAGTGGAGGAAGTGATGATGGACAAGGAAAATCTGGATGTGCAGACATCCTTCATGTCCAGAGAACATAGCCAATCCTCCTTACGTAAAAGGGGTAACAGCCCCTCAAGAGTGACCATCCAGAAGTGGTTGTACTCGATGTACAGATTCAGATGGCTCAAGTCCAGGATGGGCCAAAGATTCCCAGTCCTTTTTGGGGACGAGGAAGAATTAGGACTAAAATTCCCTTCCCCATTGAGCCAGAGGAACGGGCTCTATGGGTCATTTTTGAAACTTTAGAAATACATATATAAATATAGCCTTACTGCATTAGAACAAGGGTTGTGTGAGTATCTTTTCATTAATATTCAGTACATATTTTAATTCAGGACCATAAAATATTCAGTATTCATTATTTTGTGTTTATCATTCTGCCAAAAATAGGCAAAATATAAACATAAAAAAATCTGCCCCCCCACCAGGTTGCAAGGATAGTCATGTTGTCATCTCCATGCTGAATTCAATTCTTACTCTCCACACCCCACCCAGTTCTCCCATACATACACAGACAAAGTGCTGGTCTCCTTCTAACTCCTTCTTGCCTCTGAACACTGCCATTTACTTATTCACCCACCTCCTAAGCCTACTGTAACTCCCACCTCAGCCCAAAAAGGCTATGACAGGAGTGCTCCATCTGATCATCCGTTACAGTTTTCCAAGATCCCCTCAATGACACAGGGCAAACTACAATATACCTGACCCCCTCCAACACACTACACTGAAAGCTTTCAGCTAATATTGCAGAGAAAGAAAATGTATGATGGGTTGAGTTGGGAGGGGGAACCATCGAGTAGACAGCAGTTTAGTTTCATAGCATTTTTTATTCACGTTTTACAATGTATTTATTCAGCATAGCCAAAGTAAGAAGTAATAGTCTGTTTCCAGTAGGTTTCTTCTTCTGCCCATGTTTGGAGTTCAATAGATGTAGAACTGAGAGGTTAAGTGTGTTGCCCGTGGTCAGAAAGTAAGCATTGCCCCTCACCATGGATTGGAACTTGGGGACACTGCTTTGTTTTCCTTGTCTTTTGTTGTCAAGTGAGGGGGTCAAGTTTTGAAGATGGGAGATTACTAAATGACAGTGTCAGAAGGTGAGAAAGGGCTGGAAGGATGATGTTTATACAAAAAGATTTGTAGATTGAGGACAAGATCAGCTTCAGAATTTTGGTGCCAATGGGACTAGCACATGCCACCTTGAGGCGAGTAAAGATTTATTTAGATTTTTTTTTAATTTTGAGTATAATTCACCAGTTAGTGGAATGTATAGTTTATTCATTATTTGGTCATAAGTAATGAATTGCTCATTATCTGTGGTATTTTTATTTATTGATTGATTTGTTAACCAGGTAGGTTTGTTGGGCATGAGTACTTATTCACAAAAAATGACCAGGGAGCAACAGCATAGTTTACATACTATAGTATGCACACTAAAAATACAAGTCAGACTTACACACATATAAATAACTTACCGTATTTCACTGTTTTGAAGCCACAGCTTCTATTTCAATATTTTATTTTGAGGAGGGGCTTATATTCAAGGGTGGATACTATTTGGGGGCAGATTCTATTACTAATACTATGGTATGAAGACCAGGTAAATAACATTTACCATGCATGGGTGAAGAACATTACTTTTGCGATAAAACAAAGTTTTGTCAGTCACTAACGAGTTGTTAATTTTTTTTTCTTTGGGAGCTGCTAGCATCCATTCGCAGGATTCTCAGTTAGTGGCTCTGAAGCAGAAACTGACCCGGACAGTGATGACAAACTCAATTAGAATCCATGCTTTTACTTGCATAAACAGAAAAAAAAAATTAATTAAAAACTGAGAAGCAATAAAGCTTGAGAAACTTATCAGGGGTCATTTTCTTTCTTAGCTTTCCAATGGTTACAACACCGGCTACGAGTTGCGTGATGGTGCCGTAGCAACCAAAGGCCATGTGGTAGTAACCCAACAAAACAGAACCTTGCTCGCTTTCTTGTACTGTACTGTACTGTATCGGTAGTGGATAGTGCTAGTGGGAATGAGGGTAAATGAGGATAAATGTTTATGGGGCCCCATTGTGTACGACGGAGCTACAATTGTGGCAGTGGTTAGAAGCTGTTATGCTTGTAAGCTAAATATTTAAGACTTTTAAAAAGTGCGACCTGATGTTATATGCTTTTGTGAATACTGCTGACCGAGTACTGCATAAGGCTTGTAAATAAGGGCGGCTTCTATTGCTAGAACCAAAATTGGTATGCGGCTTCAATTTGGGGGTGGGTTCTATTTGAGGGCAGCTATAAAATGGTGAAATATGGTAATCATAGGGGCATGGTCATGCCCCAATAGTTAGGGTTAAATCCTCACTTCTATGTTAAACTGAAACATTTGCACTTTAATAACTTTGCAACTGATCATGTGATTCACATGTAATTTGGCATGCGCCATCAGGGACCAAAGATCTCTTGATTTTTTTTCCAGTCTTTGATAACTGGGTAAGGCCCACTAGGTACAAATGCCTGTTTTCAGAGGTGACCTGGGAGCATTGGGGAGGTTAGGTGACTTGCACAGAGTCACACAGTATGCACGTGGAGGTTGAGGGAATCAAACCCAGGACTGCTGGATGTACCAAGCTCATTCACAGCTCATTACTCAAACCTTTAGGCTATACTGTCAGTAAAGATGTGACAAGTTTCGTCCTGGTCGGATGCGCGGGTGCAGATATGGAGTGTCAAAAAATGTGTAAATTACTGTTTTTTGTCAAAGTCTTTGTCACCATATTGCACAAAAACTGAAAGGGATTTTGGTCTGAAATTTTAGGGTATGTAGGTCTTGGGTCACAGTGGTACCTTTTTGAAGATTTGGTGAAAAAAATATTAATCCATTGAAATGTTATTGAATTTCAAAGTTTCCCATTATTTCCTATAGGAAATGTTAGATGTGATCCTCAAATCAGGATTCTGTTTTGTAAATTGGTAATCATGAGTTGCAAATGGGAAATCCTGAGCCACAAATGGGAAATCCATTTTTGTGCTGCCGCCATCTTGTTTTCAGTTAGCAGTGGCACCAAAGTTAAATTTCTTGATAAATACACAGGTTAGTATAACATCAACAGTTGTCATTACCTAATCGGGAGCTGTGTAATTCAATTCTGGAGTAAATCTTTTTGATATGTTATTGACAAATGTGTTTTTTTGACATGTGGAAATCCTTTTTCGCAAATCACGGGAAAGTTTTGCCACAAAACAAGATCATTTTCTGCAGTTTGGGAAAAAGGATTTTCTTTTACCACAGATTATGTCAAAGGAATCTTGAAAAAGGATCCTTCATTGCAATTTGCAAAAAAGGACTTCCCTGGTAATCTAGTGGTCCCTCCCCCTTCCCCAATGTCCGATGACGATCCCCGTATAAAAAATATATTTCTATGATGGTCTAATGGTCCATCCCCGATGTCTAATCATGTCCTTGTTTAAACAAAATGCATTCCCTGTTAGTCTAGTGGCCCCTTCCCCGACGTCCGATCGCCATTCCCATATAAAACATGTATATCCCTGGTAGTCTAGTGGTCACTTCCTCCTCCCATGATGTGAGATTGCCGACACATTATAAAAAATATAACCCTGGTAGTCTAGTGTTCCCTTCCCCCTTCCCAGATGTCTGATTGCCATCCCCATTTAAAAAATATACTTCCTTGTAGTCTAGTGGTCCCATCTCCCTCCTAGACAGTACAAGCTCATTCACAGCTCAGTCAGCGGCCAGCTGTGGAAATGAAAGGAGGGCTGTGCTGGTTTCCAACTGGGACTCGGGATGGGGGAAGCAGGGTGGTGGGTGATTATTTGATAGGGTGTGGGAGTCTACTAGACCACCACATATTAGAAAGGGTTTTCATGGGATGGGGATCGTAGAGAGGGAATGACCACTAGACTACCAGGGAATTTATTTTTGATAAGAGGATGGTGATCAGACATTGGGGGAGGGACCACTACACTACCAGTGACATTTTTTATTATAAAGAGACGAAGATCACACATCCAGTGAGGGGGTGGGATCTCTAGACTATCAGGAAGTGCACCCTCATCTGTCAATCATTACTACTGGCACCAACGGGAGGGGACATGTACATGGGTCAGTGAGTGACATGCTAACTGTCTATGGTGGTTGGACAGCATGGTCTACAACCTTCACATTGTTTCTGTGCCTTGCTGGCCTGTGGTTATAATGGTTGGGTGGTATAGCACAAGTACCTATATAACACCAGGTAGATGCAGCACCAACACAGAGATTAATCTGGGTTGCACCACCAGTAGCTTCTTTGCCTCTCTTCCCACCCACAACCATCAAGTTGGGTACACACAGGAACCTTTGGAATTACCTCCACAATAAAATAGTTGTGGGTTCTACGTGGGAGAGAGAGGGGCTGCTCCTGACTGACACAGGACACCACAGAAATGTGAGGGTCTGACAACTTTGAAGCATGACTCACACAATTTCAAAGAGAAAATTAAAGTAAGCTTTACTGAACTGATATGCCAACTTACAGGCATAGTTAGCATGAAAGAAAGCAATAACTTTCAGCAAAAGCAATACTTTCTCTTTGCGTAAACATTGCATTAAACAAATAACTTTAGCAATAATACTTTTAGATTGCCACATATTTGAACCCGAAAATCCTGGAGACTGCAAGTTAATCCACCAACCCTCCATCTACCTTAAATTTTACTCAGCACTAAACCACACCTCGAGCATCAGTCGCTGTACATACAAGTTACTTAGCCTTGAGGCAGTGGCTACTAGACATTTACCTACCTCAGTCAGCCCACTCACCCCTCACTATCGGATATTTAAAACTTAACCCAGCACTAGGCCACGCCATGGACCTCAATCACTGCACATTCAATTTACTTTGCCAAAAGGGCATGCAGTGGCTTCTAGGCCTTTACCCACCTCAATCAGCCCACTCACCCCTCACTGCCAGATACCCTTCCCTGGTGTCAGCACTTTAACTTTAAATTACTTAACACTCTAGTAACTTAAACTCTACACATTCACATTAACAGTTACTTTGCGTCACATAGCATTTACTCAGTACCTTTCACAAAACACTTCCCCCCACACTGTTTAAGTTTCAGTCCTTCAGTATTAGGACAGTAGTCCTTGATGCATTAAGGATTCCAGAATTCAGAATGCAAACAAGTGTCCCTTTTGAACTAGTCCAAACATGAAAATAAAAGTTACTGTAGCATTTCCCTTCATGACTGAAGAAAATGTGCATTGGATCTTCCGGAGTCAGCAGCAGATCTGGTGTGGATGATCCTTGGAGATGACCTGGTCATTTGCAGCAGTCACACTCTGGTCAGAGAAACTGAAGAGACTTAGCCTTACGGCAGTGGCTACTAGAGAACAAGACAGGTACAGAGGGGCTGTTCACAGTAAGCGAGGGGAAGGACACCAGAGGCCATGATATGAGACTGGAGGGAGGAAGGTTCAGGAGGGAGATGAGGAGACACATTTTTACAGAGAGGGTGGTGGCTGGGTGGAATGCATTACCTGCAGAAGTGGTATCCAGTAGAACAGTGGACTGCTTCAAAAGGGGATGGGACAGGACAAGGGGAAGGGTCAATGAAGGGGAAGGGTGGAAGGGAGAGGCAGCTGCAGAATAAGGGGTGCTAGCTGCACATTCGAGCAGACTTGATAGACCTCTAGACCTTTATCTGCTGGCAAATTTCGTATGTTCATATGTACTTGTGGAAAAACAGGTACTTAAAGCAACAGGCTAATCTACACTGTCCCTGCTCTTACTTATTGCATTACTGTCCCTATCACTGGGATGCAGGTGATCCACTATAGTCTATTCGCTTATCTGAGGGCTAGTCCCCCAGTCCCTATTAAACTGGTAGGCCTCAGCAGGCTGGACTCCATTTGGACAGGTCTGGTCCTTTCATGTCACTCTCTCTGCTCGAACTCCCCAAAAATAAACTGTGCAGCTCCCTTTATACTTTTTCAACATTCAACATTCTATCTTACAAAATCCTGGTCACTGAGTTGACAAAACCCAGTTCCATCCTTCAGCACCAGTCACATTAAATTTCAGCCTAGAATTGTGCAGCAGCATAAGCCACAGTGGAATCCTAGATTTTAAATCTTAACCGCCTTCCTGAAAATTCAGAAGATGCTCTGCTCTGTCAGCATGTCATTAATACATAATATTTA
This sequence comes from Neoceratodus forsteri, assembly GCA_016271365.2. Classification (NCBI taxonomy): domain Eukaryota; kingdom Metazoa; phylum Chordata; order Ceratodontiformes; family Ceratodontidae; genus Neoceratodus; species Neoceratodus forsteri. The sequence continues at coordinate 785,154,522 of CM057452.1, forward strand.
GTATATATAAATTACTATAACACAAAGTTTAAGCACTTTCATACTTTTCCAATATGAAAGCTCCCTTTCTTGGGTTTTTCAAGTGTATTTTTTAAAAAAAATAGGGTTATGAGAACCTGGAGTTGGTAAGGCTTTAAGCTCCCCACTTTGTGAAAAACATTACAGCTGGCTGTGTGACCTTCCATGATAAATTACCACAAATTAATCCATTTCCCTTTTAAACTACTTCTTTGCATCAGTCTGGAGCCCACACAATTCAAATATTCATTTTTTATGTGAAACTCCTGTCTGGGGACATCTCACGGCTGTTGATAACACCTCCTGCCTGAGAGCATACACTATCTCCTGGTTCCTCCTCCACCCTGCCTCCCTGCAGCATGGACACTGAGCTTCTGCTACTCCATCTTTTCAGGTTAGCAACCCTCCTACCTGAACGTTTATCCACAAAAACTATTTTTCCCTGAAAGAGCATATTCTCCTCTGTAAGACTGCTAAGTCTGGTTAAATTCTGGCTTAAAATGGCTTGGTAGCATCATTTAGTAAAAAAGTTGCACAGTATAAGAGTTTTAAATTAAACTGCTTACTTGCCCTGCATTGGAGAGCTTAAAACTGCTCAGTTTTATAAATTATACAGTTTCTAGGCAAAAGGTTACATGTGTATGTTCTCTGGATTAAGCATTAGTTCTCTGTGATATTTATTTATTGAATTAAATAAATTGTAGGCAAATAGTTGATTCCCTGCAGGGGGAGGGCCTCAAACAACTGATAGAACAACCCACAAGAGACAGGGCTATTCTAGATCTAGTACTGACTAATGGGGAAAAGATCACAGATCTCCAGGTAGAAGGTCACCTGGGGGCCAGTGACCATCACATGGTATGGTTCAAATTGGCCACTAGAACTAAATCAACCCATTCCCATTCTGGGTTGGACTTGAAAAAGAGCCTTTGGTCCAGTTTCCTTACCCGGTTAACAAATGAAAAATAAAAATAAAATAAAAATTCCAAGACAAAAATATGAGACTTCAGAGGAGCTGACTTTGTTAAGATGGCCAACAGAGTTAAGCTAGCCCTGGCAAGAAGAAATACATATAAGAGTGTATAGGCAAAGTGGGAAAACATTAAGGGTGCAATACCTGAAGCAACATCCCATTGTGTTAGAGAGAAAAGCAAGAGCAAAAGAAGAAGTAAACCACTTTGGTTCTCAAGAACAGTAGCAGAAAAGGTCAGAGCCAAAAGGCTGGCTCTCAGGAAATATAAGGAAACACAGCGGGACGAAGATAGGGAGGCATACCAAACTTCCCTAAGGGGAGCAGGGAAGGCAGAAAGGCAGGCAAAAGCCCAAACCGAAGAAACACTAGCATGAACAGTAAAAGAAGGTGACAAGACTTTCTATAGATACATTAATGAAAGGAGAAAGTTCAGAGGGGGGTATTGCTAAGATCAAAGTGGATAAATGGGAGTGTGAGGAGGAGGACCAAGGAAAAGCATTTATCCTAAATAAATACTTCTTCTCAGTATTTACTGAGGAGAAGGTAGGGCAGGGCCCACTGCTTAGCACCATGGACACAGTGGGGAGGGAGATGTGCACTATCCCTTCACAAAACAAAGAGTCCTACTTAAAAGCTCTCTAAGCTCAGGGTGGACAAGGCAATGGGACCTGATGGCATACATCCCAGGGTACTAAAGGAGCTAAAGCTGGAACTAGTAGAGCCATTATCAGAACTGTTTAGTGAGTCTCTTAGCACAGGAGAGGTCCCAAAAGATTGGAGAAAGGCTCATATGAGCCCGCTCCACAAGAGTGGCAGCAGGGAGGAGACAGAAAACTACAGACTAGTCAGTCTTACCTCTGTAGTGGGCAAGATTATGGAGGCAGTCCTTAAGGAAAGGATAGTGCAGCTCCTAGAATCCATAGGAGCACAGGATCCAAGACAGCATGGGTTTATAAAAGGAAGGTTCTGTCAAACTAATCTCATTTTTTTTTTTTTGACTGGGTAACCAGAGTGGTGGACCAAGGGGGAGCAGTTGATGTCACCTACCTTGACTTCAGCAAAGCTTTCGATACTGTTCCACATAGAAGATTGATTAATAAGCTGGGTAGGCCCAGGCTGGGTCAGAAGTTGGTCAACTGGGTGGCAAACTGGTTGGCGGGGCAGAAAACAGAGAGTGGTGGTAAACGGTATACAGTCAGAAGAGATGCAAGTCACAAGTGGAGTACCTCAGGGATCAGTCCTAGGGCCCATCCTCTTCAATATCTTCATCAGTGACATTGCAGATGGACTGGAGAGTAAGGTTTGTCTGTTTGCAGATGACACCAAGATCTGCAACAGAGTAGATGATCCAGATAGGGTGGGAAGAAAGAGAAGAGATCTGGATAAATTTGCAAAATGGTCAGAATAGTGGCAACTGGGGTTTAATGCAAAAAAGTGCAAAATCATGCACATAGGAAAGAGAAACCCTGAAGCCACCTATAGGTTGGGAGGGGAGTTGCTGGCGATCACAAAGGAAGAAAGCGATTTAGGCATAATCATCACAGATGACCTGAAATCATCCAAGCAGACCACTAAAGTGGTGGGTAAGGCTAGGGGAACGTTGGGGTGTATTAGTAGGGGTATCACAAGTCATAAGAGGGAGGTAATAACCCCTCTTTACAAGTCACTGGTTAGGCCCCATCTGGAGTACTGTGTGCAGTACTGGAGGCTGCACCTGCACAAGGACATTAACAAAATGGAGGCAGTCCAGAGAAGGGCAACCTAAATGGTGCAGAGACTGCATCAGAAAACATATGACAAATTAACAGAGCTCAATATGTACTGTATACCCTAGGGCAAAGGAGGGAGAGAGGTGATAGGATCGAAACATTCAAACATCTTAAGGGCATTAACAAGGTGAAAGAGTCTAACATGTTTCAATATAAGAAAAATAGCAGGACAGGAGAACACAGAATGAGATTAGAGGGAGGCCGATTAAGGGGGAATGTGAGGAAGTTCTTTTTCACAGATAGGATGGTGGATGCATGGAACGACCTACTTCAGGAAGTGGTGGATATGAATACAATGTAGGCTTCAAACATGCATGGGACAGGCATAATGAAGCAATAAAGATGAGTATGAAACGATAGGCCATTGCAGAGTACAGGCCTATGGCACATTCATAACGTAGAAATATGGGCAGACTGGATGGGCCTTGCGGACCTTATCTGCCATCAACTTCTGTGTTTCTATGTTTCTTTGTGGGTTTAATTCCTCAAAGGTTCCTTACACAGGGGTTTACTCAGCCAGCAGCCCTCCTGCTCCTCTAACTTAGCACACAGCTAGTGCTTATGTGTGGGAGCGTGTCCCATTTCTTTAAGTGTGCCCCCTTTATATTTTATTATATTTTATTAGTAGCCAGTCCCTAAGAATTATTCCTTGCACTTGTCACGTGCCAAATATTTAATTTATTTTGAAAAATATCTGGCCTCCTGCCAGTGAGAGGATCTCTCCTACTGCATCTCCCTCTCGGCGTCACACTGCTTTGGCAGGCTTTAGCCTGCTCCATGGCAGAAGTCACAGTTTGCACAGCCACCCTTTAACTGTTGCAAACGGATTCCCTTTCAGCGTGCTAGCACAAAGCTGCAGAGTCTTGGCCTGGCTTTCTCTCTCACTCACCCTTGCTCGTAGTGCTTGGCAAAACACAGCTGCTGCTCTGCATTTTAAAATTAGCAATAGACTGACAACATTAATTAAACCAGGCACAAGCTTATTTTAAAATAAAATAAAACTTTTGCTGATTTTGACCCCGGCTGGCCCCAATTACACTACACCACGAGGACTATTTCACTAGACAAGACAGCCAGTTTATTAGCCTCATGACTACCACTGCTGCACCCATAATTTGACTTATCATAGGGTGACAGGCTTTTTGCTTACCATGTTTGATTCTATATGTGTACATGCAAGGGGTATAAGCATCACTACTGCTCCATCTTAGCTTATTCCTTCATGCTCCATTAATATTATGCTCACGATCCCTTTTATGCTTTATTCATGTATGTGCCTCAGCACTGGCCCAGGACCAAATATACCTTGCCTACCTCTTGGAATCCCACTCCCCCCGGTACACCCTACACTCCTCCCCTCGTGGGAACTCTCCTACCCAGGTCATGTCACCCTCTTCTTCCTCTTAAACATGGAACATCACTTAACTGGTCACTACCTGGCCTCCATATCCTGCTCTATTGCCATTCCCTCCTGCACCTGCATCCCATTCCTATCCCTCCTACTCCATGCAGGAGACATTGAGAGCAATCCCGGCCCCCCTAATTCCCACATAGCTCCCTCCAACAGCACCTGGACAAATGCTACAGAACTAAAAATTGCCCATATAAATGTATGCAGTCTTGCCTCCAAATACCAGGATCTGGAAGCATGGGCTGAGCTATGCAAACCCCACGTACTGGGACTCTCTGAGACATGGCTAAAACCTCTCATTACTGATGCCACCTGCCAACTACTAGGGTACTCATTCCACTGGCTGGATAGACCTGGCAAAAAAAGGGGGGTGGAGTAGCTCTGTTCATCCAGGAACCCATATCAGGCAACATAGCTCTCCGCTCCAACTCAACCTCTGTCAGTGAATGGCTCCTCACCAAACTCACCCTGGGAACGAGCAAAAAACACTACATTGGGTGCTGCTACAATCCCCCTACAGCCGGAACTGAGGATCTAAACAGCTTCCTCTCTGTTCTGGGCTCCATATCCCCACACAGAGACTCAAGACTCTTGGGTGGTCTCATTCTAAACTGGCTCAGTTCCCACCAGCCTCACTATGCCTCCCTCCTAAAACAATACAACCTAACCCAAACTATTAACCTTCCCACAAGGCAGAACCCTTGCAAGGGCACACAGACACTCCTGGATTGGATTGTAACTAAACGGGAGGACTGTGTCCTGCATGCTGGTATCATGGTCGACTCCATTAGTGATCACTCCCCTACATACCTTCTCTGGTCATCCAAACTTAAACGGCCCTCACCCAAATACCTGTCTTTCCATAATTTCAGAAGCCCAAACACCCCCGTCCTTCTCTCTGAGGCATAGGCACTGGACAGGTCTACCATTTTCTCAGAATCAAATATGACCAAGGCAGTATTCATGCTCACTCAAGCTCTCCTGACTCTACAGGACAAGCATTTTCCAGTCACCACCAGAAGGGAGTGAAGGGTGGCAACTCGCGATGGGTCACGAAGGATCTCCTTATCCTCATGAAAGACAGGGACCTTGTCTGGTCAACCTATAAAGCATCCCCATCCCTTACCCTATGGGATGATTACAGGCATTGGAGGAACCTTTGCAAACACCTGGCCAAAGCTCTCAAACAGACACATTTTCACAATATCCTGCAAACTAACCTTGGGGACTCTAAACAATTCTGGACATCCACTGGCTCGCTACTAACCCCCCCCCAGTAAGCCTGTCCCACAGCTACACACTAATGCTGGCCTCATCACCAATCCCCAAAAAGTGGCCAAGGCCCTCAATGGCAAATTCTCTAACCTCACTATGTACCTGAGCAAACTCCCAAATGACCAGAAAAAAACCCTGTCCCCTGCACGCCCTCACAACATCACCCACTGGGCCTACCTCTCAACCTCCACCTCCCCCCTTTTTCTTCAAAATACTCTCACACGCTGACATAGCTAAACTCTTAAAGAGCCTCCAAAACCATGGCTCCCCTGGAGCAGGTGGATTATCCCTTGTCTTCCTTAGACTTATCTCCCCTGCCATCGTCATCCCTAATGTTCATTTTCAACCTCAACCTGACCACTTCCTCCATGCCCGATACATGGAAAACCACAAAGGTCATTCCCATTCATAAAGCCATGGACCCACAATCTCAGAACTCTTTCCAGCTGAAGAGCTCACATCAGGGGACTCCAGAGGGGCTGTAAGAGGTAAAGCCTCTCTTCTTCCAGGGGTGTTACCCCCCTCGGTGCTGTGTGCTGATTGTCTCGTCCACCCAATGCCAGCTCCACCTTCATTGCTGCATACTGGTCAAGGGACACATCACATGATCACTCCTTCCAGTTTCTAAGTGTCTGCTTTCCCATTTCCAGCTCATAGTTTCCAACCTCTAGGAGTTGCTGCAGTGCCCTTCCAGGCACCATTCTGTTCACTCTCCTCATCTCCTCTTTCAATTTGCAGCTAACAGTCTGTTCTGACCACTAGGGGTCACAATAGTGCCCTTCCTAACCCTGTTTCTGCCTTCCTCACACCACTCTATTTTCCCTCCTAATCTCTACTCCTCCCCACTTTCCTACTACTAAACCCCTTTTCCCCATAGTTTATTATTGTACCCTTGACTCCAAAGTCAGCAGCTCTACCACTAAGCCAATGAGACAGGCTACTGTATCTCAGTGTTTTAAAGCTCTTAAAGCTTTTGGCTTCATAGCCTGCTGAAATACTTTTCTCCTGTCCTATTGGAGGTCTCAAACCCTGTACTCTTCACACCAAAGTCAGCAGCTCTACCACTAAGCCAACAAGTCAGGCTAATTTATCTTCTGTTTTTTAAAGCTCTTAAAGCTTTTGGCTCCCCCCCCCAACCACTTTGTGCTCATTATGACACTGCCTTCCTTTACCAGCACTGCCATATGGCTTGTACTGCTTACCCTTGCCCCCATCATTTTACTAGGGGATGCTCCACTTGTCTCCCAACATGGTGAGCCAGAACCACCTATCACCTGGCTTCTCACCTTAGCCGCCTCCCCACCTGAACCACTGAACCACCCCACTCACTCTACCAATGGACCATTCTCTCTCCACACTCAACTCCCCCTATTGGAGCCACCATGGTACTACAGTGGTCGCTACCCTACCTTGCCTCTCCCTCTCTATGGGACCTACCCACCCCGATCTCCATATGTTGCTGTTCCTCCTCCCAACTGGTACCTTAGCTAATGAAGAAATTATTAAAACTGGCATCCTTGTGCATCCTCCTGCTCCTCCTCTCTGGAGACGTCTACCGGAACCTGGGACCCCCCAAAGTTTACTACTCCCAAGGATCTCATAATCGCCTCCCTCAATATATGTACAGTACAAGTCACATTAAACTGTTAAACCAATGAGTTGGTTTAGCATTGCTTTTTACAGTTGGCATTACATTGGCAGATCATATTGCATTGTTTTTCAATGCTTAACCAGCTCAAGAGCAATGTTTGTAAAATGTTTTTGCAACTGACTTGGATTGCATCAGCAGTCCAGTCACAATGCAATGCAAAACTGAGTTTTAAATCTTAAGAAACAGTTTGTGGAGGTCTTTGTACTGGATCCAGCAACACTAATGCAACTTGGTCAGAAATGCTAAAACAACTCATTGGAGGAACAGTTTAATGTGACTTGTACTTTAGCATCCTCAAGAAATTTGATTCTTTTTAGGGTTGGGTTGCCCAGCATCACCCTGATGTCATCTCAATAGTTGAAACCTTGCTCAATAACTGCACCCCAGATTCCACAGTCTCACTTCCAGGTTTCACGCTATACCATGGAGACAGAACCGTAAAAAAAGGGGGTGGATGTACACTGTATGTTCAGTAATCATTACAGTGTATCGCCCTACCATCCTCAACCCTCGAACATAGAGCCCAGTCTCTCACACTGAAGGTCACTCTTGCCCCAAACAGAGCCCCACTGTTCCTCTCCACCATATACATCCCTCCCCAAAATCAGAAAGCTGCTTTCCACTCTGTCCTCAGACATCTCCAGACACTCCCTGACAGTGCTGACATCATTGACCTTGGGGACTTTAATATAAACTGGCTAGCTGACACATCATCCCCCATTAGGGATGCTGCAGCCTCTTAAAACCTGTCCCAACTTGTGACCACTGCCACTAGAATCAACCAGAAGACTGGTACTGCCACACTCCTTGATCTAGTGCTCACCAATGCACCACACAAAGCTACCTGGATCAGGGTACTACCCAATGCCCTGAGTGACCATTCCCCAGTGCTCTGTCACTGATTATATAGCGTAAAGAAGGCCCCCCCAAAAAAACTATCCTCCAACGCTGCCTCAAACCCGGCAAACTTCGGTCCCTTAGACAGTGCCTCCTAGCTAGTGACTGGTCCCCCATCAAAACTGCATTGAACATTGACTCTGCCCTCGACCTTTTCATTGATACATTCAACGCTGCCTGCAACCGGTATGCACCCCTAACTAAACAGAGAGTTAAAGGGGCTGACACACCTTGGATATCACAAGACTTGCTGGACCAGATGCGCAAATGTGACAATCTTTGGTACACTGCACTGGATACTGGTAAACCTACTGATAGGCAGCGCTACCAAGAAACACGCAATAAATGTACCTGGAGTATTCATAAGGCAAAGGCTGAGTACTACAAAACCTTGCTCACTGACACATGGGTCTCGGGGTCGCAAGTTCTGGGACTCCCTCAAACAGCTCAGTGGTAAAGCCTCCACTGCACCTCCCTCCCAAATCAGGGCCAATGAGTCTATCACCACAGACCCTGCCCTGATAGCAGATACATTTAATGACTCCTTCTCTGACCTTACTGGTGTTCTCCCCCCCAACTTCTTCTCCCCACCCCCAATACGACATTGCTCCCTCTCCACCCCCCATTCTGCTTTAAAACAATTTCTCAGCATGAAGCTGCCCATCTTTTACTCAAGGCCCTCAGCAAATCTCATTTCAGCAGTGATACGCTAGACCTTAAACTGCTTAGGCTCACCTTCAATGAAGTTCTCCCCCCCTCTCACCATGCTTTTGAACCACTTCCTATCACTGGGCCAGTTTCCATGTAAATGGAAATCTGCCCTCATCATGCCTATCCTTAAAAGTGGTGACTGCACCCTGCCTGGGAACTACCACTCCATCTCAATCCTGCCTCCCCTATCAAAAACCTTGGAGAAGATTGTGGCCATCCAGCTAATGGACTACCTCTCCAAATATAACCCCCCTGTGTCCTGAACAGCATGGCTTCCTCCATAACCACAAGTACTACCACAGCCCTCTTGGAATTTACAGATGCCCTCCACACATCTCTGGACACTGGCCACACTGCTGGTGCTGTCTTCATAGACCTTTCTAAGGCATTTGATACAGTGCACCACACACTACTCCTGGATTCCCTCGCACAGGTAGGCCTGTCCCCTGAGACCACTGGCTGGTTTGCCAGCTACGTGTCTGAAAGAACCCAGACAGTCAGGATTACCCATACCCTGTCCTCCCCCCTCCAAGTGAGGTCAGGGGTCCCAGAGGGCTCTATTCTTGGCCCACTACTTTTCTTCCTGTTCCTCAACTCCCTGCCCAAGGCTTGCTCTGGGAAACTACTATTGTATGCGGATGATGCCATCCTCTACAGCTCTCACACTGACCCCATAGCCCTCTGCTCAGCACTCCAGAAATCTTTCATGGAAGCTGAATCCTGATTCATTCAACATAGGCTAATATTAAATTACAAAAAACAAAATACATGATATTTTCACTCCAGAAAATAAGAAAACAGGACAAGCCCTGCTCATACTGAGCTCCATAAATGACCCCCTTGAGCAGGTTACCTCGTTCAAATACCTTGGTATCACCCTAGACTCAGGGCTCACCTACCATGAACACATCCTGAGCACCGCTGTCAATGTGCGTATTGGTCTACTTCACCGTACAAGCACTGTCTCCCATCAGAAGCTCTTCACCTAGCTGTCTCTGCATCTATACTATCACTAATAGACTATGGAATCATCATCTATCGAGCAGCCTACAACACGTACCTAAACAAAATTAGACTAGCCCTTAATAAGACCTGTAGACTTGCTACAAGCTGCGCCAGACTCACACATACCCGCACTCTTTACACCTTAACAAACTGGCTAAATTTTGACGGGAGGCTCAAATATCAGGCCTGCCTCTTTGCTAAAAAAATAACAGCAGGGCTACTCCCACCTGCCCTCTCCCCCCTGCTCCAGGCAACATTGTCCACCCACCTCACTCGACAATTGGCAACAACCCACTTCAGGGTATCTTGCTGCAAGACCACTTCTGGTCAAAGAACTTTTGGATACCTGACCCCAACTGGCTCAACTCACTCCCAAACTCCCTCCTCACAGAACCCAAACTTGATTAGTTCAAGTCCCAACTAAGAGACCTAATCACTCATGAAGCAGTCTGTGACTGCCTTTGAATCTGACCTTCTCATCCCCCCACCCCCCATGACTATGGACTTAACTCTGGTCCAGCCACCCCTGAGCGCGCCTATATTTTGACAATGGAATCCTCAGCCTGGCCTATGCCTGCAAATAACCACCAGGGCATGGATTGTGCCACCACGATGCACTGTATGTTTTGTTACCTACTACCATTTGCACTGTGTACCTATGTTTGGCAGCACTCTGTAGCTCTGTGTCTTCAGCTGCTTTACTGTGTTATATGTAACCATTTTGTATCCATTTCTGTAATTATTGTGTTAGTTGTTGCTATTGTCCCTGATGTCTCTGTTTTCAATGATGTGGAACCTTTGTAAAGGAGTCTTTGACTCAAAGGTGTTATCCGATATACATCAATAAATAAATAAATAGACAACTATCGTCTGATCTCCATCCTTCCTCACCTAAGCAAGCTACTGGAAAAAGCCATCCACCAACAACTTGCTGACTACGTAGGTAAATATGACCTGCTATGTAGCCAACAACACAGCTTCAGCAAGAATGACTCCACCACCACTGCCCTCATACTCCTAACTGACCACATTCTCACAAACATGGACCGTGGAAATGCAACTGGCACAGTCTTCGTTGACCTCTCCAAAGCCTTCAACCTGGTCAATCATTCACTCCTCCTCTCCAAATTGCATCACCTTGGCTGCTCTCCAAAGGTCACCACCTGGTTCAGAAGCTACCTTACAGGGCACTCCCAGTTTGTGTGCATTGGCCTGGCCAGCTCACCCACCCTGCATTTCTCTACTGGGGTCCCCCAAGAATCTATCCTAGGACCCGTCCCTTTCTCTGTATTCATAAACTCCCTTCCACAGATAGTCTCAACTATCACTCAATCTTTTACGCTGATGACCTCGTGCTCTTCTCCAGTGGAAAGTCTCCTACCCTCATCTCTGCAGCCCTCTCACAAAACTACACTACAGCCCACAGCTGGTTCTCTGACTACCTCCTTCTGGTCAATGCCAAAAAACCAAAAACAATGTTGTACGGATCTAAGCCCTTCCTAACGAAATGAAAATCTAATCCACCCCCTAATTATTATGTCCCCTGATGGCCGTATCCTAGAGGACATCAAACATTTCAAATATCTAGGAGTTGTGCTTGACCTCTTCCTTTCCTTTACAGAGCACATAAACTCCCTGGTTCTAAGATTTTACCAAAAACTAGGGGCTGCCTACAGATACCAGCAATACCTCACCCCTGAGGCCCACCATGCCATCATCCAAGGAAATCTGCTACCTATCCTGGACTACTGCTCTCTCATCTACTCCAGGACCTCTGCATTCACCATGGCAATACTATCAGTAGCATACAACAGTGCTTGCTGCTTCTCCCTGCTGGCCCCTTTCTCCACACACCATTGTACACTCTACACTACACTGGGGGGCTCCCATTACAAGCCCACTTTGACTTTTCACTGTACAGTTTTATTGATTCTGCCATCCGTATTGGCAAGAAATCCACTCTTGCTCCCCTTCCCACCATCCAAACCTCACACCGCTGCCTATGCTCCTCCAGTATCCTCTCCCTGAAAATCCCCAGGGTAGCCACGAACATGGGCACCAGAGCCCTATCTGTAGCAGCCCCTACACTATGGAACAAGCTGCCCACTGAACTGCGCACCGCAAACACTCACTGCCAGTTCAAGACTCGCCTCAAAGACTGTCTCCTATTGGCATCCACCTGCCACTGCTTGAAGGACTAGCCCCCCCCAATAGGTTCTAGGGGTAGAGCCAAATAAGTTCTCTTATTTACTGAAACTGTACCACCATGAGCCTTAATTTGCTTTGTTATTTGTTGTCCCTGAACTACTGCCACCATGTATTGCCACATGTAACAATTGCAACCTTTCACTATGTATTACCTGCTCTTGTTATGTTCTTGTTATTCTGATGTTTCTACTTTGTGCTGCTTTACGTGGCCCGGGTTGTGCTTGAAAATGGTCCCTGGGATCAGTGCACCTACTCGGTTAACAAAGTCATAAATAAAAAAATAAATAAAAACATTCACACAGGGTCCACCTTTTCCACTGGCAGATCCCTAATTTCGAACCTCCCACCAGGTGACCTCCTTACAGATAAGGTACCCAGATCACATTTCTTGTGGAACAGTCATTCCATGACTATTACATGGTGCCCTTGTTGACACCCAAGCTCGCTTGTGCCACTGCTTCCATCAAACCCTTCTGGGCATCACTTGTCTGGCACATGGGTGTGGTTATGCAAATCTGCTGCCTTTGGTGCTGGGACCCCTCCTGTAATAAAATCTGGTGCAGGGTCCTGGCGCATCACTAACTGGTACAAGCTGCTGTTTGCTGCAGCTTGTGCCGATCTAAGCAGCACTTTGAAAATCTGGCCCTATGTCTTGAAAGGTTAATAATCTTTAATTCTAGTGGTTCTCTCATCCTTATCACCTCCTGTCCCTTTATTGCTGCTGAGTCTGATATTGTTGCCCTTTATTGCTATCTGTTCCCTCCTGACATCATTTGATGTACATGCACAACCTTTATGGCATTGTACTCACCTTTTTATGGCTGTGGAAAGAGCCTACAGCCATCTTGCTATCTGTAGCTGAAAAATGGAGTATCGTGGAACATATGTTTTCAACTTTTCGATGTATCCTTCCATGTCAACTGAAATAAAATACTCCAATTTTTCTGTTCAGAATGTTGGAGACATAACTCCAAGTTGCTTATCTGATGCCATTAGGAAACTAAAACAGCTTGTTAAATATTTGTCAAATATTGGTTGCCTATTAAACTGGAGATTTGTCTAGACCCTTCAGAATGCTACAATTTAAATACTAAACATTCAAACAGCTTCTTGTTACTAGTTTCACTTGGGAATGTATTGTCTTTCAAGGAAGATTCATACCTCATAAATGTCACCCTTTCCCCAATACATCTATAATTTACACTGTTTGTTTAACCTCTAAAGACACTATCTGATGATAAGCATTTGCTCAGACATACTCAGACATATGCCAGGTCTTCAGTGAACTACGATACAGTGAATATGTAGCAATCATCAGGTATTTTCTACTATGCATTTGGGGAAATAAATATATTGAGCTACAGCAAACACACACACACACACACATGCACACTCTCTCTATTTCTCTCCACACAATCCTCATGGCCACAACATTCAGAATAAATACTGCATTCTAATATGTTATAAAAATAAACTGTTTATGTCATTGAACGCAGTGAAATTCAGTTTAGGTTTCCTTTAAATATTTCTTATCTTATATTTTGTATCCTGGACACACACATACACAAACACACACACACACATACACACACACACACTCATTGTACACACCATCCTCATGACCACAGCATTCAAAATAAATACTGCATTCTAATATGTTAGAAAGCAATAATTATACAATGTCAATAAAAAATCCTGGAACCTGATTGTCTGTCTTCCCTTGGCAACAGAGTGGTTATCTGAGAACAACCGCACTGTGTTGATTTGTTGTTGCATTGTTTGCATCTTCTCTCAAGAAACAAAGATACATTGCCAGACTAAGAATCTACTAAAAACATTTTTTAAATGTTTTCTTTATTTTGTATAATAATGAGCCATTGTATAATAGCAACAATGCACTCCAGGGTGTGGGTCGTGCTAGAATAACCTCAGTTCTGGGACATTGGATGCATTTGGCCTGCGGCCTTGTGCCCAACCACCCAGGCATGAGGTTATCCCAGCACGACCCACACCCTCTCATGCATTATTGCTTAAAGAAACTGTTTATGTCAGTGAACACAGTAAATTTCAGTTTAAAGTAGATTTCCTTTAAATATTTCTTATCCTGTATTTTGTATCCTGGATAGCGCAGGGGAGATGCCACATCTCATCGTCATAGGGATCTTCATTTACACATTTTTGCTCTGTATTTAGTAAAGATGTCCCAGAGTAGATGTAATATCTTGTTTTCAGTGGGGTCATGATTGTACCATTTTGATAATGTATTTCATCAGGGTAGCCTGGTTCAGGGCCCCCATATTCAAAGGAGATGTGCAGCGCATCCCAGCGGAAAAGGGATATGTGCCATGCAACTCCAACAATGTGCCACAGTGTGATATTCAAACGTGTGGGATGCACCAGCCACAAGAGAATGGGCCATGGTGCACACAAATAGTATGCTGTGCAAGTCAATGATGCATTCCCATGCGTATGTCGTGCTGCAGCATACTCAGTGGGACTGCGACCCTTGCAGTCCAGAGTAGCACAGCCTACAGTTAGGCCACCTCAGTCAGTAGACACCACCCTCCCCACATACCCGACCTGTTGCAGAGACTGACGCTGCCCTCCACACCCTGCCATGGCCAGACGCCAACTGTACTGGACCCGGGTCAGGGACCTGCACTCCAGAATGACCCAAGTGGCTCTACCATGCGTTGGAGCACTACACAAGCTGTGGACCCATCAGTGTATGCAGCCAAATGTATGTCCCTGGCAAACCATAAGAGGGAATTGACATACCTCCAATGCATGCCTTATAGATGCTGCATCTACCTGTTGTCATACACCACTGCGGGATCACACTCTCCCCATTCCCCTGTATAATATGCCATCCTCCAGACTGCTGGGCCATCCTGGGTGCCATGGGGTGTGGCATCCTGCAAAGCCATTTGCAGTGTACACTCCAGGCTATGGATAGTGCATCCGCAGTTCCCCAATTGTAGAAATGAATGGGAGGTCTGCTTTAACATGCCTGTTTCAGGACCTTTGCGAGTGGGTAAAGCATCGGCTGTCACCAGCAGTGAGCAGAGCAATGGCACTGGAATGATGGATCTGTTTGCAAGTGCCTGAGCTGTATGGCCACTGGCCGTTATCGCACTCACAGAGCTTGTGCCTATGTATGACACATTCCAGCATCCTACTGCCAGTGCTCCACCACCCCAAAATAAGATGCCATTTTTTCTGTGAACTTTCCAGGCTAAATATATAGCAATCAGCAAACATATTCTAAGAAAATACATTGTAAAAATGTGTAAAAGGAAGAACACATGGAAACCGCCTCTTGGCAGATCTGCATTGTGCAAATTCATTAGAAATAATGGTCAAAAGCATCCCAAAAGTTCTCCACAGCCTTATCGGCTCTGACCAGCTCTTGTTATAACTGTATGGGCAGAGTCATGCTGATGTATTGCTATGACATAAGAGAGGGAAGGGATGGTGGAATCATGTGACTGGATACCTAGACTCTGTTCTTTTGCAGTCATGTGGTCCTGGCCATTCACCAGAGTGCTTTTCACATACCCTCCCCGGCGCACTAATTTCTAGTTCCACACTCACTTCCCATTCACTTCCAGGTTCGGAGCACTTCTTTTACCTTTAAAGGGGAGAGATTTATTTAAATCATGTTTTTTTTTAGGTTCTGACGAGGACATACTGGTTAGCATGTCACATCAGTGAAAGATAGGTGGGATGTTACGAGGGCTGGAGCAGCACGAGTGATAGAGGAGGCACTGTCTCTTTCAGGGTTTGCTGAGTGGAAGTGAGCATGAGCTGGGGGTTCACTTTCTGTCAGTGTAATTTTGTCTTGGAAAATAAAATCAAGTGAGTTTATGAATACAACTGTTTTTTTCTTTGTCTGCCTGTTAGGATTTTTAAACCTTTTTCACTCTTTTGAATTATCTTCCCCATTTCTTGCAGCTCCACTAATCATAATAGTAAGCTGACACAGCAAAATACAAAAAGCAGTCAGTGGAGCCTGAGATCACAGCTGACAGGAGAAGTCACTTTTGTTTCTTTGCAGGGCACTCTGTTATGTTAAAATGATCAAGCTTTATTTAGAAATTGGAATATCAATGGCAATTACTGTATTTACTTTGCTGCAAGTAGGACTGCAGGCTGCATATCTCGCAATTGAACTGTCTACATGTTTCAAGAAAAAAACAAACCCAATTTTATTATTTTTTTAATGTCGTGCCCTGCAAAGATTTAGTGCTGTTGTTTCATTGTATCCTGTGCTGTTTTTTCTCTCTTTTTAAATGGCTGGCTGTCAGGCTGAGGCATGTGTCTAAGTTGTGCTCTTTAGCCTTGCCCCAGTTTGCCAGTGCTGTCTGAACTGACTGAAACTTCCTTAGCTATGTTCTGTTCAGTTCTTGTCCCACTTGTCTACCCAACTGACTCCCTCCCTACTTTTGTTAATCCTGGACTAGGTGCTCCTGCTGTCTCTCAGGTAGGTAGGGAGGTCCTGAGCAACAGGAGCATCCCTGTGCAACTGTGGCCAGCAGCAACCTGTTGTGTTGGACCAATTCATAAATTTAGCTACTTGAGAGACAGCAGAAGTGCCTGGTCCAGGATTATCAAAAGTAGGGAAAGAGTCTGTTGGGTAGGCAAGTGGGACAAGGACTGAACAGAACAGAGCTGAAGAAGATTCAGTCAAGTCAGGCAGCATTGCGGCAAACTATGGTGCAAAGCCAGGCTAAAGTGCATAGCTTACATGAATGCTTCAGTCTGAAAGCCAACCATATAAAAAGAGAGGTAAGACTGCATACGATACAGTGAAACAATTACAATAAATCTGTGCAGGCCACAACTTTAAAAAAATAAAATACAAATTTTTCTTTGAAACATGTAGGCAGTTCAGTTGTGAGGTATGCAGCCTGCAGTTCTACTTGCAGCAAAGTAAATACAGTATTTGCCACTGACATTCCAATTATGGAAGCACGCCCAAATAAAGCTTGATAATTACAAGAGAACAGTGTGTCCTGCGCAGAAACAAAAGTGATCCATACTGTTAGCTGCAGTGACACTTCTCCAAGCTCCAGTGTCCATTGGCATTCATTATCACAAGAGAACAAAGGACTCCTCAGATTAGTCCATTCTGTACCCTTTCTCTCTTTCATCCAATGTCCCCTGTCCATCTCTCTGTAGAGCATTTCCCTTGCATTTACTGGGGTATGTCAAGTGAGGCTTGACTGCCTCTGATCGGTCTGTCATATCCTGTATTTACAGATAACATCTGGTAACTCCCCACACTTCCTTTGGGCCAGGGAAACACAACAGTGTTGGCTTCCTTGTCCCTCTGTGGCATCTTTATTATTTTAAAACAAACCATTCCCAGGCTGCCCAATGGCCCAACTGAAGCAGACTGTTTTCATACTGAAGACCCAGGTTTGAGAGCAAACTCAGGTGCCAGTGCTCAGGCAGGTAGACTGGGGTTGGCACAACAGCAGCTCCTTCTCTTGGACCAAGGCGCTTGTTCTCCAGGTAGAAGTGTGCTGCATACTGTATATCCAAGGCATCTCAGTCACCCATATGCTGGCATTCCACCGGGGGGGGTCAAGAAAATTGTGGAAAAATGGCAACTGGCTGGGTAAAGGTCAGCCTTTCACAGGCCCCACATGAATGACTACCTAACCTGCCTCCAACAGAACTAGTATCTCGAGGGTAACTGAAATCTTTAAGGCCCCAGGATAGGTGGCATCTAGGGCTGTGCATGGGCCGAATAGTATTTTCTAAATACCACAAATAGTAGGCTTCCTGAATATTTGGATGCATTTTCCGAATAGTTCACTATTTGGCCACTATTCGGGAACTACTATTCGGTGAGATTTCCAAGTCTCGCAGAGCTTTGTTGGCCAATCAAAAACTGTTTCTTGAGCTCAAAGACAAGCATACCATGTGACTTCCTCACTCTGAGCTGGTGGAAGACAGGAGACAGTGGTTTCTGAGAGCTGCTCTGCAGTACTTTTGAGACCTTAAACTTGCTAAAAAAGAAATAGATTTTTGTTTCACAGGCTTTTTTGGGTCAGTATAGTTTTTTTGATCAGTGTCAGAAAAGCTATGTTTGGCTTTCTGACAGGTATTTTGTCCTTATTGCTGTACCCAATTACAGGGACTAGGAGGGCTGTCTGCTAACACCCCTTCTCTGCTGCTGTCTGACTTAGCTCCAGTGTAATTTATTTTGGGTGAAGCATATTTTATTTTTGTGTTTTGTATTTTTTTGCTGTTGTCTGGTTCCAGGCTTGATTCCCTGCATGACTGATGAGAGTGTCTGCTAACTCCCCATCCTGCAGGTCACTGCATATAATTTGCTGTATATGTGCAAAATATTTGATTTTGTGAGGCTTCACCCTGCATGTGCATGCTTAATATATTTTTTCATGAGGCAGGGCCACACGTGTGCACAGCTGTGTGCACACAGATTTTGAAATAAACTTCTTCAGTTCTAAACCAGTCAGACTTGACTCACTGAATTAGTATTGTTTGTCTCTTCTGGTTCTGGGGATAGATCCCTGTACACATGAGGAGAAGAAGAAGAAGAAGAATCAGCATTTATATAGCGCTTTTCATACACAGTGTATCCAAAAGCGCTCTACAAGCAATGCTAGACTGGTAATGAAGTGACTGAATGTGTGGTGGCGGCCATACCACACATCATCACCCACACACAGCCTGGATAGTTGCATGGACCGGTTTATGGGAAGGGGAATGTTGGCCAGGACACCAGGAATGCTCTTTGAGAAGAGTGCCCTGGGTTCTTTTACTTCCACCTGGACACCCACCAGGACAACACCAGGATGGGCAGAAGGGACCTCGGTTAAATGTCTCATACAAAGGATGGCACACCCCAGCAGTACAGCACCCCACAATACTGTATTTGGATGCCAGCGATTTTTAGGTGCAAGTCCAATCCCAGTGTGGGACGAGAACCCACGACCTTCTGGTCCAGAGGCAGATCTGCTACCAACTGAGCCACGTTGACATTGCGGCTGACTCCCCTTCCTCCCCCACACTTCTACAGCCCACTGCACACAATTAAGCTGTGCTTGTGAAATATATCCTCCTGCGAGTCTGTGCCGTGTGTGTGTGTGTGTGTGTGTGTGTGTGTGTGTATACAGTTGTGCACATGCATTTTTTTTTGTTTGTTTATTGTTGTTTTGTTAATTAAACCATTGCACTTAGTGGGGCAGGCTTGTCTCACTGAGTTAACTGTATCTCATCTGTTTGTTCATTGCTTGGTTCCATGTTTGACTAAATAGGTTGCCCTTTTCTTCCCCTTCTTAGTAGCAGTGTTTTTCTTTACTGCTACTTTTTTGTGGTGCAGTATAACTGGAAAAGTTGGTGTATTACTGCAGTTCCACAAGCACTAAGTAAAGCATCTCACACACACACACACACACACACACACACACACACACACACACACACACACACACACACACAGGTACTACGTAGTAATAGTTTGTGTTTTACCCAGTAACCAGTACTGACCTGATCCATCATGTCTTTAGCAATCTTGCAAACATGCTTGGTCCAGCCCCAGCAAAGCATCTGCACTGTTGGCCCCAAGTGGTGAAGGACAGGATGATAGACCACAAACATACAGCACATCCACACAATTACTGCTGGTGTTGTCCCTGGACTGCCAACCCCCTAAACAATCTATGTAGAACAAAGGAAGCACTCAGCGGGAAGGGGGGGGTTGCAGTAACAAAATACAGTTAAGAGCAGTGCAGCATAAAGTTGCCAATACATTTGTTTGTGCTAAGACTGGAGGATGCCAATAGAACCCTGGTGCTTTGACCAGAACCTGGTCTTTGTCAGGGTGCATGTCGAGAACGTACAAACACGCTATGAATATACAGCCCTTAAAGAAACACACACTATAAATAAGTGAAATTAAAATGAATGAGACTGAGATGCCCTTGTAACAAAACAGTCCACAACTAATATACCCAAGGATGAAACGCTGCATCAGGATTATAGAACATAGTTCATACTGTAATGCCAGACAGTACGCAATGCAGTATCTTGCAAAATTGCTGTAAAATGCTGCAGTATGCTGCAAGGAGCAGTGTAATTTAATGGCAATTAAGCCCTCCAGTCATCCAATATTTTGTGGCATGTCATTTACTGCAAAGCAATGAATTGCATCTCGTCTTGCTCCACTATAAATTGTTGATACATAATACAATTCCAGAGAAGGTGTTGAGATAGACTACATAGACAATGACATACAGGTGTCTCTCTCTTTATTCAGTGGGCTCAAATACTGTTCTCCCCAAGCAAGCCTTTTAGTTCTTGTAGCATTGGTAATAGTACTACTACCACTAATACCATTAGCAGTACTACTACTGCTAGTGTCACCACCTGTCCATCTGTACATTCACTGTTACATCCTGTTGTGCAGTAGTAGGGGGGAATAAGAGAATACATGCTTTGTGCAGCAAGCAGCAGACACCACCACCAGTGTCCCCAGTGCTACCATTATGGCTGCTACATCCATAGCTAGTGTGCTTCCCACCACCACCAGTGCCATTCTTGCAGCAGCCACCCTTTCAGCTGTCACCACTACTGCAGCCACTGCTACCACTATTCCTATGCCCATGGCTGAAGCACCTTCTACCCCATGTCTGTGACCTTGAACACCCTCTAGTGCTGACCCAATGCAATACTTGATATTGTTTTCAGAGTGCAATGTGTGTGTTGTGTCGGATCAAGTGCACCGCATGAAGCTTGTGTTGCATTAGTGAGAGCTCAATGTTGGTGGCTGAAGTGCCATTGAGGTGTACATGGTATACCAGGTTCAATGGGTGATTAATGGTGTTGCTGAAGTGCTTTTCTAAAGTTTCCTTAAAAAAAACAACTTTTCTGGCCGAACACCGAATACCGAATACTTCGGATCCGAATGCCAAATATTCAGGAAAAGGTATTCGCACAGCCCTAGTGGTAACACTTGGGGGATAGATGGTGTGGTAAATACTTGAAAATGGTGTGTTGGGGGTGGGGAGTGGACTAGATGGGGCAGGTCAATGAAGGAAGGTAAACAATTAAGTTTAAAAGTCCCAAATAGCACCTTCTAGCCATCTCATTTGTGCCAATGGGCACAAACAAACAAACTGGACAGTTCCTATGGCTTACTAACCTCCTGTCCATCTGTTGGAGATGGGCTTCAGAAGGAGCATCTGTGAGTGCCAGTGTGCGTTGCTTCCAGGAGGCAAGTTGTGCTGTGCTTCTTTCCAGATGTTCCATGATATGGCTGTTGGCTTTATTTAATAGACAGCAAAATAGAAATGGATATCTCAGAACTGCTTGGCTTTCAGATAAATCCAATACCTTATTTAAAGGAATGTCTCATCATCATGGATTTTTAGACTTTGAATGACTCTGGTCACATACAATATGTTCCCCTCTAAGTAATTTCTGAAAATTACAGTTTTTTAGTTTTCTCAATTCCACTAGCAATTAACTGACTGAGTCAGCCTTGGACCAATTACTTTATCAAAATGGGAGCCTTTCTGCAATGACCACAGACTTAAAATCATAGTCTTTGCCTCAAAGTTTGAAACTGTTTGAGAAATAGTTTATTGGCAAGCTTTCAGAAAACTAACAAGTTCATGTGGCAAGGATAGTTGTTTCTCAAGCAGCTTTCAGAAAGACACACATGTTCATGTCTTTATTTACAGTACCATATTTGCCAAGCAGAATTCTCCATCTGTTTAATAAGCTGAGAATTTAATTGAAGTCAGGCTCAAGGGAACCTAATAAAGATGAATCCACCCTAACTGCCATTTAAAATGCACAAGTTTGAAATAACTGGACTCATTCTAGATCAGGAAGAATTTCACAGGCAGAACTTCTCTAGGCCAGAATCTAGAGTAATCCTTTTAAGAACTGATACAGTTGCATAGGCTGTACATTGCCTTTCATCTAACAAGAAAAGGCTGATATTCAGAGAGACTCTCAGATATGCCCTTACTCATGGAATATGGCTATGAATCTACAGAATAGCCCCAGTTACAGTCCTGCAAAATGACCATAACATCACATAGCAGTTTCATATTTACTCAGGGTTCAAGCAAAAGTGCTTATAACTGTCTGCAATGCATCAATCACTCTATCCTCTCAGGTGTCACCACGGATGGAAACATGGTCTACAAACATGTACACTTCAGTCCTCGGGAAGCCTTCTGCAAAAACCAAACTAATCGCATGCCATAATGTCATAGATACATAGACAGTGTTGGCAGATAAGGGCCTATGGCCCATCCAGTCTGCCCATTTGAGCTTGTAAGTTCAGTTTATGTTTTCCTAGAAGTCTGTTGCCCCTTACCCCTGACCTTCAGAATTCCTTTATGTCTATCCCATGCATTCTTAAATCCCATGATTGTTTCAGCCCCCACCACTTCCTCTGGCAGGGTGTTCCACTTGTCCGCCACCCATTCTGTGAAGAAATTCTTCCTCATGTTTCCTCTGAATTGTCCTCCCTCCGACTTCATCCCATGCCCTCTAGTCCTGGAACATCTTTTTCACTTAAAAATAGTGTATTCCTGCACCCTGTTCCTCCGTATAAGATACTTGTATGTCTCTATCATATCCCCTTTCTCCCTCCTTTCCTCCAGGGAGTACATGTTCAGTTCCTTCAACCTGTCCTCATAGGACTTGTGATGCAATCCATGCACCATCTTTGTTGCCCTCCTCTGAATCTTCTCTACCCTGTCTATGTCCTTATATAGGTAAGGTCTCCAGAACTGTACACTGTACTCCAGGTGAGGCCTCACTAGTGTCTTGTATAGTGGAATTATGACCTCCCTTTTCCTGCTAGTGATGCCCCTGCCTATGCATCCCAGCATCCTATTTGCTTTATCTGCTGCCTTGTCACACTGTTTCCCTACCTTGAGGTCATCAGAGATGATAACCCCAAGATCCCTTTCCTGCTTGGTGCATGCTATATCCTCACCCCCCAAATGATATATTGTGCCAGGGTTTTTGTGCCCCATATGCATTATCTTGCACTTCTTTGCATTGAATTTCAACTGCCAAATCCCTGACCATTCTTCAAGTTTCTGCAGGTCCCTTCTCATTCTGTCTACACCCTCTGGTGTGTCTACTCTTTACAGAGCTTTGTGTCATCAGCAAACAGTGAAATTCTGCCTTCTAGGTCCTGCATAATGTCACCGATGAAGATGTTGAATAGGACTGGTCCCAGCACTGATCCCTGTGGTACCCCACTGGTCACTCTTCCCTCTGTGGCATGACAGCCATTTACCACCACCCTCTGTGTCCTGCCACCCAGCCAGTTACCTACCCACCACACTACTGTCCTGCCCACACCCATATTCCCCAGTTTGTGTAATAGTCTTCTATGTGGCACAGTGTCAAAGGCCTTGCTGAAGTCCAGATAGGCCATGTCCACTGCCCTTTCCTGATCCACCTCTCTAGTCACCCAGTCAAAAAATTCAATGAGATTGGTCTGACATGACCTCCCCCTGGTGAAACCATGCTGCCTTGGGTCCTGTAGTCCATTGACAACCAGATGTTCCACCAATCTCTGCTTCAGTAGTGCTTCCAAGATCTTCCCCACTACTGAGGTGAGGCTGACTGGTCTGTAGTTCCTCGCTTCTTTTGTTCCCACTTTTGTATAAGGGGACTACATCTGCTGTCCTCCAGTCTTTGGGTACCTCCCTGTTTCCAGTGATCGGCTAAACAGGATAGCCAGAGGTTCAGCCACCACCTCTCTTAGTTCTTTAAGGACCCTGGGTGCACCCAACTGGCCCCATTGCTTTATCAACTCTTATTACTTCCAGTTCCTTCAGGACCCTTTCTCATGTAAAGGGACTTGTATCCATTTCTGCACCATTCTCACCCCTTGTACTCCCTTCAGACCCATTACCCTCCTCTTCCTCAGTAAAAATTGAGCAGGAATACCTGTTCAATATGTCAGCTTTACTGTTGTCATCCTCCATGCGTACCCATCCTCCCTCTTCAGTCTCACTATCCTTCCCTTTGCCTTTCTTTTTTCACTTATGTACCTGTAAAAGGTTTTGTCCCCTCTACCCACTGATTTTGCAATGTGTTCTTCTGTCTGAGCTTTGGCTTCCCTTACTGACCTCCCTGCCTTCCTTTGCTTCTCCTGGTACTTCTCCCTATCCCCTTCTGCCTGTGTCTTTTTGTATTGCCTGAATGCAATCTTTGTGGCTTTCACTTTCTTTGCTACCTCTTTGGAAAACCATAATAGTCTCCTCTTCCTTTTCCTCTTGCTAACCTGCTTAATGCATAATTCTGTTGCTCTTGTAATCCCCATTTTAAATACTGCCCACTGTTCCTCAACCCCTGATTCCTGCCCCATTCCCCTTAATGCCTCTTTCAAGTATCTCCCCGTTTTCCCAAAGTCCGCCCCCCTAAAATCCAGGACATGTGTTTTTGTGTGGTTTGGTTCTGCTCTTTCTGTGATTTCAAACCACAATGACTGTTGGTCACTGTTCCCCAGGTGCTCCCCCACTGTTACCCCCATCACACTGTCCCTATTTGTGAGCACAAGGTCCAGTATTGCCTTCTGCCGAGTTGGTTCCATGACCAGTTGCTTGAGGAAGGCACCCTGAAGAGAGTCCAGGATAAATCTGCTCCTAGTTGATGCTGCTGCTGGGATGCTCCAGTCTAAGTCTGGAATATTGAATTCTCCAACCAGTACTACCTCCCCCTTGTCTGCCATCCTTTGGATGGCTAGCATCAGCTCCCTATCTGTTTCTTCCTCCTGGGCTGGTGGTCTATAGACCACACCTGTGTGGATGGCTGGCCCCATTTTCCTTTCCAGCTTAACCCACAGTATCTCTCCCCATTTTGTTCCTCCTGGATCTCTGTGGCCCTTTTGTCATTTTTCACATACAGTGCCACTCCTCCTCCTTCCTGCCTGCCCTGTCTCTTCTGAATATGTTGTAGCCAGGTATGGCCATCTCCCAGTCATGGTTATCATTACACCAGGTTTCAGTGATGGCCACAATGTCCAGGTCTGACTGCACCATGACAGCCTCCAGATCTTCCATCTTTTGGTAAGGCTCCTGGCATTTGCACACATGGCTTTCCATGATTTGACCTCCCTAGACTGTTTTGCTGTTCTACGCCATCCCCTTCCTTGGTTGTCCTTTATCCTTGGTTCTCCTTGCTGTCTGCCCTTCTGCTGAATTTTGCCCCTTTTCTGCCTATCCACCTCTTGGGCGCTAATCTCCATCTTTTGCACACTGTTTTGTAGAGAGAGCCACTCCTCTGGTTCCACTGCTAGCTGTGGGAGGTGAGTAAGTAGGTACCCTCCTTGCTGGCCTGCCACCCCTCTTTGCTAGTTTAAATGCTTGTCAATGTAGCATTTAAACTTATCATTGAGTGCTTGGATTCCTCTCTAGGATGGATGCAGGCCGTCAGGCTTGAACAAATCTCCATCCCTCCAGGTGGGTCCCAGTCACCAATGAATCCAAACCCTTCCTCACAGCACCAGTTCTTCAACCATGAGTTAAAGTTCCTGGTGCATGCACTATGCTGTCCTTGCCTCTCACAGCTAGTACTTCTGAAAATGACGAAGTAGCTACTTGTAGAAACCCCTCCCCAATTTCCTAAACTCTTCCTGAACTTCCTTTGGCTCCCCATTTGCCAGGTCATTAGTACCTAGGTGGATAATGACATCCAGCTCACCCTCCCGTCTTGCCTTTCCAGTGATCCCCAGGATCTTCCTTCCATCCCTCCATGCCGTGGCACCTGGTAGGCACCTCACCTCCCTGTTCTCCCCCTCCTGTGTTCCTAGCTGGATCCGTCTTATGATGGAGTCCTCCACCAGGATTTGCCTCCTCCTCCTCCTCTGGGGTCCACTGCTTTCCCAGCTGAGGTCACCTCCTTGGCTAACCTCCACATCCTTTCATTCCACTTCTCTGGGTACCTCTATTTGGTTGTCCCTGTTTGCCAGTGTGGCATTTGAGTTGTAGAGTGGAATAGGATCTGGGATGTGCCTCTGCCTGACCTCTCTAACCCTCCCTGAGCCCACTGTCATCCAAGTGCTCCTCATTCTCGGCATCCTTTGAGGCAGTTGCATTGGACTGGGTGGTCTCTGGATAGGGGTGATGGTACTCCTGACCCAGTTTACTTCTGCTCTGAGTCTGGCTACCTCATCCCACAGTCAGAGAGATGCATGCAGATAGGGCAGCACCTCAGTGTCCAGAAGGTCTGCCTGAATATGGCTGCCCAGCCACTGCATTGCACCACTCCCACATTATACTGCAATTATACTGCTATTCCACTACTTGTCTGCTACTGAAGCTCTCCTGGTTCCCTTTTATTAATTTACTGTCTTAAAAATCCTGCCACTGATCCTCAGATACTTTTCTTTTTAAAAAAGAAAATAAACCAAGAAATAAATAAATGAGTCAAAACACTTGTCGTGCTGAGGGTGGGCTTCTTCACCCTTATGCCCCTCCTACTCCACACCCTTTACTATACCCTGTGTTTAGCTCCTGTCAATCAGATTTAACAGGGCATATAATTAAGAGTTGGGGAAAGGGGGGTGAAAATTTGCAGCAATTAAAGACAGCAAAGAAATACACCACCACTACCTTTTAAATTTTCAACAGCCCAAAAACAATTCTAAGTAAAGACAACAAAGAAAGTACAGTGTCACTAAAAGCCCACAATCTAAGTTTAAAGGAAAAATAGCAATTACCAGTTACTGTAAAGCACTGAATTGAATATGTTTCCTTCCCCTTCAGGCTTCTTCTGAGAAAATAAAACTCACTTGCTACCTCAACTCTGACTAAGTCCCACCTCCAGTTATCATGTAGCTGAGGTCAGAGGCCAGACAATTAACACCCCTCACCCAAACTACAGGGCAAGTCAGACAAGCCAAGACTAAATTTTCAACAATTAAAGATAACAAAGAAATACACCACCACTACGTTTTAAATTTTCAGCAGCCCAAAAACAATTCTAAGTAAAGACAACAAAGAAAGTACAGTTTCACTAAAAGCCCACAATCTAAGTTTAAAAGAAAAATAGCAATTACCAGTTACTGTAAAGCACTGAATTTAATATGTTTCCTTCCCCTTCTGACTTCTTCTCATAATCCAAGAAGCTCATCCAAGTGCCAAGAGCTCTCCCTTCCTAACAATCTATAACCCTTAACTATATATATATATATCAGAGGAAAACAGCTTCCCAGAAAAGGGGAGGGCAATTTGAATTAGTTATATCAAGAACCAAAACTCAACTGGCTACATATTTTTCCTTCATTTTGCCCCTTACTTCTGGAACTCCTTACCCACAGACTTTTAAGTCATTCGAGAGAGAAAACCACCACTGCATTCTCCCACAAACTGGTTTAGGGGTACAATACCATTGCACTATATCTGCTGTGCAGAAGTCAAAACATTAACACACATGATATAAAAGTATAGTAGTGTAATAATATGATGGGGCTTATTATTACACTATGTGTACTAATATGATTCTGCATTAACTGATATCCACTTTAATTTAATGTGTTTGTATAATTTATATACCTAAATCTGTGAATTATTTACATATATTGGTAAATCTGTTTTGTTATTGTTTTTACTGAAATGATGTGACAATGTTAGAGACTACACTGCTGTTAGGACATGATTGTAGATGAGACTTGTCTCAATGGATATTCCTTAATAAACTAATTGAACTATTGTTTAATAACATAAGCAGTTTCCTGTCTCACCTGTAATCATCCTACTTGGGACCCTCTTGAAAACTAAATGTTTTGCCTAAATGTGGCTATCCCAGTGGGCAAAAACTTCTAAATAAAGCCAATAAATAAAGAAATAGATTGTATCAAAGTGTACCATAAAGTGACAATTGTAGTGTTAAATGTTAGTGTTGCAAGTAGGGCTGTTCATGGGACTAATGCACAATATTTGAATTTGTATATGTACAGTATGTGGGTCTCTGGTGTTTGTATTGGTGGTATTTGTATTTGTATATATGTTTATTTCATATTAGTGATTGTGAAATATATACTGTATTTCCATTTCAGACTTGTTCCTGCTGCTGATGATACAAAACCAAAGGTTTAAAATGATTCAATAACAAATACAGAGGTATCATTATAATATGCATTTCTGTTTTGAGCAATGGTAATCAAATGTGTGTCACACTAGCCTTAGCCAAGGTCAAACAGAATCTGTTGCCAGAAAAGGACCACTTGGCCTACTCAGTCTACCCAAATAATCCCTGCCTATTCTGCCTCTGCAGACACTAATTCATCTCCAGTGGCCCTCTCTGCTCCCTGCCTATTTACTAATTTTCCCCTATGTGTATCCCATACATGGTTGAAGCCCCCTAATGTTTTTGCCTTCACTACTTCTGCTGGCAGTCTCTTCCAAGCATCTGATACTCTTCAGTGAAGTAGTAGTTCTTCACATCCCTCTTAAATCTTGGTTCTCATTCTCCATTGAAAAAGACTTCCCTCCTGCACCCTGATCATGTCAGAGAGCTACCTGTAGGTCTCTAACATGTCCCCTCTTGATCTCCTCTCTTCCAGGGTGTACATGTTGAGATTCCTCAGTCTCTTCTCATAGATCACTTGATGCAACCCATGCAAAACTTTAATTCCCCTCATCTAGACTGCTTCCGCCCTGTCTATGTCCTTTCTGAGGTGCAGCCTCCAGAACAGGATACAATACTCCAGGTGGGATTTTACTAGTGAGCAATACAGTGGCAACACCACATCCCTACTCCTGTTTAAGATACCACACCATATGTAGTAGTTTAATTTTGCACACTGCCCTTTTCCAGGTGCTCAGAGCATCTTACATAAAAAGATATAAAAAAATAAGAAATAATTAAAACAATCCCAAAATTTAAAAGTATTAAATAAATACGTACATCATAAATAAATAAACACATGAAAGAATAAACATTAAAAATAAATACAGTGCAACTAGAACATAGGACCAAAGACCTTATTAAATAAAAAGGTCTTAAGGCCTCTCTTAAAAGCCTTCACAAAGGGGGTCTCCCTTAAATGCATAGGAAACGAGTTTCACAGGGTTTGAGCAGCCACCTCAAATGCTCGGTCCCCTGATGATTTTAACCTAGCCCTGGGAACTACCAGGGAGCCCACCTTGGAGGAGCAGAGGAGGTGTGTGAGGTGTTAAGAAGTCAGGAATTCCCTCATGTAACTAAAGTCCAAACTGTATAAAGCCTTGTAGGTCACCAAACCAACCTTGATGGTAGTGTAGCACTTCAGTGGCAGCCAGTGCAGTTCACATGGGACTGGACTCACATGACAGGACCTGGGTAGGCCTGTCAGTAACCTGGTCATTGCGTTCTAAACCGGCTGCAGGTGTTGCAGGATACCTCTACTGACCCTGAGGTAAAAAGCATTACAGAAGTTTCCCCTGGATTTCACAAATGCATGCACCAGTGATGGCAGGTATTTGGGGGGGAGGGGTGGCTAAGGATTTTTAATTTGGGTGATGTTCCTGAGATGGTAAAAGCCATTCCAAACTACTGTTGGCACCTGAGTCTCCACTCTGTCTGAAATGCTGTTAGAGTGCACACTGGTATGTATGCAGTGCATAAAAAAAAGACAGGGTGGCTGATGCCCTATATAATGTACAGCAAATCCAAAACAACAAAAAAGAGGGATTTTCTGCACTCAAAGTTAACTGGTAGTTCCTGTCTACATAAATCACAATATGTTTTTAATACGCACTGTCTGTATAGTTCTTTTTTTTTTATTTACTTTCTTTTCCCCCCCTACATCCCCCCAACTCAGACTTCCTCGGGAACCCAAGGAGTCATCTCTCTGCTGTCTGCCTTACCTGATCCACCCCCATCACCCACGGAGCCGTGGTTTACCCCCCAGTTGCGGAAAAGGTGGGGCACCTGGCACTCCGACACTTCTGGTTTCATCGATTGAAGGGTGGTCAGGCAGGCAGCAGCACATTGATGGCACACTCCATGGCTCCATCTCCCTCAGAGCTGGATGGCATTTTCCACAATTTTCTGTGTGGACACCGCAAGTGCCCATGATGTCAAGGTACCGTAGAGATTTGCTGAACCCCCGACCTTCATCTGGAGCCAATCAAATCTTGAGGAGCCCAACACAATGCTGAACTCCCAGCCTCTGCTAGGTATCAGCATACACCAGGCTGATTCCCCACCCTCCTCTCAGAGTAGGCAAGCTGTCTTTGGACGCTCAAGCCTACTCCCTCCCCGGCTGGCCGTTCAGTGACCTGAGTCCACTCCCAAACCTGGGTCATCGGCGTCGCCTACAGAAATCCATCCACTGCACTGGCAGGCCAGCTGTATAGTTACTTTTTAACTTAAATGACAGACAAGAAGTGTTGTTCTTTCGTAGTTTAAAAAAGCAGCTTTCTTACATTTATTAAAGTTCATTCATATGCTCAATGAGTCAATCTATACTGGCTTGTCAGTTTAATGATTAAGTGTAGCAATGATACTAGATGCTTCAATTCATTGCCATATAAAACAGATTTTCATCCATGAAATCCATAAATGAAATTTCTGTGCAGAATCCTGTGCAAAGTAACATATATCTATCAGTGCACCTAAGCCTCCATCACCAGCCTCTCATCCAGAATGATCCCCAGATTTTTCACCTTACCAGAGAACACTGACCTAAAGGAACTGAACACCAGCTCAGTCACCTCTTCTGTTGCTTCCGCACCATCCTTCTGACCAGGCTCAGTCACCAATACTCCCATCTTGTCTGGGTTAAGACTCTGCCAGCTAGACAACAGTCAGTCCTGGATCTCAGCTAAACACAAATTAAGCATGTCAATCACATCAGATGTCTTGAGTGCAAATGACAGATACAGCTGTGTGTCATTTGCATAGCAGTGGAATCACAGCCTATATCATGCAATAATTCCACCCAGGCATAGCACATACACTGCAAACAACATGGAAGAGAGGACCTAGCACCCAGGTACACCACAGAGCAGGGGCTTTGGGAGTGAGGAGAAATTCCTCATCACTACCCTCTGCATACTATCTCTGAGGATGGACTCAGACTAGCTTATTTATTTATTTCAGATTTGAATTAAATACCTTTGAGCCAAGATGGCTCTTTTATAAAGGTTCCATGTCAATAGATGCAAACATAACAGTACAAAACATAAAGTGAAAATATAACAAGTTGGCAGGTGAAACTGACACAGAATGGATTTGGTAACATGAGTACAGAAGTGCAGGTAAATGTATGTTCTAATTCTGATACTCATTAAAACAGTGATAATCACTGCAAAATAAATTTGTTGCTAAGTGCAATGTATTGAGGAGGTAATAGCCAGAGAGGGCTTTGTCAAGGTAGAAGCCAGACAGGACTTTGTCAAAGGAAGGGAGGCAAGAAAGGGGTAGGTAATGGAGATTAGGAAGAGGAGTAGAGGGAGTGGGTAGAAATCCCAAGGAGGTGTCAGGAGTAGACTGGGTTTAGGAGTAGCACTCACATTGGTTATCTTGGGCCAGAGGATATGCAGGTCCCTTTTAAAAGGGCAATTTTCATGTGTTCAAGGAGGGGAGTGGGGAGGTCATTTAATCATTGGAGCCCACAATAGGAGAGTGACCGCTGTGCAAAGGATGTTAGTACGAAGGGGACATGAAGTATTCCCTTAACCGATCTCCTGGTGACTTTTGAGGTTAGGTTTCGCTGGAACAAAGCTGCTGTAGATTTGGGTGTATATCCTAGTAGGGTTTTTCTACCAATTAGGCAAGCCTGATACTGGGCCCTAAGGTGCAAAGTGAGCCAACCAGTGGAAGAGTAGAGGCTACAAGTGTAAGTAAGGTGTTTTGCACTGAGGACCAGATGGCAGGCCTTGTTAATTAGTAGTTTTACACATTTTACTACAGTTTCAGTGGCAGCACTGTAGATAACTTGACCATAGTCTATGACTGACAGTATTGAGCTCTGAGTGACAAGGTTTAGAGCCCAAGGAGTCATGGCTTGCCTATGATGATATGGGATCCTGAGTTTAATGTTTGCAGATTTGATAGCATGGTCTATGTGGACCTGTACAAATCCAGCCCCTCTACCTCTGATGTAGCAACCAGACTCCAGCAGGACTTTGATGCTGTTCAGTGTCGGTTTCACTCAAATCAGCTGTTTCTCAATGCCAAGAAAGCTGTTTCTATGATTTTTGGCACAAGGCAGTGACTTTCAAGATTTCCCTCCACCCCTTCTTCCCACACCCTGGATGGGACTACTCTTGAGACTTGCTCCTCCTGCAGATATCTTGGGGTCTGGATTGACCAACACCTTGACTTCTCTGCACATATTGATGCCATCCACAAAAAGCTCCACCCCAAGCTAGGTGCTTTGTCCCATAATCATGGATGCATCCCACTGCTGGCTCGCCATGCAGTTGTGCAGAGGATGATTATCCCCATCTTCTACTTTGGAGACGTAGTCTACAGTGCTACCCCTAAGTCCACCCTAGCCAGACTGGATCCCCTCTTCCATTCTTTCTGTCACTTTGCCCTTGACTGCCCTACTAACACGTGTCACTGTGTCCTTTACTGCAATCTAGACCTCCCCTCATTGCAGGACCAGTGTCACCACCACAGTGCCAGTCTTATGGCTAAATACTGGATGCAGTCCCTCCCTCCATATCTTGCCTCTGTCCTCTCTGCCTCTACCTTTCAGGGCTACACACTAAGAAAAACTGACTCACATTAACTGTCCATACCACACGTGTCAACCTTGACTGGCCAGGCAGCATTCTCTTATTGCATGCCTAAAATTTTGGAATTCATTTCCATCGGAGATCTGGCATGCCTCCACCAGTCATCTCCTTAATTCCCTTCTCAAAAAACACTTCTACCCCATCTGCTCATGCACCCACTCAAGCTCTTGACTAGGCTTTCAGGACCACCTGAAATAGGGGTGATCCTTAATATGTACTGCTTCCTGCATTTCATTTTTGACATGTACATCTGCGTGTAGAAATGCACTTTACCGTGCATGTTTTTTTTCCTGTATTTTAATCTGTATGATTATCCTGAAAGTGTTTGAACATGAAAAATATGTCTGTATTCCCTCTCCCCCTTCCCCAAGGGTGCATCTACAATTGAGCAGTAGTCTGCTCAGCATGCCTTCCTGGTTAAACCTTTTAATAAATAAATAAATGTGGGGGGTGAAGGTGAGGGTGTCGTCTAAGTGGATTCCAAAATATCTGAAGGTTGAAACCTGTTCAATGATATCTACTCTTTGGTTTAGGATGGTCAAATGCTCTACTTTCTTTTTTGTGTGTGACATGGTGAAGTGCCTAACGTTTGTTGTTTTGTAGTTTAGCAGGAGTCGGTTTTCAGTAGGGCTGCAAATTCAGTTCAACCAAAGGGGAAAAAAAGTCAAACCCCTATGGTTCTCCATAGTTCACCATTGGTAGAACTTGTATAAAAAAAAGTGAACTTTGTGAACTTTGCTTCACTGTAAAAAATAAAAAAAATCACATACCACCTGATGCTGGGCTTCAGTGCCACGCATGCTCCTTGAGTTTCTCTTCAGTGTAGCACATGTGATGTACCTCAGACAGCATTGAGAAGCACGCATGCACCAGTCCCTTTTGGAAGAAATGGAGAAAATGCAGAGAAAGGGAAGGTATTCCTGCTACATGGGGAAGGGGGATTGGTTTTGAAAGATTGCCCTACATGACTCTACAATAAGTCAGTTAGCTATTGGAGGGTGTCGCAGAGAGACTCACGTGGATCTGGAGCTGCTTGCTGCAGTGTGCACAGTGCATTTTGTAGAGAATTGAGAGAGAAAAGTTGTGTGTATCTGTTCTCTCAAGCATTTTTGGCGGTGGATCAGTTTAAAAAAAACAGTGTGTTTCTGGTCTCTCTTCCTTATTCTTTTATGATAGGCAGCAAGGTGGGGGAGTTGGCTTAGGCAGTGTTTTGTTTTGGGAGGGAAGAAAAATGTAAACTTTGTTTTGGAAAAACAAAAAAAATGAGCATAATGACGAACAACGTGTTGGGCCTGGCAGACAGCTTTCGTGGAGTGGTGTGACTGTCTGAGGCCATTATTGTGTTGTCTTGTATGAAACTGGGGCTAGCTCAGCTGACCTTAATATTTCTGAGAGCTCCATGATCTAGATGGGACAATTCATCAGTCACACAAAGAAGTTAACAGCAGCAGACTGTATCAATCAAGTGGTTGTAACTTGTGTATTTGTGTTTAATAAGTTCTGCATATAGAGGAGTGTGTGTGTGTGTGTGTGTGTGTGTGTGTGTGTGTGTACATGAGCACAGTCACATTCAACCTAAAGCCATTTAATATAAACAAATCTCTTCTACTGCTTTACAGAACAAACAGAAACATTTTATAAAGAGCCTGGAAAGTGGAAAACAAAGGTAAAAGTATAAGTCTGAGCATGGCTGCTTTCATATTTGGTTGACTGGCTGTTAACCTGCTGCTGCTGTCTGTAAAAGACTGAGTCAAAATTGTAAATCTTAAGTACACAGATAATTTAAAAAATAATAATCTCAAGAGAAAGTAGTCTTTCAGTCTGGGACAGGGAGCAGCTTAGGAAAATAAGGCAACGTGCAACGATATTAACTGAATTAGTGACAGTTGGTTATTGACTTGAACTTATTGCACATACAGGTGGTGGTGCAAATTGTAACTGGGTTATATAAGCTGTCAATATACAAATCTAAATAAATACAATCAAAATTATTCTTTTAATTCACAACACGTAAGGCACCCACCACTACTTACTGACCTGTGTTTAAAAAACTCCCTCTGTTTTTGTTTTACTGATTAAAGTACTAACTTGACTAAATGCAGCCAGAAGTGTTGTTATTTACCTGTTTGGGAGAACATTTCCGTGTATCTTACTACTTAAAGTACCTGACTCAACGCAGCCAGCAATGCTGTATTTTCCTGTTTGGGAGTAAATTTCCCTGTATCTTACTACTTAAAGTACTTGACTCGGCGCAGCCAGGAGTGCTGCTATTTACCGGTTAGGGAGAAAATATCTCAGTGTCTTATCGCTTAAAGTACTTGACTCAATGCAGCAAGCCGTGCTGTATTTACCTGTTAGGAAGAAAATATCCCTGTGTCTTACCACTTAAAGTACTTGACCTGATGCAGCAAGCAGTGCTGTTATTTACCTGTTAGGAGAAAATATCCCTGTGCCTTACTACTTAA
This sequence comes from Neoceratodus forsteri, assembly GCA_016271365.2. Taxonomy (NCBI): domain Eukaryota; kingdom Metazoa; phylum Chordata; order Ceratodontiformes; family Ceratodontidae; genus Neoceratodus; species Neoceratodus forsteri. Next base: position 785,189,652 of record CM057452.1, read on the forward strand.
AGTACTTGACTCAACGCAGCAAGCCGTGCTGTATTTACCTGTTAGGAAGAAAATATCCGTGTGTCTTACCATTTAAAGTACGTGACTTGATGCAGCAAGCAGTGCTGTTATTTACCTGTTAGGGAGAAAATAACCATGTGTCTTATCACTTAAAGTACTTGACTCAAGGCAGCAAGCAGTGCTGTTATTTACCTGTTAGGTAGAAAATATCCCTGTATCTTAATACTTAAAGTATTTGACTCAACGCAGCCAGCAGTGTTGTATTTTCCTGTTTGGGAGTAAATTTCCCTGTGTCTTTCTAAAAGTACTTGACTCAAAGCAGCCATTAGTGGTAAAAGAAACAGCAGCACTTCTCAGGCAAACCAGGCAACAGTAACAAGAGTACAGAAAATTCAGGACATTGCAGGAGTAACCCATCATGGTACTCGGAGGATGAGCACAAGGGCCAAAATAGTTTGGCAGCCAGTTTCAGTAAGCAGAGTGATGGATGATGATGAGTAGGAGGAGAAGACCGATGAGAGTGAGGGGGAAATCAGTGGAACTGATCCTGAGTTTATAGTAGATAAGGCAGCAGTCATTATGTCAAGTAGCAGTAGCTCTGGGGAGTGGGACGAAGAGGAGGAATACAGGAGCAGAAAAAGAACAAAAAAGAGTTCTAGGAAGGATGGCTGTGGTGCTAAAAAAAATATTAATTATAGTGGGGCATAACTTGAAGAGTCATACACCCACACATGCAGAGGAACAGCAGAGGACAGAAGATGGACAGGCTTCACAAGGGGAAGAAAGTAATTAAGTTCAACCAGTCAGAGAGGCTGTGCATCTTCAAAATTACATGCAGATGGGCAATGGGCGTGGAAAGACTTCAAATAGATAGTGGAAGTAGTAGTTGCTGTGGTGGTGGCAGTGGTAGTAATGAGCCTATCCTCCTCGTAAGCAGCAGTGCAACAAAATCTGTGAAATCCATTGTGTGGGATTCATTCACACAAGATAAATCATCTGTCAGCCATGTGGTTTTCAAATTATGCAAAACAAAATTAAGTCATGGTAAAGTGGGTACTCGACTGGGAACATCAACAATAATAAGACGTATGAACAAGTCTCACATTTATCAGTATCAAAAAGCACAAAAGAGCACACACAAGTTGTTGCACTTCTGCACTCAGCTGAGGAGGATGAGATAATGGATGTTTACCAAGGTGATGAAGTAACTGATGCAGAGGTAGATGATAATGAAAGTCTTCCTTCTAGTCAAAGCACAGCATCCTCAATTTCTTATTTCTCTATCCCTCTGAGTCCACCACCATAGCCCAACCAGAGTCATATACCATCCATGGCCACTATATCCACCCCACATGGTGGTAAAGGTCAAGGGAAGCAGCCCAGAAAATCAGGTGATAGCAGCAAGCATAATGAGCATCAAATTTCTTTGCAAGACTGCTTTGAGCATTTACAGAAATATAAGCACAACAGGCCTGAGGCAAGGTGATTGACAGAGGCAATTGGGGAGATGATAGCCACTGACCTGCTCCCATTCTCATTTGTGGCTAACCCAGGTTTTAAAGCACTCCTGGAAATCACTGTGTCAAAGTATCATGTCCCCAGCCGGACCTATTTCTCCAGTGTTGCTATTCCAGATTTGTATGACGTTGTTTGGAAAAGCATGTCCGATGCTCTGAAAGGTTCAGTGAGCAAAAAGTTTCATGTTATGACAGATATGTGGACCAGTGGTCAGATGACTGACTATATAGCTGTGACTGGTCATTGGGTAAAATTTCCTCCCTCCTGCTCCTCCTCCTCCTCATTATCATCATGTAGTGGCACTGGTGGTGGCAGCAGCAGCAAGAAGCAAGGGGCTTTCACAGTTTGAAGGCAGCCAGCTTTATGTAGTTAAGGTTTTGAAAAAGGCCACAAAGTGGAACATCTTCTGGAGGGCCTTGAAGAAAAGTTTTCTGAGTGGCTGACTCCAAAGTCCTTGCAGCCAGGGTTTGTAGTGTCTGACAATGTTTCAAATATTGTGAAAGCAGTAAGACTTGATAAGTTTATACATGTCCCATGCTTTGCATACACTATTAGCTTGGTGGTAAAAGACTTTATCAGTGAGGACCGAAAATGTTCAGTACTTGATTACAGCTGCCCACACTGTATACACCCACTTTAGCCATTCTGTGAAAGCCCAAAATTTGTTGCAGCAGATTCAGATTGAAAACAGCCTCTCTCTCCACCAGGAGATACAAGAAGTTCCAACCCGGTGGAATTCCACTTACTATATGATGCAGAGAATGCTTGAACAACAGAAAGCCATCCATCAATATGCAGTCCAACATGGCTTTGGGAAAGGAGATGTGAATATCAGCCCCAATCACTGGCGACTGATGGAGAATCTTGGTTGCATCCTTAAACCCTTTGATGAGGCTACCGATTGGTGAGCTCTGATGGTGCCGGACTAAGTCAGATCCTACCCTTAATTCACTCATCAGGATGAGACTGCAGCATCTCAAGACACAGTTCTTTGACAATGATAACATCAATGCTGCATCACTTGTTGGAAAATTTATACAAACCTTCCTGGTTGATGAGCGCATTGTAAATATGTGCAAAGCAGAGCATTACATTTTGGCCACACTTCAGGACCCTCGGTTTAAGGATACAGTTGAGACATTCTTCAAATCACATGACTTTAAAGACCTGGAACACGATTGTGAACTGTTAATTGAGAAAGTGTCAGCATGTATAGTTGAGAAAAGTAGTACATCATCAGTGCCCTTTCGGTAACATACAAATTCTGAACAAGCTCTGGTGGAGAGGAAGGGAGCACAATCTGCTGTTGCTGCTGGTGCCACCCTGCTGATGTTTTGGGTCATCACACACAAACCAGAACTGCTGCTACACCACAAGAGGACAAACCATTGTGGGACATGCTGTCAGACTTTGGTCTAATAAAGACAGTTGGGAAGGCTCAGCTGGCTATAGTGGTAGCAGAAGTCTCTGCTGCACAAATGGTTAAGGATTATATGGAGGAGACTGTACATCTCACTACAGGTGATGAATCATTGCTTTATTGGCAACAGAAAAAATTGATCTGGCCTTGTTTAACTGAGATAGCAATTGAATAACTCAGTTGCCCACCTGCCAGCACATACTCAGAGAGAATTTTTAGTGCTGCTGGGGTAGTAGTGAATGACAAAAGAACATGTCTTTCCATGAAGAATGTAGAGAGGCTCACTTTTTAAAAAATGAACTTGCCTCAATTCAAAAACATATACTGTCTCAAATTTATGCAGGTTGACAGCACACAGATGGCTTCATGCCACGCTAATGACGACGATGATGATGGTGAAGGATTCTGTTGCCACTAGTATCCACTAGACTTTCCAGCTGTCTTTCATCCACTGGTGGGTCTCCCTGTCTCCTCCTCCTCTTCCTTGAGTTCCATTAATTTCAGAAACAAACATCCACTGCTGGTTCTCATGTGCCACTAAGCCCCAATCTGACTAGCACCAGAAACTGAAGAACCACTACATATGGCAGTTCAGCTAAAATAGCCACAAATTGCTACATATTGTCACACAGCTCTTCATACATTTGTTTTATTGGATTTGTATTACAAAATACACACTCAATGAATACTTATTAGGCTGTTAAACAAAAACATTAATAAAATAAATAATAAATAACTGTTCTTCTGGTTCAATTACAGATGGGAATTCAATAATAAAAAAAAATGCTGTAAAATATCAACTTTACAGTGCATTCTCAGTATCAATGCTGCACCCAATGACATCCAATGTTCTGATCTGAAGGAACCATTCGCCAGATAGAAACTGTTTTCATCATAATCTGTAAAATGAAAATAAAAAAAAATAGATTTTTACAAAATGCTGTTCCCACATACTGCACTAATTGACAATCATGACAATAAAAAAAAATCCCTGATCTTACCCTAGGCCACTGTCTGAAACTTCAAGTCCTCCAAACCCCCTGGGACACTCCTTCTTACAAATATAATTCACCCTCCATTGTTAGACACTGAACCATGCACCTGGCATAATAAAAACAATTTGCAAATGGTACACTGTTATGGGTTTTTCGATTATTCTGAGTAAGGATGAGTAAGGGGCAGGTGTTTGGGAGGGTGGGGAAAATGAAATAATATTGACATAGTTACCTATGGGAGGTATAGGGATTAGGGCAGGATAGTGTACTAGCGAGAAAGGAGAAAACTATGGTGGGTAATGCATTACTAATATTGACAGTTACTCAGAATAACAGAAAGCCCCAGACTAATAACTATACAGACAGAAGTTTGAAGCAGAAAAATAATTGAATGTATACAATGTGGTAAAGCAAAACGCCACTCTGCCTTAGCGCTTCCGCACCATGCCTTCCTCGGGGGCACTGAGAAAGGTACGGTACAGAAGCGCTGGGGCAGTGTGGCATTTTGCTTTACCACATTGTGTGTATTAAATACATGTTCTACTTTAAACGTTTGTCCATGTAGTTACTTGGTACTAAAGCAGCTGAGGCTATAGGTACCACTGGTGCCTGTCATTTTGAACTGGGATCTATTTAGTACCTGGGTCTAACAGTGGGGAAAGATTTAAAATTATTGTAACAGGGTGTAGCTCAGGGGGTTAACCCTTTGGGCTGCCTGTAACCAGATTTAAAAAAGCTAAAGTTGTCAGGGATAATATATGAGTCATATATCATCCCTAACATTTATCGTTTGTTAAATCTGTTTCAACACTATTTTACAGTATCTACTGGGTAACACCCGGTGGTTCTACAATAACAATAAATAATCACATTCTACCTGGTTCTACTTAATTATACAAAAAATAAAATCCACATATTTTCTTTTGCATGTATGGGACTATACATGTAGTACTAAGATTCTAACTTTAAGAATGCTAAGTTTTGTAAAGCTTTCGAGCACCGAGACAGAATCCTATGCATCAAAGCTTTGCAATACTTAACTGTATATACCATTCTTAGTAGTACATGTACTTTCCCAAACAAAAAACAATACTTCTGTGGATTTCTTAAGTAAGTAGAACCATATAAAAGGTTTCTTGTTTTTGCATTATATTTTATAGAACCTTGTTATGCCATGTAGAACCTGGTTTTACTTAGTAGAACTTGTTTTTTTACTTAGTAGAACCTAGTTTTACTTGGTAGAACCTGGTTTTACTAGGTAGAACTTGGTTATAAATGGTAGAACCCGATTCTACTGGATTCTACCTGGTAGAACCAGGTAGAACCAAATAGAACTTCTTTTGGTTCTACTCAGAAAGTTTGCGAGGTAGAACTTTTAGAGGTTCAAGCAGCCATAGTTTTCAAAGAACCAGGACTCAAGTTTAGCAAAATTATGTTGTTGGGCTGTTATTACTTCTATCGAATGATTACCTGGTATAGAGATTACTGCATCATCGGCATAGAGCAGCATCTTGGCAGGGCAAGCATAAGGGTGGGAATTTATAAATAAACTGAAGAGTAATGGTCCTATGAGCGATCCTTGGGAGACCCCCAAAGTGACCTTTCATGGGTCTGAGGTTACCACACTTATCCTCACACATTGCGACCTGTGGGATAGGTAGCTATTAAACCATGAGACAGTATCTTTGGACAGGCCTAGGGTAATAAGGTTTTTGAGCAGGATCTGGTGATTTGCAGTGTCAAAAGCTTTGGTGAGGTCTATAAATATAGACCTCACCTTCTTACCAGTGCCAAGAGCTTCGTACAAGTGAGAGATATAGTCATTTAGCACTGTGATGGTGTTGTGTCTTTGACAAAACTCATGCTGCTGTGGACTAAATAGATTGTATTTGTTCAGATATTCTGTGAGTTAGTCTGAAACCACTATTTAATGCTTTTGAGTGGGGGGTAGTATGGAAATTGGTCGATAGTTTCCCAAACTAGTTCTGTCCCCATTTTTGAATACTGGTGTTACGAGGATGGTTTTCTACCTGTCAGGGAATATTCCAGTTCTAAGGGATATATTAAATAATTTGTTAAGTGGAAGAACTAGTTCTTCCAGAGCGAGAGTTAGTAGCTTCATGTGCAGCATGTCACTGCTGATCCTGGTTTTGCCTAGGATCCTTTTGACATATTTGATGGTTTGTGACCTTGTAATTTGTTTGAAGTTGAACAGAGGTTGTCTGGTGTTAATGGTGGTAGGAAGGTTGTTGTTTTGAGGCCCTGTCGTGGGCATGGTTTTGAGATATGCAGGTGGTAGAACAGAGCTAAGGTCCATGAATGCACTGTTAAAGACATTTGCCAGGTCCTTAGGTTGCTGTAATGGGCCAATAGGAGTTACAATTAGGTCAGGTGGTACTCTGGGTTCCTTACCAGTCAGGGATTTAATGTTATTCCAAAACTCCCTCTCATTTCTCCAGTTTCTATCCAATTGCTCTTTGTAGTTGGAGGCCTTTGCATTTCTTACTAGCCTAGTACACTTATTTCTGCCAATTGTGTATGCAGTAATACCAGCCTGACTACCGGCTGTTTCATTTATTCATTTCCTCAATGAGGGGCCCAGAGAGCCAAGGTTAATGGCTCCTTTGACTTTGATAATTCTGACAGGGCTAGATAAGTCACAGGCCTTGTTAATAATAGAGATGAAGTAATTGAGAGCCTTATTAGCATCATTACAGTCATCTAGGGGTGTCCAATCTATGCTTTTCATATGCCTGTTTGTGTGGGCGGGGTGGGGGTGGGGTGCAAGGGGTGGCAACCCTAATATCGAATTTCCTCACTTTTGTCGCTGTAGAACAACCCTAACTGGTGCATTAACAAAGTTCTTTTCATAGAATTTCCTTACTTTTTGAGAAAGAATAGAAAACTAAGAACTTGTGCAAGTTGGTGAATTGATCCTCGGCCAGGAAGACTGCAGTGCCATGCAGTGAAGTGGGACAGACTGAGACTCAGGCTCACTCAAGAGAAAAAAAAAACAAATACTGAAATACAGCTCAGTTTTGATGTAAAGGATAGTGATCGAGTCTTGGCTTCTTCCCGACCACACAGGCATGCACTGGCAGCCTCAACTCACTTGCTCCTCTTGTCTGGTACTCCTCAGTTCGCATCAGCTCAGCTCACAAGTCCCTGCCTATCTTGCAGCCACCAGCCACTCCGACCTCAGCTCAAAATCATGCTAGGCTAGCTAACTGCTCTGAAGGACAACAACAGCAGTGCTCTGTCTGAGCTGCACCACCGGTATGGTGATCTTTCTCCACCCAAGATGAAGATGCCACTGTAGGAATTGGGAGGCTGTTCTCCTCGGTCTCTGTCTCCCGCAGTTGCACTCAAGTACAAGGCTCCTCTGATTAGGCTCCAAAGTGAAAAAACACAGTGCCTTGTTTGTTGAACTGGTGGCATTTAAACAAACTGTCTCTCTCTAGTCACTCTTCCTACCTGAAATGGTAGCCAATTACAGACATACTGTACACGGCGACTACGCCCATGGACCTGCTTGAAACATGCAGTTACAAGGTCTGCGGAGTGCACACCCTCCCGCCGAAAGCTTGTATAGGATGCAAGCAATTATCCATGACAGGTGTGTATGGTTGGGATTAATCAAAACCCTGGGTGTGTTGTGAGGCATGAGGCCACAGGCCAAGTGTCCTCACAGCACCCAGGGTGTTGATTAATCCCCAATAAATGCACACCCTGGAGTGGGTTATTGTGCTTATAATATGGGCTACATATCGAGAGAAATGGACCAAACCTTTTGGATTAACAGGATAAAAACCATGGGAACTACTTAATGTTCCTATATTACTTTTGGCCGCAGTACCACATCCATGTGTGTTCTGCCACAGGAAAATACTGCTTCTTACAGACGTTTTGTGGCAAACAGGCTAACATACTACTATCAAGTGGCCACTGAACCTGTTCTTCTGGTGTTTCACTCATATTTCTCACATTTCTATGACTTTTCCTGTACTACTTCACTGTCTGCTCGCCAACACTGCTGCTTGGTTACATTTCAATAATGCCTGAATGTGGTTCTGGTTACACTGTAGGGATTTGATCCCTACTGCTCAACACAGTGTTGCAGCCCCCTATGAGACAAAGACACACAGATAACCAATTATTCAGAACAATCTGTCAGCAGGAACCATTTGCACTTTCAGTACTGCATTACATTAACAGATCACTTTTACTGCTTTTATGTGTTTTCACATAGTCATATAGAACTTTATTTGCAGAGGACTGGAAGGAAAAGTATGCCTTTTGCAGATGACACAAGATCTGCAACAGGGTTGATACACAAGGAGGCGTAGAAAGGATAAGAAGGGACTTAACAAGGTTGGAGGAATGGTCAGAAGTATGGCAGCTTGGATTCAATGCAAAGAAGTGCAAAGTAATGCACCTGGGAAACAAAAACCTAGGTGAAGATTACACAATGGGGGGGGGGGGTAGTAACAACAACAAAAATGGAAAGGGACCTGGGGCAATCATATCAGATGACCTTAAGGTTGGCAAGCAATGTGAGAAGGCAGTAGGAAGGGCTGGGGTCATACTGGGATGTATAGGGACAGGCATCACCAGCAGAAAACCGGAAGTTGTTATCCCCTGTACAGACACTTGGTGAGACCCCACCTGGAGTACTGCATCCAGTTCTGGAGACCCCATCTCCACAAGGACATGACAGGATGGAGGCAGTTCAGAGGAGGGCAACTAAAATGGTGCAGGGTCTGCAAGAGAAGCCATACGAGGAGAGGCTAAAGGAGCTTAATATGTATACCCTTGAGGAAAGGAGGGAGAGGGGGGACATGATAGAAACATTTAAGTACCTCAGTGGAATCAACAAAGTCCAAGACGGTAGCATCTTTCAGAAAAAGAGATGTGCAAGAACAAGGGGACACAATTTGAAGATAGAGGGGGGATGGCTCAAGGGAAATGGGAGGAAGTATTTTTTCACAGAAAGGGTGATCGACACATGGAATAGGCTTCCTGAGGAGGTTGTGGGGTCTAAAACTGTGGGAGAATTCAAGAATGCATGGGACAGACATAAGGTAATTTTTGTGGGGGGTAGGAAGAAATAAGCTGTAGGTTAAATAGGATCTGTGGCTTATCCTCTAGGTAGGGAAATGGACAGACTAGGTGGGCCAAGCGGTCCTTATCTGCTGTCAAAGTCTATGAAACTGTCACTCGTTTCTACCTTGTGCTGCCTCTCCCTCTCTTCCACCATGCAGTACATATAACAATCAAGCCTTGAGAAAGCGTAGTTGTGATGCGAAAACGTTTGGTCCCGTGGGGAGGGGCAAGGTGTATTGAGCTCACATCTTGTATGCTTGCTGAGCTGTTTGCCTATTTTGAAAATAAAAGGCTTTTATCCTGATGCATTGTATGTGGATTTCATATCAAAGAGCAGATGACTATGAGGTGCCAACCTATTTTGGACAGTTGTGTTATGCTTCATTCTGACCGTATATCTTCTGTTCTTGAGACTCTTACACTTTCCCCAGTAATGACACGTTCCATTTTATGCTGCTTTCCATACATAGTTGTCCCTTTCCCAACGTGTCACTTCCTGACTCATTTATCCTGCACATATCTCTTTCCCTTCCTCCTGTGTGTGTCTCACTTACTTTCTGCCACAAAACACCGATATATGTTATCACATCAAGATAATTTGCTTCAGGACCTCAACACGCTAATACACACAGTACTGCTGCACTAATAATATCTTTACTGGGTAGTTCTGATGGACACTATGCCTCACACCACATTGACGATCGGGTTGGGAACTTCACTCACAGGTACATCAGTGCCACACGTGTTTTCTTTTCTCTTTCTCCCTACGAGCTTCTTTTGCACTTTTACATTGTTAGCTTTTCATGGTGGATTGTCATCATTTCAAGCTTTTACTATGATTGACAGTGTCCATGGGTTTGGAGGGTGGGTAGGTTCTCTCGCTTACTTATCGAGCAATATGGCTGATTCAATTTTCGTTTTACAGGGCTGATAAATTACTGTTCAACACGTTTCAGCCCCCCCAGACACAGACACACAGATAACCAGTTATTCAGAACACTCTGTCAGCAAAAACCATTTGCACTTTCAGTACTGCATTACATTAGCACATCACTTTTACTGCTTTTATGTGTTTTCACATAGTGATATAGAACTATCACTCATTTCTGCCTTGTACTGCCTCTCCCTCTCTTCTGCCTTGCAGTACATCTAATGATCAAGCTACTTGTGTTATGCTTCATTCTGACCACATACCTTCTGTACTTGCATCTCTTACACTTTTCCCCAGTAATGACATGTTCCATTTTATGCTGCTTTCCCTACACAGTTGTCCGTTTCCCAACGCATCACTTCCTGACTCATTTATCCTGCACGTATCTGTTTCCCTTCCTCCTGTGTGTGTCTCACTTACTTTCTGCCACAAAACACTGATATATGTTATTACACCAAGCTTATTTGCTTCGGAACCTCATCATGCTAAAACACACAGTACTGCTGCACTAATATTATCTCTACTGGCTATTTCTGATGGACACTATGCCTCACACCACACTGATGATCAGGTTGGGAACCTCACAAGCAGGTACATCAGTGCCACACACGTTGTCCTTTCTCTTTCTCCCTATGGGCTGCTTCTGTACTTTTACATTGTTAGCTCTTCATGGTGGATAGTCACCATTTCAAGCTTTTACTACTAGTGGCAGTGTCCATAGGGTGGGTGGGTGGGTAGGTTCTCTACTTATTTATCAATCAATATGGCTGATTCAATTTTCATTTTACAGGGCTGATAAATGAGTGCCGTCCACTACATTGCTGAGACCCTACACGACTTCTCACAACATCCATTTTGTGTGAATATATTTGGGGTTTAATCAACAGTCAGCTGCTCAACAGCAGCCAATCACTTCTCACAAATACAGATGCCCCTGTTATAATATAACCATAGACACAGAATAGCTGTGAATCAATAATTAGAAGGAATTTTGGGAATCCATCATGATTAGGGTTGCCACCTGTCAGGTTTTTTACCTGGTGATCAGGTTTTCAGGGTCCCTATCAGGTAATCCGGTTTTGCTGTGTGCTGGTCAGGTTTTTGAGCCATTTTGAGTGCTCACATACTTTTGCAACAAATGTTGTCATATTATTCATTGTTTCAGCTGCATGGCCAGCTTACAAACAAGTTCTGTTGTCAATATAACCCTTTGTTTATGAAAGCAGTCAGCCTGGGAGGTGTAAAGTATGGCCATTAGCACTTACTTAACCTAATCTTTTCCACTGCATCTTGTCTTTTATTGATATAGCAGATGGCCTTCTAGGAGAAACAATGCATGATGAGTCATAAAAAGGGGTGGGGCTAGGGGCGGAGCTTAGGATCCGGTTTTTGCCCCATCCAAAGGTGGCAACCCTAATCATGATGGTTGGACAGAATGAAGCTCCCTGAGTAAAGCCCACCCTCATTTGTCTTCCTAAGATACCCCTGGGCTGAGAAATTTGATTTTTTAATTTGGCCATCTCATCCCTCACTCACAATGCATGATTGCGATCAAAGAATGTCACGATCAAAGAATTTGCAGGCTTGCAATCAACGAATTTGCAGGCTCACAATCAAAGAATAAAAAATGCTGTAAATCAAAAAATATAAGGAATTGCAGTAAACCACTGACATGGTTTGACAGAATGAAGCCCCTGAGCAAAACCCACTCTCATTTGACTTTCTCGGGCACCCCTGGGCTGAGAAAATTGATTTTTTAATCTGGCCATCTCATCCCTCACTCACGATGCACGATTGCGATCAAAGAATCCCACGATCAAAGAATTTGCTGGCTTGTGGTCAAAGAATTTGCAAGCTCATGAACAAAGAATAAAAAGTGCAGTATTTAAAAAAATACAAAGAATTGTGGTAAACCACTGACATGGTTAATCAGAATGAAGCCCCCCTGAGCAAAACCCACCCTCAGGACACCCCAGGGCTGAGAAATTAGAATTTTTAATCTGGCCATCTTGCCCCTCTCTCACGATGCACGATTGCAATCAAAGAATCTCACGACAAAGAATTTGCAGGCTCACGATCAAAGAAATTGCATGCTCACAACCAAAGACTTCGAAAGACTGAAACGCGCGTTTTTCACTGATTTGAACCTAACCAATGGCATGCCTCGATAGAACGAAGCCCCCTGATCAAAACCCACCCTCATTTGTGTCCCTAGCCCACCCCGAGCTGAGATATTTGTGTATTTAGGTCTCGATGCAAGATTTCGATCAAAGAATGTTGCAATCAAAGAATTTGCAGGCTCGTGATCAAAGATCATAAGTGAGCCACGATCAAAGATTTTAAAAGCTTATAACTCTATTTTTTGACCAATTTGGATGAAACCAAAGGCATGGCTCGATAGATCTGAGCCCTCTGAGTAAAACCCATCCTAATTTTTTACTTCAGGAGTGACCCCTGAGCCGAGATATTTGTGTTTTTCTGATCGGAAAACTAAAAACAAGATGGCAGACCTCGCGATCAAAGAATTCTTGGGGACAAAGATTCTTGAACCGCGAGGCTGAAAATTCTTTGATCACCAGGCAGGATAAGATGGCGAGAACCCCATTGTTTGTTCACAAAATACACATATAAATTTTCCCATTGACTTATAATGGGAACTTCAAAGTGGCATAACTTTTGAATGCCTTAATATTTTTTCACCAAAAAAAATGTGGCATGTTCAGCCACCAAATTTCTTTCAAACAAGCTAACTTGCAGAGTGGCACACCATACAATGGCTACACAGGGACACATCTAAAATCCCAAAACCTGCCTTCAAACATGGATAATCTTGCATTTTTCAGTGTTTTTGTATGCAAAGACCATAAGTCCAACTGAAACAAAATTTGGCAAATCAAGAGATCTACCATGCCCCACTGTGCATACCAAATTTCAGGCAAATCCGTTGAATGAGTCCAAAGTTATTAATATGCACAATTTTGACTTCAACATAGAAATAACATCTGTACCCTAACTACAGTGTCACGACCGCATCACTATAATATATATATATATATAATATTATGTATATATCAATAGTAATATTATATATATATATTAATAATAATATGATATAAATACATGAGGATGTAAATATGTTGGAACTTTAGGTTAGAATATCATGTTTATAATACAGCACTTGGATTTACCTCAGGCTTTACCCAAAATATTTTCAAAAATTCCCAAAAATAATTATATAATTCAAATATGATATTATACCTGTTCCCCGGGTTCTGGATAATGATGAAAACGTTTCTGTCACAATCAGAAATATGAAATATAAATGTTATTCGCATGTACAAAAATTCTAAATATTCCTAATTAGCACAAATATACCTTGTAAACATAATAAAACTATAAACATAAACAACAAAGGTTGCAGAAAATCAAATGAGACAAACAAAATATATCAAATTTCAGCAAATAAACAATACAAATGAATAAGCAATATTCAACACAATAAATGGTATTGACTATATGCTATGCTTTCAGCATGCTTGTAAAAATCATGACCTTTTTTGTGGTATAAGAGCGTGCAACTCATTACACTAGTATCTCAGCTTATATTTCTGTGTAAGACTTATTTTCAAATATTTATAGCATGCAAAATGTATTTCATTTTGTTTAAATTTAAGCTTAACCTATATACCCCAAGGTTTTGTATTTAAAAGTTTACTATGTTACCACCCCACATAGTCAAATTGAAATATTAAGATATTATTAACTAAAATAATCAAAAATAATACTTAAATTCCAGGTCTTCTGTAGGTGTTGTCTTCTTTCCTTTCAACTTTCAAAATCTTGGTGAGAACTTCTGATTTTGGATGATAAAAGTCCTTCAGTGGCTTGGCTTGGCTGTAGTCTTCTGTCTTTTCCCTGGTTCACCCTCAAATCTGGGACTGTAGAATCTTCTGACATCAATTAAGCAGTGCAGGCTGGATCCTTCTTGCTTGATGTCATGAATCATTACAAGTCACTTATCAAGATTTGGTGGGAAGTTTAATTTGGCTATTTTTGGTGATTCTAGCCTGAATAGAGAACACCCTATCTGAGGAGAACCAAGAAAGCTCTGGAACAGTCTGTAAAAGCTGAGCTGGTCAGTTCCTCCCATCAGCAATCTCCTAAGACAAAAATGCTGCCATTGTACAGGAGATTGCCCTTTGGTATTCATGACTGTGCACTCTCACTGCCTGTTTGTCCTCATCAGTTTGGCATCTACTCCAGAAATGCCCTAATCTCTGATCCCCTAGATATGAACTCCCAGAGCTTCCCTTCAAACCATGGGGATCCCTGCCATGAGGCCCTGGTCATATACATAATGGTGCGACTGAACTGAAGGTTGAGCCAATGACCATCATAGGTCACCACTGCCTCTTCTGATCCCATCTCATACTGCTATCACACCAGAGCAACCCATTGTCACATGAAGTTGTTCTAGGGATACCCCTTTTAAAGGGCAATAATGGATCATTTCTGCACTCGTTGACTATGAGGGAGGGTTTTTTCATTTTGAGCTTCAGGGAAAAAGCATGTCCAAGGCATGTCTGTGTTGATGGTTGCAGAAGGAAGCACTTGTGCTAGGCCCAGTGATTCCATCAGCTGGAGGAAATCTTAACCAAACTGTGAGCCTTCCTCATTAATTGAGGCACTGAAGTCACCCAGAGTCAACCATCTGGGCAACTTCTACACCCTCGGGCAATGAAATCAAATATTTCCAGTGGAAAATCCCTGTCATGTCCCGGGGTCAGTATCCTGCAACCTGCACCTGGACCACCATGAATATACACACATTCTAAGGATGAACTTTCTCCCACTGGGTTCACAATAAATTTAAACTTACATCTAAAGCAGATGGTGCCAAAATTCCCCTTGCAATTCCTCTGCAGGCAGTGTACAGTGAAGAATCTGCCTGTGACCCCCGTTTCCAAGGCTGGATTGGCATCATCACTCAGCCAGGCCTCCATGATGTAAGCCAGATCAATCAAAGAACAAGCCCTTAAATCTGCATCCCAGCATCTCACTTGCCATACCCACTGCTTTGTCACACTTATATGATAACCCCAAGGTAACCTTTCCTGCTTAGTGACTGTCAGTATCTTCTGCACATCCTATATTCAGCTCCTGAGTTCCTGTGCCCTTGATTTTATACTTTTGGCATTAGAAACATAGACTTTGACGGCAGATAAGGACCGCTAAGCCCATCTAGTCTGCCCATTTCCCTACCTACAGGATAGGCCTCAGATTCTAGTTAACCAACAGCCTATATCGTCCTGCCCCCCACAAGAATTGCCTTATGTCTGTCCCATGCATTCTTGAATTCTCCCACAGTTTTAGACCCCACAACTTCCTCAGGAAGGCTGTTCCATGCATCCACTACCCTGTCTGTGAAATAATACTTCCTCACATTGCCCTGAACCGCCCTCCTTCTATCTTTAAATTTGTCCCCTTCTTCTTGCAAGTCTCTTTTTCTGAAAGATGCTACCCTCTTGGACCTTGTTGATTCCCTGGGTACTTGAAAGTTTATCATGTCCCCCCTCCCTTCTTTCCTCAAGGGTATACATATTAAGCTCCTTTAGTCTCTCCTCATCCGGCTTCTCTTGCAGACCCTGCACCATTTTAGTTGCCCTCCTCTGGACTGCCTCTATCCTGTCTATGTCCTTGCGAAGATGGGGTCTCAGAACTGGACACAGTATTCCAGATGGGGTCTCACCAACTGTCTGTGCAGAGGATAACAACTTCCTGTTTTCTGCAGCTGATGCCTCTCCTATACATCCCAGTATACCCCGGCCCTCCCTACTGCCTTCTCACATTGCTTGCTAACCTCAAGGTCATATGATATGATTACCCCAGGTCCCTTTCCTATTTTGTTGTTGTTACTACCTCCCACCCATTGTGTATTCTTCCCTGGGTTCTTGTTCCCAGGTGCATTATTTTGCACTTTTTGCATTGAATCCTAGCTGCCATCGTCTGACCATTCCACCAACCTTGCCAAGTCCCTTTTCATCCTTTCCACGCCTCCTTGTGTATCAACCCTGTTGCAGATCTTTGTGTCATCTGCAAAAGGCATACTTTCCTTCAGTCCCTCTGCAATGTCACTGATGAAGACATTAAAAGGACTGGACCCAATCTGAACCCTGCGGTGCCCCACTAGTAACCGCCCTTTCTTCGAAGTGGACTCCATTTACACTTACCTTCTGTGTCCTGTTGTACAGCCAGTGTTTTACCCAGGCTACCACCCTGGGACCCACTCCCAGGCTGGTTAATTTGACTAATAATCTTTTGTGTGGGACTGTGTCAAATGCCTTGCTAAAGTCTAGGTAGGCCATGTCCACAGCCCCTCCCTGGTCTACTACTTTGGTCACCCAGTCAAAGAAATCTATTAGATTCGTCTGACATGACCTTCCCGTTGTGAACCCATGCTGCCTTGGATCCTGTGCTCCACTGACCTCTAGGTACTCAACTATTCTTTCCTTCAGAAGTGACTCCATCACTTTCCCTACCACAGAGGTCAGACTGACAGGTCTGTAGTTTAATGCCTCTGTCTTGGTCCCACTTTTGTGAAGGGGAATCACATCCACCTTCCTCCAGTCCTTGGGTGCCACAACATCCTCCCATGATTTATTAAAAAGAGTAGCCAGTGGTTTCACTAGTTCCTTCCTTCATTCTTTTAGAATTCTGGGGTGAATTCCATCAGGACCCATTGCTTTGTCCACCTTCAGTTTTAGGAGTTCTTGCAGAACCCTTTCTTCTGTGAAAGGACTGGGATCGACACCCCTATCAAGAGTGCTTCTGTTAATTGGATTAGGCACTCTCCCCTTCTCTTTGTGAATACTGAGCAGAAATATTCGTTCAGTATTCCTGCTTTCACTGTCCCCTCTGCCCACCACGTTCATTCTATTCAGCCTCACTAGCCCTCCCTTTGTCTTTCTCATCGCTGATGTACCTATAAAGGTTTTATCCCCTTCTTAACTGAGTTGGCTATCTTTCCTCAGTTTGGGCCTTTATTCTGACTTCCCTCCCTGCTTCTTTCTACCTTAACTGGTACAGCTCTCTGTCCTGCTTCTTCTGTGTTTCCTTATACTTCCGGAATGCTATCTTTTCTTCCTGACTTTCACAGCCACCTCTCTTGAGAACCATAGTGGCTTTTCTTTCGTTTTGATTTGTTTATTTGCTTCACACAAAGGCTTGTTGCCTCTGTGATGGCAGTTTGATAATTCCCATTGTTGCTCCACACCTCCTTCTAGCCTGTTTGCTAGTGCTTTTCTGAGGCACTCTCCCATCTTGCCAAAGTCAGCCCTCCTAAAGTCCAGTACTCTCACTTTTGTATGGCTTGACTCTGTAGCTGAGTTAACGTGAACCAAACTGTTTGATGGTCACTTGTCCCAGATGGCAACCCACTTCTAGATCTGAGATCTCACTGCCCCCGTTTGAAATCGAGGTCTAAGATTGCTCCCTCACAGTGGGTTCGAAACTAGCTGTCTAATGCCTGCCACCTGTAGGGCATCAAGAATGGCCCTGCTCTTGGATGTGGCTGTAGCAAATGTGCTCCAGTTAACATCTGGCATATTCAGGTCTCCATCAACAGTATCTCCCCTTTCTCTGCCATTCTAAGATTGCCTTCCATCATATCCTTGTCCATTCCTTCCCCTGATATGAGGGTCTGTACTAACCCTGTGCGGATTGTGGTGCCTTCCAGTCTCCAAGGTGACCCACATGCCTCCTCTCCTCCCTGTTTACTCTTTTGTTCAGTTGCTTTTATCCCTTCCTTTACATGAAAGCTACTCCTCCCTCTTCTCCCCTGCCTGTCTCTCCTGTAGGTTATGTACCCTGGTATGTTAACATCCAGTCATGGTTCTCTGTGTACCATGTTTCTGTGACTGCTACGATATCCAGGCATCCCTCTTCCATTAAGGCCACCAGCTCATGGAGCTTGTTGCCCAGACTATGGGCATTGGTACTCATTACCCTCCATTTCCTGATGGCCTTACCCCCTTTTACCCCATCCCTGTCCTTCTTGCCTTTGTCACTTTCTCCATTTACCCCTGCCCTTCTCCCTATCGACACCTCCATGTTGGTGTTTGCCACACTTACTACCATGATTGTTTGGGGGGCTAGGATTTTCCTGCTCCTTTCCAGTGCCTCCCCCCTTGGCTAGTTTAAAAGCTTGCCAATGAAGCATTTAAACCTATCACCTAGGATCCTGGTTCCCCTCACGGACAGATGCAGCCCATCATGCCAGTATAGGCTTGCATCACTCCAGGTGGACCCCCAGTCCCCAATGAAGCCAAATCCTGAGCTCCACACAGTTTTCAACCACTGATTGAGATCCATGGTGGAACACCCTAGCCTCTCCTATGCCATAGATGGGTAGCACCTCCGAGAAGGTTACCGTGCGTGCTACTTGTCTAAGGCCCCTCCCCAATTCCACAAACTCTTCCTGCACTTCTCTAATCCCTTTCTTAGCCAGGTCAATTGTCCCTAGGTGGACAATGACATCCAGCTCCCTCCCCTGTGCAGCTGCTCCGGCAATCCTGAGGATTCCTCCCTGTCCCTCCAAGCCATGGCACCAGGCAGGCACCTTACCTCCCTCTCCCCTTCCCTGCCCAGTTCTACCTTCCTAACAATGGAGTCCCCCACCAGGAGTTGTTTTCTTACCTGCAGGGTCCCCTGCCACCCTCCTGTGGGTCTCCTTTGTGAGAGGTTAACATCCTCCTTGGTCTCCACTGTAGGTGCCTCCTTGAGGAACCACACTTTGCCAGAATGGCAAGGTATGGAGAGGTACAACTGGAGGGATGTGCCTCTGTTCCACCACCCTCACCCCCCTGAGCCCACTGTGGTCCAACTGCTCCTCTTTCTTGGCAACCTCTGAGGCAACGGCAGAGCACTGGTGGTCCCTGGATGGAAGAGGAGGTCCCACAAATCCTGGCCAACTCAGCCTGTAGATGAGCAACCTCCTCCCTCAGCCCAGAGAGGTGCCTGCAGATGGGACAACACAGCATCCTCCAGAACATCTCCCGGAAGACTGCTGCTCCACAGCCACTGCACTGCACCACTCAATCATGTCTTATTTCTGGCCCCTTAACTGTTTGCAATTCTTACTCTTTCCTCTTTTTTCTCTCTCCCTTACTTTCTGCCTGTGTGCCCATTAAGCTCCTGATTGTCCTGTTCTGAGACAAGAATATCCTATATTTCTCAGTAGACCACTTACTTGTTCAGAGGCAGACCTCCAGCAGCTAGAGGGGCCGGAGGCTACTCTTGCCCTTCTAGGATGGTGGGTCCTTGGTGGTTCTGTGATCACTCACGTCCTGCCCCTAAACAGGAAGTTCCTGTTGTCAGTCAAATCCTGTGCCTATAAAAATAGAACTAGCTTTGGGTGGAGGGAGGAAGGAGGGCAATATAGTCCCAGTAAGAAGTTCAGTCACACAGTAGTCCTTTCTCCTGGTGTCTTCTGCCAAGCTATTAGCAGAATCTTTCTAAGGCAGTCTTTAAATGTAGCTTCCTTCTAGCTAAGCCACTCCCCCTACTTACCAGATCTTTCTACAAGTAATTTAAACCTCACAGCAGTTAAGTCCTTTCAGTCACCTGAGATTTACACCTAGATGACTTTTCAGTTACCCATTCAGTTCAGTTAACCCAAACACACTTTTTTTGTTGTTGTTTTGTATGTTAGTTTTTTTACCCTAAATTAAAGGTACAAATACAAAAGTTCTTCTACTTTAGTCCCAGCAGAGAAGTTCAGTCACACAGCAGTCCTTTCTCCTGGTGTCTTCTGCCAAGCTATTAACAGAATCTTTCTAAGGCAGTCTTTATATGTAGCTTCCTTCTAGCTAAGCCACTCCCCCTACTTACCAGATCTTTCTACAAGTAATTTAAACCTCACAGCAGTTAAGTCCTTTCAGTCACCTGAGATTTACACCTAGATGACTTTTCAGTTACCCATTCAGTTCAGTTAACCCAAGCGCACTTTTTTTGTTGTTGTTTTGTATTTTAGTTTTTTTACCCTAAATTAAAGGTACAAGTACAAAAGTTCTTCTACTTTAGTCCCAGCAGAGTTCAGTCACACAGCAGTCCTTTCTCCTGGTGTCTTCTGCCAAGCTATTAACAGAATCTTTCTAAGGCAGTCTTTAAATGTAGCTTCCTTCTAGCTAAGCCACTCCCCCTACTTACCAGATCTTTCTATAAGTAATTTAAACCTCACAGCAGTTAAGTCCTTTCAGTCACCTGAGATTTACACCTAGATGACTTTTCAATTACCCATTCAGTTCAGTTAACCCAAACACACTTTTTTTTTGTTGTTTTGTATGTTAGTTTTTTTACCCTAAATTAAAGGTACAAATACAAAAGTTCTTCTACTTTAGTCCCAGCAGAGAAGTTCAGTCACACAGCAGTCCTTTCTCCTGGTGTCTTCTGCCAAGCTATTAGCATTGAACCCCAACTGACATGTTCTTAACCACTCCTTGAGTTTCTATACATTCTATCCATACTCTCCTGAGTGTCCACCCTTGTACAGATTTTGGTGGCATCTCCAAAAAGTCATTTGATCCCTTTGAGTTCTTCTGCAATGTCACTTACGAAGACACTGAAAAGGACCTGTTCCAGTACTGAGCCCTGTGCACCCCACTGGTCACTCTCCCATCACTAGAGTGAGTGTCTTTAGCCACCACACTCTGTTGCCTATCCATTAACTAGTTCCTTACCCAATTCACAACATTGGATCCCACCACTAGGTGACTAAATTTATTTATCAGTCTCCTGTATGGCACAGTACTAAAGGCCTTGCTAAAGTCCAGATAGGCCATGTCCACTGCCCTGCCTGATTTATTTCCCTGATCAGACAGTCAGAGTAATGAATCAGATTCATATGGCATGGCTGCCCCACCCATGAATTAATTCTGCTTTGATCATGTAGAATTCAAGATGCTCTACTAACCTTTCCCTTAATAGGGTATCCACTAATTTATTCACCAGTGATGTCAGATTTACTGGCCTATAGATGCTATCCTCCTCCCTGCTGCTGATCGTATGTAGAGGGACCATGTCTGCTCTCCTCACGTCCTCTAGAGTCACACCTATTTCCTGTAAGCTGTTGAATAAGACCATTCGTAGGGCAGCTAGCACCTCCCTGAGTTTGTTTACTACCCTTGGGTGTATGCTGACCTGTTCCATAGCCTTGTCCACTTTCAGAGCTGCAAGTTCCATCAGGAATCTTTGCTCTAAAATGTACTCCCCCCTTGTTGACATTGCTTCCTGCCCCCCCACACACACACTTACACACACTGTGGACTGAGCCAAAGTACCTATTCAGGATGCCTGCTTTTTCTTGATCCTCTTCTGGACAGTCTACCCATTCTGCCATCCTTATTCTCACTGTCCCTAATCCCTGTTCCCTAGAGCTACATTTTATGGTTTAACACAAATTCAAACATTTAAGAGTGGTATTTGTATTTTGAAAAAGTACAGTATTTGTGTATATTTGTTACAAATAGATTTTTTTCAACAGCCTTATTTGCAACCACTGTAGTAAGTACTATATTACAATGCATTCCAAGTTTTCCCTCAAATACCCCATATGCTAACAGTTTCTAATGAATTTCTATTTAAACAAAGTGGCCTGTTCATTCTTAAAGGACACTTAAACCATCATTTATGCATTTTTTTAAATTATTCCATAGGCTTGTAAATGGGAGGCTGTTGTTTACATTTATACTGAAACTGCATTTTTTTAACGTAGGATAAATGCAGTTTCATATCATTTGAAAATTGTAAACACAGCCTCTTCTGATTCAAAAATCCTGCTCTCAGAATCCTAAAATGTCTTCCTTTATGATGTCATATATGAGAGAGATGCCAGCTTTGCATATATATTTTAGCTTTACTAACCGTACTCAACTACAAATAACTTTAAAATGCAAAATGATAGTATGGTACTGTGAGTGTTAAAGTTGTTCAGCTCAAAAATATCTTCAAAATAAGTGGTGTTTCATTTGTAGATACCTTTTAGTTTAAAACAACAATTTGCAAAGAAAAGCAGCAGCAAATTCAATTGTGTGTCACTTTTTCAACAAACAGATTCAAATAATTTGAAAACAAAACAATGATAGCATTGTATTGTGATCACAACATTTGTTCAGCAAAAAATATTTGCAAAATGAGTGGTGTTTCATTTATACATACCTTTCAGGTTTTTTTATAATTAGCAAAAACAGCAGAAAATTATTTTGTTTTTACTTTTTGCAACAAACAAATGCAAATATCTTTAAAATTAAAAATTATAGCATGGTACTTTGAGCACAAATGTTGTTCAACACAAAAATATCTACCAGATGGGTAGTGTTTCATTTATAGGTACTTTTTAGATTTTTTAATAATCAGCAAAAAATGGCAGGAAATTCAATTTCTTTTCACTTTTTTGGAGGTGTGGCATAAATGGAGTATGCTACCTTCCTACTAGAAATATTGTTGATATTTTTTGTTCCCATGCTCTCCAATTAACCAAACTGCAATTTGCTTTTCAAATAGCTCCCACCTTGCGTCTTCTAAACAGAGGGAGGGGGTACAAAACTGCAGTATGCTTAACATTTCCATTTCTATTTTCTCCTGCTCTGTCAATGCTGCCTCACTGTGACAGCGTGAGACACAGATTCTCGTATTCCCACATTACGTTATCAGACAAAGTGATCTAGGGCATGTTGCATTTCTCATGCAGTCAACCAATGATGCTTCCTTTTCTTCCTTGCACTTAGTCAGTGCACATGAAAACTGCCTTCGTCATACTACCCAGACCCACATCTCGCTCTGCTGTTGTTTCCCTTTATTGTCTTCATTTTGTGTCATTCAGTTGTGTGCCATTTATGTTAGATTGTTACCTCTGTTTCCAGGCAAAGAAGCCAGGTGCCTGGTGCTCCTCAGAGCAGTCACCTACTGACTCTCCCATGTCTTTATTCAGCACTTTCATGGCAGCGTACATGCCTTTGGCACCAGATTGAAGACATCAGCACTTCCCAAGTGGTTGATTGCACTCAGCTGCACCTTATTTCTCACAACCCACCTCAAAATCCACCTGAGGTGTGTGGTAATTTAGCTCTAGTGCACACCTTGTCAAGTGTTATAGCTTACTTACAATTTACAGTGTGATCCTATGGGAATGTTATATTGCACTTCCCATGTGGCTGAATGCACTGAGCTGCACCTCATGCCTCACATTCCACCTGGTGAATGCAGTTATTTAGCCTTACAACATACCCTGCTGTGCGGTATTAATTGCTTAAAGTTTATAATATAATCTTATTCTAATTATATACTGCACTTTCCAGGTGGATGAAGGCACCCAGCAGTGCGTTGTGCCTCATAACCCACCTGGGGGCATACAGCAGTTTAGTACTGTTGCACATCCTGCTGTGTGTTATCGCTTACTTACAATTTACAATGTAATCCTATGGGAACCATATACCATACTTCCCAGGTGGTTGAAGGCATTCGGCTATGCGCTTTGCCTTACAAGCCACATTGGATGTGTGATAATTTAGCATTGCCACACACTCTGTCATGTGTTATTCCTTGCTTACAATTTACAGTGTGATTTTAAAGGAATTTGTTATCACACTTCCCAGGTAGTGTGCAAGAGTGCATGTGTTTCCATAGCTACAGAAGGATTTTATGTGATAAGGGTATTCCCTTATCTCGCGGAACACAAACCATGAACCAAAGAGTGCCAGATGTCAAAAGGGTGGGCAAAACAACATCAACCAACACAAACAGCGACGGTCACTCACTTTTTCACACGAAGCAATAAAACATTATTTTTATGATGGGTGCTATGCCCCTACCACCACCCATTGCTGGGGGCAAGCCCCCCACACCTTCCAACTAAATGATTACCAACTTTGGGGGGCATGCTTTGAAAGAATTAAAATACTGGACAAAAAATAAAATGTATCCCACACCAGGACCCAAACCTGGGTGCCTCGGTTCCATAGGCGGTGGCTATAACCACTATGTCAAATGGCCTGCTTGGCAGGGCTTGGACAAATACCTTCCTATATCCTGTTGTAGCAAGTGTAGCTCACTGCTATACTCACTATACAGGATGCCTTGATGTTTTGTACCACTCACTTCAAGTACAAGCGGTATTATTGAGTAACTCATATTGAGCCACTCAATAATACTCATATCGCTGTACACCCTACAGAAGTGCTGGACCATGATTATGGATTTCTCTTATGTCATTTGAAAAGAGTTGTATGTTGTTTGTCTTACCTGTTGATGGATGTTTGTGGTTGCTTGTGTTGCCATTCCCCTTCGGCTGCTTGTAGGGGAAAGTAGAGTTAGTGTTAAAAACAATAACAATACATTTCCATATTATTGCCACTTTAATAGCAGCTCAAACTGATGCATTAATGGAGTCTTTTGCAATGAATACAGACAGGATATGCTACCCCCCTACTGAAAATATTGTTTATATTTTTACGACTGTGGGTGGAGCCTACAGGGGTATTGCATGTACAAAAGGAGTGATGTTATGTTTTCTGTCCGTAGAACTGACTGAAGGTGTAAATAGTCTTCTCCACCTTACCGTCCTCCAAGAAATGTTTTCCGGCCTCAAATAAATATGCTTTCATGCTAGTCAATGGTTGCAGGGTATTATCAACACTTCACTGCCATTCCTATTATGCATCTCTACCTCTGCCACTACCAGAGTCAATGCCAGCCAGACAACATTCGGCATTTACAAATGCTTAGAACCATAGAAACATAGACTTTGATGGCAGATAAGGACCGCTTGGCCCACCTAGTCTGCCCATTTCCCTACCTACAGAATAACCTGCAGATCCTATTTAACCAACAGCCTATTTCTTCCTACCCCCCACAAAAATTGCCTTATGTCTGTCCCATGCATTCTTGAATTCTACCACAGTTTTAGACCCCACAACCTCCTCAGGAAGTCTGTTCCATGCATCCACCACCCTCTCTGTGAAAAAATACTTCCTCACATTACCCCTGAGCCGTCCCCACTCTATCTTCAAATTGTGTCCCCTTGTTCTTGCACATCTCTTTTCTGAAAGATGCTACTCTCTTGGACGTTGTTGATTCCACTGAGGTACTTAAACATTTCTATCATATCCCCCCTCTCTTTCCTTTCTTCAAGGGTATACATATTAAGCTCCTTTAGCCTCTCCTCCTATGGCTTCTCTTGCAGACCCTGCACCATTTTAGTTGCCCTCCTCTGAACTGCCTCCATTCTGTCTATGTCCTTGTGGAGATGGGTTCCCCAGAACTGGATGCAGTACTCCAGATGGGGTCTCACCAACTGTCTGTACAGGGGGATAACAACTTCCTGTTTTCTGCTGGTGATACCTCTCCCTATACATCCCAGTATCCCCCCAGCCCTCCCTACCACCTTCTCGCATTGCTTGCCAACCTTAAGGTCATCTGATATGATTACCCCAGGTCTCTTTCCATTTTTGTTGTTGTTACTACACCCCCATTGTGTAATCTTCCCCTGGGTTTTTGTTTCCCAGGTGCATTACTTTGCACTTCTTTGCATTGAATCCAAGCTGCCATACTTCTGACCATTCCTCCAACCTTGCCAAGTCTCTTCTTATCCTTTCCATGCCTCCTTGTGTACCAGCCATGTTGCAGATCTTTGTGTCATCTGCAAAGAGGCATACTTTTCCTTCAGTCCCTCTGCAATGTCACTTGTAGAGACATTAAAAAGGACTGGACCCAGTACGGAATCCTGCGGTACGTCACTAGTAACCCCTCTTTCTTCAGAGTGGACTCCATTTACAATTACCTTCTGTGTCCTGTTGTTCAGCCAATGTTTTACCCAGGTTACCACCTTGGGACCCACTTGCAGGCTGGTTAATCTGACTACTAATCTTTTGTGTGGGACTGTGTCAAATGCCTTGCTAAAGTCTAGGTAGGCCATGTCCACAGGCCCTCCCTGGTCTACTACTTTGGTCACCCAGTCAAAGAAATCAATTATATTCATCTGACATGACCTTCCCACTGTGAACCCATGCTGCCTTGGGTCCTGTGCCCCACTGGCCTCTAGGTACTCAACAATTATTTCCTTCAGAAGTGGTTCCATCACTTTCCCTACCACAGAGGTCACACTGACAGGTCTGTAGTTTCCTGCCTCCGTCTTGGTCCCACTTTTGTGAAGGGGAATCACATCCACCTTCTTCCAGTCCTCTGGTACCACACCATCCTCCCATGGTTTGTTAAAAAGCATAGTCAGTGGTGTCACTAGTTCTTTGCTTAATTCTTTTAGAATTCTGGGGTGAATTCCATCTGGCCCCATTGCTTTGTCCACCTTTAGTTTTAGGAGTTCTTTCAGAACCATTTCTTCTGTAAAAGGGCAGGGATCAACCCCCCTCTCCAGAGTGCTTCTGTTAATTGGATTATGCACCTCCCCCACTTCCTCTTTTGTGAATACTGAACAGAAGTATTCATTCAGTATCTCTGCTTTATCACTGGCACTCTCTGCTCACCCACCATCCATTCTATTCAGCCTCACTATCCCTCCCTTTGTCTTTCTACACTTCCTGATATACCTATAAAAGGTTTTATCCCCCTTCTTAACCGAGTTAGCTATCTTTTCCTCAGTTTGTGCCTTTGCTATTCTGACTACCCCCTCCCGCTTCCTTCTGCCTTAACTGGTACAGTTCTCTGTCCTGCTACTTCTGTGTTTCCTTATACTTCCTAAATGCTATCTTTTTCTCCCTAACCTTCACCGTCACCTCTTTTGAGAACCATAGTGGCTTTTTCTTTCATTTTGATTTGTTTATTTGCTTCACACAAAGGCTTGTTGCCTCTGTGATGGCAGTTTTGATATTTGCCCATTGTTGCTCCACCCCTCCTTCTAGCCTGTTTGCTAGTGCTTTTCTAAGGCACTCTCCCATCTTGCCAAAGTCAGCCCTCCTGTAGTCCAGAACCCTCACTTTTGTATGGCTTGACTCTGTAGAAGAGTTTATCGTGAACCACACTGTTTGGTGGTCACTTGTTCCCAAATGGCTACCCACTTCTAGATCTGAGATCCTCTCACTGTCCCCATTTGAGAGTATGAGGTCTAAGATTGCTCCCTCACCAGTGGGTTCCAAAACTAACTGTTTGAGTCATGCCACCTGAAGGGCATCAAGCATCTCCCTGCTTTTGGATGTGGCTACCGCAAAGGTGCTCCAGTTAACATCTGGCATGTTAAGGTCCCCCATCAACAGTATCTCTCCTTTCTGTGCCATCCTAAGTATGCCTTCTATCATATCCTTGTCCATTCCTTCCCCCTGACATGGGGGTCTATATACAACCCCTGTGTGGATTGTGGTGCTATTTTCAGTCTCTAAGGTGACCCACAGTGCCTCCTCTCCTCCCTTGTTTAAATTGGTTTTATAATTGTTTAAATTGGTTTTATAATTGCAATAATACACAATCAGGAGTCAGAGCAACCCAATCTGTCAATCATTCACCCCCTAGTGGCATGATGTGCCCCAAATAGTTGATCATCTACAGACTGTTATTCCAATCCCTGATCATTCCACATTAATGGTTATGTGATTCTGAATTCATTGAGTTTCATAATAATTCCAAGGTTCTAACTGAGGTCCTGACAGTTACACAGAGGAAGCACATCATGCTTCCTTGCAGATTGTGGTGGTCTTTGTTTCACAGGGAACTGGAAGCCCTGCTGCTGAATTATGACTGCTACCTAACAAGGATGGAGCAGCAGTGGCACTTCTCAATGCATTCACAGCTCATGACAGGGGTTGCATGTCACCTAGTGAGTGAACAGACAAGCTTGCTCTTGAAGTACAGTATGCTGCCTCAGTCAGCGGAATTGGCAATTG